>CP126891.1:18142500-19354166 GCA_030440675.1 Furcifer pardalis | reverse complement strand
GGGGCGGGGCAAACTCTGTGCTGGGGTGACGACACACCTACCGACAGAGAGGGCTCCGAATGCCACCTCTGGCACGCATGCCATAGGTTCGCTACCACTCTGGTAGGGAAATACCCACCCAATTTGTTTGCCAAGTACAGCTTGTAGCGGAATAAGGTCAATCCTCCTGAAATACTTATTTTTTTGATACCAGACAAAATAGTTCATATTTATCAAATTTATGTTTAACAGCAATTTTTTTTAAAAAAGGGGGCATTTTACAGAACAAGAATTTAGCACCATAAAATAACTATAAGTGCAGACATACCTCAGTGGTTTATATCTCTGGCTATGGAAGTCAGAGGCTAGGAGTTCAATACCCCATTTGAGAAGGAAAAGAAGGGTAAAATACTTCTATGCATTCTCTACCTAGAAAAACCCTAGAAAGGATTGCTATAAAGTCAGAATTGACTTAGTGGCACATTATTATTATTAGAAGAAAAGTTAAAAAATACTTTCCAATACTCTTTTATTTTTAAAGCAAAAGGTATGTCAGAAAAGTCAATTCCAGGAGGAAGACATTTAGATATGTTCTTAAAAGTGATAACGACAAGGGTTTCTTAGGAAAATGTACTCCACTTCAGTTTGACAAGCAGAAAATGAAGGGGGGGGGGGACACCCAACCTTTTGATGGGGAAAATCCCGACCATCTTTTGGCATTTAAGCAAGCAAACAAAAAAAAAATTCCAAACCCCACAAACATTCCCACCATGGTTAGGTTTTATGCTGCATGCACCACTTTTAAGAGCAGACGTGAACCACGCTTTTTTGTGACGTTACACATAAGAACAACGTTCAGAATCACAAACAACCAAGCGACTTTACCACAACGTTGGCATATTTTTGAGCTGAGCAGAGACTTTATCTACACTGATTAAGTTTCTTATTTGGCTCACTGGATTTAAGGTATGCACATTTAAAGCATGTGTTTCATATTTCAAACCTAAACCAGCTCAAAGGATGTTTTAACCAGACTGAATTTCAGGTTCTTCTCCTTCCCCCAATTATGAGGTGGAAATTTGCATCCAAATTATCCGTCTGCTTGGTTGTCTGTGGCATTTAGCATTATTGCCAAGAGCGCTGTTGGGTCTCGAAGCAGAAAAGGAAGTATCTTTTACACAGAATACAACTCATTACGGAAGCGTAAAACTTTCCTAAGTCAATTTCCTCCCCGCCGAAAGCAGGCTATTCTTCTACGAGACTCTGCAGTGGCCTCTCCGCGTACATCAGTATCAAATGAACCACAACCACATCCGTTAGAAAGAGCGCATTCATCCTAAAGCTTAATCCTCATTTAGAGCCAACTTTAGTTCATTAGTGAGACGCCGGTTTTGCTCAAGCTGCTGGTAGAGCTGGTCTGTAAGGTTGGCAAGTGGGTTAGGAGAGGAGAGAGAAAAAAGGCAGAAGGAAGAGGAGGTTAGACTAGAGAAAAGGGACAGCTCAAAAGACAAGCAAAGACACTGAGAAATCACACACGATACAGGCAAGTCAGGGAAAACAGTTTTGGATTAGTGACGGCACCTCTACACACACAGGAAGATGGTCTACCTTGAAGCAGATTTTAGAAAAGGAGAAACCTGTATTCCCATAGATGGGGTTGACATGTTGAGTTCATTCATGTATCGTTCATTCACTCCGATACGGATCTCAATGAAATAGCCCTCTGTTAAGGATGCTCCGGTTGTTAAGATTCCCTGCATCATCAGCAGGCTCAACTAGATGACCTTTTGGGTCCCTTTCATGACCTTTTGGGTCCCTTTCATGACCTTTTGGGTCCCTTTCAACTCTACAGTTCCATGAAGCACCACTTATTGCCACAGAGGAGGGGGTAGAGTGAGACGAAAAGGTGGGAAAAGTTACTTTTGGGGGGCAAACGTCTCACAGAATCCTCCACATTAGAGGCTAGACTGTAAGGTTGTGGAAGCTTGGAGATTCTATTTTACTCCACCTTTCCCAGAAGAGGACATTTCCCCAGCTCTGCGCATGAAGTGTGTGCATAAAATTCCATTAAAGGGTGACAAGCAAAGGAACAATTATGTAGCAAAAGTTTGATTAAATAAATAAATAAATAAATCCCATTCACAGGAACACAAGACTACGCCTTAGCACAGAAGTTCTCAACCTTTTAAAGCCGAGGGCCATTGGGTCACGCTCCCTCAGACAGCTTTGGGAGTACCAGACGGCCATTTTGCCCTTCCTCCGCCACATGGCACTTCCTGGTGTGGTGGAGGTGGGCCACATGAAATGTTGCTGTAGGCTGCATCCAGCCCATGAGCTGCAGATTGGGAATCCCTGCCTTAGCAGGTCAGATCTCTGTAGAGCAGGGGTTCCCAACCTAAGGCCAGTGGGCCAGATTTGGGCCTCCAGTGAAATTTCCTGTGGGCCCCCCACCCTCTCCAAGGACATTCAAGGAACAAAAAATGGCTACCCCTTTGAAGCTGTTGGGACAAAATTACCACCTCCATTGTGCAGGCAGGGCAAAATGACCACCCGGCCCTCGAAGCTGACTGAAAGAGCATGATCCGGCCCACAGCTTGAAAAGGATGGGAATCCCTGCTGTCGAGCTCCATCTCCTTCTCACAGACATACTTAGAATTCCACCTTCCCACAAAAGGTCCTCCACTTTTGTGCCCTTGTTACTCAAGAATGGCCTGACCTTCCTCCCATAACAAGAGCTCGAAACGAATTCTTTTTTGCAGCTAGCAAAATTTTTACAAAACGCCACAAACCACCAGCAATTTGACCTTCACGACGAGGTTACCCCATTATCCAGGATGTAGTCCCACTAATTTAATTCCGCTCGGTTCCAAGCCCCTGAGCCTAGAATCGCTAGATGAGAAGCCTGAATGTAAACTAGAGTCAGCGACTGAGCCAAGAATTCCCAATTAAGTCCACAGACAATGGAGTTAAATGGCATTTTGCCAATGGAAATGCACGTTTGGAAACCCCAGTGAATGACTGCCCGGGGCAGAACCGAGGGACTGAACACAGAGGGACTCTTTTGAATTACTGGCGGAACAGGGAGTCCTTCAAAACCTCTCCGTTGAGCTATCCCAGGACAAGGGCAAATTGTAAATCCTTGAAAGGAAAACCAGTACAATTCTCATTGTTGAGGTGGACGTTTGAAAAACGGGGCAAATGGAAGAGGTCAAGCCACAAAACTGCCTTGGGGGGTTCCCCTAGCCACTTGACCCAAGGCCCCAAACTGAATAAAAGGAACCAGTTAATCAAGCCACTAATTCCTCATCTGGAAAACAAATGGCATTTACAGCTATTATAACAGTGATGGTGAACCTTGGGATTCCAGCTGTCCTTTAACTTTAACTCCCAGAAGCCCAAGTCTCACAGTAAACCCATTCGTGTGGATTCACAGAGACTTGGGCTTCTGGGAAATGAAGTCCAAGAACAGCTGGGGTTCCAGAAAACCCATTCGTGTGGATTCTCAGAGACTTGGGCTTCTGGGCATTGAAGTCCAATAACAGCTGGAGTGCTAAGATTCACCATCACAGTAGTATAACCTCAGGAAATATCAATGATTTACTATGAAATCCTGTATGTGTCTACTCAAACGTAAGCCCCATTGAGGCCAAGTCTCAAGTTGCCAAATACAAATTATCCAGGCCAATGCTTATCTATGAATATACAGTGGTACCTCGCTTTACGCATTTAATGTGTTCCACAGGGGGTTTCGTATTACAAAAATTTGTAAAGTGAAATGCGGTTCCCCATAGGAATGCATTGGAAATCGTTCTGAAAAAACTGACGTGAAACGTGGTTTCCCATAGGAATGCATTGAAAACCAATTAATCTATTTTAAAAATCGTAAAGCAAGGCATTATTTTCAAAGTGAAAATTATATCAACTGAAGCGTTTGTAAAGCAAGGCACCAACGTACCTCATTTCGGCTTGCCTTTGGGCAAAGATATAGTTGTGACCTTGCTTATAAAAATTAGATTATCCATCATCGCATCTGCTTTTATAATACGTGAACGTCTCGTGGGATGGAATTTTGTCAGCAAGCCAAATTTATAAAGCTACAATTTCTCATCCATGAGAGGTATTGCTTATTAGGTCAGCCTCTTGCCTAGCATTCTGAAAGCCTTTCATTAACTTTCCTAGTCTGTGAAGATCATGCCTTATTATTCCAATCGTACATCATTCGCCCACATGTGTAATTGGCTTATTTCAACTTTTGTTCGTATGGCCTGCCTCTCTCCTTTTTTTATATGCATACATATATACATGTAATTAATCAACTATACTGAATACCGTGAGTGTTTCATCTGGAGCAATTTTAGCAACCGTGGAAACAAAGAGTTGGCAGCTGTTTCGGAATAACCTACCTCGGGGGAAATGTCTGATGTAATAGATCTCGCTCTCCGTTGATATTTCCACTCCAACTGATTAACCACGAAAATATCTTAACCTTAACCTTAACTTTACTCACAAGTCCTTGTTATCGGCTGGTTTCTCTCTCCTGGTTTCTCGTGCTGTACCTTTCTTAGGGTACACAGAGGGACTGCCCTATTTCTTGCCGATAATACACACTCTGGTAGTGTGATTTAAACTAAACTAAACAGCCAGGTAAGTTAGGCCTCAAATGAACAAATAAACAAGAGCTCTAATTGCCACAAGTAGTAATAGCCAGATTATCCACCTCCAGCCTTGCATTGTTTCAAAGAATAAAAGCAAAACTATTCTGCACATTCAGACTCACTCAAGGATTTGGTGTGCCAGGAGGAATCTGGCAAGGCTACATCTCTTGCTCACAAGCAAATTAACCCCCTGGCAACTCTTTAATTAACAGCTTGGGCATTACCTGAATGTCCCTTGCCAATCTCCAGGTCAGGCAATTCCCACGTGATCTACGGTGAAGCGAAGTCCAACGCAAGGAGAACTTGGGACATGCAAATAATTCTTCTAATGGATGCTTTGGGGCAGATGTTAAGAGGGGAGAGTCTAGAACAGGGGTTCCCAACCTAAGGTTCCGTGGGCCGGATCCGGCCCACAGAACCATTTTGCATGGCCCCTCACCCCTCCAAAGGCATTCGAGAAACAAAATGTAGGGCCGTCCGGCCCTCGAAGCTGACTGAGAGAGCGTGACCCGGCACCTGGCTTGAAAAAGTTGGGGTCTAGAAGCAAGAATTTACTTAGTATGTCTCCAACCTCCGCTGCCATTTTCACCCTTGTGGCTACCTTTGGCTTCCGCCCAAACAATCGTGAGACCCAGAAACCTGTTTATCTTTCCAGGGAACCTCAAATTCTCAAAATATGCAGAGCCAAGTATAAATCACAAACCAACCCAGCTGTTGTGGCATTTTGTCTCAAAATTAATGTGCTCCTCACTTACTGACCCTCACAGCTTCCAGATGTTCACTTAAAACCCAGCTTAAAGGCTAAGTTCAACTACAGAGCTGAGCAATTTGACCAGGACAGTTTGTCCAAAAAGGCAGCTACGTCTCTGTACTCTACTTGTGACATAAAATGGGTTCAGGCGGCAGGTTTTTTGCCCTGTTCACTTTGATGACAGAAGGTATGTGTGAAAGGAGATGCAGTGAGAGAAAAAGCCAACGAAGGAGACAGGCAAAAATAAAAATTAAAAAAATGAGAATAAAGTCCTAAATGGTGAATAAGCAGATTATTATTTTCATTTTATTCATACTTGAAATGGTGGAAATAAATAAAAGGCAGAAAGGAATAGCAAAACAGATACAGCATACACCGCGGGGTTTGTGTTTCTTTATTTTACATTGAAAGGTGGAGTGTTTCTGTACAGTCAAAAAGGCAGGGAAGGGGAAGAGGGGGACGTAACCCATATCCTGTGAGCGAGCGCTAGGAGAAATAGCTTTAAGGGGGAGAAGGAAGAGGAGAGGAAGGGAATAAACTGAGAAACAGGCGGCAGCTCGGAAAAGATGGATTGTCCAGCGTGACGGAGATGCCTTTGGAGAACCCAAGCAAAGACATTTATCTGTGTGAAGATAAAGAAACAGGAAATAAAAATAGCATAATGGAGATGGGTTGGAGGGGAAGGAAGAAGATGTGGAAAAGCTCAAAGAATGAAAAATAAAATAGATGCAACAGAAAAAAGAAAGAAAAACCAGCTTAACTCCAACAAAAACAGATGCAAACCTGCCTTAGTTGCTCTGCCAGCCATATCTGTTCCGAATCAAAGGTTGCTTAATTTTGCAAAGGAGTCTGCCAGGACTCACCAGTTCTTAGATAAATTTTGGATAATGACTTCAAATGTCCCCTAGCCCGCATAGCCAAGAGGGGTAAGGGCCTGGAAGTTCTCATCTAAAAAAGTAACTTTCCGAAGTTCTGAAAAATAATATATATATTTTTACCCAGAAACAAAAGCTAAGTGAGACCTCTTTCAACCCTGGAACGTTAAAACTAAAGGTGCATTTTTCTCTTAAGAGGCAACGATGTTTAAGTCTGGTTTGGGGGATTTTGAGGTTCAAAGGCCACCATGGTATCTGTATGTCCTGGACTGCGATCCTGAAATGCTCTCACACAATGGAAGACCATATGGACAACCTCCCATAGACAAAGAAGTCTTCCTCTGGAGCACAGTTGTAGTTGCTTTCAGAATGAGTGTTGGTTTCTAACAACCAACACTTTAGGACTGTGTTGGCGAACCTTGGCACTCCAGGTTTCCTTCAATTCCCAGAAGCCCAAGTCTCTGTGAATCCACACAATTGGGTTTATGCACGTGGATTCATGGAGATTTGGGCTTCTGGGAATTGAAGTCCAAGAACACTTGGGAGTGCCAAGGTTGGCCAACACTGTCTTCGAATCAGTGATGGTGAACCTTGACACTCCAGGTGTTCTTGAACTTCAATTCCCAGAAGCCCTGATCAGCAGGAGTGCTGACTTGGGCTTCTGGGAATTGAAGTCCAAGAGCACCTGGAGTGCCAAGGTTGGCCATCACTGGTTCTAAGACAGTGTTGGCCAACCTTGGCACTCCAGGTGCTCTTGGACTTCAGTTCCCAGAAGCCCAAGTCTCCATGAATCCACATGTAATAAACCCAACTGTGTAGATTCACAGAGACTTGGGCTTCTGGGAATTGAAGTCCAAGGAAACCTGGAGTGCCAAGGTTCGCCACCACAGCCCTAATGCATCTCTACTTCTTAAGACTGCATTATAACCTTACCCAGTTGTAACCCATCCAGACCCCAACCCCTTCCCATCAAACTGTCATCCTTGGTCCACATGCATGGGGAAAAACACAACCTGAGTTTTGTTCTGCAAGGAACACACTCTCACACAACGCTCATGAGGATGGTTAAAGGACTTCTAGGGAAGGTTAGAAAGTCAAAAACCTGCAAAACAGATAACTTTAGATCACAACAATTAAAATCCAAAGGAAAAACAAAAAGAATATTGCGGAACGGAAGACTTCTGAATATTTCTTTTTGTTTGCCCATGGGTGCAAAACACGTTAGAAATTCTAACCAGAGTTGGGTGCTGGCTATAAAATAGTATTCAATGTGCAGAAATTAAATGAATTTCTGGACAATGCATAGCTATGATCTCTGGGGAAATCCCCAAATGTTTAGATTCTTTCTTCCTTCTAGTAAAAAAAGGTTAGCACACACTATTGTTACAAGTGCTAGTAATAATTTCAAGATTATCAGTATGTTATTGTTGACTTCTGTCCAGCATTTCTTAGTTGTCACCAGGGAACCATCATCTTTTCATGGATTTGAAAGCTATGCATACTGGAAAAAACTCACGGATGGTGGAGGGGGAGGATTTGGAAGACTCCAATTGTCTACCTGACCGCACAGAACGTTGTTTACCCTCCCACCAAAGTGGTCCCTATTTATCTACTTGCAATTTCTTGCTTTCAAACTGCTAGGTTGGCAGGAGCTGGGACAGAGACAGGCGCTCACTCAGTTGTGCAGGACTCGGGTCTTGAACTGCTGACCTGGCAACCTTCCGGCCATCAAGATTAGCATCTTAACCACTAAGCCACAGTTTTAAGAAAACACAAAATACAGAAAAGCGATTTTCATTAGGAAGACGGCCAAGCTAAAAGCCTTCCCTCCTTCTTATGCTGTGTATAAAGGAGTTTTAATATAATCAAACATCATCTAGAAAGCCAAATAAGTGATGCGCAGTTGTTCTAAAGAGGAAGCATGTTGAAACGATGGCATCACCACTACCGTAAAAAATTAATAACCTCTATACTCTGTTCCTTATTACTTTTAAAGGAACAGGTCTCAAAGTCAATGAATAAATCTTTTATGCAGTCAAATATGCAAATGCTGTTCATATGTTGCTTCCTTAATTTTGTAAAACGCCCAGAGTGGGACATTACCCAGATGGGCAGAATATAAATGCAATAAATAAATAAAATGCTAACACAGAAACATTTAAAATGAATGCCTGAATACTGCATGTTCCTTAAATAGCGTAGCGTTCACACAGTAAAGTTTAATTTTTCTGCTACCACACCTCAACTGGGGAATACCCTCCCCTACGGAGATTTGATTGAAGCTGAAATTGGTATCATTTTTGCAACCAAATCAAAATGTACTCATTTATTACAGCCTTTGAGGGTCGTAGCCTGCATAGGTTTTACTTCAATGGTATTAACATTTCTCAAGTTTGCAAAATGTTTTTATTTATTTATTTATTTAAATTTGATTATCTCTCCACCCCGAAGGGACCGATTCACAACACGTCAGCATCGACAACAATTTAAAACCAGTTCAAAAATTAAAAGTTTTAAAAGAAGCTTAAAACTTAACATTAAAAACTAGGCGTTAATGTTTTTTTTTTTGTTTGACCTCACAATTGTTTTATCTATCTCATGCTTTTAAATTATTTTTATACAGCCTTGTAGCCTGGTCTGGCAATCCTGTGACATAGGGTGGGCTTTAAATGTATTTTCTTTAAAATAATCCAAAATTGTATCTGCCAGGAAAACAAGTCCCGTTTATCTGACGTTTATTTCCCCAATGAGCAAGTTTTCTGGGCTACAAAATTAGAAATGTGTTAGGGTTAAGAACAGGATTGTAGAAATGTTGGAACAGAAGACAACTAGAAGGAGAAAAATCAAAGCAAAATTAAAGGAGGCAGGAAGCAAGAAGGAGATGAATAAGACGGGGGATGGTGATGAATGGTTTAGGTAAAAATGAACTTGTAATTTTTACCTAAACCTCAAAAAAAATTTCAGGCAAGATGCTTGCCCACTCTTTAATGCAACAGAATGTTTTCCCCCCAAAATCATGAGCTCTTCCTATTTCATATTACAGAGAAAAATAAAACCTAATTGGTTAAATAATTCCTCTGCAAAATCATGGAATTTCACACCAAATGTAGTACCAATCTGAATTAAACTCTGTTTCCTGCCCCTCGGAACAACCCGAGGAATTTAAAAGCGTTACTAGAAGAGAGAGTTCAAAAATCTTGTATATATTCAGATTTCAGCTCTTGAATTGCACACTTTCTCGGTCTTTGTCTGAATCAAATTAAATGGCATTCCAAAAAATAATCTCTCTTTTTAAAATGGGGGATATTTTTTTAAAGAAGAGGTGCATTTTAAACCATTAAAACACCAGCCACCGGGCTGACTGCCACAGCCCTGGTGCGGAAGAGTGGGTAAGCATAGTCTCCAAGGAGAGGGTCCATGGTACAATCCCGGAAGGGAGAGGCGCAGGCAGAAAACGGGGAGCCAGTTTACATGGAAGTCATGTCGTTGAGAGCGTGGTCCAGCTCTTCGCTGATGGCTTTGTACTTGAGTTTCTGGGCGTACAGCTCATCTAAGAGTCGCCCCCGGGGAAGTGCAGGAAGGCAAGGAAGGCCGGAGTGACCGAGGAGTGTGAAAGGAAGGAAACATCGTCCGGAAACCACCACCACGGCAGTGAGAAGGGAGGGGGAATTGTGCGCAGGAGGCAGCAGCAGGCGTGGCGAAAGGTGGGGAGAGAGTGACACAAAATACACACAAAAACAGAGAGAAATCAAACAAAATCCGGAAAGGAATTTGGATAAAGGAACAGATGGATATGTTGAGGTGTGGGGGGGGGGGGGATATCATGAAGGCATTCCTTAGCAAGTACAGGTAACAAATGAGTAAATAAATACAGGAGGGGGGACAAGAGAAATTCTTTTTGGCCTTCAACCCAAAAGGAACTCTAGCAGGGATTCTCCGCCTGCGGGCCAGGGGTGGCCCATGGCTGCCTACTTTGGCCTTAGGAATAAGACTCCTCCTAACAGACATCCCCTGACAGGGGAAATGCAGAAAATCTGAAGGCTAGGCCAAGACTTCAGAAGGAAACTGGGTGTGGAGCGATTGAAATGCTCCTCCTTACCCCACGGAAACAATGCTTTTAACATCCTGACCTTTCAAAACTTGCCTTCCTCACAACGAAACTTTCCGTCCCACTCACTCAAGGTGTTTGCAATATTTCCTATCTGACTTGTTTACTTTGGGGCAATGGGATATTCCAGGAGAGTTTTGGATACAGGTTAAGAGAGAATTTTTTAAGGAAGGGGTGCCCAAACTTTTCGGGCTACGGGCCGGTCACGTGGTTAAGCGGGCCGTGTGGTTCCTCCCACATGGGAGTAACACACATGCATGTGCAAAACACTGCTGTAAATGCACCGGTGGCTGTCGTAAACATGTTTGGGCACCCCTACCCTAAAACATATTTATGACAGTCACAGGCACTTTACCGCAGTGTTTTGTGCATTTTACCTCCACTTCCAGGACCGGCGCAGGCCGGATTAGGTGCCATGGGCCGAATGCGGCCCACAGGCAGTAGTTTGGACACCTCTGTTTTAGGGTGTCAAAAAGAAGAAAAAGGAAGGAATAAGGCTCAAGTAAAAGGAGAAAGATGAAGGAGAAGGCCAAACTGTGTACTCTAAGCTCATGTGACAAAGTGTTTCGAATTCCCCTTTAAAGACATTTCCAGTTGGCTCTATTCAATAACGGAATCAATCATTAACGCATGACAAACACTTACCATTTCTAGACTGCAACAGCCAGAATCCCTCCCACCCTAGAGAAGCAGCTATCATCCCAAAATTGGAGAAGTTGGTGTTTTTTTGGGATTCTTCACTCCCAAAATACTGGGACTATACTCCAAAAGAAAGTAACATTTCCAAACTCTTCTCACTCACGCATGCCCTTAAGTGTGGGCACCAGGCATTTAGGTTGGCCAGGGAGGCGGCGAAAGGGAAATCATACCTTCTAAGTCATCAATGCTCTTCTCCAACTTGGTTACCGACCGCTCTGCGAACTCAGCTCTGGTTTCAGCCTGAGGTCAAGAGAGAGAGACAGACGGACACACAAAGGTCAATGCAAATGGCTGGGTGGCTGGACACCAGAAATGGCTTCCGGGAATTGAAGTCCAAGAACAGCTGGAGTGCCAAGGTTGGCCATCACTGGACTAGCTCATGGCAGATAGCCAGCTATGCTTTTAGAGTCTCCATTTGAGAACTAAAATTCACGGTTGCACGGCTGATTGGCCACACCATTAAACTAGGCTTGGGTTCAAAGCGTCCTCCAGCCGTGATGCTCATTGAGTGGTCTTGCCCTGCTTCACAGGGTTATTGTAAGATATATAATCAGTAATATAGCCATACACATGGCCTTGAACTCACTCTGGAGAAAACGTGAGATAGAAATGAAATAAAATTAAGAGGGGTCAAAGGTGATCCAGCAACAGCAAAGTCCAGTTGTGAATTGGACTATAGAAGGTGAATCTCTGTTTATTCCTGGTGTTCTCAAATCGAAACCAAAAGAGGCTCATCCAAGCCCTGATAGCTTGGGGACTGTTTCCTTCTTGGGTGGGGGTGAGTGACTGCCATTTGCAGAAAGCCCCCACTGGCACAGGTATTACCAGGGAGGACGGCAGTTGTCAAAACAAAAAGATTTTACGTTTTCTAAGCTCTGGATCTTTAAAAAACACACACCCCAAAATAGTACAGTACTGTATATCTATTTCTGCTCTTTCTCATTCCTCTAGGACAGGGGTTATCTCAACCTACAGCCAGTGGGCCAGATTTGGTCCATGGCAACATTTCATGTGCTCTACCACCCTTGCTTCCGCCAGCAGCAGAAGTAGCACAAACAGCTGTAAATGCAACCATGGTTGTCGTAAATGTGTTGAGAACAGCTGCTGATGTGTTTTACGGCGGCGTTTACAGCAGGGAAACCATCAGTCCGGCCCACTCAACTGTCTGAGGGAGTGTGATCCGGCCCGTGGCTTTAAAAGGTTGAGAATCCCTGCTCTAGGGCTCTTCCCCATCAAGGGAACCAACACCTCCATGAATAATCTCCATCCTCATGGACATTATATCACTTCTTTCAACACATCAACCATGACAGAGGATTCTTCATGTCCCATGACCAAAACCTCTGAAAAACCAACGTTGGCCAGAAATGGGTTTTCTACACCAACTCTTGGTCTGTGCGTCAAATGTTTGCCGGCCTCACCTCCTTCAGTTTGTCAGTCAGGATCTTGATCTCCTCTTCATATTTGTCTTCCTTCTGTGAATACTGGAAAGCAAACCAACCAAGAAGAGGCATCATCTCCAGGGCCCCCTTTCTCCTATCATCAGGCAATCATCTGCTGCTTTTACCATCTTTCATTATATCTTTGCATGGAAGGAATTGGGCCAGATTCCAGGGCAGAAATAAGTGAGCAGACTGTGCCAAAGAAATATTAAAATTCAGGTATCTTAAGGTCTCTTATGCCTCTCATGGGAGCAAAGGCTGAGATTGGATGTCCAGATTAGGTTTCTCTACATCGAGATATACTTTTAGAGTCTCCATTTCGAGAACTAAAATTCACAGCTGCCAAACTGAGAACCGGCAGTGGGTAGAGACCCGAGTTCAAATTCCTGCTCTGGAAATGAAGTTTACTAGGTGAGGCTGGCCAGGTTATAGTCTTATTGGCCTGCCCTACATCACAAGGGTGTCGTAAAGCCAAACTGAAAAGGCAGGACAAACAGAATGCTTTATACTCGCTGGAGGAGCAGCGAGATTTTTTTTAAAAGAAAAGGTTTTGCAGAGAAGGCTCACGGGTAAAGTCATAGAGTCCTCATATTGTGGTGCTTCTTAAGCCATAATAAGAAGCCATGTAAAGATTGCCAAGGTAATAGATTTTTTTCATTCTGGAGGGCCCCTAGGTCTTGTGGGAACAAAGAAACCCCATTAACACCCCCATACCCCCACACACAAGTTTTACTTAATGCTAACATATTTCACTTTTTCACTGTTCGGTCTAGCTCAGTTCTACAGAGTCACAAGTTCAATTCCCAGGGATTTCAATTTGGCATGCAAATGAGGAAGGGCTTCACTTAAGCCCTTCAGGGCTAGCAAACATTCAGAAGACCTGGTCAGAAGACCTGGCAGTCCAATACTGCATCTTTTCAACTCCATACAGGCACGCTGTGTGGCCAGGTTATCCTGTTATAATAACAGAGTAGACCAGTGATGACCAACCTTGGCACTCCAGGTGTTCTTGGACTTCAACTACCAGCAGCCCAAGTCAGCAATCCTGCTGACCAGGGTTTCTGGGAATTGAAGTCCAAGAACACCTGGAGTGCCAAGGTTGGCCATCACTTGGAACAGACCCTATTGCCAGGGATACAATGCCGATTGTCAGGTGGCGGTGAATTAACTTGACAACCCTGAGGACTAACAGTGTTGGGTGCCAAAGTCTACAGGGAAGGGTGATAGTCCCCAAGTGGATTAAGTCCTACTTGAGTCCATCTTAAGGGAGGGCAGCAGCTTCATCCATCCTGGCAGCTGGGGATGATGATGAGGACTTTGTGTGCTCAAAGGACTCAGGACCAGAAAGTGACTCTCGGAGCTGGATCAGTGGTACTATGGGTGTCCAGTGGTACTATGGTTGTCACACTGTGATTGCAGAAGGCAAATGGAAGGCCACCACATTGTATTGGTCCCGAGACACTCTTCATGGCTGATCGCCATGAAGAGAGGCAATATTCGGAATCGGATAAGACACTTAAAGAAGAAGAATTCCATTCATCCAACAGCACCAGCAGATCAGTTGGGGAACTCAAGGGTGGACTATGGCCTCAGAAACATCTGCTGTGTTACATATACTTACTTAGTGGGGAAGTCAGATCCCCATGGGCGTAACAGGCCCTTTGTGAGGCCCGGGTGACAAAACCTGTGGTGTAAGATGGGACACCGCCCAGCTAGACCCTACCTTCTCGGCCTGAGCTTCCAGGGACCTCAGGTTGTTGGTCACAGTTTTCAACTCGTCTTCAAGTTCAGAACATTTGCTGTTATTTTTGGAGTGGAGGCAGGAAAAGAGGCAGGAGGAAGATCAATCAAGCAAAAAAGAGAGAGGGGGGAGAAAAGATAGAGAGAGAAAAATGAAAACTGAATCTCAGAGCTAAAGTAAAGGCCTTGAAAGTAGATGAACCCACTTGAGATGGGAAAGGGAAGCCCATTCCGGGGCTCAAATTGACCCTAAGGCACAGCATGACTATCTCAAGCTTTGTGCCTTATAGGGTAGCGATGGCAAACTTTGGCACTCCCAGAAGCCCAGGTCTCTGTGAATCCACACGAATGGGTGTTCTTGGGCTTCAATTCCCAGAAGGTCAAGTCTCTAAATTTACACAAATGGGTGTTCTTGGACTTCAATTCCCAGAAGCCCAAGTCTCTGTGAATCCACACGAATGGGTGTTTTTGGACTTCAATTCCCAGAAGGTCAAGTCTCTAAATTTACACAAATGGTTGTTCTTGGACTTCAATTCCAGGAAGCCCAAGTTTCTGAATTTACACTAATGGTTGTTCTTGGGCTTCAGTTCCCAGAAGCCCAAGTCTCTGTGTACACATAATAAACCCATTCATGAGATGTGTAGACTTCTGGGAATTGAAGTTCAAGAACACTAATTCATATGGATTCACAGAGACTTGGGCTTCTGGGAACTGAAGTCCAAAATCACCTGGAGAGCCAAGGTTTGCCATCACGGTTCTAGGATGTCCAAAATATACACTAACAAAAACTTGTCTCTGGTTTTGTTGGAAATGGGAAGATACAAGACAGTTTTCGCCAATATATTTTAAACTTTCCTGAAAGTTTTTTTTAAAAACCATCTCAAGAAGTTCAGCTTCTTTTTGGGTTGTGGGGAGGGGAACTCATTCGAAGGCAAAAAAAGGGTTAAAACCAGAGACTCAAAAGCCAACCGGAGAAGGAGAGGGAAAGGCCGCAAGGGAGGAAGTCTAGCCGCTATTACTACTAATAGGTGCATCTAAGGAGCTGGTTAGGAAGAGCCAGAAGAGCCGGGAGTCGGGGGCTAAACCTGATACGTTTGGTTCACACGGACGTGGCTTTGGCTCCAGTACCTTCTCCTCGGCTGCCATTAATGCTTTCAACGTTTGATCCATTATCCTCCCCTGTTCCTCCAGCTGTCGGACTTGGCTGTTAGTGAACACATGGAAAATGCACAAGAGCCATTCGCAAAAGCAGCCAGTGGGCCCACAACCCAACGAGAGGCGCAAACCGCCACCCATCGCCCTTCCAAAGGAGGGGCTCCAGAGGCCCAAACTCAGCAGACAAGCGGATGCGCTAGGTGGGCACAACACTCACGCGCACACTGGCAGACCCCCCACCACAGACCCCCTTCCCTTTCGGCACACGCAAGCAAGCCGTGTTTCCTGCAGCAGACGTGCCAATCCTAGGCCATGAGCAGGACCGTCGCATACCACCGGGGGGGGGGAGCATGCTTGCCGCACAGGCACCGGAACCGTTAAAAACCCAAGTATGGGGGCTGGGTGGGAAAAGACCCCCGTACCTTTCTGAGAGCTCCGCCCGTTCTTCCGCGCGCTCCAGATCGCTCTCAATGATCACCAGTTTGCGAGCCACCTATCGCAACAGAGAGAAAGAGAAAAGGGGTTCATGACATGGGATTAAGTGGCTGCATGGTTAAGACCAGGCATTCTCAACCTATGGCCCGTGGGCCAAACCCGGCCCCTCCAAGCCTTTTCATCTGGCCCTCCAACATCCTCCTTGTTGTGCCGCCTGGAAGCACTGAAAACCAGCAAAAGCGCACGTTTTCAGTGAGTTCTCGCCAAAATCTTGTAAGATCTCATTTCGTTGAAATCTCGTGAGATCTCACTGAACTCTTGCGAGATATCACTGAAAACGTGCTTTTTCACGCAAGAACTCGCGTGGAAACATGCGACCGCCCCGCGCAGCTGTTCTTGAGTGATCCAACCCCCACCCTGAAAAGGTTGAGAAAGCCTGGTTAAGACACTGAACTAGATGACCGCAAAGTCAGCCATTCAAGACCTGAGTGCAGCATGACAGGGTGAGCTCCCATCCTCTGTCCTAGCTCCTGCTAATTTAGCAGTTTGAAACTGAGAAACAAATCTTGTGGCCACCATTACATAAATTCAATATGTTTGGGAGGATTTTCCCCTTCCACTCCCTTGAAAAAACTTTTAGCAAAATCTAATTAGGCTTCCTAGACAAAGATTCTCTTTTCCAAACTTTTCCTCCACTGCCCGTCCCGGGCCAAGACTTCTGCAAAATTTAGTAGCCGCGGTCACAACAGGCCAAGCCTTTACAGCTTCTGCAGAACCGGTCTAGATTGCACCGGAGAGTTTATCTGGTCGGAGAATGGCACTCAAAACACACGAGGGGCTTAGAGCAGTGATGGGGAACATTGCCTCTCCAGCTGTTCTTGAACTTCAATTCCCAGAAGTCTTGATCAGCAGAATGTGTTGACTGGGCTTCTGGGAACTGAAGTCGAAGAACACCTGGAGTGTCGAGGTTCGCCATCACGGGCTCAGCGCCTTCCCTTGCTGCGGACTCACCTCCTCATATTTGCGGTCGGCGTCTTCAGCAATATGTTTTGCCTCTTTGAGCTGAATCTCCTGGATCTCCATCTTCTCTTCATCCTTCAGGGCTCTGCTCTCAATGACCTTCATGCCTCTGGACAACAACAAGAAGTAGACCTAGGTTGGAACTAGCCGAGGGCTTGGCAAAGGCCGAATATCCTGTTCCTCTGCAACCCCTCCAAAATGGGCAACCAAGAGGCAAACGTGCATAATTTATACTGGTTTTGCATTTATCTCATTCTGATTTGCATTCATTTGATTGGGTTTCAAAAATCTGCCTAGATGGGGTCTACTCATTGTCAATATCATGAGGGCTAGAAGTAGTCGCACGTTTCAAGTAAAATACCCTCAATACTCCTGCAGGTGCCTTCAGATGACCTCTGAAGCTCCAAGGGGAAACCTTCAGCCCAACATAGAAGGTGCACTAAGAACAGGGGTGCCCATACTATGACCTGTGGGCCAGATCCAGCCCCTGGGCCATAGTGTAGGCACCCTTGGTTTAAGCAGAGAAAATGGTAGCCTAAAATCTCTCTCATGCCGTTGCAAAGCATATCTGTTGCAAAACAGATGGCAAGGCGTGTTTTACTTCTGCTTCTGCTGGGAGGAAAAATGTGTCCGGCCCACTGAACCACGTGTCCGGCCCACGGCTTGAAAAGTTCGGGCACCCCTGACTTAAGAGTCTCATGCAGCTGAATGGCTGTGATTCCCTCCCATGGAGTGGAGCCATGGAAAAGTTACCCTTGTGAGCCCCCAGTTGTGACATGTGAACAACCCCAGAAGGGAGCAAAACAAGGACGGACGCTGACACTTGAAGGGAAAATGTAACTGCTTCCTTTTCAGTAAAAAAAAAAGGGGGGGGGTTGGACTCAGCCACTTCCTACCTTTCGCTTTCATCCGCTGCCTTTTCAGCCTCCTCCAGTTTCTGCAGGGCGGTTGCCAGGCGCTCCTGGGCTCGATCCAGCTCCTCCTCTACCAGCTGGATGCGCCTGTTCAGGGAGGCGACATCACTCTCGGCCTACGGGGAGGAAGGGGGAAAAGGCATGGTTTTTTCCTGGGGAAATCCAGAGCTTTGATGGCGCAGAAAATGTGAAGTGGAAACAAGGTGGGTGGGTGGGAGAACGAGACCCTGAAGAGGGCTTGAACCAAGGAGGAAAGAAAAAGGACGAACAGAGAATAAGACAGTGGTGGCGAACCTATGGCAGGTGTGCCAGTGGTGCCATTTGGAGCCCTCTCTGTGGGCACCCATGCAGTCACACCAGCACAGAGTTCGCCCCCACCCCATGCCCAGCAGCCCAATGGGAGCACTTCCTTCTTCCCCTGTAGCTGTGTTGGCACTTTGTGATAAATAAGTGGGGTTTGGGTTGTAGTTTGAGCACTCAAAGGTCCCTCAAAGGTTCCCCATCCCTGGAATAGGACACCCAATTCCTTTGCAATCTACAAATGACGTCTCTCAACTCTCTCTTTCTTATGCAACCACAGATACACACTTCATTAACAAGTGTGTACACTATTTTATGACACACCTTGGGATATCTGATCTACCAGGACATAGTTAATGTTCCACTACATGACTGGGCCTATGAAAGGATCTCCTTTCTTCTTCCTGTTGTTGTTTATGACAGCCACCGATGAGTTTTACGGCAGCGTTTATGTTGGGGGAGCCACCAGTCTGGCCCGCTCAGTTGTCTGAGGGGGCGTGGTCCGGCCTATGGCTTTAAAAGGTTGAGAACCGCTGGACTAAACCATTAAAACCCATGGCTGGCCATTACCAGGCACCAGTAGACTACTAGTCCTGGTACGGAAAAGGCTAAGCCAGGTCAGTTTGGTTACAACATCCCTCCTCCCTCAAAAAAAAACCCTCCACATTTTCCCTTGCAATTTCTATTCTCACATAGAAGTGTCAGCAAGCCAGATGTTCTGGTTCCAGATATAACATCCCCCCCCCCCCGTGACTCAACCCTAAACTGGTTTATCTAGAAGTGGAGTTTGCCAACCCTACTCAGGTGTTAATATTAACAAATATTTACCACATGTTCAAAAGCAGGAGTTCTCAACCTTTTAAAACCGGGTCACGCTCCCTCAGACAGCTTCAGGGGCAGGAGGGCCATTTTGCCCTTCCTCCACCACACGGTGCTTCCTGGTGTGGTGGAGGCGGTGAGGACCCCCCACCCAACATGAAATGTTGCCATGGGCCACATCCGGCCCACAGGTTGAGAATCCCTGTTCAAAAGGACCCATACCGCCTGGCTCTGTGAGTCCACATGAACTAGAACCAGGTTGTAATTCAAATTTGGGGGGTGTTACTGGAAGCGGAACACCCCCATGGGTAGAATTGCTCCCCTTCATGGTTTCACAGAGCCAGGGGTGACGGTGAGGTGAAGAAGGTTTTTGCTGCACTCAATGGCTTTTTCGTGGGAAACCGAGTTCAGGACTTCAGCCGAGCACATTAGGCCGTGACCCCTCAGGAAGGCACTTTTTGCTAAGGCAAAATCGTTGGCCCTCTTAAGCTTTATGAGCTCCTCGTTACTTAGAAATTAGATCAGTGCAAAAACATCTCCTGGCCTACCCAAGCCAAAAACTTTGCTTTTGCAATATAGATATGGTTAAATAAATAAATAAATAATTTTTAAGGGCCATTAGTAACTCTCCCCTTGAACAGCAAATTTGCAGTGGAACCCCGGGTTAATGCATTCTCCAGGACTTTTCCTATTACGAAAAATTCGTAAACCAAATTTCCCATAGGAATGCATTGAATGCAATTTCCCACAGGAATGCATTGAAAACCAAAATACAGTATGTAAACCAAAATGCAGTTTCCCATAGGAATGCATTGAAAACCAATACAGTATGTAAACCAAAATACAGCTTCCACTAGGAATGCATTGATAATCAATTAATCTATTGGGGGGGGGGATTCCGTAAACCAAGGCGTTATTTTCAATGGATTTTGATTCATAAACCGAAAATTACATTAACTGAGACGTTCGTAAACTGAGGTTCCACTGTACTTCGATGTTGCAGGATCTACACAAGAAAAAATGTCCCCCCACCCCACCCCAGGACAGTAGTTTGTGGTAGCGTTTGGAAAAGTTAGTTTTCGAGAGAACAAGACTGGCATGCCCTCAACTCTGTTACTCTGAAGGATTCATGAAATTTAAGTTACTGAAACAGAAGCAGTAAGAATTTCCCTCTTATTATTTAATTATTCAGATTTATATTGCCGCCCACTCTTCCTTCTTCCCCAGTCAGTTCTCTAAAAGACGCTTCCAAAACTTCAAAAAACTACAGTAATTTCAGCCCGAGAAAGGAGACGAATTGGCCTGTGATCTTGATCTCAAACAAGGAGGAGAAAAACCCAATTAACGCTCCCTGTTAATGATTACATCAAGGCTGATCTTGACGGCAGCTCGGTTAGGTTTAAAGGTCAACTTCCTTTTTCCTGTTCCCAAGGCAGAAATTCAGCAAGGGGGGGGGGTTTGCCCACTGCTACCCTATAAGGCCTAAATTATATTATTGTTATAACTGGGGTTCCCCCCCCCCCACTGCAAAGCAAGCTTTTCCTTATATGGTAGCAAAAACCACAGATAACGGCAGCCGAGGTGGAGAAATCCAAGTTTCGATGCTACATTTTCTTTGCTGGGCGCAGTTTCGCTATGACGGAGCACCGGCAATTAATGATTATTTCTCTCTGCAGGGAAGCAAAGGGCCTTCCTTGGCCATCAGCCTCTCCCCAACCTGAAGGGAAAACAAGAGGGATGGACTCTCCCCACACCTGCACCGTCACCTGTTCCCTTGTTTTCAAAAGCAAACCCTCACCGCGTTTATTATTTGCCTTGGAAAAATGGATACTGCTCTTTCCCAGCTTGGCTCGCAATATATACACAGTACAGTATATATTGCTGACTTATATATATTGCTGACTTTTAAGGCTCCACTGAGACAATCGCAGCCTTAATTGACAAAACCGGCTGGTTTTTCCTGCAAGCTGAAATGTGTCCCTCCTGTTTGTCTACGAAGGCCTCAAGAGATTTCCACCCAGATTTGCACCTGCACTTAGCAAAGTGAAAGGCAAATACCAGGTCATGTACTATGGCAGGGGTGCCCAAACTATGGCCCACAGGGCAGATCCGGCCCCTGACCCCAATTCATCCGGCCCACACCACCCTCATCGCTCCTGGAAGCAAAACTCACCCGTATGAGTGCATTTTACTTCTGCTTCTGGGAGCAGCAAGGGCAGCATGGGATGGATGAATTGGTGCTGGGGGCCAGATCCGGCCCACAGGCCGTAGTTTGGACACCCCTGGTTTAAGCAGAGAAAATGCCAGCCTAAAATCTATCTCATCCTGTTGCAAAACAGATGGCAAGACGTGTTTTATTTCTGCTTCTGGTGGGAGGAATCACATGACTGGCCCGCTGAACCACGTGACTGGCCCACAGCCTGAAAGGTCTGGGCACTCCTGTGCTATGGGGTCACACTTGGAGAAGTTCCTTCTTTGCAAGGAGGGAGCAATTTGGAGAATCTCCCAAACAATGAGGTTCCAAACCCAAACTGACTTACACTGGCTATGCTGGGTTAGGGATTATGGTTATTGTAGTCTCCAAAGAGGATATTTTCCATAAAGTGTGTTTTCTGAGTAGCCTTTTTGTTATGCTCAGTACAGGCTGGCTTCCAGGAGGTGGAATTCTGATAATAGGCACTGCCCTTTCTTGGGTCCCGATCCCTAGAACAGGATGAACTACACAAGCTTTCGTGGTTGGGCCTTTTCTGGACAGCTAGAGAAGGGGCTTAGAAGCAGCTGGTAGTGGGGAGGAACCTCTTCCAGAAACAGAACTGATGCTCGGTGGCAACAGAATGCCAACCAAAGTTGGGGGGGCAGGAGGGGGTCAGAAGGGTGATTTGAGTCAAGGAATAGACTGGGATGGCCCTGAACCATCCAAAGTACAGTAAAGGTAAAGGTCACCCTTGCTCAAAAGCCAGTCATATCCGACTCTAGGGTTCAGTGCTCATTTCTGTTTATAGCCAAAGAGCCAGTGCTATCTGCATCTGCAGACATTTCTATGGACACGTGGCAGGCATGCCTCAACACACGAGAGCACGGAACACTGTTTACCTTCTCACTGACATGGTCCCCATTTATCTACTTGCAATGTCTTGCTTTTGAACGGCTAGGTTGGCAGGAGCTGGGACAGAGACAGGAGCTCACTCAGTCATGCAGTACTCAGGTTTTGAACTGCTGACCTTCCACCTGCCAGTCAGTGTCTTAACCACTTGAGCCACTGCAGTTCCTGAACCGTCCAAGACAGGGATGCAAAATTTTGTCCCAGGTTGCATTGTATTGTATTGTTTGACTTTTATGCCGCCCCCCCCCCTCGCTTATAGGTTGCATTTCCTCCCCCTTTCCCTCCCCTCCAGCCTGTGCACAAAACATTTGGATCAAGACTGCATGCAAAAACATCAGCTTCAAACCATGAACTACAAAGAGACATAATAACTGTTTAGACTTTGTTTGTTATAGATCGTGAAAAGGAACTTCCTCTTTGACAACAGGCAATGAAACAGTCTCAAATGCAAAGATACCCTTCGGAAAACAGAGAAACAGTTGCAGCCAAGACAGGCTTGACTTAGAATGGGGATTCTCAACCTGAGGCTCACAGGCCGGATACGGCCCATGGTGCCATTTCATGCAGGCCCCCACCACACCAGGAAGTGCCATGTGGTGGAGAAAGGGCAAAATGGCCGTCCGGCCCCAGAAGCTGTCTGAGGGCGTGTGACCCAATGGCCCCCGCCTTTAAAAGGTCGAGAACTCCTGGCTTATGGATTGCAAAGAAGTTACAAGGCAGTCTGTGTGGTCCTTAAGATAACACCCAAGAGCTCCCTTGATCAGGTAAACAGGCAAACCGGGCCAGCTTTTAGCGGATTAAAATCCACTTTTTCAGGGTTATGCACCAATTTTTTTTATGGATACTGCAGAAAAAATGTGCACACACACACCCCAAATTAATAGCAGATGTCGGTGCCAAGTCTGCTTGAAGTGAGGTCAAGCTCTGGTTGCAGCCTGCTTCGGGGGTGGGTGGGCAGCCGTGCTTTCCAGCCCCACCTCTGGCGCATGCCTGGAATTTTCCACCCCATTCGGACAAAGGTGAGCCCACTACACTGACCTCGTGCACACAACGCCACACACTGCCGGCTTTTGAAACACAAATGTTAACTTTCCACCCCATTCAGACAACGGTGAGCCCGTTATACTGACCTCACACACCACGCCACACATTGCTTGCTTTTGAAACACAATTCTTTCTCTCTCTTTTTTGCAGAGATTAGGTAACAATAAGAATTTCATGTCAGAAATTAGTCTGGGTTGAAATGATTTTTGCGGAAGAAACTCCACTCAGGGAAAGGCCTGAATGAGGCTCCTTTCATGTCCCCAAGAGCTGGGGATAGAGGTGGGTGCTCAAACCATCATGCAGAACCTGGGTCTCGAACTGCCGACTTGCCAACCTTCTAGCTAACAAGGCGAGCTTCTTAACCACTGAGCCACCAATGGAGATTTGATGGAAAGTCTCCATGGGAGGCTACAATTCAAAAGGGAAAGTCAGAGAAGGAAGAAATCGCTCCTTCCTTCTCCTCCTCCAAGGATGCCATTTCCACTTTGCCAAATCAACCTCAAATGTCATTTACCAATGACCTTGGGAAGGACTTGCAAACTGAAGGCAAAAGGATTTCCCAAAGATTGGCCACTTAATTCTAGGCCAGGAGTGCCCAAACTACGGCCCATGGCCCACATCCAGCCCCGATGCCAATTTATCTGGCCCACACTGCCCTCGTTGCTCCTGGAACCGGAAGTAAAACACGCCCATCCAGGCGCTTTTTACTTCTGCCCCCAGGAGCAGCGCAGGCGGCATGAATTGGCATTGGGGCCAGATCTGGCCCAGAGGCCATAGTTTGGCCGCCCCTGGTTTAAGCAGAGAAAATGGCAGCCTAAAACTCTATCTCATCCTGTTGCAAAACAGATTGCAAGGCGCATTTTACTTCCATTTCGGGTGGGAGGAACCCCGTGACGGCCTACGACCCAGAAAGTTTGGGCACACACCCCGGTCTAGACCTTGGAAGGGTGGGGTTTGGATGAAAAGTGCAGCATGGTCCGATGGCAAAGATTCATCCCCATCTACCAACCTCTCTAGCAAGGGACCATGCGTGGGCCACATGCACTCACAGCTGTCCAGAGTTCTGGTCCCCACTGAGCAATCCTGAAGTGGCCACTTCCTTTCACCTGGTTCTACCTGGCAGACTAGGACACAATGTAGAGGAGGAGGAGGACTGGCCAGGATTTTTAGCTGGGGGGGGGGGATGCAGAAAGTGGCCCTCCCTGGAGCATTTTTTTTTTGCCTTCTAAAGGGGGGAGGGAATGTGTGTGTGCGGGGGTCCGACTCCCACCACCCCAAACGCCCCACCCTTTTCAGACCAATGCTAACCTTCGTTTCCAGCCCAGATGTTGCAGCTGGATTAAAGAGGGGGGCTTTCCCCAACCGCAGCCCGACTGGGGGGGGGCTTTCTCCGTCCCCACCCTTTGTCCCCCAAAGAAAGGGGGAAGCAATGGGCCCGTTGAGAGGAAGGAAGGCAGGCAGGCGAGTGTGGGTGACCCCCTTCCTTCCCAGGTGGGGGTTCCCCTTCTTTTGGGGGGCTAGGAAAGAACCCTCCCTTCTGCCCCCCAAGGGAAAGCGAGGGCGTGGCAGCCCCCCTCGCTTTCCACTCTCTGGGGCGGGGGAGGGAAAGAGGGGGGATTTCCTCCCTGCCCACCCCGAAGGCAGCCCCCCATCTCGTCTGGGGGGGGGGTCCCGATCCTGACCTGCTCCCGGAGGGCCCGCTCCTGGTCGAGTTCCCGCTGGAGGCGCCCGGCGCGCTCCTCGGCCGCGTCCGCTTGGTCCTGCAGGCTCCGGATCTTGCGGCGCACCGCCTCCAGCGAGCTCAGGCTGCCCGCCATGGAGGGGCGGCACAGGAGGAGGAAGGCGAGCAAGGCAAAGCAAAGCCCCCCCCTCGTTGGCTCGAGATCGGCCCGGGCGTCGCAGCTCGGCTACGCTCGGCTCTGGCCGCCACCCCCCGGAAGGGCCTGGCCCGGCACTCCGCCCTCCGCGGCCGCCCCCCTCCGCGGCGCCGCCCGAGGCGCGAGAGAAGGGCAGACCCGACGGCGGCCTCCGGAGGGCGCCCCAGGCACGCGGATCCGAAGCCGGCGCGACCCCACGAACGCCCAAATGCAGCAGGAGGAGGGGTGGGGTGGATGGGCGGGGCTCCGATTGGCTCCTCCCTCTTTTCAAACCCCCCCCCCCCGCCACTGCCCATCAGCAAGGGAAGGATGGACAGACGCCGCGTCTGGAAGGAAGGCGCGGGGGGGGGGAGGAGGATTCCCACCCCTTCTGCAACTCACAGAGAAACTGCAGCTCTCCAGATGTTGTGGGGTTCCAAATCCCAGCACCCAGGACCAATGGGGACTGTAGTCCAACAAGAGCCGGAGGCACCCCCCCCTTTCCCCCTACAACCAAAGGTAAAGGTCACCCTTGCTCGGAAACCAGTCGTATCCAACTCTAGGGTTCAGTGCTCATCAGGGCCATAGCCAGGATTCTAAGCCATCCCCAAAAATATTTTTTCAAGAGAGGCAACAATGTCACATACATACACACATATATACCTAACATTGGCATCCCAGGGTGGGGTGGGGCTGTAAGTTCAAGGGTGGGGGCTGAAGCCCCCCCCTGGCCACCCCCTGGCTACGGCCCTGGTGCTCATCTCCATTTCATAGCCAAAGAGCCAGTCCTGTCTGCCTCTGCAGATGTTTCTGTGGTCATGTGGCAGGCATGACTGACATAGTACAACCCTTGGTTACGACACTGAGCTTGACACCCAGAAGGTTAGCAAGTCAGCAGTTCTTGACCAAAGTCCTGCATGACAGAATGAGCTCCCATCGTCTGTCCCATCTCCTGCCAAAAGCAAGAGATTGCAAGTAGATAAATAGGGACCACTTTGGTGGAAAGGTAAACAATGTTCTGTGCGCTCTGATGTCCTGCCACGTGTCCACAGAAAAGTCTGGAGACAGCGCAGACTTTGACTATAAACAGAGATGAGCACCAAACCATAGAGTCAGATACAACTGGCTTTTGAGCAAGGGTGACCTTTACCCTAGAAGTGTACAAGATGTGTACTTTCAGCCTTTGACTTCCAGAATTTGGCTTGAGAATTCTGGGAGTTGTAGTAAAAAAAAAATCCCACATATCTGCACATTTCCAATAGTTAGGATCAACAAAGCAATCAATATGAGTCCACTGGGGAAGGTTGATTTGGAAGGATATGGCAGGCTGGCATTGTACACCGGGGGGGGGGGGGTTAGTTCAGAGTGACAAACCTTTGGCACATTTTGGGACTATGATTCCCATCCTGTTTTATCATTGGCACCATTGGCTGGGGATTCTGGGAGTTGAAGTCCACAACATCTGGACTGGCAAAGGTTTGCTCATCCCTGTTCTAACAATTCCACTTATGCCCAAGAGACACCTTTGCATGCATGAGATTCTTTAAAAAAAAAAAAAACACTAGCCCACACCCATGCTTCAAGTAAAGTCTGTTTGCGCTTCAAATATCCCTGTTAAAAATTAAAAGAGTAGTTTGGAAGAGGAAAGACGTGTCCGACACAAGCCAAGAAGGGCCGGGTCTGGATCACCTCCTTGGTTTCACAGGCACAGGAAAAGCCACACACCGGAAGAGCATTTCACATGCTACACCAAGGGTGCCCAAACGTTTCAGGCCGTGGGCCAGTCACGTGGTTGAGTGGGCCGGTCATGTGGTTCCTCCCACCAGAAGCAGAAATAAAACACAATTTGTAATCTGTTTTGCAACAGGATGAGATAGATTTTAGGCTGTCACTTTCTCTGCTTAAACCAGGGGTGCCCAAACTAGGGCCTGTGGGTCAGATCCGGCCCCCGGCACCAATTCCCATTTTACTTCGGCTTCCAGGAATGACGAGGGTGGTGTGGGCCAGATGAATTGGTTTGGGACCGGATCTGGCCCATGGGCTGTAGTTTGGGCACCCCTGCGCTATACTGTCCCCCAAGGCTTGGAAAAAATGACTTATGGGAGACTTCCTGTAGCCCTGTTTGCGGAAGGATTCTTGACATTGTAGTCCAAAACAGTCGGTAGTGTAAGACTTGCCTCCCTACTTCCCTTGGGAGGCCTTTGAAAAGCACTCTGGGGGGCGGGGGACTGGAGGCATGGCGGCGATAGAAGGACTTATCCTGAGCTGGAAGAGTCCACAAAATGCACATGAGACACGCACAAGCCCACTTCTCCCTTTCGAACTGCAGTTTCACGTGAAGTCCCTTTCGACTATGGAGCACATATTTTGACAATATATTTCAGAAACCTTGCAACTTATTTTTGTTCATTTTAATCCCTTTGCAAATGTGCTTATTTCATAGGTTTCTAATCTGTTTCGCCGACATTCAATTAGTTGCTTCCAGTGCTATTATTTTTTGGGGTGGAAAAGTAGAGTACAAATGCATCACTCAATCGACTCTGCGCTGGGGGGGAGGGAGGAAGCGCTCCCACTGGGCTGCTGGGCAGAGGGGCGGGGCAAACTCTGCTGGGGCGACGGCGCATGTGCCCACAGAGAAGGTTCTGAGTGCCTCCTTTGACACGCATGCCATAGTTTCACCACCACTGGTCTCAGCTCACTTATTTCCAAACAGACTTGCACGGGGTCTAGTGGCACAAGGGCTGCCATCGTTCATGTTGGCTCAAAAACAGAGCCTGTTTTGCGAGAGATTTAGCTGTGCCACCACGTTATGGCATGAAAAAAATGTTACCAAGCAAGAAAGCAGAGTGACTGCCTCGTAGTCGGGCTCTTCAGCCTGCCCAGAGTGGCCCCCTCAACCTTTAGGGCAGGTGTCTTTCTTGCCTCTACCTGGAAATCCCGGCTAACCTCCCATCCCACTAGGAAGGCAGCCAGACCCTCTAGACCTTTCAAAACCAGGCAAGACCATTGGTGTCCGGGGAAAGGAAGGTGGACTCAAAGTGCCAAGCCAAAGAGCTGGGATGGTTTAGAAGGACCGAGAGGGCGACGCCTTCTCAGCGCACACGAGGCAGTTGGTTGTGCCAGTGCTAGATCAGCAGCCCTCAAACTGTTACTCATTGGGCCCTGCCCTTCCCTTCCCACTGAAAGGAAGTGAGGTGGAACCTAGCCTTTGCTTGCTGCCCTTGCTCAACGCTAGCTGTCAAAGCTGGGGTCACTCCCATCCGCTGCCTTTCTCCTCCTCACTTGCTCAAGGCAGACATCCGTCCATCTGTCTGTCTGTCTCCTATCTCTCTGCATCAATTCAGGAAATGACTCTCCCCAGGGTGAGATTGTCTTCCAAATTGATCAGCTCCCACCCACCGAAGAGTGTTGGTCTCTCTACCCTACCTATTAAAGAAACTTGCCCATTTAAAAGACTGCCCAGGATGGAATGGAGGAATTTACAATAGATGTGACGATAAAATGTTTGGCGCAGGATCCCTCGCCATTCCCTTCCTGCTTTCTCCATTAAGTGAACAATGAGCAAAAGTCTTCCTCTCCTTCTGAGAATCCGGTAGCCTTTCTCGGCTTGCGCTCTCTCTCTTTCTTTCTCTCTCTCTCCCTCCCTCCAGCCGAGACAAGCGATTTCAAAATAGTCTGCATTCTTTTCCTTATAAGGAATATCTCCCCTGGATCTATATGCAGTGCCTTTGAACAAGTTAAATAAACGCCCCGGCTGGAATGCTGACGCGCATCTATAGAAAGCCACATAGGGAGTTAAAAAACACATCTGAACCAGATTAGACGCTGTCGGTCCGTCTGAACCATTCTGTGGTTCTAGGGCTGAAATTAAGTCTCCCTGCTAAGCAGGACGCAAGAATTCCCCACCCCACCCTCTCCAAAACCTCGCCAATGGACAAAACAGATTTACTGATTTAAAGTTATCTTCCAGGGAACAAAAAAAAAAGGACCTTCTTTTAAGCTTTAGTTCCTTACTTCCTTGTCTTCTTCTTTTAAAATGACTTGCTAAATGTATGTGTTAATTTGGCTAGGAAGGTTTGTGTGTTGTGTATGAAAGGGATGCAGCTGGAATAACATCATCATCTGCTGGTGGTGGTGGGTTTGCATCCTTCCCTCTAAACTTAGGAGGAACCATTTATTTGGAAAGAATCTGACCCACACATAAGGGAGAGGGAGGGGAAAGAGGGCCAGGAAGGCACAGGACTATGTCATACTTCCCAGGGCGAGACAGGTGGGGTGGGCCAAGAACGCAGCTCTGACACTATACCATATAAAGTACTGAGCTATATATAGCTCCCCCCTTGCTTACTCTCTGGACATCTTTGTCCCACAGTTTGCAAAGCTAGCAAGTATCATCTTCCAAGCCGGGTTTTCTCAGGCAAGGTTGCGTTTTTCTCGATGGGGTGGGCGGGGGCGATTGGGCGGAGGGGGAAACGCCATGACTGCCTTCTGACTTTTGTAAGCCATATAAGAGGGTCTGACCATCAAGAATGGCTGGTTTCCTTTTTATCTGCCCCGAGGCCGATGTTCTAAACCAGGGGTTTCAAGCCAAAGCCCGGATCACGCTCTCTCCGTCAGCTTCGAGGGCCGGATGGCCATTTTGCCTTGCCTCCATGATGGGGGGTGGCCAAATTGTCTCAACAGCTTCAAAGGGGTAGGCATTTTGTTTCTCAAAATGCCCTTGGAAGGGTGGGGCCCCCACATGAAATGGGGCCAGGGAGCAGATCCAGCCCACAGGCCGTAGGTTGAGAACCCCTGTTTTAAAACCATCCTAGATGCAGGAAACCCACAAGACTATAATCATCCTTATTTTCAGCATCGTGACACAACTGGTTGCTAATTTTCTGGTCACATCACAGGTTCTGCTTTACACACTCGCATCGCTATCGATTTCAAGTCGATTTCAATTTTTTTTGTAATCGAAAAAATTGAAATTGCTCTATTTTGGGGCATTTGCAAGGATGATGGAATTATAGTCCCTTTAAATCATCCCATCAGACAGTCCGTTATGCCCCAATGATGCCACCATGAGATCAGAGGAGGCGCTAAAAATACACCAATGGCAGGGCTTCTCATGCTGAGTGACCCCAGGCCCCCCTCCCCAAAGGCCAGTTGAGAGAGTCCCCCGTTGACCCTCTCCAGTGTTGGGGTTCCTGGTGTGAATATTCGGTCAGGAGTCAAATGCCCCAGTGGTGCCAACGCGACGTGCGACGGTGTGAAGGCGCGCATGTGTGCGTACTCACGTCTGTGGCCTTCTTCTCCGCCAACTCAAGCTTCTCCTGGGCATCTTTCAGGGACTCTGAGTATTTGTCAAGCTCGTCTTCCGTGCCCTTCAGTTTCTTTTGCAGCGAGACCAACTCGTCTTCCAGCTGGACGAGGGCGGACGGAGGAAGCGCCGGGCAGGAGACGGGAGAGAAGAGGCGGGCGGTGTGGGAAGAACGGGTGCAGAGCAGTCAACGTGATCGCGCAGAAGAGAAGTGCGGGTGCAGAAGGACAGGAAGACAGGAAAGGAGAGAGAGAGAAAGAGAGAAAGAAAACAAAAGACAGGTTAGCATCCTCTCGGCGCGGTACCTTGGCCGCTTTCTCGTCGGCGGAGAGGAGGCTTTCCTCGGCCCGGTGGAGTTCTTCCAACACACGGTCCCGCTCGTCCTCCGAGACCCGGACTTGCTTTTCTAACTGGACTATGTCCTCCTCGAACTGGCCACAGGCAGGCCAGAGGCAAGATAAAAACGAGAAACATATTTCTTATCTCGGTTCTCAGTCTTCCTCCCACATTAAGAAGTCTCCCATGTGCAGAGATGGTTTCAAAAAAGGACCATCAGAAATGAAGCTCAGCTGGGTTTGGTTTTTAAGGCGCTGGTTGTGGGGCTTCTGCTTCCATACTCAGCCAGCCAGCTGTGCGTTTGCATCGCCAGGGCTGCCCAAAAGTCATGAAGGTGGCCATCACAGAAGAAAAAGCCTCCCTTCCCTTCGCCATGGCAGGCCTTGATCCCTGCCCACTTCCTGCCTTGGGGTTTAAACTCAAGGGCCCTCCATTGAAGCCTGGCCCGAGTCCTGCCCAAATCAGCAGAAAGGCCTCCTTCTTCTTGGCACCCACTCCCTGCCAGCTGGACTCCAGTCAACTCCAGTTACTATAAGTGGATCAGGACCAGCGCCAGTGAGGCGAATGGATAGGGCAGAAAGGGATGGGGCTTCCTCCAGAGGCACTGCGGGGACCCAAGAATCACTGAGGACTAGCAGCTTGATCCTCCGTGGTCCCTCCCATCCAGCCCGACCGACTCGGAGGGAGACCTTCTTAAAGCTTTCCCTACCCTTTCCACTGATGGTGAGTCTTGGCCCTCCAGGTGTTCTTGGACTTCAATTCCCAGAAGCCCTGATCTGCAGGGGGGCTGACTTGGGCTTCTGGGAATTGAAGTCCAAGAACACCTGGAGTGCCAAGGTTAGACAACAGGGCTTTAAGCCATGGAAGCATCAAAATCCATCTCCCCTCCTCCATCATTACAAGACATGCATATCCCAACTCCCCCCCCCCCTTCCTCAGAAGTCCCAACACTTGAAGAACCCAGTTCTTCTGTTCTCACGTTACATGGAAAGGACAGGGTCTCTTCCCCCCACCCCACCCCCACCCCTTGTTTCTTGCAGGGAAGATGAGGAGGGACAGAGGAACCAAAGATATCCCTCCCATACACGTCTCTCTTCTTTAAAGACCCCCCCTTTCCCTCACATCTGGAAGAAGGCGATCCCGGCGACCCTGGGGGCATCCGCGGGGGGGGGGGCTTAGCTTGGGGTCGCAGCGCGGGGAGAAGACCCGAGCTTCTTTGGGGGGAGGGAGAAGAGGTCTTGGGGGGGGGCTTCTTTATGGGGTCTTCTCAAGTGCTAGAAACTATCCCAGTCAGGAAGCCGAAAGTGGGGAGGGGAGGGGCATTGAAAGCTCACATCTGTCTTGATTTAGAAGAAAGGGCTTTGAGATCCAGAAAAGACTGACTTTCCCGGGGTCTCCCTGAATGAAGGGATGGTTTTCCTCGACGTGACCCCAGGACGCCCCCTCCCCCAACCTCCCCCCCCCCCAACACACACCTGTTTGCTGCGGTCCTCGGCCGCCTTCTTGTCGGCCTCGGCTTGCTCAGCCCGGTCCAAAGCGTTTTCTTTGTCCAGCTTGAGCATCTGCATCTTCTTCTTGATGGCGTCCATGGCGGCGGCAGGCGAGGTAGGTCAGCGCAGACGGCGAAACGGGACCGGCGTGGAGCTTCAGGCGGCTTTCCCGCGGGAGGCGGCGGCGGCGTTGGTCGGGCGGTGCGCGGGAAGTGACCGTCGGGGCCGGAGTGGGAGCGCCTGGGCGGAGGGGCCCGGCAGATAAGGGCCGTCCCGGGGCGGGGGGCGGGGGGCCCTCGCATTCCGCCCGACGCCCAGGACTTTTTTTGGGCAAAGGCGCGTTGGGGCCGGGCCGGGATCCTCCCCCGCCCCTCCCCTCCCCTTCTTCCTTGGCTCCTTCTTGCCCGCCCCACCCGACGCTCCTCCTTTCTCTCCTCCCGGGGGGGGGGGCGCACCGATGCCTCTCCAAAAAGCCTGTCCGAAGCGCGGGTTCCAGGTCCAGCCCGGTCCTCCCTCGGGTTTCGAACAGGCGGGCGGCTGCGCTCACGGCCCCTGGGACCAATCATTCCGTCATGTAACATCACCCGGGTCTCGAACTGCCAGCCTTCCACCTAACATGGCAAGCTTCTCAACCCCTGCCTTTAAGATGCCATGACTTTTTTTGTCGTTTTGTTTTGTTTACTCTCTGATCTCCATCAAATTAGGATCAGAAACAGGAAACAAACTGCGGTTTTGAGACTGTATTATTTATCTGTTGCAGGAAAGTTTTATTGAGTGACTGCTGGCCAGATGTGGCCTTCCTCAAAAGATGGTTGTGAGGAGCAGAAGAGTTCTTGGAGGTATACATATAGCAAATAAATAAACAAACAAATAAACTTTTTTGAAAAAAGAAGGCAGTCTTTCATATTTGAGTTCTACCAGTCATTTCAAGTGAAGATCACAAAGAAACAAATTATTATTTTAAATAATAACGGACGGCCATTTTACCCTGCCTTCATGATGGGATAGCCATTTTGTCCCATCAGCTTCAAAGGGGGTGGCCGTTTTGTTTTTCAAATTCACTTGGAGGGGGGCCATAGGAAATGGGGGCCAGATCCAGCCCACGGGCCTTAGGTTGGGAATCCTTGATTTAATGTAAAGGTCTACCTCCTGGTCTCCCTGGATGGGTTTTGAACTACAAATCCCATCCTCCCCCCCCCCCATGTGCAGAAAGCTCTGCCTAAGCACCCATTGCTCTGATCAGCTAAACAAACTACCAGTGCTACACCTTAGTAACAGTTGTCGCATCGTTAATCCTAAACTGGGGACTGCCTGGGGTTTGCTCAAAGATGTTTTTAATTAAGCTATATTTATGCTGATTGTAAGCCGCCCTGAGTTGCTGTGGCAAGTGGGCAGCGATATTAATCTAATAAATAAATAAATAAATAAATAAATAAATAAATGCTAATTTTATTACCCCTTAGCTCGGAGCAGACACGCGCCTTTGAAAAGACATTGTAAGTACAGTACTGTATCTTTGTTTTAATTTCTGGCTGTTGCTTTACTACGCTGGTCTTGGACCATAATGAAGACTGATTTGTTCTGGTCCAGACAAGGCAGTCGTTCCCCATGTGCTATATATGTAGCAGAGCTTGAAATCCATCCTCGGGGACCGTCTCATTCCCTTTCCTCCTGCCTTTCAAGGCATGCTCAGAAGTGGTCAGGAATGTTGCTGGCGGAGGAAGACCGACCACCACCTCTTCCTCTTTTGCCAGTGAATCCCCAAGCCGAGTCCGGCCTCCGGCAGAGGCTAAGATGGGTACCGTTTGGTGACGATGTGGGGCAGACAGGCCCTTTCCACAGTAGCCATGGGCAGGAACATCACTCTCTCTGCACCGGCTTTGCCGTGATGACCCTCAACCCTTCAAGCTGTCATCCAAGACAGCTACGGCTGGTCCCATCTGCCCAGTTCCTTAAGGTTGAGGGTATTTATAGCCCCGGATCCCAAGCACCTGCCGGGGTCTGTAACTCAAGAGCGCGGGCTTAGAGACCGCGGCAAATGTTTAGAGAACTCGGCGCATGGTGAGCTCATGCCTTGAAATATCTTCCAAGGAAGAAGGACTTTTCTTGAGATGCTGGCTTTGGCTTCCATTCTAAAACAGGTCACCAAACCAGAAACTCTAACCCAGGGGTGCCCAAACTACAGTCTGCATGCCAGATCTGGCCCCTGATGCCGATGCATCTGGCCCATGCCGCCCTCATCACTCCCAGAAGCGGAAGTAAAGTGCTCCTGTACAGGTGTGTTTTACTTCCGCTTTTGGGAGTGACGAGGGTGGCACAGGCCAGATACATTGGCATTGGGGGCCAGATATGGCATGCAGGCTGTAGTTTGGGCACCTAAGTGCTATGGGCCGGTATAGAAGGAGAATTGCTTTGCCAGAAGCAATAAATGCCTGATAGCCATACAAAACATGGGTTCCCAACCAAAGGCCTATGGGCCGTATCTGGCCTGTGGCACCATTTCATGTGTCCCCCCTTCTAAGGGCATTTGAGAAACAAATGGCTACCCCTTTGAAGCTGATGGGACAAAATGTCCACCCCCATCGCGAAGGCAGGGTAAAATGGCCGTCTGGCCCTCAAAGCTGACTGAGAAAGCGTCACCTGGCCCTCGTCTTGAAAAGGTTTGGAGCCCCTGATATAAAGTTACAATTTAAAACTGTGCAAACCCTTTCAAATACAGTGGTTTAAAACCCACACATGGGGCACGATGCGTGATGACAGCAATGACTCCCATCTATCAGTTTTCTTCATCCCAGGGCGGTAGTCAGAACTAAGAATAATAGCCGTGCTTTACTATTCCTGAAGTTTATTTTATTTTTAGTGCAAAGAATGGCCGACACCTCTCAAGTTTCAAAATCAGTCTTTCTGAGTAATGGTCTTTGTTTGTTTGCTTTTAAAAACACACACACACACACACACACAATTTTGGCTGCCACCTCCTTGTCCACCAGGCACTAACGATGCCTTTCAAATGAGCTGTTATGCAGCGGTGCCTTTGCCAAGTGGAAACTACATTCCTGACCTCAGCTTTGACGTGTCAAAATCTTTTGCACCCAACTTCCAGACCTCCCGGGCATTTGTTAATCGAGGAGAATTGGAAGCGGGCACAGAGAGAGGGGCATTGCTTTGAAGAGCCAGTCAGACGCTCCAGTTTCATCACCATTTATTTTAGCATCCCCATGACAATGGGTAGAACAAACAATGGATTTCTCACCAGGGAAGTTTGGTCACAGTGATACGTGGGACTGATGGAAGCAACGACTCCGCTGAGGTTTGGTGTGGCTTGTTTGATTAAATCCCACTTGAATCCATCTTGAACGAAGAACAGCAGTTCCATCCATCCTGGCCTGGGGCTGAGGAGGAGGACTTTGTGTGCCAAAAGGTCTCAGGACCAGAAACTGACTTGTGGAACTGGTACGGGGGTCACATTGCGATGCAGAAGATAAATGGAAGACCACAGCATTATACGGTTCCCAGGACAATCTTTGTGGCTGATCGCCATGAGGAGAGCCAATGTTCGGATTTGGATACAGCACTTGAAGAAGAAGACAGAGCAGTCCTAATTTTAATCCTATACAGCAGTGATGGCAAACATTAGCACTCCAGGTGTTCTTGGACTTCAGTTCCCAGAAACCCTGATCAGCCGGAGTGCTGACTTGGGCTTCTGGGAATTGAAGTCCAAGAACACCTGGAGAGGCAAGCAAAGACACACCAGGAAATCTCTTGTGCTGTTTGTCCGGCCTGCATTTCTACCAAGTTGACATCTAAGCAAAACCAACCTGTCATTTAACACCATGCCACAACCATTGGCCTGGAGAAGTGACCGTTGCGTTACGAAAGCTTGCCACATTTGTGTGTGTGTGTTTTAGTGATCCAATAAAGATGTCACCTTCCTCCTGCAATCTTCGAGTTTTTTATGATTCGGAGAGGCAAGGGTGAGGAACTCTTGTTCTACCGAAAAAGAAGGACCCCATTAAAGGACATTTTGTGGCCATGATCCTGCAGTGGTGGTGGGGGAAGGTTTTATGCCATACATTCCTATTGTTCCTCTTCTAGTATGGTTCGCTGTGACTCCTGGGTCATGTCCCCTCACCCAGTGCCCTTTAAGTAACCATTTGGGGTCCTTTGCCCTGTCATCTTTTGTCTGAAGGGGATGGCGGCCCACCCCACCCCTCTGGCTCCCTCCGGCTCTCCTGAAGCTGAGCCGCGTCAGTCCTTGCCCAAGAGATGGGCCGGATTCCCCGCACCAGCCAGCCACTGGCATGCCAGGCATCCTTTTCAAGGCTCTGCCCAGCGATGGACCTCTCGCTTGCACCGAGCACTAAAGACAATCCTTTAATCTTCTCCTCTTGGCACTGGCCAAGGATCCTGGTACAAAGCCACGCCAGATGACCTCACCTTGTTCCCCTGCCTTCACCCTGCTTAGAGGTCTGGTGGAGGCTGATCTGGCCTTTGGGGGGGGGCGGCGGCAGATAGTTAGTCTGCTCTTAGCAAGCAGTGTTGCTCTATGGCAAGCCCAGGGGAGGATTGGCAAAGAATGGCCTTCTCTGGCTGGGCCCTCTTGCAGTGCCAAGGTTTGCCATCGCTGGCATAGATGACCCCCCCCCCCCAAAAAAAAGAGGAAACCCTCCACTTCAAGGGCTACCAGAAAAGAACCACTTCTTTGGGAAATGGCCTTCATTTCAACAGAAGAAAAGATACGGCCAAACAAAAAAAAAAAGGCCACATGAAGAATATTACCTACTGGCGAGAAGATGATATGGCACAGGTCGGAAAGTCGTCTGTTCAAGACCCAAGTCCTGCTTGGCGGAGTGAGCTCCTGTCTCTGTCCCAGCTCCTGCCAACCTAGGCATTTGAAAGCAAGACATAGTAGATAAATAGGGAAAGGTAAAAGCGTTCTGTGCACTCCGCGTCTAGTCATACCTGCCACATGACTACGGAAACATCTGCAGAAGCAGGCTCTTTGCCTGTAAACAGAGATGAGCACCAAACCCTAGAGTTGGATATGACTGGCTTTTGAGCAAGAGCGATCTTGACCTACGGCCGTTTTTCCCTTTTCTGTTTTGGAATTGCAAACAGCATTCCTCTTTCTTCCAGAAGGAAGTAGTTGGACTCTGTCCTTGTGTTGCCTATTCTACTCCTTCCCCAGAGTGCCACATCTACATCTACTTTACAAACAAAATTAGAGCACCCTGCAGTTGCCCAAAACAAGTCCTGGGGCAGGTGTTCACGGGCAGCAAGCCAGGAGGTAGGGTGGACCAGTCTTTCCGCTTACCCTTAATTCACCATTAATCATCTGTTATGAAGAACACCAAGGAAGCCACTGAGTAGAACAATATGCAGGGTTAGGAAGTGGAGGAGGGGAAGATCGTAAATTATAACCACCATTTCTTTCCACATTCCTTTGATTTTATTGCTTTTTCTTCCTGCCTTACTGGCAGTTCCTTGGCTATAATGTGTGGCAAGGCAAGAGCCCAGGTTCACAGGAGACCTCCTGGCCAAAATCTTGGGCTTTCTCTCCCTCTATCTTGCTTTCTCCTGGTTCCATCTTTCTAGCTCAGGGATTCACAATGTGGTGTGGGCCGAATGTGGCCCATGGCACCATTTCATGTGGCCCTCCACTGCCTCCACCACACCCGGAAGTGCCATGTGGTAGAGGGAGGGCAAAATGGCCGTTCGGCCCCCAAAGCTGTCTGAGAGAGCGTGACCTGGCCCCCGGTTTAAAAAGGTTGAGAACGCCGGTTCTAGCTCAACAAAGAGTCATGGATAACTCAAACACTTCCATGCTTTTGTTGAATATTAGTTGTTGTTCAGTCATAGAGTCGAGTCCGATCTTTTGTGACCCCATGGACTGCCACATGCCACACTCCCCTGTCATCTGCCATGCTCCATAGTCCACCCAGATCTATGTCCACTGCATCAATGATGCCGCCTAGCTCTCTCCTCCTCTGCTGTCTCCTTCTCCTTCTGCCTTCAATCTTTCCCAGCATCAAGGCCTTCTCAAGTGAGTCCTCTCTTCTCATTGGGTGGCCAAAGTCCTTGAGCTTCAGCTTCAGCATCTGTCCTTCCGAGGAGCAGCCAGGGTTGATTTCCTTTGGGACAGACTGATTGGATCTCCTTGCAGTCCAGGGGACTCTCAAGAGTCTCCTCCATCACCACAGTTCAAAGGCATCTATTCTTCTGCAGTCAGCCTTCCTTATAGTTGTTATTATTATTAGTAGTAGTAGGGCTTCAGAATTATATTGCCTTCCCTCTGGATCTTGATTTGGTTGTGAGCTGGTTTGCTTGGGTAGAGCCTCTGCCCAGGCAGCTGTGAATGAGGCAACAGAAGCGTCCGCTTAACTTCCTCGGCAAGCTTTCATTGCTTTGGAAAGAGCAGTCTAAGGTGACACAGGTGTCTTTGCTACCTGTGCCTCACCTTTTGGCTTGGGCCCTTTGTGGATCACAGATCTATCTCTAGATAGCAGTGTAAATCATAGGCGCAAAGAGACCATGAATCACCTGAAGGGTTTTTACAAAACAAACTCCGGATTGAAGCAACCGCATCAATCCCTGAGCAAAGGAAATGAAAGACGGTTCCTATTTTAAGGAGACGGTAAAATAAAATGCATCTCTCAGGCCCCAGGCTGGCACTGGTGCTGATTCATAGATATTTAAGTCTCCTGCAGTCCCTTTTGGGGGGAAAGGCTGCCTGGCCAGCTTTAATCATCCCCAAGGGGCCTGAAAGATGATTGGTAGAGGAGGCACTCATATTACCCTTGACAATATTAATTTCACCGCACAAGCTTGTGGCTTACGTTCATCGGGCAGAGACGATGCTGAGTCAACCTCCTTCTGAGGTGACATTTTTGCCAGTGGCTCAGTGGTTAAGAAGCTTGCCTTGTTAGCTGGAAGGCTGGCAAGTCAGCAGTTCAAGACCGGGGTACTGCATGATGGTTTGAGCACCTGTCTCTGTCCCAGCTCTTGGGGACATGAAAGGAGCCTTTTCCGAGCATCCCCTGAGCGGAGTTTCTCCCGCAAAAATCCTTTCAACCCAGAATAATTTCTGATGCGAAATTATTATTATTATCGCCAGGTGTCTGCTTGAGATTATAGGGGCTTCCACAGGTTTTCAGGAACCTCCTTTGACGGAAAGCAGGGACATTGGCCAATGTCCACTTCATTTATACACTTGGGCCATCCTTTGAAGTAGTAATTGCCTGACTTGGACTGATGTGTGACTCAGCCTTAATTTCAGCTCCTTGAAATAATGAATAAGGCTTTGAATGTACCGCTGTGCCTAATTTGTTCATTATTAGTAAAAGCTGTATAGGCACAGGGCGTGCGCATGAGCCGGAACAGAAGCTGTTTGCCTTGAACAAATAACAGGGCAAGCCCTTAGTCTCTGGAACGGTTATGGGCTTTAATATTTATTAATGTTATTTATTTTTCTGATTTATATTGCCACCCAACTCCGTAATTTGGTCTCCCAGCACGACCTGCCCCCCCCCCCGGTTCAGGACAGCCGGTGGACAGCCTGGGGGACCCCTGGTCTAGAGGGCAAATCTCAAATCAAACCAATCTGATTTGGAAACTACAAGAGGTATTTATGGAACACCCACAAAACTCCTGCTCTGACAATGAGCTGTTTTGAGGAATGAAGAAAGAGCCCTCTGAAATTTATTTATTTATTTGGCCTTTGTTTGGGAATTTGAGTTGCTAGTGAGGTGGGTTAATCAGGGCTTCTACAATACCATCTCATTTTTGGCTGCCCCCCTTCTTCTTTTCCCCTGGACCTTTCCAAGCATCAAGGCTTTCTCAAGTGAGTCTTCTCTTCTCATTTGATGTCCAAAGTACTTTAGCTTCATCTTTACAATTTGACCTTCTAAGGAGCCGTCAGGGTTGATTTCTTCTAAGATTGACCTATTTGTTCTCCTTGCTTTCCAGGGGACTCTCCAAACTCTCCTCCAACACCAATTTAGAGGGCTCAAATTTGTCCGCCAGAAGGGCATGGTTCATATCCACCCCAAACACACAAACTGCCTGCAGGCTACTCAGACCTTCCTAACTATTCTCTCCATTTATTTCACATCTCAGGTTTAATCCATAAATGCTCAGACCTGTGGATTTGGGATTAACCTATCCTATCCAGTCCCATCTGAGAATGCTGAAAACATCCGCTTGGGTTTGCATTTATATACAGTTGTCCTGTTAGACCAAACGTAAATCTTAGAGAGAAACTGTCAGGGCTACATTTCCTCCCCTGGAGGAATACTTTCGATGACAGCCTCTTAGCACATTCTGGCTTCGCCCCGGGATCCTCTTAAAGTTAACCTTCAGTTTAAGAGCCATGTAGTCGACAAGAGATTAAAGGTCTTTGCAGTGTGGATCTTACAACAACTCCAAAGCCCCAATGTAGGGGCTAGAGAAAGACTTCCAGGTTGGCCTCTTTTCTTTTGTTTTAAACCCTAAAAGAAAGCCGAATCAAATTATTATTGAAACAACAATTGGGTTGGACAACAAGCAGCCCAGTATTCTGTTGAGAAATGAGAACATTCTCAAACCTTTCGTCCCTGCTCAGTGTTTGGACTATAAATCTCCAAAAACTCAGCTGAGACAACTCCTAAATTGGTCATTTTTTGGAGCAGTCGTCCAAGGGTTAAATCCAATTTTTAATCCCAGTTAGAGGAGTCATTATGAGAATGAAACTTTTCAATACATGAGTCTCATGGATCAAATAAGTCTGCCTTAGTAAAGGCTGACAATCCAGAGGTGGATGAATAGCTCAGTGGTCTAGTTATTTGGCTAAGGAGCCAGAGGTGGGGAGTTCGATACCCCGCTGTGCCTCCTGGGAAAAGATCCAGTTTGTGTAACCCTGGGCAAAAACTGCACAGTCCCAATGGGGAAAGGTAAATGACTCTTGTGTATTCTCCGCCTAGGAAGGGTTGCCATAAGTCAAAATTGACTTTAGGGCGTGGAATTATTATTACAGTATAACAATTGGGTTTAGCCCCTGGAAAAGTAACTTTTCCAAACTCTATTTTTGTTTAAATCAACCGACGTGCACTGAATATTGGAAGGCACAGATCCACCTTCCAGACAATTTCATCCAATAAAATACCAGAATTATCTATTTATTTGGGGGGACCTAATTTTCATTCATTTTGTTGTATATATTGTGGCATTTTCATTGTGCTCTCGCAAAACACATTGCTGGTTTCACCGTGGTTTGCTTTCTGGCCAGCAACCAGGCATTTTTCCTCACTCAGGCATTTTTGACACAAGACTCTTTTTTTTTTTTGGATGACCCTGAGGACCAGAAGTCAGAGGTCAAAGTGCAAAGGCCACAGAGCCAGGCTAGGGAGCATTTCCTGTGGTTGTTCTTTGGGGGAAAGGGGAGGATGTTGAGAAGGTCTATGATGATTCTCAACCTGAGGCCTGAGGGCCAGATTTGGCCCATAGCACCATTCCATGTGGCCCACCACCACCTTCACCACACCCAGAAGTGCCATGTGGTGGAGGAAGGGCAAAATGGCCATCCAGACCCCGAAGCTTTCTGAGAGAGTGTGACCCAATGGCCCCTGGCTTAAAAAGGTTGAGAACTCGTGGTCTATGATGTAAGAGATGTCCAGGAATTGGGGCCAGAAAGGCTGGGAAAGGAAGTTTAACTCTTCCCTGCATGGTTATGCTCAATAAAAATCTACCTCTGGGAAAAAAAATACTCTATTTATGCATTCATTTTTAGTTAATTATTCAATTTATATCCTTTCTCTAACAATGGGGATTCAAGGCAGGTCACTCAGTGCAGATGCAGCTAACATAATAAAATAAACAACAGCTTTTAAAACAGTCAGATAGGAATAAAGGGAAAAGAAAAACTCAGCCCAATTAAAAGTTTGTTTGTCAACATCCAGAAAGCTTTCAAAAGTCCAAGGCAATAATTTTTGCCCGGAAGCAGAAGGACAAGAGCCTTATTTCCTTCGGAAGGGAGTCCCAGCTTGGAGGAGAAATATTTATCTTTTCCCACACAGTTTGAATAGCTGAATGTGGAGGAGTTTTCCGTCAGGGCATCTGGAAGGTCACGGGAAACCAGACCCCCTTCCTTTGCACTCCGATGCCCATCTGGCACTCTCAAAGATTGGCTTGGCTTTCTTAAAAGTCTTACACTCTGGTTTCCTGCTGATGTTGAGTCCAGTCGGGTGGAGAGAAACCTGGACTTGAGACCCAAGAACAACCAGGCCAGGCCAGAAGCATTGCTGGCAAACCATGTTTTGTCTGGACAACAAATCCCAGAATCCCCCAACTAGCAAATCATAACAGAAAGAGGGGAAAGGGGGGGAGAAAGGAACTCCCCAACATTTGTAGCTAGAAATCAGGACCGTTTACCACAATCATTGTAACACATTGCCTGTGTTGCAATTTCTGGCTTTTAATCAGTGATGGGATGTAGCAGGTTCTCACCAGTTCGCCAGAACCGGTATTAACTTTTCCCAGTTTCCCAGAGAACCGGTAGCAGCTTTAGGGGGAACCACCTTCGGGGCTTACCTTTTCACTGGTTTCCCCACTGCGCACGCATGCCAAGCACTTGGTGTGCATGCTGTCCTCCCAAGTGGGGAGGAGGAAGAGAAGCTGCTAGCCTGAAGCTCCCTATAGCCTGCTCCCCAGGGTAAGTGACTCACCTTTGGATGTGGTGTGTCTGTGTGTATTTTAATGTGTATTTAATACCTTTACCTATATTGACATACTACCACAGTTCCTAAAAAGGCCTGGTGGCCGGAAGGCCTGGTGGCCGGCAGGCCTGGTGGCCTGGCTTGGGGTTTTTAAGCAAAGTCTTGGAGTTACCTCATCAATAAGCTACACCTGTGCTGTTCCAAGTGCTGTTCCAATTGGAGAACCCTTAAGGAGGTAGAGCTGTTTTACATTTACATTAAGGTATATTATCCTAGAGAACTGGTTAGGCAAAGACTTAGTACCTAACTTCTTTAACTGTTGAAAAGTGCCAACATGAAGCCATCTTGTGGTGAGTTCATTCTGTAGTTCCTTCCATGTGACCTAGTGTGAGAAAGATTAGCCAGAATAAGCTTTAAGCTCTGGTTTAAAAGCTCTGAATGATTTGTGTTTGGGGTGGGTGGGGGGTGGCTGTATTTTTATTTTATTTATTTATTTATTTGTTTTATTTATGGGTTTGTGTTGTGGGTGGGTGGGTGGGTTGAGGGGTGTGTGTGTGTGTGCTTATTTTTATTTTTTTTATTTGGCCCCACCCACGACATCATGATGTCATGATGTTAGCTCCGCCCACACTGTGATGATTTCACGGTGGGGGTAGTAAAATTTTTGACATCCCACCACTGCTTTTAATACTAAGTTTTTAAAAGTTTTTAGAGTTTTTAATTTTTTAAAATGATTTTATAATTGTTGTAAATTGCCCTGGGTCCCTTTTGGGAGGAGGGCGATAAACAAATTTAAACAAACCAACACCCCAATGGCAACACATATACACAACTCCTGCAATAATAATAATTTTGTGTCAGAAATTATTCTGGGTTCCTGACTGCAAACACACAAAATAACTAATTGCTGCCCTTTCATTGTACCTAAAATCTGCTGTCCGAGGCCTAAAGATAGGGGCAGACCTCATGCTAAGCTGAGGCGCACATTGTCTCTCTCCATCTGGGTGAGGAATTGGCAGCGATATCAAACCTCTCCTCTCCGATTTCACTGTAAAATGGAATTTGCAGATGGACACTGGGCGAATGAACGCCTGTTTGTCCGTCTCTCCATCCTCCATGAGATGGAAAAATCCATTTCACACTCACAAAGGCTGAGCAGAGTCTTAAATTAAGCTCCCTTATGTCACAATCTCTCCCTCCTTCCCTCTTTTAATTGCTCAGCTGAGAAGGAAGGGTATCAAAGACAGCCTTCCCTTCCCTTCCCAGTTGAGAAGGATTAGCGTCAGAATGAAAACCATCTCTCCTGACTGTCCAAGAGGTCCAGGTGTAAATGTTTGGTGTCACTTGAACCTGGGCAAATTTTTCTGCGCAGAAATGAATCAGGCTTAATCAGACTCAAGAACGGGAGGGAGGGATGTGTCCATCAATGCCATGGTTGACCTCTCATGAAACTAGTAGACCATTGACCCATTGGGTTATTTTGAATGATGCTTACCAGTTGATGGGGGGTCTTCTTTCCTCTTCACTGCCTGGGTCTCCTCTGATGACCCTCAACCACCACATCATAGAAGAAGGCTCTGCTCAGCCTTCCATGTTGCCAGCCAGCCCTGTGGTAGCCACAGCAAATGACCAAATCATCTCTCACACCCTACATCTGGTTGAGAGATCAAAGGAGGAGGGGAATTAGTCATAACAGCTGCAGCTCAGTTAGCAGTTAGACTCCTCATTATTTATTTTATTTATTTATTAGTTCAAATTTATATTGTCGCCCACTCGCCGTGGCGACTCAGGGCGGCTGACAAACAATACATTACATTACATTACAATATGTTGGTATGGGCACATACCTCATGAGTGTAATGGCTGAGATTCAGAACAGGTTCCTCCTAGGACAACAGTGGCCATAGCCCCATAGGTGATGGACCTGCTGTGGGTCTGGTCAGTGGCCTGGCAGCCCTCCCTCTCTCCTTCATTTCTCCTCTTCCTCTGTCCTTCCTTCGGCTTGACTTGGGCCCATTTTAGTCCAAGAGCTAATTGCCCTCAGGTGTGTCCTGGGGGAAGGACGTGGCAGCGTCAACTGGTCCATGGGGCGGGCACCTGTCGGGAGTGAATCCGGCCTCCCTGGAGGGGACTTTAACCTTCTCCGGCCCAAGAACTTGCCCTCCAACCCATCCAGAGGTCACGCATGGAAGGGAGGGAATGAAAAGCCCTCTGAAAGAGTCTATTTGGAGTGCCATGCGCTTCCTCCATCAACCCTCCTGGAAGTATCTCCGTTATGGCCACTGCCACCTCTTCTTCAGTGCCTTTGAATCTCAGGTAGGGTTTGGAAAAGTGTGGCTTTTCTGGACAATAATGGCCAGAATCTCCCACTAGAGTGCCTGTTGGCCATTTCCACAAATAACTTGTTTTTTTAAAAAATCAGAGAGTAAACAAAACAAATCAAAACAAAAAGACAAAAAATGTTGTGGCACCATAAAGGTGTATTTTAATCTTAGCTTTCATGGTTTACTTGAGTAAAACCATTTGTGTGGATTCACAGGGTGTGGACTTGATCCACAAATGCTCACATTAAAATATTCAGCCTATCAGAGAGTGAACAAAACAAAAAGACAAGAAAGCCTTGTGGCAATTTAAAGACTCACTTCTGTATTTTATTGTGAGCTTTCGTGGAACAAGTCCACTCCATCAGACAAAGTGTCTGATCAAGTGGACTTGATCCACGTGAGCTCACTAAAATACAGCAGTAAGTCTTTAAGGTGCCTCAACGTTTTTTGTCTCTTGTTTTGTTTACTCTCCGACATGCTTGCACACATTAACATGGAAACCACTTCAAACATTTCAACTGTTTCTACGCGCTGGTCATGAGATTTCTCTGTTTCTCGCTTTCTCTCCCTGTGTGGACCTTATGATATCCCAGGCAGTAACCAAAAGACGTGCATTTGACACGAGAACTTGGAAAGGCACTTCCTAAAAGCAATTCGTTTTCTTGACACATTTTAGTCTTTAAAGAGGGATTACTTTTTAGTTACTTGTTACCATGTTTATTATAACTGTCATTTGTTAATGCTCACCCCTTACTCCCTTTGTACTTTTTGGAAGAGGGAGACATTTGTATCGGTAACGGAACAGTCGCTTTAAAAGTGAAAAAGTAACTTTTAACAATACAGTAGCTAGCAAATGTTACTTGCTACAGCAACAGGATAACCTCAGCCCTGTTTGCTACTTCATGTAGGAAAAGCATGTTTCCACCTTTGAAAGCAAGAAAGCAAGCAAGCAAGAAAGAAAACAAGCAAGCAAGAAAGAAAGAAAACAAGCAAGCAAGAAAGCAAGAAAGAAAGCAAGAAAACAAGCAAGCAAGCAAGAAAGCAAGCAAGAAAGCAAGCAAGAAAGCAAGATTGATCAAAGTATTGTGTTTGGTCAAACACAGGGATTGCCAACCTTTTAAAGTCAGGGCCAGGTCATGCTCTCTCAGACAGGTGAAGGGACCGGACTGGTGGGTCCCCCCCCCCACTGTAAACGCTGCTGTAAAATGCATCTGCAGCTATTTCCACCATTTCTGGTAGTGGGGGCGGCAGGAGTGAGGGCAGTGGGCCACATGAAATGGCTCTGTGGGCCAGATCCGGCTCTCGGGCCATGGGTTGAGAATCCCTGCACTACAGCAACAGGATAACTTCATTCCTGTTTGTTACATTATGTAGGAAAAGCATTTCCCCACCTAAGAGAGAGAGAGAGAGAGAGAGAGGAAAATTAGACAGGTAGATAGGTAGGTAGGTAGGCAGGTAGGCAGGTAGATAGATAGATAGATAGATAGATAGATAGATAGATAGATAGATAGATAGATAGATAGACAGACGGACGGACGGACGGACGGACGGACGGACGGACGGACGGACGGACGGACGGACGGACGGACGGACGGACGGACGGACGGACGGACGGACGGACGGACGGACGGATGTCTTTGTCCTGGGTAGCTGCATTACTCATCCCTCAAGTTCTGGGTCATCTGATACCTTCCTGGCCAAATCCATGACACACATTACATTCTTTTGGCTAAAAGAAGGTTATTTGGAGCAGACTTTTCAAATGTTATGCCTGATACCACAGTTTTGATCCTGGATCCGGTGGATGGAAAGAGACTTGACAGCGACCCGAGTTGGAGGGTGGGCCAGGACTGAATCCCCTTGGCACGGCCCACAGTTCCTGCCGGCTGGTGCCCCAGTTTGCATCCTTAAGTGGGGAGGAAGCCGTTCCTTCCTTAGCCAGCCCAGCTGAGAGACAAGAAGGGTTGCAGGCGAGGGAGAGATGACAGAGAGAGGCCTCTTTCCTTTTAAAGTCATGTTTCTCCTTCGGAAAGAGCTTCTTGCTGAGGGGAAATGAAATCCGCAGAGCCCTCGAAGGCGGGAGCGACAAGAACAGTGTCTTCTTTAGCCAGAAACCACAACCGACTTGCCAGGATGCCCACAGCAGGCAAAAATCAGAAAACACACCCTGGATACGGAGTTATTATTGTTGCCTCTTGTTTCTGAAGAAACCCTTTATCCAACCCTGGGGGAGGCTGTTTCCAAGAGAAACTTGATCTTCAAAAATAAAATTTGAAACGTTAAACTCGAAAGCCCTTCCAAAGCAAAGGTTAGATCAAAGAGAAGGGAGATTTTTCTTGGGCAGGCCAAATCCATGAAGGAATCTGTGGAATTCGACACAGCGATGCAATTTGATGCAGCGTGAATCAAAATAGTCAGTAATGCTTTACACATGGGGGGCTCAAAAAGAATCCCTTATATGTGTGTTAATTAATCAAGAGTGGGAAGAAACCAATTCAATTTTGGGACATTTTGCCGCAGGTTTGACTCTCCCTGAAGGATCAGAGGTGCTGGAGATGGTCCCCAAAGCATAAAATGCAGGGTTGGCATTAGAAAGTTCCCATTTCAAATCTCACCTAAAGCAAAGACATTCATTCAACTTTGGCCCTTCCAGCACAATATGGCACCAATGCTCGTGTTCCTTACAAGAAAGGCGTAAAGATTTCTAAGATGATTGTGTGTGAGAAAGACCTTTTATAGAGCTGGAAATTTCCCCCCTTTTTTGGACGACAGTTCCCAGAATCCTCTCAGTCAGCAATACCACTGGGAGGAATTTCAAAAATACCATTTCCAAGGCCTCTCTTTTCATCCCTTTGCATTAGCCGAAAGGTTTTAGACCCTGACTGTGTTGGATTTGATTGCATGTGTCGCCTGAAATAAAGTACAGGAGAAAAGCTGAGCCGCTAGCCCAGTGATGGAGAACCTCGGCACTCCAGATGTTTTTGAACTTCAATTCCCAGGAGCCCTGATCAGCTGGAGTGTTTGCCTTGGGCTTCTGGGAATTGAAGTCCAAGGACACTCAGGAGACGCCCGAATGAGGCTCCTTTCATGTCCCCAAGAGCTGGGACAGAGACGGGCACTCAAACCGTCATGAAGTTCCTGGGTCTCGAACTGCCGACTTGCAGTCCTTCCAACTAACAAGGCAAGCTTCTTAACCACTGAGCCACTGCAGCCTGCCAAGTGAATGGTTGAATCTATAACTGTACCAAGCACTGCCCTCTAATGGAGTGAATGGGAGATGACTCTTCTTCTTCTTCTTCTTCTTCCACTGTGGGCTGGATCTGGCCCAAGGGCCTTAGGTTGGCAAGCCCTGAACTCAATTCTTTCATTTGGGCAGAGCAGCACTCAGCCTAAATCTTTTTTAAAATACTGTCCATTCATGGCAATGGCGTGGTTTCCATGGACCATGCGAATGGATGGTTTTCTCTCGTCAACCAGCCACTGCATCTAATCCTCTCAGCTTTCACAGAAGTTGATTCTCCTACAAGAGAAAACGCCTTCTGTTTCTCACATCATGATAAAACCAGAGCTCAGAGTCAACACTCTGTCCGGGCTCAGCAGACGGTCTTCCAGCTCCAAAAAACTACTGGCAGATATATATATATATATTAAAAGGCATATTGTTTATTTTAGCCAAAGGGAAAATGGCTACCACAAAATCTTAGATAAACACAACGAGAACTCCAGATGGTGTTTGTGTGTGTAGAAACAATTGCAGGAGCACAAACTGCATTGAAACAGCCCAGGAAGATTTGCGAAGTCTTCAGGTCAAGAAAACCAGACAAAAGAACTCGTCAGAGAGAATATCTGGTGTCTAACATCTGGAAGCAGTGGTTTACATGGAGGGCAAAAGTAAAACAGACAGCGAAACCCTCCATCAGATGTGCTCATAGGTCAAGTTATCAGTGATGGCAAACTTTGGCACTCCAGCTGTTCTTGGGACTTCAGTTCCCAGAAGCCCAAGCCAAACACACCTGCTGATCAGGGCTTCTGGGAATTGAAGTTCAAGAACATCTGGAGTGCCAAGGTTGGCCGATACCGTTAGCTCATCGTTAGAAATGGTGCTCCTCTATGAGATAAAAGATCTGCTTATCCTGGCTTGAACTATCCTTAGCTCCCAGTTTTGCAAATTTGCCTACTTCCATCCGTAACTGGAATGCAAGGACACTTGGAACTTGTAGTTGTCACAAGCCCTCCCTTGGGCCAGTGGAAAACAAGATGCAGGCACGACCAATGGAAGAGCTCGGAAATTCTTGGTGTTTTGCTATCACATTCAACTGGGAGGCAACTTATTCTGCCCAACGGTAGGGCCGGCACTGATCCAAACTGAGCTGGTTTTAGAAATACTGTGTGGATACTAAAGGAGACGCAGACCTTCTCCCCTTTAAAAAGTGGCTATTCCCAGGAAGTTAGTAAAGGTCACGGCCACCCTTGCTCGGAAGCCAGTCGTATCCAACTCTAGGGTTCAGTGCTCATCTCTATTTACAGCCAAAGAGCTAGCACTGCATGCGTCTGCAGATATTTCCGTGGACACGTGGCAGGTATGCCTCGACACCGGAGTGACTGGAATGCTGTTTACCTTCCCTGCCGAAATGGTACCTGCTTATCTACTTGCAATTTCTTGCTTTCAATCTGCTAGGTTGGCAGGAGCTGGGACAGAGACGGGAGCTCACTCCATCGTGCGGGACTTAGGTCTTTCCAACCGTCAAGTTCAATGTCTTAACCACTTGAGCTACCACAGTCCCCCGAACTTCAATGGTACCAATTTGATATTGAGGAGTTGAGGTGAGATGCCAGACTGGTGACCAATCGAGGAGAATAAAACATAAGGGAACCGTGTGGAAAAATGCCCGCGTCTTTGCAAGCGTTATAAACAAAGACCAGGCGTTTGCCTTTTATAGAGCGAATCTGACTTGTGCAAAGAGACATCAATGCATCCTGGCCAAGCTTTCTTGCAAAGCACATGTGCATCGCAAGCGTTTTTAAGGGCTATAGAGAAGGAAAGAGGCCTTTTCCCCTCCCCACTAAAGAAACAAGGGATTTGCCATGAGCCTCGGATGGAGACAAACTTCTGTGCACTTAGATCTGTTTCTAAAAACCCAAGCTTTGTTTCATAAGCCACACCATCCTTTTATTCATGTTGGCTTTTCAACCACACTTTCTCTGCCCCAGCAAATGGGGACACGAAAAGAGCCACATTCAGGCGTCCCCCAGCAAAAATCTGACACAAAATTATCATTATTATGATGCTCCTCCTCTCACACCCATTCATGACTCCTGAGAAGACCGTTGCTTTCACTATGTGGATTTTTGTTTGCAAGGGGATGTCTCTTTATTATGATGCTGCCTCGGTTTGCCTCCTAAGAAGATGACAACTTTGCTCCTTCATTTGCTGTCTGTGCTCAGAAAGCTCTTCCTCAGTGCTAGCAGACGTGACTTGGAGGGGAGTCGGTTGGTTTACAAATCCCATAATCCTCAGGACAGTATGAGCATTCTGGGAGTTGTAGTAGACAAATGTGAGATTTCCAAGTATCGGTTTTTAAAAAATTTAAACCCAAAAGCTTAGAGATGAGAAACTTTGCTCTGTTTTAATTTCTTTGTCGGAGTAGGTTTAAAATCCGAGGCATGCTTAGACAAGCATCCCTGGTGACGACACTGTCAAGGAGGAATTATGCTTTATGCTCGACCCATGCCCATATATGGAGCCAGAAGTGGTTTCAGGTATCTTGAGGTTAAACCCAAGGCCTTTAAAGCATCTGGCGGGGTCTGTTAGCCGATTACCTCATGACAGCGGTGAATAAGCATCGATGCACAGCTGAGGTCTGGTTTTGAAATGTGGGAAGAGCATAATTTTACAGTTCTTAACTAAAGGTAAAGGCCATCCTTGCTCAAAAGCCAGTCATATCCAACTCTAGGGTTCAGTGCTCATCTCTGTTCCAAAGCCGAAGAGCCAGCGTTATCTGCTTCTGCAGACATTCCCGTGGTCACGTGGCAGGCATGACTAGAAACTAGTGCGCACGGAACGCTGTTTCCTTTCCCACCGAAGAGGTCCCTATTTATCTATTTCTTGCTTTCAAATGGCTATGTTGGCAGGAGCTGGGACAGAGACAGGAGCTCACTCCGTCATGCAGTATTTGGGTATCGAACTCCGACCTTGCAGTCATCGAGTTCAGCGTCTTAACCCCCTGAGCCACTGCAGTTACAATTCTAGTCCAGACTTTTAATCTAGATAGGAAGGAAGGTGTTTAAAAATGAGGTCTACTGGGAGCCAATTCTGTGGAAGGTTTTTCAGGAACCGAAACAGGATTGATTTGAATCTCTTCTTTGAAATTGGATATCAGGAACCAAAGGGTGATGGTTCCCTGGAACCTGGAAAAGTTTTGGGACTGGAACTCTTAAGAACCAGAGAGTTGTAGTTCAGAAACTTTTTGAAATGGTCACAGTGTTAGTCTCCGTTTCAAGCATGTCAGAGAGTAAACAAAACAAAAAGATGAAATTCAGTCTGACGAAGAGGACTTGATCCATGAAAGGTCACATTAAAATACAGCAGTGAGTCTTTGAAAAAGGGGTTTCCAACCTTTTTTTATGCCGTGGGCCTGACCACGCCCCCTGGACAGTTGAGTGGGCCAGATCACACACTCTGGAAGCAGAAGCGGGTGCATTTATGGCTGTCGTGAATGCGCCCACTTCTGCATTTATGACGGCCACGAGCACATTTACGCATACACACGCATACTCTGATGTAGTTCAGAAATAAATTCTAGCCACGCTACCCACCCCCACTGCCAAAGCAAAACAACCAGAAGCCTGGGAAGGTCCCCCCCCCTTCTGAAGATGTGATGACATTTCAGTGGCCCTGCGGCCATCTGGAAAAGAAAACAGTGTCTTATATTCCCTTTCCTATCACCGCAGGCCACGAGAGGCCTACACAAGCCCCATGGAAAGGAATGCCGGCCATGTAAGTCATTGTTGTTGTTGAGGTCTGGCATCAGATGGCTTCCAATCTCCGGTGTCCTTATTAAGTAATGACCTCCCCAAAGGTCTCCAAGTTCTCTGTCAAGGTCAGCCCCATAGGACAATTCTGGGAGATTTGCAGAAAGGGGATCAGACAGGAAGAACAGAGGAAGAAGTGAAGGGTGGTGATGGGAGGGTAATAATATGCAAAGCATGAAAGGACCCTACTGTGGAAAACTCAGGCGGCAAGGGCACACTGGCGTCCAGAAAGTGCAAACCCAAAAGATATGGGACTCCCAACCAACCAACCAACCAACCAACGAACAAACAAACAAAGTGACCCAGCTGTGAGCTCAGATAGAAGGGCTTCTTGTCATGCCCTGTCTGGTCTCTGTCGTGTAGCGTGCAAATGCTTTCCGGCTGACCCCCGTCCTTTAAAACAGTTTCTCCAGCAGGCGGGTGGGCCGGCTATGGCCATCCACCGGGTTTGCCTTTCACCTCCTTACGTCTTTCCTAGCTATTCCTTTGCGTCTGCTCTGAGTGCATCAGAGAGGAATTTCCCCCAGCAGCAATAAAATACGGTGACGAGGCCGCAAGGAATGCGGCTACCAGAGATCTCCCAGCCCCAGAGAAGGAAAGAGTTGGGGAAGGAAAATAATCAAATAAAGACCCCCCCCCTTCATTGGAATAAAGGAGCATCATTTGTGTTGCATCATCGGTTAATCATTTCTTCAAACACTAAGAACTAAAGCAGGGCTGGCCAAACTTTTTGGGCCGTGGGCAGGTCGTGTGGTTCCTCCCATGGGAAGTGGAAGTAAAATGCACCTTGCCAACTTCGCTTTAGTAACTTTGTGAAAAACACAGCCCCCCCTCATGCATCATCCTCATCAGAGTTTGGGGATACTTGAGTTGACTTCTCATTTCCTTTTCAGAAATGAAAAAAAAAACCATATCTTTCTCTTTAAAGGCCCCCGAGCCTCATCTGGAAGATAGAAAGCAGACCGTTTCAAATGTACATTTTTCCACCGTAGCCCTGGCACGCCGTTGTGAGACGATTCTTATTCTGTAGGCAGATGAGGCAGGCCACTGGGACTCAATTCCCAAATATGGAACTGGACCAGGATGCGCAAAGATCTCCATCATGAAATGATCTGGATTTCTTCCTCCCCTGTGGCCTCTGATCCGATTCGAGTCTTGCTCTGGTCATGCTAGCTTTTAAAAAACAAAAAAAGAGGGGCATGGGGTGGGCTGGCCTAAAGTACAACAAAACTCCAGTCTTTACCTAGAATAAGGCCCCCTTCAGATAGCTGAGCAGGCCATCGTAAACGCTGCCTCAAATTGTGGTGGGTGCATTTGCCCATGCATAGTTACGGCTGTCATACAGGTGTCCACTTCCAGGGTCCTCACTATGGGCCAGATGATTTGCTGCTGCAGGCTGGGTCCGGCCCACGGGCCATAGTTTGCGAGCCCCTGAACTAGAGCTACACAATCATAATCCTAAAATGTAAATAAGGAGGCTGGGAAGGGAAACAGAAAAAAAAAAGATTTCTCATTCAACACCTCAAGGGAACCAAATCCCAGCACAAAAGTCAGAAGAAAAACCTCACCTAGCTTGAGAAACCGAAACGTGAGATGCACAGACAGGGCGTGTGGTTGTCGCCCGACCGGAAAGTCTCATGCACTTCTTCTTTTCTTTCAGAGAGGCTCAGCCGTTGACGCAGCCAGCCAGCCAATGCTCAGAGACGCCTGTGGAATGTCACCTACTCGGGGTAAACCGCAGAAAATACCACACATTTCCTGGATTCCTGCATCCTTTGAAAGGCCAGCGGGTGATGAATTATTATTATTTTTTGGGGGGGAGCGGTGATTCAGCTGCTCAGGGTCAATGATAAAAGGGGCTTGGAATTGACCACCGTTTATTTGTGTTTCAAAGACCCCCCCTCCTTTTCAAGGTGGCTTAAAAAGAAAAGAAAAATCTAACTGTTTTACTCTTTTGGAGAAGAACCAGGAAAAGGGAAGCTGAAAGTCACAGCCTCTTTGCAAAACAAATATAGGGGGACCTCGCTTAACAAATCCAATGCATTCTCCAGGACCTTTTGTACTAAAAAAAAATAATGTGTAAAGCAAACTTCCCATAGGAATGCAGTGAATGCAATTTCCCATAGGAATGCATTTAAAACCAAAACATGTAAGGCGAAATGCATTTTCCTATAGGAATGCATTGAACACCAATTAATCCATTCCAAACATTTTTTGTTAACTGAGTCACTATTTTCTATGGATTTCCTTTTGTTATATGAGTTTTGTGTTAAGCGAGCTATTTGTTAAGCGAGGTTCCACTGTATTTGTTTTGCAGTGCAAAAAGTCCGAAGCGCTTTGGCAGCAGTGCAGAAATAGTAATAATTTAGTGGGAATTTTGGTTTTTTCCGTGCAGGGAAAAAACCCAAAGACATTCAAGTTTGGACTCAGCATAAAATATAGACTTTGTTCTTCAGCCACACAGTCGATTCCGATCCTTTGCAATGACCTCATGGACCACTGTCCACCAGGCACTTCTGTCCTCCACCCTCAACTCGCTCAGCTCTGTGCCCATTGTGTCTACAATACCATCTAGCCATCTCATTTTGGGCCGCTCCCTTCCTCTTTTGCCCTCCACCTTTCCCAACATCAAGGCTTTCTCAAGCGAATCCTCTCTTCTCATTTGATGTCTAACATACTTTAGCTTCATCTTTACTATTTGACTTTCTAAGGAGCAGTCAGGGTTGATTTCTTCTAAGATTGACCTATTTGTTCTCCTCACTGTCCAGGGGACTCTCAAAACTCTTCTCCAACACCACATCTCAAAGGCATCTATTCTTTTGCGCTCAGCTTTCCTTATGGTCCAGCTCTCACAACCATACATAATATAGACTATTGAGTGCTAAAAGAAGGTAGTATCGGGATTCTCAACATGCGACCCATGGTGCCATTTCACATGTCCCCCCACCCTGCCTACACCACAACAGGAAGTGCCATGTGGAAAGAAACCCCTATTTGAAAATCAATGCTCAGGCCGAGACCCCTGTTCAAGCCAAGCTTGGTCTGCCCTTTTGGCTCTGAAACCCAAATGGCCTTGAAAGAAGCCACAGCCTACTCCAATCTCAGGGCATTTGGTCTCATTTCCCCTTCCCACCCTGCATGCTGGCCTTGCATCGGCTCAAATGCCAAACCCCAGAGGCGAGGCAAAACCCTTGCATTTCATGAGACACTTGGAGAAAGTTAATGTGTAGTTTGTTGGTTTTACCAGTTTGCTTTGCTTTCTTTTCTTGGCTGAGAGTCCAAAACCATATTACAGAGGGAGGCATTTCCTGCCCTCTGTGGGTCTGTTTTTGCAAACAGCATCTGAACTAACCAAACAGAGAGAATCCGGCTTGAGGAACTGCAGGAGTTAAAGACAAAGCAGGCCTTGCTCAAGTCATAAAACAGCACCCAACTGCCAAGCTTTAGTCAACACAGTCTTTCGTGACACGCATAACTCTGGAGTATAAGAGTGATCAAGCATGTGAGAATGGATTCCACTCAACCTTGCATTGAGGTCATCTTTTTGGGAGGAAACAGAGGAACTAAAGGATGGGAGGCTGCCCATCTTAGAAGCCACCAGCCTGGAAAGAACCTTTCACGTTTAATCTATTTTCCAAATAATCAGAGATTTGGCCGACTCCTAATTCCTTCCACATCCGAGAAGAGACAAAATTGCAGCTGCGTTGAAGGCCTTCGATCACTCAGAGCCGACCGAAGGCTAACGGCAGACAAAGTCAGTCTTTGTGAAAAGGAGAGATGGGCGTGTTTGAGAAGCGACCTTTTGAATCGTCCAAGCGATAGTCAACGAAGAAAGGATTCCCTTTCACAATCACAGACTTGGGGGGGGGGGGCAAAATACACACACAGGTTTTGTCTTTCTGGGGTTCATTTAATAGTTCATAGAGGATAACAATACTATGGCAGTCTTTTGTGTGGGCCAAAATCCCAGCTCCCCCAGACATCATACAAGAGTGAGCGGAGGTCCGACAATGTGCCGAAATGAATACTTCCTAGTGCAAACAAGTACCGAGAAGGGCCCCTCAATCATCATCAACATCATCATTTATTATTATTATTATTATTTAAAAATGAGGAAACCAACCTCAGGAGACTGGAGGAGAGAAATGTCCTATGACAGTGATGGTGAACGTTGGCACTCCAGCTGTTCTTGGACTTCAATTCCCAGAAGCCCAAGTCCCTGTGAATCCACACCAATGGGTTTATTGAGCATGTTCTTGGATTTCAATTCCCAGAAGCCCAAGTCCCTGTGAATCCACATGAATGGGTTCGCTGCATGTATGCAATAAACCCATTTATGTGGATTCACAGGGACTTGGGCTTCTGGGAATTGAAGTCCAAGAGCACCTGGCGTGCCAAGGTTCGCCATCACGACCCTATGAGTTAGGTCAAAACATTCTTAGGTCTGCTCTTCCTCAAACACTGCAAACGTGTCACTGCCTCGGTCTGGAAGGAAAGACATCAATTAAAAATAAAAAGTCAACTTCCCCCCCACCCCAGTTCCCATTTGGGTAGCTTATTTGCAACTTAATACTGTTTTTTCCTGTGTCGTACAATACCGAAGTCCTGAAACACAGCTTGAAGAGAATAATAAATAGGTCAAAACTTCAGGTTATGAGATAATACTGACTTTAACACTTCTTGAGTTTAAAAGGGAGACTCTTTCTCTGTCTCTCTGTGTGTGTCTCTTTCTCTCCTGAGATACAGCTGAATAAAGGCAGGGTAAGGAAGGAGTAAATATTCACACTGTACTCCCAGGTGGTTGGCCAATGCGGTGTAGCTGAAGGGGAGCCAGAGAGAAGAGCAGCCTGCCTTCCTGTCCCTCTTCTCAGCCCCCAGACCTATTCCAGTAAGTGCTCCGAAGGGTTTCCTCTACAGTGTTTCTCCCTTTAGCTCAGTTGGATTTCAAGCAAAACCAGCGGCTGAGCTTAACCTTCGTCTTCCCGCAACTCGGAGGGGAGAAATTTGTACTGCTGTTGGCGGATCTGGGCCAGTTTCTTCCTGGCCTCTTCCAGCTCCCGCTCCTTCTTGAGCATCTCTTCTTGCGCTGCGATGATCTGGGGGGTTAAAAGAGGAGGGCGGTGGTAGGACCAGAGCTGCCACATGGAGGGCGGTAGAGGAGCATCAAAACATAAACATATTTCCTAGCAAATTTTCACAAGGACGCAAGCCTGGGCAAGTGAGTGTACAAATCAGTTGCCATAGTGACTGTTGCAAGAGTGGGGCAGAAGCATCCAGTCACACAGTCTCTTGGTACAACCGCCTTCCAAAGGGTGTAAATGGAGGTTGTGAATTTCCAAAATTACTCAGTAAATGCAGGATAAATAGGCTCCCTAAATCAGGAGTGCCCAAACTTTTCAGGCCAGGGGCCAGTTACGTGGTCCAGTGGGCTGGTCACGTGGTTCACTGGGCCAGGCACATGGTGCCTCTCACCGGAAGCGGAAATAAAATGCACCTTACAATCTGAATTTCAACAAATATGTTTTGTAACAGGATGAGATGGATTTTAGGCTGCCATTTTCTCTGCTTAGTCCAGGGGTGCCCAAACTAGAACCAGTCCCCGATGCCAATTCATCCAGGCTGCACCACCCTCGCATTTTACTTCTGCTTACTTTCTGCTCCCGGGGAATGGCGTGGTGTGGGCCAGATGAATTGGTGTCAGGGGCTGGATCCGGCCCATGGGCCATAGTTTGAGCACCCCTGTGCTAAAATATAACAAGTGAACGGTTAAGCAAAGTAATGAGAGATATTGATTATTTTTCCTGCGTAATTTTGCAAATTCAGAACATGGGGGGAGACTCAAGAGCTTCTCCATGAAGGAAGGAAGGAAGGCATAGTTAAGAGGAAAGGGAGATTTCTCACCCACCTGTGCAATGCCTCCTACAAACTTGGTTTTCACCACCACGTCGTCATCATCCGCTTTGCCAAAGGCTGCTGCCTGGGCTGCCCTAACCAGGTTGTCCGATGCACGCTTGACAGCATTACCTGCAGCCTAGGAAGGGAGAAAACAGACCTGTTAGGAGCCTCTTGTGTTGGGGGAGGCAGGAGACCTGGAAAGCCTGTCCTGACCACCAGGAGCCTCCATCGTCTAGGTCAGTGATGGCCAACCTTGGCACTCCAGGCATTCTTGGACTTTAATTCCCAGAAACCTATGAATGTGTGGATTCAAAGAGGGCGTCCCACATTTAATGATCCAACCATTGAGCTACCAGCTCCAGCCAAGAGACGGCCAGTGGCTTTGGACAACCCAACGGTTTTGTAGGGGTCTACACTTACGATGACAATCAGACACGGGGAAGTCCTTGGAAAGCGGATTTTTAGGGAACAAATAACATCCAACAAGACATCACTTTGTGTGCCAAGCTAAGTGGTTTCAAGGCTGTGTGTGGAGGATCCTTACCTGCAACCTCCGCATGGCCTCAGAGTCTTGGTCCGCCTTCACTTTGCACGCCACCAGCAACTGAGCGGTGGAAGCTGCCACTTGCTTGGCGGAAGAGATCAGCTTCTCCTCACTGGCGTGGCCTTGGACAGAAGCGTTGGCTGCTTCGCAAAGGCTGCTGGTCGCGGCGGCCACCATGCGGGCCTGGAAGGAAGGAAGGAAGGAAGGAAGGAAGGAAGGAAGGAAGGAAGGAAGATCAAGTAGGAGAGATCTGTTGGATTGTCCAGTGTGGTCCAAAACTCTCACATGGAGACCTCAAATGGCTGAAGGACCCATGATTGAGAACATGTAACTCTGGGAACCTCTTCTACTCCTCTGATAGATGGGACCATGTGTGCATTTTCCCATTATTTGGGCACTCTTCTGAAGGGTGTTTTTTTTACAGTTGTGCGGATTTTGCAAAGAGAATTATTTGGTTGTGGGTGTTTCTATACCTTTTCCAGGATATTGTACATATTGGCAAAGGATGTTATTTTTGAGCTGAGATGTGTCCCCCGCCCCACCCCAGGATTTATGTATGCTGTGTAATGCAGGCATAATTTCCCCTGCACTATATATGTAAATCAAATCACAGTTACAACACTAAGAGATAGCATGGTTTTCCCATGTTACAATGGCAACACAACTTAAAAATTATGCTTTAATTATTGGGAGAGAGGTGGATTAGTTGCAATCAATTTGCAATGGGGTGGTGATGGGGAGAGATATAAAACAGCAAGTTACTCACAGCCGAAATGAGGCCTTGAGACCACTGGCCATCGTCTGCTGCATTGGCAGGGATAGCTCCAACCTAGAAAGACATGTTGTGTAGACCATTAGTTGGGGAGCAGTGATGTGTGTCTTCATGGGAGGGAGAGTTGGTACCACAGCCTCAGGAGGTAGTCTACGCCAACCATCTTCCAGAAGGAGAGTCAAGATGACTTATACCAGTGATGGAGAACCTTGGCACCCCAGGTGCGTATGCGCAGTAAACCCATTCGTGTGGATTCATAGAGACTTGGGCTTCTGGGAACTGAAGTCCAAGAACACACTCAATAAACCCATTCATGTGGATTCACAGAGACTTGGGCTTCTGGGAACTGAAGTCCAAGAACATGCTCAATAAATCCATTCATGTGGATTCACAGAGACTTGGGCTTCTGGGAACTGAAGTCCAAGAACACGCTCAATAAACCCATTCATGTGGATTCACAGAGACTTGGGCTTCCGGGAACCAAAGTCCAAGAACACCTGGAGTGCCAAGGTGTGCCATCACTGACCTATAATGAGGCAGGACCAATTTGGTGAGAAGAAAACCAAGAGAATGGAGAGAGGGGAACAGAAAGACTAACGAACAAACAGGTGCAGATGATGATGATGATGATGGTGGTGGTGGTGGTGGTGATGATGATGATGAAGAGGGCCTGTAGCTCACCTTCCCCTGGGCCACCAGCTCCCTCTGAGCTGCGGAGGCTGACTTGACCAGGGCGCTGGTGGCAGCTGCGATGGATTTGGCAGCCTCCAGGATCTGCTCTTCGAAGTCCAGCGTCTCGTCCGCCTGCTGGAGCCAGAAGATAAGGCGGTCACCAGGGGTTCCCGTGATGCGGCCCCCATTTTTGCCCTGACCGAAGGAGCCACTCCAAAAGCCCAAAACCAGCCCCAGCGAGGGAAGATCTTCCATTTCCCCCCATCTTTCCCACAGGGGGTGGCAGCCACAGAATCGCCACCATGTGACAGAATGGAAGAGGAATGCTGCAGGCCAATTTCAGCATGTTTGTCTGCAGCCTTGGAAGGCATGCCCAGACACGGAATGCTGTTACCTTTCCACCAAAGTGGTCTCTATTTATCTACTTGCAATGTCTTACTTTCAAACTACTAGGTTGGCAGAAGCTGGGACAGAGACCGGAGCTCACTCTGTCGTGCAGTACTCGGGTCTCAAACTGCCGACAGCACACCTAATTTCTACCCATTCCACACATAATAATCTTTATTTTTTTAAAAGATGGCTTAAAAACACAACACAACAAAACCAAACCAGAGGCAGCCTGTCCCGTATCGTGATGGCGAGACACACAATCACCCCCTTCTCAACAACACGCACAAGAGACGGGAATTTTGTTTTGTCCAAAGAGAAGCCGTAGGATTTGCAGCAGGTCTTCTAACTCCTTAAGCCTCTATGGCGATTTCTTATTGCCTCTTGCTAATTTTTTGTTTTCTTTTTAAAAAGAGGCAATATATATCTATATATAAAATCCCCGGAGAGCGAGCGAGACACTGTAGGAATGTTTGATATATAGTTGGGCTAAATTACAACCTAATATATCAAACATATCACACAGAGTCCTGCAGGGAGAAAGCCAAAGACAGTCAAGTTTGGACTCAGCGTGAAATATAGACTATTGAGTGCTAAAAGAAGATAGTATCGGGTCTTAAGGCAGGGATTCTCAACCTGCAGCCACATGCGGCCCATGGCGCCATTTCATGTGGCTCCCCCTCACTGCCTCCACCATACCCAGAAGTGCCATGGGGTGGAGGAAGGGCAAAATGGCCGTCTGGCCCCCTGAAGCTGTCTGGGGGAGCGTGACCCAGCGGCCCCCGGGTTAAAAAGGTTGAGAAGTCCGGTCTTAAGAGGTAGATTCTTCCACCCTTAAAGGCAGAAGAAAACAGCTCAGGCTGGATTAAAAACCATCTGGGAGAATAGGATGGCCTCCTCCTCCTCCTCCATAAGACCTACCTGAAGACAGGATGCGTCACTAGAACTTCACCTGCAGGAAAATGTCTCTCACTTCCAAAAAAACAGCACACAATTTGCACACCCTTTCACTCTTCTCTTACTTCCTAGGACCGTGATGGTGAACCTCGGCACTCCAGGTGTTCTTGGACTTCAATTCCCAGAAGCCCAAGTCTCTGTGAATCCACATGAATGGGTTTACTGTGCAAACACTTGGGCTTCTGGGAACTGAAGTCCAAGAACACCTGGAGTGCCAAGGTTTGCCAGGACGGTTCTAGGATAATTCTTGATAAAAGCAATGATATCACTGTCTGGCACATTTTACTTCTGCTTCTGGGAGCGATAAGGGTGGTGTGGGCTGGATGAATTGGCATTGGGGGCCGTATCTGGCCCAGGGGCCGTAGTTTGGGCACCCCATGTTGTCAGCCCAACAAAGCCCTCGTACTGTGGAAGGAGGGCTAGCTCAGTGCCTGTCAGGATAAGGCCCCCTTCGCTCACCTTCGGTTTGGCTCTCGGCTTCAGCTGCTCCAACTTCTTGGCTGCTGCTTCAATGGAAGCCGCGGCTCCCAAGAGCTCCGTCTCAGCAATCACGGTCGGGTCTTCTGGATCTACCCATTCTGTGCCTAAAATTAGTTCGGGGAGGGGGAGAAAGAAAAGAACGAGCAGGATTCACAGCTGGGACACTGGCAGCCATTTTTGGAAAAGGACAGGCACCCCACCCCCTGAAGAGTCATTTGTGCATCGATGGGGACAACAGAACCGTCCTTACCTTTCATGGCTTCGGCCGACTGGATGAGCTCCGTCACGGCACCGGCAACTCGCTTGGATAAGGCAGCCAGTGGGTGCTTCAGCTCCGGGGTGGGTTTCTGGAGAATCTGGGGCCAGAAATGGAGAGGAAAGGAAACTATTTTAGATGCCTTTGGATCTCCAAAAAGCAGGACACAAATAAAGAACTAAATCTTTGCGTGACACCAAAAAAATTGTGTGTAGAGACAGCACAACCACATCTCTCCTGAGGAAAAAAACCCATCCAGACATCCTGATGTTTATCCAGATAGCTTTCACATGTGTTTGCTTGACTTTTCTTCAGGTTATAGGTGAGTGATGGTGAACCTTGGCACTCCAGGTGTTCTTGAACTTCAATTCCCAGAAGCCCAAGTCTCTGTGAATCTACACAAATGGGTTTACTGGCCCTCCAGCTGTTCTTGGACTTCAAGATCAGCAGGAGAGCTGACTTGAGGCATCTGGGAACTGAAGTCCAAGAACAGCTGGAGTGCCAAGGTTGCCCGTCAATGTTACAGGTCATTCTCTGTTAACAATCTTAAATATTTTTAAAGGTAATAAAAAACAATGTAAAAAGGAATTTTAAAATTCTTTTCTTGGTCTGTAATACTTCCACCTGGGGAAAAATGACTCGGCAACCCAGGAAACATCAAGAAAATACCATATGTAATTGACTATAAGTCGTCCCAAATATAAGTCGAGGGACCTAATTTGGACTGCTAAAACTTGGGAAATAAACTGACTCAAGTATAAGTCAGGGTAGAAAATGCAGCAGCTGCTGGTAAGTTTCAATAATTAAAAAACATGAAAATACGGTAAAATTAATTAATTTAGACACTTGTGTGGACATGTTTTTGAGTGTTTACATTGACCTGAGTATAAGTCAAGTCACATTTTTGGACCTCATTTGGGGGGCTAAAAACCCAACTTATACTCGAGTATATAGGGTATATCAACTGGCCTATTTATCAAGCAAGCAAGCAACGACTGATGTCACCAAACAAGATGTAACGGCAGTGGTACGAATGTTGAGGTCCAATTGATTTTCCATCTGGCCTCTTCTCAGCACTGCAGCAAAGAGGGAAATATTTCATGTGGGTTGAAATTTAGCAAATCCTTCCAAACATGCAAGGCTGCAGAATATAAATTTTTTTCCTTCCAAACAAGTTCTCAGGAGGAGATTTAATAGGTTTTGTTCTTTCTCCTGCTGTTCTGCCTCGTTAGCAGTGGGTGGTAACGTAATTGTCCCATTTGTGTTATTTTTGTAATCTGTCTACCAACACATGCTTGTTAATATAATTTAACAAGCGGCGTGACGGTTTTACACCTGGCCAAATGTGTGCCCCGATTTCTTTGCTTTTTGATTTGTGGGCTAGGCTGGCGTTCCTAATTCAGATGTCTTTTTGTGTGTGTGTAAAAGGCTATTCGGTCTAGACGCAGTATCTCTTGGCACAGCTGAACGCACAAATCATGCAGCTGGCTGGCAAAAGATTGCCGGGTTTTTTGTTTGTTTGTTTCCCCGTGGCCCATCACAATGAGTTGGAACAGGAGTTCTCAACCTTTTTAAGCCGGGGGCCAGATCCTGCTCCCTCAGACAGCTTCGGGGGCCGGATGGCCACTTTGCCCTTCCTCCACCACATGGCACTTCCGGGTGTGGAGGAGGCAGTGGGGAGCCAGATGAAATGGTGCCATGGGCCACGTCCGGCCCACAAGCTGAAATCCCTGAGTTAGAAGGCCAACGGACGATCACAATGCTGAGGGCAGAAGTGGTTTGAAGCCAGATTTGACAAAAGGGGAAGGGACAGTCAAACGTGTTCAATTCGGGCAGTCGATTGTGGGTATTTTTGAGAGTGTCGGCATGAAAAACGGGCCAAACTAACCATTCGGCAATGAGGCAGAGAACTAACGTGTGTCAAAGTGAAAAAGAACTGCAAAAGGATCGTACCCCTCTTAGTTGAGCAAAAGTTTGGGAGTACAATACTATTACAGACCACATAGTTTAATTTTTATTTTATGAATATTAGTTTGCAGTAATTTTTTTTTTTTAAAAATCCCCAAAACAACTATGTAATTTTGAAGTCCTTTTGAAGTTCCATGTTTTACATTTTCATGCTGTTCCCCTAGCAATTCTATGAATTACCATATCTGCTGGCATATCAGACGCATCGGAGTATAATAAGCACCCCGTTATTACCAAAATAGCCCACTACAGGCCACTAGATACAGTACAAGATGCACTCCATTTTCCCAGTGTATTTTAAGGGGGGAAAAGTGTGTCTTATATGCCAGCAAATACAGTACTTTAAAAAGAGTTGCAGAAGGGAAGTAAGGAACAGAATTAGCTCCCCAATAACAGAGCAATGAGTTAACAAGAGCAAAGGGTCGTGTCATCACAATTCGGAGCAACAGGAACGAATTACTTTTCCAGATAGCCTTTCCAGCTAGTCAGCTTTTGGCCAGTGAATAGATGGAGAGATCGGGTTGACTCATTGGTCAGCAAATATGCCTTGGCTTTTAGGAAGGGCAACCAACCCCCTTGGTCACAGCCACCATCTGCTTCTGTCCGAGAAAGATGTTGCCTTTCTCCTTACCGTAAGGACATGTTCCAGCAACTCAAGGTAAGCCATGGTACACTCCGTGCCATAGTGCAACGCCCGACCTCGGACCTCCTCGTTCACGTCATGGTGATAGGAAGCTTGCTAAGGAGGCAAAAGGACACCAGGGTTGAGTCAGACCTGACAAGCGATAGAGCAAATGTCTTTCCTTAAATCTCTTGATTCAACATGGAAGAACAATTCAGAAATGGCACTTCTCTTCCTCCTCCTCCTTCTTCCTCCCGATCAAACCCTGGACACCCAACATGAAGCCAACGTATTGGCTTTGCCGTTGGCCAAACTCAAGTCCTCATAGGTGTACGTTTCTGGCAGACTAGCACTTGAGCTGGATTCTGTATCTCTCCACATTGACATCAAAGCAAAGAAATGGCTGAAAACACCCCATCCAAGTCAGGAAATAAAAGAATGCCAGCCTTTTGAAACACCATGCAAAGACCTTTCTAGAGAGTCCATTGAGATAAGCAGAGACCCACATCTAATGCATGATAAAAATAATAATTTAAGGTTGCTACATGTACCGATCATTTATATCGCACTCAAAAAACCTCACACTCTTACACATAGTATTTTGGTGGTTCTTCCAACAGATCTGTAAGACCCAGACAATGGTAATATTTCAGGCTGTGATATTAAAATTTTAACCTCTACCCATTTCAATTAAAAGGCTGTTAGATTAAATCAATAAAATCCATCTTTATTATGGTCCAAGACCAGCATAGTACAGCAAGAAACAGAATATACTTTATATATTCTGTTTTAACTTCTTATTCTTACTCATTTTAACTTCTTATTTTAAATTCTCATTTTAACTTCTTATTCTTACTGGTCTTGGACCATAATAAGGATGGGGAAATGGTTTTGATTAAAGGGAACACGCACACAGAAACGGAACCTTATTTTGAAAGTTAGAACAAAGTCAGTTTTAAAAGCTGTCCAAATATATAAAATGCAAGTCAATAAAAATTACTTGCCGCGTCAGAAAACTTCTCACCCAAAATATGTATATGTAAAATATCAGTCTGTTTTGATTCAGATATTTTCTAGAGAAATAAACTAAAGCTGCCTCATCAAATACACACACACACCAGTGCTGAAGGCTATATTAAGAAGAACAGAGCTGGTTCGAGGATTTTAAAAAAGGGGTTTATAGAGAAAGATGTATTTACCTTACAAGCTGTCAGCATGTCAGAAACCGCTTTGCGGCTCAGGTTGGCGGTGGCAATCACATCCTCTTGCCGGCATGAGTTCCCAGCCGCGACGGCTTTGGCCGTTGCCATGGTGATACCTTTCGTCATCCGGATTGACTCCTCGGGTGAGGAGGTCTTTTCAGGAACCTCCTTCGACTGAAACACCTGGAGAGGCAGGGAATAAAGCAGAGACCCAAAATAAGCGACGGGTATGGAGCCCCTACCTTCGTGTAAGGATGTTGACTCATAAGCTCCAAAACAGATGCAGAGACTCAATACAGCCTGTATGTACGGAAGGGGAAAATAAATATTCAAGCAGAAGACAGTTTGGTTAGCCTGGATCAGTGATGCCGAACCTTGGCTCTCCAGGTGTTCTTGGACTTCAATTCCCAGAAGGCCAAGTCAACACTCTTGCTGATCAGGGCTTCTGGGAACTGAAGTCCAAGAACATCTGGAGTGCCAATATTGGCCATCACTGGCCTAGATCTATGATGGCCAACCTTAGCTTTCCAGCTGTTCTTGGATTTCAATTCCCAGAAGCCCAAGTCAGCACTCCTGCTGATCAGGGCTTCTGGGAATTGAAGTTCAAGAACATCTGGAGTGCCAAGGTTGGCCATCCATCCATCTACCAATCCATTCCTTCCTTCATAGAGAACCATGATTTTTTCCTCACCTGCTTGTCTGATCTTTGATACGGGATTTCCTCTCTCTTTCTATCTCCTCTCCATCCCTTCCACTTTCCTTGGGTTTCTACTGATTCACATCTGGTTTCAAGAGTGGGTCTCACATCCATGTCTCTTTTAGAAGGTCTAGTTGACTTTGCATTCCAATGAACAGGACCATGTGCCCCAAATCCATGTACCTCCAATCAGCAGAGGCAGCAGAACCAAATCAGCATCAAAATAAGGTTGAGATATTTTACCAGAACCACTATATTTAATCTACTGGTTGTTTTTAAATGTTTCTCTATATTTTCAAAGTTAAATTCAAACCAAAACTGGTGAAGGTGTGTTTGGAAAAAAATAATAATTTTTTTGCACTGCAAAGTTTACTCAGATTGAAACAACACTTAGGAAGAAAGAAAACCCAAGAGGAATTGAAAATCAAACTAACAAATGGTGTTTTCTGACTCTTGGTTTTAAACCTGTGGAGTGGGCCCCCAGATGTTTGCTTATGACCTTCAAAACACCTGGAAAGTAGGTTTAGATGTGCTAATATTACCGTGAGTTCTTGCTTGATGTATTCAATCGTAGCTTCGAGAGCTCGCGTTCCCCGTGTGGCTTCGTCTTCTACGGCTTTCACCGTCTTAAGAAGCGAAGTCACATTTGTGACCATCACCTGGAAGGACAAAGGAAGGGAAACATCTTCACCTCCAACTCTTCCAAGAGCAACACTTCAGCTCTAATCAAGAGGATACCAAGACACAGGAGACAGACACCGATGGATTGAGCAGCTTGAGCTATTGGCAAGACCTATGGGCCATGGAAGAGCAAATCCTTTCCTTGGACATAAGGCTTGCGGGAAGAGATGGCTTGGTAGAGCAAAGGGTTTCTAGGCATGACAAGATAATGGGGAAAGGTCTACTAGACATGCATTTTGCCCCTACTTAGGAAGGGATACCTAGTAGTACTGCTAGAGTACTGCTAGAAATGTTAGGAAGAAGAAACATAAAATAATGTCATGCCCTTTCGCTTGTAGCTCAGAGATGATGAGCTCAGAAAAGTTGCTTTCCCCCCAAAACATGAACCCCCAAATCTCCCAATTTCTCTCTCTCTCTCTCATATTTATATCCCACCCATCTAGGAAAAAATTCCTACTCTCTCTGGCTAACAACATAAAACCTCAAACAACCAGCATGAGAATTGCTTTTGCTGTCTGTGAGACTCACAAAAGTTGTAGTTCAAAAAGGAAGAAAGGCAGGTGAAGGGAAAGAGATAGTTGGATGGAAGGAGGGAGGGAGAGAGAAATAAATAAATAAATAAATTTGTTTCCCACTCTTCGGAGGGACATCCAGGTGTGCCGTGACAAGCCAGAAAGCTGATGAGCTGTTTACTGGCAAAAGCGAATTCTGTAGTCAAATTTGCCTCAAGAGGAATTAGAAGGATATAGATAATTATGCTGAAGAATTGCAAAGAGCCTAATCTATTCTCCGTAACAGCTGGGGAAAGAAGCAGGAAAGAGTGTTTGAAGTGAAGTTTCTTGGCTCTAACCCAGGGGTGCTCAAACTGTGGCCCAGGGGCTGGATCCGGCCCATGATGCCAATTCATCTGGCCTACGACACCCTTGTGGCTCTTGGGCATGTTTTATTTCTGCTTCTGGGAGCGACGAGGGCATCGCAGGCTGGATAAATTGGTATCATGGGCCAAATCTGGCCCCTAGGCTATAGTGACCAGCCCCCTGAACCACAAGAATGGCCCATGGCCCCAAAAGTTTGGGCACCCCTGCTGTGACCCAATGCCCAACTGCCAAAGGAGACCCGTGGAGAAGACGTTTCCTACCTTGGCCGCTCCCTTGAGCTGATACATGGACGGATCGTCGGCCGGTTTGCTGGCAGCTCCTTTGGTGGCCCCGATGAGGTCAGACAAGGCCTTGGCGACATCTTTTATGGCGTTGATCAGCACAACCTGGCAAGACGGAGGGAAAGAACAGAAAGTGGTTGATGGAGCATTTCCCAGACCTGGAGGAGAAAACGCAACATGCGTGTCAGCATCTCAACCTTTGCTTGAAAAGGCACTGGGCAAGGAGACACATACACTGATTAAACTTTTAGTTCTTCACTGAGCCCTCCAGATGCCCATGGCGGCTGGGGCAGATGGGAGTTGTAACCCCACACGTCCGGAGGGCTCTGGGTTAAAGTTGGCTTGGAGTTTACTCATAGACTTAACCTTCCTTTCTCTAATTGGCTTTGCTGAACCATCCGTTGAATGTTGATCTTTGCCTCCACTGCATGCTAATCTCTTTGGGGGATAGCTTGCCCCACAAATGAGATTGCCTTAATCGCAGATGCACTTAACAAACAGCCTAACTAAATTAAATCACCGAGGCAGCACCGGGTGAGTCAATAGGGCTGAAAGTTTGGTCTGGAGGACAAATCCAGAGCTTCGGAAGGTGGGTATGAAACCATATCCAACTCCAACTTGGGCAAACCGTCTGCCATAGTCACCTTCCAATGGATATCACCAGTTAAAAGATGGGATCCACGTCAGTGGAATGACTTTGTGGGATTCATCTGGCTTCAATTTGCAGGGCAAAGGAAACAAAGTGATGGACCTTTGGATTTCAAGCGGAACGAGTGACAGTGGGTCCAGGGACTTCATACCTGGGTTTCTGGGTCATTGGATCCTAGGCTGGCTGCCCCCAGTTTCACCACATCGGCCAACTGGGTGATGGTGTTTGCCGACGACTGGGCTGCCTGTGCTAGTTTGTCCTGGCTGGAAGCTGCTCCGGAGACCAAAAGTTTGGTATCTTCAACCAACGCTTTGGCTGTCTTCAGAATGTTTTCTCTGGGGGGGTTGGGGGTAAAAAGAGGGGAAGGAAAGAGAGATTTTTAATCAATATTACCTTCAGCTCTGGAGTTCGGTTTAAGCCAGTGGTTCCCAAAATTGGGGGCACACATCGTAGGGAGACTACAATTCCCAGGAGCCTCAGTCACTCCATTGGCTGATCTGTGCTTTGGGGAATTGACTGAGGAACCAAAGTTGGGGAAACAACGATTAAAGCGACGGGCTCCCTTTCCTAACGATTTAGATGCCTTTTTAACAGATCTGCTATAATTTTATCTTTATCAAGACTCTCCCCAGCTCTCTCAGCAGTACAAAACCGACCAAGCAGTCCTAGAGGCAGGAATGGTGTGGGGTAGTGATGGTTTATTGACCCCCACACACTGGCTTATTTAACTTCCTTCATCTATCGTCCTATTCCTACCTCCATTCCTTTTATTAGGTTTTTTCAGTCTTGGGAATGAGAGGTTGTTATTTTAATTGGTTATAATTTTTATTTTGTTCTTTTAGTGTTTTTAGTCATGTATTATATGCCGGTTGTGCTCCGCCCTGAGTCACCTGTGCGAGTAGGGCGGAATATAAATTTGATTAATAAATAATAATAAATAAATAATAATAGAGGACTATTTCAGAAGTCATTCGGTGGAATCTCAGGAGGGAAATGCTAAAAGGAAACTGGACAGCCTCCCTTTCCTAGGAGACAGGGAGGGCTAGAAGATTTTTTAACACAGGGATTCTCAATTTACTGCCTGTGGGCCAGACGCACCATTTCATACGGCCCATCACCACCTCCAACACACCCGGAAGTGTCATGTGGTGGAGGAAGGGCAAAATGGCTGTCCGGCCCCCGAAGCTGTCTGAGGAAGCGTGACCCAATGGCCTCTGGCTTAAAAAGATTGAGAACTCCTGGTTTAACAGAATTTCCCCCAGAAAGTTCAGATCTTGCATTTAAAACCCCAAACAGTCTGGAAATGCTGTTTCGGTTGCTTGTGCTATGGATCTTCTTCCACTGAGGGAATTGATATAATCCTTGTGTCTAGGCTGGGAATTGGATCTCTCTTTACAGCCAAGAGGCACCAGCTGTTCAAGCAATGCAAGACGGCAGTGCGTGAGCGCAGAAATTTCATTTAGGCAAAAGCAAATTAAAGTAGCTTCTCAGTTTTACTGATCACAATAAAGATACGCCAGCTCATTTTAATTCTCCCAATGTTTATCTGAGCTGAAATGCAACGAGTGGGTATATTAATCTTGTTTTGGGCCTAGAGTAGAATCATAATAATGGTTATTATTATTATTTAAAAAAATACACTTTTCTCAGAAAACATATAGTTGTTGCTTCTTTTCCACATGCAAAAATGTGATCTTTAGTAAACGCCCAAGAAAGATGCAGGGGATATTTTGGGATATTTCAAATGGTCCTTAAGGGGTTTCTATAAAAAAACTTTCATAAATGTGGAATTATCTACTGGAAAGCAATAAGAAAAAGAGAGAAGATGGAAAGAAAAGGTTTTCAAAAACAGGCTTTCTCCCAAGACGGCCTTTTTGTTTCAGAGAAAACATAGTTTTGTGTCTCTCGGAATTGCCGCAAAATTAAAAAGTAATGGAAAGCAATTTAAAGTCGGTGGCCTTTCCACCCCAAAACACGACTGCTTGGGGAATGGAAAGAGATAAAAGGCTTTCGAGTGGTCTGAAACTTCTCGTGCTTTGCACAAGCAAACTTCTCTTGGCTCTGCATTAGCTCTTAGTTGTACAGATTCAGGAGGTTTTTGAATCAAAACCATCAGCTGTTTGATCAGAAAGAAAACTGAGATGAATCATGCCATGAGCTGGGGTGCCCAAACTTTTTGGGCTGTTGGCCAGTCACGTGGTTCAGTGGGCCGGTCATGTGGTTCCTCCCACCGAACGTAAAACGCACCTTGCAATCTGTTTTGCAACAGCATGAGATAAATTTTAAGCTGCCATTTTCTCCGCTTAAAGCAGGGGTGCCCAAACTACGGCCTGTGGGTCAGATCTGGCCCCCAACACCAATTCATCTGGCCTGCGCAGCCCTTATCGCTCCCGGAAGAGGAAGTAAAATGCACATTTTACATTAGCTTCTGGGACCAACGAGGGGTGTGTGGGATGGATGAATTGGCATCTGGGGCAGATTTTTGCTGGAGAAACTCCGCTCAGGGGATGCCCGAATGAGGCTCCTTTCATGTCCCAAAGATCTTTTCCCCATCGAAGTGGTCCCTATTGATCTCCTTGCAGTTTCTTCCTTTAGAATGGCAGGAGCTGGGACAGTGACAGGTGCTCATTCCATCACCCTCTTGGCAGCCTGTGGTTCATTCTTGGTGTTGTGCAGGACCTCCACCTTTGGACAACAGGTAAATATCATGGGCATCCTCACCTGTGGTCTGCGAAGGACTCGTTGTTCTCAGAATTGAGCGTCCCAGCGGTGGCAAACATGATCGTTGTGTCCAAATCAGCGATGATGCCGGCCACGGCGCTTGCAGCCGTGATGCACGCCTGGGTGCCTTTGTTCCCCGCCTGGAGGGCCGACAGCACCAACGATACCTGCCGGGGAAGAGAGGGAAGCGACTTCAGCTGGAGAGACGCCCCACCTTCCGTGGCCACGGCTAAGAGGACCAGGTGGAGAAAAGGCTTGCGAATGGACACCTGAGATGCAAGAGGCACGTCTCCATCTGCAGACCTTTCCATGGACAGGCACGACGAAACACTGGAGTGCATGGAATGCTGTTACTTTTCCTGCTGAAGTGGTACCCCTTTATCTGCTAGGTTGGCAGGAGCTGGGACAGGGACAGACACTCACTCCATCATGTAGCACTCGGGTCTTGACGTGCTCACCTGCCAACCTTCCAGTTGTCAAGTTCAACATCTTAACCATCAATTTGGCTTGTAGAAAAATGGAAACTGTTTTACTTCTAAACTTCACACATAGGCTAAATTTGACAACTAATGCAATGGAGTCGTGAGTAAAGCATTTTATTTTCTCGTTACATCTACCTTCTCGCTGACCGCCCGAGCGCATTCAATTAGCTCCCTTTTGGTATAACTGTCCGTGGGACATATCTGCAGAGCGCCGGCTTTCTGGACCAGAAAGATGCAACTGTGACCAAGTTCTTGAACCCGTGTTCGGATCTGGAACCCTATCTGGAGAGTCATGCAGGAAAGGAAGCGTGATGGAGCGCGGAGAAACATCAGGGGTTTGGGAGGGGGAGGAAGAGGAGGAGGAAGAAGAGATTGTAAGTAAATAATAATTTTGTGTCAAAAATTATTCTGGGTTGAAAGGATTTTTGCTGGAGAAACTCTACTCGAGGGAGGCCCGAATGAGGCTCCTTTCATGTTCCCCAAGAGCTGTGCCAGAGACGGGTGCTCAATCTGTCATGCAGAACCCGGGTCTCAAGTTGCCGACTTGCCAGCCTTCCAGCTAACAAGGTGAGCGTCTTAACCACTGAGTCACAGCAGATTGTAAGTGATTGTTAAACATTGCTTTGAGAAGGCTATCTTAGTACTCTGTCTTCATATCTTTGGCACTTTACTAGCCAAAAGTCCATCTCCCTTAACAGGTTGCTAAGAAGACCTGAAAAGTAGACACAACGAGAGGACCACCAACAGAAATCTATCCTGAGAACCTGATCGCCATTATGACCTGCCTTGTGAGCTGAAGAGGGACAGGAACTATCACAAAATCAGCACAAAACTGTGGCACAACTAGCAGGAGAACCTAAGGGCATCGGTTCTTCTTTTCTGTGCACACCATGGCAATGAAAAATAAGAAATGATTGTGTCCCGTCAAGTCCACTGTTTCCAGGATCATAGATGGAGATCACACAAGTAGTGGTTTCACCATTCACATCCTCTAGGGGGTGCCCTGGGACTGTGTAATTTGCCCAAGGCCACGCAGGTCGAATCTCTTCTCCAAGGAGACCAGGTGGGGAATCGAAATCCCATCTTTTGGCAACGTAGCCACATGCCTAAATCACTGAGTTAGGGGCTAGTTTAACCTGGGGGGTGGGCTTGTGAACAGGCTGAGTAGGGAGAAGAATATGGTTCCCAACCACACCATCGCATATCCATTAATTCAAAAGGCAACGAAGCATGGCTGACCTCCTCTGGTTCGGCGGTTGCGCCCGCCATTCGCCCCTGGAAAGCCAGATGTCCGTAGTCCGTGGTCATCTGGGATGCAAGACCGCCCAGATCCTCTGGATTGGTAACCGCCTTTGTCATCTGGAAGGGTGCAAAACAAGCAAGAAGAAGATTCCATCAAAACTGGCATCTCCTCTATGACCTGCAGAGCAGGGATCATGAATCAGAAGACTGGCTCTACATCCAAGAAGACAACCAGAACCTCATTAACGAGTGACAATTTGCTGCCGAGTCTTAAGCAATCTGCCTAATACATAAGCCAAAATGAGAAACAGGATTCCGGCCATCGTCCTACTGCTGAAATCTTCATTGACCATGGGAACCTCCGGGTCCAGGGCCAGTGTAACTTAACACTCCAGGATTTGGGGCTAAGCAAGAGGAGCGTGAACTTCTCAAAATTGGGTCTGCATGACCGTTTGCCCCAGGAAGAGGGCAACCCCTTGAGATCTGACTTTGAAACAATTTTGGACCACAACTTATAGAATTCCCATCCGAGACATGTTGGCAGAAGGGTTATGGGATTTGTAGTCCAAAAAAATGACCTACTTTCCCTCCTCCCCTGCAAACTCTACTCTGAAGGGGCCTTAGTATAGGACCATCAACAGTGTTTCTTACCATCTCCTGGGCTGTGACTGCAATAGCTTTTGAGTATTTGACCACAGTAGTCTGGTAATCCACAAAGGACCCTTTCGGCTCTGGCGGGGTTCCCTCGTCCAGCTGTGGGGTGGGGGAAAAGGAAGGGGGAAGCAATGGAAACAACAAGAAGAAAGAGGAAGAGTTATGGACATGGCTATGCAATGGATACCTGGAGAAGACCTCTTCCAAGAGGAAAGCCCATCACAAGCACAGCAGATGGTCTCCTGGAACTAAAATTGCAACTACAGATCCCCCAAATGCTCCTAGACAAGTGATGGGGAACTTTGGCACTCCAGGTGTTCTCGGACTTCAATTGCCAGAAGCCCAAGTCAGCACTCCTACTGATCAGGGCTTCTGGGAACTGAAGTTCAAGAACATCTGGAATGCCAAGGTTCACCATCACTGTCCTCGCTGTAGTAGTCTGAGAAAACCCATCCCCAAACTCTGCCAACTACCCTATCCATATAGACCTTGCTCATGGCTTCGGCGATGGAGTCCACCATGTTCCCCACCATGCCGACTTCACTGGCTGCTTCGTTCAGGGTGACCATGATATCGTCCACGGCCTCCTTCATCAACTGAGCCGCTTCTGTGATGGCGTCGTGCGTGTGGGACGCCTGGGTGGAAAGAACAGAGAAAGAACCGGAGCTTGGGAGCGTGACCCGGTCCCAGTCTTTAAAAGGTCAAGAACTCCTGGTCCAGGGAACCCCCTCTAAACCAGATCTATTTTGGCCTCTGCTCCTAGGTCAAGGTCACCCTTGCTCAAAAGCCAGTCACATCTGACTCTAGGGGTCAGTGCGCATCTCTGTTGAGCCAGTGCTGTTTGCGTGGCTAGCCAATCGCAATGTGGCTAGCCAATGGCAAAGCTAAGATCCTTGACGTGGGGTGGTGGTAAAAGTAAGAGCTCTTTCTCCTTAATGTCTTTGCCAATAAAAAGCAAATCTTTAAAAAGTTTCCCTCTGACACCTCCAGGCTTTGAGACCTTGAAAACCTACTTTCTTGCCAATCTATTACAGTTTTTCCCTTTTCTTCATGCAATTACAGCATTTGCTTCTTGTGGGAGACCCTAATCAGACAGAGATGATTATCAAATGCGGGATTTTTAATCACAGCCGTGAAATAACATCCCCAGAGTCTCTTATCATCCACCAGCATTCAAAACGTGTTTGCTGGCAAGGATCTTATTTTTAGCCCACCGGCATGCAAATTATTTCTTCCCTGCTCTGAAAATGTCTTCTGAAAAAACAAATATAAGAATGTATATATCAGGGGTGCCCAAACTACGGCCCATGGGCTGGATCTGGGCCCCAACACCAATTCATCCAGCTGACATTGCCCTTGTCACTCCTGTACAGGCGCATTTTACTTCTGCTTCCGGGAGCGACAAGGACGCCATGGACCGGATGAATTGGTGTCGGGGGCCGGATCCAGCCCATGGACCATAGTATGGGCACCCCCGGTTTAAGCAGAGAAAAAGGAAATAACAAATGGAAATCAATAGAAAATAGTGGCTTGGTTAACATTTTTTTTCCAAAACGGATTAATTGGTTCTCAATGCATTCCTATGGGAAACCGAGTTTTGGTTAGGAAATTTTGGTTTTCAATGCATCCCTATGGGAAACAGTTTCGGTTAAGAAATTTTGGTTTTCAATGTATCCCTATGGGAAACTGCATTCAATGCATTCCTATGGGAAATTCGCTTTACACATTTTTTATAGTACAAAAAGTCCTGGAGAATGCATTAAACTTGTTAAGTGAGGTTCCACTGTACTTGCAATTTATCTGTTTATTAGATTCATGTCGCCGCCCACTTGCCACAGCAACTCAGGCGGCTTACAATCACCATAAAATACAACTTAATTATAAACAACTAATCAGTCCCCAGATGACGGGTTATTTTAGAGAGGTCATATGAGAGGTCATTTCTTGCTTTAGACTCCAAAAGTGATTTGACCTGTACACTTGGGGTGGGGAGATGGGATTAAACATTTATCTCAGATGGAATTAGATGGAGACGAAAAAGGTTACTTCCTTTGCTGTTCTCCTAGCTTTTAATGAACTCCTTACCCCTCATTAGCATCTGAACAATATAATATTCTCTGTTTTTATGCTGCTCGTGGGACAATGTGAAAAAAGCCACGCAAAGCCAGAGAGGATGAAAGTCTGGAGTTTTGCTTGCTGAAGAGGTTTATTTTGTTATCCGTGTCCAATGCATCACCCGCATATAGTAACATACAAAGAAGTTAAGCATCAATGAAAGGACAGCTGTGTGTCACCATCCATTTTGGTGGGATTTCATACCTTGGGGTTTCCGCCTCCTTCCTTGGCCGCATAAAGCATCTGGAGGGCCGATTCAGCCAAAGTCTTGGTCTGGTCCAAGAGGTTCATTTGTTGCTGGTGGCTCATGAGTTTGGAGACTGCGCCCACGGCAGCAAGGACCAGGGGTTCAAAGTAGCCGGCCAGTTGAGTCACCTAAGACGAGAAGAAGGACCAGCACCGTTTGGGATGCTCTCAAGGCAACAGGGGATAAAAGTGCCTTATTTGAAGTGGCCTCTCCTGACCTCTTACCTTGTGTCCGAGTTGAGCTGCTTCCCCCCGAGCTGCCGTCGCGATGGGGTCAATGAGGTGCCCGATTTCCTGGACGACTGACGTCAGCTGCTCCTGCAGGGCCTTGAGAAGCAAAATGGAACGGGCAGTCAGACCACCAAAAAAAATCACACCAAGATCTAGATCAGGGATTCTCAACCTGCGGCCTGTGGCCCAGATGCAATGGTTGGAAAAACAAACGACTGAATGAACAAATGAATGAACGAACAAACAAACGAACAAACCAACCAACCAGCCAGCCAGCCAGCCAGCCAGCCAGCCAACCAACCAAACTAACTAACTAACAAACAAACGTATTCCTCCCTTTTAATCCCTGTTTTCCTAGATTGATTTCTGAGACAGCTCATCAAAAGGAAAATAATGGCTTAAAAGCCCTATCCTCAAAAACTTCCACGCCGTCATCCACAAGGAGTCCACCTCCACTTAGCATCCTAACCGAGCCAGGCTGGCTCATCCAGAAGCAGAGCGTGATGGGAAAATCTTTCCATCCTGTTTGCAGCTGACGGGTTAATGGTTCAGTTTTAGAAACGGGGACCCAAACCCATGACTCTGGTGGAGAGGGGGAAGGTCTTGTGCGCTTCACCTCGATGGAGATGTCATCTCGGGTGGCCAAATTCTGGCTGACGGCAGCGAGCGAGGCCTGTTCGATGTCCCGTATGCACCTGTTGATGCCATCGATGGAGGAGTCACATTCCCTCTGGCCTGGGGCTTTGTCTCTGGGGGAACAAACGAGGGCTGGTTGTCTCCAAGGCAGAGGACAATCTTAATTAACCAGCCAAACAAGAAATACAACTCGGTGACATATTCATGTCAGGTGCACCACCAGGAGGGAACAATCATCCTTTAGCACCATCATCCTGCCAGCCTAGGGAATGGACTCAATGCAGCTAACAATATACTGTACATCATAACCAAAGCGGCTGATGCTAATTGGCAAAATTAGCAATTTGAGGATGCTAAAGTTTTTGTCGTTTGAGGCTACACTTAAACATATTGTCTTATTTTCTCCAGCTTTGCTGTGTTTAAAAGAGTTTAAACTTGCAGATTGGGTTTTTTTTAAAAAACCTATTTAAATTCTTCCTCCTGTTGTAAGCAAGCCATTATTGTTAAAACATGTATTCCATACAGAGCGCGCAGCTGCACTCAAGGGTCGGCTGAAACATCGGGTTTTTACAGTTGGGGCAAACTTAGCAGGTAAAAGGCAGAAGTGCATCAAAGAAGAACGGCAGAGGGTTGGATTTCAAAAGGATCTTAATCTGGTCCCAGGGAGGCTATAAGGGAAACCTTGGAATGAAAGGCAAAATGGCAGACCTGATGGATGTGATGAGGCTCTTGATGGACTCGGAGACTGTGTGCGAATGTCCGGCCAGAATGGACCAGGTGGATGGGTCCTTTGGGTTGATGGCCAGTGAGCGCGCCGTCTTGATCAGGGAAGAACTGCTCTCCAACATGGTCCGAGCAGCGGTCAAGATGGGCTCTTGGGCGCGAGAACCCTGGAAAGACCCCCCAAAGACATAGAGAAGCATTCTACAGTAATTCCCATGCTTTGGAATTTTAGCTGAATTTTGTATCATATCCCAGTGGCGCACAGCATTATAATAATTGTTTCAAAGCAAGCCTTTTCAAGTTACTTTTGAATAAAGGAGAGAATAAAAAAAGTTCACACTTGTAACTGTAACTAACTACTGGGCTGAGTCCAGGGAACAAAACAATGGCTTTTTCATGCTTTGACCCAGTTTGGGTTCACAGTAGAATAAATCCAGATTAAGCCCTCGTTCCTTGCCTCTGTGTTCTGCTGGAAGACGCTGAAACCTGGTTTCTACCTTTATAAACCAGGATTATATCACAGCACAATAACCTGATTTAAAGGATTGCTTTAACCCTAGTTTCCCTTACAAGGAATCCCCAAAGAATCTGAGTTTGGCAGCTATTCACATGAATGTGCCTAATTGCAGCTGAAATCAAGCAGCTTTCTTGCTTCCAAGAAGGGCATAAAGGAAAAGTTAAGTCACCACAAATTAACTCAAAACTTCCACTTTCATTTATCTCACTGATGGGCAAAAAAAACGGGACCACTAAGGACTACAATTCTCATCACCCACTGCTTTTGTTTCCAACGTTAAGCAATAATGGGAGCTATAGTCCAACAGCGTCCCAAATTGCTCACCTACTCTCCATTTAGCGGAATGCCAAAAAAATATCTCTAGTTATAGCAAGCGAAGAAAGGTCTCTGTGATACTCCCAGAGTTCAGTTAGTGAAACCCTTCGTTTACCTCAGTGCTGATCTGGGCTGGGATGCTAACGAACTCCGGGTTCGAGGCAAAGGCCGTTAAGTTCTCCACAGCTTCAATCAATGGGGCCGTGGCGACCCGGCACTTATTACGATTGTCTTCGGAGAAATCCCCATCTAAGGCCTAAGAAGAAAACAATAAGATGAGGTTTGGCTACAAAGCAAGAAAGAAAGAAAGAAAGAAAGAAAGAAAGAAAGAAAGAAAGAAAGAAGGAAGGAAAGAAAGAAAGAAGGAAAGAAAGAAATTAAAGGACAGCTAGAAAGGAAGGAAGGAAAGAAAGAAAGAGACAAGAAAGAGTGAAGGAAAGAAAGAAAGAAGGAAAGAAGGAAAGAGATAGTAAGTAAGAAAGAAGGAAGGAAGGAAAGAAAGAAATTAAAGGACAGTTAGAAAGGAAGGAAGGAAATAAAGAAAGAAAGAGACAAGAAATAGTGAAGGAAAGAAAGAAGGAAAGACGGAAAGAGATAGTAAGTAAGTAAGTAAGAAAGAAAGAAGGAAGGAAGGAAAGAAATTAAAGGACAGTTAGAAAGGAAGGAAGGAAAGAAAGAGACAAGAAAGAGTGAAGGAAAGAGTGAAGGAAAGAAAGAAGGAAAGAGATAGTAAGTAAGTAAGTAAGTAAGTAAGTAAGTAAATAAGTAAGAAAGAAAGAAAGAAAGAAAGAAAGAAAGAAAGAAAGAAAGAAAGAAAGAAAGAAAGAATTGCCAAGGGAAAAAGAAACTGAGACATATTTCCCCATAAAAATAAGTTTTGAATCCAGCTGTTTGGTTGGATTAACTAGGGCCATGATGGTGAACCTCGGCACTCCAGGTGTTCTTGGACTTCCATTCCCAGAAACCCAAGTCTCTGAATCCACATGATCGGGTTTACTGTGCATACGTGAAGTCCAAGAACACACGCAGTAAACCCATTCATGTGGATTCACAGAGACGTGGGTTTCAGGGAATTGAAGTCTAAAAACAGCTGGAGTGCCAAGGTTCACCATCACTGAACTAGGGCAACAAAAGCTGTTTGCTGACATTGAGAAAAGTCACAAATAGATATCAGGAAGTCCAGAGGAGGGGAAAGTTTTCTCCCGTCCCCATCCCATGCTTTCTTGCTTTCTGGAACTGCTGCCATTGGATTCCAGTTCTTCCTGGAATTCTACAATGAGCCCATGAGGAACCTCACTGAGAAAAGGCTGGATTAAAATACAACGGGATTAAATCACAAATAGGTTTGCTACTCTTTAGGACATCTGTGTTTGCTAAGATCTTCCAGTCCAAGCCACCATTCCAGTTTGTGGATTTCTACTCCGGCTTCCTGAGAGATTCGGAATGGCAGTTCCTTCATGCGTTGGAAGGTCTTTCCTCACAGAAGGAAGAAGGACATCCCATAACTATTTAAAACCAACCAACCACCCCAAAGGCTGAATCATCTTCAATGGCTGCAGAAGTTGACCCTGAGCTTCCTGTCTAGCTCCACCAATTTCCAAAAGACTTCCGTACCTTGATTGTTTTGACCAGGTTAGCCGTGCTGTTGGCCACCTCTTTGGCAGACTGGACAAAATGCCGCTTGGCCATGGGGTTGGCCGTCTTGGAAGAGGCAATGCGGCAGGCATTACAGAGCGCTGACGTGTGCTTTGCCACGATGGTGGCAGCTGACAAGACCTAGAAAGGAGAAGACAGGAGGACAGAGTTGAGAGGGCAGATATAGGACCAAGCCACCATCAGAGAGCCTCTGATGGTCGGCAGGCAGAAGTTCCAAGGGTAAATCTCAGGCATTTCCAGTTAAAAGAGACCTCAAGGGACAAAAACGGTTACTTAAAACCATCTGGGTCTCTTAGTGTTTTTAGTTAGTTTTAACTGTTGTATTGTCGGGAGGGTATTTTAAGGGCTTTTAATAGTTTTTAAGGGTTTTTGTGATTTTATTACTATGGTATGCACCGTTTTATGCTTGAATCTTGCAATGTTTATTGTGAGCCACCCGGCGAGGGGGTGGCAATATAAATTAAATAAATATTTTTTATTTAAAAAAACTACCCTGAACCAGTCTAAACAAAACTTCAGCGTTTGAAAACCTATTTGCAAAGCCCAATTTTCCCCATGGTTCCTTCAAAGTCCAGTCAAGACTTAGGAACAATCCTAACCTAAATCCAATAAAACAAGGTAATTTTCTCTAATAAGAGGCTGTGGTGGCTCAGTGCTAGCAGAAAGGCTGTGAAGTTGGCAGTACTGCAGGATGGATTGAGTGCCCGTCTCTGTCTCAGCTCTTGGGAACATGAAAGGAGCCTCATCCCCTGAGCGGAGTTTCTTCCACAAAAATCCTTTCAATCCATATTAATTTCTGACACAAAATTGTTATCATTTTCTCTAATGCAGCTTGGAGCCAAATTCTTCTCCATCCCTGGAAACTGGTGACTCTACCACCTATTTTTAGTTAGTGAATCCATTCTGGGCTTTCCTCCGAACATCAACAGCTCTACCCCAAGTACCGCACTGTTTCTGGAGACAGTATTCAGCACCTCTGACAGCTCCTAGACCAATGATGGCCAACCTTGGCACTCCAGGTGTTCTTCAACTTCAATTCCCAGAAGCCCAAGTCAGCACTCCTGCTGATCAGGGCCTCTGGGAATTGAAGTCCAAGAACATATGGAGTGCCAAGGTTTGCCATCTCTGTCCTATACTATTCAGGTTAAAACATGGAGCGGTTCACTCCCACTGTGAAACTGGAGGCATTCCTTAAAGCCTGCAGCCATTGTCAGAGCTGGGGGAAAGTTCCTTTTTAAAAAATCCTACAGCTCCCAGAATCCACCAAGGAAATATTTCCAAGATCTGGGGTAACAGGCTTTGAATTATTTCTGAAACAATCTAATGAGCGGTAGAAGAAAATCCTTCTAAAAAGTTAACAGTCCCAGTTCTGCCTAAGATTGACGCTCCAAGAATTGGACAAAACTGACTGGATGTTGTGGGATCTGCTTCCCTGGAGTATCTGGGTTTCCTAATACGTACCAGCAAAACCTCCTGGGCTGAGTGTTTACCTGGGAGGGGCTACTTGTTGGGTCCACCAAATTCTGACATGCCATTTGGATGGCTTGATTCGCCCGGGCAAACTGGATTGGGTCCACCAGACCTTGCTGCCCAGCCTGGCTGTTGGGATCCGAAATGCCAACCAGGTAAGCGGCCTAGAGAAAAACAACGACAATACAACAACCACCACCCAAAGTCACTTCTCAGGCATAGCATTTCTGAACTGCAAGGAGAATGCTTTCTGATCTGGATCACTCGCCCTCGGAAAAGTTACTTCCCTGGACTAACAGCTGCCTGAAGTAAATTGAGGAGTAACTTTTCAAGCTGCAGATCCTGCTCCACAAGATAGAGAGGTCTGCTGAGGGTAAGGCAAGAAAGCTTGTAGACCATGGGTGCCTAAACTATGGCCTGTGGGCTGGATCTGGCCCAAGCGCCAATTCCTCCAGTCCGCACTGCCCTCGTCGCTCTCGGAAGGGGAAGTAAAATGTGCCCATACAGTTCCTCCAACTGGAAGCAGAAATAAAACACGCCTTGCAATCTGTTTTGAAACAACATGAGATAGATTTTAAGCTGCCATGTTCTCTGCTTAAACCAGGCATCAGGATCTGGCCCACGGGCCATAGCTTGGGCACCCCTGGTTTAAGCAGAGAAAATGGCAGCTTAAAATATATCTCTTGTTGCAAAAGGTGCGTTTTACTTCTGCTTACAGTGGGAGGAGCCACGTGACCGGCCCGCTGAACCATGTAACCGGCCCACGGCCCAAAAGGTTTGGGCACCCCTGTTGTAGGCAGAACAAGTTGTGCCTCCAGGATTGCAGATAAGGAAAATGCAAAGAGCAGTTTAAATTTAATCCACAGAATTGGCCTGAGGCCAGTTTGAGCATAATTTAATGCTGGAGTGCATGCGTGGGGTTGTGTGCATGCGTGTAGGGAGTTAAGTCCCCCGTCTGAGTCATCCACAGGCAAAAAGGCTGCAGGCCATCAGAGAGAGAGAGAGAGAGACGCTTTAAGTTGTCAAGCATTATTTATAAATATAATATGCAAACTGGCATAAACTCTGCGAAGGAGACTTTGTGGCACTGGAGTGAAGCTGCTGGATCCTTCAAAGCTACACAAAAGCTCTGCTGTTCTCTCCTCCCACACTGAGGAGCCCAGTTTCCGGCCTGAGCCACCTGAGACTCACCTGAGCTGCAGCTTCCGTGAGTCCACAGAGGGCCTTCGAAGCCACCCCGACGCACTCGCCAAAGATGGGGAGGTCGCCGGTCTTGGCATTCTGAGATATCCCGGCCATCGCCTCTCCGAGCACCTTTCGGGAAGAAAAATGATTCACCAAATGCCATAGCCAAAGCACGGCTCCCACCCCCAAAGATTTTGCACCCACATCACACCCGGGAAGTGCTGAGCAGACTCGCTTCAAAGCAAACATCCCTCCATGCAAAGGCTCAGAAGAACACAAAAGAGGGAGGAAACGGAAGGGCTACCTTGGAGTTTTCCATGACACCTTCGATGCAGTCGAAATAAGAAAGGTCCGTTACTGGTTCATTGGGGTTTTCAAGCATCTCTTTCACTGTCTAGAAGCAACACAGAACATGGGCACCGGTTAAGAAAAACCATTCACTAGCCCAGGGTTCCCCATCCTTGGACTTCAGTTCCCAGAAGCCCAAGTCAATTCCCCAAAGCACTGATCAACCAATGGTACTGGTTTTGCAATTCTAAATAATTCACCTTGACTCTGCATGGATATTATATGTGGATTGTGAGTGTGTTTATATATAGATATATATATATAAAACAAATGACCTGAGCCTCTTTATGAATAAGCGGTGTGCAATCAGTAAGTGTGTGAAATTCCTCTGTCCCCTCAACAGCTGATGAACGGGTACTTGTCCTGCAATTCCCAGAGGTGGCCACTAGACGGTGCTGTTGGAAATGTGCCGAATATGCATCGAAAACCATTGGTAGCCATGCATTGGCTTTGGAACAGATACTTTTGGTTTTCAATGCATTCTTATGGGAAATCACGCTTCACTTTAAGGAATTTTCGCTATAAGGAAAACCCAGTGGAACGGATTAATTCCGTAAAGTGGGGTTTCACTGTATTCAAAGACTCAAGATCTGAGGATCAAAAATGAAATCTAAGAACATGTTAGAGCAGAGCATTTTATCACTGATTCATCCAGGATGAAAAGTTCGGAGAAGCATTTACACACTTCAGAGGAGTTTGGGTCGGTCATAATAAAGGCATTGTTCGCTTCCTGACGTTGATTTCTAAACAGTACAATCTGCAAACAAGTACAATCTGTAAACAAACCAGTCTTCATTACCTCCAGTTCCCGGAGTGCGTTGTCGCATTCTTTCTGCCCGGGGGCTTGTTGAGTACATATGGTGATGAGTTGGTTTATGCTCTCAGTCACAGCTCTGGAAAGAAGGACAGGCATACACTCAGACATGGAGAGAGTAGATGACAGATTGCCGCTCTGAGCCTACTTTCGAACCTACTGGAGAATTCTTTTTGCTTTTGCTGGAAAAGAACCAGCACACCAAGAGGACTTCCCCCCAATTTTTAAGATCACAACTGGGAACAAACTTCAGAGACCTGTTGAAAAACAGATTTCTGAAAAAGGAAAGCTGCTGGGTTTGGATTTTTTGGCACACAAAATTGGTCTTTGGTCTCATGGATTCAGCACCAAAACTGGTCCTTGGTCTTCTAGATTCAACACCAAAACTGGTCCTTGGTCTCCTAGATTCAGCACCAAAATTGGTCCTTGGTCTTCTAGATTCAACACCAAAACTGGTCCTTGGCCAGTTTTCTGCTGGCCCATCCATGCAGTAAACTGAGCTCTCATTCATTAAGAAACCTTGGAAAAGTTACTCTACTGGACTACCATCCCTGGACTATCCCAGCCAACACTATGACGGAGAATTCAGCGTATCAAAGAGTGGGCCTTCCCAACCTTGGCCAAGCAAGTGCCAATTTCTCCTTACCTTGCAGCTGCTGCTAACAGATTCTTGGCATTGGGGGCACCTGGATCCACCGATAAAGACTTGGCAGCCAGAAGCAACTTGCTGGAAGCCATGGAGATGTTTTTGAGATTCCCGATGACCTGGATCTGGTCCTCTTTCGTCTGACGGGCCAAAGGAGGACATCACAACATGAATTCAACACCCAGGATGGGAAGGAAGGGGGAGTTGGTCTACAAAAAACTTGACTGATGGCTCTGCATTGCATCGCTACGGAAAGCTTCTAGGTTGCTCTAGCCAGTGCACAAAAAGACGGATAACAACCCAAGGTTGGTGTTCCTAGAAACAGTGCCGGAGCCCACAAGGAAGCAAGCTGAAGTCTCAGCAACAGAACCGTTCTTTCAGGAAGGAAAAAAAGGAAGTTTCCAGGGGACTTCTTGTGAACGAGCCTTCTGTTCGGCTGCCTATCTCTGCCTGGCACAGCCAGCTTGCCTCGACTTGGCGGGCAGACAAGTAGGTCCCTTGTTCAGTCCCACCGGGTGGCATGGGAAATCCATGACGTCCTCTGAAGGCTGAAGCTAATTTGCATCCCCCATGTTTGCCATCTTCTTCCTCTTCTTCGTAGAGATTGCGGGTTGATTAAGTCCTTGCATGGAGGGTTGATTAAGTCCTTGCATGGAGGGGAAACTTAATTAACCCACCATCTCCATGAAGAGGAGGAAGAGGATGGCAAATGGGAGCAGGTGGGAGATTCCCAGCAATGCATACTCCAGATGAGAAAGTATAGGGCTGTGATGGCCAACGTTGGCACTCCAGGTGTTCTAGAACTTCAGTTCCCAGAAGCCCTGATCAGCAGGACTGATGACTTGGGCTTCTGGGAATTGAAGTCTATGAACACCTGGAATGTCAAAGTTCACCATCACAGGTATAAGGAGAAATTGGTGATTTTTGCATTGTTTCCCAGGAGCTTGGAAAATTTACTTTTGGGGGTCCACCCCCTGTTGTTTTCAACACAACATCTCAAGCTGCTAACTAGCACTCAACAGAGGATACCAATAGCAATTCCACTCTATATACCTGCCCCCATAGCGCTTAGTGGACTCTCTGGTCAGACCAGAAGTTAATTAGCATTTTGCCCCCAACATGGGCTGGGTCTTCATTTTACCGACCTTGAAAGGATGGAAGAGGCTTACTCAACCTGGATCCCCCTCAGGTCAAACTCATAATCTTTTGGCTACAGGGTAGAAGCTTTAACCTCTGCAACTCCAGGGCTTTAACAAAAACCAGTTCCTTGGTCCAACCACGAAGGAAAGAGCCTTACCTGAGCTTGCCCAGCCATCTCGATCCCGGCGTCGAGGAACTCATCGAAATCCTCACTGAATTTCCCGGAGGCGGCCGCCAACTCTCCGCTCTGGCCTCGCGTGGCGTGCACGACCTCCCCGGCCGACTGGTTTAGATCGACTGCAGCCTGGTTGAGTTCGCTTTGTGCTTCTTGGAATGATTTCGAACTGGGAGGCAGCTGTGAGTAATTTCATTTTCTCTTAAAAAGCAGTTCTAGGTGGTCTTTTTTTTTTTTTACAAACAGTCCCGCCCATGCATTCTGCATTTTGAAAGAGCATAAAAAGGCAGGTCTCCAAAGTGTTTTTTAAAAATAAGAACCCCCAAATTTAAAAGGTTACTTAACCACATTTTGATGATATAATTTTCTATTTTTAAAATATTGTTATTGTAGTTGTTATTGTTATTATTGTTAAGTTTTAGGATTGAACATCCATCCGTCCATCCATCCGTCCATCCATCCATTAATCAATCAGAGTAATGCCAACCACCCCAAACCAGGTTAGGATGTTTAATCTTTACTCAACCTTTTGGATAATTCATCTAGAAAAATAAACTGTTCAAAATTCAGAAAGTGGTGATGGTTAGACAGGCTGATATGTTTTATACCCAAGTTTTGCATTTTGAGACATTTACATGTTTTACAACCAGTCTCTCACTTCTTGAGAGCTCATGATGGTGGTGGTGGTGGTGGAGGAAAAGGTAGAGATGATGACAGGTAACAACAATGTCAACTTAGAAACCACCTCACCGATTCCACCAGCAATTTCTTGCTAGATTCTCCAATGCTCTTCAGGGCGACGTCAACATCCTTCTGGCCTGGAAGGCAGTTCACACAGTTGTTCAGTGAATGGGAGACAGCCTTGGCCACCTGCAAAGAGAGGGAGGGAAAGACACGTGGTGAATACGGTCTCCTCTACTTGAAGATGCCCAAACCACAAACATCCTAGTTCCTGATGGCTGGCTCTTTTTTTGGTGGGAAGTGGAACATTTTGAGCAGCAGGAACTTGAATAGAAAGAGGCATCTAGAACATCCCAAGGGATCCCTACAGGGATCTAGAACCCAGTCCCTAGGACATCCCCCTTTTTGTTTCTGTTTCTGGAGGGGTTGGCTAGATGGCCTCTGAGAATCCCTTCCAAGCATCCAGTTCTAGGATCCTAAGAGGAGGGAATCTGTAAAGGGATCTAGAACATCTCAAGGGATCCCTGGAGGAATCTGGAACCCAGTCCCTAGGACATCCCCTTTTTGTTCCTGTTTCTACAGGGGTTGGCTAGATGGCATCTGAGAATCCCCAAGAGGAAGGATCCCTAGAGCAATGATGGTGAACTTTGGCACTCCAGATGTTCTTGAATGTCAATTCACAGAAGCCCTGATCAGCAGGAGTGCTGACTTGGGCTTCTAGGATTTGAAGTCCAAAAACACCTGGAGTGCCAAAATTCACCATCACTGCGTTAGAGGGACCTGGAACCCAGTCTCTAGGACATCCCCTTTTCTTTCCAATTTCTGCAGGGTCTGTCTAGAAGGCCTCTTGGAATCCCTTCCAAGCATGGAATTCTGGGATCAGAAGAGGGTCCCTCACCTGTCCTTCCTGTCACTCACCTGTGCCAGCCTCTGCTGGCTTTCTGCATCGCCAGGAGCCACCAGAGCCTGTTTGGCTTCTTGGATGAGCATGGCGGAGCCTTCCATAACATCCCGTGCCGAGTCCAACATTGCACGCGCGGCAGTTGGGTCACTAGTCGAAGCTGCAACACCCCGGGCCGCCTGCGCCAGAGTTTTCAGTGCCTGAGCTGTCTCCCTCGCAGCCACACCTGAACCAAGAATTCACCGAACTGTTAGTTAAAATACACAACTACAAGCTTCCAAAACAACCAAACAGAAAAACTGTCCCGGTGAATGACCAGAACAAATGGGACAGCTTGGCCGGTTGAGTTCTGTGTTACCGCAAAGCTTGCTGTCACGATAATCCTCCACAGAAAGAGGATGATTGAAACACAACAAAATGGCCACCCGGCCCTTGAAGCTGACTGAGAGAGCATGACCCGGCCCCTGGCTTGAAAAGGTTAGGAACCCCTGGCTCAGAGGAACAACCATTTGAGAGAAATCGATTTCGGAGCATGCTGTGACTCCATGGGATTCTGGACACTGAACTGCCACCAGGGTGGTGGTAAGAATCGATGTTCGTAAACTTTGCTTGTTCCAACCGGGAAGTGGCCTTTCCCGGCAATCACTAAGAAGGCTGTGATGAGGAAAGGCAAAATATTTAATTTCCAAACGGGGGAACTGTTGTGTAACAAAGACAGCCCGAGGGAATTTTGCTTTCCGGATTATAAATATTTACACTGCCGTGAAGTTTTGTAAATCTGAATCCTAACACAGACAGAAAAATCCGTCCTCTTCCCTTTCAGATCACGGATGTGGCTTCCGTTTTTTCTCCAAAGCTGAGCATCCCTGTCTACAAGGATAAACACGCGTCTTGATCGCCGGTCATGGCAAATGTAACATTCCAAGGATTTTCATCTGACTTCCACGTCACATTAAGCCAGGGGTGCCCAAACTACGGCGTGTGGGCCAGATGCCACCCCTGACGTCAATTCATCCGGCCCACGCTGGTGGGAGGAAACACGTGAATGGTCCACTGAACCATGTGACCGGGCCACTAAACCACATGGCCCAACAAGTTTTGGACACCCCTGAGTTAAGCAATAGCGTCCGGGTTGCAAAGCTCAGCGGTTCCTACCCCCAGATGTATACGAGCAAATATGATCAATTTGGGGGTCACATCAACTTGTGGCGTCTTTCAAAAGCGATGAGTGTTTTAATCTCGCAATTTAGAAAATGCTACTGATCTCGCCATAAACCCCCCTGCAGCTCCGCGGCTCTCCCTGGGCCAGCTTTCATGCACCAAGATTTTCCAATTGAAAAAACACACACACACGCACACACAGACACACACACGCCAGAGAGCAACTCTAATCCAATTACGGCCACTTCAAAACCAAAGCGCAAGCGAAATCGGTTCAGCCTTGGGCCCAAGAGCCGAGGGACAGTCACTCTAATGAGCTTTATCAGCCGGATTTGGAAGACTCCTGCCAGGCGAACGGCTGAAGAGAGGACAGAACAGACACCGGGTTGGGGGCAGTTTAATCTCCAACCCTCGTAATTCCCTGAGGATAAGAATGCATTTTCCCCTCTCCTGAAATCAGAGCTGGACCAAATTCTATTTTCAACAACAGACCTTTTAGTTAAAGGTAAAGGTCACCCTTGCTCAAAAGCCAGTTGTATCCGACTCTAGGGTTCAGTGCTCATCTCTGTTTATAGCCAACGAGCCAGCGCTGTCTACATCTGCAGACATTTCCGTGGACATGTGGCAGGCATGACTAGACACCAGAGTGCATGGAACGCTGTTTACCTTCCCACCGAAGTGGTCCCTATTTATCTACTTGCAATTTCTTGCTTTCGAACTGCTAGGTTGGCAGGAGCTGGGACAGGGACGGATGCTCACTCTGTCATGCAGTACCCAGGAATCAAACTTTGACCTTCCAGTCAGCGAGTCCAGCATTTTAACAACTTGAGCCACACATAAAATGTGTGGGATAATCTCTGCCTCTCATGCGATAAGCCTGTGATGGTGAACTTTGGCACTCCAGCTGTTCTTAGACTTCAATTCCCAGAAGCCCAAGTCTCTGTGGACCCGCACGAATGGGGGAGTTGGGCTTCTGAGAATTTAAGTCAAAGAACAGCTGGAGTGCCAAGCTTCGCCATCAGTGTTATATGTCATCCAGAAGCGTAGCGTGCCTTGGCGGGGCCCCGTATAAAAATTTGTTTGGGGACCCTTAGGATGGGTAAAGATTTGTTTTGCTTACGCACGTTGGGGGCCCCCGTGGCCCGGGGGCCCTGTATAATTGATATGGCAGATACGGCGGTAGCTACGCCCCTGATGTCATCTAAGAAGAACAGCAGAATGAGAAAACATGTGGCATGGATATCTTGTGCACGATCAAAGAGACAGATCTCTCAGCTCCCAAAAAGGTTGCTATCCATGAATCGGACAGTTAGCTACACAAAGTGACCCTCTTCTACTATATCAGGGGTTCCCAACCTATGGCCCAGGGGCCGGATGTGGCCCATGACACCATTTCATGTGAACGTCTCCGCCACACCCCGGAAGTGCCATGTGTGGCAGGCAGGGCAAAATGGCCATCCGGCCCCTGAAGCTGTCTGTGGAAGCGTGACCTGGCCCTTGGCTTGAAAAAGTTGAGAACCCCATGGCTATAGAACGGACCACAAATTCCGCACCACATCTGGCCTCTTATAAACCAAGAGCAAAAATAAACAGAGAACAAGGCTACAGCATGTGCTTCTTCTAATGTTGACTTTCCCCAGTGGGCAACCTGCCACAGCGGGAAAGCCATTCCAATTCTGGCCGTCTTGGGCAAGTCGAGTCCTACCTGTATAATGTTCGTTGCCTTGCGCTGCGCAAGTGAGGAGCTGAGCCATCGATGAGCCCACGGCTTTCGAGGTGCTTCCCAGGTCCTGAGCGCATTTTTCAAGCTGCATAGGAACAAGTTAACCATCTCCATGAACCCAAGGACCCACTAAAGCCACCACAGTCCCAATTATGTCTATGGCCCAAAGTAGGAAAATCTCCTAGATGGGTGAGGCATAAATATAATAAATGAATACATAAATTTTAAAAAAATTCAATTTAAACATGCCAAAGTTCTTAGCCATGCTGACATAAAGACCAGCTTACAGTTTCTCCTGGGAGTGGTTTCAACTGCCCATCAAGGGCCGCCATCTTGGCATCCTGCAGCTCATTTTTGAGGGTCTGGACAGTGTTTAAGGCAGAATCGATCTCCATAGGTCCACATGCTTCATGCGCCTAGGAAGGATGAAAAACAAGCCAAGAAACAAGAAAGGAGTCTTCAACAACCACAACCACAATGGATGAATATGTTGCTTACATATGTTGGTTGCCTGTCATTTGCTGCTGAGCATATAAAATGATTTTTAGGGGATCAGACAAGGTTTCAGGAAAAACTCAAAGTGTGGCAACGTAATAGCTAATAAGATTCACTTGGTGGATGGTTTCATGGGCTGAATGCATGGAGTGGAATGGCTGAAAACAAATACTTAGGGCAAATTAAGCATTTAATCTACCACAAGGCTCTCCGAGCAGAGTCCTTTCCCTTAGACCTGCCTCTGCAAATCTGGAGCTTTCCAAAGTGTACCTAAGAAAGCAATTGTTGCATCAATGCACAAGCATAAGTATTTTCTATTTAGATTGGATGACTTCTGGTTGGTGTAATAGCAGGCTGAACATTGTAGACAGCATGACACTCACGGGCTTCATAATATGCCAGATTGGATTCTGCCCTTTGATGTGAAGTGATGATGCCCACAGGGATGAATTCCATAGCTAAAAACTTCTCCAGGGACATATTTTTATGGGACTAAGGGACACCAGTTATGGCGTTCCAACACAACTCACGGGCTGTTGAGCAATCAGACAATACAATCCACATAATCCAATGTGATTGCTCTAGGACAGTGTTTCCCAAATGCTGGTTTTTGGACTTCAATTCCCAGAAGCCTAAGTCATTTCCCCAAAGCACTGATCAGCCAATGTACTGACTTAGGCTTCTGGGAATTGAAGTCCCACTGTGGGCTGTGTACCCCTTGTTGGGTACCACTGCTCTAGGACTTTCCAACAGTACCAAGAAGGTAGAGTCACCTTTAAGACTCAGCCATCTTGGCTTCTACCTACCTTTTGGGAGGCCGTTCTCAGCTCCGCGAGGCTGGTGGCCAGGTTCTTGGCACACTGTCCTAACTGCATGGCCGCAGCCTGGTCCCCCACGGTAGGCACTGCTGCTTTCGCCGAAGCCACCATTTTGCTTCCCGGCTGTTTTGAAAAGACAGGGGAAAAAAAGATGTAGGAACTGTTGGCCAAAGTCAGATGTTGTCATTTCATTTGCACAGATTGTACAAATGTCATGGCGGGAGAAATGATCTCCCTTTTTGAGGCAGAGGGAAACAGGAGGACAAAGCTTGTGGTTTAATGTTTTGATGTGCACTTCTGCTAAACATGGGTTTTCTAAAACAACTGTGATGCCAAGTAAGCAGAGGAGCCAACTAAGCTCACAAAAACTGGAAGTGACCATTGTATAACACACCCTTCCCTGGGAAGCTTTCTCCCAATTTGCAATTAATTATAATTGTTCCCTTGTCTTCACATCAAAGCATACAGCCCTGCCACCACCACCCCTGAAGGCTTTATCCATCCATCCATCCATCTTTGCAATGCTGTCCATCCATTCTTCCATCCATCCATCCACCCATCTTTGCAATGCTGTCCATCCATCCATCCTTCCATCCTTCTATCCATCCATCCACCCACCCATCCATGTTTGCAATGCTGTCCATCCATCCATCCATCCTTCCTTCCATCCATCCTTGTAATGCTGTGCATCCATCCATCCACCCAATTCTAAACTTCTCTGTGCTACACCAACATGACTAGGCAAGGTAGGGCTCCTGTCTTCTTGCCCAGCTTCTCCTTACCTGGAGGAAGTTCTGGCTAGAGTTGATCAAGGCCAGCTGTGCACTCAAGTCTTCTGCTTGGGCCTGGCTGCCCCTCACACCTTGGACGAGCTGTGGGATGTGGTCAGCCACATTCTACAGAGAAGGAAACAGTGAAGAGGCAAACTGGGAATCCTATGGAGTCAGGACAGACCATGGTGGAACTGGCCACATGGCCCAGCCACGTGGGTGGCAGCTATAGCTCAACAAGACACCAGGAGAACTCTGGGTTGAGGGAAGGTGGAGCTGCCTTGAAAATGGATCCATTATTTAACTTCTCACTAAGCCCAAGGAAGTCACCGACTCCCATAAATATGACATGATTTGCTTTCTTCAAAGTAACCACTGAGCCACAAAAATGGGCAGGACAGTCTACGGCCCACCCAGTGGTGTACGTTTATGCTACTGGCCTGGAATACCCTTAGGGTTCTTCTTCCCCCCAACTCCATCTTCCCTACCTTACAGCTCTGGACCAGTTGCTGGTGAGCTGCCGTGTTCTTGTTCGAAATGGCCGCATTCTGCGAGGCTGCGATTGTCTGAGTTGCGGCTGCAGCTGCCTGTTTGGCAGCCACCTGGGAGAAGGAGAGGGGAGGGAAATAGATTAATGCAGCTGTTTTCAATCCTTCATAGGCAATGACAACCATTTGTCAAATTTATTGAGCACCATAGAAGGAAAGCTCCATGAATGGCATTTATATAGCCTTGTAGGGTTTTCTGTCCTTATTTTTGTGGCCACATTTTGAACTCTTCACATTTGCAGACGGATGCAAGGACTGAGAGAAAATAACTCATTCATTACTGTTATGAAACCTCTCCAGTCCACCTCGACTTCTCTGTAATCTCCCATCAGTAGCGGCTTCAGAACGAAGGCCCAGCGAGTCTTGGAGTGGATAAGAGAATATTTTGTTGTTGTTGTTGTTCAGTCTCACAATCGAATCCAACCCTGTGCGACCTCATGGACCACTGAACGTCAGGCACCCCTATCCTTCACCACCCTCCGCAGCCCGCTCAGCTCTACGCCCATTGCGCCAATGATGCCATCTATTTATCTCATCCTCTGCCACCTGCGTCTCCTTTTGCCTTCGATCTTTCCCAGCATCAAGGCCTTCTCAAGTGAGCCCTCTCTTCTCATTTGGTGTCCAAAGCATTTTAGCTTCATCTTCAATATTTGAGAGAATATGGACTGAACCAACTAGGGATATGAGCAGCTTTACTGCCTCCAACTTTAATTCCACATTACTGGAGTTCATCTAAATCAAAATCCCAGGCCACGTGGAAGCAACATCCAAAATCAGAGTGGGAATATGATTGACCAACCAACCAACCAACCAACCAACCAACCAACCAACCAACCAACCTAACCTAACCTAACCCAACCCAACCCAACCCAACCCAACCCCACCCCTCACTAGAGATATTACAACCCAACCCAACCCTCACTAGAGATTTTACATTCTGATACCCAGAAGCCCCAACCACAGGTTAAGAGATTGTGAGACTTGAACCCTAAACTATAGGGCCAAAGTTCCTCCACCCCAATCTAAAATATGGCTAACAAGAGCTTTCTCCCCCACGGTTATCGAATCCATTCTTGAGACCATTCTTTAATCCTAGATAAGAGAAGTTGCTAAGGAAACACTGGTTTCCTACACCTGAACTTCCTCTGAAAACATGGAAAAATGCTTCTGAAATACGGTCAAATAGACCAGCATAGAGTATCATTAACCCCTCAGTTAATTTTAAACTAAGGCATCACATTCCACTGTAGCAAGAGATTTGCTCTCAAGACCGCCATCATCAGAGGACAGAGAGAAGCAGGTTGCGATCTAACCTCTAGCCTATTCACAATTTTCTTCTTAATCGCATTCTGGGCCGCTGCGTTGGTAGCCACACGCAGGCCTTCCGCCGCTTCCCGGAGTCTCTGTTGTTGGTCTTCGTTTTCTGGGTTGGCGGCAGCTCCCTGGATGGGGGAATCAAGCAGACGCAAGAGTGTTCAGTGCTGCAAATCTAAGCTACCGAGAGAGCTCTGTTGCCAATGGCCCCTTTCACTCAAAGACCCTCTCAAATTCAGGGCTTCACCCAAAGATCAATCCTTCCATCGTAGATTTGGCCAATTGTTTGGTTGGTGAGAAAAAGCAGCCAAAGGCTCGTACACGTGCATCTCATGTAATTCATTTAGCACCTTGGTCGATAATTGTGGGCTTTATTGATGATTGGTTTTTTAAATTGTTGTTAGCTGCCCTGAGTCATTCGTGAGGAGGGCGGCATAGAGATATGATAAATAAATAAATAAATAAATAAAATAATTGTGAGCCGCCTGGAGTTGCTTCGGTGAGTGGGTGGCCATACAAATCTAAATGATAGATAGATAGATAGAATGCATAAACAGATAGATGGAATGCATGAATAGATAGATAGATAGATAGATAGATAGATAGATAGATAGATAGATGGAATGCATGAATAGATAGATAGATAGATAGATAGATAGATAGATAGATAGATAGATAGATAGATAGATAGATAATCCTCTTGGCTAATTGTGCAAATGTTACACAGCGGTTAACTGCCACCAGCCAAATAGCTGCCATCCACATCCGACTTGCGCAACTGGCGCATAATGAAACAGACAAGCAGCATCAATGGGCATGAGGTTGCCGTTTACCCCAATGCACTTAACATTGACATAGTTAATAATAATTTTGTGTCAGAAATTATTTTGGGTTGAAAGGGTTTTTGTGGAAAAATTCCGCTCAGGAAACGTCCAAATGGGGCTCCTTTCATGTCCCCAAGAGCTGGGAGAAAGACAGGCGCTCAGTCTGTCATGCAGTTCCTGGGTCTCGAACTGCCGACTTGCCAGCCTTCCAGCTAACAAGGCGAGCTTCTTAACCACTGAGCCACCAAATCCCCTGTTGACATTGTTAACAAATAGGATATTGGCCATTGTTTGTTGAAATATATATTCCAGCAACAAAAAAAGGTAACATTGCCAAACTATTTATTTGCGGTGCATCTTCAAGGAACTCCTGAAACCTGAAGACCTTCAACCAATCGAGTCTCGAGGTTTCACTCACCAGAAGTCTTAAAAAATTCAAAAGGTTTTGCCTTTCCCCTCGTCTCAGGCCAGATCAAAGTATTCTGCCACCATTGTTAAAGTCGATCTTTTCATGCAAAATGGCGTTGGACAACCCATTTCGACGGCCCCCTCCCATCCTGGCCACCTGCCCTCAGTTGTACCTTTGCCGCTTCGACCATCCGGGCCGTGGAATCAGCCAGAAGCTTTGCAGCCGCCAGGAGCTTCTTGGAGTTCTCCATGTCAATTTCCATCTCGGCGTCCGACCTCATGGCGTTCACCAGGTCCGAAGTGGCTTGAGCGAGCACCCTGGCCTGGCGCACCATTTCGCCTACAACAGTTGTGAGTTAAAAAAATGGCTGCTTTTTATCTCTCTTTCCTCCCCACAAGCCTCGCTCTGACATCCCTATCCGGTCCTCGGGGGGCCGGAAAGCTTTGTTGAGCATCGAGAATAAACGCTTCAGAGACGAAACAGCTTTCAATGAGTTTGGCTGTGGTAAGGCAAGGAATGTATCTCAGTTAAATGGCCTGTTTGAAAGCAAGAAATTGCTTTCAAACACCAAAGCACATGGAACCACCGAAGTGGTACCTATTTATCTACTTGCAAATTCTTGCTTTCAAACTGCTAGGCTGGCAGGAGCTGGGATAGACAACAGCCGTAAACACATCCTCAGCTGCCATAAATGAGTCTGTGGCTGCTTCCGGTGGTGGTAGTTGGAGTGAGGGCCTGATGATTTGGTGCAGTGGGCCAGATTTGGCCCATGGGCCACAGGTTGTTGGCCCCTGCAACAAGCCGTCACAGTAGGACAATAAAATGGGCACAAGATAAAAAGGCAGGCTGGGGCCATCAAGCCAGGATCGAGGTCGAGCAGCTTACCAGCATCTCCCATGGAACTGAAGATGCTCTCGGTAACGCACATGATGGTGTCCGTGGCCTGGTCGTAGCGTCCGATGGGTTCCCCCCGGCTGGCAAACTGGCGGACGTGCTGCAAGAGGTCATTCAGGGCCTGGCTGACCACGCTGGCCGCTGCGCTGACCTGCTTGAGCAACTCAAGGTCGTCTGTGGCCGCCTGGCAGGCCCGGACACAGTTCTCCACTGACCGGTCTACCAGCTTCCCGGCTTCGATCAGTTGCTCCTGGCACACTGGAGAACTGATGGTTGGGCTCACAACCTATGAGGAAGCACACAAGGCCATGATCCCAATGTAAAGGTCGCCCTTGCTCGAAAGCCAGTCGTATTTGACTCTAGAGTTCAGTGCTCATCTCCATTTGCAGTCAAAGAGCCAGCATTATCTGTAGACATTTCCATGGTCATGTGGTCCCTATTCATCTACTTGCAATTTCTTGCTTTCAAACAGCTGGGATGGCAGGAGCTGGGACGGAGATTGGAGCTCACTCCATCATGCGGTACCTGGGAACTGAGCCCCAACCTTCCAGTCTTTAAGTACAGTATCTTAACCGCTTAAGTCCCAAAAAGAAATCTTGGCATTAAAAAAAAGAGGAATTCCTAGACTTCCATCTCTCACAGAGTTATAATTCCCCTGTGGGGTGTGGGGCCCACATTGGGCACCACTGCCCTAGAGGAATGGCAACCCACTTCTGATGTGGAAAACCCTTGGAAGGATACTGTCAGAATTGACTTGGCGATTGATGATTTATCAAGCCTGGTCTCCTTCCATCCCAAAGATGTGGTCTACCCACAGCTATAGGGGGACAATTCTGGAAAGGCCTACTAGGTATTCCCCAAACTGTACCTTTGCGCAGGCCACAAGCTGAGAGGTGGAAAGCGCACACTGCGTGGCGGCCGCGATCACCCTGTTTTGCAGCACGGCGTCCTCTGCTACCTGGGCCACGTTCTTGGCCTTCAGCACCAACATGGCGGCAGCATTGGCGACGGCTTTGGCGAGACTCATCAACACATCCTGCAAAGAAGGAAGACCCAACACCAAGTGGAATCAAAAGAGCGCTAAGGACACCAGTGACTGATTTAACTACATCCCTTTTTAAAGGTCCACCTACCCCAGTGTTCCCAACACTGACTGGCAGCAACAGCGATTTGGAAGACCTCTGACACAGATTTGAAATTTTACCTGGAATCGCTCGTCGGTCTCGTTCTCTCCAATCTGCCTGAGAAGTTCCCCACTGGCTTGGCCGATGCTCCCGGCGGCCGTCAAGACAGTCTGGCGAGGCTAGGAGGACGGTAGAGGGACAGGAAGTGAGGTGAGGAGTTGAACTACTTCAAAGAGACACCTCCCTCTGTCAAGGTGGTCATCCCCTTTCCAATTTCATGTCGCCGCCAGAGGAAGTGGAAGCATTTATGACAGCTGTAAACATGTTTTACAGCAATGTTTATGGTGGGGGGGGGACCACCAGTTCTGCCCTCTCAGCTGCCTAAGAGGGAGTGGTCTGGCCCACGGCTTTAAAGGGATGAGAACCCCTGGCGTAGGGCATCCAAATTTTATAGGGGGTTTCTCTGCATGCTCAGAACTTGACCAGCACCCCACATACTGGGAGAGAGACTTCGTTATTGGGAAAGACATACCAAACATAGGTCTCTTTCACAGGATGGAAACAATATAGTTCCAAACTATGCAGAAGCCTTCTGCTTTGGGGATTCTGGGACTTGTAGTCCAAACATATAATGTTTCCAAGAGCCCCCATGTCTGTCCTCCTCTCAAACCTGGGGAAATGGGGCTCGAAAGCACCTAAATCATATCACATTGGTGATATCACTAAAACCGCCAATCTAAGTCCTACAGACATAGAAAATAGGTATGCCACTTTCCAGATGTGGCATGAGAAAAACTGGGCCGCACCTCTCCCGACATGGGCTCCACCGCTTTCAGTAGATCCGAAACAGCCCCCGCCAGGGTCCGGGCTGCTTTCAGGAGGTCTTCACCGCTCCCCACTTCGTCGTCCATCAAAGCAGCAAGAAGCTTGACGCCTTTGGACATCTCAGTGAGGTTGGAAGAGATGGTGGTGATGGCACAGCCCACAGCTGTGTAGTCGGTGTCGACGGGGTCACCTGCCAAACAAGGAAGGTTGGTTGGAAACACCTCAGAGGGGATCGAACCTTTGACGTCAACAGGAAGGAGTCAAGTTTGATGAGGCTTCCTTCCCCTGTGAGTGAAGCACGGGGGGGGGGGGCATTTTTCCTTCACACACCGTCATTGCCTTTCCTCCCTCTCTTGGATTAAGCCTCGGGCACAGTACAATGGGGGTTGGGGGGTTGGTGACAACCTGCCATCTATGGGGTTTCGGGGCTAGTGCAAAGCCATAGCTTGTGGGGATGGATGGATAGACAGACAGACAGACAGACAGATAGATAGATAGACAGATAGATGGATGGGTAGATGGATGGATGGGTAGATGGATGGGTAGATGGATGGATGGCTGGGTGAGTGGGTGGGTAGGTAGGTAGGTAGGTAGGGTAGGGTAGGTAGATTAGGTAGGTAGGTGGGTAGATGGATGGATAGGTAGATAGATAGACAGACAGACAGACAGATGGGTGGAGAGAGAGAGAAAGAAAGAAAGAAAGAAAGAAAGAAAGAAAGAAAGAAAGAAAGAAAGAAAGAAAGAAAGAAAGTTAGTTAGTTAGTTAGTTAGTTAGTTTGGGCACCTCTGGGGGAGAGAGCCGAAATGACCAGGGCCACCAAGCCGATCTTGGGACTGGTCCTTCCCTTCCACTCGCTGATGATTCTGGAGGTTTCGTCTCCCCTGACCCAAAGCCCCTCCTGAGCGCTGCTGCCAAGAGGAACCAGAGCAGAACGGAGGGCTGCCAATTTACCTGCCGTCAGGTTCACGACCGAGGCTGTTCCCGCCGTGATGGCATCCACCTGGGAGTGGATCTCATGCTTTGATTCGTCCACTTTGTTCTGGACCCAAACTCTGGAGGCCTGGAAGGCAGGTGAGAAGTCAAAAATCGACATGGGTGGGAGAAAGAGAAGCCAAAGCAGAAACAGCAAAGATTCCACTCCAGGGCGTCTCAGATCTCAACATCGGAGTGAAAGCAGCCACATGAGACTGCAGCACATGAGGCTTCACTCTCTCGTTCTGTGTGTGATGTGCCCGGATCCTTCCCTCCCTTGGTTCTCCCGCTGGGCTTACCATGTCGTTTCCTAAAGGCGGGAGGTTATCGACTTCGGTGAGGTCCGCCTGGGCTTGCTGGACCGCGTGCATGCTGGTGTTGATGGTCCCGGTCAAGGCCTGCTGTGCTGAAGTCTGGGGAAGAAGGGGGAGAGGAAAATACTTTTGACGTGACCCAAGACACAGATTCTGTGAAAGAGGGCACTGGGGAACCTCTTGGGGAGGAAGAGAAAGGAAAACGGGCTTGGAAAATGCGACTTTTCAAAGGCCAAGGTTTCCCTTGCTCGAAAGCCAGTCGTATCCGACTCTAGGGTTCAGTGCTCATCTCCATTTACACCCAGTGCTGTCTGCATGTGCAAGCATTTCCATGGCCATGTGGCAGGCATGATTAGATGCTGGAGTGCACGGAATGCTGTTACCTTTCCCGCCGAAGCGGTACCTACTTATCTAGTTGCAATTTCTAGCTTTCCAACTGCTAGGTTGGCAGGAGCTGGAACAAATGGGAGCTCAGTCTTTCGTGCAGCACTTTGGTCTCGATCTGCTGACCTGCAGACCTTCCAGCCATCAAGTTCAGCATCTTAACCACTGGCTGTAAACGGAGATGAGCACCGAACCCTAGAGTCGGACATGACCTAGGCTAGGTCAGCTGACTGCAGAGGATAGTGTGGTTTATGGGGCTGATTTTTGGATTGACCCAAGCAATAAGGAAGGGGGCAGAAAAGGAAAGCCAGGCTTACCAATGGGGGCATGTGGCCGCGGTGCATCTGGCCCACCGTCACCTGCTGCTGGGGGGAAGGCATGCTGCCCACATTGAACATCTCTGGGCCGGTGGAGCCTGAGCGCATGACGGCCGGCAGGGCAACGGAGCCGTGCTCCACTTTGCCAGTGCGGTTGAACTGCTGCTGCAAGATCGTTGACCTAGAAAGGGAAAGAGCAAGAAAGTCCAAAGAGGTTGGGTTCGGCTGCTGATATACAGCGACCTCCAAACCTTCCATCTTAGCCCATTACAAACCCCATCATCCACACCACCCTTCTCCTTATGGAGGATGAGAGTTGTTGAACATAAAGAGGGCCTGGGTTGTTCAGGATAATCAATGAAAGATCATGAGAAATCAGTTCCCGCTCTTAAGAAATCTCCTGAGCATCCCCTCTGTGCATCACAAAGGAAACGGACCAGCAGAGGAAAACATTAATTGCAGATGGTTAAGCCACCAAGCAACAACACTGGATTAACAACAGTTAGAACACCACCAGCCGTGATAAGAATCACTCCTTGTTTCAAGTGGTCAGCATGAAAGATGAAGGAATCGAGCCTCGCCGCAGGGGTGTGCTGGGCACCACGGGAGGGCGCTGGACAAGTGCGAGGGACGGGCGACCAAGGGATGGGGGAGAAGGCTGCCGCCAGGAACTGCTTGGTCACCACCCCTCCCTTGCTCCACCCAGAGCACAACACTTTAGAATAAACCATTACTCTAACCTGAAGAAGGGAACTTGGAGCAATGGCTTAATCTAAAGTGCAGCGCACCGGGTGGATAAAATAATAATAACATTATTATTTGTGCTCCAGAGTGCCAGAGACAAAGGCGCACCGGGATGAATTCTGCTGTGTCCTGGTGGCCCATCCTCTGCCTGTATGGCTGAAGGGCATTTTGTGATCAGAGCAAATGAATGACTTTAATTGGAGCACTTTGAAGTGTGGAATCCTTCTTCCCTTCCACTTGCACAAACATACTTTTTGGGTGATACAGATTCTTCTAACATGGTGGACTCTTCATCTCCTTCCAATCCAAAACGGTCTTTACTTTGCTTCTGCAGAAGAAACATTAACAAGAAGGTCCTTCATTTGCCAGTCCCAGTCAATTGCTCGGATTTTGCAATACAAACCAACCAACCAACCAACCACCTTCCGGCTTTACAATAATGGGTTACCTGCCTGTTACATTACTATTGACAGGTAGCTTTACGGAGCCATTTTCAGCTCCCAGGGTATGGCCATGGGGATGATGGGATCTGCAATCCAGTCTGGAGAGGGAGATTTCTACTGATAAATAGGATGCCCTTGCTAATCCTACAAACCCATCTCCCCATCGTTAGAAGGCAAGCCTAAAACACAGACCCAACGTCACTGGCGACGCAACATTATTTTCCCAGCAAGGTATATAAACCAGATTTACCTTTTTCAGGATGATGTCAATGTAACCTGCAATGAGCTGGGAGATCTGTTCACCTTCGGTGGTTTGGACGGAGTAGTAACTTTCTTGGTACTCACCAAAATCCTACAAAAGAGAGACTCTACAGTGATCTTGATTGGCCATTCAATACAACCCCCATTTCCCAGGTGGAAACTGAAGCCAGGAAGACTGTGAATGTGGGGAGATACAGAATCCGGCTCATTTGCTGACCTGTCGATTTGCTGACCCATGGCCTGAAAAGTTTGGGCACCTCTGGGGGAGAGGGTCAAATTGCACAAGACTCTCAGCATTTATAAGTGATGCTTCCTTACTTGAAATACTTTCTGTACTTTTACAGCTTGCTTTGCTTTGTGATTGGGTGACCAGAAGTAAACATGGGCACATTGTTTGCCAACCAAGCCGCTCATGAATGTAGCTTTGAATGGATGGTTTTGCTGAAGAATCAGCCTGCTTCTGAAAGCAAACTGAATCTTTTGTGTAATTTGACCCAGAGGGGGGGAAACAAATTCTAACAGATCCTACTCCGCCATGAAAAACGCACCCCTTTCCGGTTGCAGGAATTCCTTACCAAAGTGAAGCTTTTCGGAGAGGCCGCCCAGCGCTTCACGGTTGTCAATGGCCACTCTTGCAAGACCTCTTTCGTCTTTTCGTCAACGCGCATCACCGACTCCTTCGTGATCCCCAGCAAACGGGGGACCAGCTTGTTCTTCCCCTTCATTTTCTCCTGGGAAAGAAGGATCGGCAACGTTCAATTTCACTTCTGCTCCCAAGGCTGGCGGCTAAAGGCTTTCGGGAGGAAGGGGTCAGAATCTGGACCCCCAAAGTGAGGCTGACCAAGAAGGTCTTAAGCAAGAGATGACAGAATAAAACTAAGATTTGTGTGTGTGTGTATGTGAGGAGGAGGATTGGTTTCAATCAGATCTTTTGATAAAGGAATCGATGCAGATTGGAACTATTCTCTTTGCTTCCTCGCACATTTGCATCACAGTTCATTTATTTATTGATTTATTGGTTTGTTTGTTTGTTTATTTATTATTCAAATTTAGACATTCATCTCCCTGGCTACTGAAGTGACTTAATTATCAGCTCTCCGGGGGCTCAGTGGGTAAAAGCACTGTGCTTGGAGGCAGGAAGGACAGGGTTCAATTCCCCACAAAGTGCACAATGGAGGACATGAAAGGAGCATCATTGGGGTGTCCCATGGAAAGAATCCTTTCAACCCAGAGTAAACACAGACACAAACACACACACACACACATCAGCATTTTAGAAAAGTTTAAAGAAATTTAAACCACATTTTAAGTTTAAGAAGCCTCGGCTTGCCACGAATAATGATTTCATGTCAGAAATTAACCTGGGTTGAAAGGATTTTTGCTAGAGAAACTCCACTCAGAGGACAAGCAAACGAGGCTCCTTTCATGTCCCCAAGATCTTTCCCCACTGAAATGGTCCCCATTTATCAACTTGCAACTGCTAGGTCGAACTGCTCAATCTGTCATGCAATTTCTGGGTCTCGAACTGCTGGCTTGCCGGCCTTTCGGCTAACGAGGCGAGCTTCTTAACCACTGAGCCACTGCAGCCTCTGTGGCACTGGTTAAGCTGTTGTACTTCAACCAAAAGGCTGTGAGTTCAATCCTTACCAGTAATCAAGTTTGACTCAGTCGTCCGTTCTTCTGATGTTGGTAAAATTGAATACCCAGCATGTTGGGGGTAGAATGCTAATTACCTCGTAAAGCACCTAGAAAGTGCCCTAATCGCTATGGGAGCAGTAAAGAAGTGTAATCGCCATTGCTAATTGCTATTTTTCCATTCTATCCGACAGGGCCTGCGTGAAGCCAGTCACGAGCGAAGCTTTTTAAGTTCTCCCAATGTTTGACAAACAATTAACTGGCATCACTTAACACTCTAGGAGCGCTTTATTTGTTCTTGTGTACAAATCAATCCAGCAGGTAGAGAAGCAACGGAAAAGCTCTTCACGATCGGAAAGTATTTTCAGCAACGAGTGTCCCCTTCGATAGGCACGAGATGTTCAGGGCGAGATGAATCTTTTCCACCGGCCCCTGAGACATCAGTTTAGAACAGAGGTGCCCGAACTACAGCCTGTGGGCCAGATCCGCCTCCTGATGCCAATTCATCTGGCGCACGCTTCTCTCGTTGCTCTCGGAAACAGAAGTGAAATGTGCCCAAATGGGCACGTTTTAATTCCGCTTCTGGGAGTGATGAAGACGGCGCAGGTTGGTTGAATTGGCATTGGGGGCCTTATCCGGCCCACAGGTTGTATTTTGGCAACCCCTGGTTTAAGCAGAGAAAATGGCAGCCTAAAATCTATCTCTTCTTGTGACAAAACAGACTGCAAGGCACGTTTTACTTCTGCTCCCGGTGGGAGGAACCTCATGACCACTGAACCACACGATCGGCCCTCGCTTGAACCATGTAACCGGCCCACAGCTCGAAAGGTTTGGGTACCTCTGGTTTAGAATTCTGCACAGCTTCTAGAGACAGAGGGAAGGATGCAGACCAGGGCAATAGCAATTACACTTAGTGCACTCTGTGGAAGGCTGAGTCAACCTTGGTCCCCGCCAGGATTGAACTCATAATGTTTTGGTTCCAGTACAGCAGTTTAACCTCCGTTCCACCAGGGCTGTGTCATGAATCGGTACCCTCACTCTGGCTTTGTGACAGTGTCTTGAAGCCAAAATTTCAGTTAGGGAACCGTGACGGGGAGGGAAAATGATAAATCTTTAAAACAAACAACTATTTAAGGATTCTATTCTGCATTGAACAAATGCTCTTTGATGTCTCCAGCCAGATTTTTCCCTCCTTCCATTACAGAAAGGAGATTCCCCGTAATTCTTACAGGAAGCTCAAACTTCGGAGCAACTCAAATCCCTGCCGTTTCTTAATTTGCAGGCTGAAAAGTTTTGTGTGTGGAGTTTTTATGTTCTCCCTGGAAGCTGAGGTTTTCTGACCTGGAAAAAATTCTGGGTCAGGGATTCACATGACCAAACCTCCCATTAGAAGGAACAATAATGGGATTTAATCGTTAATCCGGCCGCAGCCAAAAAATTCCCCTCCTTACCTTGACAAGGAAAAAGGAGACGCCGTAGGTTCTCAGAGAGCGGGCCAACTTCACGTACTGCACCTTGGCCTCAATCTCCGTCATTTCGCCACAATTTTTGTGTTCCTGTAAAACACACACACACACACACACACACACACACACACACACACACACACACACACACACACACACACACACACACACACACACACACACACACAACCATTATGTAAAGCTAAAGGTCTCCCTTGCTCAAAACCCAGTTGTATCCAACTCTACGGGGTGGTGCTCATCTCCATTTAAAGCAGTTCTCAATCTTTTTAAGCCAGGGGCCATTGGGTCACGCTCCCTCAGACAGCTTCGGGGGCCGGGCAGTCATTTTGCCCTCCCTCCACCATGTGGCACTTCCGGGTGTGGTGGAGGCGGTGGCGGCCCCCACATGAAATGATGCCATGGGCCACATCCAGCCCATGGCCCGCAGGTTGATAATCCCTGATTTAAAGCCAAACAACCTGCACTATCTGCGTCGGCAGATGTTTCCGGGACCATGTGACAGGCATGGCTAGACACCGGAAAACACAGAACGCTGTTACCCTTTCTGCTGAAGTGGTCCCTATTTATCTACTTGCAATCTCTTGCTGTTAGGTTGGTGGGTGCTGGGACTTAGACTGGAGCTCACTCCGTCATGTAGGACTCAGGTCTCAAACTGCTGACCTACCAACCTTCCAAGTCATCAAGTTGAGCACCTCAACCGCTAAGCCACCACAGTCCCTGATATACTACTCAGTCCAAATTAAACAAAATCTGACCCAAACCTAATGGCTCGTCCCAATGGAAGACGGACTGTTGGATGGCGGGTCCATAGCTGTGGAATAGCTCTGTACACATCTGTCTTCTCAACATCTGGCAGATATCGAAGACGACAGGAGAAATCCCAGCCAGTCCAGCCGAAAATGTCCCCAGGGGAAGCCGCCGGTTCCGAAGGCCAGGGATCCCCTCCTGACCTGCACTTTGCTCTCAAATCCACCATACAGATGTTTCTATGCCTTTTAAAAGGGATACAATCCTCACCTGAAAGGCCCCTTTTCCCAAACCAGCAAAGCCCCTTTCCTGTCTCGAGGCTCCTTTCGCCCTTCATCCACCGGAGCAGCAGATCGTGCAATTTTCTCCACGTGTCTGTAAAGTGACGATGGAGGAAGACCCAGGAGGGGGAAAAAAATCCCTCTCCCCTTCCTTTCTCCTTGTCGCTAGGGAAGCCGATAGGAAGCCTTCTCTCCCTCCCCGGAGTCGGCGGGAGAAATGACGGCTTCGAGACCGAACCGCTGCCTTCTTCCCCACAGCACAGGGCAGCGGCTGTGCACAAAGCGTGTGGGTGTTTTTCCGTGTGTGCCCGCATGCACGCTTTCCTTAATGCTCAAGACCCTCCCAGCAAGATTTCATGGATGCGATGTTCCCCTGTGCAGTGATATTTCTCCCCGTCGCCATCATCGGCAGACGAGAGCAATTCCTCACGAGCACTTCGCCAAATTAAATTGACACTCAACATCTTCTTGGTTCTAACTTACTAAGACAGACGCCCCAATGGCCGTTGGAAACAATGAGGGGACGCAATGGTGACCATCCGTGCACTTCTAGCGCCGCCTTTTGCTCCGAGATGGCAAGAAATTCCAGCCTAGACCCCTAAAAGAGGGGCTTAAATGAAGTCTTGGCAGCCCCATTACAGACCCTGGGCAATTTCTTGCATGAATGAGAGCTCTTCCACACAGAATAACTCCCTGAACATAGAAAGCCAGGTGTTCAGGGTTCTAGCCTAGCTTTCTTCCTGCTGTGCAGCTTGATCTATGCAGGGAATTGCCTCCAATAGGGTGTGGGATGTGTAGTCATGTGAATGTGAATGAAGCTGGAAAGCATGGTGGGCTTTGCACGCAACCACAAACCAGCATCCTAGAGGTAAACCACTTTTAAATTACAGTCTGCCTGCTTTTCTTTGCCACCCAATTCTCTTGCTCTTCTTCTTCCCATGAAAGTCATAACACCAACATCAACAGACATTGTAGATCAGGGGTGCCTAAACTATGGCCCGTGGGCCAGATCCAGCCTCCAGTGCCAATTCATCCGGCCCATGTCACCCTCATTGCTCCTGGAAGTGGAAGTAAAATGTGCCTGGGCAAGTTTTACTCCTGCTTCCGGAAACGACGAGGGTGGCGTGGGCTGAATGGATTGGCATTAGGGGCCAGATCTGGCCCACGGGCCATAGTTTGGGCACCCCTGGTTTAAGCAGAGAAAATGGTAGCCTGAAATATATCTCATCCTGTTGTAAAACATAGATCGCAAGACACGTTCTAGGAGGAACCATGTGACCGGACTACTGAGCCGCATGACCGACTCCGCTGAACAATGTGACCAGCCCGAAAACTTTGGGCATCCCGTTGTAGATTCTCTCCTGAGGATTTGGGACGCCCCTCCCAGGGCTTCTGACCACAGATGGGGATAGGTGTAACTTGAAGTTCTGGCTAGGCATGACTGGATTAACATGACAGCCAAAACAGGAGTCGATACATTTCTTGCAAACCCTGATAATCGGGGCTTCTGGGAATTGAAGTCCAAGAACACCTGGAGTGCCAAGGTTCGCCATCATGGACCTAGACCATGGATGACCACTTGTGGGGCTCCAGGTGTTTCTGAATTTCATTTCCCAGAAGCCCTGGTCAGCAGGTTGCTGACTTGGCAAGACTACTCTTCCGCATCTTCTACAGCAGTCATCTGCTCATAGGGTCTCATACCCAAGTCAAGTGGAGTTGGAGAATTACGGACAATATTCAGTGAATGGCAAGAACATATTTCTCTCCTTGGCCTTGGCCGGCTCAAAGTCTGACGTTGGGTCATGAGTTTACGATTCATCCTTTTATGCTTCTTCTAAAATCACACTTGAACTATTATTTTATTTAAAGGAGATCGATGCTTAGTATCTCTGGAGATTCTAATCCAGGAGTTCTCAACCTTTTTAAGACGGGGGCCATTGGGTCACACTCCCTCAGGTAGCTTCAGGGGCCAGATAGCCATTTTGCCCTTCCTCCACCCCATGGCACTTCCAGGTGGTGGTGGTACCACATGAAATGGCACTGAGGGTTGCAAGTTGATAATCCATACTCCAATCTCTCCAGACCAATGTTTATCAACCTTTCCAGATGTTGGAGTCAACTTTAGTTTGATTATGCATTTTGGGATATTAAATTTTTCTTAAAATTTACTACTAGATGCCTCTGCAGTCTTGTCAATGGCTCTCGGAGAAGACATTCCTTCAGAAGTCAACCTCAAACCACCAACTGAAGATCTAAGCTTGGCCCTGACCATCTTGGAACAGTCTAAATGTTTGGGAGTGTGACTCCTACTTCCTCAGTGCTGGCTGGGGACAATGGGATCTCTAGTCCTCTGATATATAGAAGATGCTGGTTTGGGGAGAGGAACCAAGGAGATAATCCAACTAAAGAGATACTCGGAATACCATCCAAACCCTACTGTCTGAAATGATATGACTGAACTAGAGCAGTTTATCCAACAAACTGTTAGCACCCTACCCTACCACCTTCCTCAGTAGTCAACGGAAATCAGAATTATACAGAACACTGGATATTTAGGTTTAGCAACAAGAAGAAACCAAGATGACTGAACAGACCCAAAAAAAGCACCCTTACATAACCGCCTCTTTCTCCCCTCAAAATCCACTTCTTTGTGAATTGCCTATCTGCAGTCGAGAACTGTTAAACATGCTCATTTCTGTTGTTGAAGAAAATGCACCGAAAGCAAAATAATAAATAAATCTTCTAACCACACACACAGAGAGAGAGCATTGGAGTTACGATAGCAAATTTGCCAAAGGGGGGAAAACAGAAGAGGAAAAAGCCGTCTGGTTCTTTTACACTTCAGTTATTGCAAGCGAACCACCAAAACGAATGCAGAGTGTCATGAAAGCAGAAAAATAAAATAGAGCGAAAGATAAACGCAGAAGGACTTGAGGGGGAAATGGAAGGAGGAAAGAGAATATCAAGCTCTTAATCACCTACCTGGAATATCCTCTTTTCGGACCCTCGTTGCTTGATGTATTCTTTGGGAAGGAATTCTTTTAGGCTGGAAGAAACATCGGATCCTGGTTAATGGAGATGTGGTGGCAAGACCATGAATGGAGAAGACTCCGTCCATGTGACTCCTGGCTCTTTGGAGCTGGCACCTTTCCTCACTGGCTTATCTCCCGCCCTCCCACTGAGAGGCAACCAATCAGGGAATATCACCTCTGAAAACTTTACGGGGTTGGGGGGCAAAGCTGTGACCCCCCCCAACAGAAATTGGGCCAGCAGGCCAGAATAGTCCCGCTAGCAAGCGTGCTGTCTCCTCTTCAGCAGTTTTGGCTCTTCCGCGGCCCCAAATTTATTTTATTTCTCTAAATGCAGAGGTTGCCTTTCTGCTTATCTGACGTGCCCAGAGCAAATTGATGTACACAGCTTGGAAAACCAAGACGCCGAAAGGAAATTTCAAAGGAAGGATTTATCGGGACGCCTGCAATTTTGAGGCGGATGCTCAAGCTTTCCTACCGTGGCATTTCATTTTAGCGTTGGTTTCGTACTGTTTAATAATTGTTTGCATTTTTTATGCTGTGTCTTTTTTGCAGATACAAATTAGGGAGAGCACTCCGTGGAGCCCTGGCAACGCAGTGGTTAAGTTGCTTTACTGCAGCCAAAAGGCTGGGAGTTCAATCTTGACCAGGGAGCCTAAAATCTATCTCATCCTGTTGCAAAACAGATTGCAAGGAACATTTTACTTCTGCTTTCTGTGGGAGGAACCACACGACCAGTTGATCCACATGACTGGCCCTCTGAATCGTGTGACTGGCCCATGGCCCAAATAGTTTGGGCACCCCTGCTCTACCCCATCCCTTCTTCTGACGAAACCAGGGAATCTCAGCTGGGAAACGACAGATGGAAATGAAAGAAGGGAAATCAGGGTCTCCAAAGGAGAGGTGAATGCTTTCGACGCAGGAAATCAGGTCATGGAGCCTGAAACCAGGATTGTGCGGCCAGCGAGGAGCCCTAGCCCTGTCTGGTGGGTGAGGAACGGAGCAGCTCACCAAGCCCTGGAGGGAAACCACGTCAGTTATGCAACCGTTACACAACCAATTTGGGGGCAGAGGAGACGGAGGGCGAAGGTCAGGATAACCAATGCTCAGCCATCCTGAAGCATTATTTTTCACAATGATCTGATTAAAGCTCAATGCACCAAACCACCGACAGAAGGAAGGCAAGAGGAAGAATTAGCCCACGACATACTCGCCCAAGAGTTCTCAACCTGGATGCTGGACAAGGTCCAGGGACTGAGATCTGCAGCAGGAATGCCTCAAAAAGGCAGCCCCCCATTTCCTCGCTGTCTGAAGCGGCGTAGCTCCTCTCAACCCCACAACACAAAGCAAAGCAATTCCACTTCTATACCCACCCCACAGCACAGGGGTGCCCAAACTACAGTCTGTGGGCCAGATGCTTCCTCCAACGCAAATTCATCCGCCCCACAAAACCCTTGTCGCTCCCAGGAGCGGAAGTAAAACACGCCTGGGCTGATGCATTTTACTTCCACTCCCAGGAGTGATGAGGTCTTCGCGGGTATCGAACTGCTGACCTGCCGCCTCCCAGCCAGCATCTTAGCCACTGCAGTCCCTTAGACATTGGCTAAATTTCAATTTGTCCACTATTTCTCGTCTTCTGTCCGAGAAGTCCCATCTCTCCATGTTCTGGAAATGACTGGGCGAGAACTGTGGCAGAAGCGGTGCACAGTGCACAGCCCTCCCTTCCAGCCTAAGGAAGCCAGACTGCTGGCCAACTTACTCCAAAAAGCCAGGTTTGTGTTTGTGCTCAACGTGGGGGCCAAACTGGATCTGCGCTTGAAAGCCTCCGAATTCGCAGGCCTTCTCAAAGGAGACCGGGTGGGAGCCATTCAGAATATCATCGCGAGCCTGGGGAAACAGAAAAAGGCCAGAGCATGCTGTTACCTTTCCTGCTGAAGTAGTACCTCTTTATCTACTTGCAATTTCTTGCTTTCCAACTGCAAGTTTGGCAGGAGCTGGGATGGAAACAGGAGCTCATTCTGTTGTGCAACATTCGGATCTTGAGCTGCTGACCTTCCGACCTTAAAGTTGTCATGCTCAGTGTCTTAACCACCAAGCCACCACAGTCCCTGGCTTTAGCATACCTGAACATAAAGCAAGTTGAGTTGGACGGGATCTCGCGAATCGACGTTCTGGTCCGAATAGAAGAACTTGCGTCTAAGCAGCAGCGTCTCGTTCTCATCTACGCCTTGCTCCCGAAACGTCCGACTGTGGTCTAGCCAGTTTACTAAGGGGAAGGAGGAAACAACAACCACACATGACATATCACCATCCCACACCTTCAGCCATCCCATCCCTTGCAAATACGAAGAATCGGGTGTTCCAGTTGTAACAACTGTACAATTCAACCACCTGAATTGTGCACCGATTGAGGACTTGAGTTTGGCCAACGCCAAAGTCAAGAAAGTGGCTTCATTTTGGCAGTCCAGCGCTTGATAGGGACATGAAAGAAGATCCAGAAAACATGCACCAATGAGGACTAGAGGTTGGCCAATGCCAAAGTCAAGTAAGTGGCTTCGTTTTGGCAGTCCAGGGTTGGGACGGGACATGAAAGAAGATCCAGAAAACATGCACCAATTAGGACTAAAGGTTGGCCAATGCCAAAGTCAAGAAAGTGGCTTCATTTTGGCAGTCCAGGGCTTGATAGGGACATGAAAGAAGATCCAGAAAACATGCACCAATTAGGACTAGAGGTTGGCCAACGCCAAAGTCAAGTAAGTGGCTTCATTTTGGCAGTCCAGGGTTGGGTTGGGACATGAAAGAGGAAGTTCAACCACCTCCAACTGTACTATAAGAACTCATTCAAAGGAAATACTACAGGAAGGCTGCCCCCTTTGAAGCTGTTGGGACAAAATGGCCACCCCCATCATGCAGGCAGGGCAAAATGGCTATCCAGTCCTCAAAGCTGACTAAGAGAGCGTGACCCGGCCCCTGGCTTGAAAAGGTTGAGAACCTCTGTTCTAAATGGTCTTAACTCAATTTTTCTGAACAGCACAGAGAGCTTTGTGCATATTTAAATGTTATTAAGCAAATCAAAGAGGTGTAGCATCTTCCCAAGAGTTCGGACTCACAGTCATCGTCCGTGTGGAGCTTGGCCTTCAACTTCTCCATTTTCTTCTCGTCCCGTAACAGCGTCCGGTCTTTCTTCAACGTCCCTGTGCTCTCTTCCTTTTTCTCCTCATTGCTCTCCTGAATTAAGGAGTACTCTTCATAATTGGTTATGCCTAGAATTGCAAACGTAACGTGACGCTTAATAGCAGAACTTGGCTGGGGGCATCGGGTAGCATAAGGACACCCATGTCAGAGGGTAAAACGCAAAATCAAGCCAACCAGCCAAAACCTGACGCATCATAGGTCATGCTATAGCCCTGTTAAATTAACCTGTGATTGTGATTGGATCGTGGCTAACCAGCCAATGGCTTCGTGTGTGTGGGATGAAAACAGCAACACCCTTCAATACACCACAACGTACTTTGGTGTGTGTTCATTAACCTCCCTGTGTGATTGCCATGGAAAGCTTCCGGAGGTAAGGGTGTCAGGGTGCAAGAGAACTGGGTACAGAGGAGCTAAATCAGGGGTTCCCAACTGTTTATGGGCCAGATGTGGCCCATAGCACCATTTCACGTGCCCCCCCAATCCCTCCAAGGGCATTCAAGTAACAAAATGGCCACCCCTTTGAAGCTATTGGGACAAAATGGCTACCCACATCATGCAGGCAGGGCAAAATGGCTGTACGGACCTTGAAACTGACTGAGAGAGTGTGACCCGTTCCCCAGCTCGAAAAGGTTGGGAACCGCTGGGCTAAACAAACCCACACCATAAGAGACAGGTGCAAACGCTGGAGGAGTCATTGCTTTGAAGCCAACTCAGGATTTTACCTATTCGGCTGCAAATGGTAACCAACAGCTCCCCAACCGTTTTGGAGTCATCCACCATCACCGTCTTCACCGACCCATCCAACATCCGTATTTTCTGCGGCCGCTGCTTCTTTTTGTATTCTAAAATGTCCTAGGAAGCCATTCACATAGATATTTTATGGAACAGACAGACAGACAGACTCAGGTATCATCTTTGAAGTGAAATATGCATTTCAAGAACAGCTAAGGTTTCCTTCTTGGCCACAGAACATCTCCGTACGCATTTTTCCTTCCTGCCTTCCATTTGCATTTGACACCCACCCTACTCCAAGGATCTATCCTTTCCCAAATGGCCGCACCGCCCTCTTTGAGAGGGTCATCCAGCGTTCCTGGCTCATGTCTTGCAAGCTTACGGGAGACGACTTGTACAGAGACTGAACAGACTATCTTTATTTTGGGTCACTTCCAGATGAAGTGATACCACTCCTGTTCTAAATGGCAAATTACTACTTCAACTTTTTTAAAAAACAACAACTCCAAAATCATTCACATCATGCTAACAAGGATCCTCGTCCAGTTAGGAAAGGGGTCGGGCTATTTTGGACTATAGTCCAGCTAAGCTGGCTGGTGTGTTCTGGGAACTGTAGTTCAAAATAGCCCCTTTCCAGAGATGTCCTAAGACTGGGGTGCCCAAAGTTTTCGGGCCGTGGGCCGGTCATGTAGTTTGGTCACATGGTTCCTCCCACCGGAAGCAAAACATGCCTTGCAATCTGTTTTGCAACAGGATGAGATAGATTTTTTTAGGCTCCTATTTTCTCTGCTTAAATCAGGGATGCCCAAACAATGGCCCATGGGCCAGATCCGGCCCCAACACCAATTCATCTGGCCAACACCACCTTGCCGCTCCTGGAAGTGGAAGTAAAATGTGCCATATAGGTGTGCCACATAGACCAAATGAATTGGTATCAGGGGCCACTTCCGGCCCACAGACTGTAGTTTGGGCACCCCTGTCCTAAGACCTCTCTTTCCTCATCAACAGAAGGTGACACAAAAACCCCCACGGGTTTTTGACCTACCCCATTCCGCAGCATATAGTAGTCCAGGGTCCTCCCTGCTTCCAGCCAGATCCCTTTCCGTGGGTCTTCATCAGAGAGAAACAACCCATAATCGGAGGCTAGGAAGAGGAGACAGAAAGAGAAAACCCTTGACAGGTTCCAGAAGAAAAATATTCCCTCTTCCTGAATGTCTATTCTGAAATGTCTATTCCATGTGAACCTTTTCCACTCAACTACAAAACTGTGAAATTCCCCATTCAGATCAGACAGGGTTCTCCTAATTGCCAGTTTCTGCCACCAATTAATGATTCACTGACTCACCCTGGACATTATCCTAATGGTTAACATGATGGGCTACCCTTGCTTTTGATTAATTGCAAGCTGCTCTAATTGTTTTTTTAGCTGGCTACAGTGGTTGTTTCGGATGAGAAGAGAGGGAGACTTGACATTGTCTATATCAGGGATTCTCAACCTGTGGCCCGTGGGCCAAATGTGGCCCACGACACCATTTCATGTGCCCCCCCTGCCTCCACCACACCAAGAAGTGTCATGTGGTGGAGGAAGGGCAAAATGGTCACCCAGCCCCCGAAGCTGTCTGAGGGAGTGTGACCGCGGCCCTGGCTAGAAAAGGTTGAGAACTGCTGGTCTATGGAAAACAGGAGGGAGGAAACTTAAAAGGCCTTTATTTTTTAATTGCAAGAAGATCAGAAAAGCCGTTCAAAGGTTGGAGGATTAGCAGTGATAGCATCACACTCAAATGGGGATTGCAACATAGCAATTATCCAGCTTCTGGGTTTCATCCCCTTGCTGGAAATGCTCCTTATCGCAGGCAAAGACTGCAGCTGAAACATAACAGGGGGGGTATGGGATGCCTGAAGGTCCCTCCAAGCGACCAAGGGGTCAACCACAGCCCCAAAGCTCCATTGGCAACACTTGAATCACTCAGCGCTAATTAATGAAAGCTGTGCTCAAAAGTAATCAAGCAAGTAAAGACCAAGCTATTTAAGGCTAACGATTCCACTCCATCAGCGTCGATCGTCCTCCATTCACTGAACATCTCACGGTGTCTCTTCTTTGGGTTTATGAGGCAGGGGGATGTTGGGTTGCGACTTTCTCAACTGTTGTTGACCAACCTCTGATTATAATTTTTTCAGCCCAATTCACTTGATCTTTGCCATGCACACAGCTATGAACAACCTGCATGCTATGGGAACCCTCATCGGCAGAGATCTATGCGTTAGATTACCAAGGTGGGTGAGTAGAAGGTAACATTGGGCAGATAGGGATGGACTGGAGTGAAAATCTGGCACAATTTTGTTGTCATTAAAAAAACACAACACATTTTCCCCAAGGTGGAAGGGCCTTACTTTGATACCCTCAGACGTCCACTGGCCCCATCTTTTGCATGGAGCTTTATGGATGATGTAGCCTATCCATCTATGCCTCAAAGCATAGTTGAGGGGCATCTAGTTGGGTGACAGCATGGAACAAGATCTGCCAAGACTTTCTCTTGCAATCTGTCCACTACAAGGACTGGCTTTTGCCGTCTCCTCTTTCAGCTCCATCTCCACTTTCCTTCACAGGCATGCTCAGAGGTGGAGGGAGAAGCCTAGACTTCATGCATTCCTTCCTCACACCCTCCACACAGGCCTGTGCTGGTCAGGCAGGATACATGTCGATGCACCCCCTACTTATAACTTAAAAGGCCACCACACCCCTGCAGTTTCTGCTTCTGCTTCAGCTCCTCTCGCCGGGTTCCCCTACACCCTGTGGGAGAAGCTCCAAAGTACTTCGGCAGCAGCACAGAGATAATAATAACAATAAGGCTTGGATTGGGGGGGGGAACCAACAACACGAAATTATTATTATTATCTCCGTGCAGCTGCTGAAGCACTTCGGACTTTCTCCCACAGGGTGGAGGGGAGCCCGGCGAGAGGAGCCAAAGAGGGAGCGGAAACTGCTGAGGTGGCGTGGCCCTTTAAGTTATAAGGAGGGGCGCACAGTGACACGTCCAGGTCTCCCGCTGGACCAGCACGGGCCTGCCTCCACACCTTTGCCTGAAGGCTTGAGGGGACCTCCTCTCCCTCTCTATCTGTACAACCAGGAATCTGGCACACACAAAAAGAACTCATGTCTGGAGGCTGGACTTTGGGGGAAATAGTTCATTCCAAGTCCCGTCCCGTCCCCACCTACCTTGCCCAGTTTGAGCCTCCAGTACCCGCTCGCGGATCACACGGCATGCGTCATAGACCGCCGTCGAAGGCTCGAACTGCATGGTTTTCACCACATTGCAGTGGCGGACGCAAATCTTCAACGACAAGGCGACCATGTTGAGGGCGTCCCTTTCCTACGTTACCTGCAGAGGAACCAAAGCAACGCATGACACGACAGCTTCATGGAGTCCTCCTGCTTTGGAATCTGGTTACTACGGATGCCTTCCTGAGGTTCTGGCACCAAGGAAATCAAACCATGCCGTGGCCAAACCAGCCTTCCCTCAATGAAGTAGGCCATTGATCAAGGTAGCCTTCCGCTTGGTCCTGGAATCTGCACAAAACCCAAACCCACAGCAAAAGGACCACTCTAGGGGGCCTACAGCCCTGGACACCGACCCACGTGTCTTCTATATGAATCGGGGCCTTCTCCCTGGCCCTTGGACCTCCACAGTTTCAGTCAGGAGGGGGAGAACAAACTCGGAGGATGTTATTCAGTCACACACCCTAAACCAGGGGTTCCCAACCTAAGGCCCATGGGCCGGATCTGGCCCATGAAACCAGGGGTTCCCAACCTAAGGCCCATGGGCTGGATCTGGCCCATGAAACCAGGGGGTCCCAACCTAAGGCCCATGGGCCAGATTTGGCCCTCTACCCCTCTAAGGGCATTCAAGAAACAAAATGTCCACCCCCTTTGAAGCTGTTGGGACAAAATGGTCACCTTCATCATGCAGGCAGGGCAAAATGACCGTCCGGCCCTCAAAGCTGACGGAGAGAGCGTGACCCAATGGCCCCTGGCTTGAAAAGCTTGGGAACCCCTGCCTTAACCTGACACACTCAAGGGCATTCTTGATGACGTCATGCCAGTCCAGTATAACCAGTGGCTTTGTGGCAGGGGATGATGAAGCAGGGGATGATGGAGCCTGTAGTCCCAAAGATCTCCATGAGGCTGGGTTTGGGAATCCGCCCTAAAGGCCAACCTTGCAGATGGGATGTGACGGGAAGAGAATGTGTGGAAACTAGGTCAGTTGTAAGAGAGGCAGTCTTATTCATCAGTCATAGAAATCAAACTCTTCTACCCTCAAACATATGAGTCAGAGGGAGACCAGCGCATGTTTGAAAGATGACACAATAGTGTAGAAATAGGAGTCATTTTTGTTGTTGGACTGGGGGGTATCCCCCCCCCGCCACCTCCTCTTTCTCACTTTCTCTCTTTCTTGTGTTTCATAATTTCCAACAGCTGGCAGAAGGGAACCCGAGTCACAACAAGGCAGGGAACAGATGAGCAACTGGACTGAATGAGTATTCAACCCTACTCCAGTACTCCTAGTACTCAGAGATGTGTGTTCCACAGCAAAGGGATAAATACATCAAACGCCTGGGGGGTTTCAGAGTCCATTTACCTTCTTGCACATAAATATTTATTACACCCTAGACAGGCAAGAAGAAGAAGACCTGCTAAGAAATTCAACGTAATTCCTGTCTGTCCAGGTTATCCTGCTATGGTAATAGAGTAGACCAGAGGTTCCCAACCTAAGGCCCGTGGGCCGAATCTGGCCTGCAGTGCCATTTCATGTGGCCCTCTGCCTCTCCAAGGTCACTTGAGAAACAAAATGGCCACCCACGTTGAAGCTGTTGGGACAAAATGGCCAGACCCTTCATGCAGGCAGGGCAAAAATGGCCATCTGGCCCTCAAAGTCTTCATGGTTATGGGGCCCCTCAAAAGTTGTGTTATTTTTGAACCACAATTGGGCGTAATGCCCTGGTAACGGAAACCTTGTGTTGCCATCTAATCTTTCTCATACTAGTCAGGCCAAAAGAACTGCGGAAGGGACTCATCAAAAAGGTGGCTTCATTTTGGCTGTTTCACATCTGGCCTAGACACAGAAGAAGGAGAATTCCTCCAAGAGGCCAAAGACGGCCTTCGGAAGAGGGCCGCAGAATGCCTCCGTTAACATCCTGCAACCAAATTTAGGGAAAACAAGATGAATTAATGAGTTCGCAAAAAAGGCTGCCGGAGTCTCCTTTCTCCAGGCTCCTTGTGGAGGCTTTATAAATAATTGGGTGCTTTGGCCAAAGTCACTGGTTACGGCCGCACGGAGGCCAGACAAATCCCAGTTCCACTTCCATCTCTGTTAGGACCCCACCTTTCCAACGGAGACGCACCGAAGCCAGTTTGCAAAACAGTGGGTAAAAACCATTGATGAGAAAATCGAAAGACGCAACAACCACCGTTGTTCGCACGCACAAATTGAGAGAAACCCACATGGAGCAGAAACGTCCTCACCAAGATCTGTCTGGGGTGTTTTTAAAGGGGGGAGGAAGGATGAAGTCATCTCCTGTCAGTGTTTATTTCTTGGCAAGCCGTAACGTCTCTTCGGTCTCCAGTGAAATGTTGCCTACAAAAATTCTGCACAAAAAACCTTTTAACCCAAGCTCTGAAATAAATGAGTGAATGAACGAACAGATAAACAAACAAACAAATTTGGGGGTTCTGAAGATCCTGTGTGTGTGAGAGAGAGAGAAAGAGAGAGAGAGAGAGAAGAAAACAAGCAGAAGAATTGGCTATGCTCAAGCACCTATTTTTACGTCATCTTAATTCAGGGGCTCTCAACCCTTTGACGCCAGAGGCTGCGTCATGCTTCCTCAGACAGCTTTGGGGGCCAAGATGGCCATGTTGCCCTTCCTCCACCACATGGTGGCTCAAGTGGTAAAGACGCTGAACTTGCTGAGTGGAAGGTCAGAGTTCGATTCCTGGGTACTGCCTGACGGAGTGAGCTCCCGTCTCTGTCCCAGCTCCTGCCAACCTAGCAGTTCGAAGGCAAGAAATTGCAAGTAGATAAATAAGGACCCCTTCAGTGGGAAGGTAAACAGGGTTCCCTACACTCCAGTGTTGAGGCATGCCTGCCATGTGTCCACGGAAATGTTGGCAGACGCAGACAGAGCTGGCTCTTTGTCTGTAAACAGAAACGAGCACTGAACCCTAGAGTCGGATACGACTGGCTTTCGAGGAAAGCCGACCTTTGCCTTTACTGCCATGCATCACTTCTGAAATGTACAATTGTGTTGTCTTAAAACAAGGGTTCCTAACCTAAGGCCCCATGGTGCCATTTCACCCTTCCTAGGGAATTTGAGAAACAAAATGGCCACCCCTAGAAGCTGTTGGGACAAAATGGCTACCCCATCTTGCAGGCAGGGCAAAATGGCCGTCTGGCCCTTGAAGCTGACTGAGAGAACGTGACCCGGCCCCTGCCTTGAAAAGGTTGGGAACTTGTCTTAAAATCTGTGGTATTTCATGTCTGAGCCCAGTCACTAGACACAGACCTTGGCCATGGATAAGAAAGGAGGCAACTGGAGGTGGATACTTCCACGTGGAAGGCTAGCAAAGGAAGTCCCCCAGGAGCACAAGGGTTGGCGACTTGGCATTGGATGTGGACCTGGTGCTGTGCCAGAACGGAGAATCCCGCCACGGGAAGTGTGCCAGCGCCTTCCTTCCGAATGAAAGCTGAAGTGGGGGATGTTTAGGTCAGCAAGAAATGGAAAGAGATTTAGAGCCTTTTGCAAACCCCTAAAGGCCACTTGCATTGAGGCAAGCCAAGTCCCACCCAACAGACTAAAGCGGGGTGCCCAAACTATGGTCCACGGGCCAGATCCGTCCCCAACACCAATTCATCTGGCCCATCATGCCACACTTGTCACTCCCTGAAGCAGAAGTAAGATGGGCACGTTTTACTTCTGCTTCCATTGGCATTTTACTTCCACATGGGTGCATTTTAGTTTCAGGGCAGCATGGGCCAGATCCGGCCTATGGACCAAAGTTTGGGCACCCCTGGTTTAAGCAGAGAAAATGTACAGTCTTAGTCCTATCAAAAGTGTTTTTCCTCTTTTTTCCTAAACCAAACTTTTTAATCCTCTTTAATCCTGTTTTTATACCATGTTTTACTGTGTTTTAAGTGTTTTTAAAGTTTGTTAGCTGCCCTGGGTCTTTGTGAGGAGGGCGGCATAAAAGTTTGATTTAGTAAGTAAGTAAGTAAGTAAGTAAGTAAGTAAGTAAGTAAGTAAGTAAGTAAGTAAGTAAGTAAATAAATAAATAAATAAATATAGCAGCCTAAAATCTATTTCATCCTGTTGCAAGACATTATCTGTTGCAAAACAGATTGCAAGGTATGTTTTACTTTCACTTCTGATGGGAAGAACCATGCAACCGGCCCACTGAACCATGCAACCGGCCCACAGCCCAAAAAGTTTGGGCACCCCAAACTAAAGTCCTGATGAATATCGAGTTCCTCCCAAAGTGACGTCCGGACTCCGGGAATGCTGGCAGGAAGCCCCCTCTGGAATAACAAAGCCCGGCCCCTTCTCCCTCCTCAGACCAGCCATGGATTGGGTCAGCGTAGATTTCTGTCTCTCCCCAGCTCAGCGCGTTTGGAAAGGAAGTCCGGCCGGAAACCAGGAGGTTCCGTGCCTTCGCTCTCCGATGAGTCAGGGATTTGCCCTGCCAAAAGAGGTTGAGTGTGCAAAAGGAGCAAAGTTCAAGCCTATGTTTTCAGATGCACCAATCTCCCCCTTTGCTGCTTTGCAGGCGCCTGGCTCGGTCAGGGGCGCAGGGGGCTGTCAGTCAAGGAAAGACTTGCTCCCTCACACGGTGAACTCATGGGGCTGTGGGTGCCAAACGGAACGGGAGCCAAAATGGGGCCAGCATGAAGTCAGAGGGACTGGATGAGGCCAGGCCTACGGCAGAAGTACAATTCCTCTTTTTGAAAGAGAGAGGAAGGTTCCCGAGAGAGAAGAGCATGATGGAGAACAGCTCAGCAGAAGACAGCGGAGAATGCGCGTGCAGAACGACCACAAGAAAACAGCGATGGAGCGAAAGAAACGGATTGCCTGGCTTCAACCCTTGAAGCAGAAGCATCAACAGAGAGGAGATTTGGAAGGAAGGGAGAAAAGAAAAGAATCCAGTTCGCTATTCACAATGGGGGATTATGTTCTCCCCAGTATTTTAATCCTCACGCTATCATTTCATACTTAAGTCTGCTCAACATATTGCTATAGCAACATCTGTTTGCCTCTCCCTAATGACCCCCCTCTTCTTCTTCAAACTCACTGAGGCTTGCTTCGTTAGCCAAGAGGCCCTTGTGATTACCCACTCCTGGCGCTTACACAGCCCAAAGTACTCTCAGGAAGATGTCATTATTTCTGTTCAAGCCTAGCTCATAATTAAAGGGCAAGGCAGCGCTCATACATGGAGATCGACCCCAACATCGTCCCACCGGAAGGAGCGGGGAGAGGGCTGGGGGAAGAGCACTGGAATTAGCGCACAGGTATCATTTCTCCTCTTCCAAAAGCATTCTGCACTGGGAGGTAAACGTCAGGAAAGAGTGTGCATCCAGTCACGGATGGTGCGATTTTTACACCTGTCTTCTCTGAAGTAAGACCTCTTCTGGGAAAATGGGGCTTCCTCCCTACAAGATATGTAAGGAATCATTCACTCATGCCTGTCTTTGCATGGCCCTCGTGTTTATTCTGTTGCACGAGGATCTAGGCCAGAGATGGGAAACCTTGGCACTCCAGGTGTTCTTGGACTTCAATTCCCAGAAGCCCAAGTCCCAGTGAATCCACACGGATGGGTTTACCGGCACTCCAGGTGTTCTTGGGCTTCAATTCCCAAAAGCCCAAGTCCCTGTGAATCCACACGGATGGGTTTACTGGCACTCCAGCTGTTCTTAGACTTCAATTCCCAGAAGCCCAATGTCCCTATGAATCCACACGGATGGGTTTACTGGCACTCTACTGGGGGACAAACCCCTTTGGGTCTGAGGACACGGCCTGTAGGCTACCTGCAAGGCTGGATGGGATGAAGGTCTACTCTGGGGTTGATGGTGGTCGGGCAACTTCAAGACCTACTCCATTCAGGCCTGTAGAAGCAGCCCAGGGTGAGGAAGGCACCACAGCCAGAACCTTCAGGACCTTGGAGAGGTCCAACCTAGAGGCTTTCTATACCTCCCACTTCTTCTAAGACTCCACCCCCTTCCTACAAAATGGTTGGCCCTGGAAGCCCTCGGAGACTAGGCTTGGAGCTTAGCCCCTGGGAAGGCCCTTGGTTTAAATCAGGGGGTCCCAACCTTTTCATGCCGGGGGGCCGGGTCACACTCTCTCAGTCAGCTTCGAGGGCCAGATGGCCCTTTGGCTCTGCCTGCATGATGGGGGTGGCCACGTTGTCCCAACAGTTTCGAAGGTGTGGCCATTTTGTTTCTTGAATGAATCAAGTGGGTGCAATAAGTCGCCACTGCTCAAAAGCCAGTCGTATCTGACTCTGGGGTTCGGTGCTCATCTCTGTTTACAGCCAAAGAGCCAGCACTGTCTGCATCTGTAGACGTTTCCGTGGACATGTGGCAGGCAAAACTAGACACCAGAGAACACGGAATGCTGTTTACCTTCCCACCAAAGCGGTCCCTATTTATCTACTTGCAATTTCTTGCTTTTGAACTGCTAGCTTGGTAGGAGCTGGGACAGATGACAGGCACTCACTCCATTGTGCAGGACTTGGGTCTTGAACTACTGACCTGCCGGCCTTCCAGTCGTCAAGTTCAGCGACTTAACCACTTGAGCCACCATGGTCCCTTTCAGCAGAAACCCAGATACAAACATAAGAAGTAAATTCCCCAGAATGAAATACAGTGGAACCTCGGTTAACATAATAATCGCACAACAAAAGGAAATCCATAGAAAATAGTGGCTCATTTTATGGATTTTTCCCTCAGAACAGATTAATTGGTTTCTAATGCATTCCTATGGGAATCCTCATTTTGGTTAATGTATTTTGGATTTCAATGCATTCCTATGGGAGATTGCATGCAATGCACTCCCATGGGAGATACCATTAAAGTAATTTTCACTGTAAGAAACATCCCAGAGAATGCATTAATTACATGAACCGAGGCTGTAATTGAAAGCAGTTTCCAAACTTTTTTAGAAGTTGGCAAACTAGCTTCCGGCCCACCACAGCCAAAGAAGGAAGCTGGCTGAAGAATGACCCTTCCCCAAAAGCTTAAGCCAGGGTGCCCCTTTTCTCTTTCTTGGATTACAATTTCCGAGTATATTCCCACCCCCTGCTGGCTGGAGGAAACTGGATACTCCAGGCAAAAACATCATCTTCTCTTCCCACGGTACTAACTGTATCCCATCCCTATTGCTTAATTCTTGTTTAGCAACTGTAAAACATCAAAGTCCACGGAGAAAGCCTAACTATCAAAGACTTAACTCTGGCCTGTTTTCCTCTACATTAGGCATAGGAAGAGCAGAGATTTCGACCTCTCAGATGTCTGAAGGTGATAACTAAAAGCAATGGTGTCCAAACTGTGGCCTGGGGGCCGGATCTGGCCCCTGGAGGTAATTCATCTGGCCCACCAAACCCTCATCACTCCTGGAAGTGGAAGTAAAGTGCTCCCATATGGGCGTGTTTTACTTCCGCTTCCAGGAGTGATGAGGGCTTCGTGGGCCAGGTGAATTGGCATCAGGGGCCAGATCTGGACCCCAGGCCTTAGTGACCAGCTCCCTGGACCACAAGACCAGCCTGCAGCCCAAAAAGTTTGAGCACCCTTGAACTAAAGCATGGAATAAAAGCAAGACCCCTTCCATATGAACCAAAATGCTTTCTCGCCTTCTGGCCCTTCTGAGTTCCTGGACCGAACAAAGACAGTCGATAACACACCCAGGCAAATGAAGCATTTTTGGGTGGAAACTGAGGCTAAAGGTGTGGCTGGAGCTCTGGGGGAAAATCTCATTCTTTCCATGCGTTGCGGTTGAACACGACGGAGAACAACGAACTCCGGGACGCTCAAATCAGTTTGCCCTTCGGGGTCCAAGCCAGACCCTGGTTGTGTTAGAGGCATTTTAAATCTCAATTAAATCTCTTCACTTCCTGCCAAGGAATAGAGGCGGGTCAGGGAAGGAGGCGGCAGAGCAGGCCAGAAACGGAAGATGCTCCACATAGCTATTCAGGGAGTGGGCGCTCCAGAGGAACATTCCTGCCTTTCTTTGCTTTCCATTGAAGAACGGATCACAGTCTCCACCAGGAATGTTTGAGCAGTATTAGTCCAAATTTCCCACCTTGGGTGTGTGCCAAGAGCGCCCCGATTCACCAGGGAAAACTGCTTTGCTAAGCAGCATTTCAGTGCCCACACAGAAAGTGGAACTGCGCTGTGCAGTCCAATTTGTTTTTCAATTAGACGGCCACAATGAATGCCAAACGGTCCTGGTCCTTTGCAATCTCAAGGCTGGGGATTTCTTTACACAACTCACGTCCTGCTTGAAAACAAGCAAAGAAACTGGATATTGTAAGTACGATCCTGTAACCGGGTCTGACAGCCGAGGTTCACACAGGTGAGTCAGGAAAGAATCGTATCAGATGTTCTGATGCCACATCGGTTGGGGCCGACCGCGGAGCTTTGCGCAGACAGAGGTTGTGTCGGGATGCATTTCCCATGCACTCATGTGGCAAAGCTCAAGAAGGCATGCATCCTGGGGATCAAATGAACGAGAACCCCCATGTTTTTGGGGAACCCCTTGTAACCCTTGTTGAACTGTTGCACTCAATGGGGAATGGTCAACCTGGAAGCCTAACTGAGCCTACAGATGTTCCCCATTGGGCCTACAGAACATCTTGGCCAAGTGCTGGCTTCAGCTGGTTAGGACCTCACCACTGGGGTCGCTGATCGGGCTGGATGAATTGGCGTTGGGGGCCAGATCTGGCCCACAGAGCATAGTTTGGGCACTCCTGTCCTACAAAAAAAGAAACTAATATTTAATTTGCTTTTATTTGTCTCTAATAAGGGGCAAAAGGGGAACGGAATGCGTGACATTCTGCAGTCGCTGGGATTTTATTCCAAGCAAGCACATGAGTAACATTTTGGGTGTGTTTTCTCAAGTGATGCTTCCCATCCATTAAATGGGAAACAGATTGCGATGATGCGCACACAAGCACTGTTGCTAGACTGTCATAAACAAACAAACGCAGAGACCAAGAAGGAAAACGGAAGAGCCTAAAGTATTCTCTAAAAATCCCCTCTCTTCTGACCTGTTTCATGACCTTGTTAGTAAAGGTCACGGTCTCCCTTCCTCAAAAGCAGGTTGTATCCAACTCTAGGGTGCAGTGCTCATCTCCCACTGGAAGCCGAAGTAAAATGCACCTCGCAATCTGTTTTGCAACAGGATGGGATAGATTTTAAGCTGCCATTTTCTCTGCTTAAACCAGGGTTACCCAAACTATGGCTCATGGGCCATATCCAGCCTCCGATGGCAATTCAGCTGGCCCACACTTCCCTCATTGCTCCTGGAAGAAAAACACGCCCACGTTTTACTTCCACTTCCTGGAGTGATGAGGGCGGCGTGGACCAGATGAACTGCTGTCGAGGGCTGGATCCATCCCCCGGGCCGTAGTTTGGGTACCCCTGGTTCAGAGCACCAGGAAACATACTCGCCCCATCCCTTCCCAAGCAGCCGGAAAGGGGAGGCCAAGCGGCCAGGATGGCATCTCTACGGCTGCAATGATAAGACTTTGAATCAATTGGAAAACACTCAGGGAAAGTCAATAAGGAAGAGAAATCGAAAGCTGGAGAAATGTTTTGCTTAGGCCAGCAGGAAGTGAAGCTCCAGAAAGCTGAGCCAGGCATGATTTTAAACTCGGGGGGGGGGGGGGAGAGAAAATACAAGGGTAAACAAAGGCAAACAAGATCAGAGCCAAAGGCTTAATGGGCCACAGGCAAGGGAAAACAACAACCCTACACAGATACCTTGTAAGAGCTTAGTTTGGCATCCTTACAGTTGGTTGGGGAGCATCACTAAGGAAAACAACCAAATTAAATAGGAAACAGGCATCTCCTAATTTTTAAACCCCCAATGTCTGAAATGATCTAATGCCCCAATAGAGGGCCGGTGCAAACTCTGTGCTGGGGGGAATGAGGAAGCGCTCCCATTGGGTGGTGAGTAAAGGGGCGGGGTAAATACTGAGCTGGGGAGGGAGGAAGCATTCCCATTGGGCTGCTGGGCAGAGGGGTGGGGAAAATACTGTGCTGGAGCAAGGGCACATGTACCCACAGAGAGGCCTATGAATGCCCCCCGTAGCATGGTGCCGTAGGTTCGTCCCCCACTGCCATAGCTGTGGTGATAGGGATGATAGGACTTGTAGTCCTGGAAGGTTACTCTTCCAAGTCAAGAGAAGCTACTGCCAGCCTAAGTTCCTAAACACGCACAGACCGGGGATGACTACCATTTGGAAAATAGGCAGCCCGCAAAACAATGACACCAAACAAAATAATCCAAACAAGATGAAAGTAAGAATAAACATTAATAAAATATATACCAAGAAGGCATTGAGCAAATTAAAAATCTTACACTAATGAATAACCCATGTTCTCTATTCGCAGCCACGCTATAACTCAATCAGCAAAAAAACCAAATCAGAATTAGATTAAAATTAAATTGAAAATAATCAAGTACATTAGAGAATCCTGCACATGTATAATCAATTTACTTAAGAGGGAAATGCTAGTGGGAAAAGGAATGTTTTTAACTGTACGTCTTCCATCATCTCTAGGCCAGATGTGAAACTGTCAAAATGAAGGCACTTTTGGGTGAGCTCATTCTGCAGTTCCATTCGCCTGGGCCAGTGTGAGAAAGATTAGCCAGCAACACAAGGTGGCCATTACAAGGAAACTCCCGATTATGGTTCATAAATACCACATCTTTGAGGAGGCTCTTCCTAACTGTTTACAAAATGCCGTAAGTGTGGAAGTGAATCTAATTTCTGTCCGTAAAGTGGGGAACCACAGCTGAGAAATACCTTGTTCTTTGACTTCTTTACGCGTGACAATGTGCAGTTTAAGAGCTTGAGTGCTCTGGGTTCAATTCTTTAAGACAGTGAAGATGAGCCTTGGCACTCCAGCTGTTCTTGGACTTCGATTCCCAGAAGCCCAAGTCCCTGTGAATCCACATGCAGTAAACCCATTGGTGTGGATTCACAGAGACTTGGGCTTCTGGGAACTGAAGTCCAAGAACATCTGCAGTAAACCCATTGGATTCACAGAGACTTGGGTTTCTGGGAACCGAAGGAAGTCCAAGGATGCCTGGAGTGCCAAGGTTCGCCATCATGGCCTTCGGAAGCGTCGCTTCCTGAAATCGTGATGGAAAAGAAGTCATTCTGAGAACTAGACTTGTGGAGGATGAACACAGCGGAAGGCCAAAGACTTTGATGTGTAGGATGGAGAATGGGAAGTGAAGGAAAACCAACCTATGACGTGCCTATGTGCAGAGAGAGAGAGAGAGAGAGAGAGAGAGATGACATTAGACTGCTGTAGGTTCAAGTCCTCCCATGAGAAGCAAAGCTTTCCAGTAAGCAAGCGCATCGCTCCCAGCTCTTGACATTGTTCAAAGCAGCTCATTTAGAAGTCTAACCATAAGGGGAGAAACGGAGGGAGGGAGACTTTATTTCCAAAGCATCTTCCAGCAGGCCTGACTGTAAAACGCCGCCTGTACAGTATGCGGAGTGTCAAAATGTCCAGGGTTGCCGGGAACAAGATGCATCCTAACAGCCGCGAAAGCATTCAGGGTGCCAAGAGCCAAGAGGCTCTGGAAGATCACAATCATGTCTGTGCAATTTGCTTTGTTTTTTCAGTGATTAGAAAAATATATACAGCATGTATATTGCCAAGACGTTCCAATGAATGTTTTCATTTACAAACACTAGCTAGTATTCATGTTCTAATAAGGTAAAGGTTTTCCTTGTTCAAAAACCAGTCGTATCCAACTCTAGGGGTCAGTGCTCATCTCTGTTTCTAAGCTGAAGAGACAGCGCTGTCTGCTTCTGCAGACGTTTCCATGGTCATGTGGCGGGCATGACTAGACACCGTTGCGCACGGAACGCTGTTTACCTTCCCACCCAAGTGGTTCCTATTTATCTACTTGCAATTTCTTGCTTTTGAACTACTAGGTTGCCAGGAGGTGGGACTAAGACCAGCACAAAGAACAAAGCATTCAGAACATGGCTGACCATAACTGTAGCACAACTGCAAAAGAGATTTTTGAATGCTCTAATCAGACAATCCAAGGGGCCGCAGTAGGTCAGCGGTTAAGAGGCTCACCTTGTTAGCTGGAAGGCTGACAGGTTGGCAGTTCAGTGACCCGGGCACTGCATGACGGACTGAGTGCCCGTCTCTTGGGGACATGAAAGGGGCCTCATTCGGGCGTCCCCTGAGTGGAGTTTCTCCAGCAAAAATCCTTTCATCCTAGAATAATTTCTGACATGAAATTGTTAGTCTGGAATGACATCCCGTTCCCTTTAGGATGAAAGCAGGGAGAGTCTCCCCAGGGCAAACATCCATGAAATGCAAGCTGAAGGGGGGGGGACCCATTCTGTGGCCGAAGGGGCCATTCAGCCCTTGTGTGATATTTCACGCCGACACACACACACACAGCGCCTAATTGCCTGATTAGCATGCTGTTCGTCAGGCCCTGGTCGTCTGGTCCCTCCCGTCAAGCGTGGCATTTCTAAGTCACGGCTCAATTGGACACATACCTCCCGTCAAAATCCAGGAAAGCATGGGGCATCATCCTCCCCCAAAGGGGCGAAGCAACTTGGCCTCATCCTAGGATCAGAGGGTGTCCCGGGGGAGGAACCTCTGCCCATTTATTCAATCAATTATTTCTGGTGCGCTCTCGCCCCAGGCAGGCACTCTTCTTCTTCTTCTCCCGAGTCTGGACGTTTTCCTGGCATGTGACGGACTTGTGCCTTTGGGAGTTTTGAGCCTTCGATCCCGGCTCCGCGTCTGTTAATCAAAGGATTCCCACTCAAGAAGAACCCTCTTCACTTTTCTCTCTTTTTAACTTTGCAAAGGACACCTCGTTCCCCACATGGAGGGTTTCGGACCTGGCTGGATGGCCTACAGAGCTCTCAGGTTGCAAAGCTATTTCGGTCTGGCCAGCTATGCAAGGGGCTGGTTATAGCTCTCACGCGAAACAGGCAATGGTCGGAGAAAGATCACCGGGATACCATTAGTACCGTCTCTCTACCGGGGACATTCCCACCCAGGTGTGGTGGTGGTGGTGGGGTACAGAAATGGTGCCATGGACCACATCCGGCCCATAGGCTAAGAATCCCTGCCTTAGGGAGAATGCTCGACAAGCTGGTATCCTAGCACTGGTGAACAGGTGTGTTTGGGACTCCAGATTCCATCAGTCCTATCTCCTTTAGGAAGGATGAAGAACGCTGCTCAATAGATCTAAAGACCCACACATTCTCCACCCCAGTGGAGTTCCATATCTTCTGAGTGGTACCAACTCTCAGTCTGTGCCAACAAAGTGGACTCTTTGTCCTCTTCACTGACCCATCCAGGAAGAAACCAAATCAAGCAACTGAAATCGGTCACAAGAAACTGAACCCAAGAACGTCTGTTGGAAGAACAGATGCTCCATCACTATGTTGAGGCACCTCTTCTGTTGAAGGAGGTGCCATCCGTGTATATGTCCCTTAGGTGCCTGTGAGGAGATCCCATGCAACGTCTTGTCAGGACTCATCAGCTAGAACCATCAACTTAAGAGCGTCTGGTGGAACGGCAGTGGAGGTTATGGAAGATCTAAGCAGGAGGAGATGCCTTCAAAAGATGGCCATGGGAGTGAAGAGGAGCAGCGATCCTTAACTTTTCAACTGTGTTGGATTTACACTCCCAGAATGTCCCTCCATTGAGTATGTCAGAAGGAACATCTGGAAGTTGCGGTACAACACATCTGGAGCCCCAACCACTGAACAAGAGAGGAGGACACAAGCCTCCAATCAGCCCCTTTGGGGTGTCAAGCGTGTCTGAACCCCAATCTTCTCAACAGACAAACTTGAACCCTTCCTGACCACACTATGTTTAAACATGAGGGACAAGCCCAGAATTATATGAGAAATGGGAACCACAAGAGAGAAAGAGAGGAATAGATGATGACTCAAAATGCATCTACTTTGCCAAGGCTGGTTTCAAGAAAGTGGGAGCTCAGAATAACTCAACACCAGCTGGAAATAAACTTGTATGGAGACAGCCAGAAATAAAAAGGTATCTGTGGCGCAGGGAGGCATGAGTACCAGAGAACATGCTGTCATGCGTTACAACCAGGGGATTCTCCTCTTGAGAGATGCTCAGCTAAGAAAAGCTCCATGCCATATTATTAACTAGGGCTCCCTCCCCTCCTAGGACTGGTGGAGCCAGGCCACTTGTCCGTACGAGAGGCCTCCCCACGACAAAAACTGAGGCCTCCCTCCTTCAGTTTCTGTGGTGGCTTAGTGGTTAAGATGCTCAACTTGACAGCTGGAAGGTTGGCAGGTCAGCAGTTCGAGTGCTGCGCAGAAGAATGAACTCCCGTTGTCTGTCCCTGCCAACCTAGCAGTTTGAAAGCAAGAAATTGCAAGTAAATAAATAGGCACGGCTTTGTTTGGAAAGGTAAGAGCATTCCACGCACTTTGGCATCCAGACATGCCTGCCACATGTCCATGGAAACATCTGCAGATGCAGAAAGCACTGGCTCTTTGGCTATAAATGGAGATGAGCACCTCGAGTCGGATGTGACTGGCAAAGGAGACCTTTACATTCACTTTTACACATTTGGGGGCTTCTAGTCTCACAAACTCTTTTTGGCTCTGGGGATGGAGGGAAAACTTTGGGATTGCATCCCAGTTCTTCTAATACAGGGATTCTCAACCTGTGGCCCATGGCATCATTCCATGTGGGGGCCCTCACCGCCTCCACCATACCAGGAAGTGCCATGTGGTGGAGGAAGGGCAAAATGGCTGTCCAGCCCCTGAAGCCGCCTGAGGCAGCGTGACCCAACGACCCCCGGCTTAAAAAAGGTTGAGAACTCAAGTTCTAATACAAGCATTTTCCGTGATCCGCAAATTTCTTCATCATCAAAATGAAAAGGACTTGAGTGTTTGTGAAAAATAATTGGATGAAGGAGAAGCCAAGAAAGGCCAATTTATCCGCCCAGGCTTAGGGCTTTCCAAGATTAACTCTGAGAAGCCTGGATTTACATTCCTGCCTATTCAGCTTGTGAAGTGTTGAATTTACTAACCATCACACCCTTCATCTTAACTGGTTTCAGAGGTTTCTTGACCCTCCATTTCCGGGGTGCCCAAACTTTTTCGGGTCAGGAACCAGTCACTTGGTTCCTCTACCGGAAGCGGAAGTAAAACGTGCCTTGCAATCTGTTTTGCAACAGGATGAGATTTTAGGCTGCCATTTTCTCTGCTTAAATCAGGGGTGCCCAAACTGTGGCCAGCGGGCCATATCCAGCCCCTGATGCTGCCCTCATTGCACCCGGAAGCAGAAGCAAAACGTGGACCATTTTACTTCCACTTCCGGGAGTGCCAAGGGCAACATGGAAATTAATTGACATCAGGGGCTGGATCTGGCCCGTGGGCCGACGTTTGGGCACTCCTGCTCCACACGGAGGTCTTGCTGATTCTGAGGGTCCTCAATGCTTGGAACACTTGCTGTCACCACAAGAATCCCTTGCCCGCCACATTGGGTTCATGGATTCTGGAAACATGCACACCAAAATAGGATGCTCTTTGGAGGAAACTTCTGAGATTGCACACCCATTTGAAGAGGCACAGGAAGTCTTACTGTGATTCTGAAAACAGCCTAAGTTAAGTCCAGCTTCCTGGGATCCCTAACAATGTTATCTTTCTTTCCCGTTCCCATAATTCCAGATATGCCTTGCGCAATTCAAGCGTCAAAAAATGGCTTTGTGTATTGTACGCCTGCAGGCAACTTTAAAAAAAAGATTTGAGACAGGATTTTAGGCACACGTTCAAAAGAGAGAGAGAGAGCAACTAAGCGTAACACAGATGGCCAAAGCTTCTCTGACCAACTCTTCCATGCACCTTTGGGTGGTAAAAGGAAGGCTGAAGACCCCACAGCAGTGGAACAATGCCTGGGTCACCCAGGCTACGGCCAAGCTTGACCCATGAAGCTGGAGAGCCAGGGCCAGCCCTGTGGCCTGGAGTGACATATGCCATGAGGGTCCAAACACTGAATGGACAGTGCTACTCGGTGTATAACTGTTGCTCGTCTTCATGGTCCACTGTGACTCCACACGAATGAGTTTACCACGTGTTTGGGCAGTAAACCCATCCGTGTGGCTTCACAGCGGACCACAAAGAAGAACTTGATGGAGCATAGGGGCAGAAATACACATTGTGAGGCAGGAGTGTCCAAGATACGGCTCATTGCAATCCATGAAGGACAAGGTTGAGCAGGCAGAAATAACTCCCGGAAGGTGGGTTAAAAACGCATTCTTCCTGCCCTCAAGGAGACGTCCTTCAGTCTATCGACACTCATTCTGCAAAGGCTCATTTCAACTGTGAAGCATCAGCTCTACAACAGGGGTGCCCAAACTACGGCCTGTGGGCCAGATCTGCCCCTCAACACCAATTCATCTGGCCCACGGGCCATAGTTTGGTCACTCCTGGCTTAAGCAAGGAAAATGTCAGCCTAAACATCCATCTCGTCCTGTTGCAAAACAGATTGCAAGGCGTGTTCTACTTCCGGTGAGAGGAACTACGTAACCAGCCTGCTGAAAAATGGGACCGGCCCACTGAACCACATGACCGGCCCTGCAGCCCAAGAGTTCGGGCACCCCTGCTGTTGAAGGAAGAGCATTTCAACCATGCAACTTCTGCAGCCACGGCAGGCAGAGCGATACAAAGCGGATTGTCCTTTCCACCCGGAGGTGTTGAATTGAGCTGACCCAGCAGAATCCGCCTCCCCTTCCCCTCCCGGCGTCCACAGATGAAAACTGCATCCATAAAAGGCAATCTGGCTCAAAACTGCCTCATCATCTTCATTCCCTATGAAGGATGAACTCAGCATCCCTGGGCCTGGTCTATACCTCTAGCCAGGGAGCCCAAAGGTCAGACAGAGGCAAGTTGATAAGCCTCTTTCTTGTGCCAAATCACCATGAAGAAGGCGGCAAACCATCGTCCGGCTTCAGTTTTGCCAGACAGGGAGGATCCAATCGGGTGAGAAAAGGGTCCTTTCCAAAGAGCAAATGCATGTAAAGGTCGCCCTTCCTGGAAAACCAGTCATATCTGACTCTAGGGTTCAGTACTCATCTCTGTTTATAGCAGGGGTTGTCAAGCTACGGATGCAGTCCATTACACCACTTCATGTGGGCCCTCCCTGCCTCCGCCACACCTGGAAGCGTCATGTGTTCCTACTTAATGTACTGCACCTATTTAATGTACCTATTTAATGTTCCTATTCAATGTACCTCACCTCTGGGCCCACACCAACGGCCAGAGGGGAGTTAGTCTGTGTTCTGCTTTGGTTGTTTTGTGAGGTTGTATTTTATGATTGTTTAGTGTACTGTTGCTGTTTTGACTGTAAGCCGCCCTAGCGAGTGGGCGGCAATATAAATCTGAACAAACAAACAAACAAATAAATAATGTACAGGCAGGGCAAAATGGCTGCCTGGCCCCCAAAGCTGTCTGAGGGGGTGTAACCCGGCCCTTGGCTTGAAAAGGGCGAGAACCCTTGGTTTATAGCCAAAAAGGCAGCACTCTCTGCATCTGAAGACATTTCCATGGTCATGTGGCAGGCATGACTGCACTGAACGTTGTTACCTTTCCCTTCAAAGAGGTGCCTATTTATCTACTTGCAATTTCTCGCTTTCAGACTGCTAGGTTGCCAGGAGCAGAGACGGAAGCTCACTCTAACTGCCGACCTTCCAGCCGTGAAGTTCAGTGTCTTGACCACTAAGCCACTGCGGTCCGCTACTCAAACTAATGTACAGTACTAGTTCACAAACCATCCCAAATTGCAAACACTCTGAGCACCCCCTGTCAAATTGACTTGGTCAGTGGTGGAAATGGGCAGGTCAACCACTCCGGCTTCCCTGCCCACATTCCGGGAAATAATCCGGCACTGGATACGCCAATTACATCCTGTCTGTCCAGGGGCAGAAAGGGGAACAATTCTAGCAAGAGTTCCATGTATGGGCGCATTTTACTTCTGCTTCCGGGAGCAATTAGGGTGGTGCATGCCGGATGAATTGGCATCGGGGGCCGTATCTGGCCCATGGGCCCTAGTTTGCCCCCCCCCCCGGTTTAAGCAGAGAAAATGGCAGCTTAAGATCTCTCTCATCCTGTTGCAAAGCCGATTGCAAGGTACATTTTACTTCCGCTTCTGGTGGAAGGAGCCACGTGACTGGCCCGCTGAACCACATGACCGGCCCAAAAAGTTAGGTAGACAGACAGCCATGACAGGACCGGTTTCAAAGACACAGAGACTAGGCATAACAGTTCGTGCTTCTTGAGATAAAAGCACAAAAGAGGGACTCTAACCTCTGGTTTAAAACCGTTTGCACAGGTGTTGACGCATTGTTCTCACACCAACGGATTGTCTCTCCCCCCACCCTCTTCTTCTCGCCTGGGTTGTTACAAGACACACGGCAGCTGCTTCAGAAATGTCAACTCTAAGAAATCCATCCTCTATTGCTTCCATTCCAGATAAACAATTTGATTAATTGGTCCCCGGTGCACATCTGTTCTTTAAAGGCTGTCAAGGTAAACCACCTGTTTGAGCCCTAAATTTTCCCCAGGTTTGCTACTTTCCGCCAAAACAAAAGATGCCAAGCAGCGAATGCAAAAAGGGAATCCCACTGGGGGAAACCAGACTAAAAAAGTAGTCAGTTAGGGTTCAGTGCTCATCTCTGTTTGGAGCTAAAAACCCAGTGGTGTCTGCAGACATTTCTATGGACACGTGGCAGGCATGCCTCAACATGGAATGCTGCTACCTTTTCCACCAAAGCGGTCCCTATTTATCTACTTGCAATTTCTTGCTTTCAAACTGCTAGGTTGGCAGGAGGGTTTGGATCTGAACCAAACCTACTTTCTAAACAAATCGTTTTTTGTTAAAAACTTTAAACTGCTTCTTAAGCACAGATTATCCTTGCAATTCAAGATACGTCAAAGAAAGCAACCAATTCTCCGGGTCAAGTGGACTCCCTGGTTGGTTTATGGGTCTCTACATTCACATGGATGGCTGGGACAGTGTCAAACAAACCCACAAACCCATCCCTGCCCATTCCCTAACCCATCTTCCAGTATCTGGCAGTATCTCAACCACAGACCTTCGTTCCAGGCTCTTGTTGAGCTTCTCAAAGCCATTGTTCTGCATGACTTTCCATTTTTAAACCCAGCTTTCAAGACCAATTTTAGACTTTGGTTTTAAATGCTCAAATTACTATAATTTTAATATATTTCTCCCTTAACGCAGTGTTTAATCTGTTTTGATTTATGTCTTTTAATAATGTTTAGTAGCTGCCGGTAGTGCCGGAAAGGTGGGGTATAAATGTAACTAGCTAAGTAAATAATCTATTTTAAAATATGCTAATATCTTTCATTGCAGAAAAACTCTCCCATAAGTCTAACGGCACCTCAACAGTCACAGAAAAAGAGGCATTTATGGAAGGGGGAAAACTGCTGTTCCCACTGTTTTTCCGTGCAAATGTCTTTAATATCAGTGCTGGGGTACACAGAAAGAGCCTCCTCGAAGAGTGTGGTGTTTTTTTTTCCAACCACAATCGGGCATACCCTGGTAACGGCAACCTTGTGTTGCCAGCTAATCTTTCTCACACTAGGTCAGGCGAAAGGAACTGTGGAATGAACTTCGTTTCGACAGTTTCACATCTGGTCTAGAGACCGAAGAATATGGGTGCGGGATCTAATCTAGCCTGCTTAATGGTTTATTACGCTATCTATACTTACAGCAGGGACTGCGGAAGCTTAGTGGTTAAGATGGTAAACTTGATGACTGGAAGGTCGGCAGGTCAGCAGTTTGAGACTTGGATACTGCCTGACGGAATGAGCTCCCATCTCTGTCCCAGTTCTTGCCAACCTAGCAGTTTGAAAGCAAGACATTTATAGGTACAGTAGCGTATATACTCGAGTATAAGCTGAGTTTTTAAGCCCCAAAAAGGGGACTCGGCTTATACTTGGGTCAATGACCAAGAGGGGCCCAGAATCATGCCGGATTGAGATAAGCAAACAATTTAATTAATTTTTACCATATTTTCATGTATTTTGATTATAGAAACTCACTATCAGTTGCTGCATTTTCCACCCTCGGCTTATACTCACGTCAATCTATTTTCCTGGGTTTTCAGGTCAAAATTAGGTACCTCGGCTTGCATTCGGATCGGCTTATACTCGAGTATATATGGTGCACAGCATTCCATGCATGTTTAGTCATGCCTGCCACATGTCCATGGAAACATCTTGCAAACACAGACAACGCTGGCACTTTGTCTATAAACAGGGATGAGCACTGAACCCTAGAGTAAGCTATGGCTGTCTTCTGAGCAAGGCCAACCTTTACCTACTGCGTTTTTAGCAGGGTCACTTTTCTAATCCTGGATGCTAAGAAAAAATAATAATGATAAAATAACCCAAGCAAACATCTTGGTAAATATAAATACAGGCATGAGTAAAACCGGGTTTCCTACCAATATATACAGTTTTCCAAACCATCTCACCTCCGCGTCCGTTTCCGCTGCCGTGCAGTGCTTAATTAACTTGGCTTGCTTCTTGCAAGCAAATCAAAGACAGAACAAAGGAATCGCCTATCTGTTGCCCACCTGGGGGCACGTTGAGGTATGTTGGCCTCTAATTACAGCGCATCAAGTTATTAAATAACTAATTACTCTTAGGAAAATACAACCGGCCCTGGGAAGGTGTGCATGGAGTGTAATTAAGTAGAAAGGAGCCTTCCAACTGGATCTGATCAATGTGAGGCCAAACCGAATCCAAAGCAGAATCGCAGCCTCCGTAATAAGCGGGCCAGAATTTCAAGGGCAGCCAAACCATTGCCAGACGGATTTAATGTTTTTTGATGCACGATTTCCACTCGCAAGAGGAGGCCCCGTCTGTGTTAGTGTGCCCACAAGTCAAGGCTTGAAGGAAAATGGAGGGAAGAAAATTTTTAGGCCATGGGCCGGTCACGTGGTTCAGCGGGCCAGTCACATGGAAGCGGAAGTAAAACACGCCTTGCAATATGTTTTGCAACTGATATGTTTTGCAACAGGAGGAGACAGATTTTAGACTGCCATGTTCTCTGCTTCAGTCAAAGGTGAACAAACTACATCCCATACGCCGGATCTGGCCCCAATGCCAATTCATCCTTCTGTGGCTCAGTGGTTAAGAAACTTGCCTCGTTAGCTGGAAGGCTGGTAAGTTGGCAGTTCAAGACCCGGGTACTGTATTACAGTTTAAGTGTCTGTCTCTATCCCAGCTCCTACCAACCTTGCAGTTTGAGAACAAGACATTGCAAGTAGATAAACAGGGACCACTTTGGTGGGAAAAGATCTTGGGGACATGAAAGGAGCCTCATTTGGGCTTCCCCTGAGTGGAGTTTCTCCAGCAAAAATCCTTTCAACCCAGGATAATTTCTGGCACGAAATTATTATTATGGGCACTGCTTACCAGCTCAAGGTCACCCTTGCACGTAAGCTAGTCGTATCCAACTTAGGGTGCAGTGCTCATTTCTATTTACAACCCAAGAGCCAGCACTGTCTGCATCTCCGGGCATTTCTGTGGTCACATGGCAGGCATGACTAGACACCGGAGCGCTAACACTGACAAAAATCCAGTTTCATACAGTATTTACTTTACTGTGATTTTTCTTTTAAGGCAACAAAAAGCCAATCAATAAGTAACGTGAGCTACAAATTATCTTTTCCGACACTGCAACAAACAATTGATTTTTGAAAAACTCTGCAATGAGTAACAGTAACAAATTACTTTCAAGGCTCCAATGAAACTAACAAGCTTTAAGACAGGCAGCGACTACAATGACCCTAAGCTAGGCTGTCAATCAATTGGACGGGCAAATAGAGCCAGCAGGATGGTTTAGAGAGTCTTAAAAAGGCCTGACTTAAGCCCCCCCCCCCAATGACAAATGTGCTTTTTTTAATCTATAGCTTATTTCCTACAGATGCTAAAAGCCATGTTGGTTAAGAATTTATGGGAATTGTAGTCCAGGGGTCCCCAACCTTTTCAAGCTGGGGTGCCCGGGTCATGCTCTCTTAGTCAGCTCAGAGGACCAGATGGCCATTGGCCCTGCCTGCATGATGGGGTGGCCATTTTGTCCCAACAGCATCAAAGGGGTGGCCATTTGTTTCTCAAATGCCCTTGGAGGAGTGGTGGGCCACATGAAATGGTGCCATGGGCTGGATCTGGCCTTAGGTTGGGAACCCCTCTTGTAGTCCAAAGCAGCCACTTCTTCTATGCTTTCCTCAGCCATGTCTAGACAAGAGTTGGGCAAACTCTAATTTTAGCCCTCTCATCCTTGTATGAAGGTAAAGGTCGCCCTTGCTCGAAAGCCAGTCATGTCTGACTCAAGAGTTCAGTGCTCATCTCTGTTTACAGTCAAAGAGCCAGACAGCTCGCCTTGTTAGCTGGAAGGCTGGCAAGTTGGCAGTTTGAGACCCAGGCACTGTATGATGGATTGAGTGCCCGTCTCTGTCCCAGTGTTTGGGGACATGAAAGGAGTCTCATTTGGACATTCCCTGAGTGGAGTTTCTCCAGCAAAAATCCTTTCAACCCAAAGTAATCTCTGACATGAAATTATTTAGGGGCTGCAGTGGCTCAGTGGTTAAGAAGATCGCCTTGTTAGCTGGAAGTCCGGCAAGTTGACAGTTCGAGACCTGGGTACTGCATGATGGTTTGAGCACCCATCTCTGTCCCAGCTCCTGCCAACCTAGCAGTTCAAAAGTGAGAAATTGCAAGTAGATAAAAAGGGACCACTTCGGTTGGAAAAGATCTTGGGGACATGAAAGGAGACTCATCTGGGGGTCCCCTGAGCAGAGTTTCTCCAGCAGCAGCAGCAGCAGCAGCAGCAGCAGCAGCAGCAGCAGCAGCAGCAGCAGCAGCAGCAGCAGCAGCAGCAGCAGCAGCAGCAGAAGAAGAAGAAGAAGAAGACAGGAGACAGGAGACAGGAGACAGGAGACAGGAGACAGAAGAAGACAGAAGAAGAAGAAGAAGAAGAAGTGTGGAAGAAGAAGAAGAAGAAGAAGAAGAAGAAGAAGAAGAAGAAGTGTGGAAGAAGAAGAAGAAGAAGAAGAAGAAGAAGAAGTGTGAACAGGGATTCTACTGCTCTGCTTTCTTAGAAATAGAAAATCTCCTTGTTAAAATATCTCCCTCTCTCTCTCTCTCTCTCTCTCTCTCTCACACACACACACACACACACAGATTCTGCTGGCATTCATTTGCTAACAAACACAGGCTTTGTTCCTCAAATCCAATCCAAGTTGCAAGACTTCCTTGCCAGGATGACAAGCCCCTGGGCAGGCCTAGGCCAGATCAGACCCTAGATTATATTCCTTCCCTCCTACAGCCCCATCCATGCAATCCCAGCCCTCCTTGTTCCCTCTAAACTCTTGAGCCCTTAATGATATACTTCTTTGCAAAATCTAGGGTAGGGCATTCCATGCGCACACCTACAACTGAGTCCCTCCACTCTCAGGCCCTTCTTTCTTGATTCTTCCCACTCAACCTTAGAGAGGCATCTTGACTCCTTTGCCCATGTATATAATTAAAGTACCAGCCAAAAGCAAACAATAAGTGGGCAACCACAGAGACAAAAATCTTCCACCCCTTTAGAGTAAATAGCATTGGATGTTTTGTCTCCCGTTCTATAAAAAGGATGGAAGTCACTGCACACCTAGACCGACTGGCTTATTTCACTTTTGAGAGAGACACTGCATTGGTCAGAATCCTCAAATGTAACCTAGGAGCAGGTTAGGGCAAAATGAATAAACATCATGCGTGCAAAAGTGTGTCCGAAAGAAGAGCAAAGCTGAAAAACTGATAACAGGTTATGCTTGGAGTTGCCCCAAAAAGTTATATTTTCAGGTTCCCTTCCTTTATCCATGGGTTGAATATCTAGACCAGTGATGGTGAACCTTGGCACTCCAGGTGTTCTTGGACTTCAATTCCCAGAAGCCCAAGTTGGCACTCCTGCTTATCAGGGCTTCTGGGAATTGAAGTTCAAGAACAGCTGGAGTGCCAAGGTTCACCATCACTGGTCTTGGGCTTTAGTTACCTGCAGCTCTCAAAAAAACCTGAAATACATATTTTATGGTGCAATACCAGAGGTAGCCACCAGAGTCCACTGTCTGCAATATTTAAAAACATGGGTTCCCTGTTACCCATGATTTCAGGTATCCATGGTAGGTCTTGGAACATATCCCCTGTGGATACAGAGGGTGAGCTGTACACATTACAAGTTGAGCAAAAGTTAGGTTTACAATTTAACACAATAAGTTGGAACAAAATCTCCTGGTTGACCCTACAAACAAGCAATCTCCTGGTGCAACAGATAACATTTAATCAATATTTCTCTCTCCCAGGTTTTATGTCATTCACTTTTTTAATCCTCAGCATTTACAAATAATGAGAAATCAGCTATTTTAAAAAAAAAACACACACAATAAAAACAGTAACATTTTGCACTTTAAAACTCTAAACCAGGGGTTCCCAACCTAAGGCCCGTGGGCTGGATCCAGACCCTGGTGCCATTTTACGTGGCCCCCTACCCTCCAAGGGCATCCATGGAACAAAATGGCCACCCCTTTGAAGTTGTTGGGACAAAATGGCCGCCCCCATCGTGCAGGTAGGGCAAAAATGGCGGTCTGGCCCTTGAAGCTGACTGAGAAAGCGTCGCCCGGCCCCTGGCTAATTTTATCAACCAAACTTCCAAGCTTTGCCGGAGTGGCGGATGGGGAAAACTTTCTCTGCTTAAGGCTATGCCAACTGCCTGCCCATCGGCTTTCTATCTGACTGTTAGAAGAGTCTTTCCTTGTCTCTCTATCTCCATCTTTTGACGGCAGGATTCCTCTGTGAGAAGACCTTTCTTCACCCTCCTTGGGGGACCCTGAAAGCAATTGTGACTCAGATCAGCCAACACCGACTGGGCTAGAGACTAGAATAGAGACTAGAATCGCCAGGCCTGGCATAAGGCAGCTTGAAGACTGGGGCACACTCACTGTGGGAAGATGGGTCGCGGTGCCCTAAGACATCTCCATCAAAACACCCTTAATATTCCTGTCATAACAAGCTGGTTGTACAGCCCCCCCCCTTCCTCCACCAAGGCCGACGCATAATTCACCAGGACAGCTGAAGTCATGTCCCTCCCTTCCCGATAGCCATACATATTCATGAACCAGCTCCAAGCCAACAGAGACCCCATTTAATTAGCAGAGATGATTTGATTATAACGGAAACTGTTGGATTAGTTAAGATAGATAAATGAAAGCCAGAACTGGTTGCTTAATTTATTAGCTGGGTTGCATTTCAATAGAGGGTCCAGGAATCTTTTCTGGAAATAAAAGAAAGACGGCAGGCAACCTTCAAGCCTGCCCAGGGCCCTCCAGGCTGAAACCCTGGCCAGAGAAATCTATTACTGTTAAGAGCAGGGGGTTCTCAAGGCTTGTGTGCCGCAGGCTGGACTACTCACCTGCAGACAGCTGGGTGGGCAGGATGCAATGGTGGTGGGCGTGTTTGCACATGCGCAGGCGTGTCCGCTTCCAGAGTTGGCATAGTGGGCCGGATGGAGCGGCGTCGGGAGCCGGAGCCGGCCCACAGGCCATAGGGTGCAAACCCCTGGTCAAGAGCATCCAAAGGACAGACAGATGGATGGACACACACACACCCCTCCAAACACCCAAACAGCAGTTGATAGGATCACATTTTAGGATAATACCTTAAAGAATCGGCAATCCTATTGCTCAGCATAGTTAAGAGCCACTAGATTAAGTCTCTGGAAACAGTGGAGATTAAGTGAGACTACTGCTCTGTAAGATCCACTAAATCAATGGGCCTACTCTAGTGCAGCTTACTAGACTAAGCATTGTAAAACATGCCATCAAGTCACTTCCAGCAAATTTAACCTGGCCTTTGTTATTACAAGAAATGGTTATTTGATTTCCTTGTTTATTGTTGTATCCAGGGTGATGTTAGACAGGCAGAGTGAGAGAGAGAGTAAAAGAAAGCCTAGATTAATTATGCTAATTGTGGAAAGAGACCAGCGTAACCTCCACCGATACCATCGGATTCCTGTTCCTGTTGCGTCCCGACCTTCTGCAAACATTTCAAGAGCTGCCGAGCAGAGCTCTTTGCCCTGCAAAGCCTTCTTAGGATGTCCGTGTCCCCTTATCTCTTAGCAAAGACAAAGCCAGAACAAATTCCAGTGAAGCCATGCCAGGAAAGAGGAAAATGTCAGGATCAAAAATTGAACCAATAACGGGCCTCTGGAAGTGGATATCAGAGTGTGAAGTCATTTCTCTTTCACCATTAAAAAAAACCCCTCCACCAATAAACTAACACACACGTCGCTCTTAATCCATTACTCCAGGGGTGCCCAAACTTTTTGGGTTGTGGGCCCATGGGCCAGATGAATTGGTGTTGGGGTTCAGATCCGGCTCATGGGCCAGAGTGGGTATCCTTGCATTATTTGCAAACTCTAGGGAAAACACCACTTCTTCTAGAGAAGTTTCTTGGAGAGGCCTTGGGCTAGACTAGCGGAGGAATGGAGAAACTGGGGACCCCCCACCCCCTTCCGGAAACTGTTTGATTGTTACACCCGTCATTGTACCTGACCTTTGACCAAGGCGGCTGGTGGGAATTGAAGTCTATCTGGAGGGCGATAGGACGATTTCAGTAAATAGGCCAACTGTCTAACTCAGTAGTTCTACACTGAACTCAAAAACAATGACTTTCTTTCTGGGGAGAGCGCATAGCTTAGTAGATAGACTATGGGCTTAGTATTGAAAAGACCTTGGCTTTAATTGCAGCCTCACCAGAACAACAGGCTGCAACTGACAGGCTGACGCAAGCCCTTACCAGTCAACACAACAGGAGCCTGGGGAGGTTCTATCAACTGGATGTTCTAGAACAGGAGTCTTCAAACTTGGCTCTCCATGCGTTCTTGGACTTCAATTCCCAGAAGCCCAAGTCAGCACATGTGCTGATCAGGGCTTCTGGGAATTAAAGCCCAAGAACATCTGGAGAGCCAAGTTTGAGGAACCCTGGTCTAGAGCCATAGTTTATTGTCTTTTTCTGTAGACAACCTATGAAGAAGGTCAGAAGCTGCTTTGCATTGAGTTAGACATTCAGGGTTGTCCTGATATATCTATCTAACCGAACATTGTCTGATCCAGAAAGAGAGAATGCATGGCCTCCCAGATGTTAGTCTAGCAACTCCCATCATCCTCCACCTTTAACTTTGTTGGCTATGACTGATGGGCACTGTAAACCAACAATATCAGGAAGCAGACCTTACTCCTCAATTCTGGCCTACTCTGGCCATCAACAGCAACGCTATGACCTCAGATGAAAATTGCAGAAGCTGGGAGGTAATTTCTAGACTATGGCAATGGACAACAACATCACAAAGGCTCCAGCTAGTGCAACATGCATCAAGAACATCTGACAGAAACCACATCACACCACTTTCAAAGGAAGGGCCAATTAGCCCTCCAGACTCAGATTCATGTGCAGAGAATGACTTATAAATGGTGTGGTGAGGACTCTATCCTCAGAAACAACAGGCAACCAAGTTGTACCAGAGGCCTACCTTAGAGGGCTGCTGTATGGATCACCGAGAAGGAAACTCTACTGCCAAAGACCAGAGCATCACCCCCACACTGTTGCTGGATTCAGGGGCTCCAGCTGTAGCAAGGTAATAACCCCTTCCTACTTTGCTGAGAATCCCTTCCAGGTGTGCAGAAGGGAGACCTGTCCGACCTTTGGCTTGGCCAAGCCAGGTGTGGAAGGGAGGGGAAGGGTGGAACAAACCACTTCAGAAAGTTGGGAGGGGGGAATCCAGAACTTTTGGCCACTCCCAGAAACACACACACCCTCCAGAGAGAAAATGAGCAGATTCTCAAGACTTGAGTCCAACCTTTTTATTGGGGGGGGGGGAGTGCAAAGATACCCAGATGCTGCTGCACGTCGGAATCGGGAGATGCGGGTAGCATTCATTCTCTCCCCACCCCCTTGCCTGCCTGGCTCTCTCGTCCTTCTTCCCATAGAATTGGGCTGGGGGGGTGCCTTTCCTGTCGCCTTCTCCCAGCCACAGGGAAACAACGGGGGGGGGGAGGCGGCGCAGGGCGATCCCCCCCCCCCTCTGCCTGGCATCCTGGCTGCAGAGGATCGCCCTGGGCGGGTGGCCAAAAAAAAAAAAAGCGCCTACCATGTGCCCGACAACTGCCCCCCCCCCCCCGCCTTGAGGGATCCAGGTCCTTCTTTCCAAGGTCGTCCGGATCTCATGCACGCGGCAGGATGGGCCCCCCCGAAGACGCTTCCCCACTCCGGGGGTCCACGACTCCGCGCAGGCACGACTGAGTCCCCCTCCCCCCCCCCCACTTCCAAGGCTTTCAACTTGCAAAGGGCCAAGATGCGCGTTCCCCCCCCGCCCTTTTCTGTCTTGCGCCACTTCCTATGGTCTCCTCCTCCGCTTATTGAAAGCCAATTCAACCCCACAGCCGGGGGGTGGGGGAATCAAAATCCCCCTCCCCGGAGCAAACATGGCTCCCCCCATGCGCCAGGAATTCCTGGCACTGCCCAGATCCAGCGCGCGCGCGCGCCAACACGCGCAAAGGGTCCGAGGGGCGGAGGCGCGCGGCCGCATCCTTTCCTCCTTTCTCCCCGTGTCAAGATTTTTTTTTTTTGGGGGGGGGGGAAATCAAGAGGCAAAAAGCGCCCTACCCGACCAACCTGGGTTCGGATCTGCCCCAGGCAGAGAGAGAGAGAGAGAGGAAGGGGGGGGAGGTAAAGGACAGGGGGGGGGGTTCATCCAAAGGCAACGCGCAAAAACTGACCGGCCAGAGAAGGGGAAAACTGGCCCACCTGCTTGGCGGAGGCTGCGAGGAAGAGGAAGAGGAAGAGGCGAAGGCAGCCGGTGCGCGAGGAAATGCAGGATCGGGCCCGCCTCCGACGCCTTCCCCCCGACCTTTCGCCACCCCCACCCCTGGGGGCCCCCGGGGGCCCGATCCTCTGCAACAGTTGGGGAGGGAAGAGGATGAGGAGGGTGGCCGTGCCAGAAAAGGCAGGGGGTGCAACGCCCACCGGCGCCCTCGGGCAGCACCCGACGCCTTCACATGCCGCGGGACAGGTGGCTACGGGGGGGGGGAGTACGGGGAGGGGGGAGGAGGAGGAAGGTCAGAGGCGAGAATCCCTAAAAAAAGGGGGGCTGTCCTTTGCCTCTTTAAATGCACCATTGGAAAGCAAGTGAGGGAGGAGGCGTCCTCCCTCCCCCTCCCCCTGTGCCCCCCCCCCCCACCGGCAGCCGTGCACGTCTCCCTACCGGGCGGGCGAGTCAGGCATCATCAGTGCAGCATCGCATGGAAGGCAAGGCAAGGCAAGGCAAGGCAGCCTCCCCCTCCCTTCCTTTCCTCCGCCGAGGGGGGGGGTCCTCCTCCGTCAGCCCTGGGCTTCCCAGAGCCCCCCGGCCCAGCAGGGAGCGCAGGAAACGCGTCATCACCCCGGGAGTGGCCAGCTGGCCTTCCTCCTCCTCCTCCTCCTCACCCCCAGCCGGACTGACCTGGCGGGGCCCCGCCGATCCGCAGCCGCAGGAAGAGCCGTGTTGGAAAAGGGGGGGGGGGGTTCCGTCGCAACTCGCAGGGTCCTCCTGATCGGGCTCGCCCGAGGGCCGGATCCTGCTGGGGCTCCGCCTTGCTAAGACGGGGCGCGGCTGGTTCCAGCGAGCAAGGATGCGCGCGGGTGTCTTCAAACCCCCCCCCCCCCATCCATCCCCGGGCATCTCAAGTCCCAAGGGCTGGCGGGTCCTCCATCTTTCGGGCGCTTCCGACACGAAGCCCTCCTTCCCTCGCTGGGTACAAAGAAGGCCATCGCCTGTCTCTCTCCTCCCCAGCGTGGGCTCCTGGTTAGATGACACGTCCTCCCAAGGACCCATAGGAAAGGGGGGTGGGTGGGGGGAGGCTTGGGGGTGAACGTGGACAGTAAACTCTCCCAGGACAGGGAAGGGAAAAGTTGGGGGCTTTAGATCTAGAGGAAAAGCACAGATATTCCAAAGAGTCAGATCTGAAGGCTTTGGGGTCAAATTACAAGAAAGAAGATCTTGACTAAACTTGGAGAAGAAGACGTTTTTCCACAGCAAGGACAGTTTAACCTTAAGGTAAAGGTCGCCCTTGCTCGAAAGCCAGTCGTATCTGACTCTAGGGTTCAGTGCTCATCTCTGTTTCATAGCCAAAGAGCCAGCGCTGTCCAGATGTTCTTGAACTTAAATTCCCAAAAGCCCTGATCAGCAGGAGTGCTGGCTTGGGCTTCTGGGAACTGAAGTCCAAGAACACCTTGAGTGCCAAGGTTGGCCATCACTGGACTAGACCAACCTAGGCACTCCAGATGTTCTTGAACTTAAATTTCCAGAAGATTCCGTGGACATGTGTCAGCCATGAGTGCACAGAACGCTGCTTACCTTTCCCACCGAAGTGGTCCCTATTGATCCACTTGCAATTTCTTGCTTCCAAACTACTAGGTTGGCAGGAGCTGGGATGGCGATGGGAGCTCATTCTGTCATGCGGTACTCAGGTATCGAACTGCTGACCTTCCAGTCTAGCAGTAGAACAAGGCCTATGCCTCTTCAGCTCTCTTTTGGATGGGAGGCTTTTGAACCCAGGACAGCCCCCTTCCCCTTGGGATGCTGTGCTTGCGGATTCCCCAACGAGCAGGAGGTGGTCTAGAATTTCAGTTCCCCCAACATTTGAGTTTTGGACTTCAATTCCCAGAAGTCTAAGTCAATTCCCCAAACACCGATTGGGCCATGGACTGACGGAGGCTCCTTGGAGTTGAAGTCCAAAACTCAAAGGTTGGCCAACACCGGACTAGAGGACGCTTGGGTTGGCTTCTAGCTTCGCACTTCTATGAAAAAAAGGTAGGAAATATTCCACAGAAGACTTTGAGGAAACCCCCAAATAAGAGCTTTTGAGCAGGTTGCAGACGTTGTGGAACGAAAACGTGTCTTGAAGGCAGCAGGTCTTGCCTTTCTGCCCCTCTTCACGCCCTGCCCAAGGCCGTGTCAAACCTGGATCATGATGGCTTGAACCAGGAATGCCCCCAGAAAGCGGAGGAAATTGAAACCAAAACGGAGAGTGCCATCTGCTGACAGTTAAACCAGAAGAGTAGCGTGCCTTGCCGGGGCCCCGTATAAAAATTTGTTTGGGGACCCTTAGGAAGGGTAAAGATTTGTTTTGCTTACGCACGTTGGGGGCCCCCGTGGCCCGGGGGCCCCGTATAATTGATACGGCAGATACGGCGGTAGCTACGCCACTGAGTTAAACACTCATTAAAGCAGCCCTGGTTCAGGGAAGGGCTGGATTAACCAGCAGACTTCAATCTACAGCCAGGGTGCCGAAACTTTTCGGGCTGTGGTTCAGTGGGCCAGATACATGGTTCCTCCCACTGGAAGTGGAAGTGAAATGTGCCTTGCAATCTGTTTTGCAACAGGATGATATACATTTTAAGCTGCCATTTTCTTTGCTTAAACCAGCCCAAACTATGGGCTGGGGGCCATATATGGCCCCCAATGCCAAATCATCCATATGTGCATGCTTTACTTCTGCTTCCAGGATGGTGGCGTGGGCCGGATGAACCCATTTGTGCAGATTCATGGGGGCTTGGGCTTCTGGGAATTGAAGTCCAAGAACATCTGGAGTGCCAAGGTTCGCCATCACGGCAATAGGAGGAGTAATCCTGTGCCTTTTTCTCTGTAGAGCCAAAGACACGTGGACAAGGTCAACGAGTGATGTGAGATATGACACCCACTGCTTGGGAAAGTCAAGCCGTCCTCTATAACCTACCCTTTATTTATTTTCAACAAAACTTCAAAGAGAGAAACCAGGATCTTGAGACCATTCCTGGCCTGGTTTTGAGCTGCCAAAATCTGATAGCACAAGGGAGAAACAGGAGAGGATGTGGGGAAAGGAATGGGGCCCAGCCCTTAAGAGGGCACTTGGACAAACAACCCCTCTGGATTGTAGAACTTCCTTGCAAACTGACCTTAGTGGGAAACCGGGGGTGGGCTGTGGCACTTTTTTGCTGGTGCCACGGGCCAGATCCAGCCCACGGCCCCTGCAAAATTGCACTGAAGAAAACCGGATCGTACAGTGGACACGCCCAGGTGTTCATAGCACAGGGCAGGTTCATGGAGGTAGGGGGCCTTAAACTCGCTTCCCGTGTCTTACCTTGATCAAATGTGTTTGCAATCTTCTGAGTTCGCAGCCAGAGATTGGAAGTAGAAATCCATGGGGTCTTGTTTTTGGAAACCAAGCAAGATCAGAGTGGCTGCAATTGGCGAGGGATGGTCTGTGGGCCACGTCTTCTCTAAGGCAGCTTCTTATGGTGAGTCTTGAGCTCTTTGAAGAGGAGGCATTCGCTTACTAATGGTGTGTGCACGCGCGTGCTATTTATTGCAGGCCTTCTCTTGAACATGGCTGTGAGGTATTTGTCTGCTTACTATCTCTTGGCCAATCCTGGTAAAAATCCTAAACATTCAGCCTTTTGACTGCTCAGCCAGTAAAGTAACATTCCCTCTGGCCTCTTGCATTACCCTCAGCCTGGAAGGGCGGTGCCATAAATCAGTGATGGCCAACCTTGGCACTCCAGGTGTTCTTGGACTTCAATTCCCAGAAGCCCAAGCCAGCACTCCTGCTGATCAGGGCTTCTGGGAATTGAAGTTCAAGAACATCTGGAGTGCCAAGGTTGGTCTAGTCCAGTGATGGTGAACTTTGGCACTCCAGGTGTTCTTGGACTTCAGTTCCCAGAAGCCCAAGCCAGCCTCCTGCGGATCAGGGCTTCTGGGAATTGAAGTTCAAGAACATCTGGAGTGCCAAGGTCCACCATCACTGTCATAAGTGGTCTTTGTGCTTCAGATGGTTCCCCAGGAAAGTTGACACCACATTCTCCAAAAAGGATTCTAGCGGATGGATTCGGCTTGCGAGATCCCGGATGGAAAGAATCCCACTTGTCTACTGTTTGCCTCCTTGGACGATCACAGATTAAGCACTAATGTAGCCTCTTGACTTTCTTGCATTGTGGAATTACATTGTTGTCACTATTAAAAAAACAAACGATGCCAATTCCCCCCCCCCCCTTTCTATCTGTTTCCAACAAGCACAATTCAGAGAATCAGGGAAAGTATGTTTTATTTTTATCCCGGCTGTATTGTTAGCACCTTGCTTTACTGGGAAGTGCAAGAGTTATGATCTAGGTTTATAGCTAGGCTTTCATGCGCTGGTCGTGGGCAACATCTGTGGTTCTCTTTTGCCCTGCAGTTTTATCATTCCCTGCTGCATGTCCTGCTTTTGATTTACACCACCGTCGTGCCTTTCGGTGATCAAAAGCAATGAAGTGCCGCCGCGGTCCTGTCAGGGTAAATCTGAACAACCGGCCAGAATCCCAGGTCGCAGAACTGGACTGCGGCCAAGAATCTAACCAGCGTCTTGTGCATAATTCATTATTATAAGTCCTGCTGTATTTGTGTGATTAATAAACTTTGAGCGTCTGCTTTCAATGTGGTGGTAAAGGAGGAATTCCCCACCCCCAGTCTTGATTCTTGTGCATAAAGCCTCTACATCCCTTTTGAAATCAGCATCTATTTGTACATTTTGCAGATGAAAAGATTGCCTTTATAATGCTTCGTCATACATTATTTCCCCTCGAGGCGAGAAATAAATACAATATTTTCACTTGGGTGAAAAATAAATGCAACAAATAAATAGAACATAAGTACCAGATGGAGTAAATACATCAGACAGCCCACGTTGTATTTCCAAAATTGGTACCTCTTAGAGCCCTGGATCTGGAAACTAACCAAGGTTTGATCTGGTTATTAGGAGAATGGGCGCCAGCATAAAACACCAAAGTATTACTAGACACTGCATATGAGGGAGTATCATTGGATGAATAGAAACATAATCATATAATTCTGGAAAGGTTTATTTAATTATTTGTACTCCTCACCCACCAAATTATCCAAGTCAACTTGCAATATGAATACATACAATAGGTAAATGCCTCCCTTGCTCAAAAGCCAGTCATCTTTGTGGAACATTTATCAGAATGGACTGAGGGCCCAGTCCAAGATAAGGTCACCCGCAAGGTTTCCTAAGCATGGCACATTCCAGGAAACATGACATTCAATCGTTGGAAAGGAACAATAAGGGGCCTGTCTTTGTCAAAAGAGAAGTCTGAATGGTTAGCCTCCAGATTAAAGGAGGGGGATGTGCTACAAAAGGGAATGACAACGTCACATTTTTGTGATAGTCACGCAAAGAATCAGACTTCAGATTTGGATCCAGTGCACTTGATTTAGTCTAAGACACATGGATTAGACCAATTAGCAGACAATATATTTTTTTGTGAAACAGTGTATTCGGAATCTGATATGGCAGAAGAAGAAGAAGGAAGACCAAGAGCAAGATGGAAGAAGAAGGAAGACCAAGATGGAAAAAGAAGAAGTAAGACCAAGATGGAAGAAGAAGAAGGAAGACCAAGATGGAAGAAGAAGAAGAAGGAAGACCAAGATGGGAGAAGAAGAAAGAAGACCAAGATGGGAGAAGAAGAAAGAAGACCAAGATGGGAGAAGAAGAAGAAAGAAGACCAAGATGGGAGAAGAAGAAGAAGACCAAGATGAGAGAAGAAGAGTGTTTCTGTTCATGTTGTGTTTTGAACATGCGAAGTACAGGATCTCCTTCCTAGATTACTGGAAGTGCTTTGTGTACAGTTTGGACAAACTGGTTCTCTGGACGCTGTAACCAACTCCCCTCTTAGTCATCCAAGCTCCGTAATCCGTTGGCTGGAGCAGCTGGTCATGGAGTGGAAAAGCAGGCTTTGCAGATCATCAAAATTAGTGGCATTTGCTTTTATCCCAAAGGAAGCCTTCGGTGTTTGTCCCTTAAGTGCCAAAATGGGGAAGAGATAATTCTCCCCGCACTTGCTGGGGGTCAGATATCCCTCTGGAAAGCCAGATGGTTGCAATGATCTGTAATGGGATTGGGTCTTTTGCTCAAAGGCGGTGGCCTCACTGCATCTTCCAAGTCTGGGAAGGGGTTGAAGATTGGCCTGGATTTTGCTAGGATTAGAAACCAAACGCCAATCCAGACTTTACACTTGCAACCTATACAAGTTCGCTGTCAACCAGTGCTGGCATTTTCTTTGATATGTTTACTCTCTGAAGTTGGCAGGGGTAGGGAAATATCACTAAAGAGGCTTTGAACTTTGCTCGTTTTCTGTGCCATTAAATCATTTCCAGTTTAATAACTCACTAAATTATAATGCTTTAATGGCATCAACATCCTGCCCTCAAAACTTTGACAACTGTGGTCAAGAAAAGTTACTTTTCTGAGTTCTTTTTTTGGTGGGTTCTTCAGAGTGAAAAGTCCCAAGATGGTTAAAATCTTCGGCAGCTATTCTGAAAGTACCAAATTTTCCCCATCTCTGGCTCATATAAGCCCATATAAGCTTCTGCTTCCCACCTTAGGAAACCATCTATACCAGCGATGGTGAACCTTGGCACTCCAGATGTTCTTGGACTTTAATTCCCATAAGCCCAAGTCTCTGTGAATCCACATGAATGGGTTTACTGTGTGTACGTGTGGATTCACGGAGACTTGGGCTTCAGGGAATTGAAGTTCAAGAGCACAGTAAATCCATCTGCAGAAAGCTGTTTACCTTCCTTCTGAAGTGGTACCTATCTATCTACTTGTAATTTCTTGCTTTCGAACTGCTAGGTTGGCAGAAGCTGGGGCACAGACGGGCATTCATTCTGTCATGCAGTACTCAGGTTTTGAAAGTAAAAAGCAAAAGGTGAAAACCTTGTGGCACCTTAAAGATTAACTGTTACATCTTAATGGTGAATTTCCACAAATTAAATCTCTTTCCCCATGGCAGTTAGTTTGTAAGTCTCGAGGACATTTTAATCTTTGTTCCTTTTGCTTTTATTTTTGTTTTGTTTCTTGTCTGATATATCTTTGGTAAAGGCCACTCCGAAGTTTCTTCTCTTTTCAAATGGCTGACAGTTTCTAGTCCTTGAGTCAACAACTGGGAAGACAGTGCTTTAGCTGAGTGAACAGAGGACCTGCCTGGGTAAATTCAGATAAAATCCTCTGGACATTTCCCTTCTGAAGGCCTGTCCTCCCCCTCTTCGTTTGGGGCCCTGTTAAAGACCTCCCGGGGTGGATTAAACCCTGAATGGTTGAATAGTGCAGATTGTGAAGGCAGCAACTGCAAAAACCAGTGCCTCTTGGGGGGGAATTTGTGGAGTTGAGCATTTGGCTCCAGTTTCGGAACAGGTGTGGAGGCCCTAAAGTGCACAGGCCAGCCCTTCCAGATGTTGCCAGCTGTTGCTGGAGAAGCCGTTGGATTATTCATGGACATATTTTTGAGTAGCAAAGAAGAACTTTTGTTTCCAAAGGGTGGGTGGGTAGGCAGGGGGGATCCAAGTTTTAATAGGTGTGGAACGAACGCTTTTGGTTGCATTCCTCTTCGCTGTCTCAGCAAAACGCCATCCTGAAATGTTTCACTCAGAAGAAAGGACCGTTGTGAATGTTATTTTGGAAGCGCTAAACCTAGTCCTAACTGGAACAATTGAGGGTTGATCCATTAGAAAAGATCCATGATGTCAATGGGTCAACTCTAGTTGAGAGTATTGACTAGACCAGTCAGTGATGGCCAACCTTGGCACTCTAGCTGTTATTGGACTTCAATTCCCAGAAGTCCAAGTCTCTGTGAATCCACACAAATGGGTTTACTGTGTGTACTTGGGCTTCTGGGAATTGAAGTCCAAGAACAGTTGGAGTGCCAAGGTTCGCCATCACTGGTCTAGTCGATACTCTCCACTAGAGTTGACCCACAAGTCTAGAGCTTTGATGGTGAACCTTGGCACTCTAGGGGTTTAATTCCCAGACTTTAATTCCCAGAAGCCCAAGTCAGCACTCCTGTTGATCAGGGTTTCTGGGAATTGAAACTCCAGAACAGCCGGAGTGCCAAGTTTGGCCATCCGTTAACTGGACCAGAGTTCCTCAAACTTGGCTCTCCAGGTGTTCTTGGACTTCAATTTCCAGAAGCTCAAGTTAACACTCCTGCTGATCAAGGCTTCAGGGAACTGAAGTCCAGGAACATCTGGAGAGCCAAAGTTGAGGAACTCCAAACTAGACTGAGCAGGTGGGAAGTCCCGGAGTTGTAAATTAAAAAGTAACTTTTCCAAGCTTCTCTCCATCTACTCTATCCACAATGGATCTGATAAATCCAGCTCTTGGGTGGCCAACCATATCCTAGCTACGGCTAAAAGAGAGATGGAGAAGGAATTCTATTTCTCTGGCAGAGACAAGGAAGTTGGGTTTCCACCCCCAGACAGCAATTAAAGCAGACCCTTTTTCTCTAAATGAAACTCCACACTCTGTATTCTTCCACATCTATGCTCAGATGCGACTGTAAATCAGTTTTATATGGACATACCTTCCAACTGCCCAGCTGCTGAGAATTAATACAGTTGGAAATTTGCCATTTCCTGGGTGGGTGGTGGGGGAGAGGATAGGAAGCAGAAGAAGAAATATGTCATCTCCACACATGCATGGTGATGCATCCTATTCATTTTGAATGGTGGCATGGTTCTCTCTGGGTACCCACAGCCTCGGACCGTGATGGTGAACCTTGGCACTCCAGCTGTTCAGAAGCCCCCGTGAATCCACACAAACGGCTTTACTGTGATTCATCCATCCCGCCCTCGTCGCTCCCGGAAACGGAAGTAAAATGTGCCCATACGGAGGAAGGGTTAACCCAGAAGAGTCTTAACCATATGGGTGCGTTTTACTTCCGCTTCCGGGAGCGACAAGGGTGGCATGGGCTGGATGATTCGCAGTAAACCCATTCGTGTGGATTCATGGGGGCTTCTGGGAATTGAAGTCCAAGAACATCTGGAGTGCCAAGGTTCGCCATCATGGGCCTAGGAAGTCCTCCTCACACACTCCTTAGGCCTTCAGATATTACAATTATTACACTGTACAACAATGATTTTGCTACTGGGAATAGCACATATGATTTACATGCTATCGAGTGTGCTGAACTCAGAATTTGCCTATCCCGTACAGATTTTAAGGTGTGCTACAGCTGTTCAAATGGTTGACAGTTGGGTAATGTATTTTTACACGGGGACATTATAACAGTTGCAGCTCCCACTATGCCTATTGCCGCCTTAGCTGAATCACATCCCCTGGTGGCACGCATGTCCCAGCAACGGCTGGGCAAGTCAGGGAGCTGACGTCAGAAATAGGTCTATAAGGCAAGATGGACCAAGGGCTTTGTCTCTAGTGTGAAACCATCTTATTGGATAGTACAGCTAGGCCATAGTGAGTCTGTTTTGAGCAAAAGATGAATAGGCACAACTGTGTAAGTAAACCAGACAACTTTTGCTACATTTGTGGCAAATATACCCTGCGTGATCAATGCAAGAACCTAACCAAGAGGGTGAGATTTGCTAACTTTAATATCCTAGGCAGAATCAAACTTAAGATTTGGATTCAGCGCACTTGATTTAGTATAGGACACATGGATTAGACCAAGTAGCAGTGTTTTGTTTGTGTGTGATGCAGTGATACTAATGTTGTCCATTCCATCCTTTCTTGCTCTGTCCGTCAGCTGGTGGCGCTATTGGACCAGAGTTTTGCATCTGACACCTTTCCTGAGCTCAGTTCTTCTCAACTGGGAATCTTGAATCAAGCTCCCGCCATTTGGGCAATGCCATAAATTGAACCCAGCACTCTATGAAGTCAACATTGGGCCCTCTTCTGCTAGACAACAGGGCTTCCATCTTCTTCTTCTTCTGCTGCTGTATCCATTCCGGATATTGGCTATCCTCATGGCAATCGTCTTCCTGTTCTTAACTCCTTGGAACCGTTCTTCCTAGGACCTTCCACACCAGTCTCTCAGGTTCTCTAGCCATGAGGTCCATCTACGTCCAGGAGCTCTGTCTTCCCAGGGATCGTCCCTTGTAGAGCACGCTGGAGGATTCTATACTTTATATTGTTCCTCATGCTATGGCCAAAGTATTGGAGCTTTCTTTGCTTGATTGTTTTAAACAGTTCTTGTTCTTTATCCATCTGGTCTAACACTTCTGGTGGTACAGGGGTTAAACCAAGGGTGCCCAAATTACAGCCTGTGGGCCAGATCCGGCCCCCAACCACCAATTCATTTGGCTTGCGCTGCCCTTGTCACTCCTGGAAGTGGAGCATTCTAGGAGCATTTTACTTCTGTGAACGAATTGGCAGTCGGGGGCTGGATCTGGCCCACAGGCCGTAGTTTGGGCACCCCGGGTTAAACTGACTGCAACCAAAAGGTTATGAGTTCAATCCTGACCAGGGTACAAGGTTGACTCAGGCCTCCCTCCTTCCAAAGTTGGTAAAATGAGTCCCCAGCATGTCAGGAGCAAAATGCTAATTAACTAAGGTTGGTGGGGCTGTACAGAAACGTGATTGATCTCCCCACACTTTACTTCCTCTGGAAACAGGCTAGATGGGAAACTGGGGATTGACCTGCGACACCCTTAAAATGTGGGGGTCCAACAGCCCAAAGGTCCCTGTGAGAAGCAGACCAACCTGCCAAGATGTGGACCACGTGTTCATTCCCTCCTTCCGTTCTGTCCGAGATTTGAGATCTTGAGTGCCCTGATTAACTATGTGGGCCACAAAAACAAACCATGCCTTGGTCTTTCCCAGGGACGCTCCTCTAGTACGTTGTGTTTTCTGCTCTTTCTCCTCCTTTCCCTGCCCCGGCTCTTGATGTGTGAAGTTCAAGAACAACCCATTCTTTCGGAACTGGAGGTCCTTGACCTAGTTTGGAGCTTAGATGAGCTTTGCCAGGATGGCAGAAGCGTAAAAATAACTCCCTGCCCCCCACCCCCCACCCTCCTTCACTCTCTCCTTCAGTTCCTTCTCACCTTGCAAGGGAAGGAGTTTGTGTCCTCCCAGCTCTGAACACTTTGCTCTTCTAGGCCAAGGCCAAACTTCACCGCTGAGTCCCAGGAGACTCCAAAACGGTGAGGATTTTGCACCTTGTTACTTTGCAGATTCTAATATGTGTCACTCACCTGCCTTTGTTTCTACCCATCTACCTGGTCAGGTTTGGGGGGCTTCGGTTCCTCCCCCCCTTCAAGTCTTGCTGGGATACATCAGAGGTGCCCAAACCTTTCGGGCTGTGGGCCGGTCATGTGGTTCAGTGGGCCGGTCATGCGGTTCCTCCCAAGTAAAACGTGCCTTGCAATCTGTTTTGCAGCAGGATGAGATAGATTTTAAGGTGCCATTTTCTCTTCTTAAACCAGGGGTGCCCAAACTACGGCCTGTGGGCCGGATCTGGCCCCTGACACCAACTCATCTGGCCCACACTGCCCTTGTCACTCCTGGAAAGTGGAAGTAAAATGCACTCGTACAGGTGCACTCCCAGGTGTGACAAGTGTGAATTGGTATTGGGGGCCGGCCCCGGCCCATGGGCCATAGTTTGGGCACCCCTGGGATATACCTGTTGAATCGTCCCTTTGGCCACTGCCTAGAGGTGGCACCCTTCCTCCATAGCTCAGCTGGGGGGGGAAGGTAGGGAGAGGGGAGGCCTCCCTCTTACCTGCCACCCAGCACCAGCTCCATATTCAGCACCTGCCAGCATTAGACCCAGGGGCCAACGGAGATAAAAGCCATCTGCCAGGGCTGAACCAGGGACATTCATCAAGTTACCAAAGGGGGGGGGGGACAGGGTTTGGAGGAGGGACTCCTCATTTAGGTAAAATGGGTTGTCTCCAGGTAGATTAACACACCTATGGGGGGATTTTAGGGGGGGGGCTAGAATCCATGCATTCACTTGGCTCCCTACACTTGCCCTCAGGTATGTTGCCTTAGCAGCAAACCCCCTCTCCCCAGTTAGTAAGACAGAGAGAGAGACCTGATGCAACCCTAAATGCCACACCAGAGAAACCCATTTAGCATAAGAAACATATGCTTTGGGCATCAAGGGAAGGGGGTGGGCACCACAGAAATTCCCCACAGTGGTCCATAGGGATGTAATGCTGCAGTCTTCCTCTTCCTTTAAGTTTTGTTTAATTCCAATAAAGAAAATTTTTCTTCTATCATTTATTATTGTTTATATCAGGGGTTCCCAACCGTTTCGAGCCGGGGGGCCGGGCCACGCCCTCTCCGTCAGCTTCACGGGCCGGACGGCCATTTCACAGGGCCATAGCCAGGATTCTAGGCGTGGGTGGGCAGATGTTTTTCAGGGCTGGCCAACAAAGCCACTTTTTCATGCAGGGGTGCCCAGGAGGGGCAAACTGCTACCTCGGGGTGTTAATACATCCTGAAATAGCACTGGCCTTTTCTGATGACACATCGAACTGCAGCACTGCGGTGGCTTAGTGGTTAAGATGCTGAGCTTGAAGACTGGAAGGTCGGGTTTCGATATCCAAGGGCTGCGCTTGCTGACACGAAAGGGAGCCTCAACCGGGCGTCCCCTGAGTGGAGATTCCCCAGAAAAAACCCTTTCAACCCAGAGTAATCTCTGACACGAAATTATTATTAAGGGGGTGCAGTGGCTCAGTGGTTAGACCCGGGTACTGCATGACGGATTGAGCGCCCGTCTCTGTCCCTGCTCCGGGGGACATGAAAGCAGCCTCATTGGGGCGTCCCCTGAGCGGAGTTTCCCCAGCAAAAACCCTTTCAACCCAGACTACTGTACAGTATATTCTTCTCTTGCCGGGCGGGGCGGGGGGCCCCCGCGGAATCTGACTCCCTTCTGCGCCCGCCCGCCCGCCCGCCTCCCCCCGGTGGGCCCTGCCATTGGCTCCGCCGCGGCGCGCCTGGCCAATAAAAGAGCGCGCCCGGAGTGCGGCGTGCTCAGTGCGGAGGTGGTTCGAGCCCGGCCGGAGGTGGGAAGCTAAAGCTCCGGGGATCCGCAGACCGAGGGCGCGGGAACAACCGCCTTGCAAGGTAGGCAGGGAGCAAGCTTTAATCCGCGGTGGCTCAAGGCGCGTTTTGCCCCAAAGTTGCTCCTCTTTTGGGTATGTAGATATCCCGGTCCCCGTCTTAGACTCGGAGGGGTGGGTGGATCATCGCCCCATTTCTGCCCCTCTCTACTCACGCGGGGAAGCACCAGCAGCCAGTGGTTAAACTGCAGCGCCGCAGCCCAAAGGTTGTGAGTGCGATCCCGATGGGAGCCCAGGTTGATTAGCTTGTAATTACATTGTGGACCGTCCAGAGAGTCCACGAAGCGCTCTGGGGCGGTATAGAAACGTTACTGCTATACTATTGCTATTGAAGCAGGTCTCTCGAGGACCCCTGAGGACTAGAAACCTTGCATGGTACTCTAGGAAGCCCCGGATTGCAGGCAGTGATGGTGAACCTTGGCACTCCAGGTGTTCTTGGACTTCAGTTCCCAGAAGCCAAAGCCAGCACTCCTGCTGAGCAGGGCTTCTGGGAATTGAAGTCCAAGAACACCTGGAGTGCCAAGGTTGACCATCACTGCCCTATGGTAATAGAGTAGATCAGGAGTTCTTAACCTTTTAAAGCCAGGGGCCATTGGGTCATGCTCCCCCAGACAGCTTTGGAGGCTGGATGACATTTGGCCCTTCCTCCACCACAGGGCACTTCCTAATGTGGTGGAAGTGCTGGTGGGCCGCAAGAAATGGTGCAGCATCTGGCCGGTGGGTAGCAGGTGGAGAATCCCTGGAGTAGACCCTCCCGCCAGGGACCCAACACTGATCTTCAGGCAGTGATTGACTAATCCTGAGGACGAACGGCCTAGGTTGGCGAAGTCTACAGGGAAGGATGGGGGGTCCCCAAGTGGATTAAACCCCACTTGAATCCATCTTGAATGAAGGGCAGCAGCTCCATCCATCCTGGCCTGGGGCTGATGATGAGGACTTTGCATGCCAGAAGGGATGAGGGCCAGAAAGTGACTCACCGAACTGGACCCGTGGTACTATGGGTGTCACACAGCGATGCCGGAGGCCAGTGGAAGGCTACTGCAATTCTATGGTTCTCAAGACAATCTTCATGGCTGATTGCCATGAGGAGAGCCAATATTTAGGATCTGGTATGGCACAAGAAGAGGAAGAAAAAAGTAACTCGGAAGCTCTGGGTTCAAAGCCTCTGTGTGTAGACAGACCATTCTTTAGTTTAAAGCTCTACTAGGATTGATCCAGAAGTAATAATAATAACTCTGTATTTTCCTCTTCTGTCCCTTCTTTTTTCTTTCCAGATCTTCTTCCAGATCTCTTTTTGGGCGCTTCATCAGTCGCTGACATGTGGTTCCTGGAAAAGGTTCGGGCCTCGCCAGGAGATGCCAGCCAGTTCAGCCCCTTATCTCTGGGCTCACCCCCTGCTCCGGATAAACCCGGCCCACTGGGTGCTGCTTTCACCAACATTTTAACTCCGGACCGGATCCCGAAGTTCTGCATCCCGCCACGGCTGGCCAGCCCGGCTGCGGCGAAGAGTCCGGGCACGGGTTTCCTCCCTCACCGCTGCTTCACTGAGCCGGGTTTGCAGTGTGCCGCCGGCTGCCACGGCAGCGCCCCAGGTCTGGTCCTGCCTCATCTCATCCAGGTGGAAAGCGTGGAGGAGATCCCAAGCGTGGGAGAAGGAGAAGACAACGACGGCACCAACTCTGACCCCCAGTCACAAGCGGCTCTCTCCCTGCCCCATATCCCCAAAGCCCAGACCTCTTACGGCTTCTGCATGCTGCTGGAAAGCCCCCACACCCGGAGGAAAGAGTCCATCTTCCATAACGACACTTCAGCCAGTAACGGCCTCCCTTTAAAGGGCCTCACCCTGCCCCGGGCCAGGGCCAGCAGCTACAGCGGCGCCCAAGAACTGGCCTCCAGCCCTCCCTATGCCCACCCGTCCACTGGCCTCAGGTCCGTCTTTCTAGCCCGGCAGGCCACATTGGACAGTGACACAGCCTCTTCCACCGAGTCCTCCCCCTTCAGCTCGCCGCTGCTGGGCCGGTGGTCATCTCGGAGACCCGTGGGGTCACTCTTCAAAGTCCGGAGCCAGGAAGGCCTGCGTTGCAAGACTCTGACCGGCAGGGGCTCTTTGGGCACGATGACCAGGGCTCACTCTCTGTCAGCAGAAGAGGGCAGCTCCACGGACAGTAGCCCCAACTCCGTCCGGCGGTCTTCAGAGAGCCTCTTTGATGCTTCTCGGACCTATAGCCTCTCCCCGCTCTCCATCTTCCCCTTGGACGTGCCCTGCGGTGCGGGCTGGGAGAGGCTGGGCCGGGAGAGCACGGTGACCCTGGGCAAAACGGGCCTGCTCCGCCTTTCCTCCGAATATTGCCCCGAGAACCGGCGCTTGCGTGTCCGGCTCATCAGCGTGGAGGGCCTTTACGGGGTCTCCTCGGAGCCCAAGGCCATCAATTGCTGCGTGACCTTTTCTCTCTTGCCGGGGAAGGTCCAGAAGCAACGAAGCACCATCATCAAGCACAGCCGGAACCCCATCTTCAACGAGGACTTTTTCTTCCTCGGCATTGCGGAAGACGACCTCTACAGCCTCTCCGTCCGGATGAAAGCGGTGAATAAAGGCTCCACCATGAAGCGGGACCTCGTCTTGGGGGAAAGCGCGGTGGCCTTGGCGGCCCTTTTAGCACTGTGAGAATGCTTTAAGGCAGGGATTCTCGGCCTGGGGGCCGGATATGGCCTGCAGCACCATTCCATGTGGCCCCAACACCTGGAAGTGCCAAGTGGTGGAGGAAGGGCAGAATGACCATCTGGCCCCCAAGACTGTCTGAGGGAGCGTGACCCAATGGCCCCTGGCTTAAAAAGGTCAAGAACTCCTGCTTTAAAGACTGGAAAGGCATTATTTATATTTTTTTTCTATTTTGCACTTAGGAGGCCTCTGTGCATGTGTATGCACTATGTGCAAAAATGCTGTGCATTTTAAAAATTAATAAATCAATTGCATTTTTATTTAAACATACAAATGTGTCTGTTCGTGGTGTCTTACTAAGAGAAGAAATGACTGTGGTTTTTAGCTTTCATATTGGCATTGCACTTCTAAAGACCAAAAGTGGGTTTTTCATTATCCACCCTTGAAGGCAGGCCCGTTTTGCTATTCCTGCATTAAGTAAACTTCAAGGTCGCCCTTCCTCGGAAGCCAGTTGTATCCGATTCTTTGCAGATTTATTTATTGAATTTCTATGCCACCCATCTGGGTGTTTTCCCGCACTGGGCAGTGAACAGAAAACAAACCACAACCATACCCACAACAAATCAAACCCACCACTGATAAATACATCAGAAAATAAAATAATTGGTGTCTGAGGACAGATGTTTCCATGGTCACGTGGCAGGCATGACACCGGACACTGTTACCTTTCCCACCAAAGCAGTACATATTACTCTTGACATTTCTTGCTTTCAAGCCTTTTGTCTTTTCCCTCTAGAAACGCTTTCAAGCTGTAGAACAGGGGTTGCCAACCTTTTCGGGCAGTGGGCCGGTCATGTGGTTGAGCGGGCTGGTGACGTGGTTCCTCCCACCTGGAAGCAGAGGTAAAATGCACCCACGCATGTACAGAATGCCGCACAGGTCTTCTATGGCAGTATTTTGCATGGGTGAGTTGTAGTTCCACTTCCAGGAGCGGCGATGACGGTGCAGGCTGGATGAATTGGTGGCAGGGGACGGATCTGGCCCTGCTATAGAAGTTTGCACAAAATGCAGCCCCAGAGACCAATGCTTCCTAACCTTTAGTTTTCAGACTTCAATTCCCAGAAGCCTAAGTTAGTGGATTGGCTGATCTGGGCTTTGGGGAATTGACCTTGACTTCTGAGAACTGAAGTCCGAAAGCCAAAGTTTGGTCTAGAAAGTCATCAGTGCTGGACTGTAAATCTGAAATGACATTCTTAGCAGCCGGGAGAGGTTCACAGGCCTAGATAGGGATGCCTTGCACCCAGAAATTGGTGCCATCCCCTCCTCCACCTTTGGCCACACTTCGTGGTAGGTACTGTGGTTTAAAATGCTTCTGAGTGTCTACGTGGTGGGACTGAGCACCACGGTGACTCCAGAGCCGATTTACAGATGGCAGTGATCACTCATGATCCAATTATCCCGAGCTAATGAGATCTTGCCTTGGACTGAATGCAGGCTTTTTCCTTGGCTGGCAGGAAATTTTGCACGTGGAACAACTTCCTAACTTGGACAGTATCATGGCAGCCATAAGGTTTGTTTTCTTATCACAGCTCTTACTTTATTTAAAAGTTGTTGGGGTTTTTTCCTCCTTGCATTCATGGGCCACATTTCTCCCGATGGGGAACTCAAGAAAATTTCACAATGTTAATTTAAAAATAAATAAGTCAGCAGTTTGATACCCGAGTACTGCACGACGGAGAGAGCTCCCGTCTCTGTCCCAGTTCCTGCCAACCTAGCAGTTCAAAAGCAAGACATTGCAAGTAGATAAACAGGGACCACTTTGGTGGGAGGGTAAACAGCATTCTGTGCACACTGGTGTCTAGCCATGCTTGCCCCATGTCTACGGAAACGTATGCAAAAGCAGCACTGGCTCTTTGGCTATAAACAGAGATGAGCACTGAACCCTAGAGCCGGATATGACTGGCTTTTGAGCAAGGGTGACCTTTACTAGGCTGGTGTTGGCTTTCCCCCCTGTGGTTTCTAATAGTCCAGGGCACGTGTTCTGCCAGGAAACCATCTTCCAACTAAGCCATTCTCATCCGGTCACGGAAGAACAGCCACTAAATCCATCCTCACGACTTCCTCATGTCTGCATTCTTTAAGGGACAAACAGCCTTTCCCCCTGAGTAGAGACAGGAAAGTTATGCTTTTGGAAACTTCCACCCAAACTAAATTCCCAGAAGCCCAAGTCAGGACTCCTGCTGATGAGGGCTTCTGGGAATCGAAGTCCAACAACCCCTGGAGCGCCGAGGTTGGTCATCCCGGTTTAGATGGATGGGAAAGGATGGTTATTTCTGGTAAAGGTGTTTCTGCTTGCCTGTTTGGCCGGCGTCCAGAGTACGTCAGCAGCTGTTGTGGTGGATGAAAACGACATGCAAACAGACGAAAGCAAAGCTGCAGCCGCTACATATGGTTGGAATTTTCCTCCCTCGTTGTTTTCTTTCCTTTTCTGGGGAGACAACCAGGCTCTCGAAGGTTCAAAAGCAATCAGACCGTGTACAGGAACCAATCGCCAGGGCCATTGGAAAACATTAGTTATGTAAGAGGCCGTAAAATGGTGCTGATCCATAGAGCAAACGAGAGATGCTTTTAATAGCCAAGCTTTGGCAGCTCCCCAGTCCTATTTGCAAGGAAAAGCTTCCCCAGAGGTGCAGAGATGAGCAATGGGGGTTTGTGTGTAAATGTCAGCCCAAAAGGAGAATGCGGGTCCCAGAGGCCAATTCAGCAGTGGACGGACATTCGAGCAGAGTCAGATTCACTTCTCACTATGATGCTAATTTCATTTATGGAGTAGGCTGCAAACATGATACGTGTATTCCACGCACAACTTGAAAACACCCCACCTTTTTTTGCCTACCGCACCCTGGGACCAAGATGCAGCATGGGGATTTGCCAAACTGGCTGGAGGATTCTGGGAGTTGTAGTCAAAGAAGCAAAGGTCGCCCTTGCTCGAAAGCCAGTCATATCCAACTCTAGGGTTTAGTGCTCATCTCTGTATAGCCAGCACGGTCTGTGTCTGCAGATGTTTTTGTGGACATGTCTCAGGCATGTGCATGGAATGCTGTTTCCCTTCCCACCGAAGTGGTCCCTATTTATCTACTTGCAATTTCTTGCTTTCGAACTGCTAGGTTGGCAGGAGCTGGGACAGAGACCGAAGCTCAGTCTGTTATGCAGTACCCGGGAACTAAACTCCGACCTTCCAGTTGCAGGCCCTAGTAAGTTTCCTTGACTCCACCAGCAAATAGGTTACTATCTATGCTTTCAAAACTTGAGCCACAGTTTTCAATAACTTCATCTTGACTGTTCTCATCTGGAGACAGATGACTAAGATTTCACAGGCATGGTTGAATCCGCTTTGGGTTTAGTAGTCCAAACTTCATGGGAGTTGTCCAGGGTGCTGAACAATATCCTCCAATGCAGGGAGGATGGGTGGAAGTTTCCAAAAGCAAGTCAGAGCTTGAAAGTTACTTTTTTTTAACACACATACTCCCAGAAATCTCAGAGGTTTTTGTGATAACCATTCAGTTCAAGTCAGAGCTTGAAAGTTACTTTTTTTTAATACACAAACTCCCAGAAATCTCAGAGGTTTTTGTGATAACCATTCAGTTCAAGTCAGAGCTTGAAAGTTACTTTTTTTTAACACACAAACTCCCAGAAATCTCAGAGGTTTTTGTGATAACCATTCAGTTCAAAGGATGCAAAATATGAAATGGGGATACAGAATAAAAGGCAACTGTCAGCTGAATTGATAACCAAAGCAACTCATTCCCACTTGACATTTTGTATTCGACCTCAGCAGTTCTAGAGTGATTTTATTGTGATCTCACTGCAAACATATTGCATTGATGCTGAAAGTTGCCCTGCAGGCTATCATAGCCAAAAGACCGGTTATATATCTTCTAAATAAATACACACTAGAGTACGGTGTAAACAATGAAAATGATAAAATAGAAGCAATAAAAGAATAAGTAAGGCAAGGAGGATTGGCAATTGTCTTGGGCACTGGGGCATAAAGAGACCCTGAACCTGGATTCTAACAAATATAGGATTAACAGAAGGGGGTTAATCCAGGGCCTTTTTAATAACAGTAATGTTTTGAATGGAAACAGTAGAGCCACAGACATTTGAAGCATAATGGAATGAAACTGATGGGTGGGAGATCAGGAGAGACGGTGAAAGAGGATTTCTGAACAAAACATAGAGTTGGTACAAGCAGTTTGCTGTGGCAAGATCGGAAGATTGGCCCTCCAGATGTTTTGGGCTTCAGATCCCAGAAGTTCCAGCCAGAACCCCCCATGTTCACATATTTGGAGGGGTTGAAATCTAAAACATCTGGAGGGGGAAATTGGGGAGTGATGGAGTTGATGATGCCAGCTGAGTGAAAATTCTGCGTTCAACAGAAGAATACCTGGACTGGATGAGAGAGCGAGAGAGAGAGCAGGAACAGAGAGATTTGCTGCTTTCTATGCCATGCTTTTCAGGACGATGGACTAAGTCCAGGATTCCCCAACCTTGGGTCTCCAGGTGTTCTTGGACTTCAATTCCCAGAAGCCCAAGTCAGCACACCTCCTGATCAGGGCTTCTGGGAGTTGAAGTCCAAGAACATCTGGGGACCCAAGGTTGAGGAACCCTGGTCTACCTCAGCCCCTATGCTCCATCAAGTTCGTCTTTGTGGTCTCTGTGAATCCACATGAATGGCTTCACTGTGCATACACACAGTAAACCCATTCATTGGGTTAATAGGGGGCAATGAGGAAGAGCAAGTTACAGGTAAGCAACCTGTTATTATAGACCAGGGCTCTGCAAACTTGACTCTCCAGGTGTTTTTCGACGACAATGACCAGAAACACAAGTCAACATATCTGCTGATCAGGGCTTCTTGGGATTGAAGTCCCAGAACATCTGGAGAGCCACATTTGAGGACCCCTGGACTAGCCTGCTCTAACTGTGATCTTCCCGTACGCCAGTCCCCAAGCATAATTCCACAGGTATGGTGGATTTTCGGACCCGTAATGCACGAAATTAACTTTTCCAAGCTCTGAGTGTGACTCGTGGTGCACTTTCACAGCCTCACCTCCTCACCCTTCTTCCGTGAGATCCTTGTTGACATGAACTCAGGTGTTATTGTGCTTTCTGGGCTCAGTGCATGGGGCTGCCACATCACCCATGTGTCTCTGTTGATCTGGCGTTCTTCCTCCCCTTTTCACCCTTCCCTGCCTTTCCTATAAAAACTAGGGACAGGACAGCCTGACAAACAAAGACTCTTGTGTTAAAAAGCCAATGCGGGCCGTCGCTAAGCAACTAATGACAACCCCCGGAGAGTTGGGTTTGAGGGAGGGTGGCTGAGCTGGCAGGAGGCCAAGGGGACAGGGCAGAGGGACCAGAGCAGGCCAGGGTGTATCTTGGGGGGGGAGGGCTACATTGTGCTCATCTAGGGGATGGTGGGATTTGTAGTCCAAAACAAAGGGGCAAAATGTAAACGCTCTGAGAATGAAGTTCGGGGTAGAAGTGCTATTGGGGCTAGCATGCGATGGGAGCATGAACTGTGCCACCCACTGCCTGGGGTGACCAGAGGTGGCCCCAGAAACGCTGGTGTCTCCAATACCAGACAAAGATGGCAGCCACATAGAAGAGCCAGCCAGATGGAGAGTTGGTTTTGTTCCTTTACGTTGATGATGTGGCCATGCTCTCCATCATTCTTGTCAGGTGGTGAGAATGGATGGTTCAGATTCACCCAAGGGGTTCCCTGGCTGTCTGGAAACATGAACCTAGATGTTCCAAGCTGTAATCCTCTATGTTTAGTCACTCATGTTTATGGAATGGCAAGTTGTTTCTCACTTAGGTAAAGGTCGCCTTTGCTTGAAAGCCAGTTGTATCCAACTCTAGGGTTCAGTGCTCATCTCTGTTGATAGCCAAAGAGCCAGAGCTGTCTGTGTTTGCAGACATTTCCAAAGATATGTGGCAGGCACTCCTAGACATCAAAGTGCATGGAACACTGTTTACCTTCCCACTTAAGTGATCCCTATTTATCTGCTTGCAATTTCTTGCTTTCGTACTGCTAGGTTGTCAGGAACTGGGACAGAGACGGGTGCTCATTCCGTCATGCAGTATTCGGGTTTTGAACTGCTGACCTTCCGCCTCCCAGCCAGCATCTTAATCAATTGAGCCACTGAAGTAAAGGTATTGTGTGAATACAATTCTCTTGTTCTACGTTTTGGCCTGTTTAACACGTCAGGTCAGACAAGCTGATAATAAGCTTTTTGAAGAAGACGATGGAAACGGTTCTCAAATTCATTTCTTCTCTTGGGCGCCTAGTGCCAAATGGGACACATAAGCAGCCGGGTTGCGTACCAAGAGCTACTGACCGGAGTCACTTAGGCGGGTGTAAATTCCCCTGTACCAACTCTGGACAGCCGAGTTGTTTGCTTGTTCGAATGCCAGCCTGCAAACAGTCACCCGGAGCAAGAACGATCCGGGCACGATGGGTGCCAAGGTGATAAAAGAAGTGACTCACCGGCCAGGCTATCTCTCTGGAGCAGGATGTTTGGAGGGAAGCACATGGCACAACCCAACGGCACATGCCAGCGTCACAGGGACAATGGATTAACGTCGAACAGTTGAATATTCAATCGTACCCACCACCACCCCTTTGGTAAAGGTCAGGAATGAGTTTTGAAGCATGGCGTCCGTGTTCAGAAAGGGGCCTGTGAGTCATTCCCTCTGCAGGGTGGATGTGGAAATATAAGCAGAGCTCATAATGTGATTTCTGGGAAGCCGAGAAGACAGCCAGCTGAAGCCCCAGGGGCCACATCACTGGCTCTTCCGCCTTCCTGGCCGAGCCTCTCTCCCAGGGGCCTCACTCCACTTCCCATCAACCTAGCCAAAGAGCACCCCAGTCTTGACCAGCAGGGAAGTCTACGTCTGAAACGGCAGAGTTTCAAAACCCAGCCCGCAAAGGTCCAGGGCTTAGAGAAGTTATTGATCCCCATCTCCGTCAACAGCTCATACATACGCTGTAAGACAGGGATTCTGAAATTGCGGCCTGCAGGCCGAACGCGGCCCATGGTGCCATTTCATGTGGGGGGCCCATTGCCTCCACTGCACCAGGAAGTGCATGTGGTGGAGCTTAGGAAAGTTATTTCTCCCCTTCTTAGTCAATAGATCACACATACGCTGTAAGAGCTATTTTCTGAAAATAGAAAGGCGAAATGCAAAGTCAACACACCAGCCTGGATGCTAAACTGATGACTCTCAGGAACTCTTTCAGTCCATTTGGCAAATCAGGGGTTGCAACTAACCAGTAGTTAAAACCAATTAATGCCTTCGCCAGCTTTCCTCAGTCTTTCCTATGTCTTCTGGATTAGTATTCTGGAAATCATTCTAATTACTACATTTCTGCCTTGCTTTTCAGCTAACTCTGCCGAAAGCAGATTAAAAAGAGGTTTAAAACACATGTTTAGTCCCTGAATAATATAACAATTAAAATATTGGGATCCAAAGCCCATTCAAATTTACATAAGGCCAAGGTCACCCTTGCTCAAAAGCCAGTCGTATCCAGCTCTAGGGTGCAGTGCTCATCTCCTTTTGCAGGCAAAGAGCCAGCACTGTCTGCATTTGCAGATGCTTCTGTGGTCATGTGGCAGGCATGACTAGATGTTGGAGTGCACAGAATGCTGTTACCTATCCCACAGAAGATGTACCTATTTATCCGCTTGCAATTTCTTGCTTTCGATCCGCTGGGTCACCAGGAGCTGGGACAGATGCCTCTAAAAAAAACCCCAATTTAATACATCCCCCCCCCGACCACAAGAAATAGAGTATCCTTTCAATACAGATGTGGGCTGCAGGACTGTTTCATGTTTCTGCAACAGCATCCAGGGGGTGAGGTACAAAATGTCCCCGTTTCTTCCTTAGCTGCGAAGGTGTAATGGTTTTTCCTGTAACTTCCCCTTATCTTGTCTGTGCTAAAGGAAGTGCTGCTTAAGTGCATGAATAAGAGGTTATCCATGCGCTGAGTGCTACAGGAGTATTTCAGTAAGTGAAAGCGAAATACAGCTAAAGCAGGGATTCTCAACCTGAAACCCGTGGGCCAGATGTGGTCTGCGGCACCATTTCATGTGCCCCCTCCCCTTGTCTCCACCACACCAGGAAGTGCCAAAAGGGGATTTTTATGTTGAAGGACTAGGAAATCTGTTCAGTACCAGAGTCATTATTCTGGCTCTGAGTGGCAGAAAACAAGAATCATATAGACTTTGATTTCTTTATGCCTGAAGTTTTCCTTCCCCACCAGGAACCAACGCTGCCAGTTAGCCAGAATTTCCATGGGGAAAATCCCCAATATGCAGCTTTCGTTGACTTGTCCAGACCTTTAATTATTTTACAGCATTTCAGAGAGATGGGCGTGGAGGAGCAAGAGACTGCTCAGATGGGTCTGCTTTCCATATTCCCCAATAATTCAGCCTCCTAAAATAAATATTTGAAACAAGCGGAAAACCCCACAGATAAGATACAGAGAGGAAATGCTCTGCTGCTCAAGTGATTTTTTATGCAAACCTTCCATCTAATCGCACCCGATTCTTTGTGTTTCCACTTAATGTAATTATTAGAGACAATGTCACTGGAGCCGAGCTAAGAATCCAGCCGGCCGTGTAGTGAGATAAGATGGGGGGCACAGCTGCATTCGTGTTGGTAGTCAAGAAGGTTGCTTTGGTTCATGCTAATCCCTCACGTATCCTCTGATATAATTTAATTACTACAGTCTCCAACAACCCAGCAACTCCATAACCAAGTCTGGCACTGGGGTTATGAGTTTCATAAGCAGTAATGAATGAATAAGACCAGATAATGTTCTTTCTGTACGCTCAATCTTCCTACAGCTAAAAGCCCGCAATAGGGTAAAAAGGAATAAACAATTGTTTTAATCAAGTCTAGGTTATGTAAATGGCCGATAAAACCAGCCAGGTCACAAGGTTGTGCCTTGGGAATGAGCCTTTCCTTCTTAGTGGGACAGTAGACATTTCATGAGATGATAAAAGACATTATCAAGTCCCTGTTTCAAGTTGATTCGTGGTGGAAGTGTTGGAGGAGCTTTATGGAAATGGCTTCCCTGGGTAATGCATCTCATGCCTAACTTTCTCATGCAGCGGAGTTTGTTCCAGTCGGGCTTTCCTTAGGGCGGAAAGAAACCCAACAGATAACCCATCATTGTGAGAGTTCAGTTGTTTCCCCCTAAACTGTGAATGCGAATTCTAAGTCTCTTATTGAGCTACACATCTCAACAATCTGTAGGATGGAACTATGGCCATTTAAAGAATGCCGAGCTACCATAATGACATCGTATAAATACACTCAAGGTTTGTCCTTAATTTCTGACTTGTTCTTTGACTTCTGACCTCAGGTTCGCTTCCTAACTTTGCTTCCTGGCTTAGTCCTGGCTTGTGTCTCACCCTTTAGCTTAGATGTTGTGTTTGTTGGTCTCTTGACTTCTCTCTGTTCTAACCACAGACCGCTTTCCGCTCTTTCCTGCCCAGCCTTGGTTATCTACAAGGGGAGGTGGGGGTGGAATCAGCAGGGACAGCTGCCACCCCAAGTCAATATGGAACAAATTTAATAATGGAATGTTAATCACGCTAGGACTCGAGCTAATCTCTCGTATTTATGTTTCCACTTAGTGATCAAATTGTAAATAAATATTACCCTACTACGGGCGACTTTGGAGCATGTGCTGCAAGTTATTTTGTAAAGGACTTGCTGGCCTGTGATTAAAGCATGTTTTGAATGCTATCTCGTTATCAGCAATTTGGGCTCTAGTTTGGATTGAAAAGTTACTGTTTGCCTTGTAGAACTTTCATCTTGCCAATCTCCCCATGGAATTGACTTTCACCTTCCTAACTCCAAAGGGTTGACGGGGGCAGACTTCCCTCACGTGAAGCAATGAGGGGTAGTCCAGGGAAGTTCTTACAAAACGATGATGCAACCTATCTATAGATGGTCTTGAGAAGGTGCCAATGCCCACGACAAAAAAGAGCTCAAGTTGAACGCTTCATCTGCGCCGGCCAATTGGATCAGATTAGGCCCTAAAAGCTCAGATGAAAAATCATTCTTATATTAAGCAGCAGACTGATAACAGAATGTAAACATGGTGTTGATTAGCATTTAGGCCTAACCTTTCTCCTCTTCAGGGTTGTATCTCACGTGGTCTGAGTTACAGGACATGTGGCCTTGAACAAGAACTGTTGAAGTCTATAGACAGGGTCTAGCTCAGTGACAGCCAACCTTGGCACTCCAGATGTTCTTAAACTTCAATTCCCAGAAGCCTTGATCAGCAGGAGTGCTGACTTGGGCTTCTGGGAATTGAAGTCCAAGAACACCTGGAGTACCAAGGTTCACCATCATGGGCATAGGTCCTCTGATCTGGCCCTCCAGATGTTCTTGAACTTCAACTCCCAGAAGCCCTGATCAGCAGAAGTACTGACTTGGACTTCTGGAAATTGAAGTCCAAGAACATCTGGAGTGCCAAGGTTCACCATCTCGGGTCCAGCTCAGTGGTTTCCAACATGGGGGCTCATGCCCCACAGGGGACATCAGTTCCCAGAAACCTTAGAACATTGGCTGATCAGTGCTCTGGGGAATTGACTTAGTCTTCTGGGAATTGAAGTCCAAACACTGAAGGTTGCAAAACACGGGTCTTGCTTAACACAAACTACTCAGGATTTGTAGTACTTGTATTTAAGCTGCTATGTTCCTTCAAAGGCAGAACTGAATGGGGCACGTGCTACTCCCTGTATCTGGCAGCCAGTTTGAAGCTATTGGATTGGCTGCGTTGTGTAACGTAGGAACCATCAACAGTACTCACACAAATAGATACAGAGACTGGAAAAACAACCATTTTGTGCTTGCCACTCAAAAGCGTTCACTGGTAGCACCTGCACTTACAAAACGATTCCAGAAACATACTGGAAAACCGTTCAATACGAGTGAGATATTATAATTGCTGAAATGTAAGAGAAGCGAAAAGTGCACTGTATGCCTCATTAGGTTTCATTTTGTGGTTTAAATAATAAATAGTATTCAGGTTGCCAGGTTGCCAAGGCACAGAGGGGAACTTGACCCAAATATTTATTTCCACTGATTATTGATCCGGGGTACGCATAAGAGCAAGCTCTCCTAGATCAATTGTGCTTACTTTTTCTGGTTGATCAATTGGGCACATGTAAATCAAACTCCTGACGGCCTGGAGTCTGAATCACCTATCAAGCCAGGACACATCATGCCAACCCTAGATTGCTATCTAAATAGGCTCATTTGTGTATCCACGAACTGCTCTGCCTTTGAGCCAGGTTATGGCCAATGATTTTGCTATTGGTCATCAGGATCAGTTCCTGTTCATGGGAAATGGGAGGAAGAGGAAGAGGAAGAAGAGGAAGAGGTCTACTGATCTACATAACTGCGTTCCCTATCTGCCAATGCAGACTAGTATGCTTCAGAAAAGGGTTTGAAAACAATTGGACTCCAATGCCGATCATAATAATTTGATGTCAGAAATTATCCTGGGTTGAAAGGATTTTTGCGGAAGAAACTCCACTCAGGGGATGCCCGAATGAGGCTCCTTTCATGTCTCCAAGTTCTGAGACAGAGATGGGCGCTCAATCCATCATGCAGTCCCCAGGGTCTTGAACTGATGACTTGCCAGCCTTCCAGCTAACAAGGCGAGCTTCTTAACCACTGAGCCCAGTAATGGGTTGTCAAAATCTTCATTACCCCACTGTGATGTCATGGATGTCATGGGCGTAGCTGACGTCATGATGTCGTGGGTGGAGCATGATGTCGTGGGCCGGAGAGGCAACTGAACCGGTCGCCCAGGGGTTTACCACCACCCCGGCGACCCCTCCTGATGGGGCGCTACTGGTTCAGGTGAACCGGTCCGAACCGGTAACATCCCATCACTGACTGAGCCACAACAGCCCCTACATTACAGATGGAAATGGGGAAGAGCAGGTTTCCTCCTGGTGTTCTGTTATCCCCTTGCAACACTCGAGCTCACAAGCTTGTGTGTTTGTTCCCTTGGACATCACAGCCTGTCACAGAGGTATGCAGAGTGTAACAGTGTCCAGAGATGCACAGAGACGGTTGCACAAGGAGACGCTATCCAAGGAAGCCATTGTTCCAAAGAGGCTGCCCTTAATTCAGGCATGAAATGTTCCTCTAAGTGACAGGTTTCGTTGTTTTTTAAAAAGTAGCTCTGCCAGAACTAGGTCACTCACGTGATCCGTCCCCTCTCTGTTATTTCCTTTGGGTGACAGTGAGAAATAGTCCTTTAGCTGCTAATGCTTTGCTTGGGCTAGCTGGATCAAGAAAAATCCCTGAGCTCAATTCACGCAGCATGAATTAGTGTTGGCGAAGGAAGCTTTTCTGGCCATGAAACAGGGAACACCTGGTTTCTAGAAGGGGCTGCTCTTCCTTTCTTAACCTGAGATCTTTGTTTTCAGTTATTTCTGGAGAACCTGTGAGTTGTAGCAAAGTTCTCCATGTTCTGTCCACAAGTAGCATCAATGATCTAGTGGAGTCAGAGCTGAACTGGGTAACAGCACTAGTACTTTTTGATCAGAAGAGATGATGGCATCACCAGCAGGACTTCCTTGTCAGTGCTGAGCTTTGTTGTTATACCTGCAACACAACTTAAAGCTGGGGTGCCCAATTTTTTGGGGCGTGGTACGGTCACGTGGTTCAGCGGGCTGGTCATGTGGTTCCTCCCACCGGAAGCAGAAGTAAAACATGCCTTGCAATCTGTTTTGCAACAGGATGAGATAAATTTTAGGCTGCCACTTTCCCTGCTTAAACCAGGGGTGTCCTGATTATGGCCCGTGGGCCAGATCCAGCCCGATGCCAATTCGTTCGGCTGACACCAACCTTGTTGCTCCTGGAATCAGAAGTAAAATCTGCCCATGTGTTTTACTTTCCATTTTTTACTTCCACTTCCAGGAGTGATGAGAGAGGCATGTGCCGTATGAATTTGTATTGGGGTTGGATCTGGCCCATGGGCCATAATTTGGGCACCCCTTACTTAAAGGGAATAGATTTGTCATTCTAGTTGTAATGCAAAGCACTGTGCATCCACAGGTTCAAGCACGAGGAATCAAGAGCCAGTAACTGTACTTCTGGAAGAGATGAAAAGCCCTTGAACTAGCTCATTCGCTTTTTGAGAAGAAGTGTCTCCCCCTCCCCCCGTGTTAAAAATAATAATTAATTATTTAAGATCCTGAATTGGTGGTCTTACTGCTTGTGGCACACTGTCCCAAAAAGTTAGCCAATGGGGCCATGGGTTGTACACTACACAGTAAAAGCTGTTTGATTTCCCTTTAATTGTCATGGCTCCATTTTAGGGAATTTTGGGATTTAAGTCAGTTCCAACTCAATGACACGTAGCAACAATAACAATGTACTGATAATTCACTACTAGAAAAAGCCAGGATTCCCATAGAATGGTGACCTGATAATTCAAGTGGCACTAGACTGCTATGACTTTGTGGTGAAGATAATTATTTATTTATTGTATTTGTTCAGATTTATATTACAGTCAAAACAGCAATGGTACAGTAAAAATCATAAAATACAACCCCACAAAACAACCAAAGCAGAACACAGACTTAACTCCCCTCTGGCCGTTGTTGTGGGCCCAGAGGAGGGGACGAGGTCTCAGCCCTAGGTCTCAGTTTAGTTCAGAACAACATCTATCTGCAGAGCTTGCTTGGAGAGCTGTCCAAGGTCCTGAACATGCTTGATTCGCTTTCACTCTGAAATGTTGGCCGATTGACAAGTCAGGAGTCCTCAAATATGACTTTCCAGATGTTCTTAGACTTCAATTTTGAGATCAGCAGGTGTACTGACTTGGGCTTCTGATAAATAAAGTCGAAGAACCCCTGGAGAGCCAGGTTTGGGGTACCTTGGACTAGTGTGAATGCTGTGGGCAGAAAGTGCTATCCTACAGACAAATATAACACAGAAAGACAACTCTAAATGTAGGGTTTTCTGAGGACGCATCAACTGCCTGGAAATTGCAGAGGCTGGCATTTGTCTGTGGTGGCCTATATTCAACCTTACCCCATTTGCGGTGGCTCTATCAGGTCTCGGACTGTGATGCTTTTAGCTTAAGGGCTGGAATGTCCAACTGAGTTAGAACGGCTGTATATCACCTCACCTCTTGCTTAAGAGCGCGCATAACCAAGAGACCAAGAATTCCCACTGGTGCAGAAGAAACAGACATGGCCATCGTCGTTCCTTGTGGTCTTTTTGTAGCATGAAACACTACTGAGAATGTTAAGAGCTAGAAATATTTCCTGGTTAGTCCGGGCTGCCTCCTCAAATATTGATCTATCACTTCCTCTCGCCCTAGCAACCTCTGCTGTCTAAACAGGAGGCCACGACCACTGTCACGATCTCCACAGGATATGAGAAAAGGTGACGCAGGCATCACGGGCGATACGTGATTTTTAAGGGGACAAATTTCAACCGTACATCCAGCTCTCACTTCGCCAAAGCTAATAACTTCTGAACTGTACGCCACGTTCCAGGCACTTACCACTTCCCACCGAACGGGAAGGACCCTTGTGCAAAGTTAATATTGATGCAGCTCACCTGACAGAGCTTGTTCAATGGCTCATTCTAGTTGTCTGCAGGTACTTGGAAGTGCAGCCGGAAGCCCCAGAAGTTGTTCCAAATTAGGTGACTCAGGACATCTATTCTTAAAACTGACAGGTCTGAGGCTCAGCTTCTAAGAGGCAGACGTGGAGGTTTGGGCTAACACAGGGTGATGGGCCCAAGACTCGATTGTGTTTTACTTCCACTTCCAGGAGCAGCGAGGACGGCATGGGCCGGAGGAATTGGCATCAGGGACCAGACCTGGCCTGTAGTTTGGGCACCCCTGGTTTAAGGCCTACCTGGAAGTAATTCGAGGCTCTTCCCCTGAGTTTATTCACCCTGAAAGTGATCCATCAGAGGTGTTTATGCCCTTCCTATAAACAACTAAATTTGGTCTTGTTTTGCTTAAAGGTTCTCATTCCACAGTTTTGTGGGGGGTAACACTTGAGATCAACTTCCTCACAAATAAGGCTTTTGCAGAGTACTGTTTACCATCAAGGCCAGGCCCTTTGAACCATGCATGTTTAAACAAGCCGTTCCTGTTGACTGTTAAAGCTACCCCTGCAACAGATGGAGCAGCAAACAACCAAGACTGCGGCTTGATCATTTACATCTCCGTTATGTGTGTGTTTATATCCAGACTGGCGATTCTCCGGCTTCACTGACCTGCTGCCTAAAACAAGAGAGATTACTCTGAGCAGGGGTGCCAAACTACAGCTATTCTTAAAACTGCCGGGTCTGAGGCTCACCTTCTAAGAGGCAGACGTGGGCCAGATTTGAGCCCCAATGCCAATTCATCTGGCCCATGCTGCCCTCGTCACTTCTGGGAGTGATGAGGGCAGTGTGGACCAGATGAATTGGCATCGGAGGCTGGATCTGGCCCACAGGCCATAGTATGGGCACCCCTGGTTTATGCACAGACAATGGCAGCTTAAAATCTATCTCATCCTATTGCAAAACAGATTGCAAGGCGTGTTTTACTTCCGCTTCCAGTGGGAGGAACCATGTGAATGGCCCACTGGATCCTATGACTGGCCTACAGCCCAAAAAGTTTGGGCATCTCCGACTTAGAGATTGGATAAATTATCTGTCATCTCATGATCTTGTTCAGATTTGTGTACCAAACTAGACTATAAGCCATGCCTTTCTCAGGATGCTGGGAAACAATATTTCCTCATCTTAAAAAGCCCAGCAAGTTCTAGAAAGTCTGTATTCAAATATCTTATCCAAAGAGCTATAAAACGATGTAAGAGGCAACACGTGAATTCATAATGTAAACATAGAAAAATATAGGCTCACTCAGTTAATTGTGCAGTGCATTGATGAGCCTGGAAAGGACTATCCTCAGTTATGCTTTGTTAAAAAAATATAAAGAGGACACCAATGTTGCTTCCGAGCAAGGGTATAATCAGGTCTATTGGCAACCAACGTTTGTCTTCTCAGTTTATCTAAATCCCACAGATTTCTACGAGTTAGTAAGAACTTTTTCTAACTTTATGCAGAAAAAACTGAGGAAGTCATAAGATGTTTATGGGGGTGTTACTTGTGCTGTAACCTGCCCGGAATCGCTTCGGCGCAGGGACAGCGAAACAGGTCAAATAAATAATAATAACTCTTGGATTATTTACTGCCACCCAACACTGGGGTTGAGTCGCTGCTTTACGGTCTGCTCCATTACCGTAACAGGATGTCTAGCTAGACATACAGTAAACTAAGAAGAAGCCATGCAGTTTTACTCATGGCCCTTCTAAGAAATAGTCGGTAGTTTTAATATGCATTTGTAATATTTTGATTGTGCAAGAGAGCACTTTCCCTTCTGAATTCTGAGAAATATTTCCTTTTTCCTGTAAAGGGTTTTGGAGTCTGTCTCTGAACAGACGACCTTTTGTTTGTTCAAATTGGGAGGGGAAGCAATGCTTATCCATGGATAAACCCAGGGAGCATATGTGGTATAGATAAAACAAATTAATCCACAATTAAGCTACAAGTCAAAGAAAGCGAACCAAAAAAAGAACATAATGTTCTCTACCAGGGATTCTCAACCTGCAGCCCGTATGCCGGATCTGGCCCACAGCACTATTTCATGTGGCACCACCACAAGTCCCATGCGGTGGAGGAAGGGCAAAATGGCCATCCGGACCCTGAAACTATCTGAGGGAGCATGACTTTAAAAGGTTGAGAACTCCTGTTCTATACCAATGATGGCCAACCTTGGCACTCCAGGTGTTCTTGGACTTCAATTCCCAGATGCCCGAGTCAGCACTCCGGCTGATCAGGGCTTCTGGGAATTGTAGTTCAAGAACAGCTGGAGTGCCAAGGTTCACCATCAATCTTCTATACTGTGAAGAAATGGATTCTCTAAAAGTTCAGCAGCTGCAAATGAAAAAAAAATCACCTTTGGTCCTAGTTCTAGGTTTCCAGAACTGAGCAATTTTCCTTGCAAATGGGGTTATCTACATCCAAATTATGTGGGATTTTCCAAATGGTTCCATAAAAGTACTGCTTTTAGTATACATTATGAACTTCTCAAGAAGAGCATTATATCTCTGAACAGAAATGTACACTGCATATCTATGGGCAAAATTCTGGGCTATTTCTGCTGACATAGTAGCCCTCTGTAATGGTCAGGAAAATGTATCATTTATCTGTGATGTCCCAAACTGAAATTATGGGGTAGGTGGAAAAAGTATTTTAGTTCATATAAGTCTTATTAGTCATGCCACATTAAGAATTGTTTTGTCAGTTAGACACCACTACCAAAAATGAATCAGTTGCAGATAAAGACAGGTCAGTTGACTTGAGAATTGCACAGAAAGCTGTTACCTTTCCAGACGAAGCAGTACCTGTCTATCTAATTGCAATTTTCTTGCTTTCAAGCTGCTAGGTTGGCAGGAGCTGGGGCAGACAACAGGAGCTCGCTCTATCATGCAGAACTTGGATCTCGGGCTGCTGATCTGCCAACCTTCTGGTCGTCAAACTCAGCACCTTAAAACTAAGCCACCCACTGTTCTAAGTTCCCTTTGAAACACAGATTCCACCGCCGAATACCAATGCCACAGTAGACCAGAACACAAGAAGATGCCAAAATCTCCGGAGCATCATGACTGCCAAGCGTTTGTTCTGCCACAGCACGGTCTGGAATGACTCTGCTCTATGTAATAACACTGTTTAACCAATAGCTTTCTTATTTAAGCAGCCATTATCCTCTCCGAAAACAAACACGCTTTGAACTAAAAATAGTTTTAAAATGTTGCTATTGCCAGCTTTTCATTTTTCACATGAGCAACCTATTGATTCAATAAATGGCCTCTTTGCCCGAGACGGCCACTCGTCTGCCATAGCTAATCCGAGGTGATGGAGCTGTATTGATTGATTATAAAGGTCAGCTTGACATTTCATCAACGTTTCTAGAAAAACGTCCAACACAGAAGATTTTCACATGACAACCATTTTGCATCCTAGTGTGCTCGGGGGAACCCAAAAAAGGAACATGAGCACATTATATTGGGAAATCCAAGTTTAGCGATGTAGTTTGTGGGAGCGGTCAGCCATCTGGTCTGTCTCTCGGTGAGCATTTTTGCAAACTGACATATATTAGAAGGCTTGGTCTTAGAATTGCTCATTTAGGAAGAACGGGCTCGCATTGTGTTGTAGTTCAGGTACAGATCAGGAGAAGCTGGGGATTGAACAGCCGTTTGCAAGGTTGTGAATGAGGCAACGAAATGGAGGGTGCATAATCACAAGGAACAGATTTCCCTTCAGTTAGATCAGGAGTGCCCAAACTATGGCCCCGTGGGCTGGATCCAGTCCCCAACACCAAGTTATCCGGCACACGCTGCCCTTGCTGCTTCTGGAAGCAACATGTGCCTGTACAGGCTGCATAGGTCAGATGAATCGGTGTCAGAGGCCAGAACTGGCCCACAGGCCATAGTTTGGACACCCCTGGTTTAAGCAGAAAAAATGGCAGCAAAAAAAAAAAATTTCTAGCTTATCCTGTTGCAAAACAGATTGCAAGGTGGGTTTACTTCTGCTTCCAGTGGAACCATGTGACTGGCCTACAGCCCAAAAAAATTGGGCACCTCGAGTTAGATATTTAGCACGTTGCAAGTACCTACTATTTAAAGCTGTCTTAAAGGGTCAGTGTAGTCAGGCAGCAGTAATGGTGGTGAAGCTTGGCAGTCCAGCTGTTCTTGGACATCAATTCCCAGAAGCCCAAGTCAGTACACCTGATTATCTGGGAATTGGAAGTCCAAAAACAGCTGGACTGCCAAGGTTCACCACTGCAGAATAATGGTCACCTAAAAGTATTTCTAAACTACTGTATTCTTTCATGGGCTTATGTTGGTGTATACCAGGTTCCCAAACTTTGCACGGCATGGGCCGGTCATGCAGTTGAGGGGGGCCAGTCACGTTCCTCCACCCAGAAGTAAAACACACCGGTGCATGTGCAAACCCTGGCATAAAACACAACCACAGCTGTCATGAATGTGTTTACATGCATTTACGGAACCATTTGTGCATACGTGGGCAATGTTACTTCCACTCCTGGCAGCGTTCAGCCCACAGTTTGGCCGCCCCCATACTGTATATTGTTCTTTTACTTGTAAAATTTGCAGAATTCCCTACATCCGGAAATATACTGTTATAGTGCTGTGACATTTATTTTTAAAAAGAAATGTAACACAACCAGTGGGTTTATTTTAGCACAAGCCCTGGCTTTTACTGTAAAGCTTGTTTAACTTTGTTTTAAAAGCCATCGTAAATGCACTATGTAAATGCAATAACCCAGGGGCTTCCACAGAGGTGTCCCAGGTAAAAATGCAGTGCAAGAGTCAGGCAAAACCTCTGTCAGATGTTTTTAACACATCAGAGGTCTTTCAAGCAAATGAAGAGGTTGGAAGAGGAAGGAGGTGCTTATTTTCTGATGTCGCTTGGTTGCCTCCTTCAGGACAAACCATGATTAACAACTCGGCAAGCGTCCCACTCCGCAGGTTTGATGCTTACCCAGCGGCATGCATAGGTTTCTCTATCAACATCACTTAGTTCATTCACAAATGTGGACTGCCACGCTTTAATTCAGGGGTGCCCAAACTATGGTCCGTTGGCCGGATCCAGCCCTGATGCAAATTCATCCAGGCCACGCCACCCTCGTCAATCCCAGAAGCGGAAGTACACAAGCACAAAGCAGAAGGACCTAGGGAAAATCAAGATTATCTGTGCTCAATTCTATTACTTTTAAGCTCTGGAAAGCCACGTACATTTCCCTTGAAATGCCCGATTCTTTTGCAGGCAAAGGGTCTGAGCTGTGTGCCGAGTGAATACAGACTGAACTTGTTCCTAAATAATTTTGTATCAGAAATTATTCTGGGTTGAAAGGATTTTTGAAGAAGAAACTCTGCTCAGGGAACACCCAAATGAGGTTCCTTTCATGTCCCCAAGAGCTGGGGCATAGACAGGCACTCAATCTCTCATGCAGTACCTGGGTCTCAAACTGCCGACTTGCCAGCCTTCCAGCTAGCAAGGCAAGCTTCTTAACCACTGAGCCACCGTAGCCCCAGCTTGTCCCTGAAATCACAGAAACTGAAAACATAAGGTCTACCGTGTGATCTGTGTTGGCCTCAGCCTAGGACAAGGATGGCGAACCGTTCGAGACTACAATGCAAAACCCAATTATTTGTCACAAAGGGCCAAGGCGAGGAGGGCGGTACAGAAATTTAAATAAATAATAAAACATGGCAATTTAACCTGGATACTGAGGTTTTCATTTAGAAAAAACAACCCATACATTAACTTCTTTTGTCTTAAAGGAAAAACACAATAGAGCTTTCAATGAAACAATGGACTTTTTATTGAAAAGCAAAAGCTGATTAATTACTGTGATTCTTGCTGTTGTACGCATGCTGCTAATTCGTCTAACCTTGGCTCATACTTTGTAAGTTTGAGAGCAAGACATGCGTCGCTCAGGTCCTCCGTTAGTCTGTTCCTGGTGTCAGATTTGATAGAATTCAAAGCCGAAAACAGCTGCTCACAAACAGAAGAGGATCCAAACAAAGTAAGGAGGGCAATGCCAAGTTCTTTCAGCGACGTAAACTTACTGGGCAGTGAATTCCACACTTTAAGGATTTCATTCTCGGAATGAACTGTGCTCTCCTTGGCCATCCTTTCTATCTTCTCAAGTCTTTCACGCAGGCCACAGAATTTATTCTTCCAGATAAAGCTTTCTTGAAATTCCAAAAGCTCCATTTCTAGGTTCCCTAAACCTAACCAGTCTAAGCAGGAAAGATCGAGTTCTTCAAACGTGGCTTTATCTGGAGAAGTAAGAAAACACAGGGTGGCCTCCAGCTGACGGAACTGTAAAAACCGGCTACTAAAATTCACCTTTGCAGCGGCTACAATGCTAGAAAATTCCTTGTAGATTTCCCGGAGGCTTGTAGGATTGTCTGCAAAGGTCGTGCCGTTTTCTACATGCCTTTTTAGGTTTGGAAAATATTTCAGCTGCCCACTTTCAAGGTCTCTTTCGAAAACCTGCAGTTTCTTCTCAAATGTTTTGATATCGCAAAGCATCCTTTCTGCTGTTCTCCCAACATTTTGTAGTTGTTGGTTCAGTACACTAAAGTGTAGAGTAAAATCTGTGAAAAACATGAGGTCAGTAAGCCAAGCCGTATCCGTGAGCTGTGGATATTCCTGCCCCTTTTCATTCATAAAGAGCCTAATTTCATCCAAGCAGGCTACAAATCTCTCCAGGACTTGTCCTCTGCTCAGCCACCGGACACTGTCATTCATAAGTAAACTATTATACTGTGCCTGAACCTCCTCACGGAGGGCATGAAACTGCTGAAAGTTCAGAAAATTAGACATGATGTCATTCACCATTTTTGTCACATCTTTGAGGACACTGTCAAACTTTTTGCTGCTTTCCTCATCACAAAGAGCTTCTTGGTGTAGAACACAAGGGAACTGGATGACTGGATGCTTCGTTTCTTTAACAAAGAACTGTACGAATCCCGATGTCGCCCCCACCATCAAAGGGGACCCATCAGTAGAGACGGAAACCACTTTTTCTGGCCTTAGGCCTCGTGACAAAAAACCCTCCATCACAGCATTGTAGATGTCTATCCCTTGCGTTCTTTCAGCCAAAGGAACCAGTTTCACCAGCTCTTCTCTCATGAGGTCATCCACAGCATAGCGCAAGATGACGGCTAGCCTTGCACACTGATTTACATCTGTGCTTTTATCCAAGCACATGGAGTAACAGGCTGCCTTTTGTAAGTCGGCAGTGAGCTGCTGACTGACATCGCTTGCCATGCGCTGGACTCGATCTTGAACAGTATTTCTGCTAAGTGGCACCTCGGAGAGACGTTGAATAATTTTATCCTTGTTTGGGAAATCGTGGAAAAGAGAGTGGCTCCCAGACAACATGGCCGTTTTGATAATATCCCCGTTGGAGGGAGCCTTGCCGTGTTTTGCTATGCACAGAGACATCTGAAAACTGGCAACGGTCAGGTGGTTTTTTGTAGAAAGATAGTCGTAATAACTAAGATATTGGGAACGATATTTCCTCAATTTCCCTTTGAGAAATGCTTCTCTTTCCGTTTCACCCAGTTTGGCAACACCTGGGTGAGTGGTTTCAAAGTGGCGCCTGACACTCGACGTGCGACTCACAATACTTTTCTCGCACAGGAGGCATAGCGCTTTCCCATCGCGTTCAATGACTCCAAATGTCACAGTCCAGGCCTCTTGGAACGGCCTCCCACTGTCGGTTTTAGCTTTCTTCGCTGTACTCAGTGTGGAGTGTTCAAGACTTGTTGGAGTCTGCAAAAACACAACATTTAAAGACAAATGAAGCACCCAATGCAAATCCATCCCTATACCAAAAAATAGCTGACACTATTAGTTAACACTAAATAAATGGATCTTCCCCGACTCAACAATCTACAGCCATGATTCTCAGCTGGGGTTCCTTTTGAACTTGGCTGTCCACCAGCGCACGAGGGCAATGTTCTACTCAGCACCAGATTTTGGCCATGCTCCAAGAAAGCCACCGGAGAGCATTTCCTACCTTTGATTGTACATGCATCAGGCCTACTTCTTAGGACATTTGCATAGACAGGAGCTGGCCCGAGAGGCACCCCAGGCACACCCAACTGGCCTTTCTTATTGGGTCTTGCTGGCAAATAGCCTGTAAGCAGCTCTGCATCTGTCAACAAGGAAGAGCGGGGAAGACTGAGACACGCCGCTGACGAGCTGTCAGAAGCTGGGACTGACCTGGCCACACGCACCTGGAGCGGAACTGTGCGACACACACCAAACAACCCGACAGCAGCCATAGCTCCCCAATAACAGAGTGCTATGGCTGCTTATTAGCATTAGAAGTGGCACCCGCGACACCAGCCACAGCAAAGGCCAGATATGGCCCAGGGCCCATTGTTTGAGGACCCCTGGTGTAACCTTTAGTGTACTGGACACACAGGACAGATGTCACTAAGTGCGGATGTCACTCATGCAATATACAGCAATCGCCCTCTCTGACAAGACCAATCCATAACCTGACACCAGGAAGTAGCACCAACCTGATCCAGAGGTGGGGTCACAGCCTGAGCTCTCCGACAAGCCTTCTCTCCCTCCGGGATCTTACACCTCCTCCTCCTCCTCCGGGATCTTTCAATGGCAACCAGGGAATCATCAGAACCATCCTCGTTGTCAGGCGGCTGAGGAAACCACCCCCTGAAAAAGAGGCAGCAAATGCAATCCCCATCCAAGGTGCCACCTCACAAAACAGGCACTGGCAGATTTATAGAAGTCGCTCAATGCGCTAGTGGAAATACGCTCTAGATCAGGGAATTTTCAACCTGTGGCCCACAGCAACATTTCATGTGGGTCTCCACCACCTCAGGAAGTGCCATGCAGTGGAGGAAGGGCAAAATGGCCATCCGGCTCCCGAAACTGTCTGACGGAGCATCATCTTTGACCTCCCTGCCCCGGCCTTAGAAAGTTTAGAACTCCTGATTTAGAAGCTTCTGTCAAGGCCTTCCTTCTACACTCACTCTTGAGGTGATTTTTTTTCTATTACTGTGGTACCTCAGTTTACGAATTTAATGTTCTCTGGGATGTTTCGTATTGCAAAAAATTCATACACTGAAATGCAGAAAAAAAGTGGGGGAAAAAAGTATTTTATCTGTTTAAAGCTCTTTATAAAGTGTACTTTAAAGGCATGGACTGCTGTACAGGGACATGATTCATCAAGCAATAACATTTCAAACATCCAACTTTCAAAACGCCAGGCATCAACTTTTCAAACATGGCAAACTTTTCAAACAAGGTACTGTACACTTCAATTCTACATAGATCAAACCTCAATAGGGAAAAGATGGCAAACTTCCACTGTTCAACATTTAAAACCTCTTCAAAAGAATGTCAAGACTTTTTGGAAGAGGAGGGGAACGGGGCAGCCCTAGCACAAGCAGGTTCTTCTTCACGTCTGGGCTTTTTCCGCAGGAAGCTGTCCGTCGTCTGCTGCCTCTGGCGCTTTTTCAGCATCCCTTGGAAAGTGGACATGATGATGGTATCAACACTGTTCATAAGTCTTTGGGCCAGAGCCTTATAGGGATGGTGCTGCTGTACAAAAGTCTGCAGGTTCACCCACATTTTGCAGGCCTTCTTGAGTTCCCTGGAAGAGAGGTGCTCCTCACTCACTTCCTCCTCCTCCTCAAAGGAGACCTGCTCCTCCCCCAGCTCCTTCTTCAGTTCCACCAGGTCCTCGGTGGTCAGCTCATAGTCATGTCCCTCCACCAGCTCGTAGACATCCTCCTCGGTCACCTCCAGCCCCATGGTCCGCCCCAAGGAAACAATCTCCTCCAACACTGTTGACTCTGGCAAAGGCGCATTGGAGTCAGGCGCCACAACGCAGTCCGGCCACAGGTTGCACCAAGCAGAATTTAGGCTCCTCTGGCTGACTCCTGTCCAGGCAATGGTGATCATCTCCAGACAGCTCACAATGTCAAAATGGTATTTACAAAATTCACGGAGGGTGAGGCTTGACCCGTCCGTCATCTCACAGCATCGCCGGAAAAGCTCCCTTGTGTAGAGTTTTTTAAAACTGGAGATGACCTGCTGGCCCATCGGCTGGAGGAGTGGGGTGGTGTTCGGAGGAAGGAACATGACCTTGATGAAGTTAAAGTCCTCTAGCAGCTCTTTCTCCAGGCCTGGAGGATGAGCGGGAGCATTGTCCATGAGGAGCACGGCCTTGAGCGGCAGGTTATTGTCCAGAAGGTACTGCTTGACAGCAGGGCCAAAAACCAGGTTGACCCACTCCACAAACAACCGACGCGTGACCCACGCCCTTGGGTTGGACCGCCACAAAACGCTCAACTGTTCCGTCTTCACCTTGTGTTTCTTGAAGGCCCACGGGCTCTCCGAGTGATACACGAGCAGCGGCTTGACCTTAAGGTCCCCACTGGCATTGGCACAGAGCAGGAGGGTGAGATGGTTCTTCATGTGGCCAGGCAGTGTCACGAAAGCTCGCTTTGGCATCCTCCTCCAGAAGAGCACAGTCTCATCGCAGTTGAAGACCTGCTGAGGAAGGTAGCCCTGAGAAACCACGACATCCAGGAACTTAGTAGCAAATGCCTCGGCTACATCGGAGCTTATGGCATCTCCATGCTTCACTACGCTGTGGATGCCAGATCGGTTCTTGAACCTGTCATACCACCCCCGGCTTGCCTTGAAGCCTTCTACATCGGCCGATGTTCCTGGCTGTTGGCTGAGGAGGTCAGCATGCAAAGCCTTGGCTTTCTCACAGATGATCGCCTCGGTCACTCTGTCCCCTGCACGCTGCTTCTCTTCAATCCAGAGCAGGAGCAACTTTTCCACCTCCTCCAGAACAGGCGGCCGTAGCTTGGAGACCACAGTGGATCCCTTGGCCGCATCTCTCCCCATGACCTTCTCTTTCATCATTAAGATGCCACTGATTGTGGACGAACCCTTTCCATACTCTTTGGCCAGGTCCCTCAACCGCATCCCTCTCTCATGCTTCCGGATGATTTCTTTCTTGACCTCAAGCAGAATCATCTCCTTCTTCCTCTTCCCAGTTTCCGCTGCTTTCTTGGGTACCATGACACCACAGTCACTAAGTGAGCAGGAAATAAGAAAACGCTTTACACCCACACCCAGGCTCTCCATGCTCCAGTCAAAGAGCCCCCAAGTCTATCCACACAAGCGAATGAAAAACTTAAAAAAATCCGTCCACATAAGCTGACATGGAAACCACCCCACAGTGCAGAACACATAGTAACAGGCATGCACAGCACATGAGCTGGCATGGAAATCACAGTAAAAGCCATGCACAGCACATGAGCTGGCATGGAAACTACCCCAGAATGCAGGACAGTAAAAGGCAAAGAATTTAGTAAACTGAACATTACATTAACCAAGGCGTTCGTAAACCAAGGTACCACAGTAGATAAACAGGTACCACTTTGGTGGAAAGTAACCAGTGTCCCATGTACTCCGGTGCCTAGGCATGCCTGCCGTATGTCCATGGAAACATCTGTAAACACAGACAGCCCTGGCTCTTTGGCCATAAACAGAGATGAGCACTGAACCCTACAGTTGGATATGACTAGCTTTCAAGAAAGGGCAACCTTTACCTTTATGTAAATTAGTTCAAATGATAAATATTAAGACTGCCTTCCCAAGACCAAAAAAAAAAAAAAAAAAAAGGCAATAGACCGGCGTTCTCAACCTGCATCCCACAGGCTGGATGTGGCCCATGGTACCATTTCATGTAACCCACATCCACCACACCAGGAAGGGCCATGGGGTGGGGGAAGGACAAGATGGCTGTCCGGCCCCTGAAGCTGTCTGAGGGAGCGTGACCCGATTCCCCCCCCCCCCCGGCCTTCAAAAGGCTGAGAACTCCTGCCATAGAGTGCCTGCCTTTGGTGGATTTAGAAGCTCCCTCCAAGGCGTTTCTTCTACAGTCACTTTTGAGCAGATTCTTTTCAAATACTTCTAATAAAAGAACAAAGAAGACTGAAGACTTTCTTCAGAAAAACTTGCCTGAACGCACCTGTTATTGTTTTGATGTTCATAATGTCCGTGGCTCTGTGATTCTTCCACTGGCCTCTTACAACCTTGCTGCTGCTGCTGCAAGGAATGAGATGCCTCAGAGGTACCATGGCCGGAGAAAGGAACGCTGTGGCCAGAAATGGAACTGTTGTAGGGAGAAGATCCTGAGTAGCCGGAGGGAGGCGCATTGTAGCCAGAGGCTGTCATGTTGTAGTCGGAGTCTGGCTCCTCTTGTTTAAATTCTGACTTCATTTCTGCACTCAGGCATGAAAATAAACAATAAAGTCCTTTTACTAAAAGTCCACACGAAATCAACACAACCGATATACATTCATTATGAAAATCGGTGCCCAAAGCAACAGGTGGGCATGAGCCAAAAAATAACTCTGAGGATGATGGCGAAGGCTAATGGAAGGTGCAGCCCAATTACTTCAGGAGAGCTATACACCGCCCAGTCCTGTCTCACCCCCAACAGAATGCTGGCCTGAATCTCAATTGGTCAAATCATCCGCCTTCAAGCCAACATTTAACAGACAAAATCTCCAGCAGACTGTCTTAAAGAGAGTCTTGCTATTATTGGGACTGAAAACGGATTAGTAGTTTTATTCCAGAAGTTGCTCCCAGCTTCTCACAACTGACTAACCCATGGCACTTTTGCCTCATGCTATGAACTCAATGACTGGAAGATCAGCAGGTCAACAGTTCGAGACCTGAGTGCTGCATGACGGCGTGAGCTCCTGTCTCTGTCCCAGCTCCTGCCAACCTAGCAGTTTGAAAGCAAGGAATTGCAAGTAGATCAACAGGAACCACTTGGGCGGGAAAGGAACTGTGTTCCATGCACTCCGGCATCTAGTCCTGCCTGCAGCATATCTACAGAGACATCTGCAGACTGGCTCTTTGGCTATAAACAGTGATGAGCACTGAACCCTAGAGTTGGATACACCAGGCTTTTGAACAAGGGCGACCTTTACCTATATCCTTATAAGCTCTTTATCACAGCACAGAAAAACGTATCACATAAGATACAAATAAGCTAATGAAAGTGTGGGCATTTAGACAGAACACTTGCTCTGCTAATACAGAATTCTCTTGGGAGAAAAATCAACAAGTTGGGATTTACAGCAGAGATGAAGAGAAGAAAATCTACCTTTATCATGGAAGCGGATTCAAGAAGAGATAGTTAGAGACCCACTATGGAGGGTAACTGAGCGCAGCCCTTTGTGTTTCCCCAACATTAACAAAACATTAGTTATCCATTACTGTGGCAGCAGATGGGTAATAAGAGTGGGCTACCTAGATTGTGCTGACTCTGTGAATGGAGATGCTTTATACCTAACATGGGATCTCAACAAGATACAGACTTTCCACACAAGACTTTCCAGCCACACGTTTGTGTATTCCCATAGTAGCCATACTCAGACTACTTTGGGGGCCTCTCTCCCAGTCTAGAGAAGGCATGTGAATACCAGCTCAGTAGCAGAAAGGCAAAACAGTGTTGCTATTCAGATATGAGTATCAGACCAAACATTAGCAGCAAAGACCAATTATTTTAGGCTCTTGACTGTACCTGAATGTAAGCCGGGAAGTTCTGGGTCCAGAATTACCCGCTCATATTCACATTCTTCCTCCTTTTTAACATTGCAGTATTCAAAAGGCTGGCATCCCTGCATGTCGCCCTGGTGAGTGTTGTCATGGATCCCATCTGGAAATACAAAACATGGAACAGTGTGATTATTCTAGCGCAGGTTTTTTCTTACTTACAGTACATCATTTTAGCATTGAGACAGAAGTTTGGATGTTTGAAAGCTGTTCTGGGCAAACAAATTTATTCTAAGTAGCATATAAGAATATCACGGAGATGGGAGTCAGCTGACTTTTTTCCTTCTGGTAACTCTTTCCCACATATTGGCAAGGTAGTCTTGCCCTCTCCTCACAACGAAACTTTTATTGCTTTGTCATTTCAAATATAAAAGTTGCCTCAAGAAACAATACAGCAACGGAAAAAGTTATGCCTGTCCTTTACACTTCAAAGAGTGATACTTTTATATACAAAAATACATCACGTTTTAAAACCAAAGTGAATAAAAGAAAAGTTTGCCACCCATTCCAACATGACGGATGGTAACTGAGTCCAGCCCTTCGTATTTCCCCACAGGTCATAGTTTGGGCCCTCCTGACCTAGACTGTGCTGACTCTATGAATGGAGATACTTTTTAACTAACATGGGATCTCAACAAGATACAGACTTTCCATACATAAATTTGTGTACAGTATTTCCATAGTAGCCATATACAGACTACTTTGGGGGCCTCTCTCCCAGTCTAGAGAAGGCATGTGAATACCAGCTCAGCAGCAGAAATGCAAAATAGTGTTGCTATTCAGATATGAGCATCAGACCAAACGTTAGCAGCAAAGACCAACTATTTTAGGCTCTTGACTGTACCTGAATGTAAGCTGGGAAGCTCTGGGTTTAGAATTACCCGCTCATATTCACATTCTTCCTCCTTTTTAATATTGCAGTATTCAAAAGGCTGGCATTCCTGCATGTCGCCCTGCTGAGTGTTGTCATGGATCCCATCTGGAAAGACAAAACATGGATCAGTGTGATTATCCTACCCCATACCTTGTTTCGAAGGGGAAAGTGTATGATCCAGTTATTAATTGCTAGAGGTAGACTAATAATAATAATTCCATGTCAGAGATTACTCTGGGTTGAAAGGATTTTTGCTGGAGAAACTCCGCATAAGGGACACCTGACTAAGGCTCCTTTCATGTCCCCAAGTGCAGCCCTTGGGTATCAAAACCCTAGCTTCCAGTCTCCAAGCTCAGTGTCTTAACCACTAAGCTATGAGATGACCAAAAGCTGGAGTCCAACCCTGAGCGTCAACTAGCAACAGATTCAGAGACTTCACATCTGCATCATGACTAGGCAATCACAGGTCTTTCTCTCCTTGCAGTACATCATTTTTGCACTGAAACAGAAGAATGAGTGTTTGAAATCTCTTCTTAGCAAACAAACTTATTGTAAGCAGCATATAAGAATGTCAAGGAGATAGGCAGCTGACTTTTTTCTTCCCATGACTCTTTCCCACATATTGGCAAAGAAGTCTTACCCATGTCACAACGAACACTTTACTGCTTTGTTACTTCAAATATAAAAGTTGCCTTGAGAAACTCAGCAAAGAAAAAAGTTATCCATGTCATTTACACTGCAGAGTGATGCTTAATATTCAAAAAGGCATATTTTAAAACCAAAGTGAATAAAAGAAAAGCTTGCCAGCCATTCAGACACTTGAATGCAATCAATATCAATCAATCTTTATTGCTCATGACCATAGGCCTTTACAAAATAAAACATCATTTAAAGCATGTATAAAATTCACTAATAAAATCCAAGCGCTATCTTTGCTAAGAGAGATAAAACAAACCCAAAAACTTTATCATCTTTCTAAAAACTCTTCGGTAGCCTCTCGTTAGCCCGCTCCTCTGCAATTCTGAACGGAGGAACTACAGAATCCAGTGTCTGTATAGACACAAGAAACAACTAAAATGTATTAATCGGAAACCTATCTACAGTAAAACCTTGAGTTACGAATAAAATCAGTTCCATGGCCTCGTTCGTAACTCAAATTTGTTTGTAACTCGAGGCAACAACAGCGGGGTTGAAAGGGAAGCATGCATAAGCAAAAACGCTGTTCCTTACCTTAAAGCAGCTTTGAAAATGGACAGAAAATCCAGCAACAAACAGCCATTTGGGCGTTGAAGCTGCAGACAAAGAACTCCTCTCTAAGCCCTCTACTGCCACCTACAGGGCTCTGAAAGGCTGCACGTGTTTTTCTATAAATTTCCCAGGCCGAAATGCATTCTGGGGAATCAGATTATGTAACCTGAAGCAAACCCAGTGGGGAAATGGCGTTTTTTTTTTGCTTCACTGGAGGCAACACAGAGGAAAAAGGATCAATTCCTAAAACAGGGCATGTTCGTAACTTGAGGCATGGTTTTCAGTGCAGAACCAATTCGCAAGTTGGTGCATTCATAAATCAGGGTTTTACTGTACTTTAGTTAAAATAAACCAGATCTTAAAATTGGTGCTACATTTGGGCCAGTTAGGATCAAATCTCTTCACTTTTCTCAACTCAAACGGCTGCACCACACAGGGAAAGAGCCACTTTCCTCCAACCATTTCGCATTCCAGGTGCCCAGAAAGTGTATCAGCCATGGCAATGAAAGCAACCTTCTCCTTCTGTGTCTAGGCCAGATGTGAAACTGCCAAAATGAAGGCACCTTTTGGTGAGTTCATTCTAGTTTCTTTCACCTGACCTAGTGAGAGAAAGATTAACTGGCAACATAAGGTTGCCATTGCCCAGGGTACCACAATCTTCAAGAACGCTCTTTCTGTGTACCCCATTCAGAGAAAATTCTGCTCTTTAAGCGAGTTACTCTTTAAGTGAAACGCTCTTTATGCGAGGCACCACTGTACCAAGGTACACTGCAAGTGAGAGGCCTGTTTTACTTTGCTCTCTGATCCCCAATGAGCCACATGCAGAGAAGCTTGAGGAAAAATACAAATGTGATCCTTTGGGGCAGGTGTAGACAAACCCTAAACTGACCCTAGCAACCCTTTATTGCTGTGAAACCTCAAAACAAAAGGCCAAAGGGGGGGGGGGACTTCTAGAGCAACACTGGAAGATAATGGTTCCCCAGGAAGTTGGCAGGTTGAACAAAGAGGGTGATTTGACTCACAGGATGGGCTTTTGTGTTAGTTATGGGAGGAAAGGTGCCAGAGGGGGATGCAAATCTTTAAGGCAGGAAAACAGATTTTGGGTTATCTTGCAAATGAAGCTTCTTTGGAGAGGAAGCCTTTGTGTAGAGAGAAAAGGGTGCTTGCCCTATGTTTGTATGCTCAGGCTTGTGTTATCTTTAATATGGACTAAGATTCATAATATAATCCATCTTTCCCTACCTGGGAATCCTTTTTGGGAGGGGCATAAGGTTTCTCTTACACTTCTACTTCGGCTATAAACAGAGATTAGCACTAGTCAGATACAACTGGCTTTCAAGCAAGGGTGACCTTACAAGAACTATCCTGATACTGTACCAAGCTCCCTCTCTGTCAGGATTTCCTGACTAACGATGATGGGATCTGTAGTCCAACGGGAAGAACGGAGAATTTTCCTGCTTTGGAAAATCCTCTTGGGGAGGGGGGGGTCCCTTAGTTCTAAGGTCCTGATACTAAGGCCCCTTCCCACCGGGGATTAACGAGTGAGGACGATGGGATCTGTAGTCCCAACCGTCATCTTGCCCCTTCCCTTTGACCCAAGAGAGGGAAATTAAGGGAGATCCAAACCTTCCCTGTGCAAAAAAAGGAGCCTGAGGGCCCCAAGGGACGAACCAGGGCGCCTCTACCGACGGTTCCCCTCAGGAAGCCCCGGGGCAGAGGCCCCCCGAAGCGGGCCCGAGGCCTCCCTGGGTTTCCCCAGCCGGCCACTTACTCTGCCCGGGAGGAAGCCTCTCCCAGCCCATACCGGGCCCTCCTCCTTCGCCGCCCTCGTCGGGCGACTCGACCTTCAGTCCGCTGGTGTCGAGGCCGCGCCGGCCCAGCTCTTTCTCCGGGTCGTTGAGGCGCGGCTGCTCCACATCCATGGCCCGCTCCAGCCCCGCCGCAGGATCCCACAAGCCCGGCCGCCGCGGCGGTGTCCTTCTAGCCACGGTTCAAAATGGCCGCCCCCACCTTCTTCCGGACCCTCGAGTTTAGGCGCCAGGCCTCGCCCATTGGCCAGCCAGAGAAGGGAGGGACGCAACGCGCCCTCTGATTGGCTCCCGCGCGTCGCCTGCCTCGGAGGCCTCCCTTCCTCCCTCCCCTTTCCCTTGCCTGTTCCGGACCTGCGAAATCCGCTCGCGGATTGGACATGAGGAAGGGTCAATCTAGAAACTGTTTTCTTATTGGCTCAACTTGGCTCCTTCTCTCCGCCTCCATTACTTCAGAGCGTACGGGTTGAGGAGAAGGAGGCGGGTGGAATCAGTGATTGACAGGCAAAAGGAGGAGCTAGAGCCTGGTCTTGAAGCCCAATCGAAAGTCATCTTTCTGACTTGTAATTGGTTTGTTTGTTTGTACGCATGCCTGACACGTGTCAACGGAAACGTCTGCAAACGCAGTCAGCGCTGGCTCTTTAGCTATAAACAGAGATGAGCACTGAAACCTAGAGTCGGATACGACTGGCTTTCGAGCAAGGGTGACCGTTACCTTTATTTGTTTCTTTCTGGAATAATATTTCTTTTCTGCTTTTGCCTTTTCCTATTAACTGAGGCTTAGTTATGTTGGGGTTTTTTTTTCTGATAAGGGAACAATTCTTCATTCACAAAAACAAGTGAATAATTACATCGTTCTATTTTCTCCCCCCCCCCAAGAAAAGAAACTACAAGTGATTAAAAAATATTTTAGACTACAAGTAGTTTAAAAAATTCTCGCATAAATTCTGCAATCTTTTTTAGCTCTCCAGATGTTATAAGAGGTGGGAGAAAAAAAACTGGAGAGGAAAAACTTGATCCACAGACTAACACATCTACCATTTAAAAATGACAGAGTAATGCTACTGTAGAGGGATATTATGAAGGAGCAGGTCTTTTGTAAATTCAATGACTCTTTCACTGCTCATTCCAGACCAAATCACTCTCAAATACTTTGCATTATAGCAGGGGATTTCTTGCAGTTTATACTCCATCCTTAGTAAAGTCAGCTCTTCTAGCTGTGGTGAAGTCCGCAACTGAGTCAGAGGGAACAGACTGACAAAGGATGCCAGGGTGTCGTCAGCCTCTCTGCCATAAATTCTCATTTGTCCCAAGAAAGAGCAGGGTGTTGAAATTTAAAACTTGTTCTCTCTTTGGCCTGCATGCAAGAAAACAACCGAGGGAGCCTCCTAGGCAGAAAATAGCCGGAAGTAGCTTTGTAACTTGCACCCTTTTACTCAACTTTTGCTGCTTGCATTTAGAAAAGTATGGTTAAAACAAGAAAAGGTATATATATAATACAGGTACTGTACTATAAAGCATAGTTTGGCCACTGGGTGAGTCACCAAGGCCTGCAGTCTGCAGGCCAAAGCTATGAGATCCCACTTGAGCTATTTATTGCTGGCTCTTATTGCTTCCTATGTTTTCCTGGCCAACATCCCTGGATCTACAATCCTAGAATCCCATCTGTCCTGCAAATAATTCTCCCCAGTTCTCTTTTGTTGTGCTGTGGAAATGAAATGATCCTGCAAAGGGTGTTGGAAAAGCCCTTCCTTTTAAAAATACATGCTTCCTTCTTTAACACAGTTAGGCTGCTGTTTTATTCTCATTTGCTTGGGAGTAAATTCCTGTTGAATTCAGGCATCTCAGAAAACAAAACACGCTTGCTGTTTAAGTTAGCTTTTGGATAGCTTGCATTAGTAGTGGGAGAATATCCCAGATAGGTGGTTTAAAATGCAATAAAAATTGATTTCTAATATTTTTATTACAGTACAGTACTTGGAATCTAGATTTGACTTTAAAATTTCTTTCTCTGTGTAATACTGGAAACAAGATACTTACTGGAAGCCCCTTAAAGTTTACAAAACATGTTTTGCAGAAGTTGGCAATGAGCCACTTAAAGCCTTTGTGCTGGATTATCCAGAGGAGTCATCAAGTGTAACCTGTTTTTCCCCCTTATGGTTTCAATTTATTTCCCGTATTACAGTGAGCGTATCATTCCCGCACCTGCTGAGCATTTTTTAAAAAGGTCAGTACTATCTAATAACAAGCATTTTGAAAACTGTTTTCATTGGATTGTTTTCCTTTTGAGGACAAGCAGAGGTGAATCTTTTGCTGTGTGACTGTAAACCACCTGGTCTTGGTTGTTGAGTGGCACCGGGGTGGGCGGCCGGCGGCGGCCGCACTCTGTGCGTTCCCAGGGGCACACTTTTTCTGCTAGTTACACAGTTTTTGGACAGAGGGTATGCCCAAAATGGCAAGAAGGCCAATTCAGAGAGAAAAGAGCTTCATGGAGCAAGAAATCAATTCAGATGAAGCCCATTATAAGCAAGGCTGGCCAGACTTTCACTCATAAAGGAACAGAATTACTTCCTCTTGTCCAGATGCCAGAAGGATGTGAAGCCAGAAAATAGCCTCCTGTTAAACAATTCTGTTTGCAAAAATAGCCCTGCAAGGAAAATCCTTGCTATGTGTCGGAAAGGTGTACTCCACACCATCAAAACCTGAAATAAACATAGAAATAAAGAAAGTGGGTGTTTTGTATGTACAGTATCCCGATACAGATTGCTTTTAAGGTTTCTTTTTTAAAAAATCCTCTTCTTTCCTTCCAGAATCCAGATTCAAAAAAAATGCAGTCTTATTTTTGTTCATGTGAAGCAGCCATAGGTACCAGCATGATTTGCTGTACAAATCATGTTTTTATAATTAATTTTTTAAAAAAACAAATACTATTAACCCTTTTTACCAGGGATTCTCAACCTGTGGCCTGTGGGCCAGATGCACATTTCATGTGGGCCCCACTGCCTCCACCACACCAGGAAGTGCCATGTCGTGGAAGAATAGCAACATGGTCGTCCGGCCCCTGAAGCTGTCTGAGGGAGGGTGACCCAATGGCCCCTGGCTTAAAAACGTTGAGAACTCCTGCTTTTTACTATTTAACATTTTGTATTTCCATTGACAGCTGATTCTCTGATAGGTTAATAATCATTTGATAAGGCTTTGAAACAGAGATGAGCACTGAACCTTAGAGTCAGATATGACTGACTTTTGAGCAAGGGAAACCTTTAAGGCTTTTAAGTTTCTAAAGGTGGAGGGAGCAGGTAGATATTTATGTTATTTATATCTATGTTGTATATGTTATTTTTTTATTTGTAATGAAAACTTTAAAAAAAGTTCAATAAAAAAGCTTCAGCTATTTTGGACTACCACTCCCATCATCCCTGGCCAAGGGAGAGAAGGCTGAGGGATCATGGGAGTCAGAGTCCCTCCTCCCCTCAGCTCAAAATATGACGTAAGGAGAATAGGGGGGGGGAAGAGGGGTAGCCTCTTGCATTTTAAACCGCCAAAAATTCTCCTCAGGGGAGGACAAGCAGGCCGGTTGCGAAAGGGGCGGGGGAAAAACATAGCCCCACCCACTGCAGAGAACTACGCTTCCAAAGTGTTGGTGGTGGGAGGAGTTAAAAAAAGAGCCGTGGAAAGAAGGCGGAGCCTCTCTGTGATGCCGCCTTTTTCTTAAACACAACAACCCCAGATTCTCTTCAGGTGGAAGAAAAAAAAAGGGGGCAGAATGAATGACCAATAAGGCTGCGTAAACGGAGAGGGTCTCGCACGCCGCAGCCAATGGGAATTTGGGAGGCGGAGGCGCGCGGCCAGGGTCACGTGGGCCAAGATCGGGCGGGAAGGAGGGGTGGCCCTGCGGGTGCTCCTCCTTCGCGAGGGAGAAAAGGGGCGGAGCCAGCGAGCCAGGCTTGTCGGTCCGTCAGTCAGTCAGTCAGTCGGCGGGCGCCTCCCGCCTCACACAGCCAGGAGGGTCTCCTCGCGTCCAAGTCTTTTTCCTCCTCCTCCTCCGCCGCCGCCATGGTGCTGGAGTCGGTGGTGGCCGACCTGCTGAACCGCTTCTTGGGCGACTACGTGGAGAACCTGAACAAGTCGCAGCTCAAGCTGGGCATTTGGGGGGGTAAGGAAGGGGAAAAGGCCCTGGGGTGTGTGTGTGTGAGAGAGAGGGGGGGGGGACTCACCTGGAGGTGGGCTTGAGGGGAGGGCAGGTGGGTGTTCTCGCATGGGCCACACTGGGGCCTTTCCCTCCTCTCATTTATTTATTTACATTTATCCCACCCTTTTTGATGTGAGCACCACTCAGGTGTTCATATCTATCTGTAGACGCTGACTGGGAGGTGGAAGGTCAGCAGTTTGATTCCCGAGTACTGCAGGACGGAATGAGCTCCCCGTCTTTGTCCCAGCTCCTGCCAACCTAGCAGTTCGAAAGCAAGACATTGCAAGTAGATAAATAGGGACCACTTCGGTGGGAAAGTAACAGCGCTCCATGCGCTCCGGTGTCTAGTCATGCCTGCCACATGACCACGGAAATGTCTGCAGAAGCAGACAATGCTGGCTCTTCAGCTTTGAAACAGAGATGAGCACTGACCCCTAGAGTCAGATACAACTGGCTTTCGAGCAAGGGAAACCTTTACCTTATCTATCTATCTATCTATCTAGTAAGCTGAGCACCTGAGTATACATGCATACATATACTTCAGGCATTCTCAACCTATGGCCCGTGGGCCAAAGCCGGCCCCTGGCGCCATTTTATCCAGCCTCGGACGCCCTAACCGCTCCCAGAAGCAGAATTAAAATGCATTCCATGCATGTGCAGAACACAGAAATGTGTTCTGCGCATGCACAGGACGCGTTTTAATTCTGCTTCCCGGTGGGAGAAGCCACATGACCGGTGCAATCTGGCCCCTGGCACGAAAACGTTGAGAAAGCCTGATTTACTCGTACTCACACATATGGTCAGCAAGTCGAGACCTGAGTGCTATGTAACAGAGTGAGCTTCCAAGGGCTGCTGCCAACCGAGCAGTTCAAGACATTGCAAGTACATAAATAGGTACCACTTTGGTGGGAAGGTAAGCAGCATTCTGTGCACGCCGGTGTCTAATCATGCCTGCCACATGACCATAGAAACATTTGCAGACACAAAAAGTGCTGGCTCTGGCCAGAAAAGGAGATGAGCACCGAACCCTAGAGTCGGATACGACTGTCCTTTGAGTAAGGATGACCTTTATCTTTACCATATAGATATTACACATCATAGAATATATATAAATAATTGGAATAAAATGGCCCATTCCATCGTTTCATTATCACCTTTAATAAGGCTGCTGTCATATAACTAGTAACAAGCATACATCATACAAAGGTGTTGTGAGCAGCTGGCCTACAATCCACAAGACCACCATCTTATATGACAGCAGTGTTATAAACAATGTTTTGAGCAGGTTAATCATATGAGTATTAGTCTTAGCCAGCCAGCCAGTTATTTATTTATTAGTTCATATTTATATTACTGCCCACTCGCCATAGTGACAGTTTAAAGATACCTAAGGGCAATACTGTCTTGGCAGATGTAAAGTTTTGGCACACATTATGCTGATTCTTGGAGCCACGCCCCCAAATAGAATATGGGCAGCTATCTCACTTTATTAATAACCATTTCTGGTAGTCTTCAGCAGGAGAGGTCTTTGGTAAAGTTAAAGGGACTTAGGAGTTCAATAATGAGCAAGTCATCCTGGAAATTTTGCATTTTATTATTTTCCTGCCCAGCTCCTGTGAAGATTGCAACTAAATTCAAGAAGGAGCTGAAGATCTTGTGGTGGGTGGCAGATAACATGATGATTTCTGCTGATTGGAGTGTCTTGAAAGCTCAAGACTGCACTCTCTGGTTGCACAACAACTCATCACATGGGTAGAGAACTATTTCTGAGGGGAAAAACACATTTTCTTTGTTTTTATCAAAAACACACACACACCCATATTCCCTAATATTTTCCTAGGAGATGGTTGCCAGTGACAGTTTTATAAACATTTACATTTAAAAAAAACCTTCGACTCAAATTAGTTGAGTACTGTTTAAATATCTCTGAATGTTGCTACCCTATTTACTGCACTGACATCCTATAGTTTTTCCGGAGGAGAAGAGTCCACACATCTGTTTCTTTCCTGCCTTTATTTATTCTCACAGCAATTCTGTGGAGTAGATTAAAATAGGAGAAGTGACCGCTGGTTCACACAGTGGATTTAAATTGATGGCAGCTGTTTGATTATGAGATTTCAGGCCGGATCCATGGAGCTGTTTAGGCATGTTGCTATTATTAGGAAATGAAACTCATTGCAAAGTGTTCCTGTGTTGGGAAATTATTATATATCTGGTGGTCAAACAAGATTGTTTTAAAGAAGAGATTTAAAACAACAGTGGTTTTAAATGTTTGATTTATGTTAATCTTGCTTACAATAACTTTTTACATGAGTTTCTTCTTTTTCCATTTTAAGGAAATAAAACTAATGTTGTTTTGACTAGGAATTTCCAGAGGCTTGGTGGAATTGAGGGATTTGAATCCAATTACAGTAATACCTCATATAACATTAGTATCGAATAACACGAAAATCGCATAGCATCAAGGAATCTGGGGGGAAGAATTGCATCAGATAACATTAAGATCCTATGGGATGCTTCAGATAACAACCGCGAAAGCCTGTGTGGTTACAATGTATCTCTATGGATCCCATAGAGGATCAGATAACACGAAAAATCATATAACACGAAGACTTGTGGAACCAGGTTTTAGTGTTATATGAGGTTTTACTGTACTGTAGTTTGCTTGCATTTGTAATGCTTTTGCATGGTCACGTATTGTTTTAGTTCCACTCATTCTAACTTTTTAAAAGAATATTTGCTTTTGAAGCAGTTCAACAGTGAGAATGAACAGCAACATGATATAAATTGAAGATGGATTTGCTTAGTGTTGCATATGTCTGTAGGAGGAAGTTGAAGAGCTAGAGAATTAACTAGGTTTCAGGTCTGCTGTCTTTGCTGAATGAGAAAGTTAATACTCGGAAAAGATTAGCATTAAAAGATAGTCCAGTTATTGTGTGCTATCTTATAAAAATGATTCTTCCCGCTTATTCTGTGGCTTTAGCTGTGAGCATGTTTACTTTGTTGGGCTGGCCTGAAGCAAGAATCTGGGTGAAGCAAGACAAATAGGGGGAGGAGATTAAGAGATAAGATCATCTGTAGCCTTTAAAATCATTTGGAATATGATGATTAAGAAGGACAATTTGCATTCTTTTTAGAGAAGGAACAGTTTGACATCATGTGAACGTTGTTAGTAGATGGTCCACTTTCGAAAGATCACTGTTGCATAGGTGTGGTTTTTCATGGCTAAAACTGTTATCTGGACTGGCTCAAGGCTTTCTGTAGATACACAACCTTTATCCATTTGACCACATAGGTTATAAAGGATTATCTTTCTTGTCTGGTAAAGTTATACAAAGTAGAATTGCTTCGTTGCCAAACTAAAGTTTCAGATTGTGCATATAAAATATTTTTATTTTCGATTTACTCCTCAAGAAACTCAAGGTGGCTACAGTTTTAAAAGCTGTAACTGTAACAAAGAAAGAAAGAAATACCCCTCTCCAAACAAATTGTATCAAACACACAACTACTTTGATCCTTCTTGCTACTGTTAACTAAAAACCAAGTCTGGTGTTTACTAAACTAGATTGACTTTTTTTGAACATGTTAAATTTTAGCTAAACAACAGTCAGATCCACCTTCATAAGCCATTTGGGTAATTTCGTACTGTGTTTCTGATACAAAATTAAGTGAATGGCTTATGAAGGTGGTTTCAATTGTTGTTTAGCTAAAATTTAACTTCCTCCTATGCAAATTTTTATTAGTCTTTGAGATTGATAGCTTTTCTGTACTTTTTGACAATTGGCCAGAATCTTGGCAGAGTCACTCAGTGTGGAAGGTTACCATAGTTAATTGCTTGAATAGTTACACATTAGAGACAGCCTACAAAATGTGAAAAGTGCTTACACAATTTCCCTTATGTCTCCGATAAAATCCAGCAGATTCTGGTTTGTGGGCTTAGTTTTGGATTTACGCTATTGTTAACTGTGTTTCCCATTTAAACTAGAGCTTGAAATGAGGGTTTGATTTAGTTGCAAATCATTATTCATAATAATAATAATAATGCATGCAATCGTAGATTCTAACTTACAGTGCCCTTTCCTGGGGCTCCTTTCTTGGGCCTGTGCCCCTAACCATAGAGGAAAAATGCCCTGATCCACCTCTTCTGAACAACTGCTGAATACGAGTGCATTTTATAGGGTGCAAAATGATGAAAAATGTGGCATCTGTTTTACATTACAGTATTATAAACACTTAAACATCTTGTCGGTATCACCTAAAATATTTGATACAAACATAATGATTTCAGCCCTCACTCTAAAAATAGTCAGATCTAATCCCTAAACCTTAAAGTTATTGCTTGAGTGACCTAAAGTTGTTTAAAAGGATTAGGAAGAAATCTGTACTACTCTGTTTGCAGCAATCACAGGAAATGAAAGTAAAATTGTTCAGCTCTGAGTCACCTGACCTTATATTTTGTCCACATCCAAAACTGAGGAAGTTTCTCTTTCCATAATTCTAGCCTTCAAAAATGTTCACTGTGAACTGATCCTATTCAACATGCTGTCCCTGGATAGGTAAAGGGTAAAGGTTACCCTTACTCGAAAGCCAGTTGTATCTGACTCTAGGGTTCCAAGATACAATACCTAGTTATATATTTTGCCTGATTTTCAGCCTCTCCACAACCTGATCCACTCAACTGGCAGCTATAGTGATGCTTAGTCTTCATTTCTGAGAATAGGGGTTCTCACTTAAAAACATTCTTGCAAAAAGCTGAATTAAGTTAGACGTATGGAATAAATTCCTTTAAACTTGTGGGTACTGATCTCTTGTGTCTAGATGAATACATTTTGGTTGTTTAAAGAGCCAGCATTCAGAGAGCTTCATGGCTGGTACTGTGTCCAGATAAGTTATAAGCAATGGGTATTTTTGAAAACTGCTTTGTTTTTATTTTATAGGTGATGTGGCACTTGACAACTTACAGATCAAAGAGAATGCATTGGTAAGACTTCTGCAATCTAATGAAAAATGTTTCGCTTTTTACTTTTGATGTTAATAATGAAAAATAAGCCCCAGCCAGGTATAGTCTGGAGAGAAGAACTGCCTTCTTTTCACTTTGATTTTCTTGATAAAGAGGGGGGAAAGAGCAACTATGAGAGGGAAGATAAGAATGCAAGCTAAAGTTTGCATTCTTGCAAACCTTGGCACTCCAGGTGTTCTTGGGCTTCAATTCCCAGAAGCCCAAGTTAATACTCCTGCTGATCAGGGCTTCTGGGAACTGAAGTTCAAGAACATCTGAAATGCCAAGGTTGGCTATTACTGCCATAGAGGAATCTTTATCCATCACACAAATAAAACACTGCTTTTCAGTGGGGGCTGCAGTGGCTCAGTGGTTGAGAAGCTCGCCTTGTTAGCTGGAAGGCTGGAAAGTCGGCAGTTTGAGACCCGGGTACTGCATGATGGACTGAGTGCCCATCTGTCCCAGTTCCTGCCAACCTAGCAGTTCGAAAGCAAGAAATTGCAAGTAGATAAAGAGGGACTGCTTTGGTGGGAAAAGATCTGAGGGACATGAAAGGAGCCTCATTTGGGCATTCCCTGAACGGAATTCCTCCAACAAAAACCCTTTCAACCCAGAGTAATTTCTGACATGAAATTATTATTAGTGGGAATTCAAAATGGTGTGCTCATCAGTGGTAATTATACAGAGGGGCAAGGAAGAGCATTTTCCCAAGTCTTTGCAGGCTTGTGGACGGCATTTGCTTTTCCTGATATTTTAAAAAACATTCAAATGTAAACAGTTGTTTGCTGTAAAATAACATCAGATCTTTTAGAAGTGTATCTCTCCTCTTCTCATTAGAGTGAGCTGGATGTACCTTTTCAAGTAAAAGCTGGACAAATAGGTAAGTGTACTGTTCTATTGTATAGGTTGAGCAGAAAGTAATAAAACCTGGAAAAAGACAGGAATATCTTGGCAAATTATCATCTTGCATTACAGCATACAGTAAGCAAAAATCACCAAAACTTTATTCAAGGAAGATGTGTTCAGTGCACAACATACAGTTGGCCAATGTATAGACTTATACTAACAAATCCCAATATTTCATTTAAAACTTGTTTTTTTTTAATTATGTCCATACTCATTTATTCTTTGTGTCTATGTGTGTAAAAGTGAAACATTAAGTATATGTTACTTTGTTTGTAGATAAACTTACCTTGAAGATTCCTTGGAAGAATTTGTATGGCGAAGCAGTAGTGGCAACTCTTGAAGGACTTTATCTTCTTGTTGTCCCCGGGGCAAGTAAGTAGTTGTAAAATCTGTATTGTTCTATGGAATTGACAGTGAGTTAGCCGCTCAGAGTAGGAAAATATTCTAGATGGGCATAAATAAATAAATAAAAATAATTGAAATGATGGGATCATGTGGTAGAAAAAGACTTACATAGAATTGTATTGTATCTTGGTCAAAAGTTGGCATTAAATCACATCCCATGTCGGTTAATGTACTATTACAATCATACTGTTTTTGTGATGACATTGATTCTGTTCTAATTTATTTGCAGGCATAAAATATGATGCAGAAAAAGAAGAAAAGTACCTACAGGATAATAAGCAAAGGGAACTGGCAAGAATTGAAGAAGCTTTACAAAAAGCAGCAGAGAAGGGTATGTGTAGTGTATGCCAAAGGATTTTAAAATGATATACATGAAGAATTCCAGACTGACTTGTTAAAAGTTTGCTAAAAAGCCTGCATTGAATTGGAATGGAACTGGAACATTCCATGAGCCAAGATGTGTGGTTGTTTAATGGATCTGGAACAGAAGTATAGGAGTTTGAAATAGTTTTTCATTGCTTGAAGAAGTATTGTTGTTCTCAGCATGGTGTGTTAGAAATGCTCTTTCCTCTTTCTTTTAAGTTGACTTCACAGATATACATTCTGCTTTGGAGAGGGATTGAGAGGGCTAGTCAAGAAATGTTTATTTCACCAGATTGTATGAAGAATTTGGCTCTTTCTTCTGTATGTTTTTACAGCATTTCTAGGATGTGTTTTTAGTATTTTTATTATACTATTAACTGGGAGGAAATTTTGTTCATTGTGTGAAGAAATCAGATTCTTTGCAAATGTTCTCAACTGTATTTCACAAGCTATATTCCTGATGGTGAAACTTTTAGAGACCAAGTGCCCAAACAGAGGGGCGGGGTGAACTCTGTGCTGGGGGGGGAGAGCCGGAAGCACTCCCATTGGGCTACAGGGCAGAGGTGAACTCTGTGCTGGGGGAAGGGAGGAAGTGGTCCTATTGGGCTGCTGGACAGAGAGGTAGGGTGAGCTCTGTGCTGGGGGAGGGAAGAAGTGACTGTGTATGCCAACAGAAAGGGAGGGGAGTCCCATGGCTGGCATGCGTGCCATAGGTTCACCACCACTGAGCTATATGTACTGGCAGTTTAGGTTGAAAGGTAGGTTCTGTTCCTTAAATATGTGTGTTCTTTTGATTATTGCTGTCATGGATGAAGGAGCTCATTCAGATTTCATCTATGGCCTGGAGAACGTAGTATGCAAAGATGTCAAGCATGGTGGGTATGCATGTTTAGTGATTATACTAAGGGAGATTTGTAGGGGGAGCTTGAATTATATTTGGCGTTCTAGGTTAAGGTCACCCTTGCTTGAAATCCAGTCATATCTGACTCTTGGGTTCAGTGCTCATCTCTGTTCATAGCCAAAGAGCCAGCGCTGTCTGCATCTGCAGACATTTCTGTGGACATGTGGCAGGCATGACTGAACACTGGAGTGCACAGAACGTTGTTTACTTTTCCCACCGGAGTGGTCCCTATTTATCTACTTGCAATTTCTTGCTTTCAAACTGCTAGGTTGGCAGGAGCTGGGACAGAGATGGGAGCTCATTCTGTCATGCAGCACTCCAGTCTCGACCTGTTGACCTGCCGACCTTCCAGTCGTCATGTTCAGTATCTTAACCACTTGAGACACCACAGTTCTAGGCCAAGTGACAAAACACCTTCTCTATATCGATGTTCAGGTGTGCCCTGAATAGGGATTCTAGTGGAATCACGATAAAACCTGTTAAGATAGTTTTAGAAATATTTACATCGGAGTGGTTTTCTTGAACATAATTTTTATGAAATGAGTATGAAATAAACAGAACTATTATTTTCAATAGCAGTCAGTACAATTATTGAAGTAAGCAGAATTCTGCTTGCGTAGGTGAGCTTTTCTTGCCATTCTCAATAGCCTTCTGTCACCACAGTATCCACTCCTGAGGGTTGAAGGAACTTTGAAATAGCATGGGATAAAGTGTAGGGCACTACAGCACATTAGGGAAGCAGAAATTGAAGCTGGCCTACACATGTTGAATATCTACCTGCTCATGCAACATATTTCTGGACTGAAACTTAACTTTAAAAAACTTCTTATTCCTTTATTTCCTATACTTCTGTTGCTTGCTTTGATACTTGCCTAACTTTAATTTATCCTTTTTCCGTAAAATTGCTTGCATTTTGAAGGACGTAAATCTAAAAAGACTAAAAAGCATTTTAAGAAACGATTTAAGAGTCATGACTACTCAAAAGGTGGGTAAAACTAGAATAGTGTGATGAGTATTCTAATTGTCGCCCTTTTGTTACAAAAAAAATTGCAGTTACATTGAGGGCTTTTTTTTACACCAAGAGTAGATTAGTGAGAAATTTGACTTTGCTGGATCACAAGTGGATTGATTTTAAATTAATTGTAGCTACATCTCTGTGGGTGTGAAAATAGATGTGGACAGTTTCTTCTCCTCTTGATCTTCATTTATTCTTTGGTGCTTGAACAGTTGGGGACAAGCTCTAAGGACAGTGTAGAAACATGGTGGTGAATCTTGGCACACCAACTGTTCTTGGACTTCAATTTCCAGAAGCCCTGATCAGCAGATATACTGACGTGTGCTTCTGGTAATTGAAGTCCAAGAACAGCTGGAGTGCCAAGATTTAGCCACCACTGGTGTAGAATCTGCAAGGCAATCAGGTCAGCAATTCACAGCAAAACTGGAGCTTGCTGATAGTGTGCTTTCATATCTTGGACATTTCTTTCCATCTTTTAAATATCTGATTTATGATGAACATGTTAGTTACTTGTTGGAAAGCCTAGATTCTTGCCAATTTTATGACACTTCTACTGATTTATTTTCTCTTTCCCAAATTAATGTTTATTCTTGTTCAGTGACCTGCATTTTTATTTTTATCTGTGGCTTTAGCTGGTTATTTGTCAGAAGAGTATTTTAGTTTGTGTTGTAATAAATATGTTGACTTTTTTTGCCAATATTCTTCCTTTTTCTGTCTTCGGGCAATAAACACAAATTGCAAGATTTGAAATATTCAGGTTGTTCTTTGTGTCTGTGGGAAATACATTATAAGATCACAAATAAATCCATGTTACAGCACAGACATACCTGCACCATACAAACAGAGGGTGTTGTTGCAAATGTCTCCCATCAATCTTTCATGTGCACTCATAAAATGACTGCTTGAAACAATCTATTGCTTCTCAACATTATATTGTGGATTGTAGTCCCTGGTGGCCAGTTCTGGTAATGCACCTTGGAAATAGCAGATAATGAACCCATGGATACAGGGGATGGCCTGTATATTTCTCTTTCATCGTCTAAACTATCAACATGAAAGAAAGTATTTTGTTGCTGTCATTCACAGTACATGAAAAGTAAATATTTAGTGTATTTTGAATGTATAATGAATTTAGTTTTGAGGAAGAGTCTGACTGACAAAAATCCTTTTTAGATAAACCTAAAGAACAGAAGAAAGATACCTTTTTGGAAAAGCTTGCAACACAAGTTATCAAAAATGTTCAAGTGAAAATCACAAGCATCCATATCAAGTATGAGGATGATGTAAGTAAAGTGAATTCCTTTATCTTCCTGAACATATATTGTAATTTAAAGTCTTCTAAGGTATAAATTATATTCAGGTCTCTGTATCTTGACAGGAAGTTACAGATCCTTAATATTGCAACACTAATAATTTTTGTCTTTTGTAGATCACAGATCCTAGCCATCCTCTTTCATTGGGATTGACATTGGGAGAGCTTAGCTTACTGGTAAACCTTCCCCCCCCTGTTTATTTATTTATTTATTATTTACATTTTGTTGCCATTTTGTTTCTCAAATGCTCTTGGAGGGGTGGGGGCAACATGAAATGGTGCTGCAGGCCGGATCCGACCCGCAGGGCTTAGTTTGGGAACCCCTGCTTTAGGGTAAAAGAGGTTGCATAGAGATTTAAGTAAGAGGCGGGTGATTTTCATATTGTCTAATGTGTCTCACCTGAAGGTCAATGTATGTTCCACATAAGAATGATATTTTGGAAAGAGTAATCCAGGAAAGAAAACGACCAAGTCAAGATCTTGTAGCGCTTTCAGATCCAAACTGAGAGACATCTTGAATATAATACACCAGACATCACAGTAGGAGAGTGAAGAAATGTCTGGCTAATTGACATTGCAGTTCCAGGGACACTAGAGTTGAAGATAAAGAATTGGGAAAAACTAACAAATATAGAGATTTGGGAATACAACGGAAAACCCGATTGTAGATAAAGCACATTTCAGTGGTTGGCAAAGTCCTCAGGACACTGGAAACAATGCCATGGAATTTCATAAAATGTTATAACCAGCTGCAAATCTCTGAAATAACACCATCAGAACTGCAAAAAAGGTTATATGAGAAATAGCAGGTGCACTACACCAATATTTAACTGGTACTTATGGGTTGTTGTTTTTTTGTTAAAATTTGCATCTGATATGTAACAGCAGTCAATATTTTTAAAATTATGTTTGTTTTTCATTGTGTTTTCTATTTTCAAATAATGAAATCATGATAATCTACCTTTTAAATAAAAATCTCCAGACTACCAATGAAAACTGGACTCCTTGCATTTTGAATGAGGCTGCAAAGATCATTTACAAGGTATGTATCGTCCAGAGTCACTCATGTAAAATCCAGGAACAGACATTATATTAAAATTAGCGGTCCATTGAAAGGAAGATTGTTGATTGTTTGGAAGTTTTAACTGTTAGCTTTCAGTTCATTTTTATTTATGTATTTATTTATTTTTTGAATTTCTATTCCACCCTACTCGCTAGAACAACTTAGGGTGGATTACAAACAAATAATACAAAAACATGTAAAATCACAAATTCCAAGGTACAATTAAAAATGTAAAAACATAGTCTTTGAAAGATAGGATAAAACCTATCTGTTCCCTTGTGAGCAGCTGCCTCAGTGAATTCATTGTTCATTTATATGCTGTTTGCCTACTTCATTAACTTTGGCCTGAATTGTTCTTTTTTTTTTTTTAATTGAGTGGTTCAGTTTTAATTAAGATTTTTAATTGTATCCTATAGACACTTTTTTTTGGTCATGCCTTATTTGCAGCTTTTGCGTCTGGATTCCCTCAGTGTCTACTGGAATGTCGATAGTAAAGTGTATTATCGTGCTTCTCGGGAAGAAATACTGGTAATTTAATCTTTAATCTGCTTTGTACGTGTAGATGTCTACATTACATGGAGATGTCTACATACAGCTTGTTACAGTGTTAATTTCCTTGACCTGAAAGGAATCCTATTGGAATAAAACCTGGTAGAAAAGTTCCTAAGACTGTTTAATTCAAGTCATGTTTTCCCCTCAGATTTGAGAAAATCAGGTCATCCAGAATTTAAGACAAGGATATTTCCTATTTATGATATTTCAAAAATTCCTGGAAAAAGTAGACAAATCAGTACATCATGTTGAAAGATAATGCTCAGCTCTAAAAACTGTATTAAGCAGAGAAGATACAGCAGTGGTGGTGAACTTATGACATGCATGCCAGAGGGGACACTCAGAGCCCTCTCTGTGGGCACGCGTCCCATTGCCCCAGCACAGAGTTTGCCCCGCTCCTCTTCCCAGCAGACCAATGGGAGTGCTTCTTCCCCCCAGCATAGAGTTTGTCCCACCCCTCTGCCTGGCAGCCCAATGGGAGCGCTTCTTCCCCCCCAGCACGGAGTTCATCCTGCCCCTCTGCGTCACAGATGGCAGCCTGATCTACTAGCACTTTGTTGCAGTTCTGAATTTGTCTTCTGATTTTACAAATGGATCAGAGCTCCTTACAAATAATGAGATAGTCATGTTGGTGTGCGCGCGTGTGTGTGCACTACTTTGGGTACCTTAGGGACAAAACATGGTTAAGAAATTATTTTCATAAATCTTGGAATTAAGCTTCACCAAAAATAACCTTCCTTAAATAGTAATTAGCTTGCTCCAGATTATTTAGAGTTTACTTTTGTCAATTTGCAGGAGCGTTTGAAAAAAGGAGTCCCTTCTGCTGGCCAGAAGTTTCCAAATGATCAATATAGTAAGTATGAGGGAAAGATTTGGGATGCAGGTGCCTTTCATTTCCTGATATTTTGCCTAGATGACAGAAGGGGTGGCCAGATGAAGAAGAGATCAGCTCAGTTGCAGTGGTGAACCTTGGCACTCCAGGTGTTCTTGGACTTCAGTCCCCAGAAGCCCAAGTCCCTGTGAATCCACGCGCAGTAAACCCATTTGTATGGATTCACAGAGACTTGGACTTCTGGTAATTGAAGTCCAAGAACATCTGGAGTGCCAAGGTTCACCATCATTGTACTCATGCTTGCTCGCTTGCTGTGTTGCGATGACACTTGTCGTTAAGAGTTTCATGAGGATGGGAGCAGCAAACGCATGTGTGGTCAGGCCACACATGGAATGAAGAAAGAGTGGTTACGGTTGAGGAGGGAACTGTGATGATTTTGTCACAGGTACGTGGCCATGATGAGTGAAGGAAGTGATCAGATAGAGATGGTCAAGCCTATGCCCTAGTTCAGTGATGGCGAACCTTGGCACTCCAGGTGTTCTTGGACTTCAATTACCAGAAGCCCAAGTTAGCACTCCTCCTGATCAGGGGCTCCTGGGAAATGAAGTTCAAGAACACCTGGAGTGCCAAGGTTGGCCTTCACTGCCCTAGTTCATATTCCTAAGTACACTTATGTAAAGGACATTTTGACTCCAGCAGTGGTTTTGGTTCAGCATTCTTGATAGAATTGGGAAGCTTACAACTTACTTTCTTGGCATGATGCTAGCTGTAAACCTGGAGCTTGTTTTCTAGCTTCTACTTATGTATATTTTGCTCCCTTCAGTATTTAAGCCGGTATCAGCTTCTGCAAAGCTCTATATCAACCCCTATGCAGAAATAGAACTACAAACTCCCAAAATTGATTGGAGCATGGAAGTTCAGAGCATCTCTGTTGAGCTGACAAAGCCACAGGTAAGAAGAATGCCTTGTCTTTATGGCTTTATCTTAGGTTTGTGTGGCTAATTTTAGTCAACTGTGCAGGGCTCATTTCATATTCTTGCTCTGTGCCCGTGATGGTGAACCTTGGCACTCCAAATGTTCTTGGACTTCAATTCCTAGAAGCCCAAGTCAGCACTCCTGCTGATCAATGACACCTGAAGTGCCAAGATTTGCCATCACCGCTCTATGCTGACAGTTCTGTAAATACCTGGAAAAGCAAAACTGGTATCATATTATGGTGCATTCGTATTTCTAGAGAAAATGTGTGATTGGCCCAATTTTCCTAAGGATTTTTGGTGAGAGGAGTCTGTTTCTTGTGGTTAATTAAGAGGCCTTCCCAAATTTTGGTTGAAGTAGTAAGTTTCTGTGTTTGCCAGTTGTTTTATGTTCTTTCTGTAGCTTACTGTAAAATACAGCTGCTGTAATCTGAACAGACCTTGGAAAGGTCTCTCGGTTTTTTTTACTAGAACCCTTAGAATGGATGATTGTACTGCATGACTAGTACTGTTTTTTACAGGGGCACTTGAAAGACGTGTAGTAAATCTTTAGTTTATTGCTGTGAATGAACATTGATGATAGACATTTTTTATCTCAACAGTGAGCTTCCTAGGTACATTTGTATGGTCATGATTATTGGGAATTTGTTAAAGTAAATAGATTTCCCTTTGCATAGCAAGACATTATTCATCTTTTTAACTGCATGACTGTAATATTGCAATTATCTGATTATTAAGACATCTTGCTCCATTTCTTCTGTCCAGTACCTTAGTATGATTGATCTTCTGGAGTCCATAGATTACATGGTTCGAAATGCCCCATACAGGAAGTACAGGCCAGAAGTACCTTTACATAAGAATGCCAAAGAATGGTATGTTGGAAACTTCCATTAACTATATTTTTTCCTTGTTAAAAATATAATAAAAGTCTACTTAGATCAGGGGCTCCCAACTTTTTTACGCTATGGGTTGGACCCCCTCCCCCCCGACAGCTGAGCTGTCGTAAATCCATCCGCTTCCACTTCTGGTGCGGCAGAGACACAGGCCACATGAAATGATGTTGCAGGCCGGGTCTGACCAGTGGACCATAGGTTGGGAACCCATGACTTAGATTAAGGATGCTCAAACATCAATCCTGTACACAGCATGACTCCTTAAGACTTTCTATGCAATGACCAAAATCCTGTTGCATAGTTAGGCCTGCACTTGGATATTTGGGTGAGTCCTGAGTGGAAACTCATTGAATACCAACAGTAAGCTACAGCTGTAATTATCTGTCGCTGCTGTAAAAGTATTGGTATTTAAAACACCTTGCAAATCTTTTGCCTGCCTCTATGCTAGATTATTATTGCATGTTCACGGAGTTTCTTGTATAGTTCTTCATTGCACAAGATAGAGAAAATAAAATAGAATGTTTCTTTTTTCCTTACAGGTGGAAATATGCTGGAAATAGTATTCTTGAGGTTCACATAAAACGATATACCCACATGTGGTCATGGAGCAGCATAAGACATCATAGGCAGCTTCTAAAAAGTTACAAAAACATTTACAAGAGTAAACTGACACAAACGAAAATATCAGAAGAAACTCAGAAACAAATGCAGGTAATTGCTTGGATTATAGAAGGAGTATTTTAAATTGAATATGAAAATAAGGATCTTAGGGAGTGTGTTGCTGGGATACCAATGCACCCACTCGTTCTACAGTTACTGAAATAATTCAACATTTTCTGCCTCTGTAAAATAAATTTTTAACAACATTGCAAGAAAATTATTTTTAAAAACATGTAGGAATGTTTTCTAACATAGAAAGCTGTTCTGGGTCATGATAAGGCTGAATAGTTAGACTAGCAATTCTTAATATCAACTAATTTGGTAAGAAAGAAATTAATGTTGTTGAACTTCTTATAACAAGTTAACATTTAGCTCTATTTTGAATTCAGACCATTTTCACTGTGCAGTGATAGAATCCTGGCTCAATATTCATTCTGCCTGATGTTGCTAGTAGCAAATTGATAGTTGATTTCCTATTGTACACAGCAAATGAAGTGATTTATGAGAATAAAGTTTAAGAAAGGATTTAGACATTATGTTAAGGTTACTTTCTTGTTGTAAAATTTGCTCCATAGGACTTGGAAAACGTTCTAGATGTCTTCAATATTGTTTTAGCAAGGCAGCAAGCACAAGCAGAGGTAAGTTTTGTTTCTTCTATATTGATTTCACAAGAACAGATCGGAGCTCCTCCGGTGGCTTAGTGGGTAAGACACTGAGCTGGAGATTGTAGGGCCAGGTTTCGATACCCAAAAGCTGCACTTGGGGACATGAAAGGAGCCTCATTCGGGCGTCCCCTAAAAATCCATTCAACCCAGAGTTGAATTATAAGCTATTATAAGCATAGATCTGTAAAGAATTTGACACTACGGAGTCTAGAGGTGAAGAAATTTGTATGATGAATGCTTTAGTCAGTTTTATAAGTTTATTAATTTTTAGACATTTATGCAATGTTATTCAATATACAGGTAAATATAAGTATTTACAGAGCATTTTATAATGCTAGCAAAACAACACTGAGAACAGCAATCTATAAAGGTGTTTGTTGTAAAGTCACCCCAGTTTAGGCAGGTTTTGTGTTATTTGTAAATAATTCCAGTTGGAACCATTGCTGCTAAGAATATATTTCTTATACTCTGGCTTCTTGGGTGATAGCCTTCAAAAGTGGCTTATATAATAAGAAAACTAAATATACCATCTCCAAAGTTTTCTATGCATATTGCTGCACCGTGATCAAGAAATAAAACAGTTATGGGTAAAAAGCATTTGACTTAACCACAGAGGCGTAGCTACCGCCGTATCAGCCGTATCAATTATACGGGGCCCCCGGGCTACGGGGGCCCCCAACGGCAAAACAAAGAAAAGAAAAAGAAAAAAAAGAGCAAAAATTTACTGCGGATGCGCAGAAACTCAATCTGATGCATTGCGCATGCGTCAGATTGAGTTTCTGCGCATGCACACTTTATTGGAGCCATTTTTGGCTCCAATTTTAAAAAATAAAATTTCGGAGTCGGAGCTGCAGCTTCTCAGAGCGGCTCCGATGGTGGCCCTCAGAGGAGGGCACCTCCCCTGGGGCCGCCCAGCTCCCACGGGCAGGTTGAGGCCTGCCCGGGCTGTCCGCTGCTGCCGAACCCCCATGGCCTGGGGACGCCTGGCAGAGTGCGCCACCGCCTCCTCCGGGTCCGGCGGTGGTGACGGTGGCGGCGACAGTTGCGCCTGCCTGCCTGCCTGCCACCGCCCCCGCCAGGCTGAAGTCTGAGACTTGCAGGAGCGCGCTGTGGAGGGCGCGCGCGCGGGGTGTGTGTGGGGCAAGCGGCTCTGGAAGAGGAGGAGGAGGCTGCAGTCGGGGGCAGCGCGCCTTGCCATGCGGCCCCAGGAGGGTAAGTGAGGGTTTTGTGTTTCGGGTGGGTGGGTGGTTTATGTGTGTGTTGGGTGGGTGGGTGGATTTTTATTAAATTTTTGTTTTATTTCTTTATTTATTTTAATTATTTAAGTTATTTACGGGTTTGTGTTGTGGTTGTTTGGGTGGGTGGGTGGGTTGAGCTGTGTGTGTGTTTGTTTGTTTATTTTAATTCTATTCTATTTTATTTATTTATTTATTTTATTTTTATTTTTGGCCCCGCCCACGACGTCATGACGTCATGACGTTGGCTCCCCCCACGACGTCATGATGTCATGACATTAGCTCCGCCCCGCATATAAAGGGCCCCCAAACAATTTTTATACGGGGCCCCGCCAAGGTAAGCTACACTTCTGCTTAACCAGTAAACAAGCATATCTTTGTGTTGGAAATCATATAGTAATTCTGTTGCCCTGTAGTCTTAGTTTCTTCTTCTGTCCTGATGTGGTTTGTAGATAATTTGGTTTTACTTATTTCTATAGTGATTCAGGGATAATCTGAGGAAAAGTGGAATTGAGCATATACCTCACAGCAAGTGTTGATTTGTTGGATATGTTTGTTCAGCTTTCTAATTGATAACGGAACCTATCAGAGAGAGTCCTTTGTGTGTATGGTTACTTCCCCCCTTTCTGTTATGAAAAATGGCCAGAATCATTTGGAAACTTGTGAAAATATGGGAACACAAAGGAAGGTGTAGTTATATATTTTAAAATGACTTCCAGTCCACCATTCTAGGACTTTCATTAACATTCTTTTCCTGGGGCACCTTTTCTTTTGCTAAAATTTGGCTGCGATGCTACAATATCTCTAGTAATTATATACATGTTTTTTTCCGACTGGTAGGTTATAAGGTCGGGTCAAAAGCTGCTGAGAAAGAAATCTGGTGATGCCGAGAAGAAGGGCGGTGGATGGTTTAGTGGATTCTGGGGAGGAAGGAGGGAATCAAAGAAAAAAGAAGATGAAGACGAAGCCTCCATTCCTGAAAGTAGGTTTAACTCTGTGAATGGTAGCTGGGTAGTTAACCCAGGTTTTTGTCATGGAGTAAATGATTAGCCTGATTTTTTAAATTTCTAAGTATGTTCATTTTTATGTTTTCTCAGATTTTAGATCATCATTCTCATATAATCTCAATGATGAAATAATGCTAAGTTAATAACTAGTAAATATAGAGAGTGGCAATTATTTAAATATTTTTAATTGACTATAACGGAACAAGAGATGTTAGTCATATCTTTAAAGGTTAGAAGGAATTGCAAAAAATGTTGTACGGTTTGCAGGCACTTGAAATGAGAGGCTAATGACTACGTTTTGCATTGTTGTTTAGCTATCGATGACCTTATGACACCAGAAGAGAAGACAAAACTTTTCACTGCCATTGGCTACAGCGAAAGTTCTCACAATCTTACTTTGCCCAGGAAGGTGAGTGTACTTTTTAAAATAAAAAATATCTGTTTTGCAGAAAGGAATACCTCGCTTTTCTTTTAGGGTTCTTCTACACTAGCTGAAAATTACTGGGATACAGTTTGTTGAGCCCATTGGAGAAATTAATTTTGGTGTAACCCATACGTAAACATGTACTTCTAATGTTAGTGAAGCTGTAGAGTTGTGCATTTCTTTATATGTATTATATTAAACAACCACTGATGCTTTTTTGGGGAGAAATCTGTCGCTAACAGTCTTCAATGTTTTTCTCTCTCTCCGGTTAGTATGTTGCCCACGTGATGTCCCTGAAACTGTTGAGCACATCCTTTACAATTAAAGAAGACAAAAATGTTCCGGACATTCTTAATATCCAGATAATTGATTTAAGCACTAAAATATCACAGAGACCAGGAGCTCAAGCTCTTAAGTAAGTGCCTCATACCTCAGACTCTTTAAGGTCATGTGGTCAAAGCTAATCTAGCCCTTGTCTAATTTTCATCCTTAATTTGTTTAAATCGGATGGTTTCTTGGGCAAGGTTTGCAGGCAAGAGGAAAGTTGTGGTACAGTAAGTAGGCTTGTTTGCCTTCTGTTCGGACTTCCTATGGGGCTGTCAGTGGTATTGTATATGTTTTTATATCCTTCCTTCACTTTCTGAACTTTTAATTTACAGGGTAGAGGCTAAGCTTGAGCATTGGTATGTAACAGGTTTGAAGCAACAAAATACTGTCCCTTCTCTTGTGACTTCCATTGGGGGCAACAGATCTTCTTTGCTCAACATAAAATTTGAGACTAACCCAGAAGACAGCAGTGCTGATCAGAGCGTCTTTGTTGAGTCGCAGCCTGTGGAAATTATATATGATGCAGTGAGTACTGTTTAATAAAGAAAAGTACAGTGACACCCCGCTTTACAGACAGCTCACTTCCCAGACAACTCACTTCACAGACCAGAAATCCATAGGAAATGATGACCTGCTTCATTGGTTTCCCCAGGGTGCGAAGCTTTTTTTTTTTTTTTTTTGGCTGCTTGGGCACCCCCTGCCACTTTCCACATTGGCAAGAGGGTATTTGGAGCATTTCCGCTCTGCTTCTGGAATTTTTCATCCAGTTTTCGATGCGATTCGGCAGCTTAAAAGTAGCATTTGGCACTTCCCGGGTGGTGGTGGTGAAAAACAGCTGACTGTTGGGCCATTACCACAGCTGGCCACTAGAAGGCGCAAAGTGCATTTTCCCCGTAGGAATGCATTGAAAACCAATTTCTTCTGAAGATCAGAAAAAAACCAAAAAACCCTATTTTTTTCTGTTCAACATTTTTCATAAAGCGCACTTTGGAATTTTCACCACTTTATAAAGAATTTGAACATTTAAACCATTATTTTTGGCTTCCCCTCCCCTAGGATCCAGAAGGGGTTTTTTTTAGTTTTCAATGCATTCCTATGGGAAACCATGGTTCACTTTAAGGACAAACCAGCAGAACGAATTAAGTCCGTAAAGCGGGGGTTTACTGTACTTTAAATCTCATTCAATATCATGGACATGCCTTTCTTGGTGTGGGGTGGGGAATTTAAATCTTACCAAGAGTCATTTTCATTTTTTTAATGATGGGTTGGGTTTGCACTGTATTATTCATAAATATGGTTTTTAAGTATGTAAAACACCCAGAGTGAATACAATCCCAATATGGGCAGTATAGAAATCTATTAAATACAGTAATACCTCAGATAACGCTAAGACTTGGTTCCACAAGTCTTGGTGTTATCCGATTTTTAGTGTTATCCGATCCATGTTAAAATCCTATGGGATGGATCGGATAACGTTAAAGCTCCCTAGAGATACATTGTAACCGCACAGGCTTTAGCGGTTGTTATCCGATCCATCCCATAAGACCTTAATGTTATTCGATCCAATTCTCCTCCCCAGATTACTTAACGTTATGCGATTTTAGCGTTGTCCAAGGTAAACGTTATCCGAGGTATTACTGTAAAACTAAATAAATAAATGAACGATTATCAGTGATCTTCTGATTTTCTCCTTCTTCCTCATGTGTTAGCAATTCTGTAAGAAAACTGTAAGCAAATTTTACCTTTTCAGAGAACAATAAATGCTATTGTGGAATTCTTCCGGACTAACAAAGGCATGGACCTTGAACGTTTAACCACTGCCACTCTATCGAAGTTGGAAGAAATTAAAGAGAGGACTGCTACAGGTACTTTTTAGCATCCATCTCTGTTCTCTGAACTGCTCTGAGAATTTGGTGAGCCTCTTGGCTGTCCAGTGGCAATTAACATGTGCTGTTTCCATGCTGAATAACACCTTGTGTGGTATAGAATGGGTGGTATAGAATGTAATAGATAGATAGATAAATACATTGTTGTACAGTTTGTTTTATTCATTTGTATTTATTATTTACATTTATATCCCACCCATCTAGGGAACAAATTATCCCCACTCAGGGCGGCTAAAACCATAAAACTAGTAATACAACAATCAAGAATTATTTTAAAAATTACACACAATAAAACTCCCAATGAAATCATTGAGTCACTTTTTCATTGAAGGAAAAAGTTCCTTTGCTGCAAAAATATCGCTGACTTCAAACAAACATGAAAACTGGCATGAATTTTAGCCTGCAACCCTTCTAATATATTTTTTTGACTACCTCTGCAAAGAATATACCTTTTCCAGCCTTCTGTACATGAGGTATTGGTTTTCTGTGTTGCAATGTTCAGAAATGTTCAGAGGGAAACAGTGATGTCCTATATATGTTTGTAAATGATTTCATGATGCTCCCATCGCTGATGGATAAATCCTTATTTAATTTTGTCTTCTGTTTTAGGGCTCACACATATCATTGAAACTCGAAAGGTGCTTGACCTGAGGATCAATCTAAAACCATCCTATCTTCTGGTTCCACAGACAGGTTTCCACCATGAAAAGTCCAGCATTCTTATTTTGGACTTTGGTACTTTTCAGGTATATAATCACGAAATTTCTAAGGCTCAAACTTTTAAAAAGAGGTTTAAATAGCTTTGAAACAGAAGACTGTTGTGCTCTCAGTATTTTTTTTGTTGTTCAGTCGCACAGTCGATTCCGACCCTCTGCGACCCCATGGACCACTGACCGCCAGGCACTCCTGTCCTCCACCATCCCCCTCAACTCGCTCAGCTCTGTGCCCATTGTCTCCACGATACCATCTAGCCATCTCATCTTGGGCCGTCCCCTTCTTCTTTTGCCCTCGACCCTTCCAAGCATCAAAGCTTTCTCAAGTGAATCCTCTCTTCTCATTTGATGTCCAAAGTACTTTAGCCTCATCTTTATTATTTGACCTTCTAAGGAGCAGTCAGGGATGATTTCTTCTAAGATTGACCTATTTGTTCTCCTCGCTGTCCAGGGGACTCTCAAAACTCTCCTCCAACACCACATCTCAAAGGCGTCTATTCTTCTCCGTTCAGCTTTCCTAATGGTCCAACTCTCGCAACCATACATTGCAACAGGGAATACCATTGCCTTGACTATGCAAATTTTTGTTTTCAATGTGATGTCTCTACTTTTCACTATGCTCCCCAGGTTTCTCATTGCTTGCCTCCCAAGAATCAGTCGCCTTTTTATTTCATGGCTGCAATCACCATCTGCAGTGAGCTTAGATCCTAAGAAAGTAAAATCTGTCACTGCTTCTACTTCTTCCCCATCTATTTTCCAGGGACTGATAGGGCCTGTTGCCATTATCTTGGTTTTCTTGATATTGAGTCTCAAGCCAGCCTTTTCACTTTCTTCTTTCAACCTAATTAGGAGCTTCTTTAGGTCCTCCTCACTTTCTGCCATGAGGGTGGTATCATCTGCATATCTCAAATTGTTGATGTTTCTCCCAGCAATTTTGATCCCAAATTGTGATTCCTCCATTCCTGCATTGCGCATTATGTGCTCTGTGTATAAATTGAATAAGCATGGTGACAAAATGCAGCCTTGTCTTACTCCTTTTCCTATTCCAAACCACTCCGTCATTCCATTTTCTGTCCTAACTGTTGCTTCTTGATTCATGTACAGATTTCTCATGAGGCATATAAGGTGTTCTGGTATTCCCATCTCCTTAATTATTTGCCACATTTTGTTGTGGTCGACACAATCAAAAGCCTTCGTGTAATCAATGAAACAGAAGTAGACTTGTTTCTGATATTCCTTTGTTTTTTCCATGATCCATCTTATGTTGGCGATGTGATCTCTAGTCCCCCTGCCTCTTCTGAAACCCGCCTGCACTTCTGGTAATTCTCTCTCCACATACTGTTGCAGTCTATCCTGTATTATCTTGAGCATCTACTACTACTAAATATTAGAGATACTGTATTATTTGAAAATGTTCTAATGGAAAAACATTGTAGCCTCCGTTACTGGATTTATTTCTATAATTTTAATGCAAAAGTCTTAACAAGAATATTTGTATAAAAATGTTTCAATACATCAGCTTCTTGATAATTTATAGCTATGATAGAGTCTGTGGCAAGAAATTGACATGTATATTTTAAGTAATAATGGCAATGATTATTCAACAGTTAAACAGCATTAATCAAGGCAATTATGCTACTTCAAGTACTTCACTGGAAGAGATAATGGATAAAGCCTATGACAAGTTTGATGTAGAAATCAAGAATGTGCAGCTGTTGTTCGGCAGACCAGGTATTGCGACTGTAACCAAATACAGTAATACCTCATATAACATTAGTATCGAATAACACTAAAATCGCATAACATTAAGGAATCTGGGGGGAAGAATTGCATCATATAACATTAAGATCCTATGGGATGCTTCAGATAACAACCGCTAAAGCCTGTGTGGTTACAATGTATCTCTATGGATCCCATAGGATTTTAACATGCATCAGATAACACTAAAAATCATATAACACCAAGACTTGTGGAACCAGGTTTTAGTGTTATATGAGGTTTTACTGTAGCTACATTATAAAGTGAGTTTAAATCGTATACTTAATTGCTAGCTGATAAAAGGAACTGAAAGTGGCACTTTGAAAATCAATTTTCAAGGAAAAGCAAAGACAGAAAAAGAATGTTTATGATGTCCCAGAATCTTCATCTTTGATCTTTCTTGTGGAGGATTTATGAGAGCTATATTCCAAACTACAGCTTATCTAGTCTCTGAGAAAACTGCCATGAATATGAGCAAAACAAATATTGAGTTGTCCCTTTTTCTGTTTGATTGCTTGAATTGGTTTAGTTCTGGCATCTCCTGTATCCTTTTATTACCACGTTGCCTCAGTGTTGATATTCTGGTTTATGCAGAGGTCAAAGACTTGGGGACACAAGTAAACCTTCTGGCTATCCTGGAAAGAAGGTTGGGGCTATAAACATTGTCCAGAGAGAGGGAAAAATCTTATTTTTTTTCTTGGTATTTTCAAATAAGTGTACAAAACCCCAAATAAACATACAGTGGGCCCCTGCTTTAAGGAATGTCTGCCTGCAAGAAAACTCGCTTCAAGGAAAGAAATCCATAGGAAATGATAGTCTGCTTCAAAGGAAAAAAATCACAATAAAATCGCTTTACAGAATAGGTTTCTCCCATGGTATTCAATGCATTCCTATGGAAAACCGTTTTAAGGAAAAATCACTATAAGGAAAACCCTACAGCATGGATTAATTCCTTAAAGTGGGGGCCCCTTGTAATCAATTTTAATGCAGTGAGCAAAATAAAGCAATTAAAGTAGCAACACAATTATAAAGGTGAGGTGAGATGACAAAATAGAGTGGTATAGTGAATTACCCTGGAAGAGAAATACAAAATTCAAAATGTCCTTGAAAAGGCCTGTTGGGCTGAAAACAACAGAATGAAATTTAATAGTGATAAGTGCAAAGTTCTACACCTAGGTGAAGAAAAATAAACATGCAGTTATAAGATGGGGCGTACGTGGCTCAGTAATACTGTGAATGAGAAAATATTGGAATTGTTGTAGATCACAAGCTGAATATGAGCCAAAAGTGCTATTTTAGGCTGCATTAACAGAAGTATAGTCTCCAAAATTGGAGAAGTACGGGTTGCCCTCTAGACACCACATTTTAAGAAAAATTGAGACAAGCTGGTAGAAGTTCAGAGGAGGGCAGTCTGAATGATTGGGGATTGGAAACTAAACCTTTTGAGGAAAGGCTGAAAGAACTAGGCACATTTAGCCCCGAGAAAAGGCAACTGAGAGGGGAGAAAGAGGGTAACCACTTTTCAGATACTTGAAAGGCTTTCATACATAGTTTTCCATTTACTGTTTTAAAATCCCTTTTTATATACTTTAGCTCTGTAGGTTTATTGCCAGTGCGACTTTGGAATTCTTATGTCTCCTTCAGGAGAAGATTGGAAAAGAGCGAGGTTTCAGCAGCTCTCAACTCTACACATATTGCGGCCCATGGACATCCACATACAGCTTGCAAAATCTATGGTGGAGAAAGATGTCAGGATGCCCAAGTAATATATCAGATGACTATAAGCATGACTGGAAGTACCGCAGAGTGTGACTATATGAAATTTCTGGAGCATTCTGTTTGCCCTCTGCCTCAAACTAAACCCTGTTTTTCTTGCCTCTGCATGAAAAGATTTCACTTCTGTATCAGATCAGCAATGGGATATCCGTAGCTTAGTTCTTTCACATGCCTTAGAGATAAAATGACAATCTTCTCATGCCATTCGTTTTCTGTCTCCAGGTTCAAAGTATCAGGAGAGCTTCCTTTGGTTCACCTGGGGATTTCTAATCAAAAGATCCAAGCTGTCTTTGAACTCATCGATAGCATTCCACTGCCACAGAAACCAGCTGTTTCAACTTCAAGTGGGAAAGTAAATGCACAATATTTATTTAGGGGAGGGAGATCGTACATGTTGAACATTTAACTGATCCTTCAGGTGGCTTAATATTTGTTTAAAATCAGCCCCTGATAGACGTGCAATATATGTTTGTAAATTTAGAGCATTTAAAGAAAACATCTGGATGAAGCGATTTGAACGTTTCTTTTTCTGCCTTGCAATGTCCTCTAGGCCCCTGCCATTCCTGTCATCACAGATGCGAAAAAGCATTTGCTTGGTACATCAATATTGCTGGACAGAGTTGGATCAGGTAAGGGAATAAAAAGGCATATTGTTTATCGGTGGCAAATCAAAGGCTTTCAGTCTCACGGGAGAACATGGCGGCTCACCAGTGGTGTGCCAGTGCTGTTTTCAGCTGCTCAGAGAAAGAGTTGTGAAGGAAAAAAAAGATGTGTTTTTTCTGTCACCATTGAAAAGAGCATGATAATTGTAGGCAATGGGGTTCCATTTGAGCTAACTGGATAACCCACTTGGAACCAGCAAACCATCATGCCTCCTAATTTGGGTGTCTTTGTTAATCATTTGTTTGTTCCAATGATTTAATGATTTAAATCTTGATCATTTTATCATGATCAGATCATCAAACGGCTAAGTGTAGTTTTCTTTACAGGACATAATAAATAGAGGCAATGTTACATAGCATATTGTTGTCTATATAGAGAACTATGTGACGAATACCAGAACCTATTTGGACAAACTGTTGCTTTTTGGGTACTGCTTCTGGTTTCCCCCCTTAGAACTATTGTTTCTGTACTGTACAGTATGTTTTCTTTCTTTTTTTCTTTTATCTAGGGTTCTGTTTATTAACTTAATTATGATCACATTCTTTGAAACTGGGTGCAGTTAAAAAAACAGTAATTTAAAAAGTGATCCTTTTGACTTGGACAATATATTCTTACCATGTTCCCCAACCTCTTAGTTCTCATGCTTAATAATATGAAACAGGCCAGGTTAGAAAATGGATGGAGAAACAAAAATGAAAAGATTGCGTTGATGCCTAGTTAAAATGATAGTTTGATGGTAGTTGAGACTAGTCAGTTCGGCATAGGGATAAACTTTATATACTTGCACTTTCTGGGTTTCTTTTGCTTCTTAGAGTCAGATGAGGAGTATTTTGATGCTGATGATTTGACCTGCTCCAGGGAACTCAGTTCCTCTAAAAGAAAGGAGTTAAAGTCTGAGGTTGGGACCGGAGAAGAAGACCTCACAGATCTTCAGATGAAATTTGAAATTAAGGAGGTAGGTATGGCTTGTTATATCTGCCTCTTTGAGAGAATTAATGGAATGATAAAGCTCAATAATAACATCCTGGCACAAATGTGTTTGCAGAGTTTTGTTACAGGGAATAAGCTTTGTGTTTCGTTTCTAGCTGAGAATGTTGAACAGGAGAGGAAAAATATGAATCTTTTACTGCTCATAAGCTGTTTCGATGTCCTGCTCAGGAAGCAAGGAGTATGAAACATTAAATGTACATGGTCTTTGATCTGGAGTTGTGCAAGTAGATATAGCCTTGTTGAATGCAGGGAGACATTGAATAACCTTATAATTGTTGCTTAAAAATTAAAAGTGAACACATTTTTTTAAAAAAAGATACTTGAATGCGCCAATGAGGTATTCTTCTTTTCTAAGACCATATCCCTCAGCTGCTGTTTTTACGAGCAGGATTGCAAATGCAGAGTGTACCTTATTTGCTTAGGTGATTTTGGAGCTGACCAAACAACTACAGAGGGAAGAAACAATTATTGTGTTTCGTGTAAAGCAGCTTGGAATGGAAGCAGCAGTTAGGACGCATGACTTAAAAGCCGTCTCTTATTTGAAGAAAATCAGCTTGGATTATTATGAAATTCAAGGTAGAATAATTGATAAAATAATGGATAGTGTGTATATGATAGTGACTTTTCCCTCTATCTTTACTGTTCGTGTTGTATGTGAATTATTATTTCAAATACAACTTGTCTTACTTATTTATTTATTTTTGCAGACGTAACGTAACTATGTTCTTTTGATAACTTCATAATGTGCATGTATATAATAATCCTGTGATACATATGTAAAACTTCAAAAGTTAAGATTCCTGTTGGTTTTGCAAATTGATTTTTTTAAAAACTGCTCTAAATGTCATTCTGTTTTACCCCCTTATCCAGGAAAAAGACAGCAGCTTCCTTTAATTAGCTCTTCGGATAAACCTGGATTAGATCTCTTGAAAGTAGAATATACAAAGGTAAAAGCTTTTGAAACAAAGTTTGAGTCGTCATGATACAATAGCTGCTTTTAAAAGCAGATGTTCAATTTCAGCCTTTGCAAGTGTGTTTCGTTTGATATGGTTTCTTACGTGACTCATTTGGCATCTTTTTCAGGCCAATAAAAATGGTCCAAAATTTCAGACGGATTTTGACAACACTGAACAAACAGTTCAGGTAAACAAAAATCTTTTTTTAAAAAATTAAGTAGGAGGTGACTTGAATGTTTCAACTGTTTAATGTATGGTGTGTCCTCCCGCCCGACTTCTTTATAGGTGGTTTTCTCATCATTGAATATGCTGCTGCATACAGAGGCACTAATTTCAACTATCAATTACCTAATGGCTGTTATCCCAGCAAGAAGCCAGGATGCAATAGATGTTGGGCAGTCACAGATACAAGAAAAACAGAATAAAGAAACTGGTTTAAAGAAAGGTATTTTTTTTCATTTCTGTGTATTGTTTTCTATATGGCTGTTCTTCATTCAGAAAAGATTGCTTAGATTTTCCTACATCAGTATGAAAAATTCATGGTTAAAAATCTCTTCTCAACAGTGATGAAGTCCTGCAAAGACAAGGAGGTATTTGATTTCAAGCTGTTTGCCAAGTTGGATGCATTTTGCTTAAAGGTTTGCGACGAGAAGAACAATATTGCAGAAATCAAAATTCAAGGTAATGAGAATATGTGTGGACAGTTCAATTTTTGCCATGCAGTCCAAAACCTCAAAGATTTTGTCTACATTTCTGGCCTTCTACATGGCATAGGGCTGTGATGGCGAACCTTGGCACTCCAGGTGTTCTTGGACTTCAAGTCCCAGACGCTCACATCAGCACTCCTGCTGAACAGGGCTTCTGGGAATTGAAGCTCAAGGACAGCTGGAGTGCTGAGGTTCACCATCACTGGCATAGGGTGAGTGTTAAGCTTAAATGTACAGAACTAAATTGGGTAATCTGCAAATTCTGAAGTGAAAGCAAGAAACTACCTTAGTCTGGATATCACAAAGTCACAAATGTACAAAGTGGATTTGAACTTAAAGCCTAATGTTTTGTCTTAAGGTACTTTAGTCTTAAGAAAAATCAAGATTCAGAAAGCCAGTACTTTGAGTTGTACATAAAAGACGCCTGAAGACCAAAGAGGATTCAAGACTGTTGGAGTAACAGCTTTTCTTAGGTCCCCTGCTGTGTGAAGTTAGCCCCTGGAATATAGTTGGGGGGGGGGGGCTTAAAAAGATCTGAATAGTTTTCAAAGGCAGATCCATAGGCTGTTAACTATAGTGGTCTTGGTTTTAGAGATATTTGATAAAAAAGAAACCTAGAAACTTACATGTGAAGCTAAACGGTTGCCTTATCTTTAGAAAATTCTGGTGCATGGTTTGTAAAGGCTTAGCGGCACGTTAAAAAAATTCCAACCTTTATGTTAATATTAAATTAGTTATGCCAATTCTACCTTTTCAGGTCTGAATTCATCTCTGTTTCTTCAGCCCTGTCAAACCACTCTCTTTGCACGACTGAAAGACATCATTGTCACAGATGTTGATACAAAAACGATTCATAAGAAGGTATGAAAGGACCACATCCTTGTAGGAGTTTGCCCGTTCTTAACGTTTCTTGTTGTGTGGTTGTGACTCATGAGGAGAAGAATGGTTTTCTGCTCTTTGGAGTTGTCGTTAAGAGGAGAAAAAGATTTATTAGGTTAAAAGCTTCTGATTGCAAAAAGGTAAAGTTGCTTTCTCAGTGTGGATTCTGCTATATCAGATGTTCATGGCAACATAATGCAAAGCTCATAACCCACACAGTTCCTACACCTCCACATCTGGAAATGACTTGATTTTCATAATACTTGATAATCAGATAAGGAAAATCTCTGTCTCTGAAACAGAGTGAACAGAACCGCCGTCTGAGCCAGTAGTTTTTACTACTGAAGATCACATTGAACTTGAGAAATTCATTCATAGAAATACAGATGGACTGTATGTTCACCTGAATTGTCAAAGATCTTAGATATCAATTAGCAGTGGGGGAAAAATTCAGTGATTGTATGGTGTCCCGGAAAGAGACAATGACATTCACATTTTCTCTTCCTTTTAGGCTGTTTCTATAGTTGGGGATGAAGTTTTCAGTTTTAACTTAACGTTGTATCCGGAGGCTACTGAGGGCGAAGCCTATGCAGACATGTCCAAAGTGGACGGGGCGGTGTCTCTCAAAGTGGGCTGCATTCAGATCATATATCTACATAAGTTTCTCATGTCACTTCTGGTAAGACTGCAAACATGGGATTTTTGCTATGATGTGATATCATATGTTCTAGTGCAGGGGTTCCCAACCTAAGGCCCGTAGGCCGAATCTGGTCCCCAGTGCTATTTCATGTGGTGCCCCATCCCTCCAAGGGCATTTGAGAAACAAAATGGCCACCCCTTTGAAGCTGTTGGAACAAAATGGCCACCCCCATCAGGCAGGCAGGACAGACTGGCTGTCCATCCCTTGAAGCTGACTGAGAGAGCGTGACCAGACCCCCATACTTGAAAAGGTTGGGGACCCCTGTTCTAGTGGATGGAATTCCAAGGAGGTTACATAATTAAATATAAAACAAAGTGTTAAAGTCTTATGGCCAGAATGCTGTTGCTCATCTAAGTGCATTGTCCATAAATTTAAGCAATTACCGTATTTGCCAGCGTATAAGACTATACAGTACAAGACGCACTCCATTTTCCCAGTGTATTTTAAGGGGGGAAAAGTGGGTTTTATATGCCAGCTAATATCAGAGGGTACACATTTTCCTAACAGGTTATTCCCACAGAAGACACGAAATGCTGTTCTTTTTTAAAACCCCAACTCTCATTTTCTTGCAGAATTTTTTGAACAACTTCCAAGTTGCCAAAGAGGCCTTGAGCGCTGCTACCGTGCAGGCTGCAGAAAAGGCGGCCACAAGCATGAGAGATTTGGCGGAGAGGAGTTTCCGCCTTGCCATGGATATTAACCTCAAGGCCCCTGTTATCCTTATCCCTCAGTCTTCGGTCTCATTTAACGCTGTCGCCGTGGATCTTGGTTTGATCAAGGTACAAAATAAATTCAGCTTGGTCCTGGAAGAGAACTGTCCGCTCCCTCCGGTCATGGATAAAATGGACATACAGTTGACACAGCTCAAACTGTCAAGGTGGGTTATGCTTCTCTCCTGATCAGTGAGCCCGGAACAATCAGGTGATTGTCTGTGGCGGTTCAGGTTATCACACACAAGCCTCATGTGATCCCTTTTTTTATGTAGGACATTCTTGAAGCCGGGTTCTTTGCAGCCTGATGTACAAATTCTGCACCCTATCAATCTCAACCTTTCTGTGAATCGCAACCTGGCTGGGACTTGGTACCATAAAATACCTGTTTTGGAAGTCAAAGGACACCTGGATACCATGAATGTAAGTACATTTCTCTTTTAAAAGCACGGCTGCAGACTGGTTTCCGTTACAACAGATCTCTTCTGACCATGTCAGGTGTAAGGCGTTGGCAAAGAGAAGCACTAGACCTAAGTATTGATTGTGAAAGTAGCTTTGGATAGGCATTTGGGCACCAGATGTCTGATTTTACATGCTGCTCTTTAGGTTGTCCTAAGCCAAGAAGACCTGAATCTCTTGTTGAAGGTAATGACAGAAAACCTTGCCGAAGCAGACAAAAATCTAAGTCATACAAAGCCAAAGGCACAGAGTGAAGGTATGAAATGAAAGTATATGTGTCAATATTCAAGATAAAATGCACGTGCTTTCCTGTTGATTTGTAGATGTGTTTGTGTCTTCTGTATGAGTTTGTCCTTTCCTTTTGCAATGATTTGGTTTTTGCTAGGACCTGTGCCTTTTAGTATATTTTGTGAGCATCAAAATATATTGAAGAAAATAATTTACAAATGCCTTATCTGCTTGAGCAAATACGTTGGCTTTTCTCTTCTCCTTTGTGATTAAAATCAATCACTGTACCTGCCTTTTTCTTACTTAGTCTTTCAAATAATTATTTTGAATATATACATGGAAATCAGTTGGTGGCAGGGGTGTGTGTTAGTTTATGCTTCTTTAAAAAAACATCCTGGTAGTTTTGCGCAGTTTTTCTTGTAGAAGAGTTGAAAAAACGAGTAGATTCTCTTTTAGTACATATTTCAAGCATAATATTTTGTTCACTTTGCAGTTGGTGCAGAATTATAGGATTCTTTCTTCTTCAAGAAAGCTCAAGTAATGTATTTGTCTGCTTTTAGAATTATCAGGCAAAGCAAAAGAAATATCAATCGGAGATCAAAAAAATATGCCAGTGAGTGCATTAGAGGGTACCTTGAAAGAAGATATTACCAACATGCTGCTTAAATTTGAAATAAAAAAGGTATGACCATCTGTCCTTGTAAACCAGGGGTTCCTAAACTTTTCTGGCCACGGGCTGGTCACGTGGTTGAGCAGGCCGGTCATGTGGTTGAGCAGGCTGGTCACATGGTTCTTCCCACTGGAAACAGAAGTAAAACACGCTCGCGTATGCGTAAAACGCTGCCGTAAATGCACCTGTGGCTGTTGTACACGCGTTTATGACAGCAGCAGGTAGTTTATGGCAGTGTTTTCTGCATGTGCAGGTATGTTTTCGTTCACTTCTGGGAGCAGCACGGGTAGCGTGGGCCAGATGATTTGGCACTGTGGGCCAGATCCGGCCCCGGGCTATAGTTTGGCCACTCCTATTGTAAACTTTGTTTGAAAGCAGAATTAAGAGCAATCCAGGAAGTTTCTAATTTTATTCATGTCCAGCTTTTCATGGTTTCTCTTTCTTGTTATTTAAAGTTATACAGTTTGTAGCCAGAGCAACAAACTGATTTATTAAACGGAGCTTGCTGTATATTGCAAGATATTAAAGTTGAGGGTTTTTGTTTTTCACACTAGGTGTAGTATGATGCAACTTTTAAAATACAGTGTATTTCCCCCCCTCTTTTAGGTTATAATAACATTATTGAAAAAAGTAGAACAACAGTGTATCCCTTTACATCAATTAACAGTGTTACAACTTGGAAGTGAAGGCAGAATTAAAACCCAAGATATGATTGTTACACTATATCTTAAAAAAATTGACATGAAGTGCCTTGAATTCACTGGTAAGTCATGTTTCAATTCACATTAGGAAAATAATAAAATTTTGATTATGCATATTGTTTTTTTATGGCAGCATTAAGCTACAGCCTCACGTTTATGTCTGATGACGTGGATTTGGTCCATGAAAGCTCACAGTTAAAAACAGGAATTAGTCTTTAAGGTGCCACAAGGTTTTTTGACTTTTTTTTTTTGCTGTTTTGTTTTATTTACTCTCAGATATTCTATTTTTCTGTATCTGTCAAGTAGAATTTCCACAATTTGGAGTGATTTTATTTAGGCATTGATAATAGGATTTTTCTTTCATTCCAAAAGCAGAAATGTCCTGTTAAGGTATATTCACATTTGCCTTGTACTGCCTTGGCTGGTTTTCCTAGCACTACTCAAAAATGCCAAAGGGCAAATTCTGAGGCTATTCAAATAAAGATTTAGAGCTGCAATTGTAGAACACATTATACAAGAACAGTAAAATCCCGGGTTACAACAGAAGTCCATTTCAACAGCCTGAAAAAATTGTAAACCGAAACAGCCATAGGGATGCATTAAAAAAATTAAAAAACCATTCTGAATTGATCATTATAAACCGGAAAAAACACACACATTAAACATTTGTAAACCAGGACAGCATTCCCATAGGATTTGCCATTGTAAACTGTAGCAAACTGAAACCGAGGCAGTTGTAACCTGAGGTTTTACTGTACTTTAATACTCCTTTGTTCAGGAAGGACACCAAACTTCTAAAACTTCTTCACTTATTGGCATATTCTGAGTTTTCTAAGTTTTATAAACTGTTCTCTTGAGACATAATGCCTCATTTGCAGAATGAATATATTCAACGGGCTAATTGTGTTTCATCCACAGATTCCAATGGAGATCCACTGAATATTATTAATTCGTCAGAGGAATCTGGAGGGCATCTCTTAACAATGCAATACATTAAGGTTACATTTGTGTGTGTCTGCGTATCTTTGTATGTGACAGAGAGTGGCTGTAAGATCAGCGTTTGGGATAATTAGGCAAAAGTGTGTGTTAAATATGTTGAAAAAAATCAACATAATTTATGTTGGGGAATCAACATAAATCAATATCGATTAGGATTAACGCAGTTGAAAATAGGCTGATAATAGTGGTAAGTCTCAGATCGCTGCAGGAACCATATCTGTTCATGTTGGTGATATATAAACAGCATTCCATGCTCTCCGGTGTCTAGTCATGCCTGCCACATGTCCATGGAAATGTCTGCAGATGCAGACAGCGCTGGCTCTTCGGCTTTGAAACAGAGAGAGTTTGAGAGAGAGAATACAGGTTGGGGGAATATCATTGTTTTGGAAATAAGAACCCTTAATTTCGCCCATCACTGTATTATCTTTCCTCTGGAAATGTAAGTGGCAACATTGCTCCGCTCTTGGTACGAGGGTCTTTTTGAGGATTGTCTGGTTGGTCTGTTTGTCTTGGTAACTAGGCACATCTAAATGTTAAGCACAAGAACACCTTCCATCTAAGTCCAGGGGTGCCCAAACAAGGAAGTGGGCTCATTTATGGCTGTCATAAATGCGCCTGATTCCAGGGGATATGGTGAGGCCCACTCAGTTGTCCATGGGGTGTGGTCAGGCCTGCGGCGTGAAAACTTTGGGCACCCCTGATCTAATCCCATCTATGGCCAGAAGCTACTTCAGCTCTGTAGTAACTCAAACTCCATTTCTTTTCTTAGGCTGATGAAGATGGACCACACTTTGAAACAGTTTACAAAAATACCAAACAAGTCTTAAATGTAAGTGTTGAAATGTATTTCCGATTTAGCTGTGTTAAAACCTGCCCCACGATCTTTAATGTTTAAATGGACTGGCATGCTTCTTTGAGAGATGGAAGCAAAGAGCAGTTTATAGTACTTACATACATTTTGGCCAAGTTTTCCCCCCTAAAAGGTAAATTTTAAAAACGTGAATGCAAGTGACTTGCTGACGTGTCTTCTCTTTCTTAGGTCTCGTTTTCTTCTTTAGATCTCTTGCTACACACAGACGCCTTGCTTTCCGTCATGAATTTTTTCATGTCTGCCACCAGTGGCCTTGCAACCGCTGATCAGGGGCTTGAGGTCAAAGTGCTCCCGGAAGAATCCAAAACCCTTCTCACAAACCCAGGTATTTTTAATGTGCAGTATTTTTTCAGTTTTCAAGGGTAGCAGAGGAATGTTTAATTTATACAGGAATTTGACATTTGTTGATTCCTTTACGTTACGTCAAATGGTTGATGTAAACTTGAATATAAGCTTATTTCCCCCCCCCCACAGTATTTACTGCTGCCTCCCATGATGATGTCTGTGACTTGAAGCTCACGACTCATTTGAAAGCCTTCAATGTTTTGGTCTGTGACAAGAAGGGAAACATTGCTGATATGCGAATACAAGGTATATGAATTACTTCTTCTTGTTCTGCTGTATCCAAATCTGAATATTGGCCTTCCTCATGGTGGTCAGCCATGAAGAATGTCCTGAGAATATATTCCAGTGGCCTTCCATTGGCCTTCTGCATCACAACATGACCCCCTGATCCAGTTCCGCTGATCCAGTACCACTGATCCAGTTCCGCAAGTCACTTTCTGGTCCTCAGTCCATTTGGCACACAAGAGTCCTCCTAAGCACCAGGCCAGGGGTGTTTTGGGTGCCATGGGAGGGTGCTGGACAGATACAAAGGGGTGGCGACCAAGGGATGGGGGAGAAGGATGTCCCCAGGAAGTTTACACAGAAAGTTAAGTATACTTAAGAACACAGCTTGTATGCAAGGCAGTGGGTTGCTTTACTGCATTTATATTTATCTTGAGGCATTCTCAGGCAGTCAAAGAGTGGTTTAAGCTGTCATCTTAGTGGCCTTATAGCAGACTGTGACTGTATTGACATTACCAGCATTTTGCAGCTGGTGGGCTTTTAAGTTTGCAGTCCAGGTACGGTGCCCAATGCCCAGCTGTTAAGCTGTAAAAGAGAGTCTTCTGTTACACAATACATAAACTAGAATGTCTGTTCCATTTAGCCATAACTTTATTTCTACTTTGTACCTGAAAACTGATTTTTTCATATTTCCCCCCCATTCAGGAATGGAGGCTTCGATTATTACCATGCCAAAACAGACAGAAGTTTTTGCTAGGCTTCGAGATTTCATAGTGACAAATGTTGACTCCGAGACCGTTCATAAAAAGGTAACTGCATCAAATGGGATTGCTAAGCTGCACTTGAAATTCATGTGTACTTCATGGACAGGCTGAGGGAAGCGGATAGGAACAAAATAAAAAAACCAGCAGCAGTGGTCGTTGAATTATGTGCTTTTTAGATTAAAAGCCTAAAGGAAGGGACACTTCTTCTTATTGATCTAGGTTGGCCTTTCCCAACCTCTGGCTTTTGGACTTCAATTCCCAGAAGCCAAAGTCAATTCCTCAAAGCACTGATCAGCCAATGGACTGACTGAGGTTTCTGGGATTTGTAGTCCCCCTGTGGGGTCTGGGCCCCACGTTGAGAAACCATTGATCTAGGAGCTTTCTTTGGCTGGAAAAGCAGGGTGAATGCTCCACAGTGCACCAGAAATCTTAGCGCCTGATTGTGGTTAATACAATTTTTTGCAGGCCATCTCAATCGTGGGAGACGAAGTCTTCCGGTTCACGCTGTCCCTTTATCCAGATGCTACAGCAGGAGATGCTTATCGGGATATGTCCAAGGTTGACGGTAGAATATCATTGAAAGTGGGCTGCATCCAGATTGTTTATCTCCATAAATTCTTCATGTCTCTACTGGTAAGAAATGGCTTTTTTATGAGTTGTGTTTTAATTTCAGAATGTGATTTGAAGATAATTCCTGAACAACAGAACGAAAAAAGCATCTCTTTGATGCTGAATTTATACCATGCTTTGACTTTCAGCCTGAGAATTGCTTGTGTAAATTGAAGGCTGGGAGGCCGATTCTGGTCTTGGATGCTTGTTTTTTTAAATTGGTTTTATGGCGCTGACTTGTGTTGCATGATTATGCTTTCTCGTAGAACTTCTTAAATCACTTTCAAACAGCAAAGGAAGCCTTGAGCGCTGCTACCGCTCAAGCAGCAGAAAGGGCAGCTTCTAGCATGAAGGATTTTGCTAAAAAGAGTGTTCGCTTTTCCATGGACATCAACCTGAAGGCTCCGGTGATAGTAATTCCACAGTCATCTGTATCTAGCAATGCATTGGTAGCAGATCTTGGCTTACTTAGAGTTCAGAACGAATTCTGCCTGGTCCCTGGAGAAGAGTCCTCTAATCCCCCAGTGATTGACAAAATGGATATACAGCTAACTCATTTAAAGATCTCAAGGTATTAGCTTCCCCCATTTCCTACTTGAGGTTAATCCATAATCTTTAGAAAAACAATTATATAAATGCCAGTAATGGTCCCCCCCCCCCCAAGTGTTCAGTAGGGCTCCAGGGAGTTTAATGGAAAATTGTTTAGGGTGAAAGCCTAGATGCTTTCAGTGATAATCGGGATTTGGGCCAGTAGAGAAAGAATAAATAAAGGTTAGAAGTATTATTTCAAGTGTGTACATAGAATCGAGTATTAAAGCTTTGGGTTCATTTCATTTACAGTGGAACCCCAGTTAATGTAATTAATCCGTTCTCCAGGATGTTTCTTACAGCAAAATGGCTTTAACCGAATTTCCCATAGGAATGCGTCGAAAACCAAAGTACTTTAACCAAAATGTGGTTTCCCATAGGAATGCATTGAAAACCAATTAATCCGTTCCAAAAAATATTCCATAAACTAAGCCACTATTTCCTATGGATTTCCTTTTGTTAAGCAATTTTTATGTTAACTGAGCCGATTGTTAACCAATGTTCCACTATATTAGAAATAAATAGGAAGATGAAGCAACTCTACTGCTCTGAGTGGATGTCTTACTACAGGCATAAATGACTTTTTTAAAAATGATGGCTAAAAATTTTAGGGTTGAAAATGAGCAGATTATTTATTCTACATGCCTGTGTGGATCCATCATGCTTACTTTGCCTATGACTAGTTGGTGAAAGATTGTCTTACTCAGATACAGTTTTGTTATGTGTAAAAAGCTAGTAATAAAATAATCTTTTAATTTCTCTATGAAGGTTTGTAGCTAAGTGGGCATGTTCCCATGACATAACAAACCTGGGATGTGTGGGCTTGATAAACAGTTTGCGTTCCTCCATGCAGGATCCGGTCCGATATTCAGAATCTTTTGTGCCACAATATTATTTTGCAGGACCATAGTAGCTGGTGTTTCTCAGCCAGATGTTGAAATTTTGCAGCCGGTAAACCTGCTTTTGTCGGTCCAGAGAAATCTAGCTGCGTCTTGGTACCTTACAATCCCTGGGGTTGCAGTTAAAGGGGACCTAAAGGCAATGCAGGTGTGTTAAAGTGAAGTTTTTATCAAGTCGTGTTCCAATGAGATATTCACCCCATAACATAACTGAAGACTTAATGGGCATTGCCTGATAATTTTAAAACTGCTTTTGCTGTGGAGTAGCACTATTAATTTGGGGCGCAATTAATTTGTTTTGCAGTTAGACTTATCTCCAGTTTCTCATGAAGTCTAGATAATAATTTTGTCTCAGAAATTATTCAGGGTTGAAAAGATGTTTGCTGGAGAAACTCCGCTCAGGGGACGCCCGAATGAGGCTCCTTTCATGTCCCCAAGATCTTTTTCCCACCGAAGTGGTCCCTATTTATCTACTTGCCATTTCTTGCTTTTGAACTGCTAGGTTGGCAGGAGCTGGGACAGAGATGGGCACTCAATCCGTCATTCAGTACCCAGGTCTCAAACTGCCAACTTGCCAGCCTTCCAGCTAACAAGGCGAGGTTCTTAGCCCCTGCAGCCCCTGCTATGAAGTCTAGATGCATGATGAGATATACAAGACACGGATATACTGGCTAGACTAGCTACAACTTTTGTGGTTCTGGCCATCTTCTTCCCAGTTGCCATGAGCCTAGGAATTTCCCCTATTGCTGATGGCTTTGATTGGATCGCTCATGGAATAAGCCATAAAGACAGGCAGCATTTCTTGCATCCCTTCTGTGAACTGACTCTGAGGCTGTTGTGTAAAGGAGGACATCCTATGATTTCCTCCTGCCCTGAATTAGGCAGTTTTGAAGGTAGCAGCTGCAATCCAATGTGGGTTCTTTCTTTTGTAAATGGGCTTCCTGAAATGAAATAATGGATTTAATACTCCACAGATCTCTCTTAGTCAAGAAGACTTAACTCTCCTCATGAGAATTTTGTTGGAAAATCTTGGTGAAGCAGCTCCAGATTCCAAGGTTACGGAGTCACCTGCACAAGTCCAGAAGGTCCAAAAAAGTGAAAACGAAAGTGATGTTGACCTTGACGAAGGTAGTTTTATTTCCCAGTTATAATCACAACAAACATGATTGGCTGTTAAATTAAATCTAGCCAGTTTACAGTTACGGAATTTTGCTCATCAGATAGGAAAACTGTTGTGGCTTCATATATATTTTAAAAATTTCTGAATATTTCAGATACTGCTGTGGGACAGAGAGATGTTTGTGAAGCTGAGTCTGAGAGAAACGTGACCCTTATGTTTCACTTCCACTTTGAGTCCCTTTCCATCGTTCTCTACAATGTTGATATTACGCAGGTTTGTGATGTTTTGACTTGCAAAGTAATTTTCTTTACAGTCGCTCATGACCAGGCATGTGCTGGTATATCCGGCAATCAAGCTTTCTCCCACCCCGCCCTTGCCTCTGGCGCCCTGGAGTGCCATTATTATTATTATTATTATTATTATTATTATTATTATTATTATTATTATTATTATTATTATTATTATTATTATTATTATTATTATTATTATTATTATTATATACTGTTTTTGAAATTGACAAAACCATGCACGTTCATGTTTTTGAGAACTGTTTGGATTCTTTTTTCTTGGCTGCTTCTGTGTTTTAGAAATCCCAGCTTTCAATTCATGATAACAGTTTACGCCTTGGGGAACTTAGGCTGCATCTTATGACAACATCAGGACAGATGTTTTCCACTGGCTCTATAGAATTCAATACTAACTTGAAAACGTGTACGCTGGATGACCTGAGAGAGGGGATTGAAAAGGCGACCTCAAGGTTAGCCATCTTATGGCACTGTTGTTTAAAAAACAAACAAACATTGGTAAATAGTGCAATGCTGTGATATTTTTAAAATTAGGATAGTTGTGTCTTTATATTATAATTATGATATTAGTGGTATCTAGGTTTTTTAAAAAGATAATTTTGTCTCCTGCAGTGGGGGAAAAGGCGGGATAAAACTCACAGCTAATCTGTTCTTCAGTTTGATGTCTTTATGTTGAATTACTGTTGTTGATGATGATGAAAATTGTTATTTCTCCTCTCAGGATGATAGATAAAAAAGATGGCGAGGTCAAGAGTGTCATGATTGATGTGAACTACAAGCAAGATAAGAGTGGGAGTGAAATTGTAGCTGTCTTGGATAAACTCTATTTGTGTGCCAGTGTAGAGTTTCTCTTGACAGTGGCAGATTTCTTTGTTAATTCTGTGCCAGCAACCTCACCAGAAAGGTCTGGCCAGGCACAGGTGAAACAAGCTGCCCAGGGAAAGCCCAAGCCAGAAAAAGGTAAGCAACCCAAAAGGGATATCTAGGTTGATAACTGAGAGATGAATTGGTTTTCAGTGCATTCCTATGGGAAACAGCGTATTTTGGCAATATTTATTTCCTTAATAAACTTTTAAGGGCAATGTTATAAAGACTACAGATCAAACCTTGACTTTGCCTCTGTTCTGTTGTTCCAAGTGGTGGCTGCAACGCGTGAGGGTTCTGGGCCAAGGAGGGAGTTCATGTCACGAGTTCAGGGTCCAGCAAAGCAAAGTCAGGCCAGGAAAATCAGGGCAAAACCCAGAGTCGTCCAGGTCAAAGCAGCAGAGTCAGGCAAGGGAAGGAAAGGCAAAGCCAAGCCCAGAACCTGCAGGAGGAAGCGAGGTAAGCCACAGCAAGGAGGTGCCAAGGTGGTAGGTGGTACCTTGGACAGTGCCACGCGGAGCCCAGGCAGATGTCTTCACAGATGCAGCAATCAGGCATCCCTACATCCACAAGAAAGTCTAGAGCAGGGGTGCCTAAACTATGGCCTGGGGGCCGGCTCCGGCTCCTGTTGCCAATTCATCCGGCCTGAGATGCCCTTGTCGCTCCTGGTTTTTCTCATAGAAAAATTGTACAATTTTTTTTCCATAGGGAAAATTGTGACGTGGGACGCCATTTCCCCCCAAAACCTAATTGTTATGCAATTTCGCTGCTATACGGGGCAATTGTTGTATGAGGTTCCACTGTAATTGTATTCTATTATGCTGGTCGATTGTTCAATACAAATACACTGAACTGAAAACTTTTTGTAGATGGATCCTTGACGCCTAACATGTCAGTGGTTGTGCGGATCACGGATCCAGAAGTCGTGTTTGTTGCTAACCTGACCAAAGCAGATGCCCCAGCCTTGGCGGTCTCCTTCCAGTGTGACCTGACTTTGACACGTGGACCTCTTGCCCAGCGGATGACCTCTCAAGTACTTGACCTCAAGGTGCTGGCTTGCCCGTTCCTACATGGCAAAGGAGAGAAGAACGTTACGACAGTAAGTAATTTTCTTGTCTGTCTGGATGGATGGATGGACGTGTAAATGCGCACACACATGGTGGAGAGAGAATGAATATTTCCACAACCTTTTACCACAGCTGAGAAACTGCTTTTCCATAGTTGGCTTGTACTAGAATTTGTTAAGGTGGTTCTAGATAAAGGTAAAGACTGCCCTTGTTTGAAAGCCAAGTCTAGGGTTCAGAGCTCATCTCTCTTTATAGCCAAAGAGCCAGTGCTGTCTGCATCTGCAGATGTTTCTGTGGATGTGTGGCAGGCAAGCCTAGAAACTAGAGAGCATGGAACACTGTTTACCTTACCACTGAAGTGGTCCCTATTTATCTACTTGCAATGTCTTGCTTTTGAACTGCTAGATTGGCAGGAGCTGGGACAGAGACGGGTGCTCATTCCGTCATGCAGTACTCGGGTTTTGAACTGCTGACCCTTCCGCTTCCCAGCCAGCATCTTAACCAATTGAGCCACTGCAGTAAAGGTATTGTGTGAATACAATTCTCCAGTCATCAAGTTTGGCATCTTAACCACTGAGTCGCCACAGTTCCTAAAGTGGTTCTACATGTCACTTAATGCAGTTTTATATTGCCTGGCAAAGTGCTTCCTGGTGGCGGTTAAGACCTTTATGGGAAGCTGGTTGGTCTCATTCAGCAAAAGTACCCCATAGTTTTAATTAGATGCCTGTGGCTTCTGTCCCTTGATTGTTTCCTGTTAAGCATGGATTGTTAATGGTTTGCCCCTTGAGTCGGACATTCCCATTTCTGCACCATGGGGAAATGGAACAACTTAATTATGTGACTGATTACCTGTTTTTATTTACCTTTCATTATTGCAAATAAGATGCTTTAACTAAACATCAGGAGCTTTTTATGTATATTAAGTGGAAAGAAGAGAAGAGAGTTTTGTCTCTTTTGTGTTTCTGGCCATTTTAACAGGATTTCACTCGTATTCTCTTAGATTGTCCAGCCTTGTTCTTTAATTGTGGAAGCTATGATGCACACCTCTGGAGTGCAGGCTGTGGATGTGATATTAGAAGAAATCATCGTAAAGGTTAGTTAATGGTCATATGTTGCCTTCATCTTTTTTCTTGGATTTCTAAAAAAACAAGTCTGTAGAAGAGACAGTTCTGGAATCCTGCACATGGGTTTGTTTTAGGATACTAAATTGTTTTAGGTGATATACCAGACTGTATCTTTTTATTGGGTGCAAGGAAGAAATGTGTTAGAAAATAAAATAAGTTCTTGACATAAATTGTGGTGGTGGTGGTGGTATAATAAAACAGTACAGTAAAAATCCTGACTTACATATGCTTTGAGTTATATAAAATTCGACTTACATGATGATTTTTGCACTAAAACCATGTCTGATTGATGTAACACAATTTCCTATGGGTTTGCTTCGAGTTATGTAAAAATTAGTTTTTCTTATGGGGCTGCTTCGATTTACATAAATTATCATTTTCCTATGGGTTTGCTTTGAGTTAAGTCAAAAAGCAATTTATATAAAAGCCTACAGAACAAACTTTTTACGTAAGTAGGGGTTTTACTGTGTACCGTAGCGGCAGGTAAGAGCAGCCAATTTCACTCAAGAAAGAATCGCGTCTTTTGGACGTTTTTTGGCCGAATCTGAATATTGGCGATCCTCATTGGTGATCAGCCATGAAGACTGTCTTGAGAATATAATGCAGTGGCCTTTCATCTGCTGTCTGCATCACAGCGTGACTCCCGTAGTACCACTGATCCAGTTTCACCAGTCACTTTCTGGTCCTGAGCCCTTTTGACATGCAAAAAATCCTCATCATCAGCCCCAGGGCAGGAGGGATGAAGCTGCTGCCCTCCATCAAGAGGGATTCAAGTGGGATTTAATCCACTTGGGGACCATCACCCTTCCTTCCCTGTGGACTTTGCTACCCAAGGCCGTTCTTTCTCAGGGTAATTTGGTTCATTAACCACTGCCTGACGATCGGTGTTGAGTCGCTGGCAGTAGGGTCTACTCTGTGACCAGAGCAGGATAATCTGGCCAGACACGTTTGGTAGTGGTGCACCCTTTCCCCTCTAACCCCCGCCATCTCTACTCTAGACCAGTGGTTCCCAACAAGGGGTACACAGCCCACAGGGGGACTTCAATTCCCAGAAACCTAAGTCAGTACATTGGCTGATCAGTGCTTTGGGGAAATGACTTAGGCTTCTGGGAATTGAAGTCCAAACACCAACATTTGGGAAACACTGCTCTAGACCATCTTAACCAATTATTTTTTGTGGTTAATTAATGATTATTGAATGCTCAACCTGCCTTTTAATGCACATGCATCTGGTATATGTTAGTTTTGCTCTGCTTTCTTTTTTAAAGATCTCCCCAATCATTCTCAACACCGTAATGACTATCATGGCGGCCATGAAATCGAAGCCAAAGGATGAAGACTCGGCAGGGACTATTTGCATTACTGAGAACCTCTGGAATGTCAAAAGTATTGACCAGTGTCAGTATTGGTTTCTTGGGGTTGAAATGGCCACCGAAGTAACGGAAGCGTTGTTAGACAGCGGGCTACCAGGGAAGAAGGAAAATTTCCACGCTAAAGTGAAATCAGTTCAGATCACCCTAGAGTGTGGTCTGGGGCATCGTACGGTCCCGTTACTATTAGCAGAAGCCTCGTTTTCGGGAACGGTGGAAAATTGGTCATCTCTCCTGGCTGCCAGAGGCGACATGACCCTGGAGGTGTGTAAGCATGGGATAGGGTTGATATTTAGTCAGTCGTTGTCATTTGTGGTAATCATTTGAACCACCTTTGCAAGTTGTTCTTAGGTACAGTCCTCTGTCATAGGTAGAGCTTTGTTTTTAAACTGTCACGATACTTGAGCTTTTGTGTAGTGAGTAAAAATCCAGGCTAGTGTTTAAAGTTGTAAACTCATGATACTTTTGTTGTACTCCAGGTTCACTATTACAATGAAACATATGCCGTTTGGGAGCCCCTTATCGAGCGCGTTGAAAGGGAGAAACGTCAGTGGGAATTAAAGTTGGAAGTAAGCAAACTTCTTTTCTTTCTTTCTTTTTTAATATATAATTTTTATTAATTTTTAAAACAAACATACAAAAAAGAAACTCAACTAATAATACAATACAATCAAACTTCTTGCTGTGAAATCGTCCTGGGTCACTTCGGTGAGGAGGGCGATAAATAAATTTGATAGATAGATAGATAGATAGATAGATAGATAGATAGATAGATAGATAGATAGATAGATAGACAGCTAGATAGATAGATAGATGGATGGGAACTAAGAAAGGAATAGATAGATAGATAGATAGACAGACAGACAGACAGACAGAGTAACTCGCTTAAAGAGCAGAATTTTCTCTGAATGTTTGCTTCGCTTAACAAATAAAACCAACCCAAAACTCGCTTAACAAATAAATCGGGGTTTGCAATCCCCCCCACAATTGGTCACTTTAAATGGTGTTTCGCTTAAAGAGCAAACTCACTTAAAGAGCAATCCTGTGGAACGCATTATGTTCTTTAAGCGAGGTACAACTGTACAATTGTTTTCTCACAGAGTACCTAGCAGTTCGAAAGCAAGAAATTGCAAGTAGATAAATAGGGACCACTTTGGTGGGAAGGTAACAGCGTTCCATGCGCTCCGGTGTCTCGTCATGCCTGCCACATGACCATGGAAACGTCTGCAGAAGCAGACAGCGCTGGCTCTTCGGCTTAGAAACAGAGATGAGCACTGACCCCTAGAGTCGGATACAACTGGCTTTCGAGCAAGGGAAACCTTTACCTTTACAGTTGTTTAACTGGTTACTGTTCCTTTTTAGGTGAAAACGAACCCCGTACAGGACAAAGGTTTCTTGCCTGGAGATGACTTCCTAGTTTTACCTGAACCACAACGAGTCATTACTATCTCTTCAACAGATACCATGAATATAACAATATCCAAGTCTTGTCTTGCTGTCTTCAACAATCTAGCGAAGGTAATTTTAGATCTGTCATTACGGCAGGCTATTTGCAATGGAGTCATTCAAGAGGTCATTCCAACGAGGCATGGGGTCATTATTTTCCTTTTCCTGCCTGGATTTTTCCCCACTTTATAAAAAGAGCCACCTTGATTTTGAAGGGAATCGTGTTTCCCTTCATATTAAGCCTACTTCTGATGATTGGTGTCAGTTGGTTCAGAGTCCCTTCAACTCGACTCTCAATTTTTTTTGAATTTGAATGGCGAATGGTGCCAGAGTCATGGCTAGCTATGCTTCCATCTGGACTGGTAGAGTTTGTTCATAATGGAGAGTCTGTGTGTTCAGACAAACAAAAAATGTTGGTGTGACTTTAAGGATGAAATGCTAGTTTCCTTTCTTCTGAAAGTGAAAAGCCGAGGCAGTGAAACCAATAAAGCTATATTACTGCTACTGGAAATGTGCTGCAGATCTTGATTTTGTGAAAGATTTGTATATATATATTTCTGGCATAAGCTAGCTTGTATTTAACAAGATGTTAATACCTCTTTGATTCAGAAGGCCAAAGAGATAAAAGGCTTGTGAAATTAAGGAAGCTTTAATTGGTTGGGAGCCTTATTTAGGTCAAGTAATAATCCAAAAACATTTTATTTATTCTTCCCAGTTGATGTATTTCGAAGTATTTGTCTATTTTTGTCTTAGGGATTCTCGGAAGGAGCTGCCTCTACCTATGATTATTCTCTAAAAGATAAGGCTCCATTTACTGTGAAAAATGCCTTGGGGATCCCCCTCGAACTTCACAGGTGCCAAAGTCTCCAGGTTGTAGGATTAGGTGCAGGAAGAGATATCCATGATATCGGAGTTGGTGGGACTTTGGAACTGGAATACCGTGCATCAGAATCCCAGCATCGAGGGAAACTGTCTGCCTTTTATCGTCAAGAGAGTTCCCTGTTCTCTTTGAGCTTTGGTAAGAGTCAGCAATCGAAGGGTTTATCTGCCACTTTGCTAAGTGTGATTTGAAATAGCAAGGCAAACTGAACATTTTGATACGGGATATGTTACTTTGGTCATAAGTACTTGTAACACGAAATATATTACAACTGAATCTCTTTTTTTTTGTTTTATGTGAGACTGAATTTCTTCCTTTAATTTGTTGCATTTGTTACAAAACAAGGCCCTCGCGGATACACAGAGGTGGCAAATGTTTCCATAGCAAAACCGGGCAGGAGGCTGCACAATGTCAGAGCCCCTCACCACGAAGACGCAGACTCTGTGGTAGTACAAATAGATGCTAAAGAAGGAAATAAAGTGATTACCATACGCTCCCCTCTACAGGTAAGTGGCCACGTGACTGCCTGTTAAAACAAGGTGGCTGTGTTCTAAAATATGTGGGCCCAGTTTACTTGTGTATCATAGGCTTACATTGAAATCACTTCAGCTGCATCTGTACTGGGTAAAGTCAATTTTTCATGAGAAATTCTAGGTCATTGATGGCCAGCCTTGGCATGCCAGGTGTGTTCTAGGACTTCAGTTCCCAGCAGTCCAAGCCAGCACTCCTGCTGATCAGGGCTTCTGGGAATTGAAGTCCAAGAACATCTGGAGAGCAAGGTTTGAGGACCTGTGGCCCTTGGGCCAACCTTGGCACTCCAGGTGTTCTTGGACTTTAATTCCCTGAAGCCCAAGCCAGCTCTCCTGCTGATCAGGGCTTCTGGGAATTGAAGTCCAAGAACAGCTGGAGTGCCAAGGTTCGCCTTCACTGACCTATGGCCTAGATCAGCCCCTACACTCCATCAAATTCTTCTTTCAGGTCTCTATGATTCCACATGAACCCATTCATGTGGGTTCACAGGGGACCACAAAGAAGTCAGATAGACTATAGTTAAAGTAGGCTAAGAAGCTTGTCTTGTTAGCTGGAAGGCTGGCAAATCGGCAGTTCAAGACCCGGGTACTGTATGACAGATTGCACGCCCGTCTTTGTCCCAGCTCTTGGGGACATGAAAGGAGTCTCATTCAGGGGTCCCCTGAGTGAAGTTTCTCCAGCAAAAATCCTTCGACTCAGAATAATTTCTGACGTGTAATTATTACCTACATTATGTTCGAAGAGCAGGTGGCAGCCGTGGCCAGGAGGGCTTTTGCACAACTCCGTGTAATACGCCAGTTGCGCCCGCTCCTAGACCGGGACGCCTTGCTCATGGTCACACATGCTTTGGTCACCTCCAGACTTGATTACTGTAATGCGCTCTACATGGGGCTGCCCTTGGTGACCATTCAGAGACTGCAGCTGGTCCAAAATGCGGCGGCCCGGACAGTGATGGGGTGCGGGCGTTATGCTCGTGCCTCACCACTGCTCCGGGAGCTGCACTGGTTACCAGTATGTCTCCGGGTGCAATTCAAGGTGCTGGTTATTACCTTTAAAGCCTTATATGGTAGTGGGCCAGGATACCTCAGAGACCGTGTCACCCTAAGAACGTCTGTCCGTCCCACCAGGGCGGATCGGAGGGGCTCCCTTGTCATCCCATCAGCTAGGGAGTCTCATCTCTCGAGCACTAGGAAGAGGGCCTTCTCTGTGTTTGCCCCGGCCCTTTGGAACCTCCTCCCAACTGAATTGCGCCTACAGACAGAGCTCCTGCCCTTCCGGAAGAGCTTAAAAACCTGGCTGGCGGGACAAGTGTGGGGACCAAGGAATGTGGGATCCCACACAGGGTGGTTAATTTAAGGGACAGCCTCCCTTCCTGTTTGGTTTTATTCCGTGGGGCTGCTTGTCCCCTGTTTTTATGAACGTTTACAGTTTTAAAACTTTTTAATTGTTAGTATTTTATTGTGTGGGTTTGCGATTGTATTTGTTTTGTAAGCTGCCCAGAGTCGGGTACACCCGATTGGGGCGGGATAGCAAATGTGAAATATAAATAAATAAATAAATATAGAAGAAGCTGCCATTAAGACAGAATACAGACTGGTTACTTCTAGGCAAACGTGACAGACAAGGATGTTGAGTGTTCAAGCATGGCTAAAACTAGGGGCATGGTTTATCAGTGATGTTCACATATGAGTAAACTGTTTTGTTGTCTTTTGAATTTCAGATTAAGAACCACTTTTCTGTTCCATTTGTAGTTTACAAATTTGTTAGGGAGACGAAATGCTTGGAGCCAATAGGGGTGTCTAAGCCTGAAGAGGAATTCCATGTCCCATTAGATTCCTACAGGTAAACCGTTCGACAGGTTCAGATTCTCAAGTGGTTTTATTTTCAGAAAACATCTAAAGTTTACGAAGGAAAAGAGTCGCTTTATCTTCTCTTCCCCCCACCTCTGTGCTTGGTCTTAGGTGTTACCTATTTCTTCAGCCAACCGGGATCTTAAAAGGCCGGTATGAACCTTCTACAACTTACATATCCTGGAGAGAAGAGCTGCATAGGAGCAGTGAAGTCAAGTGTTTGCTGCAGTGCCCGTCGACTGAAGCCAGTTTTCTACCTCTAATCATAAACTCCACCGCTGTCCCCGATGAGCTAAGCTTCATTGCAACGCATGGGGAGAACTGGGATCCCGCCTACATCATACATCTGTACCCAACGCTCACTGTGCGGAACCTTCTGCCATATTCCCTGCGGTATCTTCTTGAGGTAGGGTGCCCAAAGCACATTACTAAGGGACCCAGGCTTCGCAGCATAGGACATACGTTGGATGCAGAAGGATCCGGGAACTCTCCCCATGGGTAGGGGAGATCTCATCAGAATTTGCAAATGTTGTGTTTCTGGTTCTACAGCTTCCAGGATTGTCCAGCCAGCTTGACCAGTGGATTCTGGGAGTTGTAGTAGTCCCAGCAAAGAAATGGATCTTAAGTCTAGACCTGTGTTAGAGTCTGTATAGCCAACGTCTTGTAGCGTAGACCTGCGTTTCTCAACTTTGCCCCCCCAGATGTTCTTGGACTTCAATTCCCAGAATCCCTGATCAGCAGGTATACTGACTTGGGCATCTGATAATTGAAGTCCAAGAACACCTGGAGAACCAAGTTTGCGGTACAGTGGAGTAGATAATGACTAGATAGATGTTCAGACCTGGGAGAAGGCTGCCTTCTATATTCAAGAAATGAATAAAGATGTGAAGATTGATTTCCTCTTTTATTTTTATTTTGGTAATGTGTGTTTTTCCGACTTGTTTTCTTTATATTCTTTCTGCTGTTCTTTCTAGAGGACGGCAGAAGCCCATGAGCTGCCAGAAGGAAGCACTGCTGATGTTCTTCATGCAAGAATTGGTGGTGAGATCATGGAGCTAGTCCTGATGAAATATCAGGGGAAAGACTGGAACGGCCACTTTCGAGTCAGTGACACGCTGCCAGAGTTCTTTCCTGTGCGCTTCACATCGGATTCTGCCGACGTGGCTACAGTGGACGTCTACATTCACGTGAAGAAAGTGGGTGGCCGCCTGATTTTGTCTGTCTACAGCCCTTACTGGATCATCAATAAAACTTCCCGGGTTCTCCAGTACCGGGCCGAAGACATCCACATGAAACACCCAGCAGATTACAGGGATATTATCTTGTTCTCCTTCAAGAAAAAGAACATTTTCAGTAAAAATAAGGTAAGACAGGCAGTTGCTATTAACTAGCCTAAAGAGGCAAGCTGTACACTTTCCACAGTCTATCTATCTGTCTGTCTGTCTGTTTGTCTGTCTATCTATCTAATCTATCTTATATTATTATTGACAGTATCTTTTGTTTTGGAAAGTGTATATTTCTTAATGTCTATAACCAATCTTGAGACTGTTATATACACATTGCTTTTATTAAGAAAGGATGATGATCTTGTATAACAGTAGCAGAGTTTATAAAAAAGAAAGGGTCCCCTGACCCACCCACCCACCCCTCGGACCCTGAATGGCATAACCTGTTTACTGTCATTTTCTTTTTTTCCTCTTCCACCTTGGATCCAGGTTCAGTTGAGCGTCTCGACCAGCACGTGGTCTAGTAGTTTCTCTTTGGATACAGTTGGGAGTTACGGATGCGTGAAATGCCCTGCTGGTTCCATGGATTTTCTGGTAATCACTGTGTTTTGTTAACAGTTTTGACTAGTTCAGGGGGCTGGACTTGGCCCATAACACCATTTCATGTGGTCTGCCGCCCACGGCAGTAGCAGCAAAAACAGCCAGAAACGGGTCATAAATGCACTCGCGACTGTTATAAAAATGAGTACCCAGCATGTTGGGGCAAAATGATAATTTCCTTGGGAACCGCCCAGAGAGTGCACTAAATGCTATGGAGAAGTGGGGGTACAGAAGTGTGTTAACTTCACTTTACATAGCTCAGACCTGTACAGGGGCATTCAGGGTTAAGCAGACATTATCAACTCAAAGATTTGATTGAATTCTGTTGGATGTTTAGACAAAGGAAGGTGAAAAAAGCCTTTTGAAATGCCTTTGCCTTAATTCTGTCGTCCTGCAGGTTGGGGTCAGTATTAAAATGAGCAGCTTCAACCTCACCCGGATCGTTACTTTAACTCCCTTCTACACCATCGCAAACAAATCTTCCCTGGAGTTGGAAGTGGGAGAAGTGGGAGCGGACGGCTCCCTCCCGACTCACAAGTGGAGCTACTATTCCTCTTCAGAGGTAATACTTGAAGGTAGCGACAGTTGGGACTGGAACGGATCTGCCTCGAGTGTGAAATTTTTATGAAGTCAAGGTTACCAAGTGATGAACAAGCTGAAGTTTTTGGTCCTAAAAGATTCATTTTGCAACTGTTAGAAACGAATATGGAAATACACTGTAGACCAGGAGTGCCCAAACTATAGCCTGTGGGCCAGATCCAGCCCCTGATGCCAATTCATCTGGCCTATGCCACCCTTGTTGCTCCCGGAAGTAAAACGTGCCCATATGGGTGCATTTTACTTCTGCTTCCGGGAGCAACGAGGTTGGCATGGGCCAGATGAATTGGCATTGGTGGCCAGATCTGGCTCATGGGACATAGTTTGGGCACTTCTGGTTTAAGCAGAGAAAATGGCAGCCTAAAATCTATTACACCCTGTTGCAAAACAGTTTGCAAGGTGCACTTTACTTCCACTTGGGGTGGGAGGAACCACGTGACCAGCCCGCAGAACCACATAACCGGCCCACGGCCCAAAAAGTTTGGGCACCCCTGCTATAGACACTACAAGACCCATCTCTATGTTTAGTTAAAGGACGAGGGAATACTCTATGGTTTTAATTTATACAAAATTGAACAATTCCTGCTCATTGTTAATACCAAGTTATCATAATGCTGAACTCTCAACTTGACAAGTCAATATAGTATGATTCAAAATTGCATGATTGATTCTTTGAGAAGCAAGGCGACCTCCAAAATAAATGTTTGCTGTTTGCTATCAGGTATGCTTTGCTGGCCGTACGACCGGCTGAAATTTGCAAACCTTTTTTTTTTTAAATTTCTCCACCAGTGTCTTCCGTTTTGGCCAGAGAATTTGTCAGGCAAACTTTGCATCAAGGTGGTCGGCTCTGAATGTCTTCCCAAGCCGTTCTTCTTCAACCGACAGGACAACGGGACTTTGCTGAGCTTGGAGAACTTGGTGAGCTTTGAACTCTGTTAATTCTTCCTTTTTTAAAAATGTGCTGCAATTTTTCATTGGTTGCCAGTGTGCCTCCGGGTGCAGTTCAAGGTGCTGGTAGTTACCTTTAAAGTCCTACATGGATACTTAAGAGGCCGCATCACCCCAAGGACATCTGCCCATCCTACCAGAGCGGACCAGAGGGGCTCTTTAAAAATACCAACTGCTAGAGAGGCTCGCCAGGGGACCACGAAGAAGAACAGTGAATCCACAGGGGACCAGAAAGATTGGCAGCGGTCTGTTGCCATTCTGTTATGGCTGATAGATCATTGAATCTAGCGGTTCCCAACCTATTCAAGCCAGTAAGCCGGGCCACGCACTCTCAGTCACCTTTGAGGGCTAGATGGCCATTTTGCTCTGCCTACATGATGGGTGGTGGCAGCCATTTTGTCCCAACAGCTTCAAAAGGGGTGGCCATTTTGCTTCTCAGATGCCCTTGGGTGCCCCCTCTGAAATGGTGCAGCAGGCCAGATCCGGCCCATTGGCCTTAGGTTAATATCTCTGGTTGATGTTGGTTTCTTGCTGGTTGTGATCTTTTTACCAAAAGTCTTAATCTATAAAAACTACAATGACACTTTCGTTACCTGCTGTGGACTTTAAAATAATGGCTTTTAGTACAACCTGTACTCCTCCCCCCCCCCCAAAAAAAAGAACACAGGTATCCTGGTCAACGTGGACGTTTCAGAGCATTCTACCGTGATTACCTTCTCGGATTATCATGAGGGAGCAGCTCCAGCGTTGATCATCAACCATACTCCGTGGGTTACTCTGAAATACAAGCAGAGGTGAGTAAAGCAGTCAATGTTTTGAGAGAGAAGGTATGATAGAGTACTCAGATTAATACTTCTAAGTGAAGTAGCGTTTTGTTTCTGACCAACCAATTCACTAAGCTTGAATTTTTGTCCCTCTAGTGGCTCAGAGCAAGAGATGGAACTGAAGCCAAAGGAAGTGAGGCTGTTTTCATGGGCTGATCCGACCGGAATTAAAAAACTAATTTGGACATATGCACAGAACACGGGCGAACATGATCTTCTTAAGGTATTGGGTATATCCCCGTTGGGAATTCCATGTAGAATTGTTTCAATACTTATAAAACTGCTTTTAACTTCTAAGTGTCTCTTTCCCAGTATTTGGTGCTAGTATCCTTTGAAATGGGGCCACGGTGGCTTAGTGGTTAAGGTGCTGGTCTTGACAATCGGAAGGGTGGCAGGTCTGCAGTTCGAGACCCGAGTTCTGCACGACAGAATGAGCTCCCGTCATCTCTTCCAGCTCCTGCCAGCCTAGCAGTTTGAAAGCAAGAAATTGCAAGTAGATAAATAGGTATTGCTTCAGTGAGAAAGGTAACAGTGTTCCGTGCACTCTGGCATCTAGTCATGACCATGAAAATGTCTGCAGGCACAGACAGGGCTAGCTCTTGGGTTGTAAACAGATGAGCATCACACCTTAGAGTCAGACAGACATGACTGGTTTTTGAGCAAAGAACACCTTTATAAGGCATTTTGTAAAATAAACTCTTGCCTTCACAAATGTACATTCAAAATCAGGTATAGGTCTTTAACTGTTAAAAGTCTTATTATCGGTTTATTCATGTAGGCTAAAGGGTCTCAACTTACAGGCTGCGGGCCGGACCTGGCCTGTGGCACCATTTCATGTGGTCCACCATCGCCACTATCACTGGAAGTAAATTAAATTTACTTATTTAGATTTATATCGCTGCCCACTCGCCATGGCGACTCAGGGTGGCTTACAATCAGCAAACCAACACAGCACAAGATTTTAAAAAAATTAATACATTTTTCTAAATAAATCATAGATTTCTCTCTCCCCTCCGGTTGTTGGTGGGTGCCTGGAATAGCTTGAAAAGTTGTGTTTACGATAGCCACGGACACGTTTTACGGGGCCAAGGGAATCGCCAGTCTGGCCTCCCCAGCTGCCTGAGGAGTCAGGGTTCAGCCTGCAGCTTTAAAAGGTTGAGAATCCCTGGAGTCGGCACAGTCCGGATTTTACAAAGCTTATCTTTTACAGTTTATGTGTAACCATATCTGCTTGTGTTTACTAGAGCCCTCTGCTTGTTTTGATTATAATAGGCTAGTGTAAATTAATTTCCCCTTTTAAAACCTGATAGCAATCTTTTACTAATGGCCTACTTCTTACTAATGGCCTACTTCCATGTGGTGAGAGTCGGTTTTTCTGTGTCTGCTCAGCCTCTGTCTTTCCTCCCTGTGACTCCAGGACGAGTGTGGCCAGTTTCCTTACAATACCAGCACTCAGATCCACTGGGTCTCCTTCTTGGATGGGCGTCAAAGGGTGTTCCTGTTCACAGACGATGTTGCGTTGGTTTCCAAAGCTCGGCAAGCAGAAGAAATGGAACAACCAGATCAAGAAATCAACATTTCTCTTTACAGTCTTGGGCTTTCACTGGTCAACAACGAAAGGAAGCAGGAAGTCTCTTACTTAGGCATCGCAAGGTAGTGAGACCAAGAACAGACGAGTTTTATTCATAAAAGCCCAAAACAAGAATGATACGTATTTCCCTAAATACAGTGATGGCGAACCTTGGCACTCCAGGTGTTCTTCGGCTTCAATTCCCAGAGGCTCAAGTCTCTATGAATCCACACAAGTGGGTTTACTGTGTGTACATGCAGTAAACCCATTTGTGTGGATCCACAGATACTTGGGCCTCTGGGAATTGAAGTCCAAGAACACCTGGAGCACCAGTAAACCCATTCATGTGAATCCACGAGACTTGGGCTTCAGGGAATTGAAGTCCAAGAAAACCTGGAGTGCCAGTAAACCCATTCATGTGAATCCACGAGACTTGGGCTTCTGGGAATTGACGTCCAAGAACACCTGGAATGCCAAGGTTTGCAATCACAGCCCTTAAATAACGTCTTACTTAAATACCCTATTTTGTTTGACAACGTTGTCACTATTATCTGTAATGGTGTAGTTATTGAGTTTTAATGTAGTCTTCTGCTGAGCACTTTTCTAAAGCAGATTTCTATTTGTTTGTAATGTATTTCCCCCTCTTTATCAAGTTCCGTACTTCAATTTCATCATGTACGTATTTTTAAAGGCATAAGTTTAATTACTTTTAAAGAGTTATGATGTGCCATGCAGTTACCGTGTGAGTTTTCAGTGAAAATGGTGGCATAATGGGTGGTTCTAAATATTTAGCTTTATCATGAGTTTTCTTTTGCTTTTCCAGTTCAGGCATTGTTTGGGAGTTAAAGCCAAAGCAGCGATGGAAGCCGTTTAACCAGAAGCAGATCGGTCTCTTGGAACAGGCGTACCAGAAGAATCTTTCTGCAGGTGGAACAGAGGCTCCCGGTTGGGTTAAAATAGACAATAACTTTGAGGTATGCAGGACTCACAAAATTGCGGATCAGATTGTACACATTTAATCAATCTTCTTGGGAGGTAAGCTGTGAGAAACCTAGGCAGCATAATAAAAAGTGGAGGCAACAGAAGTCCACCTAGTCAAAGCCATGGTCTTCCCAGGAGTCATGTAGGGCTGTGAGAGCTGAGGAAGGCTGAGCACAGAAGAATAGATGCCTTTGAACTGTGGGCTCTTGAGAGTCCCCTGGACCACAAGGAGATCAGATCGGTCCATCCTGAAGGAAATCAATCCTGACAGCTCATTAGAAGGACAAATATTGAAGTTGAAGTACTTTGGCCACCAAATGAGAAGAGAGGAACCACTTGAGAACGGTCTTGATGCTGGGAAAGATTGAAGGCAAAAGGAGAAGGGGGCGGCAGAGGGTGAGGTGAATGGATGGAATTGTTGATGCGATGGGCGTAGATATGGCCGGGCTACGGAGGATGGCAGAGGACAGAGGAGCCTGGCGTGCGGTGGTCCATGCGGTCACAAAGGGTCGGACTCAACTGTGCGACTGAACAACAAAATCACTCTGAGTACAAAACAGTTTACCTAAATTCAGTGCCTGGTAAAGGGACCAAAAAAGGCTCTACATCTCAGTGTTTAGAAATTGAAGACTGAAAAGGGGGAAAAAATCAGGGAATAAATTATTTTTACATTTTCCAGGTCAATTTCAATAAGATGCCGATGGAAATGCGTCTTCCGATTAAATGCAACATCAAGCGGGACTTTTTATCAGGAATTCAGGTTGAGTTTAAGCAGTCACGTCACCAACAAAGTTTACGAGCTCAGCTGTACTGGCTTCAGGTACATTTTAATCGTCTTTTCAAGACAATTTGTGTTCTGAGAAGCTCATAATTGATTTTTGAAAAGATATTTGATAAGCGTTCTTGGAAAGATTATAGTTTGCAGAATGATTGAGAGGTTATTAAGCAATCAGGAGAACTCAAAATTTTGGGGGAGTATACAGGTTTTTTCTAAATTTTTGTAAGATTTTGCTATTAATCTGCTACGTCATGCCTAGCTTTGTTTCTAATCATTTAAAACTACTTTTACCAACCTGACGACTTACTTCTGTGCAGTTAAGCTAAAAGGTTTTTAAAGTAATTTCTGAAGTATTACCATATTTGCTGGCCTACAAGACACTTTAAAGTAATTTCTGAAGTATTACCATATTAGCTGGCCTACAAGACACTCCCCCCCTTAAAATACACTGGAAAATGGAGTGAATCTTATACTCAGATGCATCTTATAGACTGGCAAATACGGTACTATCCATGGTTCTTAGTATTGCTTCTCAGATATTCCTGTTTTATTCTCTTGCAGGTGGATAACCAGTTGCCAGGTTCTATGTTTCCTGTTGTGTTTCACCCCATAGCTCCTCCCAAATCAATTGCAATGGATTCAGGTATTTTATTCATTCATTCATTATTTGCACTTACACACTGCCTTTTTTGGCACAGGCACCATTCAGCTAATACAATTTTACAATGTCCATGCTTGCAGCTAGCAAGCAAACTATCATATGCTAAATATTTATTCATTTCCTCTCTTTCTCTCTCTTTAGAACCAAAGCCATTTGTTGATGTCAGTGTCATCATTAGATTTAACGAGTACAGTAAAGTATTGCAGTTCAAGTAAGCATATTAAGCTTTTCAAACATAAGCCATTTGTATGTGACCTACTAATCTAAATGCAAGGGACTGCAGTGGCTTAGTGGTTAAGACGCTGATCTTGATGACTGGAAGGTTGGCAGGTCAGCAGTTCAAGACCTGAGTGCTGCACAATGGAGTGAACTCCCGCCTCTGTCCCAGCTCCTGCTAACCTAGCAGTTCGAAAGCAAGAAGTTGCAAGTAGATAAATAGGTACCACTTTGGTGGGAAGATAAATACTTGTAGCATTCCGTGCGCTCTGGCATCTAGTCATGCCTGCCACATGTCCACGGAAATGTTTACAAATGCAGACAGCGCTGGGTCAGAGTCAGATATGACTGGCCTGCGAGCAAGCGCAACTTTGACCGTTACTAATCTAAATATCGAAATATTCTTTGTAGCATCTTCCAGCAGAAGCAGACAAATTTCCTTTTTTGTTGTTGTTTTGTTCACAGTTCCAGATGAAAACTGGAGTTTTTTGCTGGTTTAGTCTTTGAAGAATACTTCTCTTGCCTGCAAAATCTCTGTAAATTGGGGAATCTTGGCCTCTAATATAAATTAAACGAAATTCGCTCTTGGTATAAGAGGAATTTATCTTAGATTTTCTGGTCACATAGCAAAGCAAAAGCCAAGCGATCACACTTACATACCACCCCATAGTGCTTCGTGCTCTCTCTGGGGCAGTTCCCCCTGCGCCCACCCCAACATATTGTATTGTAATGTAATGTAATGTATTGTCTGTAAGCCGCCCTGAGTTGCCACGGCGAGTGGGCGGCATTATAAATGTGAACAAATAAATAAATAAATTAGTATTTTGCCCACAACATGCTAGGTACTCATTTTACTGACCTTGGAAGGATTGAAGAGCCTGAGTCAACCTTGACTTCTGTCAGGATCAAACTCAACATTTTGGTTGCAAGACCTCAGTTTTAACCCCTGCACCACCAGGGGTCCTTAAAACTCACATAGCCCTCTTACCCTCCTAATAGTTCACAAATCAGCTGTGTGTAGTTAATTGTATTTCAATGAGAAATGCTTTAATATGTCTCTGTGTGTGTGTGTGTGTGTGTGTGTGTGTGTGTGTGTGTGTGTGTGTGTGTGTGCGTGCGCAAGTTCCTAGTCACAAGGTTGTAGGAGAGTCTGTCACTACGGTGCTAAAATGACTTACCATATCAATGAGTGGATTGTTTTCCTTTTCCATAGGTATTTTATGGTTCTCATTCAAGAGATGGCTTTGAAAATAGACCAGGGCTTCCTAGGAGCTGTCACTGAACTTTTCACTCCATCTACAGATCCAGAAGCTGATCAGCAAAGGGTAATTATATATACATGAAAACCCCATATAATGAAGGGCTCTGATAGTGAAAAAACCGTACAGCGAAAGGAAATTGAAGAAAAATGGTACCTTGTTTAGTGAAATTTTTTCGGAACCTGCCCTCCCCCAGTTTTCAATGCATTCCAATGGGAAATTGTGCTTTGTATAGTGAATTTTTGTTTTCAATGCATTCCCATGGGAAATTGCATTCAATGCATTCCTATGGGAAATTCATATAATGAAAATTTCACTGTAGAAGAAACCACGTGGAAGGCATTAATTTCGTTATTTGAGGTTTTACTGTATACTTAAGACAGCTTGTGTGATTGACTTCATTTGCTAATCTTGGTTGTTTTTTTAATTTACTACAGTGGCAAGGGTTGGCGTCGCTTGGTGTCATGTAATTATTCAAGAGACAGTAGTAACTGTATTTTAGTCACTAAACACAGTTTTCTGTGTGATGTTGTGCTAGCATTCTAGTCAGTGTTAGTACATTGGAACATTGAAAGCTGAGTGCAGTGTATAAAGCATATCTATCATAAGCCACAGGCCTGGTTTAAGGTTGGTACCCTTGAACTTCCCAATGGGGCCTGCGATTTCTTGTGTGCTGTCACATAAAAACAAAGTTAAAGTTGACCTTGGCGTGCCATGACTGGGCTCTTTGTACCCACAACTACATGAATGGTCTCAAATGAGTCTTCCGGCTCATCCACCTTTTGTCTTTCTATGTCTCTTAATTTGTTGAATGAAATTTAATCTCTTAGAGAAGGTTCTATGGATGCTACATTTTCATCTGAATAACTTTTAACAACAAACATGATGACAAGCTGATGGTATTAAATGAGAGGATTTGGATAGATTGTACTTTGATGCATAACATACCTTCCCTTTGCCGTGAGATATTATATCAAGGCGACCCTTTAAATATGAGTCCATCAGTCTTGGCATTGTTCACGTTCAAAGACTACAGTGAAAATACAATTATGTTTTAATAGATGAAGCTGATCCAGAAGGACATTGATGCGCTTAATGTAGAGTTGCTGGAGTCATCCATGACTGATATCTCTCCTCTGAGTTTCTTTGAACACTTCCATATATCTCCACTGAAGGTAGGTTTTGAACGGGTTGTGGTTTAATATTGGGAAACGAGGCTAGTTGTTAATAGGAGTGTACGATAGAAACTGCATTTTGATTGACTGACATATAAGAGGCTTCATTGGTGGCTTAGTGAGTAAGACGCTGAACTTGACGACTGAAAGGTCAGCAGTTCGAGATCTGAGTACTGCATGACAGAGTGAGCTTCTGCTTCTGTCCCAGGTCCTGCCAACCTAGCTCAAAAGCAAGAATTTGCAAGTAGATAAATAGGTACCATTTTATTGCAAAGGCAAACAGTGTTCTGTTTAGGCATGCCTGCCAAATGTCCACGGAAACGTCTGTGGATGCATACAGCGCTGGTTCTTTGGCTATGAATGGAAATGAGCACTGGACCCTAGAGTTGGATACGACTGGTTTTTGAGCAAGGGCAACCTTTACCTTGGAGGCTTCTCAAATGATGCTTCTACTTGCTCAGGCTGTGAGACTACATGACAGTTTCATCAGTGTACTTGATAAAATCTCTGCTAAGTCTGAAGGATTAAAATTGGTTTTAGATGCTTGTTACTTTGTATACTTGCTGATGCTTTACATAATTAACGAATTTACAGTCAAGAATGCGTTTTCTCTAACTCCCTTTTTTAATCCTGTACTTCATATCCCCATTTTAATATTCTTTGTTTACATAGCTTACAAGGTAGAAAGAACATAGCATAATAATTTGGCTGTATTCTGTGTGGGATAAATTTAATTTCTCCTTCCATTAGCTAATGAACGGGATGGAAGAGAGAAACCTCTTGGGTTTCTCTGACGTAATTTATGGAGCCTGTGTTAAATTTAGCTGATAAAAAAACTTATCCCTGACACAATGCTCAGTTTTAACTAGCGGCAGCCTGGATAAATTTCTTTTCATTTACATGGTCCTGGCATACATGGGTCCACAATTCCCGAGAATATTCCATACCCCTTCCCAATACTCAAATGGGATGGCAAAATTAAAATGAAATGGAGAGGTTGAGCAATTTGTCTTCTTTCTTTTAAATATTGTGCCATCAGACATCCCTTACGTCTTGGTGTCTGTCTTTTAGCTGCACTTGAGCCTGTCCTTAGGCTCTGGCGGGGAAGCATCCGAGAAGGGGAAAGGAGAAATGATTGCAATCCATTCTGTGAATCTGCTGTTGAAGAGCATCGGGGCCACGCTTACGGATGTGGATGACCTTGTATTCAAGTGAGTGGGTCAAACATGCAGCATTCTTCACTTCCTAGGCTCTGGTTAGACTTAACATAGGTGAGTGTGTGGCCAGACAGACAGATATTTTGCAGTACTTTGCATTTTTAACTATCTTGTCTCCAGACAAGCTGACACTTCTTAATATTTTGAACAAAATTTAGTAGATAGGACGTAGCTGTTGGGAGAGAAGTTGGACATATTCCTAGTTTACTTCCTTTGTGTAGGAAGCTCTTTAGGAAGGCATTGAATAAAGAGGCCGTAGTGACAAAAGCAGTAATCTGTACCCTCTGTTTGGTGGGTCTTTCAGGCTTGCTTTCTTTGAAATCAAGTATCAGTTTTACAACAGAGATGAATTGATGTGGAAAGTCATTGGGCACTACAGAGACCAAGTAAGTTGTTTTCATTCTGCCTTTATAGGGGAGCACACGGCATCCCATTCGTGCTTTCATAAGGCCTGGAGCTTTACTGCTTTGGGTCCAGTAAAAGTCAATACAATGTAGAATTGTGAGTTCTTAGTACAGTCGTATACATTATATTGTCAATGTAGCATATTGTGTTGCTCCTTTGCCTGGCACTGAATATGCTTTCTTCTGGCATACAGAGAAAGTATTTTTTTTTTAAGTTTTCAACCTTAATTTGTGTTTGTATCTTTTCCCTTCAGTTTCTGAAGCAAATGTATGTTCTTGTCCTGGGCCTGGATGTTTTGGGCAATCCCTTTGGCTTAATCAGAGGTCTCTCAGAGGGAGTGGAAGCTTTCTTCTATGAACCTTTCCAGGTAAGATGGGCTTGTAGCCTTCCTTCCTTCTCCGTCTGTCTGAATCAACCAATCCTATGGCTTTATAAACAGATGGTAGAGAGCACTATAACACAGGAGCTGCATGAAGTCACAGAAATGTAAAACGTATCGATGATGCTCTTAATGTACAGACGAATAAGCGTTTCAATTATCTCCTAGGGAGCTGTTCAAGGACCTGAAGAATTTGCAGAAGGTTTTGTGATTGGTGTGAAAAGTCTCCTTGGCCACACAGTGGGTAAGTCGACCACTCCGCAGTTTCCCACATGATGATTATGTGCGGCCTGTAAATCAAACGTACGCAAGGGTCTCATCTCGTCTTCCGTGTCCAGGCCAGATGTGAAACTGCCAAAATGAAGGCACCTTTTGAGCCGTGGGCCCGTCACGTGGCTCAGCGGGTCGGTCGGTCATGTGGTTTCTCCCATCGGAAACAGAAATAAAACATGCCTTGCAGTCTGTTTTGCAACAGGATGAGATAGATTTTAAGCTGCCGTTTTCTCTGCTTAAACCAGGGGTGCCCAAACTACGGCCCATAGGCCGGATCTGGCCCCCAATGCTCATTCATCCGGCCCACGCTGCCCTCTTCTCTCCCGGAAGTGTGTTTTACTTCTGCCCCTGTGAGCAATGAAGGCTGCAGGGCATTGGGGGCCATATCTGGCCCATGGGCGGTAGTGTGGGCCCCCTTGGTTTAATTGATAACTCCGCTTGATTCTACTTGACATGGCAATGGACACCTGTTTCTCTTTTGTATTACCCACCGGCAGGTGGCGCGGCAGGTGTGGTCTCTCGGATCACAGGTTCTGTGGGGAAAGGTTTAGCCGCCATCACGATGGATAAAGAGTACCAGCAGAAGAGGAGAGAGGAGATGGGACGTCAGCCGAAAGATTTTGGAGACAGCCTGGCCAAAGGCGGGAAAGGCTTTCTACGGGTGGGTGCTCGGATCTCCATCCCCTCCCTGGGATTCGCAGTGACGCTAAACACTGGGAATCGGAAAGGAAGGAGAATTGTGGGTGCTTTCGATGCGAAACTTCCCAGGGCTTCTGGCTTTATGTTTGATCTTCTTGTTTTCATTCCAGGGAGTTGTTGGCGGTGTGACTGGGATCATCACAAAACCCGTCGAAGGTGAGTCGGCGGAAAGTGCTCTCGTGACCCAAGTTGATGATGGGGTTCATTAGTCCACGGAATTTCTGGGTCAGATTTTTTCTAAAAAGTAATTTTGTTTAAAAAATGTATCCATCCCAATATAATTTTGATTACATTAACGCTAAATAATGCTTTCTTATAGCCTAGATCCGTGATGGCGAACCTTTTAGAGCAGGGGCTGCCAGTCTTTTCAAGCCAGGGGCCATTGGGTCACGCTTTCTTGGTCAGCTTTGAGGGCCGGACGGCCATTTTGCCCTGCCTGCATGATGGGGGTTGGCCATTTTGCCCAAACAGCTTCAAAGCATGGCCATTTTGTTTCTCAAATGTCCATGGAGGGGTGGTGGCCCAGATGAAATGGCATCTTGGGCCGGATCTGGCCCACTTGCCTTAGGTTGTGAACCCCTGTTTTAGAGACTTAAGTGCTGAAACAGAGGGGTGGGTAGAACTCTGTGCTGGGGGGTCCTTTTGACCAGAAAATGCAGTGCTCTGCTTTTGTGTATTTACATGCTTGAAGGTGCCAAGAAAGAAGGTGCGGCTGGCTTCTTCAAAGGCATCGGGAAGGGGCTGGTCGGAGTGGTGGCGCGTCCCACTGGCGGCATCGTGGACATGGCAAGCAGCACATTCCAGGGGATCCAGAGGTGAGCCCTCATCCCAGGCCAGTGGTGGCGAACCTTGGCACTCCAGCTGTTTTTAAACTTCAATTCCCAGAAGCCCAAGTCGGTGAATCCACCCGTATACGCAGTAAACCCATTCGTGCGGAGTCACTGAGACTTGGGCTTCTGGAGATTGAAGTCCAAGAACACCTAGAGTGCCAAGGTTCTCCATCAGTGTCCTAGGTAAAGGCAAAGGTTGACCTTGCTCAAAAGCCAGTCATATCCGACTCTAGGGTTCAGTGCTCATCTCTGTTTATACCCGAAGAGCCAGCGTTGTCTGCATCTGGAGACGTTTCCATGGTCATGTGGCAGGCATGACTGGAGTGCACAGAACGCTCTTTACCTTCCTACTGAAGTGGTCCCTGTTTATCTTCTTGCAGTTTCTTGCTTTCCAACTGCTAAGTTGGCTGGAGCTGTACTCGGGTCTTGAACTGCTGACCTTCTAGTCATCAAGTTCAGAGTTTTAACCACTTGAGTCGCTGCAGTCCCCTAAAATGACAGAAATGAGTGTAGAGGATGGGAAATAGAAATGTCCTACATTATTATTATTATTATTATTATTATTATTATTATTATTATTATTATTATTATTATTATTATTATTATTATTATTATTATTATTATTATTATTATTATTATTATTATTATTATTGGCAGGGTGGCAGAATCGACAGAGGAAGTGTCCCGCCTGCGCCCTCCACGGCTGATCCATGAAGATGGCATTATTCGCCCTTACGACCGAGGGGAAGCAAAAGGCTATGACCTCTTCGAGGTAAGGAATTTCAAGCTAAGAAGAACAGATGCATTTAAAACTCACTGTTCATTTTGCAAGAGACATGGCTTCATCTTGTCCGGAGCCACAAAATTCACTTTTTGTCCTTGTGCAAAGTCCCTAAACAGGCATTATCCAGTCTGTTTAGGACGGTGGTTCCTAACCTTTTCAAACTGGGGGGCAGGTCTCGCTCTCTCAGGTAGCTTTGAGGGCCAGACGGCTGTTTTGCCCTGCCTGCACGATGGACACAGCCGTTTTGTTTCTTGAATTCCCTTGGAGGGGTTGGGGGAGCCCCATGAATTGATGTCCTGGGCCACATGCGGCCCACGGGCCTTAGTTTGGGGGGCCCTGGTTTAGGATAACTTCACATTCAGCCATGTTGCAGAGGAGTATTTTGTTCCTTCGTCCCCAAAGTGCAAACATAAAAGCATAATTCTTGTTGGATAATAAAAAAGCTATTGTAAACCACATATGAAATCTCACCAAATAGGCAAGCCAAAAATGAGACATTTTAATATCTTTACTTCTTTCCTCTCTACTGTCGTCTGTCCATCTGAAGAATATATGATCCGTTTCTAACCTCTTTCTCTTTCTTTTCTCTTTCCCCCCATGCATACACAGCAACTGGAATAATGGAGTCAACTGCTGTTTCTGTTCTTTTTAACCAGATTACATTTAATTATCATTATCTGCCTTGATTTATCTTAGGGACGTGGTTTCCTAGGAATTCGTTTGCATTCTGTATCTTCCCACAAGCCTTTATGTTTCACCTAGGACATCCGTGATAGCAAACCTTGGCACTCCAGCTGTTCTTCGACTTCCAGAAGCCCAAATCTCTGTGAATCCACACAGATGGGTTTACTGGCATTCCTGGTGCTCTTTGGCTTCAATTCCCAGAAGTCCACATGAATGTGCACAGTAAAACCATTCATATAGATTCACAAAGGCTTGGCCTTCTGGGAATTACAGTTCAAGAACACCTGGAGTGCCAAGGTTCGCCATCACAGACCTGGGTTTTAAACGCTTTGTTTTAAGTAACAGGGAAACAATTTTCTACTCCTAAGGTTACCAATTCATTAGGGAAAACAAGAGAACTGGGAAAGAAGTTTCTTTAATGTGCCAATTCTTCTTGATACACTTTTGTACAATTCACGCCAAAGATACTGATAGCAGAGGAGTTCATAGGAACAAAAGACCACAGGGAGTGCCTGGTCTATCTGTCCCCCCCTTGACATTTTCACTTCAGATGGGAATGGTCTGTCGGGATGTAAGAAGTGAAGTAAAGTCGTCAAGTTCAGTGTCTTAATCACTTAAGCCACTGCAGTCTCTTTACATACTAAATATTTGTTAACTGCAGGGACTCCTCTAGGAATAGGAAATGTGCTTTGCCTGTTTAAATGCAGCTTCAGTTGTTTTGATGTTAGTTGCATCAATAAAAGCGCAAAAGGCAGAAATCCTTTCCAGTTGTTCTATTCAGGTAGCAGGCTACTGCACATGCAAAATGACAATTGCAGAAGGTGCCAATCGGTATTTTATTTTTGCTATTTCAGCTCGCACAACAGAGGGGAGGTAGAACAATTGTTGCAGGGCATTATCTCTAGCAACAGTCAGAATGGTTGTGTCTACTCTGTCCAGTGAAAGGACAGATTCACTGTCCCTGTAAACTTTTGGGTGATGGCAAAGGACCCTAACAAATCGATAGTGCAGTTGATGAAAGCAGAAAGAAGACAAGACACCCTGCTAATAATTTGGGTTGCTTTGGGAAATGGAAGGCAAAAAAATAAGTTTAAGGAATCATTTTGGTTATTTTTGCATGCTGAGAATAGAGCTTTCATCTACACAGAATGTGTAAAAAAATGTAAATGTATATCGCATCTTTTTAACAAAGTGGCTTGTGTTCGTTCTCACTATGTACTTAATTATAATGTATTTTGATCTTGATTTTCTCATTTTTTTTAAAAAAAGTACAAGTTGCCCACAAAGCTCATTTCTATAGAATATCCTGAAATAAACTAATATTTGATAATGTGAAACTTTTGGCTGTGATCTGTTAAAGCTTTTGTGGAATGGTTGAATGTTGGCATTTTGAGTGTGTGAACGCTCCTAAATACTACGACGTGTAGTTTTTGTATATGGTTTTATGTAATCCTATAGATACGTCTATTCTTCTTAAGCCCTTTAGATTGGTGAAAATAACATTCTGTTTTGGCAAAGCCCATTTGAATTAATTTGCAGGCTGAGAATGTAACCGCGATGTTCCCTTTCGATGGCCCACAAAGCATGTTTAACTTTAGAGGCCAAATAGCAGGGTCAGCCAGAGGCGCTTTGAGTGTGACCAGTTCATGTGCATTTCCTCATACATTCACTTTTTTGCTATTCATGGATATTTTATTTGCAGTTTTGTTTATTCATTCCTGAAAACACACAGCCTGTTTAGGGAAGAATGTCTTGTCACTTGGGGAAAAGGTTGGTGGAAGGAGTTATTACAGGCATTTAAACCACAGTGGTACCTCGGTTTACCAGTAAATGTAATTTTTGGTTTATGAATGAAACTGATGTCTTGGTTTATGATTTCCCCACAGAAAGGATTAATTGGTTTTCACTGCATTCCTGTGGGAAACTGTGTTTTGGTTTACAAATTTTTGTTTTCAATGCATTCCTATGGGAATGCACAAAATGCATTCCTATGGGAAACTGGTTTATGAATTTTTCACAATATGAAGTATCCTGGAGAACACATTAGATTCATAAACTGAGGTACCACTGTATTTCAAGTCACCATCCGTCTCGGGCTTCAAGCCGTTTGGCAAATCTGGCCCACCCCACAATATTAAAATTAATCTTCGTTGAGCAAATAGAATGGGTGTGGTCGGTCTGAAACAGCTTGTGGGAGGGGCTTCCTTCCCTATCGTAGTCCATGAATTATAAGTGGCGTCACACGCGTGGATTGTAGATTTCAAGTAAGATGATAAATGTTTAATTGTGATCTAAAGTGTTCATTTTCCCTCTTTTACCCTAGAACTCCCATATTAAGAAACTGGAAGGAGAGACTTTCAGATTTTACTGTGTAGCCCCAGAAGACAAGAAGGCACAAATTGTAGTAACCAACAGGTATGTGCTGTTTTAGCAAAATCAAAAAGGAATTGTTAACCAGGAAGCGTCCCTTCTCCTAGCTGGAGATAACAGGGGCTGAAACTGTGAAACTCGACGTTGAGTCGCTGGCAGTAGGGTCTACTCTATTACCATAGCAGGATCACCTGGCCAGATGGGTCAGCTTCTTTCACCAGAACTAATCTAAATAACATAATTACAGTCAAACCTTGAGATAAGAACGGCTTAAAATAAGAAAAACTCAAGATATATCCAGAAATCTCAGGGGGGTGGGAATCAAGTTTGAGATAAGAATTTTAAATAGGAATTTTTTCGAGATACGAAATTCAGTGCATTCCTATGGGAAATTGCATTCAATGCATTCCTATGGGAAATTCAAGATAAGAATTTTTCGAATTGCAACCAACCTCGAGGAATGAATTAAATTCGTATGTAGAGGTTTGACTTTACCTGCTAAACAAATTCCAGCCCGAATATGAACTGTTTTGCATCTACAGTTGCTTAGCTTTCCAGTTAAAATCCATTCAGAATAATGCCAGTCTGTTTCCAGAAATGGACATCTGTATGTCAAGAAAGGAAGTGCGAGTTTGTGTCGTCCTACCGTCTCTTTCTGACGATGGGGAAATAGTAACCTGAAGTTTCTGTCTTTTATCTAGGAGAGTGATGTATGTAAAAGAGGTAGAGATTCTAGGACACCTAACAACCAACTGGGACTATTTATATGAAGTCTTTACACGTCCACCAACGGTGGATGAAAATGTGCTGCAAATCTTTGTTAAGGTAATTAAAACGTCTACGTCCTTATCCTGGCCAAGGGAAAGTGATAAAAGTGAAGAACCTTTGGAAAATTAGTATCCCGAGGATTTGAATTTCATTCCTTAAAATTTGGCTCCTTAAAGCTCTGCAGATTTTTGAATTTCAAACTGAGGGTATATTTCAACATTTCAGTAAGGGATGCAAGATGATAGTTGTGGAATCTTTTCCCTTAGTAGCTGCCCTTGGTGATATTACTACCCTTTTGGATTGTATTCTGAAAAAAAGCCATTTTGATCCAAATGCATCATCTGATACTTCAATGTTAGGTGTCATCACATAGTGTTAAAGTAGAATTATGGATTTTCCTTCTCTAAATAGATGAAAACCAACTTGTCCATAGCAATTAGTGATGTGTACGTCACTTCCGTGTTGCACTGATTTTTCTCAACAGGATCAGGGTCTGTTCCAGAAGAAAGAGGGCAGTGGCCAAGAATTAGTAAGGAAAATCATACTCAAGGACACAGTTTCCGCCAGGGTAAGTATAACTGTTCTGATACTTCACCATCTTAACACCTGCTTAATATGTTGAGTCATGCCTGCCACATGTCCACGGAAATGTCTGCAGACGCAGACTGTGCTGGCTCTTTGGCTATAAACAGAGATGAGCACTGAACCTTAGAGTTGGATACCACTGGCTTTTGAGCAAGGGCGACATTTACCTTTAATATTCTTAGTGTTACCCTAAAGGTAAAAGGTTCCCAACCTTTTCAAGCCAGGCTCTCTCAGTCAGCTTGGAGGCCTGGATGGCCATTTTGCCCTGCCTGCATGATGGCGACAGCCATTTTGCCCCAACAGCTTCAAAGGGGTGGCCATTTTCTTTCTCAGATGCCCTTGGAGGGGTGGGGGCCCACATAAAATGGTGCCATGGGTCAGATCCAGCCAGTGGTCCTTAGGTTGATAACCCCCCTGCCCTAGTGTCTGAGCACCCAAAATCTCCTTTGTTTGAAGGCATTTCTTATCCTTGAGTGTCTGTTTTACGATTAGTTGGGTCTAACTGAAACCTTGTTCAGGAATTAGGCTTGAAAGTTTGACGAGCTGAGCTTGTGATGGTAGTGATGGGGGAAGTTCATTTCTTTTAACATTTCAGTCCTATTTCTTTGCTCCCGCCCGAAGATTTTTTTTTAATGAAGTTCAGTGTATAATAATCAATCCTGTTTGTTCCACAGAAAACCTGGCATGCCATTGAAGAGGCACGATTATCAAGGCAACAGCACAAACTGGTGAAACAAGCGTCTCAGAAACTAAGCAGATGATCGGCACAATCTTAATAGCCGCCTCATTCATTAAAGTGTCTTTTTTCAGGGAATTAATTTTCTCGATACTCTGGATGCAGGAATGCATAGCATTATTTAGGGTTTTCCTCTAGCTTGTTAGACCAGTTTGCACCACGGAATAATTTCTTTGCCATTATTTTGATATTGTTCTTTCTTGTTTTAATCTCTGCAACAGATGAAGGAATATTTCTATCTCTTCTGTGTTAACGATTTTCAGACCTGCTAAAACTAACCAAAGGATTATTATTTTTTAGGGTGAGCATTTGTTTGCATAAGGTGAACAAAGCCATCCTTTCTAATTTACTTGAAATATAGGGAGACAATTTTTCAGTATCATAAAAAAAATCTTCCTGACAAATCAGTGAGTTAATGGAGTCTGTTAAATATAGAAATACATTTACATAGGTCAGCCAATGCACAATCCTGTTGAAATATCCTTTTATATGCAACATTAACTATGCAAGCGGTTGGCAGCATTTGTTGTTCAAGTCTAGATGTTTCAAGAATATATTGATTGTAATCTTTCCTTACAGTACTCTTGTTTACCTTAAGTTTTATAGATATAGAGTGCTGATGGTGAACTTTGGCACTCCAACTGTTCTTGGACTTCAATTCCCAGAAGCCCAAGTCCCTGTGAATCCACACAAATGGGTTTACTGCACAGTAGGATTCACAGAGACTTGGGTTTCTGGGAACTGAAGTCCAAGAACACCTGGAGAGCCAAGTTTGAAGACCCTGGTCTATAATAACAGGTTGCTTACCTGCAACTCTTCTTTGTGGTCCTCTGCACGTACACACAGTAAACCCATTCATGTGGATTCAAAGAGATCACGAAGAAGAACTTGATGGAGCGTAAGTTCTGATCTAGACCATAGGTCCTCAAACTTGGCTCTCCAGCTGTTCTTGGACTTCAATTCCCAGAAGCCCTGCTGCTGATCAAGAACAGCTGGAGGGCTAAGGTTTGCCGTCATGGACATAGAATGCATATATATAACAGCCAGAACATCTACTGGAAGGAGAGAGAGATTAATAAACAAAATGGGTTCAGGTCACAATGCACTTTGCTCACAAAAGAAAAATGATGTGCTGAAACATAAATGAATCTGTTCACATTGATGGTCACTCATGTTAGAACCAGGGGCGGAATTATTCCCACTGTTCTAGCACTTCAATCTCTTACCGGATTTTAGGCTGCTTTCTGGTGACCTGTACAATCACACATGAAGTATATTCTGTTCACAAGAAGGCCCTGTTTGCACTTTTGTAGCTGTGATAATATGAAGTAAAGTCTTTTTTTCTTTTTTTGCGGAATATGAAACCAAATCAAATGCTGCTACCAGATCTTTTTTTATTTTAAATAGAGGAAGGGACTGTGAGGTGAAATAGAATCTATGACGGTTCTGTTTTTATAAAATTATTATTACTGTTTGCTTTCACAAAAAAACATTTTCTTGAGGGTGGACAACACTTTCTCTCTTACATTCATTTATTCCACTGATGTTTAGTAATATGTTTGTAGCAGCTGAAAAATGGCTGAGTTTGATTTCAGTGGGGTTTATGTCAAATGTGGTGTAATAAATATACTAATCAGTGACAAAGGGGTATAAACAAAGAAAATCAGGATGGAAAGTATATCTGTCTTGTTAATAAATCATATTCTATTCCGGGAGAGTGCCTTGGTAAAAGACAGCTACACAGTCTGAGAATGGAAAATACCATTAGGGGTATATATATATATGTTTTCTTGTCCAGGGTAACTTCTTACGTTACATTTTATTATTGCTTCAAATGACAAAGAAGCCAGGACTGGTTATGACTGACGACATGGTTTACGAGTAAACAGTCCTGAAATCTACCAAGTTTGTTAAGTATAGTTTGGCCTTGGGGACCCATGAAACATATATTTATGTGCTTTTTCTTTACACTGTCATTGTGTACATATCACTGCCAAATAAAAAAAAGATTTTATATGCAGCTTCTCTTGGCATTCATGGCAAGCACTCATTGACATCCGGTGACCAGCCAATGGCGTCTAAAGGTAATGTACTGGCAGTAACAAAATAAAATTTAAAATAGGGTTGGTTTTCTTAGCCTGCAAAAAAAACACCTGTTATGTTTTAAAGGCCACACCTTCCAGTCTTTTCTTCTGCTTAATAATTTCTGTTGCTTTCCACAAGATGGTAGCATTTCCTTGCTGTTGCAGGGGAGACGGAGGCTTGTCTGGTGGTCTTCTTAGAACAAGGGTTTATGAAGTTGTTCATAATGCATGGATCAGAGTCCTCCTTCATGGAGATTTCACACTATTTATGTAGTGACTTGGGAAAGTGGGTCTCTTTGGAACCAACAAAGACAGTAATGCTGGCTTAGCTTAGTAGACGTACGTGGAATATGGGTCCCTCCCCACATTTCGGGCTGCTGCCCCCCATATGCCATATCCAGCCCAGCCAGTGTTGATAAGTGATGGGAGGCGTAACAGCAATTAGATTTATATACTGCTTCATAGTGCAGGGATTCTCAACCAGGGGCCCAGGGGCCGGAAGCAGCCTGCAGCACCATTTCATGTGGGAGGCCCACCGCCTCCACCACAGCCAGAAGTGCCATGTGGCGGAGGAAGGGCAAAATGGCTGTCTGGCCCCCAAAGCAGTGAATGGTAAAACACTTCTATTTATTTTCTACCTAGAAAACCCTGGAAAAAGGCACCATAAAATCAGAATCAACTTGACAACATACCATTATCATTACTGTTTATTAGCCATGTTACATCTGTTGCAACAGAAATAAAGGTGAGTGGCACCTTAAAGCGTTTAAATAAAATATGGTCACATTAAGCTTTACGCAGGGCTTCCCAAACTTTTCAAGCAGGGAGGTCCGGGTCACGCTCTCTCAGTCAGCTTTGACGGCCGGACGGACATTTTGCCCTGCCTGCACGACGGGGCTGGCTATTTTGTCCCAATACCCTCAAAAGGGCAGCCATTTTGTATCTCGAATGTCCTTGGAGGGGTGGGGAGCCACATGGAATGGCACCGCTGGTTGGATCTGGCCCACAGGCCTTAGGTTGAGAACCCTTGCTGTTGTGTGCGTCATCCATAGCAGCTCAGACAGTCTTCATGTCAGTACTCGCGTGTGTGGCCTTTCCCTAAGCATTCAGGCAATGATCAGAGGATCTGTGGTTACAGTACATGATTCATTCATGCATTTTCCTTACAGGTGACATGGCTCTTAATGCCTTCAGCAGTGTTGCTTTTATGTCAGGAGGGGAAAATGGAAAGCCATTTATAATTAAAGCTGTGTCAGTTTTTCATTGTACTGTGACACAATGTTTCCATCTGAACTCTGAAATTTAAGATTTATATTCAAAACATTTATATCCTGTTTTTGATAAACTGAAACAGTTAAAGTAGCAGACAAATTGCAACGGTGAAATGGTTCTGAAACCAAAGAAGCTCAACTCGTTAACGAAGCAAAAAGATTAGGCCTTGCTTCATATTTTTTTTAAAATGTAGTATGGCTTACGACTCACTTCCACTTCTGGGAGTGACGAGGGCAGCGCAGGCCGGATGAACTGGCATCGGGGGCTGGATCTGGCCCCTGGGCCATAGTTTAGGCATCCTTGTCCTAGAACCTCCATCTATTGAGGCTTCAGGTTAATGTGCAAAGCATTTGGCTGGACAGCCACGGGAAGCCACGGCTCTGGGGCGAACTGCTCCGCCCAAGGACTGAAGTTTTGATGACTGCTACAGTTGACTCTCCGTTTGTGAAACACCCGGTATCCATCTCAATTTTTACATTCTTCCCAGCAAGACAGTGATTAAAGAGCTCGGCTCAGCCCACGGCAGGTGATCAATGGCAGCTCACACTTGCCATTGTTTGTTTCGCCAATCGGGGGGAGAAGTGAGGATCAGCGGAGGTGGGGAGGAAATAGAACTGCATAGAGGACATTGTGTCCTCGTCAGCCACATTGATGTGTGTTTTCATGTCAAGTGGATTCCAATCCTGTGGATCCACAGAGACTTGGGCTCCTGGGAATTGAAGTTCAAGAACAGCTGGAGTGCCGAGGTTCGCCGTCACAGTTATAGACTGAATATTTTGATCTTCTGGAGCACAAACTGATGTGTCTTCGCTAGTGACAAACTAAGGAGGCTGAGAAATGTGCTGTGAACTTAGATCTTTGCTGGCCCTCAAAAGTCTTCTAATGCTCATCCCAGAGAACGCCCTGCAGCCCGCATTGTGTCTTTTTGGAAATGCAGCATGGCTTGGTTGCAGACGGCAATGCAGCATTAGTCAGACCCAACCTCCACCACTCCCAGTTTGAGAGGAAGACGGGGGACCCTCTTGCAGTGGAACTGTTTGAAATGAGAATGGAAGTTTGGTTGGTTGTCATCGCAATACACTGAATGCCAGCTACGCCGCCACCACCACCACCACGACTGCTTAGCCATCCTTCACTGGAAAAAGCTACATGAAAAAAGATGACTTCAAAGTTGCAGTTTTGGAACAGAACACGAGGTCCCTGGAGTGCCTTAAACTTGGTTTTTACCCCCCAAGGCCTTCTCAGGTACTTACTGGCTTGTGTGGTTTACCACCTGCTCCCTTCCTCCCTCCCCCTCTCTCTCAAGAAGACAGAATCTGTCTTGTACCTGGAAGGTGTAAACGCCTCACAATGGCAGATGGCCCCGTGGATATTATTCCCACCCCTGCCCTACCTGACCATCTCGTCCTGGCATGAGCAGCTGTCCAAGTCACTTTGGTCTCCATCGGAGATTTTTCTTCTGCTCTTTTCTGCCCGCGAAACATAAATCATTTCCCCCTTTTTCTCTCTGCTTTCTGACCTGGCCTGCAGTTCCGGCCACCTGTGCCGGCCTCGGGCGACGAATAACCTCTCTCTAGCATCGGTTGCCTTCGTCGTTGCTTTCAGCATTTGCTGTCTTGAAATGCTACAACCTGTTGATAGAGGAGGAGCTGAACAGGTGGCCTCCCCCGGTGTGTTTGTGATGGGAGAGGCCATTCCCCCCCCCCGGGCTAAAACAGGGGTGCCCAAACCTTTTGGGCTGCGGGCCAGGCATGTGGTTCCTCCTAACGGAAACAAAACACACCTTGCAATCTGTTTCGCAAAATATATGTTTTGCAACAGGATAAGATAGAGTTTTAAGGCTGCTATTTTCTCTGCCAAAACTGACCCATGGGCCAAATCCGGCCCCCAACACCAATTCATCTGGCCCACGCCGCCCTCGTCACTCCCAGAAGCAGTAGTAGATCCCTGGATCCATGATCCCATTAAAATGAAGTGTGGCATAAACATTACAAGAAAGCAATATGATTAGGAGCAGGCAGAATGACATTGAATTTTAAAATACTTGGGGAGGCTTAAAGGCTGATAGCTACTGTGGCCAAAAACAAAGAGCAAAAGTCTGGAAGTCTTCCTTGAGCTGTGTTGTGTGCCATAAAGATGGCCAATTCCATGTTTTCCACCCAACAAAACGCCAATGAAAATGTTTGAGCTCCAGGCCCAGAATTTGCAACAATTATTCAGTTAAGCTTTCAAAGTTCTAAGAAGACCATATGCCACAATCCAATCCCATGCATTTAAAAACAGCCTTCCACTCTCTGACACCCTCCAGAATTAATTAATCTGGACTACAACAATGACAAAAAGGGTCATACGGCATGTTCAACGTGAGCAGTTTAAATCATTTGACATCAGCTTTTCTGAACTGCATCCCACAGCTTATGCCAAAAGAAACGTGTTCATCTTGAAGTTTCCACACAACTTATTGGTTGTTTTGGTCACAACAGACTAATGCAACCACCTTTCTTGAAATCTTTAGCTTACAGCTCTAAGAATATCTTGGTCAATATGCCAGTGGTGTACTGGCTACAATGATGGTCAACCTTGGCTCTTGAGGTGTTCTTGGACTTCAATTCCCAGAGGCCTAAGTCAACACCTGCTGATCAAGGGTTCTGGGAATTGAAGTTCAAGAACAGCTGGAGTGCCAAGGTTGGTCTAGTCTAGTGATGGCTAACCTTAGCACTCCAGGTGTTCTTGGACTTTAGTTTCCAGAAGCCCAAGTCAACACATCTGCTGATCAGGGCTTCTGGGAATTGAAGTTCAAGAACACCTGGAATGCCAATGTTGGCCTAGTCTAGTGATAGCCAATTTTAGCACTCCAGGTGTTCTTGGACTTCAGTTTCCAAAGCCTAAGTCAACACACCTGCTGATCAGGGCTTCTGGGAATTGAAGTTCAAGAACACCTGGAATGCCAAGGTTCACCATCACTGGAGATTCAGAGAGCAGCAGTCCACAATTGTAACTTCTCAAGATGTTAGTTCTTTCTTGACATTGGGCCCGTAATTTCTTGGTTGGTTTTTCTTCCCTGTCCAGCCTCTCCAGATTAGCTGTGCGATCAACTATTTCTGAGGTTAGGCGTCAGGAATCTGAATTTATTTGTATTCTCACTCTACCAAACCAACTCTCAGGACGTGTGTTGAGCAGCTGGTGTCAAGGCAGGGCTCCTGCCTTGAAGTCAGAAACAAGCTGAGCTTGATTCTGGGACCCGGGTCAGAACAAATGCTATCATCATTTCTTCGCCACCTCCGGCCTTCATTGCCACCCTACCGCGATTCCTTGGCACTGGGACGGATTTCTTGATGCCTGACCTACATGTCCGGATCTCTAAATTTGCGAAACCTGTGATTTTTTGACAGCAAGCAGCGCAAAGGTCGCCAGCGAAGCAGGCAAGATGCTTAAATCAAAATGATGGAGCTGGGTAATTTCATTAACAACAGTTGTATTTACTGGGAGCCACAGATGGTGTCGTTTAGCTTATGGCCAATTTGTTAAGACAAAACGAGTATAAAGAAAGATGGGGAAATATTCCAAGTGAGAAGTGGTTAAAAATTTAAATGGGGACCAGATGGCTGAAGAGCGTCTCTCATCCAAACTTGGTTAAGGAGGTAGCCGGCACAGTCTGAGAGATTTCTCTGCTGGAGTTCTTCGAGGTATTGGACCTGCTTTCGCTTCCAAGATTTCCGACAACTCACTTGCCTTCTTTTCCTTGGGAAGAGAAGAAGAAATCTTCAGGTTAGCCGATTCACACGAACAGATACGACAAGGCCTGCATGCTAAAGCTTAATGATTAGATCAGGAGTTCTCAACCTTTTTAAGCCAGGGGGTGGGTCACGCCCCCTCAGACAGCTTCAGGGGCTGGATGGCCGTTTTGCCCCTCTTTCACCACTTCCTGGTGTGGTGGGGGCTCGCATGAAATGGTGCCATAGGCCGCATCTGGCCCACGGGCCACAGGTTGAGAATCCCTGGATTAGATGGTAGATGATGTTTTTGGAAGCTTCTACCAGCTTTTTTTAGGAGTTAAAAACCACATTAATTTTTTAAGAATAAGCACACACAATCATTGGCAGTCCACCAGGCACCAATGTTTGAAACAGAATGCTGGATTGTGTATTAGTCTTTGGGTAGGGAAGTTTCTGTCCCGCGAGGTGTTCTGGACTTGTGCTCCTACAGTTTCTCACCCTGCAAGATGAGAATTAAGAACCAATTACAGGAGGAACTGAAGAACAGACTTGCACCGAGTTGGATTCTTGATCTAGCCCAGGGGTCAGCACAGCTGGCACTCCAGGTGTTCTTGGACTTCAATTCCCAGAAGCCCAAAGTTAGCACTCCTGCTGAACAGGGCTTCTGGGAATTGAAGTCCAGGAACATCTGGAGAGTCAAATTTGCTGACCCCTGATGTAGCCCAATTTTGTCAACTCTGGCTGGCAGCAACAGCTTGTTAGGGTTCCAGGCAAAATCCAAGTGTTAGCCTGCCTGCAGTTTATGGGAGCTGTGGCCAAGGGGACGGCTGTGGCTCAGTGGTTAAGAAGCTCACCTTGTTAGCTGGAAGGGTCAGCAAGTCAGCAAGTCACCTAGTAGTTCGAAAGCTGGAAATTGGAAGTAGATAAAGAGGTACCACTTCGGTGGGAAGGTAAACAGTGTTCCGTTCATTCTGGTGTCTAGTCATGCCTGCCACATATCCACGGAAACGTCTGCAGACGCAGATGGTGCAGGCTCTTTGGCTATAAGCAGATGAGCACTGTACCCTAGAGTTATATACAACTGGTTTTTGAGCAAGGGAGATTTTTACCTTTACTACCTGAGTCTTCTTCCCACACCCTACTTGCCACACCAGGCCATCTCTTCTGGGTGGCCATTGTGGTGGCTTTTACAGCTCTTCAATTGTAGAGTGATCCTTCCTCTGTGTGTGTGTGTGTGTGTGTGAGATTCTCCATTATTTATTTATTTAAGCAAACTTTTATGCCCCCCTCCTCCAAAAGACTCAGGCCAACTAACACAACTCCATCCTCTTGCTTTCGGAGAGAAAAAGAGAGAAAAAGCGAACAAGAATTCCCCCTTTTTGCACATCTCCTACACATTGTCTTCATCCCCTCCCAGTACGGATGTAGTTTCAGTTCTAAAATATTCTTCCTACTCATGCATCTTGTAGTGTGTAGTGTGAACGCTGGGAATTGAATCGTATTTTGCGTTTACCCAAGCGAGAGCGTCAGATTCCTGTATAATTCAGTGGCACAGCTAGCAACGAGGAGCGGGCGGGGGGCGCGCATGTGTGTGTGTGTAAAACTCCTTTAGGCCACAATATGCAGTTAATATTCCAAATTAAGTCAGCTTATTATGCATCAACCGGTAGGTCAAACTCAACTTTAGTTGGTATCATTTATAATACAGCAGTTGTGCCCAAAGCACATGGAAGCCCTGGAGCGCCATATAGCGCGATTGTTGCTGAATAATATAGAAAGCATAAGCAAGAAAATGGAGGTCTAGTTGGCCCGTAATCTCCCTCTTTGTTTAGGCCAGTGGTTCTCAATGTGGGGCCCACGCCCCACAGGGGGACTTTGATTCCCAGGAGACTGAATCACTACATTGGCTGATCAGTGCTTTGGGAAATTAACTTAGGCTTCTGGGAATCGAAGTCCAAAAACCCAAAGGTTGGGAAACGCTGTTCTGTGAATCCACATGAATGGGTTTACTGTGCATCTACAGTAACTTCTCAGTGGCGGAGTAGTGTGAAGGCCGTGAGTGAATTTACACTAGATAGCGGTCTGATTTCACTTTTAACTTGTCTTCAGAACCTGCCATTATTATTTCTTAATCGTGTGTGTAATTCAGGGGTGCCCAAACTATGGCCCGTGGGCCAGATTCAGCCCCCAACTCCAATTCATCTGGCCTGCACCGCCCTTGTCGTTTCCGGAAACGGAAGTAAAATGTGCCCACATGGGTGTGTTTTGCTTCCACTTCCGGGAGCAATGAGGGCAGTGCAGGGTGGATGAATTGGTGTTGGGGGACAGATCTGGCCTACAGGCCATAGTTTGGGCACCCCTAAATTACACACACGATTAAGAAATAATAATAGCAGGTTCTAAAGACAAGACGGCAGTCATAACAATGGGATGTGGATTATTGGAGAGAAAGAAATTGCATTTTCCCCACCCCCACCCCCTCCCAGCTGCACGGACCCGCCAGCCTCTCCTGCTGCTGCCTTCCAGAGTTAGATGTGTTGGCTCCGACAATCCCTGACAGATCTTTACGTCTGGAAAACTGGATAATAACAACAATTCAATTCAAGTAGAAGGAATGAAAATTAGGTTTTCAATCTTGATGCCAGGCAGGAGTTCCAGATAGGGAGATTCAAATCTGAGTTTGCATGAGTTGACGACTTAAAAAGCAGAACCAGTGGAGGGATTGTCGGAGGGAGGGAGAGGAAGGAAGGAATGAGCGGTCGTGGGAGCAGAAGCAGGTTTATGGAACCCTGCAACTGTCTGGGCAACCAAAAGAATTGGGTTTAACATACGGTCACCAAAGTTATAATTTTCATTATTTCGTAGAATTACTGCCTGAATTCTAAAGTTTGAGAGAACCCATTTCACCACCTCAATTACATTAGGCAAAGGTAAAGGTCGCCCATTGCTCGGAAGCCAGTCGTGTGCAACTCTAGGGTTCAGTGCTCATCTCTGTTAATAGCCAAAGAGCCATACTGTCTGTATGTGCAGACATTTCCGTGGAGATGTGGCAGGAATGACTAGACACATTCGTGACTTGGGCTTCTGGGAATTTAAGTCCAAGAAGATCTGGAGTGCCAAGGTTCACCATGACTGGTCTCCTGGGTGTAGCACTGTTAGGTCAGGGACAGAGAAGACACAGCAAAGAAAGATCAGGACCTTGGACAGAGGACACAAATAACGAAGTGCACAGAATGCTGTTTACCTTCCCACCGAAGTGCTCCCTATTTATCTACTTGCAACTTCTTGCTTCCAAATGGCTAGCTTGGCAAGAGCTGGGACAGAGATTGGAGCTCACTCCGTCATGTGGCATTTGGGTCTTGAACTGCTGACCTACCAACCTTCCAGTCATCACGTTCAGGATCTTAACCACTAAGCCACCGCGGTCCCTTTCAATTACATTAAAAACTACCCAAAAGTGGCTAAAAGGAGCTAAACAGCATAACCCAAGGAATCTTCACTTACAAAACTCTGTCCCAAGAAAGGAGTCCTTTGGATTGCAGCCTAAATAATTTTTGTCTTTACTTGGTCTCACCAGGTGCATTTTGTAACTTTAAATGCTGATGCGCCAAAACTTCAAAGGGGTTCTAAAAAACTGACCCACATCCGTGATGTATCATTTGTTCCAGGTTTCCCTTATTTTTTAAAGAAGAAGAAGAAGAAATGGTACGGAGAAGTTCTAGTCTTAATCTTTTTTCCTTACCTCTTAAAACTAAAAAGTGAATCTTGTGAAGTAAAAGGGTCATCTTACCAGCCCTTGTTGAAATGCCATCTTCTTTGTAGCCATTCCATGAGGCTAAAGCAGGGGTGCCCAAACTACAGCCAGTGGGCCAGACCCGGCCCCCAATCCCAATTCATCTGGCCCACGCTGCCCTTATCGCTCCCGGAAGCAGAAGTAAAGCGCGCATGTACAGGCGCGTTTTACTTCCGCTTCTGGGAGCGACAAGGGCAACGTGGGCCAGATGGATTGGCAATGAGGCCCAGATCTGGCCCATGGGCCATAGTTTGGGCACCCCTAATTTAAGCAGAGAAAATGGCAGCCTAAACTCTATCTCATCCTGTTCCCAAACAGATTGCAACGCACATTTTACTTCCTCTTCCAGCGGGAGGAACCATGTGGCCGGCCCGCTGAACCACATGACTGGCCCACTGAACCATGTGACCGGCCCATGGCCTGAAAAGTTTCTTAAACTTAAACTCGTTTGAGGAACTTGCTTTAATGAAACAAAATAGGCTTATGAAGTTCTGGTCTTGCAGTGGATTTGGATCGTATGAAAGATGGGTGACGTATTCTTTTTTTAACCAGTGCAACTCCCCCCTTCCTCCTCCTCCTCCTCCGGCCGCTGGGCAAAACAGTCCCTGCTTGGCTTCCTACCTGACGCAAGATAAATGAGATCCCAGTCTTTAGCGTTCCTTGCTGGGTGCCTGGGCTTCCAAAATAGCAAACTATTTTTCACAACCACAATGCGATCTGGAGTAAGTTGCAGCAGGTGCGTTGAGCCTGCACAATAGCTGTCTGCGCTAGCAGGGAATTCATTAAGTTGCTTTAAGGTTTTCTTCTACGGTTTTAGTGCCATGCCTGTACTCAGGTACTTCCAGGGAGCTTCGGTGACATTGTAATTGAGGACAGTAATTAAAATTTGCTTGAGGGTTTAGAGCAGTGTTTCCTAAACTTTGGTTCTTGGACTTCAACTCCCAGAAGCCTAAGTTAGTCCACTGGTTGATTAGTCCTTTTGGGAATTGACTTAGGCTTCTGGGAAGTCTAAACACCAAAAGTTTGGAAAGCCTGGTCCAATCAGTGGTTACCAATGTGGGGCCCGCGCCCCACTGAGGGTCTACAGTTCCCAGAAGCTTCAGTCAGTCCATTGGCTGAGCAGTGCTTTAGGGAGTTTATTTATTTATTTTTCGCATTTCTATCGACGCCCAACTCGACGCCAACTCTGGGCGGCTGACAACATAAAAACAACTTTCCCATCATAACTAAAACCCTTTAAAAACCCATGAAAATACCCACGAAGATTACCCACCCCTCCCCACCAGTTAAAATTGACTTCAGCTTCAGGGGATGGAAGTCCAAGTTTGGGAAAGACTGGTTTACAGCCTCATTGTATTCCCATGCCTGTCTCTCCTTGACAGTTCTAGAAGGCCAACGGCTTCCGCAAAATATGTTCTAAAGGAGAGACATGACTTCCGCAGAGCTTGGGAAACGTTAGAACTACGACTCCCATGCTGGCTGGAGACTTCTGGGAATGGTAATCCTAAAGGGCACCTTTTCCCAAAAGACATGCATCTTTTGCAATGGTTATCGGAGGGCCCTCCTCCTCCTCCTCTTGGGCATTGCGAATGTCTTCTGGCATCCCAAGGGTTCGCCCTCAACATCACAGGGAAGGGAAATGTGTTGTCTTGGCAGCTAAAACTCTGCACGGGGTCCCGTTTGCCCTTGGCGTTTGATGGCAATCCGATCCCACCGAGGATGTGCCTTGAGATTGAATCATGACCGTCATTGCTTTGAGCAAATCTCATTCCTCCTTCATTGGCAATTCCGAGCCCAGCTCTTGGCTACGGCTTCTCCTCCATAACCTTGGGAGGGGAGACTTACCAATTTGCAAAAGCCCCTCAGTGCGTCTGCATGTGCATGTGTGTCTTTTGTGTGTGTGTGTGTCTTTTGTTCAAAGGCAGAGCACACTTTGGCATTTTCTGCATCCAGTTGCGCTACGAGATTGGAAACGATGCCCCCCGCGGGACCGCCGCTCTTCCGCCGCTCATTATAACGCCATCCACCGAACCCCGTCATTTGAGGCACCATCAAAAAGGTGTCATTATCGGGGAGCTTGTGGTAGTTAACACTCACTCCGCATTTCCATCACCAGGCTACACACAAGCCAAGAGAACTGGGGGAGCAAGAGGTGGGATCCATGTGTAGAGAGAATTTCACCACCACCCCCTTTTGTACTTTTCCAGTCTAGCAGGAAAGTCATTTTCTCTTTATTAATTGTTGCTGATCTAAATGAAGAGGGGGGATTTGGGAGATTTAAATATTTAAACAATCTCCTGCGGTGCGGGAAATGTAAACAGAATACAACTGGAGCTTAACAATGGGAAGAAAACAACCTCGCTCCCTTCTTTGCTTCTTCCAGCAAAAAGAAACTTGATGCCTAGGTAGAAGGATAGCATGGTAGGGAAACTATCCACCATCAGCACTGCGGTGGCTTAGTGGTTAAGATGCATGCTGAGATTGGAGACTCGAAGGTCAGGGTTTGATACCCGAGTATTGCATAAACAGATCTTGGGGACATGAAAGGAGCTTCAGACCACAGAGCGCCTGGCTCCTCCGTCATCCGCCACCCTCTGTAGCCCACCCAGGTCTACACTCAAAGATGGCATCAACGATGCCGTCCATCCACTTCATCCTCTGCCACCCTCTTCCTCCTTTTGCCTTCGATCTTTCCCAGCATCAGGGCCTTCTCCAGTGAGTCCTCTCTTTTCCTTTGGTGGCCAAAGGACTTGAGCTTCAGCTTCACTATCTGTCCTTCCAATGAGCAGTCAAAGTTGATGTCCTTCAGGATGGACTGATATGATCTCCTTGCAGTCCAGGGGACTCATAAAAGTCTCCTCCATCACCACAGTTCAAAGGCATCTATTCTTCTGTGCTCAGCAGAAAAGAAGACTTGAGGTTTAAACAATTTTTCAAATGCAGTAGAAAGCAAAATTTTCACATTTTCTCTTGTGGAACCTTTGAAAAAAATATTGAGATATCACACACACACAAATAATTAGTTGCAAGCTGCTACTCAAAACCTTGCCTTCGTATCCTGCTTCTCTCCTGAGCTGCTAAATCAGATTTCCACCCTCCTTTGGTGTTTTTATTTTGTGGGTGGCTGAGAAGCCGTGGGAGCCGGGAGGAAGAGTTCGTTGCATCAACGCAAGCAGCTTTGATTAGTGATGCTTCGTGGAAAGGACTTTGTGCTCGGAGATTCAAACCACATGTTCCGTTTCCAGTCCCAGACACCTTCCATGTCCTCCTTCCCTGCCCTTGTCTCCCTGTCGAACTCAACGGCTCAAAAGGAGAGAGAGAGATTACAAGAACACGTGAGCAGCATCCATAAACTTGGTTGGAAAGGAGTTTTGTTATCAACCAAGACAACCTCGGTTGAGCCTAGGTTACGGTTGGCATTCATTTAAGGCACACCTTTTAATTTTATTATTTAAAATACACCATTCTACTGAATCAACTAATGAGTTTCTTAGAGCAAGGGTTCCCAACCTAAGGCCCATGGGCCAGATCTGGCCCATGGCACCATTTCATGGAGCCATGGGCCAGATCCAGCCCATGGCACCATTTCATGGAGCCTCCACCCCTCCCAAGGGCATTTAGGAAATAAAATGGCCACCCCTTTGAGCTGTTGGGACAAAATGGTCACCCCCATCATGCAGGCAGAGCAAAATGGCCGTCCGGCCCCCGTAGCTGACTGAGAGAGCGTGATCCTGCCCCTGTCTTGAAAAGGTTGGGGTCCCCTCTCTTAGAGGCTGCTTTCCCTGGAATTGTCACTTAATATGAGTAATGTTCAAGAAGGAAGTACCATTGCTTTCACAGAAGAAAGGTCTACATGTGTTTCAATGGCGAACTGTGTTGTTATTTATTTTAAAGTACAGTATTGGTGTTTGGTGTAATGTGGAACGAGCACTGCCAGAATCATTCAGGCATTGATGCAAGGTCTAGAGCAGGGGTGGCCAAACTTTTCATGCCATGTGGTTCAAGGAGATGGTCCCTATGGCTTGAGGCCGGATCCGGCCCACAACACCATTTCATCCAGCCTGTGAAGCCCTCTTCGCTCCTGGAAGTGGAAGTCTGGGGATGCCTATCTAGGGGCAAAGAAGTAGTGGAGACCATGATGGTGAACCTTGACCCCCCCCTAAGGTGTTCTTGGACTTCAATTCCCAGAAGCCCAAGTCTCTGTGAATCCACATCAATGGGTTTACTGGCACTCCAGCTGTTCTTGGACTTCAATTCCCAGAAGCCCAAGTCTCTGTGAATCCACACCAATGGGTTTACTGCACGTACGATTCACAGAGACTTGGACTTCTTGGAATTGAAATCCAAGAACACCTGGAGTGCCAAGGTTGCCCATGACTGGACTAAGAGGAGTCAAGAGGCAGTATCTGCTTGCTGGATGGCATGTTGGAGTGTATCAAGTGCCCATCTTGACTTTGTGACACTGGAAACATTTTTAACACAACTCAGCAAAGCTCTCTTGCTGCCTATCATATTTTATCCCAAATTCCTAGCATTGACAGTTGCTACTTGATGCTCCAGTCTAGCACTTTCTCAAATGGTGGGATTTTCTGTCCTTTTGCAGATCACAAGGTGAGGCCAGCTGGTAATGCATCTTGTTCTAATTGCATCAAAAGAACCCCAAATGATATACACAAAATTTAGCTGCCGCCACCCCCCCTGGAGATTCAAAGTCATTCTGTTCTTTACAGATGCAAGAGAAATACCACATCTTTATTGGATCACTTTTTTAAAAAAAGAATCAAACATTATGTGAGCTTTTGTGATTCAAGATCTCTTCTTTGGACATGCACCAATTTCTTTGGACTGAAATTAAAAAAGAAAGAGAGGGACTGCTGTGGCTTAGTGGTTAAGACTCTGAACCTTGTGACTGGAAGGTCGGCAGTTTGAGACCCAAGTACTGTGCGACAGAGTGAGCTCCTGTCATCTGTCCCAGCTCCTGCCAACTGAGTAGTTCAAAAGCAAGAAATTGCAAGTAGATAATTAGGTTCCAATTTGGCAGGAAAGGTAACAGCGTCCTGCACATCTAGCCATGCCTGCCACATGACCACAGAAACAGATGCAGACAGCAATGGCTCTTTGCATGAGATGAGTGTGTTTTACTTCTGCTTCCGGGAGCGACGTGGGTGGCATGGGCTGGATGAATTGGCATCAGGGTCAGATCTGCACTCGTCGCTTTGGTGGATGATCTCTGGAGAGAGCGGGATGGAGGGGAGCCGTCTGTCCTTGCTCTCCTCGATCTCTCAGCGGCTTTTGACACTGTCGATCATGGCATCCTTCTGGGAAGGCTCCGGGGTTTGGGGATCCAGGGCACAGTGTTGTCCTGGTTTTCCTCATTCTTGAGGGACAGGACCCAGTCAGTGTGCCTGGAGAAGGAGGAGTCCAGCCCTAGGCCCCTGCAGTATGGGGTGCCTCAGGGCTCGGTACTCTCTCCTCTCCTATTTAACATCTACATGAAGCCGCTGGGTGAGATCATCCGTTCCCACGGGGTACGGTATCATCAGTATGCTGATGATACCCAGTTGTACATCTCAGCCCGTGGGGACCCAAGCGGTGCAGTGGAAGTCCTTTCCAGGTGCCTGGAGGCTGTTGAGGTCTGGATGGGGGAAAACGGGCTACAGCTGAATCCCGGTAAGACTGAGTGGCTATGGGTAAGGGGCCCCGCGTTGACACGGGAGTTACCAGCTTTGGTTCTGGATGAGGCAGTTTTGCCCCAAACAGACCCGGTGCGTAATCTGGGGGTCCTCCTGGACTCACGGCTACTGTTCAATGAGCAGGTGGCAGCCGTGGCCAGGAGGGCTTTTGCACAACTTCGTGTAATACGCCAGTTATGCCCGCTCCTCGACCGGGACGCCTTGCTTATGGTCACGCACGCTTTGGTCACCTCCAGACTTGACTACTGTAATGCGCTCTACATGGGGCTGCCCTTGGTGACCATTCGGAGACTGCAGCTGGTCCAAAATGCGGCAGCCCGGGTAGTGATGGGGCGCGGGCGTTATGCTCGGGCCTCTCCACTGCTTAGGGAGCTGCATTGGTTGCCAGTTTGTCTCCGGGTGCAATTCAAGGTGCTGGTCATTACCTTTAAAGCCCTATATGGTAGTGGGCCAGGATACCTAAGAGACCGCGTCACCCTAAGAACATCTGTCCGTCCCACCAGGGCGGATCGGAGGGGCTCTCTTGTTGTACCATCGGCTAGGGAGGCTCACCTCGCTAGCACCAGGAAGAGGGCCTTCTCCGTGTTCGCCCCGGCCCTCTGGAACCTCCTCCCAACTGAGCTGCGCATGCAGACAGAGCTCCTGTCCTTCCGGAAGAGCTTAAAGACCTGGCTGGCAGGACATGTGTGGGGTTCCAGGGATGTGGGATCCCATGTGGGGTGGTTAGTCTAAGGATTTTACCCTTCTGACGACACCCCCAGATACTGTTTTAGTCTATGAATTTTTAAATTTTTTATTGATGTGTTTTAACTTGGGTTGTAAGCCGCCCAGAGTCGGGCTTGCCCGATTGGGGCGGGTTAGCAAGTGTGAAATATAAATAAATAAATAAATAAATAAATCTGGCCCATGGGCCGTAGTTTGGGCACCCCTGACCTAAACCCTTAAAAGTCCCCCTGCCCCTCTACAGCTGGGCCACAATTCAACTGACATTTCCCAGTCCCTTGTGGCAACATCTCTTAAGCTCCTTCTGGAACAATAATAGTTTCTTCGGTACACCAATTGGTGTAATGTTAGTCCAAAGATCACTTCGCTTTTGCTGTTTCAACCCTAGCCGGCAAATAAAGCCTAATCTATTAATGCTTTCTATTTACACATCCCCACCCCTCAAAATGCCAACTTATTAAAAAAGCAACAGCAAAAAGAACAAGGGCCTTCCGTTGGTTTCCTGCTATCTAATTGAATCTTCGAATCGGAGTCTCCTGTCTTGGTGTTTTTAAGTAGTTTTTTTTAAATTTCGGGTCCCCCCTCCCTGATTAAGTAGCGGCCGAGGCTTTCCGAGAGGAGTAAACCATCCCCGCTTTCCCCAGCAGGTCCCCGAGGAGTTTGAAGCCCCACCAAACGGCGGGCGGCCCTTCCTCCTCCGACGCAGGAAGCGGAATGAGGTCTTATTAAATCCGTACAACTGAATTCACTTAAAAAACTCCCCTCCGAGTGGGATCTTTTGCCTGACAAGCTGTGTCAAGGAAGAAAGCCTCTCGTCTAGCTAATTAAGACATTTCTTTTGACAGGCAGGATTGCATTTAAGCTCCATGTGTTGTACACAAGCTAATAATTTCAAGCTTTTTTCTCCCCCCTCCTCTCTCTGCAGTGCCACTAAATATGCTATAACCAGGAAATGTCAAAATAACAGAAGTGGCTCAGATGTTGGGCTGAAATGGAGTCGTGAGGTGGTAGAAGGCAAAGAAACCAGAGCAAGACAAGGTGAAGGGACATGGATTGATGTACATCTCTTCCTCTCAGGGACTGCGGTGGCTCGGTGGTTATGAAGCTCGCCTTGTTAGCTGGAAGGCTGGCAGTTTGAGACCTGGGCACTGCAGTATTGATTGAGCACCTATCTCTGTCCCAGCCTAGCTTGGGGTTCAAAAAGCAAGAAATTGCAAGTAGATCAAGAGGGACCCATGTCGGTGGGGAAAAGATCTTGGGGACATGAAAGGAGCCTCATTCGGGCTTCCCTTGAGTGGAGTTCCTCCTGCCAAAATCCTTTCAACCCAGAAAGCTCCTCCGGGTCTATCAAAATCATTCCAGTTTTCATGGGTTTACAGATCGTGATATGGAGCCTTCATGGTGGACGAAAAGTAAACTTGGAAAACCACGAGACTTTGGAAACTGGGGAAGGTCAAGATGTTGTACTTGGGCGAGAGACTACTTGTGAGTAAGAGGTCTTTCCATGGAAGGCCAGGAATGGAGTGTGCCCAATGATCTGGAGGACCATTTTTGCCCATTAGAGTTGGTTAGACTACAAGCACTAAAGCATCCGTTGGCCACCAGCAATGGATGGAGATGGATCCCACCAGAAGACTTCCGGAGCTCTGGTCCTTTTCACCTCCTACTCACAATCATGCCCAATCTTGAGACATCGACGATGACATCTTCTGTCACTTCATTTCGTGCTGATGGGCATGGAAGCCCAGGTAACCATCTCAGGTACTAAGCTATAGTTAATATAACTCTTGACGGGCTCCCCCACCCACTAGCCTAGCTTGAATCTTTCCATCTCCCTGTTAATTACGTGTCATTTGTTTAGCACTGATGAATTCCTTTTGTGGTAGAAGAACAAGTGCCTCATTTGGCATCGCAGCCAACGGGGTAATTAAGCAACAAAGGCCACGCTTGAGTGGCAGCTGTTAAGAGAACGCCTTTCTTCTTTGTTGGGGAAGACATTTGTGTCTTAATTAAAAGCAGAACTTCAGAACTGGGAACAAGGAGAAATGTTGGCCTTCTGAACGCAAGACACAACCGATGAGGGCTTCTGGGAACTGAAGTCCAAGAACACCTGGAGTGCCAAGATTCGCCATCGCTGCTCTAGACCAAGGATTCTCAACCTGTGGCCCATAGCACCATTTCACATGCGCCTCCACCACACCAGGAAGTGCCATGTGGTGGAAGAAGAACAAAATGGCCGTCCAGCCCCCAAAGATGTCTGAGGGAGCGTAAACTTTTAAACTTTTAAACATAAACTTTTAAACTTTTACGATTTTATATGTTTTTATCTTCTACTTTTATTTATCATGATGTAAGCCGCCCAGAGTCGGGTTTTCCCGAGTGGGGCGGGGTAATAAATTCAATAAATAAATAAATATAAAATAGACTTGGCCCCTGGCTTTAAAAGGTTGAGAACTCTTGGTCTAGACAATGAAATGTGTTGCTCATTAGAGAACTTACACCAGTTACTTCATGGAGTACAGTAATTCCTGGAAAAAACCCCTCCTTCATGTATTCTGGGAACTGAATTCCAAAGAAGTAACTTTTCCAAGCGCAGGATTAACAGCAGACATGCCTCAATACCAGTCGCTATCTGAGAGTGTACCAGAATTGTATGGGTGGGGGTGGAGAGGGGAGATAACATCTGGCCAGGTGTTTCACCCAGGCCACATCTGACTTTGCCAGAGATACAACGAACAAGGGGTTATGTGGGCTTAGGCATGTTGGCACACTAACCCGTCACAATCAATATGAGTTTGTAAGCCTTTGTTTGCTCAGAAGGCTCCTCTTTGCTCTAGGTATCTAAATTTAGCCATATTTTTTTGTCGGCTGGAAGAACTTACGTTACGGAGAAGAATGCTTGCAAATCTTCGCCGTGTCACACCTTATTAGTCACGCAAGCACATAAAAAGCGATGGGAAGAAATGCAACATCCCACAGATTTGTGGAAGCAGGTCCTTTTCTGTATTATTATTATATTTTTAAAGCCACCCTGAGCCTTTAAAAAAATATATTTACTGGTCTGAGTTTTAGAGCATTAAATTCCATGAATAACGGAGCTTTGGGGAGAAGTAATATTTGCACCAGACCTAAGTTCCCCATATAAAGAATTTGATGAGGAAACCTGGAGCCATCCGTATGGTGGACATGCCCTATCCACCTAAGACGGTGGCCTATGATGGAAGCTTCCGTGCTATTTACATGTGCCTTCTCAAGAACTGCGGTGTTATCCAAACTGGATGTGCAGAATGTCACTGTGGAGACATCTACCAATGCATGGCGTCTTCACTGAAATAATGACTCCAAGGTATCCAAGGTTGTCCATTTGGGTTGGGTAGAAAACGTTGCAGAGTCCAGGACCAACAAAAGTTTAGATTAGAAGACAAAATTCTGCTTTACTGTTCCCTCCTCATTTTTTCATTCCAATTTATCAGAACTAAATCTATCAAAAATCTTACCCCATGCAACCAGCATTTTAAATCTTACCATCCTTCTCTACCCGGGAGTAAACCTCAATGGACTGAATGGGGTGAGGGTTCAGTATGCACAAGCATAGTTGTTCTTTTACAGTGATGGCGAACCTTGGCACTCCAGATGTTCTTGGACTTCAATTCCCAGAAGCCGAAGTCCCTGTGAATCCACATGAATGGGTTTACTGTACGTACACTCCAGGTGTTCTTGGACTTCAATTCCCAGAAGCCCAAGTCCCTGTGAATCCACACGAATGGCTTTACTGTGCGTACACTCCAGATGTTCTTGGATTTCAATTCCCAGAAGCCCAAGTCGATGTGAATCCACATGAATGGGTTTACTGTGCGTATACTCCAGGTGTTCTTGGACTTCAATTCCCAGAGGCCCAAGTCCCTGTGAATCCACATGGATGGGTTTACTGTGTGTACACTCCAGGTGTTCTTGGACTTCAATTCCCAGAAGCCCAAGTCCCTGTGAATCCACACAAATGGGTTTACTGTGCGTACACTCCAGGTGTTCTTGGACTTCAATTCCCAGAAGCCCAAGTCCCTGTGAATCCACACGAATGGGTTTACTGTGCGTACACTCCAGGTGTTCTTGGACTTCAATTCCCAGAAGCCCAAGTTCCTGTGAATCCACACGAATGGGTTTACTGTGCGTACACTCCAGGTGTTCTTGGACTTCAGTTCCAAGAAGCCCAAGTCCCTATGAATCCACACGAATGGGTTTACTGCGCGTACACAGTACGCCAAAAACACCTGGACTGCCAAGGTTCGCCATCGCGGTTCCATTAGCTAATTAGCCTACTGATTTTTAAGATGATGCAACCCTGCCATGCACATGCATGTTCTTCAGTTTGCGTGCTCACTCTCACGCTCACACACCAACTCAGCGCTGGCCCAAAGGGGGATTCTGTGCTTTTAATAGCTACCTAGTGGGATGGAGTCTGACAGGTGCAGCTACTCCCATTAAAGGATGCCCGCAGGCTATTACCAGCGTCCCGAGATTCCTACCTGGTTGTAGGAAGCTCATCTCTTCTTGCCAAATCCCGTTAGCCTGGCCCCAAATGACAGATGGCCTTGCCTCGCTGCCAGACGGCACAGATGTGATCCCAGTTCCACCCGTGTGGCTTGTCGCTGTCCCCAGGTTCCCAAATTTGTCCTGGCCAAATAAAAGGGGGGGAGGAGGGAAAAAGTTTAAAAGGGGGGTGGGGAGAATGAAACTGAGGCAAAGATGGGGATCGAGAGCTTGTCCGTGCAAAAGCTTGTTTGTTATACTGGAGATTTTTATTGGGGAGTTTGGGTTTATGCACAAAAAAATGAAAAACCATTGCATAATGCCATAGTGTCATTTTCAAGTGGATAGTTGCAAGTCTGGCCGGGTGGATCCTGTCGTCTGCCTCAGCTCCTTGTAACTGAGCAGGTCGAAAGCAAGAAATTACAAGTAGATAAATAGGTACCGCTTCAGCAGGAAAGGTGCCAGTGTTCTGTGTGCTTCAGTGTCTAGTCCTACCTGTGACATGACCATGGAAACGTCTGGCACTCTTGAGGTTTTAGTGTATGTGGGTCAGGACGGACCCAACTGCAGGGGGCTCGTTTGATCGATGACTGTCAGAACGTTTGGGTCGCACTCCATGACCAAAAAGTTCGGGGAAGAGGGTGAAGGTTGGAATCCTTTCTCCAGTATGTGCCAAATAACGAATGGTCAATTGTTGTTTGTAAATTAACGCCACAATGTTCTAGACCAGGGGTTCTGAACCTTTTCAAGACAGGAGCCGGGTCATCTGCTCTCAGTCAGCTTTGAGGGCCGGATGGCTAGTTTGCCCTGCCTTGCACGATGGGGGTGGCCATTTTGTCCCAAAAGCTTCAAAGCTTCATTTCTTGAAAGCCCTTGAAAAGGTGGGGGGGGGGGACACATGAAATGGTTCTGGGGGCCAGATTTGGCCCACGGGTCTTAGTTTGGGAACCCGTGTTCTAGACAGAAATCTGACATGCAAAATGTAAGAATCTTCCATTTCTGGCACAAAGCGTGTAAGAATCATGTTTCCTCCCCCCGTGCTTGGCTTTTTCCTCGGTTCTTGTTTGGGCCACTGCTGATTTTAAAACATTGGGAACCTCTCAGAAATGAAGCCAACCCCTCCAAAGGCAAGCCTGAGGTGTGGTTCTCAGTACTGTGGTTAAGGGGGTGATGAATTGGGTTCCTTTGGAGGGAAGCGGTGGCGTGTTTGATGCACAGCAACGGAGCGCTTCTCGCAATCATGCCTGCCGGTGTTTCTCGAGTGATTGATTAAGCTGCCATCACTGGGGGAAGACAACTTCCTAGCCACACTTTTCAGAAGGAACAACAGGGCCACGTTCCAGTGATGCTAGAATGGCACAGTCTCCATCTTCTGGGTGCCGGTAGCTAATGGTTTTAATTTGGCAGGAGTGGTACTATCCTTGCTGGGTTTTAGTCTGAAATTTAAGGCAGCTACCCAAAAGGGACTGTGGTGGCTTAGTGGCTAAGACCCTGAACTTGATGATTGGACCCAAGTGCTGTACAGTGGAGTGCGCTCCTGTCATCTGTCTCAGCTCCTGCCAACCTAGTAGTTTCAAAAGCAAGAAATTTGCAGTAGATGAATAGGCACCCTTTCGGTGGGAAAGGTAACAGCATTCCATGCAATTCTGGGAATTGAAGCCCAAGAACAGCTGGAGTGCCAGTAAACCCATTTGTGTGGATTCACAGAGACTTGGGCTTCTGGGAATTGAAGTCCAAGAACACCTGGAATGCCAAAGTTCACCATCATGGCTCTAGACCCGTGATGGTGAATCTTGGCACTCCAGGTGCTCTTGGACTTCAACTCCCAGAAGCCCAAGTCTTTGTGAATCCACACAAATGGGTTTACTACATGTACTTCCTATTTGTGTGGATTCACAAGGGATTCTGGGAATTGAAGTCCAAGAACACCAGGAGTGCCAAGGTTGGCCATCATGGCTCTACATCATGAGTGACATCCTCCTGACCACGAGTTCAGGATCCAGTGGAGACCCAAGGTAAGCTTGGTCAATTTGAGATTAACCAACTGTTTAAATACAATTAGGAAACGATGAGTGAGCAAGTAGGCAAGGAGAAGCCAGCGAAGCAAGAGCATGAGAACATGAAACAAACTGTCAGGAATATATGAATAGCAATTGGGTTTTTAAGCTACTGTGTCTTATCCGGGAGCCCTCTCAGCCGTGTTTGGCATTTTGGGAACAAGAAAGATGTCGGGATTTCATGAAAATGAGGCACAGCTGAGCACAAAAGCACAGTTTAACCCTAGAAATTTTCCCATTGGGAGATCTGATCCTGGGTGTGGTACTTGTGGTGGGAATGGGCATATTTTGATGCCATTTTATACAATCCTTCCCCCCCCCCATACATTTCCCCCTCCCCCAAAGGTGGGAAGTCATAGGAAAGACAACGAGCAAACTAAGAATAAGGCAGATAATTTAGCAGGCTGCGGCAGTGTTTTACGCAAAATTATTTATGACGGAAATTACGGTCATCAAATATTTAACTCTTCTTTTACTCATGGAATGGGAAGTGGTGTGGGTTTTTTTTTGTCCATTCGGGCAATGAGTAACTCTCTTAGATGTTCAACAGCGTCTTGAGGGAGGCTTAATGTATTTGTAGGTAAGCTTGTCTGGCAGGCGGGAGGTTGGTTGGAATCCAACTTTCCAATCTTGGGAAAGGGAAAGAAAGACGAGTTTTAAAGAGGAAGCTAAGATTTCAGCATTTCGGCCCCCCAATTTCTCTGTTGCCTACTTTGAGATCCTTCTGGCTGGTAGACAAAAAGTATATTATTCCATATGACCCTTGATTTTTAACACCGGCCGATAAAACTTGTTTGTAATATATTTTTGAAGAATTTTATGATGTAATGCTCAGCGTGTTAGAAGGCCTGGTAGAAAAAGTGGTTAATGCAAATGATAAATGAATAAATAATAACAATTCCATGTCAGAAATTATGATGAGCTTGAGAGGATTTTTGTGGGAGAAACTCCACTCAGGGGAGGCCCGAATGAGGCTCTTTTCATGTCCACAAGGGTTGGGACAGAAACAGGCACTCAATCCGTCATGCAGTACCCAGGCTTTAAACTGCCAACATGCCATCCTTCCAGCTAACAAGGTGAGCTTCTTAACCACTGAGCCACCACAGTCCCTAATGAATAAATGAAAAGACATTAGCATAAGCCAAGTGGCTGAGATGTCGTCACAGGCGAGGACAAAAAGTTATGGGTCAATGTTGTCCTCTTTGGTCAACAAGGACCTCTTGTGGCTTGGAGAATTAAAAACTGGAATGCTAGAGGTGCATTTGAGCCGGCACGGATGACATTCCTGGTGTCTGGAAGTGGACCTAATGCTATCTTGCCAATGCTGGTTTTCAAGCCACTCCACAGTGGGAACGACTGAAGAGCAAATGGCCCATTGTTGAGTGCATCTCCCACCATGCTATGGCCTTCGTACGCTTCCCACTCAACAAGGTTTGGGGCTTTTTGATTCGGAGAGTTCCCAAACCAGGACAACATGAAAACCGGAGATTAAAAGCTTTGCTGCTCGCTCGCTCTCACACACACAACACTCCAGCTAGGGATAATGCATCTGTGGAGGGGAAGCAGCTCCCACGATGGCTTCCTTCTGCCAGATCAGCCTGGGCATTTGGCACAGCTGGCCAAGCCAGACATAGATGCGGGAGTTGGACCCATCTGTTGATGCGCCATGAATCAGACGGAAATGTGGAATGGAAGGTTGAGCCATGACTTGATCCATGGAAGCTAACGTTAAAATATAACAGTCTTCAAAATGCTACAATATTTTTGTTTATTCTCTGCTAGACTCTCTCAAGTTTGCTTGCTGCAAATGTAAATGCGTTTACTACAGCCATAAATGAGTCCGCGGCCATCCCAAAGGTGTTTACGACAGCCATGGATGCATTTTAGGGCAGTGTTTACGGTGGGGGAACCACTGGTCCAGCCCACTCAGCTCTCTGAGGGTCATGGTCCGGACTGCAGCTGAAAAACATTTAGACCCCCCGGCCATAAACATTATCATTGGCCACAAAAGTTACTTTTCCACAGATAGCGTCAGTTTGTTTATGGCAGAGGTTCTCAACATTTTCCAGCTGGGGGGCGGCCCACCCACACTCCCTCAGACAGCCGAGCGGGCAGGACTGGTGGTCCCCCCCCCCCGGTAAATGCTGCCATAAAATGCATTCATGGCTGTCATAGACATGTTTATGATGGCTGTGGACTCAAACAGCTGTGGTAAATGCATTTATGATGGCTGTAAATGAGTCTGTGGCTGATTCCAGTAGTGGTGGTGGTGGCTGGAGTGAGGTCGAAGGCCAGATTATTTGGTGCCATGGGCCAGATTTGCCCCACAGACTGTTGGTTGCAAACCCCTAGTTTATGCCCTCTTACATATGCCCGTGTTCTGCCGTATGAACGGTTAGCTTTCCTGCTCCCCCCTTCACACACGCACACACACACCCCTTTCTCTTCTGGTGGTGCATCTACCTTACGCATGGATGTCACCGAGACCAGCCTTTCCCAAAGAGGATCAATTTGTTGACCTAATGGTTAATCCAGCTCAGGCCCGGATGCCGTTTATTCATTCAGCCCAGGCAGTTTTCTGAGCTGCCGGCTTGCTTAGCGTTACATGTGTACTCACTTTCATCTGTCAAACATTGCATCGTGGGTTTGCATCGGCCTCTAGGTAATAGAGGCGTTTGTTTGATACGCTCTCTGATCTTGCCTCAAACATGGCTCTCTCCATTTGCTTTCCGAGAAGCATCACTTATGACCCATTGGGAAAATGTGTCTTTAATTTGTCCTCTCACCTACTCTTCCGGAGCATTGCAAACGTCCGTCTCCACATCCCTCTCCTGCCTGCCCCGAGCATGGAAATTAGGAGACTCTCCACATAGCGTTAGTTTGCCAATGCGCTCTCCCTCCCCAACTCCCTTTTCTTTCATTTCTCTCTTCCGCTTTCTGTAGGCTTCTTTAGTCGCAGGAATAAATCAAAACCAGCATTTTGTTTTGCAAGAAGTTCGCTTCAAAGAAAGGCTTCATGTTTTCCCCCTCTTTGCAGTCTAGCCAGGGAGGGACAGATGAGCCCTGGCTGATGTAAAGCAACCCAAGATGGCATAATGGGGTCCCAGTTGGGTTGGTTGAAGCTCTTCCACTTGGCATGGCTAGGGATGCCTTGGTTTCTGAGATATAATTAATCATAATGCTCGGTTGGCAGGAGCTGGGACAGAGAAGGGAGCTCTCTCCGTTGTTCAGCACTCAGGTCTCGAACAGTTGACCTGCCGACTTTCCAGTTGTCAAGGTCAGCGTCTTAACCACTACAAGTGGTTAAACTGCTGAACTTGACGACTGAAAGGTTGTATCTCAAAAAAATCCTTATCTTGAATTTTCCATAGGAATGCATTGAATGCAATTTCCCATGGGAATGCACTGAATTTTGTATCTTGAAAAAATCCTATACATTTCTTAAAATCTTGAACCTGATTTTTTTCCCCCTGAGATTTCCAGCTGTATCTTGAATTTTTCTCTAGTCGAACCGTTCTTATCTTGAGGTCTGACCGCCGCCGGCAGACTAGGAAATAAGCCAATGAACTCTCTGTCCCTCCACATTTACACAGCTTGTTGTTGTCTGCCAGCAGCCTCCCCACTTGAGCCTGTTGGTCTTGCATTGAGGGCAGTGATGGGATGTCACCGGTTCTAGACGGATCTCTGGAACCGGTAAGACCAATCCCGGAGGGTTCTCCGTGAGGGGAGTCCACTTTTGGGGCGTCCGGTTCCGGACGCCTGACCGAAAGAAAAAAAAAAATTAAAATCGGAGCGAAAATGGCTCCAATTGACTGCGCATGCGCAGAAACTCAATCTGACGCATTGCACATGCGTCAGATTGAGTTTCTGCGCATGCGCAGTCAATTGGAGCCATTTTGCTCCGATTTTTAAAACATTTAGAACTTTCAGGGCAGCGGCGGCGGCAGCAGCCCTCTGAGGGGGGCGCCTCCCCGCGGCACGTTGAGGGCTGCCTCGGCCGTCCGCTGCTGACAAGCCCCATGCCCTGGGGACGCCCGGCGGGGTACACCGCTGCCGCCGCCTCCGCCGGGCGCCTGTGGGCCGGGTGCCTGCACCCGGCGTCCACAGCCGCCGCCCGCCGCCGCCGGAGCTGCCGCTGCCTGAATCCCTGTGGACTCCTTCTTGGGTCGGTCCCTTTTGAGCTCGGCTGCCGCGCGCTGCGGAGGAGGAAGCTGTAGGCGGCGGCGGTGCGGCATGGGGACGGCCCAGGGAGGCGCGGCAGCCGCGGCTGCCCGTCGCCCCTCGCCATGGCCGGAGCCAGGCTAAAAAGGTACCGGCCCAAGGAGGACGCCACAGGGGTGCAGGCAGCTCCGGCGGTGGCGGCGGCTGTGGACAGCAATCGGGGTGCCGGGTCCCAAGAAAGGTAAGCGAGGGGTTTTTATTTGGGGTGGGTGGGTAATTTATTTGTGTTTTGGGTGGGTGGTTGTTTTTATTTTATTTATTTATTTGTGTCTGGGTGGGTGGGCTGAGAGGGAGGGGTGTGTGTGTATGTTTATTTTTATTTTTTATTTATTTTTATTTTGGCCCCGCCCACAACGTCATGACGTCATGACGTCGGCCGTGACGTCATGACGTCATGCCATTGGCCACGCCCATGACGTCCGTGACGTCATGGCGTGGTAGTAGATTTTTTGTCATCCCATCACTGATTGAGGGGCTCCGACCCTCAGCCCATTCAGGGTCCTCCAAGTGATGTAGGGGAGGTTGAGACCCCCAAGATGTAGGTGACGCAAGACATCTTTGTCAGGTCCAGCCATTTCTACCTCTTGAACCAGGAAGGTTTTCCACTGTTCCCTTTTTGCCGCTGAGCATCACAAGCCGTTCAGTCCATCCCAGGCAGGCTTTGATCCTTAAGAGCTTGTCTTTCCCCGAGCAATTACACCTGAGAAACGGGATAGCTGGGAGACTCGTATCGAATTGTGATATATATAAAAAATGTCTCTGTTCCGATTCTGACAGCTTCCGTGGGGAATGTGTTTCTTCAGCCCAGAGTAGAGAACAGAGAATCCCACTCAGTAACTTCCCACTCAAGCTATAGATTTCCTGTCAGGAAAAATAAAGCCACGCCTGAATTCACCTACAATTAAAGCATCTGGCTTGCCTTTAGCATCTGTTAGTGCTTCTGTTTCATCTGAAGTGTGTGCAGCGAGAGAGAGTCAGAAAAGGTATTGGGACAGAGAGGCGGGTCTCAATTTGCTAAGAATGCGCTGCTTGCACATTGCAAATGTTGTTCTTCCATTTCTTTCCTTCAACATAGAAGGTGTGGGGAGAGAAAAGGGTCCATCAAAATCAGCTTGAGGATGACTCTGCTATCAACTGATTTCTTCTTTCACATTTAACAGTGATGGCGAACCTTGGCACTCCAGGGTTTTTTTTTTTTTTGGAACTTCAATTCCCAGAAGCCCTGATCAGCAAGAGTGCTAATGCGGGCTTCTGGGAATTGGAGTCTAAGAACAGCTGGAGTGCCAAGGTTGGCCATCACTGACCTATAATCTTGATGGTGAACCTTAGCACTCCAGCTGTTCTTCAACTTCAATTCCCAGAAGCCCAAGTCTCTTTGAATTACACGCAGTAAACCCATTTGTGTGAATTCACAGAGACTTGGGCTTCTGGGAATTGGAGTCCAAGAACAGCTGGAGTGCCAGGAAACCCTTTTGTGTGAATTCACAGGGACTTGGGCTTCTGGGAATTGCAGTCCAAGAACAGCTGGAGTGCCAAGGTTCGCCATGACTGACATATAGCACCTCTCTATTTCTGTGCAATTGGGAAGGCGGCTTTTGGCAGGTGCCAGAAAAGGGGCCAGCCTTTTATTAATATCCCTGAAGGATGCTTATCGTTTTAAGTGCAGTTCCAAACCTTGTCAAAGTCTCAATTTTCAAACCATATGGCAGTAATATTGCCTTGATGATCAGGAACTGTAACACTCGTGTTTCCCTTTGTAGTAAATAAGGCGTGCTATTTTGAAGAAGAAGAAGAAGAAGAAGAGAGGGCACGTCTGTTCTCTCTCCTTCCCCATGGATTCCTTCCCCAAAGGGGGCTAATTCTGGGCTGTGAATGGGAACATTATAACAGTTGCTGCGACTACTATGCTTGCTGCTGCCTCAGCTGAATCATGTCCCCTGGTGGCATGCATGTTCCAGCATGTCTGGACTAGTTTTTCATTGCCCTGTTTTGGGGCCAGGTGGATTCTAGTACAAAGTGTCTGTGCCTTACTTTGATCTGTCATCTGTAGAAAGGATGGAGAAGGTCTTGAAGACAGTGGGAGTTGGTGAACAAGGGAAACTCTGCAGTCCAGCGGAGAATCTCTTGGGCAGAGGCCTTGGAGAGAAGAATTGAGACCATATCTGCCAGTGAGACATTGAATGATGGAGAAAGGCATACAAGTACGAGGCGACAGATATGAAGACCTGAGCGACATCATCATCATCATCATCATCTCAAGTCTCTTGATAATTGATCGGAAAGAGCTGGAAGAAGCATAGGTAAAAGTCAAGGTCTTCCTTGCTCATAAGCCTGTCATATCCAACTCTAGGGTTCGGCGCCCATCTCTGTTTATAGACAAAGAGCCAGTGCTATCTATATCTGCCAATATTTCTGTGGACATGTGGCAGGCATGACTAGATGCATGGAATGCTGTTATCTTTCCCGACAAAGCAGTACCTATGTATCTATTTGCAATTTCTTGCTTTCGAACTGCTACGCTGGCAGGAGCTGGGACAGAGACAGGAGCTCACTCTGTCATGCAGGACTCAGGTCTCAAACTGCCGACCTGCCAACCTTCCAGTCATCAAGTTCAGTGTCTTAAGCCACCACAGTCCATGGAAGTAGCAAACAGATTTATAAATGCTGTGAGCAGTTTTAACTAGTTTGAGGGAGCGAACACATGAACATACCCCCTCTTGGGCCCATCTTGGCCTTGACTAGACACCTCTGAACCATTTCCTGCTTGCCACTGCAGTGTAAGTTGATTAATTATTTGTACTGGACTTTTTTGATTGACCCACAGACCCTGTGAACACTGTTCATAAAAGTCTGAAAAAGTAAGTTTCCAAAGCACGGTTATCTCATCCACACACAGCAGCGTGTAACAGGAAAACAAGGGCCATTAACCATTTAATTTTGGTTTATTTTAAAGATTCATATTCCATTTCCCCAGCCCTCGTGACCTCTACTGTACTCGAATAACAATGGTGAAACAACACAATTAAAGAAGCCATAAAGCCCACGATATCGTCCCTTGGAACACAACAGGACTTGACAGATTGTAAGAAATGACAACGTTGAATTGCGCAGCTATAAATTGTGCATGAAGGTGATGAACAATCTTTTTGTGACAGCGGAGTTTAGGCCCTCGGGTTCTTAAATCAGTTGTGTCAGTTTATGGCTTTTAATTTAGATGTGGGGAGCGTTCCAACTTGACATCTTTTTTTTTGAGCCGCGGACTCTGAACATCTTTTTCTTCTTCAAGTGCAGATTCATGGCTACAGCTTGCTGAATTATCCTATCATAAATTCATGGCAATCCATCTTTCCTCGGGCACCTACAGTTCCCCTCCATCTGTTGATCTTGAGTATTGCTTTTTATTAACTAGAGCAGTCTTGCTTTGAGACTCCAGTCAGGAGGGAGGTGGGGGAGAGAAATGCTTCCTTCTCAATTCACGATGTCTAGTTATTTGGAGAACAATGTGCTGTTTTGGATTCTTCCAAGGCTCTGACGGTTTTTACAAAGGTCTTGCTTAGAGGGGGAAACGCGCAGATTTTATGGATGTGACAAAGATGACCTACTGACCCTTTAAACTTGAATTACAACTAAATTAGGAATCTTAACCTCTTTGTCCTCACACGGGCTTCCTGGAATCCCAGTGTAGCCCACATCACTCCCCTCCACCTTGTCACTGGCATTCAATGTTTTCTTGTTTCCTTATGCTTTCTCCTAGCCCACTCTGAAAGAATCCCTAGACCAAGGATTCTCAACCTGCAGCACATGCTCTGGATGTGACCTGTGGCACCATTTCATGCGGCCCCCACTGCCTCCACCACACTTGGAAGTGCCATGGGGTGGAGAAAGGGCAAAATGGCCATCTGGCCCCCAAAGCTGTCTGAGGGAGCATGACTCTGCCCCTGGCTTTAAAAGGTTGAGAACTCCAGGCCTAGACACATTTCTACTGAATTTTAAGCCTAAAATATAATAGTATTTTTTTGGTATCACCCTTTTGACTCCCCCCCCCCCCAAATTAAAAAACCTTCTCTAAAATGCAACTTGGTCTTTGGAGAAAGAGAAAGGAAGACACTAATCGGACATCTATGCACAAGGTCTATGGAAACTCCTATGGCTGGTCCCTGGTGGAGGTTGAGCGCTCTAGTTGAGACAGGCAGGGCTGATGGAGGAATCTGTTATACAAGGTTATGCCATTGGTTCATCCAGCTCGGTGGTTCCCAGTGTGGGGCCCATGACCCACAGTGAGACTTCAATTCCCAGAAACTTAAGTCAGTCCATTGGCTGATCAGTACTTTGGGGAATTGACTTAGGCTTCTGGGAACTGAAGTCCAAAACCCAAAAGTTGGGAAATACTGATCTAGCTCAATTTCACCAATTCTGCTCTTAATCAGTCCTGCCTAAAGGATTCTGGGATGTTTGATCCAATAAAAGTCACTTTTTCTAAGCTCCAGCCATGACCAATGGCTAAGAGCATCCTTCTTCTTCTTCTTCTTCTTCTTCCTGATCAGACCCTGGACTGCCAAAATGAAGCCACTTTCTTCGTTTTGTCATGGCCCACATGCAAGTCCTCGTCGGTGCATGCCTCTGGCAGCAATCGGCAGACTAGCAAACGGGGTACACAGAAGGACCCTCCACGAAGATTGTGAATACAGTCGGGCGTATCCTGGGCGGCAATCTTGTCGGCTGATCCTTCTAACACCAGATCAGACCAAAGGAACTGAAAATCCTTCTTATGAGCTCATTAGATGCTTCCTTTGAGATAGAGCAGTTCTGAACCTTTGAACATTCATGGGTCCCGAGCTATCTCTTCCCCGGAGGAGAGATGCAAGTTCCGATTCCAGACCTGGAAGGTTGGCACATTTGGCTTGGATTCATGAAAAACCATCCAGATGGCCTTAGAAAGCAACTGTTTTCATTTGCCACCATAACTGCAACTTCTGATAAAACCGGCTGTAGTACCTGAAGGCTTTTGGCAAACCAGCAGGCCAAACAGAGGCAGGGTGGGCTGGTTTGCTTTAGCAAAGACATCTTCTGATCACTGCCTTGGAAAGTGCCTCCATCGCTGCAGCGCCCTAAACAGCAGGTTATAAACTAGTCTAGTTAACCTAAGTCACCTTTCAACTCTTCCATGCTGAGGACTGTCACTACAGGTTACCTCTGCATTATGTTTCAAAGTCTACCCCCCCCCCTTTGTTTGGCATTTCCCCATATCAGTCAGCTTCAGTGCAAGACTGTGGGTTTCTAGCATTAAGAGAGAATTAGACTCACCTGTCGACTGTCTCCGTACGATGCGTGTGCTGTGCACTTATCACAATAATTTATAAGGCGAGAAGGTATTCGTTTCAAAAATGGATGAGCCTCAAAGCAGAAAGACCCAGCCCATATTTTAGACTCATTTTTGCAGTGGCTCAAGTGGTTAAGGCACTGAACTCCCTGGCTGGAAGGTCAAAGACAGAGTGACCTCCCAGCTCCTGCCAACCAAGCAGTTCGAAAGCAAGGAATTGCAAGTGGATAAATTGGGACCACATTCGGTGGGACGGTAAACAGCGTTCTGTGAACTCTGGTGTCTAGTCATGCCTGCCATGTTCCACAGAAATGTCTGCAAAATGCAGACAGGGCTGGTTCTTTGGCTATAAACAGAAATGAGCACTGACCCGTAGAAAAAGAGAAGGACAACATCTGCCATTAATATAGGTCAGCGATGTCCAACCTTGGCACTCCAGCTGTTCTTGAAATTCAATTCCCAGAAGCCCCTGGTCAGCAGGAGTGCTGACTTGGGCTTCTGGGAATTGAAGTCCAAGAGCACCTGGAGTGCCAAGGTTCACCATCATGGATAGAGGTCCAGAAGCCCAAATCTCTGCAAATCCACACAAATGGGTTTATGGCTGATCTTGGACTTCATTTTCCAGAAGCCCAATTCTCTGTGAATCCACACGAATGGGTTCACTGTGAAGCCACACGAATGGGTTTCATGGATCAAGTCCACTTAAGCTAATGTTAAAATGCAGCAGTCAGTCTTTAAAGTGCTACAAGGTTTTGTTTGTTTGTTTTATTTTGTTTACTTTCTGATATACTATATTTTATGGCAGTTTGGTCCGGACTGAGTAAGTGGCTCATGTTAAAATATAGCTGTTAGTCTTTGATCCTTTATTTTGTTTTCTGATATGCCTGAACTGCAGACTAATACGGCTACTATTCCAAAAAAATAAATAAATCTATTTTTGTTATTGTTTGTTTTTACCTTTGGCTTGTTTCTTGTCTGATAGCCCATCATTATATTGCAAAATGACTGTAGACAATTATTTTGCCTCCCTTTGTACTGTGATAGACCTAATTACCTTCTCTGCAGGTAACACTAACAGTAGTAAATCAAACTATTGCAATTATCTAAACAGCATCCCTCTTCACCTCTGTGCAGTTCTGCCCCTCTCCTTCCAACCCTGTTGCATTTCCCCGTGATCTGTAGGTTTACACTGGGATAGCGGCATAATCATATCAACGACAACAACTTTACATTCTCCTGGGTATATGCATTTCTACAAATCCAAATTCCTAAGATGAGGAAGGGTCACCATACGTTCCAAGTGACCTATACCAATGATGGCCAACCTTGGCACTCCAGGTGTTCTTGGGCTTCAATTCCCAGAAGCCCAAATCTCTGGGAATCCACATGAATGGGCTTACATTCAGATTTGGATATGGCAGAAGAAGTCATAGTCTGTCACTCTACCCACTACAATACCAACAACAGGAGAAGAGGGAAGACCAAGACCCAAGAACCAAGGATCAGGGACCTAGACCCAAGATGAATGGTGTTGGATATTCAAAAGTTCAGCGGCGGGAAAATCGCCGCTTCCTATTGGTCAGTGGGCTGGGTCAAGCAGGGTATTTAAAGTCCTGCCTCCCCGGCCGTTGTTGTTGTTGTTGTTACGCTGTCCTCACAATAAACAGACGTGCTGTTCAGTTCAACTACATTGGCTTCCCGCGTCCTCATTCCCGCGCATAGATCTCCGGATCTAGCACTGGCGACGAAGGTGGGATTTTGAGGATCGAGCCAGAACCGCAAGGACACATCGAGCCAGCTGAATCGGCACAACGCCATGGCTACCTACACTCTCCCGCCACCTTTCCAGCTGAAGGACGAGAAGTGGGAGAGCTACCTGGACCGCTTCGAATTCTCCCTCCTAGCCGCTGAGCTGGGAGAAATTTCGGAGGGGAGGAAGAAGGCGTTCTTCCTCACCCATTGTGGTTCGAAGGTCTACGAGGTGGCCCAAGCCCTGGTGGCTCCGATGCCCATCATGCAGGTTTCGTGGCAGACCTTGCAGTCCGCCCTCAAGGAACACTTCTCTCCGGCCCCCTCGAAATTCGTCTTTCGGATCCACTTCCGAGACCGTTACCAGAGGGTTGGGGAGCCCATAAGTGAGTTCGTAGCAGCCCTGCGAGCAGCAGCCATTCCGGCTGCATTTGGGCCGAACCTCGAAGATGCCCTGATCGAACAGATCATCCGAGGGGTCCTGGACACCAAACTCAGAAGGCGCCTCTTAGCCCGAAGAGAATTAACTCTGGCCACCGTGTTAGATGAGGCGAGAGGCTATGAGGTCTCTTCTTCGGCCGCATCCTCTCTCCACCAGGCCCCATCGGCGCAGCGCCCAGCCACCGTCCACCACGAGGATACCGTCCCCGAGGAGGACGACGACGAGGAAGCGGAGGTATGCGCGACCGACGGGGCAAGCCAGGGCAAGAGCGGTCACCGTTGTGCCAGCTGTGGGGGGCCCCATCAACGGGCGCATTGTCGCTTCAGAGATGCAATTTGCCACCATTGCGACAAACGGGGGCATATTGCGAGGGCCTGCCGCACGAAACAAACCGGAAACCAAACTGACTGGCAGATTCAAAATCTCCCGCTGACCAAGGTGGCCGCCAATCACCAGACGAATCACAGGCGCCAAGCAAACAATGGCGCCAGATTCGAAGATGCCGAGGCACACACCATCACCATCAGCCATGCTAACACAGAGAAGGGACAGAAGTTCTACACAACGGTCCGGATCGACGGAAAGGAGTGCAGGATGGAGGTCGACTCGGGGGCCGCCGTGTCCCTCATATCCTGGAGGTGGATGAAGCAAGCCTTCCCCTCCCACTGAGAGGCTGACCTGATTCCCCAATGACTCCGCATGAAGGATTGCCAAGGCAAATTCCTCCCCGTCGCAGGCCAGAAACGGGTCCACGTCAAGTACGGAGAGAAGGAATCGACCCTGCCGATCACCGTAGTCCACGGAAAAGTTCCAACTCTCCTGGGAACGAACTGGTTTCCGGCCCTGGGGCTGACCATCGCGGGCATCCACAGTTCAACTATCGAACAGCCCAGTGAGACCTCGCTGTGGGAGGACCTGATGGCGGAATTCCAGGACGTCTTCGGGGAGGAACTGGGCAGGTATGTGGGGTCACCTATCTCCTTCTCACTAGACCCAAGGGTTGCCCCGATCGGCCTTAAAGCTGGGAGGGTTCCCTTGGCCCTAAAGCCCAGGGTGGAAAGGGAACTGGACAAGCTGGTAGCCCAGGGAATACTCGTTCCGGTTGACCATGCCAGGTGGGAGACCCCCATAGTGACCCCCATAAAGCCAGACGGATCGGTGCAGATTTGTGCGGACTGCAATTGCACCATTAACAAGGCCCTGCAACCGAGCGCCTACCCGGTTCCCGTCATCGATCACTTGCTACACTCGTTAGGCCCCGGAAAGATTTTTGCCAAGCTAGACCTGGCACAAGCGTACCAGCAGCTACCGGTGGACAATGCCACGGCCGAGGCGCAGACCATAGTGACCCACCGGGGAGCGTTCAAATGTACCCGTTTACAATTTGGGGTCAGCATAGCGCCAGGACTTTTCCAAAGCACTATGGAGAGACTCCTCCACGGCCTCCCGGGGGTGGTACCCTATTTTGATGACGTCCTGATCATCGCAGAGGACCCGGGGCAACTCAAGGACAGAGTCGCGGCTGTCCTTGCGAAGTTCAGGGCTGCCGGGTTGAGGGTAAAATGGGACAAGTGTTTGTTGGGGGTACCCTCTGTAGACTTTTTGGGCTTCCGCATAGACCGGAATGGCATACACCCGACCGAGGGCAAGGTAAAGGCGATACGGAACGCCCCGGCCCCAAAAAACAAGCAAGAGTTACAGGCTTTCCTGGGTCTCTTAAATTTCTACGCGGCATTCCTCAAGGGCAAAGTCACCGCTGCCGAGCCGCTGCATAGACTTCTAGCGGCCAAAACGGGTTGGAAGTGGGGTCCCGAACAAGAGGCGGCGTTTAAGACTGTAAAAAATCTCCTATCTCAGGACAGCTTCCTGATCCAGCATAACGCCACCCTGCCGCTCGTCCTCGCCTGCGACGCCTCACCCTATGGAGTTGGGGCAGTCCTCGCCCACCGGCTGCCCAACGGGCTTGAGGCACCCATCGCCTACTACTCTAGGACAATGTCTCCGACAGAACGGAACTACGGACAGATAGACAAGGAGGCGTTAGCAGCTGTGGCAGGGGTAAGAAAGTTCCACGACTACCTCTATGGATGGAATTTTGAGCTCGTCACTGACCACAAACCCCTACTTGGACTCTTGGCGGGGGACCGCCCTACGCCGTCTGCACTGTCCCCCCGCATGCAACGCTGGGCCCTATTTTTGTCAGGGTACTCCTACACGCTGACTTTTCGCCCCGGGAAGCACATGGGCAACGCGGATGCCTTATGCAGGTGCCCCCTCCCTGACCAGGACGGCGCAGAGCGGGGGGAGGCGTCGGTCCTTTTGCTGGACGTTTTGGATTCTGCTCCTATCTCCTCGGCTGAAGTTGCCAGGGCTACAGCAAAAGACACCGAGCTCCGGACTGTCTCCAGTTGGATTCAGCACGGTTGGCCGGTAAAGGGGGAAGGGGAGTCCAAGACATTTTTCGACAAGCGGGATGACTTGTGCTGTGTGGGGGGATGTTTGTTGTGGGGAGATCGGGTGGTAATTCCCAAGAAATTGCGCACGGCAGTGCTGGAAATGTTACATACCAGCCATCCGGGGGTGGTTAAGATGAAAGGCTTGGCAAGGAGCTACGTGTGGTGGCCCCGGATTGACAAGGACATAGAAGAGTGGGTAAGCAAGTGCGCACCCTGTCAATTGTCCCGGCCAAATCCCCCGGCGGCACCAGTCAGGGAGTGGGAACAACCCTCGGGTCCGTGGCAGAGGCTCCACATCGACCTAGCTGGCCCCTTCCACGGCCAAATATTCCTCATTGTCGTGGATGCCTACTCAAAGTGGCTAGAGGTGAGACTCTTGAGAAGCACCTCTGCCAGGGCAATCATCCTAGAGCTCTGGCAGCTGTTCGCCACACACGGCATTCCTGACACCCTGGTCTCGGATAATGGCCCACAGTTCACGGCCACGGAATTCGAGCAGTACCTGGCTTCCCTAGGAACCAGGCACGCACTCACCTCCCCGTTCAGGGCACAAGGGAACGGGCAAGCAGAGAGGTTCGTGCGCAGCACGAAGGAAGCCTTGGGCAGGCTGGGGCCCGGGGACTGGCAGGAAAGAATAGACACCTTCCTGTTAGCCCAGCATAATCTTCCCTGTGCTGCCACAGGAAAGGCTCCCTCGGAGCTCCTGATGGGCAGGAGGCTCCGCTGCCAACTGGACCGCCTACACCCACGGTACTCCCCAGACAAATTCCGAGAGGGACACACGCGAGGCCGCACTTTCCCCATAGACACACCTGTCTACGCCAGGAATTTTGCAGCGGGCCCGCCATGGGAGGAGGGTACCATAGGTGACGTGCTGGGCCCCTACACTTACAAGGTCCACCTCGCTGATGGCCGAATATGGAAACGCCATATCGACCAGCTCAGGAGGCGGACGAGTCCCGACACGCAGAACGACTTCAATTCCGAGGGGCCATTCATCCCCGAACCAGACACACCAGTACTAGTTGAACCGGTCACCGACCCGGTTCAGCCCTACAACACCCCCTCTAGCTCAGGCCCGGTGCCGGTAGACTTACCTGGGGAAGCAGGTCCAACCCCGGTCACCGTTGAAGCCACCGCAGGAAATCCAGAACAGGCCCCTACCAGAACGGGGCAGAGCGGGAGCGACAGGTCTGCTCCGCTAGATGCCCCGGCGCCGACTGAACTGTGCAGGTCCAGTAGGGTTCGCACACGCCCCCATCATCTGGCTGATTATGTATGTAAATAAGGTTGCAGTGCATTCTGGGGGGAAGGGGTGTTGGATATTCAAAAGTTCAGCGGCGGGAAAATCGCCGCTTCCTATTGGTCAGTGGGCTGGGTCAAGCAGGGTATTTAAAGTCCTGCCTCCCCGGCCGTTGTTGTTGTTGTTATGCTGTCCTCACAATAAACAGACGTGCTGTTTGGTTCAACTACATTGGCTTCCCGCGTCCTCATTCCCGCGCATAGATCTCCGGATCTAGCAAATGGCATCTGCTTTTTAGCCCTCTTTCTGTAAGCCATGACAAATTGATTTCCAGCCAACATCTGAGAAGTACATGCAGTAAACCCATCCGTGTGGTTTCACTGGGACTTGGGCTTCTGGGAATTGAAGTCCAAGAACACCTGGAGTGCCAAGGTCTGCATCTGGGACCTAGGGCAAAAGTAAGCAAGAGAGACCAGACTTTGCTTCCTTCCAGACAAGAGAGAGTGCAAGGGAAACAAAGGAGAACAAGGCTTTTGTCTGATGGCGTCCTTGCAAGCTTGCATTCTCAGAGTTGGTTCAAGGATTGCTTTCTAATGGGGTTTCAATCCCACAAAGAGTTCCGGAAAGTAGATCATATCTTTCGACTCCCTCCTGTGCTACTTCACAATCCGGCATGATGATGATGGCAGCAGCAGGGGTTTTTCATTCTGCTGACATGATGTTGGATTTAACAAATCTGGCCTTCTAGGCTTCCCCTGTTGGCTTTCGCTCACTCCCCATGAGATTGTTCCTCCTCCCCCCCCCCCCGTGCTACCCAGCTTTGTGTTTTTTAAACCCCCATTTTAGAAAGTTTGAAGCAGTAAGAGCTTTAAGCTTGAAGTACGTGGGGACTTTTGGTTCCGCCCCTTGGACTCGCCCATCGCTGTAAGAACACCTTTCAAACTATATCCATCCCTTAGTCTGAAAGAGGGTTCATCACCTTTACCTGTACTGCACAGGTAGACTGTAGGTTTACTGTTATCCTTTCCACCCTGCTTTTAGAACCAGAAAAAAAGGCACATTTTGTCACGTTTGCTAAGAAAGCAGCAAATATCAGCAAGGTAATGCCATCTTCCAGTCTGGCTAGGTGACCCTGCTATGGTAATAGAGTAGACCCTACTGCCGGCGACTCAACGCTGAGTGTCAGGTGGCGGTTAACTAACCTGACAACCCTAAGGACTAACAACCTTGGGTGGCAAAGTCCAAAGGGAAAGGTGATGGTTCCCAATTGGATTATATCCCACTTGAGTCCATCTTGATGGAGGGCAGCAGCTTCATCCATCCTGGGCTGAGGATGAGGAGGACTTCGCGTGCCAAATGGGCTCCGGACCAGAAAGTGACTCACGGAACTGGATCAGTGGTACTATGGGTGTCACGCTGCAGAAGGCAGGTGAAAGGCCACTGCATTATATTCTCAGGACAGTCTTCATGGCTGATCGCGATAAGGATTGCCAACATTCAGATTTGGATAGAGAAGAAGAAGAAGAAGAAAGAGGAGGAGGAGGAGGAGGAGGAGGAGGAGGAGGAGGAGGAGGAGGAGGAGGAGGAGGAGGAGGAGGAGAAGAAGAAGAAGAAGAAGAAGAAGAAGAAGAATGGTATCTGCTTTATAGTCCTTCTTTCTGTAAGCCATGACAAGTTGATTGCCAGCCAACGTCTGAGAAGTAACAGTTTAGGAGTTCAGTGCTTGCAAAGGGAGAGAGATGCCAGCGAATGTAACGAGGTATCTTGGGTGAGAACGACACTTCACAGGTACTTCAAAGCTAGGCGCACTAATAGCAGGTGCAATGCCTCTTATCATCAACACCCACCCACATTTGCTGAACTGTGATAGGAAGGCACAATACTGCTGTTTAATTAAAATGGCCAATTATAGATGATAAAGGAAATGAGTGGGAGACATTTTGAAAATGTGAGTCTTTCCGTATGGGATGTCCGGTTGCTTCAAATATCTGTGGAAAGAGAATGCATCATTTTCTGTTATATAGACACTTGTGAGAAAAAATATTTTCCATTGGAAGGAAAGATGCAAGAAAATTTCTGCTATGGACGACACAAGGAAATGTTCTTGCTTGGGTATTCTGTTGAAGGTTTCGTTCTTTTGCTGGGCCAAGAACAATGTTCTGGTTTCTGTTCCTTTTAACTATTAGTTCATTTTGTATGGGTTTACCCGTTTTGGCTTTCCACCACATTGAATGAGAAAATGTAGCCCAGAACCTTTTAGAGACTGACTGCCCAAACCCAACAGGTTGTCGTCTGTGCCACAGAGGGGCGGGGCGAACTCTGTGCTGGGGGGAGGGAGGAAGCACTCCCATTGGGCTGCTGGCCAGAGGGGTGGGGCGAACTCTGTGCTGGGATAATGGCAACACACATTCCTACAGAGAGGGCATGTATACCATAGGTTCTCCACTGGCTGTAACAAGATGATTATTTTTGCTCAAAATGGCAGGAAGATGAGTCATTCAATGCTTAATTTGAAGGTTCTGTATTTTAAATGTGAAAAACAGGGCCATACACATTTGCCATTGCTTTAAATGGGAGTCCTTGCTCCTCCTCTTCTGCTTCTCCCCCCCCCCCTCCTGTCCAATCTGGATGCCATCAACAGGCATCCAACTCTCCAGGGCATCAGAAGCACCTTTCTTCATTCAAATTGCATAAAGCGTTCCCATTTTTAAAAGCTGATTTAAACAGGCACACAGATTCACTGTTCTCTTATCCCTCTTATCCTTCCCTCTTCTAACCTTTCTACAACCTGTACAGGTTGTTCCAACCTGTTTATACTTTTTATTTTATTTTAAAAAACCTTGACAGAGATGATTTTATTAAAGAAATAAATTGATGTTTCACTTTTGATCTCGACTGTTTGAAATCCCAGTGGCTTTTTTGTGATAGAGATGAATACCGCGAACAAGACCCTTTTATTCCATTTCCAATTCATTATAAAAAAGCACACACACCCCTTCTATTTTACTGAACACTTCAGATCACTGAACTCACAGTTGGTGGACAGATGATAATTCAGAAAGGCTTCTTTAGAGCTTATGAGCAGGCTATTAAGCGGCATCTCTTGTGTTTTATTTTCACCTACACTTTAAACTGTGTCCACCTTGAACACATTCAGTCTCATTTTGGTTGTGTTAGTTAAGCCAGGGTCTACCACCGTGATGGCCAACCTTGGCACTCCATATGTTCTTGGACTTCAATTCCTAGAAGCCCAAGTCCCTGTGATTCCACATGAATTGATTTACTGCACATATGTGCAGTAAACCTATTTCTCCTTCGTGTTGTTTGTGAATGCACACTGATGGGTTCTGCGCTTGCACGGGAGCCATGTTGGAGCTGGAAAGCTGATTGGATAAATTTGAATGGTTAGTACTACCCACCATCTCCACCCGCCCTTTGCGCCATTTCGCGCTTTCCGCCTCAGTTCTTGTTTTTCCGCTGCTACAGCAGGAGCCTGATCAAGAGCTCTCCCGTTTTTCCCTAACTACCGAATTGCTCGGTTGTTTAATCCGGGATAGCTTTCGGGACCTACACTGCTGGTTTATCCAGTGCTTTTTTGTTTAAAAAAAAAAGAAGAAGAAGAGGAAAAGAAAGTAAGAAGAGCCGCGAAGGGGACCCCCCCCTTCTAGCCCTTCGCCACCCCACTGTGGATGGCATCGTCGTTGGCCTTCAAAAAGTGCCTTTCGTGTTCGGCCAAGATCCCGAGCACCGACAACCACTCTAAGTGCCTGATGTGCCTGGGTGAAGACCATCCGGTGCACTCGTGCTCAGCCTGTAAGAAGTTCTCCAAGGTTGCCCTAAAGAACCGGAGGAACCGACTGCAGGCCCACCTCATGGAGTCCGCCCTAGCACCACAAGGCCCAAGCCACCCGACGGAGACCCGCCAAGAGACGTTCTCTTCGGCGGCGCCAGCCACCAAGAAGCTCACCACCGTCGAGCTCTTCAGGAAGAAGAAGAACAAGGAGGAACGGAAGAAGGAGGAAAAGAAGAAACATAAGAAACACTCTTCCTCTCTACCTCCCACACCTCGAGCGCACCGGCCGTCTCCTTCTGCCTCCCCGGCCTCTGCCGTTTTCGTGGCCGCCATTACATCGCCGCCACCATCACCTCCACGTGCGTCGCAGCCGGAGTCAGAGGGCATTCCGCCGCACCAAGAGACCCCCCCCCCCGGCACCACCACCACGGGGGGCATCTCTACTTCCCGACGGGAGAAGTGATGAATGGGGATCGGAGACCGCCGCACAGCCCTTCCTCACCCTGGAGATGCTGTCCCCACTCTTGGAGGCCATGACGGAGAAGATCACCGACAAGGTACTCGCCACCATTGGACCCCCGCCCGATCCTACATCGCAGGCTACCTCCAAACGGAAGGCCGAACACGCATCCGTGGCCCCCAAACGGCGCCGAGCCCAATCCGTGCCTTCCCAACCGCTGCCGCTGCCCCCACCATCTGTGTCCAGGGAGGAACCGAGTTCAGCCAGGCCTTACTGGTCTGACTCGGACCCCGAGGCCTCACTGCCACCCCCATCCCTTGCCTGGGTGTCTGGAGGCTCGGACGATTCGTCCGAGGGAGAAGGTGAAGAGGAAGACATGGACGATCTTCCTCCGGTTGATGCCGAAAAGTCCCCGGTGGAACAGATCGGCGCCAAGGAACGCCTGCAGCCGGAGGATCAGAAATCCTTCACTGCCCTCCTGACCCGCATGGGCCCGATATTAAACATCAGGGCAGAACACCCGCCGGCTCCGTTCGTGGACGAGGTGTGCGGATTGGCCGACACCAAGAAAATCCTTCCAGTCCATCTGCCCTTCCTTCCGGCCGTCGCCCATTCGGCCAAGACGGTTTGGAGCAGGCCGGTCTCATCCCACGTTGTCTCCAATCGGCTGGATGGGATCTACAAGCTCCTTGGGGAGGAGGGTGAGTTCCTCCATTCACACCCCACGCCGAATTCGAGGGTAGTTAAGGCCACCCAACACCACACCGCCGTGCACAGTGTACCTGTTCCATCCACAAAGGAGGGAAAGAAACTAGACGCCATCGGAAGGAGGGTCTACACTGCCTCCTCCCTCTCTACCCGCGCGGCGAACTACGAGGCAGCCATGGCAGCCTACAACATCAAGCTTTGGGGCAAGGTGGAAGCCTCCCTGAACAGACTACCCCCCGATCTCCGCGCCGAGTTTGAGACCCTGTCCGAGGAAGGGATCCAACTCAGCCAACAACAGCTCCGAACCGCACACCACATCTGCGACTCAGGGGCTAAGACTGTAGCGGCCGCGATACAGCTGCGTCGCCATGCATGGCTCAGATCGGCCGACTTACATGATGACACGAAGAGGCTCATCGAGGAGCTCCCTTTCGACGGCAAGGGATTGTTCGCTGAAGACACGGACAATGCCCTTAACGAGCTTCACAAGGACATCACAACGTCCAACAGACTTCGGCTTGGCTCGACCAGCGGATACCAACGCAGGTCCTCCTCGGGATACAGCCAGGACTACCGCAACCGCCAGTCCTTTCGATCCCAAGACCAAGCCAAGCAACACTTCTTCAAGCCTCGCAGACACTACAACCGCTCGCGCTTCCAGAACCAGGGCCAGAACACCAAGCGCTCTGACTGGAGGCAAAAACAACAGCCTTGACTCCCTCCGGACCGAAGATCCTCCCTCGCCCCATCCGATGCCGTATATACCGCTCCGGAACTTCCTAGCCACTTGGAACTCAATAACCACCGATCGGTGGGTACTTCGAATCTTAGACGTTGGCTACGCCATCGAATTTGAGAGATGGCCAAGCTTAGGTCACATTCGCACCACCAGCCCGTCCCCCCAGCTGCAAGAAGAACTCTCAGCACTTCTACTCAAGGGGGCAATAGAACCGGTCGCCCCAACATCTCTCTGCGACGGATTCTATTCCAGGTATTTCATAGTCAGCAAGAAAGACGGAGGACTCAGACCCATCATGGACCTCCGTAGCCTCAACAAACACATTCGAGTGGCGAAGTTCCGCATGGTCACGCTCCAGACCATCCTCCCTCTCCTGAAGACCGGAGACTGGTTTGCAGTAATCGACCTCAAGGATGCGTATTTCCACATCTCAATACGCCAAGATCACCGCAAATTCCTCAGATTTTGCATCGGGGAACAAGCCTTCCAGTACACTTGTTTACCATTCGGTCTCAGGCAACACTGGTACCCACTGCTCAGAGAACTAGCGACGGACTCGATCACCCTCCCAGACGAACCGTCGCTCCTCCACATGGAATGGGGCCAGATGTTCCACGCAGACCTACCGAGTCTCCACCTCACGGCCTGGCTCATAATCCCAGGATAAGCAGGATCCTGGAGCAGAGCAGGAAACCCTCCACATCCAAGTCCTACAAGAACAAGATGGAGAGGTTTGACGCATTCCTCAGGGACCAGGACAAGGAACTGACCACAGCCTCCCTGGAAGACCTGATGGACTACCTGCTCCATCTAGCTGAAACCGGTCTGGCACACTCCTCCATACGTGTGCACTTAGCTGCAGTCGTCGCCCATGCTCCACCTTGCTCTGCCCTCACCTCAGCCTTCCAAGACCACACCATGAAGAGGTTCCTTAAGGGCCTGAAGAATGTTCCCCCCCCCCACACGCGACTACCCACACCACAATGGTCACTGTCCACCGTCTTGGAAGCCCTGATGAAGCCGCCCTTCGAGCCGTTAGCAACAGCCGAGATCCACCTGCTCTCATGGAAGACCGCGTTCCTGGTGGCCATCACCTCAGCCCGCAGAGTAGGGGAACTGACAGCCCTCAGAAATGATCCCCCATTCCTCAAATTTTTCCACGACAGAGTGGTTATGCACCCGGACCTCTCCTTCCTCCCTAAGGTGGTCACAGAATTCCACCTATCCCAGGTCATCACCTTACCTGCCTTCTTCCCCAACCCTTCCAGTACCCAGGAAAGAAGCTGGCACTCCTTGGATGTACGAAGAGCGCTGCTCTTTTACGCACAACGTACCAGAGATTTTAGACAATCCAATAGACTATTCATCGCCTACGGCGGAAGATCCAAAGGCCAAGCGCTCTCTGCCCAACGCCTTTCCAAATGGATCTGCGAGACAATCTACCTGGCCTACCGCCTGACATCGAGGGAACCACCACCCCACGTCAGGGCTCATTCCACTAAATCCATGGCCACCTCCACTGCCTTCTTGGAGGGAATCCCCATGGAGGACATCTGCAAAGCCGCAACGTGGTCCAGGCCACTCATCTTTGTCAACCACTACAGACTGGACACCAGAGCCATCCCCGACTCCAGGTTGGGTCGCTCGGTCTTGACAGCAGGTCTTCGCGCTTCAATGCCAGGATGACCTCCTGACCCTCGAGTGTATCCTGAGACCAGACCACATCTCCACCAGGCGGCACATCTCACCACAGCACCAGCTACCCACCATCCAGGTAAGAGAGCTTGCTAGTCACCCATCAGTGTGCATTCACAAACAACATGAAGGAGAAGGACAGGTTGCACTTACCTGTAACTGTCGTTCTTCGAGTATGTTGTTTGTGAATTCACACAACCCACCCGTCCTTCTCCTCTTACTGCTGCAGGGATGAGATGCTATATCCTCTGTACAGCTTTAATATTAACTAAGGCGGAAAGCGCGAAATGGCGCAAAGGGTGGGTGGAGATGGTGGGTGGTACTAACCATTCAAATTTATCCAATCAGCTTTCCAGCTCTGACATGGCTCCCGCGCAAGCGCAGAACCCATCAGTGTGAATTCACAAACAACATACTCGAAGAACGACAGTTACAGGTAAGTGCAACCTGTCCTTGTGTGGATTCACAGGGACTTGGGCTTCTGGGAATTGAAGTCCAAGAACATCTGGAGTGCCAGTAAACCTATTTGTGTGGATTCACAGGGACTTGGGTGTCTGGAATTGACGTCCAAGAACATCTGGAGTGCCAGTAAACCCATTTGTGTGGATTCACAGGGACTTGGGCTTCTGGGAATTGAAGTCCAAGAACATCTGGAGTGCCAGTAAACCCATTTGTGTGGATTCATAGGCACTTGGGTTTCTGGGAATTGAAGTCCCAAGAACATCTGGAGTACCAGTAAACCCATTTGTGTGGATTCACAGGGACTTGGGCTTCTGAGAATTGAAGTCCCAAGAACATCTGGAGTGCCAGTAAACCCATTTGTGTGGATTCACAGGGACTTGGGCTTCTGGGAATTGAAGTTCAAGAACATCTGGAGTGCCAGTAAACCCATTTGTGTGGATTCACAGAGACTCGGGCTTCTGGGAATTGAAGTCCAAGATCTGTTGTGCAGCACTCCGGTAGTGAACCCCGACCTTCCACTCTCCAAGCCCAGCATCTTAACCATTAAGCCAATGCAGTGCTGCTGTATGTTTTATCTTTAGAATAACCCCAAACATTTCAACTTCAGAATTACCCCAGAGTGATAGAGTCTTCCTAAAAGTTTTATCCAAAAAAAACCTCTGCCCTCCTGAAAATTGTTTAAAATACTGAAATCCATCATCTTTTCTGAAATTTTCAGGTGGCCACACTATGAAGGAGAGGCGGCGCCCAAGGCTACCAGGATCCTTCTGGGCAAAAGCCCCTTCCTGCCTTTCTGATGTTCTTCAAAGATCAAGAGTGGAAGCATCATCTTTTAATGCAGACTTGGGTTCAATTCCCGGCATCTCCAGGTAGGTTTGGAAAAAGCTCCTGGTTTAAAATTGCTGAACGCTCTTGCAGCTTCCAGTCAGAGTGGATGAACGTGGCTTGAAATGGACCAAGGGTTTGACTGAGACTAAGAGAGGGTCCCGTGTTTCCATTCTGGTGGCCCCTTGACGAAAGATTGCTATGAAAATCTGCCACTTCCCCATGGGAGGGTTTTAAGGAGAGAGGCACAGACAAATCAGATTTATAGAATGATGACAATGCGAAGGCAGGAACCGAAACAACCATCGGAGAGGCTTTCCACTTCCTTATCATCTTCCCCAAGAGAGAAGTACTTAGATGAATGCCGCAGATATTTTGTACTCTTATCACCATAAATTACTATTATTCCCTTCATAGTTTTGAAAAGCTTTTTTTAAAAAGATACCCATCTTAAAGCAAAGTTAGCCTTGATGATGGGGGGGGGGGGAGCTCTCTATATTTTATTTTCTCCGGGATTGGAAATGGCTAAAGCACAATGTTAGCAATTTTTTTTTTTTACAAACAGACTGAAACAAAATACTCACCCCCAACCCACATCTTATTTTTACTATCTCAGTGCAAGAAATGGCACTCTTTCCCTATGGAGTAGAATATGTACAAACTGTTGGAGATGAGTAGTCTTTGGGGAGGAAGGGCCCACCTTATCCCAATTTAGTGCTAAGATGGCTGACTATGTTGGCTTTTAAGCCTTAAGCACTCAAGCCCTGCACCTGAGTGGATGGAATCTCTCAGTTTTGGTTTCTCTGATGTTTGTTTGTTGTGGTAGTTTTAAAATCTTAGCTTCTCTCCGAATTTAATATGCATTTCTTACTCAAAGTAGATAAATTCATACCAGAAACAAATGGAAACAGCAGTCTTCTTCTTCTTGATCTTGGTTTCAGTCTTCTTCTTCTTGATCTTGGTTTCAGTCTTCTTCTTCTTGATCTTGGTTTCAGTCTTCTTCTTCTTGATCTTGGTTTCAGTCTTCTTCTTCTTGATCTTGGTTGCAGTCTTCTTCTTCTTCTTGGTCTTGGTCTTGGTCTTGGTCTTGGTCTTGGTCTTGGTCTTGGTCTTCGTCTTCGTCTAATTCTTCAGCCGTTAATACAGAAAGGTGATAAATGTGTCACATCACATTTTGGGCTGCTGTCTTCACCTTTGGTCGGAGAAAATGCTCTTTTTTTTTTAGTCAATGGACATTGATTTTTCTGTTAGAATCAGCGAAGTAACTGAAACAATGAAAGTTGAGCAACCTCATAGGATCAGTGGAAGGAATGGTTTGGAAGGTTACTTTTCAAAATTCTTAGTTACAGCTGTAGTTCCAAGCATCTCTCCAAAAGAGTAGTTACTTTTATAGGCGTAACTACTTTTGTATTGCAAAGGTATCTGTTTTAACAGGGCTTCTGTATGTGCCATTGCATGACACAGTCATAACATGTCAATTGCTAATGATCTATCCTAGGGAGGGTGAACCTTTTACAGACCGAGTGCCCAAACTCAACAGGGTACTGTCCGTGCTGCAGAGGGGCAGGGTGAACTCTGTGCTGGGGGGAGGGAGGAAGCACTCCCATTGGGCTGCTGGGCAGAGGGGCGGGGCATACTCTGTGCTCTGAGTGCCTCTGGCATGCGTGCCACCGATCTATCCTATGTATCTTAGGATCTATAGTTGAACAACGTACTAAGAAATCTTAGTTTGGGAGTTCTGGATTATTCCCCTTGAGCCACAATGGAAGAGTCCAAGATCATCCCCAAACTATAGATCCCAGAATTCCAGAGGATGGAACCATGACAGTAAAAGGGATATCAAACATGAATGAGTGCAGATACACTTTCAAATGGTCCTCATTTACCTTAAATGATATAATCATAACACAAAAGTGGCTTGGAGGCAATATTCTTTCAGAGGAAAAGCTCATAGAAGCTAAACCAACAGACACAAGAGGCTCCTCTAACCACCACCACCACCCCTTCAATATCCATACAGAAAGCTGTTTCTAGCTCTGTTAAATCAAACTAGAATGGAGCAGGCCTTGGGTAGGGATAACTGTGGGCTCGTCTTTCTGTGCCATTCTGAACAAATGCCAGCTGTGCCCTGCAGAAAGCGGTGCCATCCCGGGTGCAGCTGCTTTTCCACGGGAGTGACCTCCTGAACCATCATGCAACAGACTGGAAACTCCGCCAGCGTGCTTTGCTTCAAAAAGTATGCAACAGAAGGCTTTGAGCATGAATTAAATATGAGAGTGAATTCCACCACTCCGCCTGTGCTCTTTGGAAAGCAAAAAATAAAAAAAATGCAATGCTCCATTTTAAGAGTAATCTCACCATTTCGTAGAACAAAGAGATGTGCAATTTTGCAGGGGAGCAGAGCAGCGCATGGTGCCAAACGGCAAAGCTCAAGAACAAAGGGCTGCAACTCGAGAAGGATGCTAATCAGCTGGTGGTTTACGGAGTATTAAATGCCATATCTTTGTAAGTTACTTTGAGTAACTCACAAAGTTGGATTCACAGAGACTTGGGCTTCTGGGAGTTGAAGTCTAAGAACACGCACAGTAAACCCCGTGCATGGTGATTCACAAAAACTTGGTCTTCTGGGAATTAAAGTCCAAGAACATGCAGAGTAAACCCATTTGTGTGGATTCATGGAGACGTAGGCTTCTGGGAATTGAAGTCCAAGAGCGCCTCAAGTGCCAAGGTTGTATGCGCAGTAAACCCATTTGTGTGGATTCACAGAGACTTGGGTTTCTGGGGATGGAAGTCCAAGAACACCCTGGAGTGTGAAGGTTTGCCATCATGGTCCTAGGATTTGTTTTTCTCCTTTGTGTGTGCAATGGAGAGCAACCACGTGTGAGCCTAGCCAAAAGAGAGAGGGGTCATAGCAACGGGCATGTGGGCCACAGTGATGCTCGGTGCGAACAGCTTGCAGAAGCCAGTCTGTGAGAAGCAGATGGGGAGGGGGGTAGAGGCGCTTGGCCAGGGCCTGTGCTTGCTTGGGGAGCCAGCCCTAATCCTGGCTTTAGGTGGAGTAAAGACTCACAGCTGGCGTGGGGAAGCAGAGCCCAAGCGATGGTTCCCCCTCCCTCCATTGATAACGCAAGCGGAGCCCTAAGAGGCCGCCCGTTAGACCTGCCGGCACTCTCAGACCATTATGTGGATTTGGGGGGGAAATCCCTTGAAAGTTTAATTCCATCAGCAAAATATTGTGCTCTTCCCCCACCTCTAAACCAAGATTAATCTTTTCATTCCCATATGTTGTACTGCGCTCGGCAGAAAACGGCCACAATTGGGAGCAATAGCTGGACTTGTCTCTCTCTCTTGGGTCACCAACACAACAGAGCTGAGATGCTACAGGAGGCAGGTATGGATCCTGCAAGGTTGTTTTCAGCAATGAAATGGCGAGACATCATTCTGGGTGGGCGAGGGGAGACCCTCCCCAGCCAGCTTAGATTGTGGTTTAAGAGGACATTGGTCTACCTTTACCTGACAACGTTCCAGTTGTTTGTATATCACACCACAATGCCATCCATGGTTGCTTCTTGGCCATTCATCCAACTGTAACTTGCCCACAGCCTGAAATGTTGATAAACATTGTATTTTATGAAGGACAGTCATTTTTTTTAAACCCTGCTTTGCAATATATTTAATCTCTCCTCCCCCTATTAATCTGCTTTTCCTGACCCCCTCCCCCCGCAACTCTAATTCTTTCCACGAGGAATCCTCAACCTGCTGTTCTGGCTACCAAAGCCAAGGGAATCTAATCATGTCTAGAATTTCTATTTTATCATCTTAATCCATAATTTTTGCATTATTCATTTCCCCCCCCCCCAAGTCTTGGGGTATTTCATGTTGGCTCCTAAGCCAATAGGGACTGCAAATTGGTATATCATCATCATCATCATCATCATCATCATCATCATCATCATCAACAACAACAACAACAACAACAACAACAGTGCAAATAAGATACTGAATTGATTATTTTCTGAAATACAATGCTAACCCCCTTGGCAAATGAAATGCCACCGTTAGACTTTAGAAGACTGAGGACAGCAAATCTATGAATTTAAGGAAGTAATATTTACAAACATGTAGTATTATCATTTCACCGATGGTTATCCTTTCACCCAGAGCCCTTCCTTGTTAAAAGCTGTGTTCCCTTGAGAAGAGGGATGACGTGACTCTTTCTATGGTTGCTCTAACAACTGAGGTTCATTTTTGTTGTTGTTTAGTCACACAGTTGACTCCAACCCTTTGTGACTCCATGGACTGCAGTACAACAGACCCTTCTGCCATCCTCCACAGCCCGCCCAGATCTATGGCCACTGTGTCATTGATGCCATCTCCCCACCTCATCCTCTGGTGCCCCCTTCTCCTTTTGCCTTCAATCTTTCCCAGCATCAGGACCATTCTCAAGTGGTTCCTCTCTTCTCATTTGGTGGTCAAAGTACTTCAGCTTCAATATGTGCCCTTCTAATGAGCCGTCAGGATTGATTTCCTTCAGGATGGACCGATTTGATCTCCTTGTGGTCCAGGGGACTCTCAAGAGTCCACAGTTCAAAGGCATCTATTCTTCTGCGCTCAGCCTTCCTTAGGGTCCAGCTCTCACAGCCATACATGACTCCTGGGAAGACCATGGCTTTCACGATGCAGATGTTCATTTGCAAATATGCAAAACTGATCTGGGAGATACTGTGATGTTCTGAAGGTGGCATCTGTCCTCCTGAAAGACAAGTGCCTGCCACTGGAGGAATCTCTCTGTCCTTTATTGGCTTCTTGGGCTCCAGCTGCAAAATTTAGATATTTTTCTTCTTCACTAGCTGACCCACTGCAATAATGTGCAAGTAGATCTTAGACCCAAGCCACCTTTAATCGAATACTGCTCACTTAAGACTTCTCTGCCAGCCTTTCTTTTCCATCAGAGAACATCTTGTGCTATATATTTCTTTAAAAAGAGAAGAAACACCCTCCCTCTTACTCAAAGTCACAGAATAACAATCCCTATTAATGAAGGAGCAAACTGTGAATGATAGACACTTAGCCATGGTCGGTGTTAAACTGGACAGCCTCTTGCTAAGATCAGTTTCTTAAAATATTAGTAGTGATTCAGTTTAGGGACTGCGGTGGTTAAGATGCTGAAGTTGAAGACTGGAAGGTTGGCAGGTCAGCAGTTGGAAATGTTGCATAATATGACCAAGGTGATATTTCCTTCATGGCCAAGGCTGTGGCCTCCTGCAACGTGTTAGGATTTTTTGGTCAGAAGTGCTGAGCCAAACCGAGCGAACAGGGTGGCCTTTGCCCTCACCGATACATCCCACCGCCTCCAGAGCTGTTTGCCTTTCTAGGCTTCACCTGCTCTCTTCACCTCCGTCTCCCAGCCTGCTCCACCTGCCGTCTGCCACCGTTCCCCTTCTGCCTGAATTGGCTCCCCTTTTGTTTGACAGGTGACACCTTTGAACCTCTCCTCAAGCAACTGCCTTGCCTTTGCACATTGTCTGCCTTCAAACTTCCCTTCTACCTCAGCGGTGTCTGCTGAACATGGCGCACTGAAAGATCCCAGAAGCTTAGAAATCCAGGCCTTCCAAACAAGCTTGAAGTTGCAGCTGTTTTGGGCTCAGCTGTTTTCAACTTTTTTTTGGCAGCTTACAAACAAGACTGAAACTTCTACAAAGCCCACAGCATGCAACCCATCCGTCATTGTACTTGACAATCTTACTGCTATTGCAGTCTCAACGAAAGGTTGAAAGCCAGTCGTATCTGACTCTAGGGTTCAGTGCTCATCTCTGTTTCACTGCCGAAGAGCCAGTGCTGTCCAATTCTGCAGATGTTTCCGTGGTCATTTGACAGGCATGACTAGACACCAGAGCGCACGGAATGCTGTTTACCTTCCTACCGAAGAGGTCCCTATTTATCTACTTGCCCGTACAGGCATGTTTTACTTCCACTTCTGGAAGCAACAAGGGTGGCATGGGCCAGATGGATTGGCATTGGGGCCAAGATCTGGAACACAGGCCATAGTTTTGGCACCCCTGATCTAGATGAAAAAGGAGCTGTCCATAGTCCTGAACAACCCCAGCTCAGTTTGTCCTACGTCAGCCACGCAACAGCTCTTGTGGAAGGTTTTCCCTCTTCATAGGCTGCAATCTTGCAGACTGAGTAGCAAAAGGATTATCTTAAAATAATTTTTATTGTTTCAAAGTGTCCTGTACTCTAGCGATAGGACTGGTAAATAATGCATCTACATTAATTAAATAGAAACTCTCCCTGGATTTTTTGCAGTTTGTCTTGACTGCAGACATTCTAATGAGCTTGGGGCTGGTATTAGACAATTTTATTAAATATCTTTGGATTCCAGCCCAGTTTCCACTTCACCTTCAGATGAGGTGAACTTCTGTCTTTTAATATTTTTTTTTCTATTGATCTCCTTGCTCTTTAAAGTTCCTCCAGAAATGTATGAGAACAGACTGCACAACATGTAGAGGAAACCTGTGGAAAAGTTGATTCCTCTCTTTCTGGTCCTTTGAAGGGTTATGAAAAAGCTAAGCCAAGTTTAGCATAACTGATAAATTAATGGCGATGGATGGATGGATGGATGGATGGATGGATGGATGGATGGATGGCTGACTGGCTAGCTGGCTAGCTGGCTGACTGGCTAGCTGGCTGGCTGGCTAGCTGGCTGGGTGGCTGGCTTCATGGATGGATGGATGGATGGATGGATGGATGGATGGATGGATGGATGGAATGGTTGTCTGGCTGACTGGCTAGCTGGCTGGCTTCATGGATGGATGGATGGATGGATGGATGGATGGATGGAATGGCTGTCTGGCTTCATGGATGGAATGGAGTGGAGTGGAGTGGAGTGGAGTGGGATGGATGGATGGAATTGATAGTGTAGAGAAGTGCTCTTTCAGCTGTAAAACCCAGAAATGTACCTAATTACTCAAGTATACTTAAGTCGGGTTTTTTAGCCCTCAAAATGAGGTCCCAAAAGGGGACTCGACTTATACTCGGGTCAACATAAACACTCAATCAACATATACTTGGGTCAACATAAACACTTAAAAACATACACACACAAATGTCTAAATTAATTAATTTTACCATATTTTCATGTATTTTAATTACTGAAACTCAGTAGCAGCTGCTGCATTTTCCACCCCTGACTTATACTCGGGTCAGTTTATCTTCCTAGTTTTAGAGGTCCAAATTAGGTAGTTTGACTTATATTCGGGATGACTTATATTCTCAAACTCAGGGTTAGCCACTCCTACTTCTGTGCAAGTTTACTCAACAAGGACAACTGCTTTGTTCAGTGCTACTATCCTTATTTATTTATTTATTTATTTATTTATTTATTTATTTATTTATTTATTTATTTATTTATTTATTTATTATTCAATTTATATTGCCTCCCTCTTGCCTGGGCGACTCTGCGTATCTCCCCATATAACTGGGATATCAGGGAATTAACAGGCAACCTCTGAAGTGCAGCCCCTCCCTTGCTTGTGTATGTTCTTAACTAATTAATAATTCTATGTTCTCTATTACTGTTATTTATAATGACCTTATTACATATCTTTGCACACCATAACACATAAACATCCCCTCTCCAACTCAAAATCTTCATTCAAAATGGCAAAAATTTGGGCAAGGGGGAAGGCAACACCTTCAGAGCTCTGCGATAGCAATTAAATTCAGTGCCCATTTGAAGAAGACACAATAAAGTTAAACAAAATTGAAAGCAATATGCTAATTATGAAAAACACCCATCAAGCCCTCCCCCCCCCCCCCCGCGGGTCTCTCAGAGATGATAGCCCTGCACTTTGACAGAACTTTTTGACGTGTAGTAGGAGAAAATTCCAAATTACCCTTGAAAGTCCCCAGCTGGAAAGACTTTCTAAGTGCAGACATAAAAGGGCGCTGGAGTAGATCAGTCGGCTTTAGCGCCTGGCTCTGAACTTCAATTTGCTCCTCCGAGCACTTCAATCGTGTGAAAGAACCCAAAAAAACCCTCCCCTTGCAAAAACAGCCTCCCTGCACCAGCCCAACTCATTAATACTGGTCCCAAAAGTAACATCAGTCAGAACGGTTGCAGATTGGCCATGGATTCTTTGCCGCTCAACAGCTGGAGCCAAAAATTAAATCAACATCTTGCCCCAAAAGGTTCCGTGTCCAATGATTGTTCCTGACCACCACCAGGCTGAAGTACACCCAAATTGGATGCACGATAGAGTGAGATCCCCCCTCTGTCCCAGCTCCTGCCAACATAGCAGTTTGAAAGGAAGACATTGCAAGTAGATAAATAGGGACCACTTTGGTGGGAAGGGAAACAGCATTCTGTGCATTCTGGTGTCAAGTCATGCCTGCCACATGGCCACAGAAACGTCTGCAGACGCAGACAGTGCTGGCTCTTTGGCTATAAACAGAGGTAAACACTGAACCCTAGAGTGGGATATGACTGACTTTTGAGCAAGGGAGACCTTTATCTTTACCTTACCACCACCATGCTGACTCACGTCCCCTGGTGACATGCATGTTCCAGCAGCGGCTGGGCAAGTCAGTGAGCTGACGTCAGAAATGGGTCTATAAAGCGAGAGGGACCAAGGGCTTTGTCTCAAGTGTGAAACCATCTTATTGGATAGTACAGCTAGGCCAGTGATGGCCAACCTTGGCACTCCAGGTGTTCTGGAACTTCAATTACCAGAAGCTCTAATCAGCTGGAGTGCAGACTTGGGCTCCTGGGAATTGAAGTCCAAGAACACCTGGAGTGCCAAGGTTCACCATCACTGAGCTAGGCCATTGTGAGTATGTTTTGTGCTAAAGAGGAGTATATATATATTTATTTTGTGATGCAGTGCTAGTAATTAGTAGGATGCCCTTAATGTTATGTGGGTGTGCTAGGAAGTTTTGCTTTGTTTGTAAGAAAAATAGCATTAAAAGGAGTTTAGGCAAGAAGGAGGGAGAGAGGGAGGGACCCCATTCCACCTCCCACCCTCCCAACGACAGGCTTGCTTATAAGAACTCTTGTCTGTATTCTTCACATCAAAGTAATGAAGTTTTTTTTTGGGGGGGGGGGTTTCCTTAGGTCCCCCCTTGGATAATTCAGGACATACCAAGGGCCCTGTGGCTCATGATCCATCTCTGCTGTTACTGCCGTTTCCCTAGATTTGCTGATTTAAAGCTGAAATGTGGCTGCATGTAAACAGCAAAAACATACAGGGGGGGGGGAGGAGAAATCACTCCACATCTATCTAGATTGGAAGTTCTCTTTGGAACTTCTTATTATTTCATTACATTTCAGGTTTTTTAAAACCAAAAACTTATATATATTTTTTTAGGGTGGGGGAATGGAATTAAACTGTCATGCCTTTTCAGTTTCCCCCTTTTTTTGCTCAAGATCTTGAAGGCTCCGTCGCTACTTTGATCAGGGATCTTTCACAAAGTCTTTGTGGTTCGGTTTTGTGTTCCTATTTTAGCTTCTAGAGAAAAAGCCAAGGTAGATGCAAATATAAAATGCACTGGTTTGTGGGAAGGGTTGCCACTGCTTCTTCTAGGCAGTGCTCCTGTGCTTTTACTCATTTTCTGGTGGATAATAATAATAATTTCGTGTCTGGGTTGAAAGGATTTTTACTGGAGAAACTCCACTCAGGGGACTGAACGAGGCTCCTTTCATGTCCCCAAGATCTTTTCCCACCAAAGTGGTCCCTATTGATCTACTTGCAATGTCTTGCTTTCGAACTGCTCAGAATGCTGTTACCGTCCCCGCCAAAGAGGTCCCTATTGATCTACTTGCAATCCCTTACTTTCGAATGGCTAGGTTGGCAGGAGCACATGGAACACTGTTACCTTCCTCACCGAAGAGGTACCTGTTGATCTACTTGCATTTTCTTACTTTTGCACTGCTAGGTTGGCAGGAGCTGGGACAGAGATGGGGGCTCATTCCGTCACAGTACTCAGGTCTTGAACTGCCAGTCTGCTAACAAGGCAAGGTTCTTAACCTGGTAGATAGGACCAATGGAAACAAAAAGCTACACCAGTTCAATTCCTGATTACCATATGCAAATAGGATCAACCAGACTAATGAAGATAAACACTTGCCCCCAGCGGGATTCATGGTTGCCACGGAAAGATAAATGGCATAAGAAAACGGAAGACGAGCCAAATGTGTTTCTACTATAAGAATGTCATTATTATCCTCACTATTTAAGAATCTGCCATTCTGACTCCGTGGGTTTCCAACTTCTGGACCTACTTGCGGACGTTTTCCTCATCTGCTCTTGAGTCCAGAACTCTTGGGCATATTGGATGGCCCAAAATAATCCCCATGACCAGTGGTCGACAAGCACTGCTGTAATTTATGGTTCTTCCAATTGGGAATTTCTTTGCCTCTGGCTCTATACCAGTGTTTCTCAACATGGGGCCCAGGCCCCACAGGGGGACTTCAATTCCCAGAAGCCTCAGTCAGTTCATTGGCTGATCAGTGCTTTGGGGAATTGACTTAGGCTTCTGGGAATTGAAGTCCAAAAAAAATCAAAGGTTGGTTAACACGGATCTTTACTGATGCTGTTTATATTCCCCACCAGCAGTGCAAAGTTCCTCTTGTCTTTCATAGTGCAGTGAATTTTTTGTGACTTTCCATTGCTTTTCATTCCACCTGGGAGAAAAGTTTATTTGTTTAAAAACAATTGTTTCAAGGGGGCCAGAGATTAGCACTAGGGCAGGAATTCTCAACCTTTTAAAGCCGGGGTCCCGGTCACGCTCCCTCAGATAGCTTCAGGGGCCGGCTAGTCATTTTGCCCTTCCTCCACCATATGGCACTTCCACGTGTTGTGGAGACAGTGGGCCCCCCACATGAAATGGTACAGTGGGGTGCAGGTTGTGAATCCCTGCTATAGTGACATCACACCTGCCACAGGACCGCAGAAATGTCTGCAGAAGCAGACAATGCTGGCTCTTCGGCTATGAAGCAGAGATGAGCACTGAACCCTAGAGTTGGATACGACTGGCTGTTGAGCAAGGGAAACATTTACCTTTACCTAGGGAGAGCTGCCAATTTGGAAGCTCCCATTTAGCGTTCATGACAAAGAAAGTTCCAGGAGAGAACTTTATTTGTTAAAGATTTCTTAAAAGAGGAGATGTTTTCTGCCAGAGAAGAGAAAATGGCTTTTTAAAAAAAGATGCTTGGATTCAAATCCTGGGGGAAACATGTGCTCTCTTTGTGACTGAACAATTTTTTAAAAAAGAAGTGGAGAGGTGGAACTTTTGCTGCATCTGAAAGAGCCTTTACATACATGCTCAGAGTCATGGCTAGAGGAAAACAGACCCCATAACTTCCTCCTTGTGAATGATTCAAAATATGAAGGACAAGAGCAGAAATTCCCAAACTAAGCCCTGTGGGCCGGATCTGGCCCCTGGTGCCATTTCATGTGCCCCCCACCCCTCCAAGGGCATTCCAGAAAAAAATGGCCACCCCTTTGAAGCTGTTGGGACAAAATGGCCACCCTCATCATGCAGGCAAGGCAAAATGGCCATCCAGCTCTTGAAACTGACCCAATGGCCCTCGTCTTGAAAAGGTTGGGGACTCCCGTTCTGGAGGGTCTGTTGAGCTGCAGATCTCATTGGGTCTACTCAACGGTTGAGTCCCTAATGAGAAAGGTGGGGACTTACAACCCAACTGGCTTGTTGGCTTCTCTTCTGCTGAGCTCCTCCCCCCCTTTCCAATACTTTTATGGGGTGTTTGCTTGAAAGCCCTTGATGTAAAATAATCATGCCATGAGTTATTCTTGATGAGCCTCTTTGGTGATGCTTGGGTTGGCCAAGCCACATCAACTCCACGAGATTTCTCAAAAGTTAGTTTGGGGGCTCCGGTTGCTTCTAGGCCTCTGGCCTGCTCTGTGGGAAGATGGCCTCCTTTTGAAGTGCTGTCCAGACCAAGCTGGATTTAAAGGTCACAGGTGTGTCTTGGAGCACTCTATTACCAAGCAACACCTGGGCAGCAGGTTGAACTGTTACCTAAGGCCACCTGTCTGTCGTTGTCTCCTCCTGCACAATAAGATCTTTTAAAATTCCTTTTGTACCCAGAGAGTGCCTGCATGCATGCCCCCCTTTTAGAGTGGGTGGGAAGAAACATGTCCACCCAGTGAGGGTATACTGGGGGAGTACTGGTGGTTGTGGGACTGGGAAGCCCCATATGCCGATCATCTTGGCTAACTGGGGTTTCCAGGTCTAATGGTCACTAGACAGCGACTCATACCTGTATGTAGCTGCCCTTTTCCCCTTGGACTAGGCTTCCCACAATCCTCTCCTAATGCCCATCCTGACAGTGGCTGATGGGAGGTGTAGTCCAAAGTTCCTGCAAGGGGCTCAACCGCCTTCTGTCCTTCCCAGATTGAACAAGTGAGTCCCCAGCATGTTGGGCGCGGGGCAAAAGACCCATTTTTCCTGGTGAACCTCCCAGAGCAGGCACTCCAGGTGTTTTTGGACTCCCAATTCCCAGAAGCCCAAGCCAGTCTCTTGGAATAGAAGTCCAAGAACACCTGGAGTGCCGAGGTTAGCCATCCCTGGGCCGGCTAGAGAAGTGGCATCCCTTTGCTTCTTTGGAGGCGCCCCCAGGAAAGACTGCCCTGCGCACTTTCTGCCCCTGGGCGACGGACGGACTCTCTCCCGGGTGCCAAGAGCTGCTCTCTCTAGCGCCGCTCGTGGCCACAGCCTTGCGAGTTCGCCTCCCATCTGCGCCGCCGCCCCCCCCCTCTCGTTCCGGCTACGATTCCGCCGGGGGGGGGGCTTGCGTGGGCTCGGTGTGAGTGTGTGACTGAGCGCGCACGGGGGGGGGTGTGAGAGAGAGGGATTGCGCGCGCGTCGGAGAGGCTGGGCGGCTGCGCCTCCTCTTCCTCCTCCTCGGAGCCGAGCGGCGCCCTGGCCGAGCAGCCCCCAGCGCCGCCGCCGCCCAAGGCGGGAGGGGGCAGAAGCGGCGGCGGCGAAGACGGAGGAGGAGGAGGAAGACGCGGCGGCGGCGAGACGGCACGGCGGGCGCCCAGGCAGGAACATGGAGTCGTCCGCCGCCGCCGCCGCTTCTTCGCCCAGCGCCTCCTCCTCGTCGTCTTCCTCCTCCTCATCCTCCGAGCCGGGCGCTGGGGAGCCGGGCGGCGGCGACAACGGCAGCGGCAGCAACAACGGAGGCTCGGAAGCGACAAGCGGAGCCGCCGCCGCCCCAGCCCTGGCCGTGCGAGATGCGCAGCCGGGCCGGAAAGGCGATGCGCCTCCGCCGGCGCCCAACCGCCGCCAAAGCTATTCCTCCAGCGGCAGCGGCAGCAGCAGAGGCGGAGGTAAGAGCCGGGGAAGGGACCGGGGGTGGAAGAAGGACTGTCAGGACTCTCGTCCTGCCCCCAGAGAGGGAGCCGGAGCGGCCCCGGGTACCGCGCCTCCTTCGCCGCCGTTGCGCTTTAAGCCTCCTCTTCCTCCGACGCGCCGCCTTGCAAACTTTTAATGGCTGCGTAAACGGAGGCGCTCCTGCCCTGCCCACCTCGAAAGCAAGGCGGTTGCAGGTAGATAAAGAGGTACCGTTTCGGCGGGGGAAGGTAGCAGCGTTCCATGCGCTCTGATCGTCTGTATCTAAACGGAGACCAGCGGCGCAGCTGGAAAGCGGGGGGGGGGGTGTCCTTCCCCCTTCCGGCTCAGAGCGCATCTCTCTTGGTTCTAAGCTGGGGGGGACTCGGTGGTGTGTGTGTGTGTGTGTGGTTCCAGTTGTTTACCTGTTGGTGGGCCTCTTGAGGCCGGGAAGTTGGACTTGCTTGGTGTGTGTGTGTGTGATTCTTTCGTGTCTCGATCACCCCCCCCCCCCAAAAAAAAAAGAAGAAGAAGAAGAAGGAAGCCACTTTCTTGGCTTCGTCGCTGGCCACATCGAAGTCCTCGCCGTTGCCAGTATCTGGCAGTCAGGAAATGACCCCATGGATCCCGTGTCTCTCCACGTTCACACGGCGTGTTGTTGTCCGTTTGAGCGCGTTGGTCTTGCCTTGAAGGGACCCCAACCCTCCCTCCGTCCATCCCGGCGACGTCGGGGAGCTTGAGCTCCTCCTCCTCCTCCTGGAACAGCGTCCCTTGCCCCAGGGGGGAGCCCCTTCCTTCCTCCCTCTTCTGGCTCGGCTTTGCGGGGGGGGGGGAACCAAGCGGAAGACTTGCCCTTGGGCCACTGCTGCCCTTCTTGCTCGTGAGGAGGAGAAGGAAGAAACCCCCTGGCTCTCGTGTCCAGGACACCTGGGGGGGGGGGGGAGGCGCCTGCGAGGGCATGGGGCTTCTTCCTCCTCCTCCTCACGAGCAAGGAGGGCAGCGTGGGAGCAGCGAAACTTTTCCAAGGGAGCGCTGGGCTGGCTCCCTCCCTCTCAGTTTCTCCCTCCTCTGGCTTTTGACCCCCGGGGAATCCCATGGAGTGGAGGACCAGGAGACGGAGCGGAGGAGGCCCCGGCTTGGTCTTGGCTGGCTGTCCTTCCTTCTCCTGCCTCCTATTCCTTCTTTTCTTCCATGCCTTCCTTCCTTTTCCTCTTTCCCTCCTTCTGTCTTATTCCTTCCTTCTCTTTCTTCCTTCATTTCCCTCTTCCTTCCTTCCTTGGTGGTGTCTTGGTCCAGGAGTGGCTGGACGTGTGGGCATGGGGGGGGGGGTGAGTGTCCCGAAATGGCCCACCGTCCTTGGCCGGCGGACCTCCGCCTGGGTCTCCTTTCTCGCGCCCCGGCGGGCAAGGCAGCCCAGCCACGTGCGGGTCGACGGGAGGGGAACGAGTGGGGGGGGGGAATCCTTTCCCTCCCTCTCCCGGAGAGGGTGCAAATAAGACGTCCACTCCTGGCTGCTTTCTGTGCCTCTTTGGGCTATGCGTGGCCGTCTGTTTGCTAGGCTGGGCAGGGGGAGGAGGACGGAACCCCTCCCTTCCTTCCTCTCGGGCCATGGAGGGTTAAAGCTGATGGGACTGGGACGCGGGTCTCGCCTTGTCGACTGGGTGCGCGCGCGTCCTGCCCTGGTCTGCGAATAAGTTTCCTCGGCACTTGCTTTGAAATGCAGCCTTTCAAGAGGGAAGAATTTTGGACCCAGGCGGTGGGCTGTGTGAATGAAGATCCCGTGTCCGCCTATCGGGGCCGGTGGCCTGAAGCTCTCCTTACTGCCCTGAGCCCCTCCATATGGGACAGTGGGCGTGTGGGTTGTCAATTTCCCCTGACTTTTCTTTGCTCTGAATCCAGTTCTGGGATGAAGGGGGGGGGGGGGAGGAAGTACAGTGTTATGATTTTGGCATGGCTGATACAAGAGAGTGTGAGAGAGAATGTGAGGCCTTGCTTTGCTTTGTTCTGTTTTGTTGTGGCTCCACAGAGGGACCTTGAGAGCACTGTGGATTTTCTGCGTGCTCGATGCCAAAAAAGCAGGTTATGTAACCGCCGTTAATCAGAAACACTGGGAGGAAACGTGTCCAAGGAGAGCCGGTTTGGGGGCAAAATGTTTATAAAGCTGCAGGACTTGGGTTGTTACACAATCCCCACCCCCACCCGAAAGCGGCGTCCTTCCCTAACCCTGGCTACTTCAGAAGGAAAGGATGTTCATATTGCTGTTCCACTGTTTTGTTTTGTTTTTTTGCTAGCATTATTTACTGTTTTATGTCCCTCCCCAAAACCTCCTCTGAAGGCAGCGTCTCTGTGTGTGTGTGGGAAGAGGGATTGATGCCCCAGCATTGTGCAAAATACTCTTGCTCTGTTTATGTCAGGGGTGCCCAAACATTTTGAGCTGTGGGCCAGTCCTGTGGGCCAGTGGGCCGGTCACATGGTTCCTCCCACCAGAGGTGGAAATAAAACATGCCTTGCAATCTGTTTTGCAACAGGATGGGATAGATTTTAAGCTGGCATTAAAGCAGGAGTGCCCAAACTACGGCCTGTGGGCTGGATCCAGCCCCCCCCCGACTCCCATTTCATACGGCTCACGCCACCCTCGCAGCTCCTGGAAGCGAAAGTAAAACACGCCCATACAGCGAGAGTGGCATGGGCCAGATGAATGGGTGTCAGGGCCCAGATCCAGCCCACAGGCCATAGTTTGGACACCCGACTCCATGTGTTTGTGTATACAGTATGTGCCTCTCCCAACTTCTGTATGTCTGAAAATTATGTAACTAGAGTAAGTGTGCTCCTATTATTATCTTCTCATACATGAAAAAAAGGTCTGTGTTGGAGAAGAAGGCTGGCTTTGTGACAAAGGGGAGTGTGCATGTGTGCATGTGCACGCGCATGTGTGTGTGCAGCAGGATCCCTTTTGGTGATCTTAAACGGGTTATGCTTCCTGGTACTGCTAACCTGCTGACCCAAATGTGCGTTGAAGCTTCAGCTGCTTTGCTCCTCTCTCTCTCTCTCTCTTCCCACGCCTGCCCACCCCCACAATATGGAGAGAGGATTATGGGGGGGGGGGGAAACAGTGCACAAGCCCACACAGCCACCCTGGAGTCTGAGCAGAAGCAAGCACTGTCTTATGTAACCGTCTGAAGGGAGGAGAGGGAGTGGATATAGTAGAACTGTGGGGATTGGATAAAGGTATTCCAGGAAAGGGAGGCATGGGGTGATCTTGGCTGAGCATGGGGCAAAGATAAAGCTCTCAAAAGCCAGTCGTATCCAACTCTAGGGATTGCTCCTCATCTCCATTGACAGCCCAAGAGCCAGCCCTGCCTGCCAATGTTTCTGTCATCATGCGGCAGGCATGACTAGAACTCGAAGTGCACAGAGCGCCATTACTTTCTCCACCGAAGTGGTACCTATTTCTCGACTTGCAATTTCTTGCTTTTGAACGGCTCGCTTGGCCAGAGCTGGGACAGAGACAGGAGCTTGCTCTGTCATGCAGTACTCAGGTCTCGAACTGCTTACCTTCTGGGCGTCAAGTTCAGCGTCTTCACCACCAAGCCACTGTAGCCTCCTGTACCACTGCCCAGAGAGCCTGGAAGAATGTGCATTTCACTTTCGTTGCACCCTACATGGGGTGTATGTTATCAAGCATGGAGCATATGCAGGAGAGAGGAAGCGTTGAGGGGCTTTAAAAATTGTGTTGTGACCCATGTGAAAAAATGAAGTCTGTTCTTCTATCTCAAATCCCACTAAATCTCCACCATTTCCAAATGGCCAGAGAGGTACAGCTGGCATTTCTTACCCCTCTGGCTATCATGATGTTTCTAGAGTGGAATTCTGTCTGGGAACACAGCCTGCTTCTTCCATGAGAATCCCAAACAGTCTATTCCCACGATGGCAAACCTTGACACTCCAGGTGTTCTTGGACTTCAATTCCCAGAAGCCCAAGTCAGCATTCCTGTTGATTTGGGTTTCTGGGAACTGAAGTTCAAGAACATCTGGAGTGAGGGCCAAGATTTGCCATTGCTGGTCTATTCTGTTGTTAAGAAGCAGAGTCTTCTGTCATGATTAAATTCTGCAGATTTATTTATTTATTTATTTATTCAGATTTATATTTATTGTACCGTAAACCTGCTTTTTCTTCAGATGGATAGAATATAATCTTACAGACTGTAGTTCCATTTTCTGTCGAACATTCCCAGCGTTGGAGTTAAAAGTCTAACCATTAAGAGGGTTTTCCTGATATTCAGCCTACATCTGCCTTCCTGTTATGACGTGTCCTGCACTCTGGGAAGATCAAGAACAGATCCTGCCCCACTTCTTTAGGATTATCTTTCAAGTATTTGAAAAGTCTTGTCCTGTCCCTCCCTTTCAGTCTCCTTCATCTATCTTTTGGAACCTAGAAATTTTGGGTTCTAGAGCATACAGATAGCCTGTGCCTCAAGAATCGTACCATGGAAGTCCGGCTTTGTAGAAATCCATGTTGAATGTGTGGTTGTGGAGTTGGAGGGAAGATTCTAGCAGCCACATGTAGACTCTGAAGGAGGGCCGTCCTCATGGCCCACCACACTTGTGATGGTTCGGTGTACCTGTGAAGGTGGTTCCTGCCAATATAGATCAGAAAGATTGTGATTCTAGGGTGAAACCAGAGATTGCAGTTAGCATCGTGTGAGGAGCAGAATATCTTCTTTGAGGTTAAATCGGTTCCTTTCTCCTTCTGCAGCTCCTCTTTGTCGTACAAGCTGCACATTAGTGTGCTTTTATTTGGTAGTTGGTCACTGTGAATAAACATAGTCTATAGTAGGATTTATCAACCTTTTAATGCCAGGGGCCATTGGGTCATGCTCCCTCAGACAGCTTTGGGGGCTGGATATCCATTTTGCCCTTCTTCCACCTCCTAATAGCAGAGCTGTTTTTCTACCCTTAATTTCAGCCAAAGGAACAAAGACTGTAGTTCTGCCTATTATCTCTCTCTGAGTGTAGGCCAGGCTTTCACAACTTTTGGTTTTGGGACTTCAATTCCCAGAAGCCTAAAGTCACTCCCCAAAGCACTGATTGGCTATTTTACTGACTTAGGATTCTGGGAATTGGGGTCCAGGAAGCAAAGGTTGGGAAACATTGGTCTGTGAATCCCCAGAGTACTTGTTGATCTGCCTGTTGGAAGGCTGGCCTTCATCATGGTGGGCCATAGACTGGATGTGACTGGATCTATCCATCATTCTATTGATTCATACATTATATCTGTATGTCCATCCATCCATCATTCTATCAATTCATATATTATATCTGTATGTCCGTCCATCCTTCTGTCCATCCATCCATCCATCCTTCCATCCATCCATCCATTATTCTATCAATTCATACATTATATCTGTATGTCCGTCCATCCTTCTGTCCATCCATCCATCCATCCTTCCTTCCTTCAATTCATGCATTATATTTGTCCATCCGTCCATCCATCCATCATTCTATCAATTAATGAATTCTGTCTATCCATCCAAATTAGATGCCTCCGTGTAACCCACTGCATATATGATTTCCATCCCTCAAGACAGGACTGTTTTCTCACCCTCCAATGCTCCAATGCTCCCTCTAGAGTCTGGTGGTAAATTTCACGTCTACACTGGGGCTGCTCTTTGTCTGCACGTCTCATTTTTATGCGTTTGATATCCTCCTCCCTGATTATGAGAAAAAATCTCTTTTTTTCCTCTAGCACGAGCTGAACTTCTTGATAGCGTAACAAATTTTAGCTTAGCTTGCTACTATTCTAATGAGCTTCCTTCTGGCTAGATTAAAAAAAAAATTAAGCTGCAGCCTCGCTGGAAAAGATTCCTGCACATGGATTTGACAAGTAAGTTTAGCCGCCTGTTAAAAAGGAAGCTATGATTACGGTCTGGCATCAGCCGCTACCAGTCCTGAATTTTAAAGATGCAGAATCTACTGGGTTGTTTTTTTTTTTTTTTTTGGCAAAGCAATCCAGCTCAAAACAATATGTTTGAACAGGAGACAGGAGTTACTGGAAGGGTTAGAGTAGAGGTTCCCAGCCTAAGGTCCATGGGCCGGATCTGGCCAATGGCACCATTTCATGTGGCCCTCCACATCTCCAAAGGAGTCCAAGAAACAAAATGGGTACCCCTTTGAAGCTGTTGGGACAAAATATCCACCCCATCATGCAGGCAGGGGTAGTTCTATGCCGATGGGTGTGTATATACACTTGTGCGCAGATGGAACACATGCACAACTTTTCACGCTGTGGAGATGTTGCTCCAGTACTCATTGTCCAGATCAAAGCAGATGTGTCCAATTCTCTCTTGGAATGCTTCCAAGATTGGAGCGCTCATCATCTCTTGAGGCCATTGGCTCCATTGTCGTACTGCTCTCACAATCAAGGAGATTTTCCTAATATTCTGCCTATATCTGGCTTCCTTTAGTTTCAGCCCATTATTCCGCGTCCTGGACTATGTAATAACGGGGAACAGATCCTACCCTGGGGATGTCTAGGATTGACACTACCTTGGATTTCCTGTCTGATGCCTTCTGCAATAAGCGAGAGATTCTGTACATCCTACAGTATTTAGTTCTTAAATTAGACATTTCATGTAATTTCACAACATGAGAGCAGAAAAGCTGCACTTTGACGGTAGAGTGGGAGAATATTTCAAATTTTCAGCAGCGTACTGGTCCAAATGGTTGCTTGCAACCACTGCTTTATGGATACACTACCTTTAGTGTCAATCTGGCTTCACAACAAGGACTTTGTAGCATTTATAATTACACTGCGCAACAACGATTTTGCTACTGGGAATAACACATGAGATTCACATGCTATTGAGTGTGCTGATTCCAAATCTGAGCTCAGAATTTGCCTGTCATGCACAGATTTTAAGGCATGCTATGGCTGCTCAAGTGGTTGGTAATTTGGTAATGTATTTTTACATGGAAACACAATAACAGTTGCAGCTACCACTAGGCCTGCTGCTGCCTCAGCTGAATCACGTCCTCTGGTGGCACGCATGTTCCAGCAGTAGCTGGGCAAGTCAGTAATCTGACGTCAGAAATAGGTCTATAAGCCAAGGGCTTGTCTCTAGTGCGAAACCATCTTATTGGATAGTACAGCTCGGCCAGAGTGAGTCTGTTTTGAGCTAAAGATGAGTAGGTGTAGCTGTGTTAATAAACCCGACAATTTTTGCTACATTTGTGGCAAATAAATCCTGTGTGATCGATGCAAGAACCTAACCAAGAGGGTGAGGTTTGCTAACATAAGATCCCGACGTCCTAGGCAGAATCGGACTTCGGATTTGGATTCAACGCACTTGATTTCATATAGGACGCATGGATTAGACGACATAGCAGACAATATATATTTTTTTGTGATGCAGTGTTATGAAACTACAGAACCATTTTGACGTGTACAATAGCGTATGTATTTTAAAAATATTTTGAGATCACTGCAGGCGTAGAGAACAGTCATTGCTATATCGTAGGACTGAGCTGAAATTATTCCTGATGGAAGCGCAGCAGATTTGAGTTGGGGTTTTTTCAGATTCTAGCAAAGCTGCAGGAGTTTTCCGGAGCATTTTTTGGAACAGGCTGAGCATTGCCATTTGAATCGAATCTTTGGCACTCGGAAACAAGCTGCGTGCTTCCCAGGAAGATTTCTTGGATGGCATTGTGTTTAAACTCAGCTTCCTCTATCAGTGGCAACACTGTGTTAATTTGAAAGAGAATTATCATAAGCTGATTTATTGCTGGTATTTGACAGCACTAAGAATAAACAAAATTTATGGAAAGGATAATTGTGCCTTTTGGAAGTGTGGTTTGCCGTCAGCTGACTGCATGAAACGTATGGTGGTTATGCTTCACATATGTCACAGGATGGATAAACAGAGGGGGCAGAAATGTTATTGGTACAATATTTTCAGTTGTAGGTATCGAGACTCCATTGATAAGTTACTTCTCCTGGGTTAATAGCAGCAGAATTGCTCAAGCCGAGGGCCGGGTCATGTTCCCTCAGATGGCTTCAGGGGCCGGACGGTCATTTTGCCCTGGCATTTCTTGGTGTGGCAGAGGCATTGGGGCCCCACATGAAAAGGTGTCATGGGCTGCAATCTGGCCCCCGGGCCGTAAATTGAGAACCCCTGTTTTATTGAATGCTGGAAGTCAGATTATGACAAAGAAATTAATGCTTAATTTCTAAATTATTGGATGAGTCTAATGACTTTGTATATTAATCATGTATATGAACTCCAAAAACATTTATGCTCCACTACTTCCATTTTATCCTTCTGGTCGGTTTTTATTAATGAATGCATCCATGAACTAACTAATGATTCATCTACTTATTTTATTATCAGTTTTCTGTTTCACTAGTTAATTAGAGTTATACTGCGAAATGATTTTGTGTTAAGGCTGATACAAAGCTCATTGAATAAGTTACTGCATCCGGACAGTGATTTGTGTGGTGGTGGTGGTGGTGGGTGGGGGGGGGGGGGAGAAAGCGCCTTCAATGCTTTTGACCAGAGCATTTGATATTCTAGTGAGGCTTCTAGAGTTTCCAGAGCAATCCTTGGAAAAGAACAAGCCACAGCGTTTGATTTGGACGTCTTGGCACTCCGCTAGAAGCAAGCTGTGTTTTCCCAAGCAAGATTTCTTGGATGGCGTTGACTTTAGAAATCTCCTTTCCTCATCAATGACGCTGTATCCATGTTGCAGTTTTTGTAGGAAGTTCTAAACATGATCCCATGCGGCCACATGGCTTCTAGGGTCTGGCCAGCAACACATCCTCCTCCGGTTGCTGGCTGTTTAGGCTTTTAAGCAGCTGGATAAGTATGTCCATGTTACTTCCATGTCATTACATGGATTTTTAGCCAACTCAACATATGTAAATTGGAAATGTTACTTCGGAAAAATCCAATTTTCTCATGCCCCCTCAAACATAAGAAGCAGTCGTGAGTTCAGTTCCAGGAGTTTGGAAAAAAGTAGTTTTTCCAAACTCTGGTCACCTGAGGAAACTTCTTTTAGATCAGAGGTTCCCAATCTATGTCCTGCGGCCCATCCCATCTGGCCTCTTGCTGCCTCCGCTGCACCTAGAAGTCTAATCAGGTGCATTTACATCATCCATAAATTGCACCTGCGCAAACATGCCAACGACTCGTAAACATGGAAGTAGGAGCATTTACATCAGTCATAAATGCACCCGCTCCCGCTTCCGGGGTGTGGTCTGGCCCGCTCAGCTCTCAGGTCCATGGTGAAAAAAGGTTGGCCACTCCCTTTTTAGACTCCGCCATTGCATGGGATAGTCCAGAGACAAGCCTTTCTGGCCCTCCAGGTCTTGGAGGACTACAACGCCCATCAGCCTTCCTTAGGATAGTCGGTACTGAAGAATTCAGAGAGTTGAGTTCAAGCACGATCTGTTTATAGCCAAAGAGTCATTACTGCCTGCGTCTGCAGACGTTTCCATGGACATGTGGCAGGCATGCCTTGAGTGCATGGAGCGCTATTTACCTTCCCACCAAAGCAGTACCTATTTATCTACTTGCAGTTTATTGCTTTTGAACTGCTAGGTTGGCAGGAGCTGGGACAGAGATGGGAGCTCACTCCATCCTGTAGTACTCAGGTCTCGAACTGTTGACTTGCCGACCTTCCAGCCTTCAAGTTTAGCATCTTAACCACTAAGCCACTTCAGTTCTAACCAGGTTAAACAAAGCCCATACTGTGCCTGCCACTAAAAAAAAGCCATGGGTCCACAGAAATCTTTGGCAATTGGCACATCGCCTCCACAGCTGTGGCAGCTGGAGGCAGAGACTAGGACACGAATCGTGAATATCTCTTTTAAGTCCATTGTGATTCCTCCTCTTTGTCACGCTATGAAAGAGGCCGCAACTCCTGGCTGAAGATGGATGGATATGCGGAAAGATTGCACCTTCGTGGTGAGCTCTTTAAAAGTACAGTAGTGTAGCGATGAGGTCTTGGGAGTCAATTGTGGTCCTCCTCGGGGGAAACACAATCTGCTTTTAAATTTTGTATTCCCTGGAGGGGAGAAATGATGTGGTGGAGGAGAAAAACATTATGCACCGTCTGGAGGGAGGAGAGAGAACATTCCATTTCCAGCCTTCCTTGCAGTTCAGGGGTCTGAATCCAATTGCTATGGCTACTGTTGGTTTAGAGCAGGAGTTCGTAACCTTTTAAAATACCTAAGAGACCGCGTCACCCCAAGGACATCTGTCCGTCCCACCAGGGCGGATCGGAGAGGCTCCCTTGTTGTTCCTTCGGGGAGAGAGGCGCACCTCACCTGCACTAGGAGGAGAGCCTTCTCCGTGTCCGCCCCGACCCTCTGGAACCTCCTGCCCACCGAGCTGCACCTTCAGACAGAGCTCCTGCCCTTCCGGAAGGGCTTAAAAACCTGGCTGGCAGGACAAGTTTGGGGACCCGGGAACGTGGGTTCTCATACTAGATGGCTTATTTAATGGATGGCCACCCCTGGATCCGAATGCGGGATTACGGGTTGTTTCTGTACGGTTTTTAACTTTGATAACTTTTTTAACTCTTGTGGATTTCTTATTGATATAGATCATTTTATGTTTTTATTTCTTGTAAGCCGTTCAGAGTCGGGTCCTCCCGATTGGGGCGGGGTAACAAATGCATTAAATAAATAAATAATAAAATAAAACCCAGGGGCCATTGGGTCATGCTCCCTCAGACAGCTTCGGGGGCCGGATGGCCATCTTGCCCCGTTTGCCACACATGGCCCTTCCAGGTGTGGTGGAGGTGATGGTGGTCTATACGAAATGGTGTCATGGGCCGCATCCGGCCCCCAGGCCTTAGGTTGGGAACCCCTGTCTTACAGTATTCATCCCAGATCATTCGGTTACGTCCAGCGCAAACCTGGTGCAGAATCACACCCCCTTTTTGTCCAGCTGAGTAAAGCTGTTTTCAATGGTCAGAGTGAACCCCACCTTTCTCCACTGTTAATCCATGGCCGGGAGCTGGGGACAGAAGCACTGATATAATCCCTTCTTATTTTGGGAGAGGCAGGCTGTAAATTTTTAATTCAGGACCGATCTAATTAGCGGTCCAGAGATAGAGTTTTAATTCATTCTTAAGTACCGCCGTTCCCAGGAGAAGCCCTGGCAGATGGTGGATTCAAAATGAGTTTACCTTGACCTCCCGAGGCCATGATCGGTCTGACAGCCTTCTCTAGCCTGAGAAGGGAAGGCAGGTGACCCCTTCAAGAAAGGGTGGAGTTGGGTAATGTCCTTGTATGGCCAAACTATGACCTGTGGGCTGGATACGGCTCCCAACCCTAATTCATCCAGCCCCCCACGCCACCTTCGTCATTCCCGGAACTGGAAGGTGTGTTTTACTTCTGCTTCTGGGAGCGATGAGGGCAGCATGGGCCGGATGAATTGGTGTCAGGGCCAGATCTGGCCCACAGGCCGTAGTTTGAGCACCTGGTTTAAGCAGAGATAATGGCAGCCTAAAAAAAATCTATCACATCCTATTGCAAAATGTATGTTGCCAAACAGATTGCAAGGTGTGTTTTAATTCTGCTTCCCGTGGGAGGAGCCACGTGGCTGACCCGCTGAACCACGTGTCCGGACCACGGCCTGAATGTTTGGGCACCCCTGATGTAACCCATCCCTCCATTGTTCTGGGTAAATTGAACTCTACAAGTTTAGGACGAAGAGATCTCGTGCCAAAAGAGTGTCAGGACGTAAAGAGATCGGCGAAGCTTTTAGGCCTCTTGCTAAAAAGGTCTATAGCCTGATTTTGGCTCTCACCCAAGGAAGAGGAGCGCTACCAGCCATTAGCAGCCATTGATGCTTGGTGTGGGTAAGCCCTTAGTGCCTGTTGAGGAAGTGCGCTCTGACATTAATTAAGCATAAGCCCAGAAGAGGAAATCATTTTCTTAGCCGAGGGAGATAATATGGCAACCACCGTTCTGGGAATCTGGCTGGATTCCTCAAAAATGGTTTTGTTCTAGCTGTTAATATTTCTTTGAGTATTCTTTATTTGAGCAGGAGACTGAGAGGCAGAAGGTACTGAGATTGCACGAGGCATCTGTTGGCCAAAATCAAGATCTCACTGTGAGTTTTGAGTAAAGACTTCTCCTCCTCCTCCTCCTTCTTTTTTATTTTTATTTTTATTTTATTTATTTGCATTTAATATCCCGCCCCAATCGGGCGAACCCGACTCTGGGCGGCTTACAGCATAGCTCATAATATATATGGCCTTAAAATTCATAAAATTCATAAGAAATTCATAAAAAAAATTTAAAACATTGAACAGTGAAAACGGATAAAAACCCATAATAACAGCTACCAGATGGGGGCGGATGGCTGCTCTTAAATTAGCCATCCTGGATGGGAACCTGCATTGCTATGTCCCCACACTTGACCCGCCAGCCATGTCTTCAGGCCCTTTCGAAAGGGCAGAAGCTCCGCCTGCAGGCGCAGCTCTGTCGGAAGGAGGTTCCAAAGGGCCGGGGCGAACACAGAGAAGGCTCTCTTCCTGGTGCTCGTGAGGCGAGCCTCCCTAGCCGATGGAGTAACAAGAGAGCCCCTCCGGTCCGCCCTGGTGGGACGGGCAGACATTCTTAGGGTGACGCGGTCTCTTAGGTATCCTGGCCCACTACCATGTAGGGCTTTAAAGGTAATGACCAGCACCTTGAATTGCACCCGGAGGCAAACTGGCAACCAGTGCAGCTCCCGGAGCAGTGGTGAGGCCCGAGCATAACGCCCGCACCCCATCACTACCCGGGCTGCCGCATTCTGGACCAGCTGAAGCCTCCGAATGGTCGCCAAGGGCAGCCCCATGTAGAGCGCATTACAGTAATCAAGTCTGGAGGTGACCAAAGCATGCGTGACCATGAGCAAGGCATCCCGGTCTAGGAGGGGGCGTAACTGGCGTATTACACGAAGTTGTGCAAAAGCCCTCCTGGCCACGGCTGCCACCTGTTCTTCGAACAGTAGCCGTGAGTCCAGGAGGACCCCCAGATTATGCACCGGGTCCTTCTGGGGCAAAACTGCCCCATCCAGTACCAAAGTTGGCAACTCCTGTGATAACACAGGACCCCTCACCCATAGCCACTCAGTCTTGCCGGGATTCAGTTGTAGCCCGTTGTCCCCCATCCAGACCCTCACAGCCTCCAGGCACCTGGAGAGGACTTCCACTGCACCGCCTGGGTCCCCACGGGCCGAGATGTACAGCTGGGTATCATCTGCATATTGATGATACCTCACCCCGTGGGAACGGATGATCTCACCCAGCGGCTTCATGTAGATGTTGAATAGGAGAGGAGAGAGCACCGAGCCCTGAGGCACCCCATATTGAAGGGGCCTAGGACTGGACCCTTCCCTCTCCAAGCACACCGACTGGGTCCTACCCCTCAGAAATGAGGAAAACCAGGACAACACAGTGCCCTGGATCCCCAATCCTTGGAGCCGTCCCAGAAGGATACCGTGGTCAACGGTATCGAAAGCCGCTGAGAGATCGAGAAGAGCTAGAACGGACGGGTGGCCTCCGTCCCGCTCTCTCCAGAGATCATCCACCAAAGCGATTAGTGCAGTTTCCGTACCATATCCGGGCCTGAATCCTGACTGAAAAGGGTCCAGATAATCCGCTTCATCCAGGACATCCTGTAGCTGCCGCGCCACAGCCTTTTCCAGGACCTTTCCCAAAAAGGGTAGGTTGGACACTGGACGGTAGTTAGACAGTACCGTAGGGTCGAGGGATGGCTTTTTTAGGAGGGGGTGCACTATGGCATGTTTGAAAGATGTTGGAAAAAACCCCTCCTTTAATGATGAGTTGATGATCGCCTCGACCCACCCACCTGCCACGGCCTTAGAAGCTTTGACCAACCAGGCCGGGCATGGGTCCAGCACGCTGGTCGTGGCGCGGACAGATCCAAGAAGCCTGTCCACTTCCTCAGGGCCAACTGGATCGAACCGATCCCAGATAACATGGCTAGACTGTGCCTCGGTCAACTCCAGTTCAACACCTTCCACGCCAGGATTAAACTCTGAGCGAATCTGAGCGACTTTTCCCGCTAGGTAATCAGCAAACGCTTCAGCAGATCCCTGCCAACCGGGGCCCGGCCCCCCTTTGCCAAGGAGGGACCTAGTCACCCGGAACAGGGCCGCTGGGCGGTTATCTGCGGAGGCAATGAGGGTGGTGAAATATTGGCGTTTCACCGTCCTCATCGCCACTAGGTAGTCTTTAATGGCTGCTCTAACCAGTGTTCGATCGGACTCGCTTCGGGTCTTTGCCCAGCGGCGCTCTCGGCGTCTCTTAGCTCGTTTCAGCTCCCTTAGCTCTTCTGTAAACCAAGGGGCAGATCGATCCCCACGAGCATGGAGAGGCCGTAGTGGTGCAATTACATCCAAGGCTGCAGTCGCTCTCCTGTTCCAGGAGTCGACAAGGGCTTCGGACGAATTGTTTCGCAGGTCAAGAGGACATCACCCCAGCTCCCTTTGGAATCCTTCTGGATCCATTAGTCGCCGGGGGCGGGCCCATTTAATCGGCCCTGCCTCCCTACGGTGGAGTCTCGCCTCCAGGAAGTCCAGAGTCACCAGATAGTGATCTGACCATGGCACAGGAGTGATGTCTAAATTCTGTACTTTCAGATCACTCTGCCACAGCTCCGACAAAAAGATCAAATCCGGGGTGTAGCCACTGCTCCTGGTAGGACCCTGGATTACTTGGGTCAGGCCCACGGTTGCCATGGAAACCATGAACTCCCGGGCTACCTCCGAGCCAATCCCCAATGACGGCAAATTGAAGTCCCCCAGGACCATCAACCTGGGGGTCTCCAATGCCAGCATGGAGACCGCCTCAAGGAGCTCGGGCAGGGAGTCTGCTACTCTGCAGGGAGGCAGGTACATGAGCAAGATTCCCAGCTGACCCTTAGGGCCCGCACGCAAGAACAGGGCCTCACAACCCAGAATTTGTGGAGCCGTGGCCCTGGTCACTCCCAAAGACTCCCTTGCTACTACGGCGACTCCCCCGCCCCTTCCCCTCTCCCTAGGCTGATGCCACACACCGAACCTGGCCGGGCAAAGTTCAGACAGGGGTACCCCATCCTCAGGCACCAGCCAGGTCTCGGAGATGCATGCCAGATCAGCCCGCTCCCCCAGAATTGTGTCTGCAAGCAGAGGGGCCTTATTGCAGACTGATCTGGCATTCACCAGCAGCAGTCTAAGGGAGGGGTCACTCTTGACCGGCTGCTCAGGACCTAGAGGTGTAGCCGAGGGGCTAGAACACGGGACAGCAACCAACCATCTGTCCCGCGTTCTCCGTGTGCGGCCCGCCCCTTGGTTCCCGACGTAGCACCCCATGCCCATAACCACACCAATTTGGGCCCCATGGAGCCCCCCAGGCCCAGCAGTTTGCCCTTCATCATCGTCATCGTCATTGTCTTCATCTTCTTTATCCAATTCCAAATATAGGCGATCCTCATGGCAATCAGCCATGGAGATTATCCTGTGAGCAATATGATGCAGTAGCCTTTCATCTGATTTCTGCATTGCAGCATGATATCCATAGTACCATCAGTTCCACAAGTCCTTTTCTGGTCCTGAGCCCTTAAGTTGCTGCCCTCCATCTAGATGGATTCACGTGAGACCATTTAATCCACTTGGGGACCATCACCCTTTCCTGTGGACCACTCAAGGCCGTCAGTCCTCAGGGTTGTCTGGTTAGTTAACATCTGCCTGACACTCAGCGTTGAGTTGCTGCCAGTAGGGTCTACTCTGTGACCACAGCAGGATAACCTGGCCAGACTTTTGCAGACTACATCTCACTTTAACATGTTGTATCTAGAGAATGGGGCTGCAACTGACAGTGTGGATCAAACAAAATGAGGACACCAGAAGCCTCCAGGTTTCCATATTCTCCTATAAGAATTTTAAACGCTGAATAAGTTCTTGTTGTGGAAGTTGAAGAATCCAGATCCTGGCTGGCAAACACTGCTTGAAAGTGGGATTAATAGTATTCTGGAACTCTTTAGCCGAACAAGAACTGTATCTTTCTGCTTCTCAGTTTCTGCCTCCCAACTTCTTAAGTTCTTTTTAATTAAAAACAACCGCTCACATCACAGAACGCTCATTCATTGGGGTAAACCCCACCGGATGTTTCCTTCCCCAGTAGGGATGTATTTACATCTGGACTCCAGAGGGCGGCCTGGTTGATGTTTGCTTTGAAAGGCTTCCATCAGATTAATCTCTTCCTCCGAGAATCATCGCTGGACTGCACCATTGGTGGAGGGGAGGAAGGGGAGGAAGGATGGCTTTACTTCAGGAGAGCAGAAGTCCAACTTTACTCCCACCTGCTGCTTATGTACAGGGGGTTGCCTGGAAGGAAAAATGGTTTTTGTTCAAAACAGCTGGACACCAATAGCTTAGAGCAGTGATGGAGAACCTTTTAAAGACCCAGTGCCCCAAACTGGGGTCCTTTCTGTACCCACATGCAGCAGACGGGGGAGAAAGGAAGCGCTCCCATTGGACAGATGGGTGGGGTGAACTCTGTGCTGGGGGGAGGGAGGACGTGCTTCCATTGGGCTGCTGGGCAGAGGGGCAGAGTGAACTCTGTGCTGGGGAAAGGGAGGAAATGCTCCCATTGGGCAGATGGGCAGAGGGGCAGGGCAAACTCTGTGCTGGGGGGAGGTAGGAAATGCTCCCATTGGGCAGAGGGGCAGGGCAAACTCTGTGCTGGGGGGAGGTAGGAAATGCTCCCATTGGGCAGAAGGGCAAGGAACCTCTGTGCTGGGGGAGGGAGGAAGCACTCTCATTGGGCAAATGGGCAGAGGGGCAGGGCAAACTCTGTGCTGGGGAAGGGAGGAAGCACTCTGATTGGGCAAATGGGCAGAGGGGCAGGGCAAACTGTGTGCTGGGGGAAGGGAGGAAACACTTATTGGGCAAATAGGCAGAGGGGTAGGGCAAACTCTGTGCTGGGGGAAGGGAGGAAGCGCTCCCATTGGGCAGATGGGTGGGGTGAACTTTATGCTGGGGGAGGGAGGAAGTGCTTCCATTGGGATGCTGTGCAGAGGGGCAGAGTGAACTCTGTGCTGGGGAAAGGGAGGAAATGCTCCCATTGGGCAGAGGGGCAGGGCAAACTCTGTGCTGGGGGAGGGAGGAAGCACACTCATTGGGCAAATGGGCAGAGGGGCAGGGCAAACTCTGTGCTGGGGGAAGGGAGGAAACACTTTTAATGGGCAGAGGGGCAGGGCAAACTCTGTGCTGGGGGAAGGGAGGAAACTCTTATTAGGCAAATAGGCAGAGGGGCAGGGGAAACTCTGTGCTGGGGGGGAGGGAGGAAGTGCTCCCATTGGGCTGCTGGGCAGAGGGGCAGGGCAAATGTTGTGCTGGGGCAACAGTGTGCTCCATGCCCACAGAGAGGGCTCTGAATGCCCCCTCTGGCATGTGTGCCCTAGCTTTGCCACCACAAGCTTAGATCTAGATGGGCAATGTTGGCTTGTCTGTGGACCAGCCATCTGATTCCAAGACCCACCAAGGGCTCCTCAGGGGTTCGTCATGGGAGGATCTGTTGGAGACCAGTTCACGGTCTCCATAGTTAACAAAAGGATGGAGGGGGAGGCATAAACAGGGAGTCCTTTCTTCTGGAAACAAACCCTTGGATGATAGCACATCAAGTGCCCCTCAGGTTGTTACAGATCACTTTGTTATCCTTCGGCCTTTTATTGTTGTGTTCTTTAAGCATTTCCTCCTTCTCTTTCCAAACCACTTTCTCATATTGCTATCAAGCTCCTTGGTCTCCAGGCCAGTGGCTGAATCCTAACCCCGGGGGGAGGGGGGACATATCAGGAAAGCTTAGAAGTTATGCATTACAGCAGTAAAGGTTTTGTTTTCTTTTTGGTAAGAAGATCACCCTGAACTCCCATTACTAATGTAACACTTGAGAATAAGGTTTCCCTGGTGTTTCTAGTTACATTACTTGTAAGAGTTGCTTTTTAAACTAAAGGGCAGTTTTTAGAGGCTGTTGTGATAGTGACAAAGTGTATAATGTGATCGCCATGAGGATCGCCAATATTCAGATTCGGATACGGCAGAAGAAGCCACACAGAAATGTGCCATATGTGAGTAACTCCTTATGGCTAGGAATCCAGAATGTGACTTCTCATAGACTCATGAGTGGGAAGAGGGGTCTTCTAGGCCATTGAGTCCAAACCCATGCTCAGTGCTGGAATTTGATCAGAGCAGATGTGGCAATTGGTTGTCTTTACTATGTAATGGGTCTACTCTCTCACACTCTCCCTGCAGACTGCAGTGTGGGGTCCATGTGGCAAATTTTCTCAGTAGATTGGGCCCCAGGGGGCTAAATGGGTCTTTCATCCTTCGAGATGCCCAGACGCGGCTTTCCCTGCGTCTGGGGTGGTTACCCAACTTGGTATCATGCGCTGGTTGACCGCTTTCCAACTAGAACTTTGCACATTTCCGTTCCCTCTTAGTTCCAGCTGGAAACGGTCAACCAGAGCATGATCCCAAGTTGGGTAATAACCCACCCCAGACGTGTCTCAGTGCAAGAAGCCCAGGAACAAAAGGAATAGCTGTGATGGGTTTAAATCCAGTCTTCTGCCTCTGACAGTTGTCGGCATCTCTTGCAGAAGAAGGAAAAAGTACGAGGACCTCCAGGAGGCAAATGTCGGATAATTTGCCCTCTTTGAGCAGCTCCTGCTAATCCTTTAAAGCTAAAGAGATGCTCTGGGGCCCCCAAGGCCTTGAAGTTCTGCACCCTTGTGCGTGCAGACGAGATTAGATGTGAACCAAAACTTTGATTACTTCACCCACCCACCCACCCCATTCCTCCCCGCGAGCAAACGGTTTTGGCTTGAAATTTTTTACGAAAGAGGTTTAGACTTCCTCAGAACTTGTCTTGGACCTAGATTGCTCAAAAAAACATCGACCCCCTAGGGCCATGTCTGTCATCTGTGGATGAGGTTTTGCTTGACGGCGGAATCTTCCTTGAACTTTTCGGAGCACCTCAAAGCACCGGAGAGTTTTCGCATTAATAGAAATAATTTTATTTTTATTTATTTATTTTTTTGGCTGGGCTGTGTACGTCTAGGTTAAGCTTGCTCAAAGGGGAACGAGTTTGCCCGTAAGAAGGGGAAGGAGGTAAAAATGCAGGCAAGGCATTAAGCTCAGCTTCTTTCCAGGTACTTTTACCCACAGGGAGCGTGAAAATACATGCTGGGGGGTTATATTACCATACAGGTAACTGGTAAAGCTTGATCCTTGTTGTGCTGTATTTCTTTTTTAAATCTCCTCTTTGCAATTCTCTCTCTCTCTGAGTTAAAATTGGCAAGATCTGAGCAGGGGTGTTAAAGATAGGATTTCCTGGAGGTTGCTAATTCATAGGCGTGCTGTCAGTTGGAAGTGGCTTGGTACCAACACTTCAGCATGGCCCTAAATTCATTAACTTGCTAAATTTTAGACAATGAAGATAGCGCTGTAAGTGTCGTAGAGTTTTTCCAACCATTGACCTGTTGTCTTTTTCACCAAGGCCATTTGGACAAATTACAAAAACATTCATTTCTCCTTATCCTATGCTTGCACGGCTTAAAGTTCTTGGTCAAAGTCTCTCCTGTTCTCAAGGGAAACTAGGGGGTTGAGTTTGCAAGAGATGAGGAGGGCTGGTGGAGATAGTGCTTTGGAGAGCATTCCTCCATAGGGTCCCCATAAGTCAGGGGCCACCTGATGGTATGTAACAACAACACAGATTTGCAATGTCCAACAATAGGCTAGTCCATTAGAAGAAACCAGAGAGTATTCTGTGGTCTTACTGGGCTTCTAACATCAATGCAGTGTATTAAGAATGAGTAGCATTTGCTGTTGGAGGAATGGCATTTCTAATGGCAACCTTGCAGCCAGGAAGTCCTGAGTAACATGGATGCGTGTTGCTTTTGAAGTCTAACCTTCCAAGCCTTGCTTATCCTCCCCACTGAACTTTTACCCTACATGCAGGCAGGGCTCAGAAGCAATGATCTTTCAAGCCAGCCAAAGCTTTTCTGTGCAACCAGCATGAAAGCCTTGATAATCTCCTCTAATTATTAACATTGCTACCTTCTCCCCCTCACTGGATGGCACTTGAACGGGGAATATCAAGGCAGTGATGAGATGCAAACTGTTGTTTTGTGTGCCTGGTTTCTTAATGAAGCCAGCTGCCTTTTTTATGCTCTTCTCAAGAGCACCCTTTCTTAGTCGGACTCTGGCTGGACGTCCCGCTACGGTAATGGAGTTGACCCTACAGCCAGCGACTCAATGCCGAGTGTCGGGAGGTGGTTAACTCACCTGACTCCCTAAAGGGGCCAACCGCTATGGATGGATGAGCCCATTGAGGTGGGGTGAGGGTCCCCCCTCAGTGGAGGAAATGCCACTGGAAACCATCACATTGGTGCCAACGGCAAAATGAGCAGAGGAGGAACCACTAAACTCTGATTCCCAACGGAAGTGGAGGCGGAAGAGGCCATGCCAGATGGACTGGCTGTGAAGAGGCACCTTGTCCATAACCTCAAGGCTGGGTACGTTCGTGTGGATTCACAGAGACTTGGGCTTCTGGGAATTGAAGTCCAAGAACACCTGGAGTGCCAAGGTTTGCCATCACCGTCCTATGTAAAGCCATAAAACATAGCCACTCTGTTCCAGTTCACCTAGATGCAGCCGGAATATATATATATATATATATATATATATATATATATATATATATATATATATATATATATATATATATATATATATATATATATATATATATATATATATATATATATATATATATATATATATATATATATATATATGTGTGTGTGTGTGTGTGTGTGTGTGTGTGTGTGTTGACCCCCACCCCCTTTTCTGAATTGCAGGACCAGCTTATAGGAGATGGATACCGTAGCTGTTTTTCTTATAAATACCTGCACCATATTCTTTTTTAAGTATAGACAGCAGGACGCTGACTGTTTTTGCTACCTCCCCCACCCCCAACTGCGTCCCGTTTTGTGTCGTGTTGTTATTGCTGCAATTTGTTGTCAATTGCTGCAATTGTTGGGTTGGGTGGGCAAAGGCACCCCACTCGAGGCGAGTGCCGTAGCCTTTCCAGCTGGCTTGGCACTGATCGGCTGTGGATCTATCGTGCTTTTATAAACACACTCTGCTTTTACTGTACTGACCAATTTTCTGAAAGGAAATTGATTGTTCTCCTCCGTGTTATATGTTTTAGCTGGGTTCAGACCCCAGAACACCTTCAGATGGAATCCTGTGCTTAGAGTGATTTTGTCCTTTAACTGTGGTTAGCAGCTATTATGCTAACATAGGGTTGTCGTTCGGAAGCAAGAAATTGCAAGTAGATCAATAGGGACCACTTCAGTGGGAAGGTAAACAGCATTCCGTGCACTCTGGTGTTGAGGAATCCCTGCCACATGTCCACAGAAATGTCTGTAGAGGCAGACAGCATTGGCTCTTCTGCTATAAACAGAGATGAGCACTGAACCCTAGAGTCAGATAAGACTGGCTTTTGAGCAAGGATGATCTTTACCTTGAGTTGTTGCTATGGTAATAGGGTAGACTCTACTGCCAGCGACTCAACACCGATCGTCAGGTGGTGGTTAACTAGACTAACCACCCTAAGGACTAATAGCCTTGGGTGGCAAAATCTACAGGGAAGGGTGATGGTTCCCCAAGTGGATTAAATCCCACTGGAATCCATCTTGATGGAGGGCAGCAGCTTCATCCATCCAAGCCTGGAGCTGATGATGAGGACTTTGTGTGCCAAAAAGTCTTGTGGAACTGGATTACTGAAACTAGGGGTGTCACGTTGAGATGTGGAAGGCAGATGAAAGGCCAATGCATTATATTCTCAGGACAGTCTTTGTGGCTGATCACCATGAGGATTCAGATTCAGAAGGAGGAGGAGGAGAGAAGAAGAAGAAGAAGAAAAGGAAGAAGGAAAACTAAGACCAAGATGGGAGGAGGAGGAGGAAGACCAAGACCATGACCAAAACCAAGACCAAGATGGAAGCAGCAGCAGCGTAAGAAGAACAAGCAGACGAAGAAGCAGCAGCAGAAGAAGAAGAAAAAGAAGAAGAAGAAGAGTTGTTGTGTTGCATGCGTTCTGCTGCCATCACCTTTCTAGCCCTTTTCAGATGACTGCAAACACACTGGCTATAGAAATTCTTTGGCTTTATCAAACCAGATCAGGAAACATCATCCTTCTTTGGACCTTTTGACCCCTGAACCTGCTACCTTCCCTTGTGGTTTGCGATGGTGCAGACCGGGAGGGTGCTGGGTGATTTCATGGTGGCGAATGTCTCTTTCGTTCCAGCCCTGGGTTGCTCCCTCAGGTAACCCCTTCCCCAGTGCCATTGGGAAGCATGATAACAAATGAATGGCCCCCTCCGTTCATAATGGCAGCCGGAGCTCCCTCCAGCCCTGGAAGATGGCTCCACTGAGCACGGGCTGTACACGATTGGAAGTGATGTTTCCTGTCTACTGGGCCTTCTCTGAGCTGGGGCGGAATAAGATCGAAGAAGACGGGTGGGATCCCTGCAGCCTGGAAAAACGCCCTTCCTTTCGAGGGAAGATCTTTGCCTCCCTCCCTTCTTCTCCCCCTTTCAGCCCACATGTGGGCCCCTCCCCGCTTTTTCAGATGCAGAGACCCCTCCCCAACAACTAAAACTAGACCAGCAGGTATCTAGTGGCTGGTGACAAGCTGGCATATTGGCTTAAAGCTGGAGTTCTCAACCTTTTAAAGCAGGGGGGCCATTGGGTCATGCTGCCTTAGGCAGCTTCGGGGGCTGGACGGCCATTTTGCCATTCCTCCACCCCATGGCACTTCCTGGTGAGGAGCAGGCAGTGGGGCCACGTGCATGAAATGGTGTTGTGGGCCGCTTCTGGCCCGTGGGCCAAAGGTTGAGAATCCCTGGCTTAAAATTCCAGGCAACACAGTCTGAAAAGATGTGCAGCATTTTCATTATTGCCGTGAATTTCAACTATTGTTGTCGTTTCCGGCATCACCTTTCCTCCAGCAACACTTGGGCAGGCCCGGGTTGGTGTTTTTACTGTTATTATTATCATCATCTGTTTTAGTCATTGTCTGAAATCATTAGCATGTTTATTAAATAAAGAAGGGGGCTCCATTATCGGCCGAATCAATTATGCAAATGTGCCAGAAAGCATAAGAAGTTTCGAGTTTTAACTGTTGCCGAACTGCATCCATTTCCCTAAATTATGGATGAGAGTAAGATGTAGGATTTTTCTTCCCCTTCCCGTCTTCCCCTCCTGAGATCCCGGGCTTTGCGCGAGCTTTCCCTTAGAACATCATATTAAAAGAACTCGACTCCTGGATAGCTTGTGGGGAGCTGGCACTCTTTATCTGCCGCACTGAAGCCCATGTGCCTCCCTTGTATAGGGAATCTTTCTAGGGAAGCTTAGCAGATGGGCTGGGGAGAGAATACACAAATAGACTTCAGCGGAAAGGTCCTTACGATACAACACCCTGTCAAAGTTTGGCATGCCTTACCTTCCTCCATTTGTAGCTCAGCTCGGAGCCTAAGAAAGACACCGACTCCTGTGCCTTCGGAAGCCTACTCATTTCTGGCGTATCAGAGAATCAACAAATCAAATCACACTGGAGCCCTTGAAAGACTAGCTGTGATATTCCAACATGTGCTTTTCTTGGATCAAATCCACTTCATTAATCTGACGGAGAGGACTTATTTATTTATTTTATTTTATTTAGATTTATTATCCCGCCCCTACCAGGCAAACCTGACTCTAGGCGGCTTATAGAAAAAGAGAAAAGTTATACATCATGAGTACTAAACAATCCCACTCATACCCCTGACTTGAGACACAAAAGCTCACATTGAAATATAATAGTTAGCCTTTAAAGCAGGGGTTCCCAACCTCAGGCCGGATCTGGCCCCTGGAACCATTTCATGTTCCCCCACCCCTCCAGTGGCATTTTAGAAACAAAATGGCTGAGCCCTTTGAAGCTGTTAGGACAAAATGGCCACCTCATCATGCAGGCAGGGCAAAATGGCTGTCTGGCCCTCGAAGGTGACTGAGAGAGCATGACCTCACCCCCTGAGGCCGCAAAAGTGACCCATCCCCCTGCCACCCAAAGGAGCATGACCTGCCCTCCCTGGCCCAAAACTTTGGGCACCTCTGGTGTAAACAGATCCCTGGATGCTCAAGGCTGCAATTGTGTTCTCCAGGGTTTTCCTTATGCTCATTCTTACGTTCAGGATTGTTGAGCTGTGTTGCTTCCTTAGTCGATTGTGCCATAAGCCAGGCGCCTCTGTCTCTTCCCCATTAGCGCCCCGGATCCGTTCTGGTTTATTCCGATACGGCGCTCTGTCGTCGCCTAAAAAAAATTGTACGGCCAAAAGCAAAGACGCGCTTAAAATTGAAGCTGGCTTCCCTTCCGAGATTACCCAGCATTGAAGCAACACAAGACCCCAGTATGTCGCGTTTATTAATGTGTCAGTGTTAGATGATCAATCATAACAGAATGAACAGAGGTGTCTGTGGAGCTGAAAGAAGTTGGGATGCTCAAGGAATGAGTGGATGATGGATGTAATGTCTAATTTGGAGAGATGCGAGGATGGAGCTGCGAGACCTCCCACCCTCCACAGATGCCCCAGGAAAGCAATAGAAAAGCTTTATCACAATGAAAGTACATCAATGGTTGTGTTACACAGAAACACAGCAATGTGTTCTGAACATACAGCGAACGGTTATATTTAATTCGACACTGATGGAGGTGGCTGGAAGAGGAAGGATTCAAAGTGTTGTTTTCAAGAAGGAACTTGTGTGATTGTTCTTCCTGTCAAACATTTTAGGGGAATTCATCCGGCCTGCGCCGCCCTTGTCACTCCTGGAAAAGGAAGTAAAACGTGCCCAATGTGGGTGTGTTTTGCTTCCATTTCCTGGAGTGACAGGGTGGTGTAGGCCAGAAGAATTGGTGTCAGGGGCCAGATCTGGTCCATGGGAACCTCTGTTTTACGCAGAGAAAATGTCAGCCTGGAATCCATCTCATCCTGTTGCAAAACATACTTGTTGCAAAACAGATTGTAAAGGTGTGTTTTACTTCCGCTTCCAGTGGGAGGAACCATGTGACTGGCCCATGGCCCAAAAAGCTGGGGCAGAGAGGGGTGCTCAAACCATCCTGCAGTACCTGGGTCTCGAACTGCTAACTTGCCGGCCTTCCAAGCTAACAAGGTGAGCTTCTTAACCACTGAGCCACCGCAGTCCGTCCACTGTTTAACACCGTGGAACGTGTCTCCACCAATGTTCACTCAATCTATCTATCTTCATTATGGCCCAAGACCAGCATAATACAGCTAAAGAAGAGAAGCTAAAAGACACATTAAAATACAAATTAGAAGGTGTGTGTCTTCTCTGGGCTCAAGGAGTAAGAGATTAAAACTGTGGTCTTGAGTTCTGCCAACATTGTATAGTGCAAGTTCAGGAAATGTGTAAGATCTCTACTTTTCTCCCTCCCATAAATGCATCTCTCTGGGACGAAGTTTGAAAAGCTCCTTCTTCTCCCCACCCCTCTTCCTTCCTTCCTTCCTTCTTTCCTCTTCTTTATTTATAATTTTCTGATGCAGTGCTTGACTTGTTAAGATGAAAGGCCTTCATAGAAATCTCTCTGATGTGATTTATAAAGAGCAGTGCAAATAAACTATATTCTCTGCATTGTTGCGGAGGACAGTATTGTGAACCAGGGAGTTTTTTACACCACAAGAGGCCTTGACATACCACTTGCCTCAGTTTCCACAAGCACCTTCTTTCATTGACTATTGGTTTCCCAGATCTCTCCACCACAAACTGACTTACATGCTGTTTGGAGACACCAGTTTGGAAGAAACATGGTCCAGGACCATGATGGCGAACCTTGGCACTCCAGCTGTTCTTGCACTTCCATCCCCAGAAGCCCAAGTCTCTGTGAATCCACACGAATGGGTTTATTGCACTCCAGGTGTTTTTGGACTTCAATCCCCAGAAGCCCAAGTCTCTGTGAATCCACACGAATGGGTTTACTGCACTCCAGCTGTTCTTGGACTTCCATCCCCAGAAGCCCAAGTCTCTGTGAATCCACACGGATGGGTTTCCTGAGCGAATGGGTTTCCTGCACTTCTCTGTGTGCACACATGTGTTCCACTGCGTAAGTGACAAAAAGTGGCACTAGGCCTGGCCAGGCCAGAAACATCCTGAGTCCAGCGGCCTCCTGGTTTTATCAAGGGTGTATGTTTTATCAATACTGTACCACATTTGGGTCGCTGCAAACCGCCCACCCTATCCTTCCAGTCTGTATATATTGCAGGCATCTCTGCTATATTTATAGAAGGAAGTCTGTGAAGTGTGAAAAACAAGCCTTTGAAGTGTCAAGCCATAAATTCTGGAGGGGAAAAACAGGCTCCCCACCACCACCACCACCAAGAAGAAGAAGTCTGTATTTCATGTAGAACTGTCTTAATTTGCCTAAAATATTTCCCCGTCGGCTACAGAGGTGGAAAATAATAAAGCAAGAGAAGGGAACTGGGATCCCTCGATCTGGGGGTGGTTCTGTGCAAGGGCTCCTCTTCCTCCTTCTCTTCCTCCTCCTCCTCCCCTGTGTAGGGAAGAATGGGTGTGTCACACAGCCATACCCCACAGCTCCAGAGAGAAGGAGGGGCTGGGATTTTGACACCCATGCCCCAGATCTGTGGTGGGCCAGCTAAGACAGCTACACCAGTGAGATCATTGTGGATTCCCGCTCTTGAGAAGCAACAGTGGAGAATGACTAGTTTGTGAGCTTCCTAGAAGCAATCAGGGACTCTGGCTGATGAGCTAAATCAGGGATTATCAATCCTGAGGCCCATGGGCCAGATTCTGCCCCCAACACCATTTCATGCGGCCCACCACATCCGGAAGTACCATGTGGTGGAGGAAGGGCAAAATGGCCGTCCAGCCCCCAAAGCCGTCTGAGGGAGCCTGATCCGGCCCCCGTCTTAAAAAGGTTAAGAACTCCTGAGATAAATCAATCTTTGAGCTGATCAGCCAGAATTTTAACTCCCAAAACCACCCTCCCCTACACAGGATATCTGTACATGCTTTGTTAAAAAGTGAAAGGCTTGAAGCCGGATGGCAACCTGGATTTATTTAAATGGTTGCTTGCATTGCTTTAACACACTTTAAAGTGTTTTTTTTTATGGGGAGGGAGGGAGAAAAGAAGTTATGCCATTACTCCCCAGTGCCTGAAACATGTTAACGAAGGCAGCTGAACATCAGCAAATATGTCCGGATGATCAAGATCATTTTGGAACTTAAAGTTTCCAACTTGTTCCCCCCTCGTTTTTTTGCTGAAATGTATTAAAGATTCTGTTTAATTACCAGACATTAAAGCTTCAAATGGATTCTTCAAAGGTATCAGAGGGTAGAATAACTACTGACTTAGCTGAAATCCAACTTCATTAAGAGTGTTCACAGGGCAAGAAGGAGACCTAACAAGTTTTGTTCAAAGATAACGATCATTGGAAATTCTCCACCAATGTTCCTCCGATCAACTTTGATACCCGATAATTGGAAACGGCTGCCTATTTATGCTGGTTGACCACTGTACTGTATTTGCAAAATCTTCCTGCCTTGAAATTTCCTTTGAGGGGGGGGGGGGAGAGAAATCGCAAGGGGGTTTTCAGGAGCGGATTAAATAATCCCTGGCAGGGAAAAATGTTTCTATTGAGCAATTATGAGGATGTCTGTAGGCGTCAGATTCACTTGGCATGTTTAACAAAAACAAAGAGCTTGTGGTTCTTTTAAGTTTGGTAAGCTTCAAGGATTTCTTTCAATTCCTTTGTCTGTCAACATTGGTGGATTCCAGTCCAGTTTTTCAGAGGCATGAAGCACTATGTTCAGGCCATCATGCTTCATGTACAGCTTTAGGGTGGAGACCCTTACCGTATAGACTCAAGTATATGCTGAGATTTGTAGCTCCAAAAATGAGCCCCCAAAAGGAGACTTGGCTTATACTTGAGTCAAGACCACACTGGAATGAGGCACCCCAACAATTTAATTGATTTTACCATATTTTCATGTATTTTGGTTATAGAAACTCACTAGCAGTTGCTGCATTTCCCACCCTCAGCTTATTCTCGGGTCAATCTATTTTCCTAGGTTTTCAGGTCAAAATTAGGTGCCTTGGCTTATATTCGGGTCGGCTTAAACTTGAGTATATATGGGTAGCAGTTGTTCTCTTAACAACCAAAGTGTGATGCAAATGGCGACAATTGCATTAACACTGGTGAACTTTGGGCTGTTGATTACCTAAACCTCATGACAGAAAGGGGTTTGGGTAAAACATCTGTAGTCCGATCCATGGTGTTGAAATGTTGGGCCTCTGAATTCTGCTGCTGACTTTGCAGAGGCCAGAATTAGTCACAGTACAGGATATGATAATAATTTTGTGTCGGAAAATATCCTGGGTTGAAAGGATTTTTTTTCTGGAGAAACTCTGCTCAAGGGACACCCGAATAAGGCTCATTTCAAGCTTGCCTGGCCAGTGGGAGGAAACATATGACCGGCCCGCTGAACCACATGACAGGCCCACGGCCTGGAAATTCTGGGCACCCCGATCTAAGACTTCTGGTTTCTGTTGCTTCCAGATTCCCTTCTATTGATGGATTGCTTCAGGGAGCTTAATTTTTTTTTGTTTTGGCCATTGTAGCTCATTTTTCCTCATTAGAGCTTCTTTTTAACACCCCTCCCCCCCAACTTTGAATTAGCAAAAACAGAAGATGAAAAGAGGAAAGCCCACAGGTATCCGAGGGCCATGAGTGCTTGCAGCTGTTTACATTGTAAAACTCATCAAGCACAATTTAGGTGCATCTCCAAAGCCATTAAGATGGGCATAAAACAATAATGAAATAGATCTGCTAATTGAAACAGGGAAAAGGGGGCAGCTTGTCAAGGAAGACTCGGAAGGTGGAATTTGGCAATGTAAACATATTGGTTTTTCCAGCCTGGTTTGGTTTTTTTAAGCTTTCAAGCGTCCTTTATTCATTTTAGTATCGTGCAAAACCTTCTCCAGGCATGGTTAGCCAAGAGACTGAAGGCAATTTTGAGGAACAAGCTCATGCCCCTATTATCTTTTAAGGAGAAATGTTTTCCATTAGAGAGACTCAATACTGAAGCAGCCACTCAAAGCGCTGACCTTCCAGAATCGGATTAGTTCCCTTGTGCCTTCCTTAGATTCCTGAAAACTAGTTTGAACCTCATCTGCCAGGACGAACCTCTTTGAATCCTGATGTGTCATGTTCCTTCTGCACAGCCTAAACGGATCTAGTCCAGTGATGGTGAACCTTGGCACTCCAGCTGTTCTTGGATTTCAAATCCTAGAAGCCCAAGAATCCACACAAATGGGTTTACTGCTTGTGTTCTTGGACTTCAGTTCCCAGAAGCCCAAGCCTCTGTGAATCTACGTGAATGGGTTTACTGTGTGTACATGCAGTAACCCCATTCGTGTGGATTCACAGGGACTTGGGCTTCTGGGTATTGAAGTCCAAGAACAGCTGGAGTGCCAAGGTTTGCCATCACAGATCTAGGCCTTCATTGCAGACATTCCAGCACTTCGGCATCTCAGCAGTTGTAAACAATTTTCCCAAGAGTCAGCCCTATGGAACAAATCAAAATAGCCCATCAAATCTTTTGCTTTTTGTGCTCTTGGGGTACATTTTTAATTTCTGTAATACATTGGTACAACATCAACAACTTCTCATGGTGTTTTCCAAAGGAACTATGGTGCTAGAAATCGAACTCTGAATGAGATGTTATGTATTCCCAGTGTTTGCTATATGGAGTTGAAACTTGGACATTGACTCAAGAATCTGAAAAGAGGATTGAGGCTTTTGAAATGTGGATCTACAGATGGATGCTAAGGATATCATGGGTTGACCATGTGACTAAGGTTGACGTATTGCGTCGGATGGATAAAGAACAAGAACTCTTTAAGACCATTAAGCAAAGAAAGCTCCAGTACCGTGGCCATATCATGAGGAACAACCTAAAGTATAGAATCCTCCAACTTGCTCTGCAAGGAAAGATCCCTGTGAAGAGAGGAAGCCCTGGACGTAGATGGACTTTATGGCTGAAGAACCTGAGAGACTGGTGTGGAAGGTCCTCAGAAGAAGTGGTCCAAGGAGCTAAGAACAGGAAGATGATTGCCATGATGATAGCCAATATCTGGAACAGATGATGATGATGATGATGATGAAGAGGAGGAGGAGGAGGTGGTGGTGGTGGTGTTAGGAATTAGGCAAACACATGCACCATTTTTATTATTCTGTTCCACTTTAAGAGGGAACATTTCTGAAGTGTCCTAAACCATGTAGATCTGTGCAGAACTTCCTGCTTGGCAGTGCATGGGTGTGTTTTGTTCAATCATGGAGGAGGCCTCATAATAACCCACAACTAGAGGCGACCCAAGTGACTTGGCTACCCGAGGCATGCAAATGAACATCATGTAAGAACTGGTCAGGTTATTTGGCTCTGAAGCCATTCTATTTTATGCAGCACCTAGGAATGCATCTCAAAGCCCTTCTCAGTGAAGCCTCTCCTGATGTTCTTGTCTGTCCCTCTGCCCCCAAGAAAAGGTGAAATAAAGGATGTGTTCTCAGCCAGTTCCTCCAGCTATGTAAAGATGAGACAAAGGTTTTTCTCTCCTGTCTCTTGAAGGCTGCTAGACTAATGTGAGTTGACAGCCAGAAGGACCAGAGATTGGCTGGGGTCTTACCCTGGGAAAGTCGTCTTTTATGAATGAAGAGCAGCCATTTCCAGCAGAGGAAGCGGGTGAAAAAGCAGAGCTGGAGGAGATGAATTCCCAAAGTTGAGCCGGGAGAAATGATTGCTACTTCAGGTCCCTTAGAGGCTGGACAAATGATTTATTCTGTTTTGGGAAACTAATTAGGCAAGGTTGGAGAAGTTCAGTGTGTGGCAATTTTGCTGACAGGCCTCATCTGTTGATGGGTTGGAGGAACAGAGGAGAAAACCCTCCCAGGAACTGAAGAGAACTTAGAGGTCTGGACAGAATTAACTTGTATTCTTCATCCCATGACCGGATGGGATTCAAATCTTTGGAAAGGACCCTTTTGGAAATACCTGGGTGTATCTTATGGGTGTATCTCCTGCCAACCTAGCAGTTTGAAAGCAAGAAATTGAAAGTAGATAAGCCTTTCAAGCAAGGGTAACCTTTACCTGTCCTAGTCCTTATGAGGTGTAGGAATGTACAGGAAGAAGGAAGAGGAAAAGGTGCCTGGGAGGTCTTCCCAATGGTGACGGCATCTCTTCGAGAGTTTCTCCTTCCTTTACTCTGTTATAAACCTCCATTGAACAAGCCATTGCAGCCTGCCTCTGACAGCTCTGTGCAGACTCTGTGCCTATTATATTCAATTTGAGCCTCTTATTTGCGCAAATCAAGTGACATCTGCATCATTAGTATAATCTGCATAAATTACAGCGCACATGTGCATCTATGCCTGTGTGGAGGCTGAACTTGCAAAACTAGGCCTACTGGCTTGTGGAATTGGTGATGGTTGGTTTCCCTGACACGTCCCAGAGGATCCTGGGCCAGGCACCTTCCACATGTCCGCCCATGGCATCACAACATCCACCATGTCTTCAGGTTTCTTCTGACCCTCACTGCGCATAACAGCATCAGCAAGAGGAGTTTGCAAAGTAAGAACCCAGAACAGAGAGTCTATTCTAGGAGAGTCCAGATATCAATGCCCAAAAGGCAAGCCGAAGTCTGTTTACTGGTAGTCCGAGCAAGTGTCTGATCCAAGGGGTGTCCAGGGGTGTCGCCAGGCTTGGCAGAGAGGTCAGGGTCATGGCAGATAGGTCAAGGTCTCGGCAGGCAATCTGGAGTTGAGCAGGGTGTCGGTCTTTGCATGAGAGTTGTACCAATAATGGAAGGCTGCAACAAGCTTGCTTATAAGCCTTCCAGCAAATCGGATCAGCTGGGAGCCTTCTTTGGTACTTTGCTGTAGCCTGCCTGCGTCTCAGGTGTAGCTCCTTTCTGGACCTCTCCCTAACTGAGGGCTGATCCCTGTCAGAGGCAGGCTCCTGATCTGACAAGTCAGCTGCTGGGGAAAACAGATGTGGGCCAGGTGCAGGCTGAGATCCCTGGCTCAGGCCCTCCTCAGGCTCTGGAGTGGGCAGAACTGGGGTGGGCACGGGGCCATCCTCAGAGTCTGATGAGGATGGGATCACAACATTTAATGACGTTCCTTCCCCAGTGAGTGCCTTCCTCCGTCTTTTAATTTGGTTTTGCTCTTGCGCACCCTCTAGAATGTATCAACTGCTGTTCTCTTCAGAGTATATCTTCAGATGGATAAAGGGAGGCCCTGTTGCGGTGACTGTACCCAACCGTACATGGCTGGGATGCTTTTCTCAGCTTTGGCCTTCAGCTTTGGCTAGTAGTCAGTTAGCCAGCCCAGGACAAGACTTGGCTCACTCTTCTTTTGACTGACAGTTGCTCAATGCCTTCTTCTCCAAGGCGGTAGGATTTGCAAACAAAGAAATGCATTAGAATAGAAGTTTGTCTAAGAGGGGGCATGGGGGTGGTGTAAGAAGGATGTGTGTGTGTGTGTGTGTGTGTGAGAGAGAGAGAGAGAGAGAGAGAGTGAGAGAGAGAGTGAGAGAGAGAGAATAGCACAGCAGTGCTCAAAGCTTTTTCACAGTGCCTTACAATGGCTTCATTGGAAGATGATGAAGAAGACATCTCTCTCTCTCCAATCCCCTGTTTGCAATTAAGCTAGCAATTGCTTCCAAAGTGGTGGTTATTATTTTTAAGAAGTGCATAGACATCCCAGCGACTCCAGATTGAAGGAAACAAGTCGTCTTGGGAGCAGAACAGACTCGGGAGATAATTGCCAGTGCTCACTTAAGGCATCTTATTGGGTCTCCCAGAACTAGACACAGTGTGCCACCCGAGCAGTATGTTGTTGGCACAACAACGCTGACAGTTTGTGGAGATGGAAGGGGAGGCAACGGGAGGAGGAGGAGGAGACGGCACAGACTTTGCCAAGCAATCTGGAAGGAACAAGGGATTCCAAACCAGCTCCCTTAATCCATCCTTTCTTTGCCGGTCTTTGTGCCTTTTGTGGCTACTCTGGGGCAAACCAGTGGCCTTGTGGCCCCTCTTGAAGTGCCAGGGCTGCAGAAAGACGAGGCTTCAAGTACAAGGGTGTGAGCAAAATGAAGCAATTGCACTGATATACCTGCCCTCCATAGCTAATTAGCATTTTGCCCCCAACATGCTGGGTACTCATTTTACCATCCTCAGAAAGATGGACGGCTGAGTCAGCCTTCAGCCCCTGTAACTGTTCTTCTTCTTCATGGTCCCCTGTGAATCCACTTGAGTGGGTTGACTGTGCATATGAGCAATAAACCCTTTCATGTGGATTCACAGAGACCACAAACAAGAACCGGAAAGAGTGTAGGGCACATGTACTGACTTGGGCTTCTGGGAATTGAAGTCCAAGAACAGCTGGAGTGCCAGTAAACCCATTCTTGTGGATTCACAGGGACTTGGGCTTAATTGAAGTCCAAGAACAGCTGGAGTGCCAAGGTTTGCCATCACTGCCCTTGGAAGAAAGTCTGAAGGAACTGGGCATGTTTAGCCTTGATAAATGGAGACGGAGAGGGGAGATCGGGTGATGATGGCACTCTTCAAATTCCTGAAAGATGGTCATAAAGAGGAAGGGAAGGATCTGTTCATCATCCGGGAGTGAAGGACATATAATGACAGTACACAGAGATGAGCCCCATCCATGTAGAGTTGGCCTTTCGACCAAGGGAGTCCTTGACCTTTGCTAGCACCTTTATGTACACCAATGATGTTCAGAGAGACAAAAGTTGCGCAAGAGCCAAAGGAAACGACAGCTGCTACAAATTGTGCGTCGTCAGATCTGTAAGTGGGATTTAAAATATCAAAATGGAGTAGCAAATAACAATAATAATAATATTCATACTGGATGCTTTCCGCTGGTGAAACAGGAAGAAGATAACTCAGAATTGGCGAGGAATTCACATGAGCATTCCAGATGCATCCCTGATCATTATGCAGCGCTCCTGTGTACAGAGTGCTTGGCAATTTTTAAATAACACAGGCCTTTAATTCTGCAGCCATTGCTTCATAGAGACAGAGAGAGAGAGTGCAATTTGCAGGGCCTGTGTTGGCAAGCTGGAAGTTTGCCGTAAACCTATTAAGAATTTTTATTTCCATCTGGTGCTCAGACTTGTAGCGTTCAACTGGCAAGTGATATTTTTGGGCCGCACAGCATGGACTCCGTGAATCATACCAAAGAGGTGTCTGTACATCTGTGGAACGGTACCTGAGACGGTCTTGCCATGATCTCTGCTTTTGGGGGTTGGCGAGCGTCAGGCAGAGAAGATACCAACAAACAAGCAGGAATGCCCACCTTCTTTGGAACTAAGAACTGGGAGAAAGATGTTAACTTCACTCCAGCTGTTCTTGGAGTAAAATTCCCAGAAGTCCAAGTCCCTGTTCTTGGACTTCACAGGGACTTGGGCTTCTGGGAATTGAACTCCCAAGAACAGCTGGAGTGCCAAGGTTCGCCATCGCTGTGCAACATTTGCTCAAGGTTCCTCTTAATTTCTCTGCAGGAAAAAAAAGTCCTTTGGCTGGAAATAGAAGGAGAGTAAAAGAGTTGGAGGGACTTTGGTGGCAATGCTGTGTCTTGTTGGGCTTTTGCACAGAGCGACAGAAATGTTTCTAAAGAATGTTGCCTCAACATGGTTCACTTCCAGCTGGCTTATGGATTTTCCTGTACCAAAACTGTGTGACAGCCTTCTGTTGCCTTTTTAGCTGTGTTTCCACATTTAGGGCTGTGTTAGTGCCATTTTTTTAGTTGTTTGTCTGCTGGGGACTGCAGTGGCTCAAGTGTTTAAGACGCTGAACGCGATGACTAGAAGGTCGGAGTTCGATTCCTGAGTACTCCATGACGAAGTGAGCTCCCGTCTCTGTCCCAGATCCTGCCAGCCCAGCAGTTTGCAAGCAAGAAATTGCAAGTAGATAAACAGGGACCACTTTGGTGGGAAGGTAAACAGCAAAATGGCCGTCCAGCCCCCAAAGCTGTCTGAGGGAGCATGGCTTGGTCTGCAGCTTTAAAAGGTTGAGAACTCCTGGTGTAGAGTGTTGTAGTCCATCACATCTGGAGAGACTCCTTCGGGCTCTCACACCAGTTCTCCCTGCATTGGCCGTGGGCATTTATAACAGAATGGAAGAATAGACATTTATCATCACCATGGCAACCTCTGATGATGATTTATTAAACGGCACTCTTTTACGCCCAGGACAATGCATTCAGCGGGCCCGAACTGTCCCGAGAATTTGTTCCTCGCCCCTTGAAAGGGACTTAAAAGAAGAGGCAGAAAACAATGGGTACCATTTCTACAATGCAGAAGTCACAGATTATTAATTGGTTCTTGCTGAGGCTGGTTGTGGCTGGAAATGCGGTTTGCAACAAGCAAGGGGTTATTAATTTTAAGCCTCTGCCCAAAATCCTGGCAGACAACACTCGACATTTGGGATTTAGGAAGGAAGAAGCCAAAGAAGGAGTATTTATAGCACAGAGTACATCTCCTAAGCAGGAGGAAAAGGAGGAGACCCCCGGCCTTTGCAAGGAGACTATTGATTGGAGACCCTCCTCGTTGATCTCTAGCTTGCAATTCTTTGCTCATTAGAGGATGGGTCACCTCCCTTTTGAGTGAATTTGCTACACATGTTTTATAGCAGCGATGGTGAACCTTGACACTCCAGGTGCTCTTGGACTTCAATTCCCAGAAGCCCAAGTCAACACATCTGCTGATCAGGGCTTCTGGGAATTGAAGTTCAAGAACACCTGGAGTGCCAAGGTTGGCCATCACTGTTTTATATCATCTGGATCCATAATATTGATTCTGACCAGTGAAGTCGTAAGAAACAAGATTCCAGAGCCTGGAAAAGTTACATTTTTGGCTACCCCTCCCAGAATTTCCCAGCTACCCCTGGACACGTGATGGTTGGAAAACTCTGTAGTAAAAAATGAAAACGTTTTGAGCTCTGGCACAGGTTTATCTTTTTGCAATCAATGCTGTCATTTGCTTTAAATCTCTCCTCGGCTTGTGTCTGTTTCGGTGCATGGATTGTTGCGTGTGCGCCTTTCTTTTCGTAAGTCAGCACAAGCTTTTGTATTAAAAATTATTTTCCTAGGCAGACAAGCCCCAGCTTATTTTCTCATCTTTTTTTAAGAGAGCAGCAAAACTATTTTATTTTCCATCTGACTTACCCTGTTTTAATTCTGTGTAAAAGACTGAACATTTTCTTCCAACCGCTTGTGTCGTTTCTCACATTTTTATTGTAGAGTTCCTTGATAGGGTGCAATTTGATGCTCAGTAAGGATGAATCTAACTTGAGAGAGGCCACGTTTCTGACGTTTGTTCTGAGCACATTTGAAGAGGATGATGTTCCTTCCCCCCAAGCCTAGCTGGTGTTATGCCCAGTGATGGGATGTCCCCGGTTCCAGACGGTTCCCTGGAACCGGTAAGAACAATTTCGGAGGGTTCTCCGAGAGGGTAGTCTATTTTTAAGGCGTCCGGTTCCGGACGCCTGAAAAAAAGAAAATTTTTTTTTTTAAATTGGAGCCAAAATGGCTCCAATTCAGTGCGCATGCGCAGAAGTCAATCTGACGCATGCGTGCTGCAATTTTAAATTGCGCATGCGTCAGATTCTGTTTCTGCGCATGCGCACTTGTTTTTGCCGGAGCCGGACCATTTTGAAGTGGCTCTGGCAGTGGCGGAGGGCTTAGGAGGAGGAGCCGTGCCTAGCCGGGCGGCCCAGCGCTCCCAGCCGCAACTCTCCATGGGCGCCCCAAGCCTCGGCGCTCGGCGGTGTGCCTAGCCGGGCGGCCCAGCGCTCCCGGCCGCAACTCTCCATGGGCAGCTTGGGGCCGCCCGGCTAGGCGCGCCGCGGAGCGCCGAGGCTCGGGGCCGCCCGTGGAGAGTTGCGGCCGGGAGCGCTGGGCCGCCCGGCTAGCTAGGCGCGCCGCCGGGCACCAAGGCTCGGGGCCGCCCATGGAGAGTTGCAGCCGGGAGCGCTGGGCCGCCCGGCTAGGCGCGCCGCCGGGCACCAAGGCTCGGGGCCGCCCATGGAGAGTTGCAGCCGGGAGCGCTGGGCCGCCCGGCTAGCTAGGCGCGCTGCCGGGCACCAAGGCTCGGGGCCGCCCATGGAGAGTTGCAGCCGGGAGCGCTGGGCCGCCCGGCTAGGCGCGCCGCCGGGCACCAAGGCTCGGGGCCGCCCATGGAGAGTTGCAGCCGGGAGCGCTGGGCCGCCCGGCTAGGCGCGCCGCTGGGCACCAAGGCTCGGGGCCAGCCCCAACAGTCCCCATTGTAAGAGGGGTTTGTGTTTGGGGTGGGTGGGTGTTTGGGTGTATTTTTATTTAATTATTATTTTATTTATTTATTTTATTAACGGTTTTGTGGGGGGGGGTTTGAGGGGTGTGTGTGTGTGTTTTATTTTTATTTTATTTATTTTATTTTTGGCCCCGCCTACAACGTCATGATGTCATGACGTTGGCTCCACCCATGACGTCATGACGTTAGCTCCGCCCCCACTGTGATGACGTCAGGGTGGGGTACTAAATTTTTTATCATCCCATCACTGGTTATGCCCCATTCTCCAGGACTCTTACTTACAACCACTAGGAGTGTGAAACCTCCTTCTGTGCACTGGACCATCCTAGCACATGAAAGACCCCCTTGCCATGGGTCTTCCTTGTATACATTAGTCCAGTCCAGAGGCACTGGAGATTCTTTGTTGGGGTTCTGGGACACCTGTGAGACACCTTCACAGGACTCCTTGACCTTTCTTACTTTTGCTCCTCAAGGTTGTCTTCAAAGGGATACTGTCTCAAGGAGAGGTCTACGTTCTCCTCTTCCTTGAGTTCTCCCTAGACTGCCTCCACATCTTCCATCTGCCACACCCTTTCTTCTTAGGATGTTTTTAATTGCAAAGGTGCAATTAAAAACATCCTAAGAAAGGAACAAAATAGGTCAATGTCAAGGTCTCCTTTGCTCGAAAGCCAGTCATATCCAACTCAGTGCTCATCTCCAAAGAGTCAGTGCTGTCTGCATTTTGTGCATTATATGCAATTTGTTCAAAAATGATTCTTGGCAAGAGCAAAAATCCCCATCGAGAGAGGCAAGACCAGACAGACAAAGTGTGATCCACTCTTCCATGCCCGCCTTGTGTAGTTTCATGTTCTCATGCGTGAAACCAGTGTGTGTGTGTGTTTATATGTCTAACCTGGAGATGTTTGAGTGACGGCGGGCCTTTCCAATGCGTGGCACCCCATCCTCTTTGAACTCGGGAGTCGTTGCCAGCTGGTGACCTCACAGAAAGACAAATTGCCATTGTGTTAAGCGACTGCTTAGTGCTCTTCTGGCTGGGCAAGCACAGAGCCTGCCTTTTGTATTTGATTACTCGGTCCATGCGCTTCTCCTGTGGCACGCTGCAAAGCAGCAGTCAATATTCTCTATCTGAGCACTGAGGCGGTGCAGTGGGAGCCTTTTGGAAACCCCTTCCTCGCGCATCCGTGGCTGGCCAGCATTTTCTGCACCAGCAGCTTGAAAAATACACAGAATCTCCTGAGACTGGTTAAGAAGGAAGTGGTAATAATAATAATACTAAAGGCCAGGGGAGAAGTGGCAGAAGAAATGCCCCCCCCCTTCCTTTGCGCCGGGGAGAGTAGACGGAAGTGGCTTTTCAAAGCCAATGATGCCTGCTTTGTGCCTTCGCAGAACTTTCACCCCTTCTGTCACTTCACCTTTCTTGCAGTTGTTTCCGAGCACAGATTGGGTCATGTGTAAACTGACAAGCAGAGCAATTGACTTGAAGTCAGGCTGGATTAACCCACCTGCTAAATATGATGTGAGAAGGCAGCAGATCCAGCCCATGGCACCATTTCATGTGGCCCTCCACCTTCCAGTAGCATTTGAGAAACAAAATGGCCACACCCTTTGAAGCTGTTGGGGCAAAATGGCCACTCCATTGTGCAGGCAGGGCAAAATGACTGCATTTCACTTCCGCTTACAGGAGCGATGAGGGTGGGGTGAGCCAGACGAATTGGCGTTGGGGGCTGGATCTGGCCCACAGGCCACAGTTTCGGCACCCCTGTTCTAAGGGGGTGATGCAGATTCATCTTGCCCTTGTCTACTTAAAAGTATAAGGTTCTGATGTGATTAAAGCCATTTTAGCTGGTTGATCTGGGGGATTATATTTGCATGGGCGTGAAAACAATTGTGCTAAAGCAGGAAGCATGATTGCTTTGTGTTTTTGGAAATGTGTCACAGGCGCTGCCTGAAACGAGGCAATCCTTCCTATGCTGAAAGGGGGAAAGAGGATAATTTTAAAAAGAGGCTACTTGTTCTCTATAGTTTTTATACTAGTAAAACGTGTGCCTGGTTTTAAGCTGTGCCAGTTTAATGGAGGGGAACTGTTTAAGCAACATATTATTTTGGGAATGGGTGGGCGTTAGGATGACTGCTCATTTCTCATAATTTCTGTTGCTTCGACTTGAGAAGACACCTCGACATGATAATCCCATCTGCTTCCTCACCTCCAGGCACAAATGAAACGCTGAGCATAGTTTTCCTTCTCATCTAGGTTCCCACAATTTCCACAAACATCTCCATGCAAAACTAATATGTTTTTTTTCCCTGTTTGAAAAGCATAATAAATGCATACAGCAAACACAGAAATACCGGCTGACGGTTTAAAAAAAAGAGAGAGATCTGCTTTTGTGTCCGGATCAAACTTTAAACTGCCAAAATTATACCACCTTCTTGGCTTTGTTATTGGCGAAAATTAAATCCTCATTAGGTACATGAGTCCAGTATTAATCGACAGACCAGCCAATGAGCCGGTTTCTGTATCTCTCCACATTCATTCACACAGGATGTCTTTTTAAAAAGATGCAAACACCCCATCCATTGCTTGTAAATTTAAAAATACATGCAGCAAAGCAGCAACCCTGGTTGTTCTTCAGTTTTGCCACCGTTTGTTTTAAAGCAAGAGTTCTCAACCTTTTAAAGCCAGGGGCCATTGGGTCATGCTCCCTCAGACAGCTTCGGGGGCCGGAAGGCCATTTTGCCCTTCCTCTGTCACATGGCACTTTTATTGAAATGGCCGGGACAATTTTTCCAACCTTGAGTCCGGGACAGTCCCAGTTTTCCGGGATGTATGGCAACCCATGGTGGTGGTGGGGGGCACATGAAATGGAACCATGGGCTGCATCTGGCCCATGGCAAAATGAGCAGAGGAGGAACCACTTCACTATTGTGATTCCTAGCAGTCATGGAGGCAGAAGAGGCCATGCAAGATGGACTGGTTGAGAAGGTGCACCTTGTCCATATCCTCAAGGTTGCGGCAGTCCAAGTGGTGAGATTCAGCCGGTACACCCCGGTACGGCTGTACCGGTAGTAGAAATTCCAGCTGGCCATTCCCATCTGGTTGCCAGAGCCTTGGGTCACACCCAGCAAGTCACATGTCCACATGTCCATGCCCACCCAGTCACATGTCTACCTGGCCACGCCCACCATGCTATACCCACAGAGTAGGTAGTAAAAATTATTGAATCCCACCACTGGGCAGTCCATTGCAGTCCCAGTGTTGAATCCTGCATGTCTCATTTCATATGTGCCGCAGGTGATGGCTCTGTGATAATTGCGCGTGGGTCTCTTCATGGCAAGCTGAGATCCACCTTACAGAAATTCACACCAATGGGATATCTCCTGCTTCAGGAAAAACATGGATTCTCAGGTACGAGTTGCAGCCCCCGGCATCTATTGCAAGTTTTGCATGGAGACTTTTTCTTGTTTTTTTGCAGTGCAGATTAATCAATGTTCCAAACGAGCTCCGTGGGGGATTGAGGCTGTAATTGGTTTCAGATGACACTTTGCCGAGTCAATCTGTGAAACAGCCGAGTGTAGACACAGATCAGCAGTTCCAGCTGTCTCCACTCACACCCACAAACACACACACACAACTTCTTGTGGCTTTTTAAAGTGAAGCTCTCCTTCCCCATCCTTAAAATTGCCTTTTTGGGTGTTTTTGTCCTCAATTTAGGCTTTGCTGCTCTTCTTAGCGTGTTATTCTGAGGACGTTTTCAGATGTTCAACTTTTAACCAAAAACCATTGAAGTTGGCCCTTGTTGACAGCCAAGAAGGAGCCCAACACTATACACCCCCTTGCTTCATTTATTAAATAAAAAGACTGTATTTAAGAGTTTAAGTGGCTGGGATAGTGTTTGAAAGCATCCAATCATCTGGAAGTTAATCACCCCTCCCATTATCCACATTTTTCTGTGTCGTGTCCTCTTCCCTTATCATGTTGCAGTGCATGTGCTGGATCAAATCTTACAGACCCGAGTGCTGCATGACAGAATGAGCGCCTGTCTCTGTCTCAGCTCCTGCCAACCTAGCAGTTCGAAAGCAAGAAATTGCAAGTAGATAAATAGGGACCACTTCGGTGGGAAAGGTAACAACTTTCTCATCTACTTTGGCATCTAGTCATGCCTGCCACATGCCCACAGAAACTTCTGCGAACGCAGACAAAGCGCTGGCTCTCTGGCTATAAATGGAGATTGTGACATTTTCTTGGAAGTAACTAACATATAAACACGATAGTTACTTTTGAATTATGAGTTACTTTACATTTTTAATACCTTCAAGAATAACTAACTGGTAGGAAGCGGCTTTTAACTATGACTATAAGAATTTGTTTCCCCCCTTCAAAGGGAATTTCCAAGCCCCGGTCAGTTACGGGCAGGTAATTAAGCCTGGCTAAGAATAAAACGTAGTGATATAATTTGCAGGTGGGTGTTCTGTTGCATAATATTTGCGTGTTCTCCAAGGTGTCGGCTGTTGGACAAAGTGACGGGATGAAAGGAATCGTGCCAGTTAAAATTTTATGTATTTATGCATTATTATCGCTTGACAGTCAGGAATAATATCCTCTGCCTTTTATCCTGCTTTCCCCCCTCTTTCGAAGCTTGTAGTCTTTTCTTTAAAATAAAATAAAATAAAAAGGAGTTGCTGAAACAAAGTGTAGAGGGAGAGTGAATTAAACCCTAGTTAGGGTGACTTGGCTTCAAATGTTTCCAAATCTTAGATCTTCCCTCTTCCCCCGTGTCTCGCTGGCAGAGGCTTGGCGCATTGAGATACCCTTGGCTGTTCAAAGGTAGATCAGTTTACAGCAAGACTTCCTTTGATGTTTTCACCTACAGAACTGTCAATGCGCAACCAGCGCTGTTATTTCACATTGCATGTGAAAGATTTACTCAAAGGTTAATTTCAGAGCATGTCAAGTTTTATGCCATTAAAAGCAGAACCTTTTTTTCCTCCTTGCTGGAACTTTACAGGGGCTGCCATGGCTCAGTGGTTAAGAAGCTCGCCTTGTTTGCTGGAAGGCTGGGAAGATGGCAGTTCGAAACCCGGGGACTGCATGACCCAGGGACTGTCCCAGCTCTTGGGGACATGAAAGGAGCCTCATTCAAGCATTCCCTGAGCGGAGTTTCTCCCACAAAAATCCTTTCAACCCAGAATAATTTGTGTCACAAAATAATAATTATTATTAATGGGGCAATGATTAGTGGGCAAGAATGATGGTTTGCCTTTCGTGCTCATGTACATAAACCAGAGAGGGCTAGCAGGGAAGCATCACCAAGTCTTCAAGAACAGTGATGGCAAACTTTGGCACTCCAGATGTTCTTGAACTTCATTTCCCAGAAGCCCCTGATCGGCAGGAGTGCTGACTTGGACTCCTGGGAATTGAAGTCCAGGAACACCTGGAGTGCCATGTTCACCATCACTGTTCTAGAAGGTCTATTGTTATGATGACCTTCCTTGTACTTCTGTCTGTGCTGGACAATGCTTCAATATAATTTATGTAAATCAAATCAATGTATGCAAATAGCCTCATTGTGTACAAGTGTGCACTATTCACACTCTTTATACCAGTCCTTGATAGCTTTGGATTTTTAGAAAGTGGAATGGTACTTAATTTGGCACTCAAGAAATGTCTACTCATGTTAAATCAAGAAGGGGGACATTAGAAACCTTGAGTTGTAAGGACTGGTCTTAATATATATTGCAGTAATAATTTCATGTCAGAAAATATTCTGGGTTGAAAGGATTTTTGCGGAAGAAACTCCGCTTAGGGAACGCCCAAATGAAGTTCCTTTCATGTCACCAAGAGCTGGGACAGAAACAGGTGCTCAATCTTTCATGGAGTACCTGGGTCTTGAACTGCCAACTTTCCAGCCTTCCAGCTAACAAGGTGAGCTTCTTAACCACTGAGCTACCTCTGCCCCTACTGGTCTTAATGATATTTCAATATCTGTCAGGCAATATTTGTAATGTTCTGTGTAGAACTGTAGTTCCCATGGAGCAAGGACCAATGGACTTAGGGTACAACAATACTATTTATTTATTTAATACCCCGTCCATCTAGGAGATTTTCCTACTCTGGGCGGCTAACGTGGTTAGTGGCACCTTCAGTGGTGAGGGTCTTTATAGCTATGGCATGCTGGGATTTGTAGTTTGATGAAGAGGCAGGGAGAAATCTCTGCTGTGAGGCTCAAATGCAATGAACTAAACCTGAGATTTGTACCTAAGGATTCCACAAGATGGAGCCATGATAGCTTTAACATGGGATCAAAGGGATGTTGCTGTTTAGTGCAGACACGACTTTGATGGGAACAAGAGGGTTCCCGTCTCCCTAAATTACTCTCCATCTTGACAGCCTGCTGAGCTGCTTAATGCCTTCTTGACTTTCAAACTAATTGAACTGTTTCTTGGTACCTCTTCAGGTCTTGTTCTTCTTAGATGTTCAAGGGGACTTCTGGGTTCCAGTGAAACTATTTTGGTCAACAGAGTAGATATTGAGCCATGATTGACTTGCAATCGGGGATGGAAGAACACCAGTGGTTCTATCATTAACTGCCTAGAGCAGGGGTCAGCAAACTTGGCTCTCCAGATGTTCTTGGACTCAATTTCCCAGAAGCCCCTGATCAGCAGGGGTACTGACTCAGGCTTCTCGGAATTGAAGTCCAGGAACACCTGGAGAGCCAAGTTTGCAGACCAGTGGCCTAGAGCAGTGATGGCAAACCTTGGCACTCCAGGTGTTCTTGGACTTCAATCCCCCAAAGCCCAAGTTCCTATGAATCCACACAAATGGGTTTACTGGCACTCCAGGTGTTCTTGGACTTCAATTTCTAGAATCCACACAAATGAGTTTACTGTGCGTATGTGCAGTAAACCCATTGGTGTGGGTTCACGGAGACTTGGGCTTCTGGGAATTGAAGTCAAAGAACACCTGGAGTGCCAAGGTGCACCATCACTGGCCAGTGAATGTTTTCTTGACAGGCTGTATAGAGAGGCTGTCAGTCTGCCCATCTATAAAGCTAGCATTTCTAGAATGCAAGATAATACTATACCCTCACCTGCAACTTCTGCATCCATATGCGTATTTCTCTATTGCATTGAAAAGCAAAGCCAGCACAGTGAGTTTCATGGGGAGAAAGCAGGGTCTCTTTTTACCTCCCCCCCTCCTGATGCAACGATTTCTGGCAACTCAGGATGGCTGATAGCCAACCAAATTGGTCGATGAGATAACACCCCTATTACTCTCCACTTTCATGCTGAGTTGTTGGATCATGAAAAGCAATGAAACAGAGTCCCCGTTGGAACACCAGCACTTGAGCTTCTCTAGGTCAAGGATAATGGGGGGGAACTATCAAAGTAGAGTGAAATTTGCTTGGGACACTTCAGAAACCAGCAGGGGTACAACAAAGAGTTGGTTTCACAGTTGGCTCCTGGATCTCTCAGCCTAGACCAGTGATGGCCAACCTTGGCACTCCAGGTATTCTGGGACTTCAATTCCCAGAAGCCCTGGTCAGTAGGAATGTTGACTTTGGCTTCTGGGAATTTAAGGTCAGGAACACCTGGGTTGCCAAGGTCTGCCATCACTGGCTTATACTGACTAGGACGTTCTGAGAGCTGCAGCCCCAAACCCTAACTTTCCTACCTGTATCTTGCCTCCTCTGCTGATTACACCTGAAACCTGCCCTCAAGATACACCTGTCTTCAGGTGACCTCCTCACAAAAGGAGGTCTCTATTGGCCAGCTGACCTTCAGGTTGAATGCCATGGTACTTATTCATTCATTTGCTTCGCACCTTTTTGAGCTGATGTTTGCTCAGAGCATCCCTCGATTATACCTGGCGTGCACTGGTCCTACCTGATTTCGGAAGCTGGACAGAGCCAGGCTTGATAATCTTTTGAATGGCAGATCAGGGATCTCCAGGGAAAGCTAGGGAAAAATCATGCCAGCATTGATAGCCCTGCACTAAATAGATGGATGTCTTCTCCGGTTCCTCTTTGCAAGGGATGTGGTAGGCAGATCCCCAAGGGAAACACTTTGCTACCGAGAGAAGGAATGTGTGATCTTGTTAAAAATCAGCTAAAGCAGTTCTCAACCTTTTAAAGCCAGAGGCCGGGTCACGCTCCCTCCGACAGCTTTGGGGGCCAGATGACCATTTTGCCCTTCCTCTGCCACACGGCACTTCCGGCTGTGGTGTACCACATGAAATGGTGCCACAGGCTGAATCTGGCCCACAGGCTGCAGGTTGAGAACCCCTGAGCTAAAGTCAACATGGCCAATGGAAAGGTCTGGACAGCATTAGGAGGGATGGCATTTCCTTACCCCAACTCCATCGCTTCTGCTGCCTCCCTCTGGCAGCAGTTGGTAATACAAGAATGCCGTATTAACTTGCAAAAGTTTGTGCCCAGTTGGGCTCCTCTTTGCCAACGAGCCACTGACTTCCTAGCCACCATAGCAGACCTCCTACAGCCAAGTTTGAGGGCTGACTGTTAACTGTGTAGATGGCTTCCTCTTACCTAGCAGAACATGTCAGTCTTTGGTACCCAAGATGCCGTCTTTGGGGTTTCCCCTAAAAAGCTGTGACTTGGCCAATCTCTTCTTCTTTTTGTGTCCTGCTCAAACCCTGGACTACCAAAATAAAGCCATTTTCTTGGCTTGGTCGTTGGCCAAACTCAAGTCCTCATTGGTGCATCTTGTGGCAGGAATGGCCAGACCAGCAAATGAGCCCATGGATTCTGTGCCTCTCCACATTCACACTGCGTGTTGTTGTCCACCAGCAGCCCCTATTTGAGCATGTGGGTCTTTCATTTAGGGACTCCAACCCTCAGCCTGTTCAGGATCCTCCAAGTGACATAAGTGAGGTCGAATTCCTCAGCCATCTCCTCCTCCTTTAATGTCTGTTCCTTGTCCAGTGACTCCTTCCTCCATCTTCTAACTTGGTTTTGCTCTTGAGGACCCTCAAGAATGTTTGTTCTTTGACCAAGCTGCCACTAGTAGTGATGTGCTAGTGTCAAACATTCGGTTCCCTTTAGCGCACTGAATCCTTTGCCGCCTCAAAATAATCTTGACACATTTTCTACACTCCCACCTTTTCTCTCCTGTAAAAAGAACAGGCTTTCCCCCCTTATTCTAATTAAGAACTGTTGAATTTACACAAGAACAGCCATGCCGTCCCAAAGCTCCTGGTGGATTTTACACTGTGTGCTTAAATAGACCAGGATAGGAGGATGACAATACAAGGTGGTAAATGAGTCAATGCAAAGGTTTGCTCAGCAGCCAAATTTTAGGATTAGGCAGTAGCTATTTTTTTAAAAAATTTGCTTCTCCTAGCAGAATGAAAATTAGCAAAAGGATTAAAGCTGCCATCGTGTCCATAAGTGCTACAAATTAAGTCTCATTGTGCTCAGTGGAACTGAGCCCATAAGGTTGTGATTTTAATAGTTGCTTAAATGAAATGATAGCTTTTGAAAAATGTTTGAGAAATGTTACTTGTTGCATCACTTGAGTATTTTATCCCTGCTTTGTACGTTGCCTTGCTTCGTTACATCTTCGTCACCATGTGGTAGGCGTGACTAGAAATTGGAACACTGTTACCTTTGCTGCCAAAGTGGTCCCTATTTATCTACTTGCAATCTCTTGCTTTCAAACTGATCGGTTGGCAGGCGCTGGGACAGAGACGGGCGTTCATTCCGCATGCATTCCATCTTAGGTAAAGGCAAAGGTCACTGTTGCTCAAAAGCCAGTCGTATCTGACCCTAGGGTTCAGTGCTCATCTCTGTTTCATTGCCGAAGAGCCAGTGCTTTCTGCACCTGCAGATGTTCCCATGGACATGTGGAATGCATGCCTAGACACTGAAGTGCATGGAACGATGTTTACCTTCCCACCGAAGTGGTCCCTATTCATCTACTTGCAATTTCTTGCTTTTGAACTGCTAGGTTGGCAGGAGCTGGGACAGAGACGGAAGCTCACCCTGTCATGTAGTACTCAGGTCTCAGACTGCTGACCTGCTGACCTTCTAGTCATCACATTTAGCATCTTAACCGCTAAGCCACCGCAGTCCCTTTTCGGGGAGCACCCCTCTGCTAACCAGATCATGATGGTGAGCATGATACTAGGATGGGGTAGGCATACCTTGAGCATGAGGAACATTTAGTAATTGTCCTTTTATGAAAGAGAACTGAGAGAGCAGCAGGTTCTTGTCATGGTTCAGTGGTGCCTGTCCCTTAGCAGGAATCGCAGTGCCAATTGTTTTGACGTAAATGCGTCACGTTGCTTTGCAAACACGTCGGGAGGTGTTTTAATGTTCTTGTAATGAATCAGTGGGCAGCATCCAGAGTCTCAAGCCATCTCAGGTCTGGAGCGCTGACAACGTCGGCAGGGAAGCCCAGGGCAGGCTGGTCGCCAAACGCTATTGTTGCTTCTGACAAGGAGGAAATTAAGTCCTCTTGATCTCGTGCCCAGCCTGTACCGAGAGTTGCGTGCAGCCATGGAAAGGGTTTTCATCGTGTTTGGGGAGATGGAAACCCACTTCCTTTGCAGGGCCGCCCAAGAGGCAGACCTTTTCCCAGGCTCCAACACCCGTTCCTTTCAGCACAGGATCTGTCCCGCTGTCTTATGCATCCACTGTAGAGGCTGCAGGTTTAGCATTTCCATTGATCCCAGTGAGTCCCTATAAGCAGTGAGAGAATGAGAAAGAGAAAGAGAGAGAAATATGTTCTGAAGCCATATAAACAAAACCATTTAGTGCGGATTAAAAACAACAGAAAGTCTTCTGGGATCTTCATGACCAGCATTTCCATTTCCTTTCCTTTTATTTCCATTCCATTTTTATGTGCATCCTCATCTTCTCCCAGTGCTGGGACTAAAAGTGGCTTGCAAATACACATTTAAATCAAAACCACCACCACCCCAGACTGCTAAAAACACAAGAAGGTGTAATTATTAAAACATCGTAATGTAAAATGGCTACTAAATTGAGGACAGTGGGAACATGAGCATGAATACTTTAGGACTATATAATGAAGGGGTTCTCAAACTTTTAAAGCCATGCTTCTGTCGGGGACACAGAGCAAGAGATGCCATAAGTGGAGCTGCACACCACATGTGCTCCAGATGTGCACAGGGATGAGTCAGTGGGTTGGGTTGGGAGGGGGAGGGAAGGGAAGAGAGGTTTTCTGCCTCTCCACTTCCCATGGTGAGACCCCAGCCTTCCTCTGCAGTGACAAGAAGCAGTTTTACAAAGCGCTCCCAAATCAATGAGTTCCCACAATGCGTAGCTGGATGTTATATTTCTGTTTACCCTGCGCACGGAAAATAACCCCCTATCGCGTGTGAGGCACAGCTCCGTAGGGTGTCAGAAAGAATAAAGTCGGGATTGTAAATACTTCCCTGTGCAATCTTTATCGCGGGAGTGCAATTCTTCCTCTCTGTTGGCTCCCATCTCCGCTGGGTTTATGCGTGTTTTGTGTTCTGGTGTGTTGCCTTGTCAATGGATGTATGCCTCCCCTTTGAATTCTGGTGGATCTCCCCAACAGCTTCCATCCCCAACCTTATTGTGGGACTCGGCAGGGCATCCCTGGTGCTCTTCCCTGAACATCCCCCCAGCTTTTGCGCCCAGCGGTGGGTCAAGAAGCAACAGTTAGAACAGGATACGGAATGACGGATTGGTTTGGAAGAGGAGTAAGACAAGGCTGCATTTTGTCACCCTGCTTGTTTAACTTATATGCAGAACACATAATGTGCAACGGAGGGCTGGATGTATCACAAGTTGGAATTAAAATCGCTGGGAGAAACATCAACAATTTGAGATATGCAGATGATACCACCATAATGGCAGAAAGTGAGGAAGACCTAAAGAAGCTCCTGCTTAGGTTGAAAGATGAGAGTGCAAAAGCTGGCTTGAGACTCAGCATCAAGAAAACCAAGATAATGGCAACAGGCCCTCTCAGTCCCTGGAAAATAGATGGGGAAGGAGTAGAAGCAGTGACAGACTACATTCTTAGGATCATAGATCACTGCAGATGGAGATTGCAGCCATGAAATAAAAAAGTGACTGATTCTTGAGAGGCAAGCAATGAGAAACCACATGATGGGTGGCATGGGCCAGATGAATTGGGGTTGTGGGCCAAATTTGGTCCACAGGCTATAGTTTGGGCACCCCTGCTCTAAAACAATAACAGAATGAAAATGCATTAAAGCTGACCTTTTTATTTAAATGATGAAGAATTACTTTTGCTTATCGTTTTTGGAATTACTTCACACACCCTTCAATAGTTCAGTGGTTGAAGTTTGGTCGAAACCTAAGTACACCCCCGTGTAACAGATGAATGGATTTACAACCACATGATGAATCGCCCCAAACTTCTTTAATCAGTCAAGGTCCCTTAAAACAAATCATTATTTTATTTTAATTTTTGAACAACTGCCTGATGCATCAGCAAATTGGAACAAGTTTTACGATATTGTCTTATCCGATCTCATTTTGTTTAATAATGTTTTCCTGAACCGCACATGAGACAGCCCAGTCCTACCACCGCCACCTGCCACCACAGGTTACCGTCTCCATGGCAACGGCATGATAAAACCAATCTGAATTCAATTCCAGGAGTAATGAGAGGAGATAATTTTGCACTCAATCAATCACTGTCGGCAGCTGCTATCAGCCAATCAGTCATTATGTCAGTCACACTCCTAGCAAACCTCCTTCTTGCTTGGGAAGAAGGCCCAAGGCGGAGGTGGGTGGGGAAACCACATTCCCACCAGGAGTCACCACATCATGGTTTCAGAAGTGGAGTCTACCGTGGCATTTTTGACTTGAAAGCCAGTGTTGCAAAAGATGGTTGGGTGGGATGGTGGCTGGACAGAAAGCAAATCCTTCTCAATACTCTTTCTCTGGGCTTCTGGAATCTGGAAAAGTGGTTTCTAACTTCTGGTCCTGCAAAGGCTTTGGAGTTCAACTTCTTCAATCTAGAGATGTTCAGAATGGTGTCCTGTGAAAACACAAGGCCACACTCCTGGCTATTGTCCTTGGTGTATGGAACTTCTAGGACCATGATGGTGACCTTGGCACTCCAGGTGTTCTTGGACTTCAATTCCCAGAAGCTCAAGCCAGCGCTCCTGCTGATCAGCGTTTCTGGGAATTGAAGTCCAAGAACACCTGGAGTGCCAAGGTTCACCATCACTGTTCTAGTAGTTGAAAGCCAAAACATTTCAAGGACCAAAAGTTGAGTATGATCCAGAGGAACTTCTAGAGGAATTCTTGTGTTTCTCTGTCTTCTCTACCAGCAAAAGTAAGAAGGAATCTTGTGACCTTTTGAACACATTTTATTTGATATAAATGTTTTGAAGTATCAAGATACTGTGGTCTTCAATCCTGTCCTTTTGACTTGAAAGCCAACATTACAAAAGATGGTTGGGTGGGATGGTGGCCGGATGGTATCTAGTGACCCTCCAGATGTTGCTTGGGTGAAACACTCATTGGGTTTACTCCGTTCTGTAGCTTCTTTTCTTGCCTTTTTACCTCAAATGATCAGCTGTATCAATCTGGCCTTTCTTTTTCTCCTATTGAGGCCAAAGTATTCCAGCTTTCTGCATTGCATGCTTTCTTGGTCTCTATTTGCTAGACTACATCTTCCTTGGTCATCCCCTTGATGGATGTCTTGTCTATGTCACATGGCAATTGTTAAATACGGTGGCATTTGGCCTCTTGGATGTTTTTGGGTACAATGCAGACTAATGTGGAGATACTGCTCGGCAAGTCTGCCCATTCATCCATACATTTCCTCATCCGCATCAAGCTTTTCTGCTGCAAACTTTCCACACGAACACTCAGTTTCTATAGCCGAGGAGTTCTCAACTTTTTAAATCCGGAGGCCATTGGGTCATGCTCCCTCAGACAGCTTCAGGGGCCGGACGGCCATTTTGCCCTTCCTCCACCCCATGGCACTTCCGGGTGTGGTGGAGGCAGTGGAAAGCCACATGAAATGGCACTGCTCTAGCCCATCTAGAAACATTTTGGTTGTGAGGATATCCAAGCAACTTGTCAAGAGTGCACAGGAAGCCTGAATGAAGTGGTCTTGGCAAAGTAAATATTTGCAGATTTGTTCTATTTGCATAATTTTTAATCACTCCCAGACGTTTTCATTTTTTCTTGCCACGGAACAAGGGCTCTCGGAGTGCAGAATCTCCGTTGTTTTGCTTTCGGAGCGCTGCCGAGTCCTAGAGGGCGAGAAGAAAATGTGTCAAATCTGACCTTTCTGGGCATAAAGGAGCCCAGTTATTACTGTCATCTTGTGGCCGTTTCAACAGTTTTGTGCCCTTCACAGACATGCAAGCTAAGAGAGATTTTCAGAAAGACGTTTCCCCAGGCCCCTCACTGATTCTGACTTCCAAGCTTAACTTGCTTTACAAAGACACCCTAGGCAAACGGCGGGATCGGAGCTGATGTATGGAGGAGTCACGGAGTGCAGACAGCTTGTTGGCGCCTCTCCCGCTAAGTTGGAGCTGAGTGAACTTTTGTAAACCCCACGGGATTCTGGGAAGACAAAGGAAGAACAACTGGGTAACCCACACATCCGGCAGGCAGTGAAGGCACGGGACGTCTTGCACAGGTCGTTGTGTTTTGGTGACCCAAGAATGGGACTCTGAGCCTTGACGTGTTGTGGTGACCCATGTTCAAAAGTAAACAGCCATCTTTCTCAGCTTTGGGCCGTCCAGACGTGTTGGTCTTCTGGTTCCCTCACTTTATAGCAGGGGTCCTCAACCTTTCCAAGCCACGGCCCGGGTCACGCTCTCTCAGTCAGCTTTGAGGGCCGGATGGCCATTTTGCCCTGCCTTGGGGTGGTCATTTTGTCCCAACAGTTCCAAAGGGGCAGCCATTTTGCCTCTCAAATGGCCTTGGAGGGCATTTGAGGCCCACAGGCCTTAGGTTGGGCACCCTTGCTTTATGATCTCCCTCTTACCAAAATGTCCTGGAATCCTCTTCTTGCCATGACTTTTGTGGGGTTGATGTTTCAATCTCACCAAGAAGGTTGGAGAGACAAATGAATAAATAAATCTAGCAGGTCAACCATGAGTTTACCACTTCCTGTGATAAACAAATTTAGTCCAGCACACCTGGGACTGTGGTGGGTTAGTGATTAAGATGGTGAACTTGATGACCGGAAGGTCAGCAGGTGAGTAGTTCTAGACCCAGGTGCTACATGACAAAGCGAGCTCCCGCCATCTGTCCCAGCTCCTGACAGTTTAGCAGTTCGAAAACAAGAAATTACAAGTAGATAAATAGGGACCACTTTGGTGGGAAGGCAGACAGCGTTCCATGTCTAGTCATGCCTGCCACGTATCCATGGAAACGTCTGCAAATATAGACAGTGCTGGCTCTGTGGCTGTAAACAGAAATGAGCACTGAACCCTAGAGTCGGATACAACTGACTGTCAAGCATGGGTGACCTTAACCTTATGTCTGGAAGAAGTCTTTATGGCACCTGAGAGGGATGCAGAAGTGTTGCAGCAATGCAATGATTGCAGATGATGATGATGATGATGATGATGATGATGATGATGATGATATAATTTCGTGTCAGAAATTATTTTGAGTCGAAAGGATTTTTGCTGGAGAAACTCCGCTCTGGGAACGTCCAAATGAGGCTCCTTTCATGTCCCCAAGAGCTGGGACAGAGGCGGGCACTCAGTCCGTCATTCAGCACCCGGGTCTCAAACTGCTGACTTGCCAACCGTGAAAGTTGGGCAGGGCCAAGCCTTCTCTTTTCAGCCATTTTGCCTGCCTGCCTTTCTCTTTCTCCTCTGTCCTCTCGCATCGTTGTGGCAGAAAGAGAGGGAAATATCCCCCCAGGAAATGTTTTTGTAGAGGGAAGAGAAATCCGCCTCCCTGTTATTCCCCCCCCCTGCATGTTTCACCTTGTGAAATATTTACATGTCTACAGTGAGCCAGTGAAGCTCCTCTAATGGCATAGGAGGGTTTTTTGCTGTTAGGTTTCCTGTCTTACTTGCATTTACTCAGAAGAGCATTATTATTATTATTTTTAAAAAATCCAGATCTCTTCCACTAGTATTGGAGAGCGGAGAGATGAAATGGAAAGTGGGAAATTTTTTACCAACAGCATTGCTTTGACAGGGAAATAAAATGCAACGGCCCATCATCACGGTGATAGCTTGAAAAGGAAAGAAACATTATTTACACAATCCCCGTATTGCATAGAATTGGTTGCTTATTCCTGGCAGCCTGGGCCCAATTCCTATTCCACTCAAATGTGCCCATAAAATATCCCATCTCTTTGGAAACTCTTATTTTTAGGCTGTTATGTTTCTTTGGTGCACTGACAATGAACCCCAAATCCTGGCATGAAGCGAATCCATTTTGCCCAGAGGAACGTGGACGGGACAGTTTTAAGAAAGGAAAAGTCCTTTTTCATCTAATATTGCAGACTAAGGTTTCTCTGTGCTAAAGTGGTGACGGAATCTTGCTCCAATTCCTTTATTACGATCGACTGGTGTCATGCTACCAGCCATAGTGTGACATGGTGGCAGTGGTGGGATTCGAACCCATGCCCCCGAAGAGACTGGAGCCTCAATGGTAGCGGCTAGTAGCGTGACAACTGGTTAGATACGAAATCTTGCTAAATTACTTTGATTTGAATCAGAAAGGCTTGGCAAGATGGAACTTTGGGCCCTGTGAGATTTGTAGATGTAGCACCATTTTTGTGTATTTGTGCAAACTCTGTACAAATTTGCAGTCTAGCGCCCCCCCCCCCTTTGTGAAGCAAAGGGTGCAGAGAGAGCATACAGAAGCACAGACTGGTTGATCTAAAAGGGGTGGGCCAACTTCTTGGGCCACGGGTCGGTCACATGGTTAAGCAGACCAGTCACAAGGTTCCTCCCACCATTTACGACAGTGGTGGGTGCTTTATGGCAGTATTTTGCACAGACGTGGGCGTGTTTAATTTCTGCTTCCGGGAGCAGTGAGGCCAGTGGACTATTAGATCCGGCCCACAGGCCATAGTTTGGGAACCCCTGATCTAAAAACCTCATACAAGACTTCTCGTTTTTCAACATCCATGCTTCATCACTTACATTAATCGACTTTTGTGTGGCCTCTAACATTTGTTTTCAAGTGGCCCAAATGTGGATTCGAGTTCCCTCGCCTGAGCTCACCTGAGGAACTGCCGAGGGCTCTTGTGTGGATTTTGCTTCCTGCTGAAACCAAGGAGAGGCCCATGAGTGCGTGGGCCCTGTTGAGAAAAGTACATGTGCCTGGGGATTTTGACATGGTTGGGGGCGGACAGGAAGGGGAGTACTTAAAGCGCAGGGCTCAAAAGGGTTTAGCTACTCCTCTTCTTCCCTCGAAATATCAAAGGGAATTAAATAGCCCAATATAGATTAAAAATGATTACTCATGCAATTCAGATGCAAATTGGCAAGAGTCCAAATCCAGTTTATTTCCTGTCTACGTCGTTTTCATGTGTGTTCATTCTCAGGTCCTTCCCAGGACCCGTTAGCACAAGTCCACTGGTACCGTATATACTTGTCTATAAGTCGTCTCAAATATAAGCCTTTTGGTGAGTTCATTCTGCAGTTCCTTTTCTGCCTGACCTAGTGTGAGAAAGATTAGCCAGCAGCACAAGGTTGCCATTACCAGGGTACACCCGATTGTGGTTCAGAAATACCACAATCTTTTTTATTTATTTTTATTTATTTTTAATACTTCTATACCACCCTCTTTGCCAGGGTGAGGAGGCTCTTTCTGTGTAAGGTAAAAGTCACCCTTAGTCGAAAACTAGTCATATCTGACTCTAGAGTTCAGTGCTCATCTCTGTAAGGAGCCAAAGAGTCGTCACTGTCTGCATCTGAAGACATGCTTCAACCCCAGAGTGCACAGAATGCTGTTTCCCTTCCCACCAAAGTGGTCCCTATTTATCTTCTTGCTTTTGAACTGCGAAGTTGTCAGGAGCGGGGACAGAGACGGGAGCTGACTCCATCGTGCGGTACTCAGGTTTTGAACTGCTGACCTTCCGCCTCCCAGTCGGCGTCTTACCCACTTGAGCCACTGCGATGTACCCTATACCAAAGAGGAAAGCCACATTGTAAGCGTCAACCAGACCACATGGACGTCCTCCATCAGGATGCGTCGCGAGCGACTTCCTTTGCGGGTGAATTTTTGGCACTCGTGACAGACGTTCTTCCGAGGTGGGGATAAGGTCAGATCCTCTCTAGCCCTCGAAGGCAAAAGCCATGGCGGCATTTCCAATGTTGAAGCTTGGTCATGCATAATGTGGGTCAGTGTGACATCACGGCACAGACACGGGGGAAGCACATAAGTGCCTTCCCTGGAGCGGCCTCTCCAAGCCTTCCTTGCTTCTTGGGGGACAACCTGCTGAATTTTGCTTCTGCAGAGAAGCTCTGTTTAAATAATGATGTGCGCGCAGGATCAGGGCATGCTTGGCTGCCTCCTTCGCATTTGAGCACCTCCTCTCTAGGTTACACAGTCTCTTCGTTGTGCATAAAATCGGAAGTGGCTTCGCGTCTCCGAGCCCCTCCGGGCGCTGTTTTCAAAATTCACGACCCCTGAAGTGCCTCCGTCGTCGTGAAGTGCGTTTCTCTCCCTCTCCCTTCCGAGGTAGAGTGGCTGCTTTTAATATTTACAGATAGACACAGTAATTCTCTTGATGACGGTAATTAATGTGCTGCTTATATCCTATTATGTGGTGATTTAACGAGCTGGAGGGTAGCTTATGGATCCGCTGCTTCCTTTAAATGCCGACCGAAGCTAAGACACGAGCGGCGAGTGCAGAAAATAGAGCATAAAAAATTCATGTTTTGCTAACGAGAATCTTGGAGATTAAAAAATAAGAAAGGGGGAAAGAAGAAGAAACCACTCATAATAAATAGATGTTATGAAAACAACTGAGAGATTCCAAACCTCCCCCACCCCTCTTTTTCCACCCCAAATATGCTGCTTTTAATTGACAATTAAAACTCACTTTCATGTCCTTTCTCTCCTGGTTTTCTCTTCCTTGACGCAGACTGTTGACTGCGGGTGTTTTGGGAGGAGGAAGTTGGGTGGCTGCAAACTTCTGAAACTGTTTTGGATGTGAGCAGTTGGCACCTCTCATTTTTAATAACGCTGCCACAACAATGATTTTGCTCCCGGGAATAACACATGTGATTTACATGCTATCGAGTGTGCCAATTCACAATCTGAACTCCAAATTTGCCTCTCACGTACAGATTTTAAGGCATGCTATAGCTGTTCCCTGGGCAATGCATTTTTACATGGGAACATTTCAACAGCTGCAGCTACCACTAGGCCTGCTGCCGCCTCAGCTCAATCATGTCCCCTGTGCCTGTCTTTCTCTTCTACTTACCTAACTGTCTGGCTGGACATCCCATTACAGTAATGGAGTCGACCGTACAACGAGAGACTCAATGCCAAGTGTCAGGCATAGAAATTCAACCAACCAACCAACCAACCAACAATTCAACCAACCAACCATTCAACCATTCAACCAACCAACCAACCATTCAACCATTCAACCAACCAACCAACCAACCAACCAACCAACCAACCAACCAACCAACCAACCAACCAACCAACCTACCTGACTCCCTAAAGGGGCCAATGGGTACAGGCGGATGAGCCTCTTTAGATGGGGTAATGGTCTCCCTCAGTGGAGAAGATGCCACTAGAAACCACCATATTAGGCCCAATGGCAAAATGAGCAGAGGCAGATAGGAGATGCAGTCAACGACAACGACTTGCACATCCATGCATGTTATTGAGCAGAAGTCTTGGGCAGGTAAAAGAAGAGGGAAGGAGAAGATGGAGTAGGAAAGAGAATGAAAGAAAGAGCTTAAGTTCGTCGCAAGGTCACTTTTCTCTGAAGTTCAAGATCGAAGAGGACTCTGTTCGTGTTTCTGAAGTCCGAGGGCAGCAGCTACGAAAGAGGCAAATCTCCCAGGAGCTCTTGTGATGTACCTGAGGCAGACACTCATTTATCTGGGAGACGGTGTGTCCATCTGCTAACAACCAGCCCAAATTGGCTTGTTTTCTCACATTTGTCAAAGAGCCAGCTGTGTTTCAGCCACAAAGGAGGAGGAGGAGGAGGAGGAGGAAGCATGGAACCAGAAAAGAAAGCCCAAAGTCATTATTCTTGCCCATCTTCCCTTCCCCTGCTTTCCCTCTTAATTTCATTCCCCCGCCTCTCCTTTCCCAAGGACTTGTTCTTTGTCATAAATTTCTCCCCTTGTCTGAAATACTTCTAAAGGTTCCGGTGTGTTTGAACAGGGATGCTTTTGATCAGCCTAGGAAGATATTGTCCTAAAAGTGTGTGCGTGCGAGTTTGCACACGTATGCCTGTGTGTCTCTCTTGGGACTAGGAGGGGGTCACATGCCATTTTTTAAGGAAGGACATTGTGGAGAATGTTTCCATTTGAAAGTGTCCTTTATTTTAATCACTGAGAACTGTAAATCGAGAGGACGTCACCAGGGATGTTGACAAATGGCCTCCTGCCAAAGGCTCCCTGGTCGTGGCCTTTCCTACTCAGAGGAGAACCCTTGTAATTCTGCCTGAATGATAAACTCCATGTCTAATTTTTCACCTGTATGCGTAGATTAGCATCCTTCTTTCATCCTCCATTGTGTGTTTATCCTAAATAAGTTTGCTATAGTAGGTGAGCAGTATATTCTATGTTGACGAGGGCTTCAGATTGGCACCTTAAGATTGAAGGCTTTGCTTGGAACTTGTTTAATTAACGAGTCTTGCGGTGATAGAGTTTGGCCAAGAAGAATATAGGGTTTGTCTGAATCTTCATCCTATCACGGGGGGGTGGCCAAACTTTTCATGCCATAGGCTGGTCACGTGGTTGAGGGGGGTTGGTCACATGGTTCCTCCGGCCGTAAAATGTGTTTATAACAGTCAGGGGTAATGATTTGGCACTGCGGGCCAGATTTGGCCATCGCTGTCCTTTCATATGTTTTGTAAAAACCAGCCCAAGAAAGGATTCCTAAGCGTTCAAAACCTTGCATTCAGAGCAGTTTTGCATATGGTTTTCGTACAGTTTGTACAGAATATGGATCAGTATTACACGGCTTTGATCTTTAATTTCGCAGACTAAGTCCAAAGTCACTTGGTCTTTCTGGAGAACACTATTTTGGGTACAAAACTCTCCATCTTGACCTATTCCTTGGCTTCTTCTCTCTTTCTGCCTTTTGCCACAATACTTAACAACTCTTAACATCCATTCCTAGCTTGTGTTTATCACACATTTACAGCCATGCATTAAGTTTCCTTTTTAAACACCCACTTGGTAAGCATGGATATCCAACCAGAAAAATGATAATTCTTCCAGCCTTGCTATTGGTGTCTAAAAGTTAATTCACAAGCTTAATATGGGTTTGCCAGGCAAGATTTACAGCGGCCATATTCTGTGGCTGGCAAGGCATTGCTCAGACATAGAGTCAAGTCCAAATTTTTAACCACTGCTATAGAAAATGCTGCCTCCGAAAGGATAATGGATAACATGCATTCCTTCGTAGGAAAAGCATAGTAAATATTGGGCCTTCCCGCTTGAAACCAGCGAGTGATCACAAAAAGACTGAGAAGAGAAGTTGTTTGGAAAGAATTTTATGACTTTCCCTAGAATGTTTTGTTTGTTCACTTTTGTGGTGTGTTCTTTTAATGAATCTGCCAACCTTGCATTTAGAAAGTGAGAAATTGCAAGTAGATAAATAGGGACCACTTCGGTGGGAAGGCATGTTCTGTGCACTTTGGTGTTGAGGCATGCCTGCCGTATGTCCATGGAAATGTCTGCAGATGCAGAAAGCGCTGTCTCCTTGGCTGTAAACAGAGATGAACACGGAACCCTAGAATTGGATACGACTGGCTTTTGGGCAAGGACGACCTTGACCATGACCCTTTTCTTAATGAAGTGCAACACAAATCATGGATCCTTGGAAGCAGCCCTGATCTGAAGATATAAAATGGGGATCGTTATAATGCTTTGAGTAATTGAGCTTGTCATGGCCTCAACCAGTAGCTTGGAGAACATACTTTTGGGGGGACACAACTCACAGTCAAGAAAGCATAAGCCCAACTTCCAACACCCGCCCATTTAGACTTGCAGCCTACTGGCATGAATGAAAGATCACTTGAATGCGCTTCTCTGTGTAGAACTTCCGTCATGTGTGAATCAGCCCTTAGCCATTATGGGGATTTTCCCAAGAGGGCATCAATTGCCTTCCGACGGCCTCCCTTCCCAAATTGTCTGATGTTTCCTTCCTTTGATGAAGGTTTAATGAAGTGGTTCAGTTTCTCCAGAGAGCGTCTGGTTGTAAAACCTGAAGTCATAAATGAAAAGAATTAGGATGTGTGAAGAAACAGCTTAGAGGGTCACAGAACAGCATTGACATTCTTTCCCATCAAGGGGAGCTGCTAAGTAACAGGAACCCTACGTTCAACCTGGAGAATGACATAAGTTACTTTGGGGATTAAGTAGGGAGGTAGATGAGGTTAGCGAAACGAAACTAAGATTTCTCCCTGAAGGCTTTGAGGAACCTACAGGCTAGTGCTGTGGTGGTGAACCTTGGCACTCCAGGTGTTCTAGGACTTCAATTCCCAGAAACCCAAGTCTCTGTGAATCCACACCAATGGGTTTGCTGGCACTCCAGGTGTTCTTGGACTTCAATTCCCAGAAGCCCAAGTCTCTGTGAATCCACACCAATGGGTTTACTGGCACTCCAGGTGCTCTTGGACTTCAATTCCCAGAAGCCCAAGTCTCTGTGAATCCACACCAATGGGTTTTCTGTGTGTGGATTCACAGAGACTTGGGCTTCTGGGAATTGAAGTCCAAGAACATCTGGAGTGCCAAGGTTCGCCATCATGGGGTTAGTGGGTTATATTTTCTGTCTGTGTTTACCAGGTGACTTCTCCGTTGTTTCATTTCTGCTTTGTGGCTTTAGGAAATTGACTCTTGGTCAAATTAACCTAGCATGTTCAGCTCTGACTAGCAGCTGTAGATATCCAGAGTTTCATATAGAGTATTAGTTCTGATTTTCCCTGGCATTCTGTACTTGTCTCCATGACAAATCTTAATCAGCTCCAACTCCACTGAGCTTGTGAACTCTGCAAAGACCGATCTACTGAAGGTAGTATGAAGCCTCCTGCTTTGGAACATTTTAATTTAACTTTTCTGCCCCGGCAATCCCATTTTTTCCGTTATCTTCCATTGTGACACTTTTAATGACCATATTTCAATGGGTGAGGAAGATCTTCCAACATTCTAGAGAAGGCCTTGAGGGATGTAGTACCAAGATGGGCAAAAAAGAAGAGGATGGGACCCAAATGGCCTTAAGTTACTCAAGGGTCTTACTATTGGTTTCTAAGTCTTAAGAGAGAACTTGGAAAAGTCAACCTTTTAGAGCAGGGGTTCCTGACCTGTTCAAACCGGGGGCCATTGGGTCACACTCTCTCAGTCAGCTTCAAGGGCTGGACGGCCATTTTGCCCTGCCTGCATGATGAGGGTGGCCATTTTGTCCCAGTAGCTTCAAAAGGGTGGCTATTTTGTTTCTTGAATGCCCTTGGAGGGGGCCACATGAAATGGTGCTGTGGGCTAGATTCGGCCAACAGTCCTCAGGTTGGGAACCCCTGTTTAGACCACGAACCCAAACTAGTATCACTTTTCCAAAACTCAGGAGTCGGAACATCTTCCAGCCTACTCTTTACCTGTCTTCATCTTTGTATTATACCACCCCACCCTCTAATTACAAAAGTTAAGAATATGGAATATGGGATCACAACAAATGTCAGTAAAATCAGTACACTTTTCCCAGGCAGTAAGGGAACATTTCAAAGCTGACATAGGCAAAAGAGAGGCAAAACAGAAAGTTGTGCCACTTATTCGAGATGAAATTTTTTAAAAAAGGGAGTGAATACCTGAAATGGTGAATTGATGGAGTCGGCAAACAAATGAAATGAAGATAAAGATGAAAAAATGAATTGAGAAAAAGAAATTGACGTGTATAATAGAAACTCAAGCTAGAGACAGAAAAAGCCTTAATTAGCAGCTCTCAGCTAAGGGAGAGAACACACAACAACTAATGAGTGTTTTAGATTTACCTGTTGTTACATAATTTATACCTCTTCTACGTCTTCCATCAGATTTGCTCTGATGTTGATTGCCTTTCCCTTCCTCAGCCCTGATCTCCTTTTCTGTGGGTTTGTTGTCAAGAGAAGAATCAAAACATTTGAATTATGCCAGCTTTTCTTTCCCAAGTTTTTGTCCCCAAAAGTTTCAAGTCTGTGTTCTGAGAATATAAGTCATGTTTCCTCTCATCCTTTGCCTGCTTGACTTTCAATCGTCAAGTTCAGCGAATAGAGCGGCATTCAAATCCAAAATACAATACTATCTTAACCACTAAGCCAGCACTGCAGTGGTCTAGTGGTTAAGACACTGAGCTTGGAGACTGGAAGGTGGGGGTTTGATACCCGAGTCCTGCACAACAGATCTTGGGGACATGAAAGGAGCCTCATTCAGGCGTCTCCTGAGCGGAGTTTCTCCAGCAAAAATCCTTCCAACCCAGAATAATTTCTGACACGAAATTTATTTATCAATGATTAACCTTATGCAAGTCTAAATGGCCAGTGAAGTTCTGGCCCGTGCTTTCTCGTCAAGGTGCTATGGTATGGTGCCGTTATTGGTTCAGTTGATGCCTCTCTTTTCATGCCCATGTGTGTTGGACAGCCATAGGTACAACGCTCTTTCTCACACCCTTCCCTTTGGACAGTGACCTTTCCCCATGTCCTGCTGGTCAAGGGCATTAAAGACAAGACACTCTCTAAACCAGGTCCTCTTCAGCCAAAGGTGGTGGCGGGGTGTGTGTGTTTCCCTGTTACGTGTTATTGCCAGCACCTCTTTTAATGTCAGGTTTTCAAGGTAAGATAAATTTAACATCCTTTGTCATGGGGGGAGAGATTGGCGCAGGGAGGGGGAAGAGAGGAGGCAATGAAACGCAAGCCTTTCGAAGGAGGTCACGGGCTCAGAACACGAGCTGACCTTCTGTTCCTTCTCTCCTCCCCACGTGGACATGCTTTCTTTTGCACTCGCAAAACGGGAAAGTTAAAAGATGTGAAAGGCCATTTGCGCACCTGCAGTGGCTGAGCATGTCTTTGCTAAATGAACGGTCAACAAAAGATCCCATGGCAAGCTTCTGGGACTAATCCAGATGTCCTCTTTTGCTTCTTTTGGGGTGCCCGGAGTGGAGGGGCAGAGAGATCTTTCCACTTTTTCTTTCCCATGGGAATTGATGTTCAAGAACAGCTGGAGTGCCAAGGGTTTTCCACCACTGCTTTAGAGCCGCGTTCCCCAACCTTTTTCTGGCCATGCTCCACCTGAGCATCTCTAAAATCCTGATGCCCTGCCCCAGGTGACATATCATTCTTATGATCCAAAAGGTGAACTTCTATTCACGTTGGAGAAGCTTAAAAGGCCATTCGTTGTTAATAACTCATTCTCAAATGCCCTCCCCAATCAATTTGCCCCTCTGTGGGGCGTGTACCCCACATTGGGAACTAGGGCAGGGGTTCTCAATCTTTTCAAGCTGAGGGGGCCCGAATGGCCATTTTGCCCTGCCTGCACGATGGGGGCGGCCTGTACATTAAATAGGAACTGCACATGGCAATTCTGGGTGTGGCAGTGGCAGTTGGGGGGGGGAATGAATTTATTAGTTGCACTTATACCCCACCTCTTTAGGGAGAATGATGGTGCCATGGGCCGTGTCCGGCCCCCGGGCCACAGGTTAAGAACCCCCGTTCTAGGGTTTTCCAACTGTGTATATCTGTATTGGAAGGGAGCTGGCTCTAAACTCCCTTTAGTTTTGCAGTTCTGTGACAGTAGAAACCCAACATTGTGATAAATAACGATCATATGTAGGTTGTGTAAGCACTATAACAGGTAACAGAAAAGAAAAAAACATCTCCGTTCCATGCGTGTAGGGAGACCATTGCAAGGCCAGCATCCAATGGTTAGTCACAAATGAGAGTAGACCTACCAAATCAAGGTGAGTCAACACTTACGTAAACCCAGTTGGCTCAGCCGGTTGGCCCTAGTTGGGATCGGCAATTGCATTCTGCTCTGGTTGCAATTTTCTGTATCTGCACTGGAAAGTCCACTCGGTATTGTTCAATAATAGAGGTTATAAAGGAGAAACGCTGCCTTTGGTCTCGCGGCTTGGAAAAGGTGGATATAAAGGAAGCGTTCGGCAAGAGAATAGGGCAGTTTTCCCCAAAGGTGCCTGTACATTTAATGCTCAAAAATAAGTGCTAGCTCAGATGTTCAAAGCCCCATTTACAAATCATGGTTCTGCCCAGAAATTTAGACAATCATGTAATAATGCCGCTTGTACCGCATTATGGGAGAAAGAAAGGCCACCCCCCTTCCTCTCGCCTTCCTTTAAAAAGCAATCGGACTTTGCTGGGCTGCCTTTCCGAGGCTTTCTCGTCTCCTGACCTTCCTCGCCGTTCTCTTCTGAACGAGGCACAGCTTGACTTGGTAGCAGCACAAATAATCATTGTTATTTAAGCTGCCATTTGAGATGTGGGGAAATAGCTAACCAGGAGAATATATTCTCCCCTTCTTTAATTCAAAATATGCAGGTGAAATAATTTTCTTTTTTTAGAGGGCAGAAAAGAAAACATAGTAATTTTCCCAGCCCAAACCGCTCCGGCGTGGTGCCAGTAATTCCCGTGCGGCTGCCGTTGGACGTATCATTGTTTTCTGTACGAAATTGTCTTTCCAAATTAAAAAGCTCCGTCCGTCATTGTTGGTTATTTTTTGACCAATTCCCATTGTTTTAGTCTTTAGGATTTAAGGTCGGTTTGTTTGCAAGCCCCTCATTCTCCGAGAACCAGGTCTAATCATCTCGATTGGGGTTTCCAGGAACCTTTTCTCAACTGGCAAGTCAAAATATGTGGCTTTGGAGGAGAAAGAGGGAGGCAGAAGGGGTGAGATGTATTGTCAAACTCCAAAGACTCGTCTTCTGGACTGTATCCTTCTTTCTTCTGCTTCAGTATAAGAATCCGAATATAGGCAATCATCATGGCGATCAAGCTGTGAAGAGTGTCCTGAGAATATAATGCAGTGGCCTTTCATCTGCCTTGTTAGCTGGAAGGCCAGCAAGTTGGCAGTTCGAGACCTGGGTACTGCATGACAGACTGAGCGCCCATCTCTGTCCCAGCTCCTGCCAACCGTACAGCTCGGAAGCAAGAAAGTGCAAATAGATAACTAGGAACCACTTTGGCGAGAAAAGACCTTGGGGACAGGAAAGGAGCCTCATTAAGACATTAAATATTTCCAGGTTTTTTTAAAGGTCTATTTTTCTGTTATCAAAAGATTAAATATTTTGAAGGAGGGGTTGAGCCCCCTTTGCTTGGAACTGCCTCTTGGCACTGTCACAGTATGTTGAGTTAGAAAATCCCCAGAAAAGAGCCCCCCCCCCAGCCTCTCCAGGAGGGGAGGAGGAGGGGGAGACCCGGCGTGAGGCTGTTTCAGCACAAGGGACAGCTCCTGCAGACTGAGTCTCCCGGGTGTGCCCATAGCCATCCTAAAGCGAGCAGAATGAGACTGTGGTGGCTTAGTGGTTAAGATGCCAAACTTGACGACTGGAAGGTCGGCAGGTCAACAGTTTGAGAGCCGAGTATTGCATGACAGAGTGAGTTCCCGTCTCTGTCCCAGCTCATGCCAACCTAGCCGTTTGAAAGCAAGAAATTGCAAGTAGAGAAATAGGGACCACTTTGGTGGGAAGGTAACCAGAATTCTGTACACTCCAGTGTCTTGTCATGTCTGCCACATGTCCACGGAAACATCTGCAGACACAGACAGCTCTGGCTCTTTGGCTATAGACAGAGATGAGCACTGAACCCTAGAGTCTGATACGGCTGGCGTTCGAGCAACAGCAACCTGTAATGTTACTTAAAACTGATAGAAGGGCTTTCCTGTTTTCATTGATTGATTGATTTAAAGCATTTTTACCCCCCACCTTTCTCCCTTTCTCTAACACAGGTAAGGAACGGCCTGGTGTTTTCTAATCCTCCTCTGCTCATCCCCAATTTAGGAAGGTTGCTCAATTCTAGACGACAAAGAGTAAACAATCCCAGTAGGAATTCTTTCCCCTCCATGCTGGGGTGACGATTATTTTGCAGTTCCATGGTACTAATGCGCAGCCCTTTCCAGCAAATGGATGTGCTCCAAAAAATAAAATAAAATAAAGATTAAAAAAAAAGTTCCATCCCACTGTTATAATTCACCTTAATGAGCAGCGCACAAAAAAGGTTGAGAAGGACAGTTGTGAGCAATTGCCAGCGAAAGGCCTTCATGTTCTGCACCTGGCCGAGTTCCTGCTGGCAGAACGAGACGTCATCTATTATTGTTGCGGGTCGCATAATGGTAAATGAACACTTACTGGCTCTGTGGCTCCTGGATTGATTGTGGCATCTGTCTCTGAACAGGGCCTGGCTTTGTTTTACAAGTCAACGCAGCTGTCCCCATGGTGCTAAAAGTCAGGCGGTCAGTTCGAATTCGCTCCGCTCAAACGGAAGAGGACGCGAACCAGGCAAATGCCTTCGAGAGCCCTTGGCAAAGGTCTTGCTTTGTAATGTATGCTCTGCTCATGAACAAATAGAAAGATATAGATCCAGTATCAGAACCCCCTTCTTCTTCTTCTTCTTCTTCTTCTTCTTCTTCTTCTTCTTCTTCTTCTTCTTCTTCTTCTTCTTCTTCTTCTTCTTCTTCTTCTTCTTCTTCTTCTTCTTCTTCTTCTTCTTCTTCTTCTTCTTCTTCTTCTTCTTCTTCTTCTTCTTCTTCTTCTTCTTCTTCTTCTTCTTCTTCTTCTTCTTCTTCTTCTTCTTCTTCTTCTTCTTCTTCTTCTTCTTCTTCTTCTTCTTCTTCTTCCTCCTCCTCCTCCTCCTCCTCCTCCTCCTCCTCCTCCTCCTCCTCCTCCTCCTCCTCCTCCTCCTCCTCCTCCTCCTCCTCCAGCCGGCCAGTAAATGAGCCAATGGATTCTTTATCTCAACACATCCACACCGTGTGTCGTTGTCCTCCAGCAGCCCCCACTTGAGACTGTTGGTCTTGCATTTAGGGACTCCAACCTCCAGTCTATTCAGAGTCCTTACGTAAAACATTCATTTTTCCTATGGGTTTGCTTCAAGTGACATACAAATTTATTTTTCCTATGGGTTTGCTTTGAGTTACGTAAAAAACGATTTAGGTAAAATCCTATGGGATGGACTTTTTACGTAACTTGAGGTTTTGCTTGTAGTTTTATTGATCTTCAGATGCAACCAAACCTAGTGTGTCATATGCATCTGATGAAGGAACATGTAGTCTGTAGCCTTTTGGGGCCAGTGAAATCGCTTAGATTGTCAGAGGCTACAAGACTTTGTTCTAAGTAGTTTGGCTCCTTGTTAAATTTGCTCCCAATAATTTTCAAGTGCAGTAAAATGGACTGAATATTCTGACCGGTGCCGCTAACTTCTTCTCTGGCCCTACCACCGTACCAATGTCTACTTTGAAGACCGCTAGCTGGGCGAGCGTCCTTGGAATCGCATTGCAGACCCGTGCTGGTTAAAAGCGTCAGGAGGACGCGGGAAATGACACATTGCAACAGATCAATGCTGCTTTTTTTAAAAAGACGAGAGCACAAGCACATGCCAGACACGGGCGCGGTGACCTACCACCGTTTAAATTTGTTTAGCGCCCGACTGATGTCGTGGTAATGAGGTGTTCCTCTCTCACGAGGCGGCTGTCAGTTCCACATTTAAAATGCAGCTCCCGTCACTTCAGAGGAGCGGCACTGACACAAACATAATTTGAAATAGGAAAGCAGTAGAAAGTGTCGGGGACTTGATTGTAACTCTATTGCCTCTTCCACGCCCTTTCTTCCTCCGAGCTGATTTGCACTGAAGGAATAGGGGCACAGGAAGAACGGGAAGAAGTTACCAGGTGTCTTCACCAATGGCCGGAGAATATCGCCGCCAAGTCCCCCCACGCCATATGGGGAGTTGTGCCCCCAAAGCAGTGCTTCCTGACGTGGGGCCCAGGCCCCATCAGGTGACTTCAATTCCCAGAAGCCAAAGTCAGTATATTGACTGATCAGTGCTTTGGGGGAATTGAATTAGGCTTCTGGAAACCGAAGTCCAAAAATGAGCACAAAACATGTGGGGGGCAAAATGCTAATTAACTGGTGAACTGCCCAGAGAGGTCAATGAGCGCTATGGAGGAAGTAAGGTAAATGTAAAGGTCTCCCTTGCTCAAAAGCCAGTCGTATCCAACTCTAGAGTTCAGTGCTCATCTCTGTTTATAGCCGAAGATCCAGCACTGTCTGCATCTGCAGACATTTCCATGGACATGTGGCAGGCAGGACTAAACACCAAAGTGCATGGAATGCTGTTTACCTTCCCACCGAAGTGGTCCCTATTTATCTACTTGCAATTTCTTGCTTTTGAACTGCTTGGTTGGCAGGAGCCAGGACAGAGATGGGAGCTCATTCCATCGTGTAGTACCTGGGTATCGAACTGCTGACCTTCCACTCAGCATCTTAAACACTTCAGTCACTGTGGTATAGAAGTGTAATTGTCATTGCTATACTGTATCTTTGTTAAACATAACAATGTTCTAATTGCTATGTCTAGTCCTGCCTCTACGCAATGTCAAGTTTTTCTTTGGGGTCTCTGTGAATCCACACAAATGGGTTTACTGCACGTATGTGCAGACCACGAAGAAGAACCATAGTTACAGGTAAGCCACCTGTCCTTATAGAGCCCCAGTGGCACAGGGGTTAAAAGACTCTCCTGCTGTCAAAACTTCGTGAGTTCGATCCTGGCCAGGGCTCAAGGTTGACTCAGCTTCTTCCATTCTTCCAAGGTCGGTAAAATGAGTACCCAGTATGTTGGGTGCAAAATGCTAATTGACTTGTGAACTGCCCAGAGAGTGCACTAAGTGTGATGGGGGTTAGTATATAAGTGTGAGTGCTATTGCTATTATTTTCAGGTGTTCCCTCCCCCTGTTGCAGAACTTGTGCTTTTAAGCAAAACACACACACACACACACACACACACACACACACACACACACACCAATGAGTCTTCTTCTTTAGAGCAAAGTTATTTCTGGTTGCCTTCATCCCCACAAAGGTCACCTAGTGATGAATGCCCGTCTTCGCAGCTTATTTGTCAAAAGCAGCGCAGCTGCACTGGTCCCTTCATGAGACATGTTTGGGTGAGCATGAGAAAGAGGCATGGGATGTGTGGGGCGGAGGGGGCCCGAGAGAAAGAGAGAAGGAGGGAGGCATAGAATCCATACCAGGGAAACATTTTAACAAGATACACTCAACTGTGAATTTTGCTCGCAAGAAGCCTGGCTTTCCTGCCTGACAAGGTATGATAAATTACATGCTTTGTTGACACCTTCATTGAGTTATTTATGGCTCATTAGTTGAGAGAGAGAAAAACCCCTTTAAAAAAGCCCAAAAGGAGATTGGTCATTTCGGAAGAGGCCTAACACACACAATGCTCTCCATCTCCGAGCACCAGTGGAAACCTGGGCAAGGAGGCGGAATAAGATGGGTGGGGAAGGGCAGAATTCGCTCTTTCTTTTGACGAGATGGAAGAATGGCCAATTCAAAGAGAGGACCAAAAACTCCACATCGAGGGGAATCACATTTATTCCCAGCATCCTCGTCCTTTGAGTCCATCTTCCGAAGGACACCCAAGTTTGTTTTCCTCTTGTTTATCCCCTTTTAATTTCTTCCCCTTTTTAAAAATAATTCTGCGGTGGCTGAAGTGATGAAGATGCTGAACTCGACAACTGGAAGGTCAGAGTTCGATTCTCGAGTACTGCACGACGGAGCGAGCTCCCGTCTTTGTCCCAGCTCCTGCCAACCTAGCAGTTCGAAAGCAAGCAATTGCAAGTAGATAAATAGGGACCAAATCGGTGGGAAGGTAAACAGTGTGGGAAGGTAAACATGCCTGCCACATGTCTGCTGGCTCTTTGGCTATAAACAGAGAAGAGCACTGAACCCTAGAGTTGGAAATGACTGGCTTTTTAGCAAGGGTGACAGTTACCTAAAAGAAAAACACATCTGGTTGTCTTTCTTTACTTGTGTGTGTGTGTGTCTGTTTTTGAAAAGATGCTGGTTTTCAGCTGTGTGGAATTAAAAATGCAGACCGGCCAGATTATAATCTTCTCTCAAACTCCCTCCGACCACCTGTTTTGTTCCTCTGAGCTCCTTTGGGGAATCCAGATTAACAAATTGCCTGCAAATTTCCTTGCAACGGAAGGTTAAAATATTGCGAGTCTTGCAGTTCAGAGCAGTGGTAAGTCCAATGTGAGCTTCCAAATGGTGGGCTACAATTCCAGTTTCGCCCAGCACAGCGACTGGTGAGGAACACTGGTTGTCACAGAGTGAGTTCTCCACGGAAGGCTGAGGGCCGCCATTTATTTTATTTTTATTTTGCAAAGGGCAGTGTGTCTGCTCCAGGTTTCAGTTCAATGGAGCAGCTGTAATACCCAGTGGTGAGCGCACTGAGCACAGGAAAGGAGATGGAGAGACTCGTGCCGGCTGACCTCCCTGTCCTGCCCCACCTGTATCCACCTTGATGCCATTCTTTAAGGCCCTCGTGGGCCCAGCTGGTGGCTCATATCGTTTCTGGTTTAACCCGAAGGCAGCTCATGCCTTCCGGCGCTTTTTCATGCTAATGTCTCCAATAACATTGACTTTGGGAGCGATGGGCGTCTTCTGCTCTAGCCGCATTTAAAATTCACCAGAATGCAGTTATTCAGATAGTTTTTACTCTTTAAGGAGAGATTGTGGAGTTCTTTTGCCATGTTTGTAAAACCGCTTTCTTCTCCTCCTCCTTCCTTCCTTCTCTGTGATGATAACAATGGTATTGTCACAATTGGCATTTCACTCCGTCCATTTCTGCCTTCCTCTCCTTCAGAGGCATTTAGGGCTGCAAGCCTGGTTGTTCCCCTTTTTCTAAAAGGCAGGCTATCCAGGCCTGTATCATTCCTTGCAGGACATGAGATGGAGGGTGCAGGAGAGCTTTGGCTAAGACGCTGACTGGAAGGCGGGAGGTCAGCAGTTCAATTCCTGAGTACTGCAGGATGGAATGAGCTCCCGTCTCTGTCCCAGCTTCTGCCAACGGAGCAGTTTGAAAGCAAGAAATTGCAAGTAGATAAACAGGGACCACTTCAGTGGGAAGGTAAACAGTGTTCCATGCGCTCCGGTGTCTAGTTGTGCCTGCCACATGACCACGGAAACGTCTGCAGAAGCAGACAGTGCTGGGTCTTTAGTTTTGAAACAGAGATGAGCACTGAACCCTAGAGTCGGTTATGACTGGCTTTTGAGCAAGAGAAACCTTTACATTTGCCTTTAAGGAAAATGGGGACGTCTTCACATTGGCCAGAATTGATGAGATGCATCTTGGTTGCCGCTGTGGCAAGTGATGCAAACCTTATGTGAATTCCAGTCGAATTCTGCTCATTAAGCTGCTGCCGTCTTCTCCTTCTGCCACATCTGAATCCAAATATTGGTGATCCTCGTGGTGATCAGCCTTGAAGATTGTCCCGGGAACCATATAATGCGGTGGCCTTCCATTTGCCTTCTGCATCACAGTGAGATGCCCAGAGTACCACTGATCCAGTTCCGTGTGTCACTTTCTGGTCCTGAGCCCTTTTGGCACACAAAGTCCTCCTCAGCCCCAGGCCAAGATGGATGAAGCTGCTGCCCTCCGTCAAGATGGACTTAAGTGGGATTTCACTTCCATTTCCGGGAACGACGAGGGCAGTGTGAGCTAGATGGATTGGTGTCAGGGTCGGATTTGGCCTGCAGACTGAAGTTTGGGCAAACCCGGGTTAGAGGCACCCCAAAAATGCACAAAATAGGAACTAACAGCTCTGATTCCGACGTCTGGAGAAGGATTCAGCTTCTCTGTATTACGTCAAGAGGGTTGTTTGTAAAAACATTGCAACCCAAAGCGTCACGGGCATTCATACCACTTCGTCTGCCACTTGGTGGCAGTGCGGAAAGCGTCTCAGCACTCCGTGCTCGGCTGCGTTGTGCATTGAATTTCCCTGCGTTTGAAGTCATTGGTTGCCTGCCATTCAAGCCCCTGACATTTTACTCATGGGCTGCAGATGTTTTAAAGTAGAAAAAGGCTACAGGGCAAACCGACAACGACACAGTTTCTAAGCAGCCTCTCCTCTGATCCTTAATGCAGTTGCCTTCCCCTAGGACAGGGATGGCAAACCTTGGCACTCCAGGTGTTCTTTGACTTCAATTCCCAGAAGACAAATTCATGAATGGGTTTACTGCGTCTGGGCAGTAAACCCATTCATGTGGATTCACCAAGACTTGGGCTTCTGAGAATTGAAGTCCAAGAACAGCTGGAGTGTCAGTAAAGTCATTCGTGTGGATTCACAGAGACTTGGGCTTCTGTGAATTAAACTCCAAGAACAGCTTGAGTGTCAGTAAACCCATTCGTGTGGATTCACAAGGAACTTGGGAAGTCCAAGAACACCTGGAGTGCCAAGGTTCACCATCACGGCCATAGGATCTTCCACTTGACCATATCTCTCAGGTGTTTTCGTCTAACCAAGTCTACCTGCAGCTTTACTTTACTATTTTAGCATTGTTATCGCAGATTTTGCTTACAGTGCAGAATAGGCGTGAGCCACACAGCTGCCTAATAAGGGGGGGAGGGAAGAGGAGGTATGTGCAGGTCCTCTCTCTTCCTCATTCCAGGAAAGTGGGGTTTATGGAGCCCAGATGTGGATGCCGTTCTCTGCTCTAGACAAGGTGCTCCGTAGGCAGTCACCAAAACAAAATAATGATCTCTTGTTGCTGCTGTATTTAGGAAATAGTAGTGTTATCCATGGATATGCATCGCTATTGCAGTGATGGCCAATCTTGGCACTCCAGGTGTGTTCTTGGACTTCAGTTCCCAGAAGCCCAAGTCAGCCATCCTGCGGATCAGGGTCTTCTGGGAATTGAAGTTCAAGAACAGCTGGAGTGCCGAGGTTGGCCATCCTTGCCCTAGTGCTTCCTTTTGTGTTTTATAAAAGCCCTTCTGCTCAGCTTGTCAAGTCAATTAGTAAAGTGAGCAAAAACCTACCTGGCCCTTGATTTACTGTAGCCGTTCCCCCCACGGGAGCCTTTCCTGATCATCTAAATATTTCAAAGCACTCTTCAAGCAACACGGCGATGATGCGCATTACCGCATTACCGTGAGCTGGAGCAGAGCAACCACCCAGGGGCGCCTGGCCAGCCCAGCGGCTTTGGATCTGAACCGCTCTGGCAAGGTCAGAGTTTAAATTATACATCAGTAACTCACTTAAAGGTCTGCGGGATGGATGTGTTTAACAGCATCGCCCCCCTGGTCCTGCCTCTTTAGACCTGCTTTATGCCCTGTCAGGAATACTTTCCTTAACTCCATGTCACAGCGGCTGCTTTCTCTGGCGCAGATGTGTGTGTGTGTGAGAGAGAGAGAGAGAAAGAGAGAGAGAGATCCAAGATCACTGCAGATGGTGATTACAGCCATGAAATAAAAAGGTGACTGATTCTTGGGTGGCAAGTAATGAGAAACCTGGGCAGCATAGTGAAAAGTAGAGAGATCACCTTGCAAACAAAGATTCGTCTAGTCAAAGCAGTGGTATTCCCTGTGCCAATGTATGGTTGTGAGAGCTGGACCATTAGGAAAGCTGAGCTCAGAAGAATAAGACGCCTTTGAGATGTGGTGTTGGAGGAGAGTTTTGAGAGTCCCCTGAACAGCAAGGGGAACAAATAGGTCAATCTTAGAAGAAATCAACCCTGACTGCTCCTTAGAAGGTCAAATAGTAAAGATGAAGCTAAAGTACTTTGGACATCAAATGAGAAGAGAGGATTCACTTGAGAAAGCCTTGATGCTGGGAAGGGTGGATGGCAAAAGAAAAAGGGGGCGGCCAAAAATGAGATGGCTAGATGGTATTGTGGACACAATGGGCACAGAGCTGAGCGAGTTGAGGAGGATGGTGGAGGACAGAGGTGCCTGGTGGGCAGTGGTCCATAGGGTCGCAAGCTAGGAAAAGTTACTTTTTGGGGGAGGGTAGTTCCCTCAATCTTCAGGCCTGCAGTGAACTCTGGTCGATGGGGCTGCTTTCCAAGGGTTAAATTGGGTTGCTAGTCGCAATTAGAGTAGCTTTGTTTGATCAGTTGGATGTATTATTTATTTGTTGTTATTATTTATTTAAAATAAAAAGTATAACTTGTTTAAAAATAAACCCGGCCTGTCTCGTCAAGAGGAGCCACGGGTGGACTAATTGGTACCCACAGGCCAATTCATCCTGCAGCCACTGATGTCGCTGGATTGTGCCCCCGGACCCTGTCTTTTCCTTACTCGTTCATACTGTGTGCATATGTTTCTCCACTGCGTTCTCCAATCTGTGCCAGCCTAATGACCGGAAGGTCGGCAGGTCAGCAGTTCAAGAGCCTCTCATCTGTCCCAGTGAGCACCCCTCATCTGTCCCATTGATGAGGGCAGTGCAGGCCGGATGAATTGCTATTGGGGGCCGGATCTGGCCCACAAGCCATAGTTTGGGCACATCTGTTGTAAATGTATTCTCTTTTTGTGAGACTCAGCTGTGCTTCCCAATGGAAGGTCGGGTGGCACGATATACCGAGGCATTCCTTCGTCTGTTTACGTCGGCTGCCTGTGTCTGGCTATGGCGCCTTCTGATGTGTGTCTAAATGCTTGGCAAGCCTTGAATAGACGTTCCCCAGGACAGCAGGTTGTAGGGCTGAAACATTGTCTCAACCCGGTTGATTAGATTAACCAATCAGATTAACCAATTAACTGTCTGATTAGATTAACTATTTGATCAACTGAAAAGGTACCCCTGGTTAATTAATCCTCAGATTGCAGATGCATATACAATTTACAGCAGAGCCATTTTTAAAATGATGTGGTTTTAACACAACTGAGCATAGGTGCTTAGAGGCATGTTCTGCTACATAGAAATGAAGGGAGAGCATGGCTCCCAAGCTCCCCTGCTGTGGGCACATACACTATATAGATTGCTTAAAAGCAAAGGAATTATGTTTCCCTTTTAGAATGAATTTTTTAACATTCTGATTGAAGTTTTTATATATATATATATAAGGGCAACTGTGTTGGTAGGGGAAAGCCATGCGCTTTGTGTTTTGAGCATTGGTACCTGTACATGTGTGTCAGGTTGTGGTGGCTTAGTGGTTAAGATGCTGAACCTGATGTCAGGGAGGTTGGCAGGTCAGCAGTTCAAGACCCAAGTGCTGAGCGATGGAGTGAGTTCTCTTCTCTGTCCCAGCTCCTACTGACCTAGCAGTTTGGAAGCAAGAAATTGCAAGGAGATGAATGGGTGCCACCTTGTTGGGAAAGATAACAGTGTTCCACATGATCATGGAAACATCTGCAAACAATGCTGGCTCTTTGGCTGTACAGTGGACCCTCCCTTAACTAGCAACTCACATAACACAAAATCCGCGTAACAAAAGGAAATCCATAGAAAACAGTGGCTCGGTTAACAATCCCCCCCCCCCCGGGGGAACAGATTAATTGGTTTTCAATGCATTCCCATGGGAAACCGTGTTTTGGTTAACAAATTTTGGTTTTCAATGCATTCCTATGGGGAATTCACTTTACAATTTTTTCATAGTACAAAAGGTCCCAGAGAACGCATTAAATTTGTTAAGCAAGGGTCCACTGTAAACGGAGATGAGCATCAACTCCTAGAGTCAGATACAACTGCATTTCAAGCCAGGGAGACCTTGAGTTAAACTACATCTAAATGTAGAAATGGAACTTTGCTCCCTGACTCTTGACTCTCAGCCTGGAGACGCACCAAACCGAGGGAGATGGGTTAAGACGTGCCTGGCAGTCGCCGGGAACGTTCAGTGCCACTCCGTCAGGTGGGTGCAATTTTGACCTCTCCGACATTTCTGGGGAGCAGCTGTGCAATCAGTTGCGTCTCAATCCAAATCACCCCCAACTTGATTAAATAATTTCTGCCTGAATGTATCTCTGCAGAGTGATTTACAAGTTCAGGGGAGGCTAAGAAATCCTCTTCCTTAAATTGCTCGCTCAAACGCCCTGACACTTGGCACTTCCTTACACGTGTCCTAACAGGATCTGGGAAATTCATGACTGACTCTTGAGTTCTGTTGGGAAGGATCAAGAAAGGTGCCTGCATGATGGGGGTGGCCATTTCATCCCAACAGCTTCAAAGGGGTGGCCATTTTGTTTTTATTGACTTTGGAGGTGTGGAGGGCACATGAAATGGCACTTTGGGCAGATCTGGCCCACAGGCCTTAGGTTGGGAACCCCTTGCTTAGTATGTATTGCCCCGGACACATTCCGCCACTCACAAAAGAGTTTGTTGAGACTTCTCGTTGTGTCCAACCCCCTTGATTTGGGGGACGGAAAGTTCCCTCTTTCTCAAGGCCTGCATAATGAAGTAGCACTAATGAAGTTGTGTGTCTGCCTCTGCCCACTAGCCCTCATCAAGGCATAATTCATTAAAATTAGATTTATGTAGTGCCGACTCTTCAATGGGTGTGTGAAAAGAACCAGAAAGAGAGAGAGATTCCAGGGCACAAATTGCACATCGCTCCCTTTGTACAAAGTCTCAGAACCCGCTCTGAAAATACTGCAAAGGCTTAAGAACACATTAGCATCTGTGTTTATGCCTCGTTCCTAAAATATTCATCAGCCTTTCCTCTGACATGTTCTGGGGGAGCACTTTATAATTCAAAGGAGGGGTGTTTTTTTGTTGTTTATTTATTTATTTATTATTTAAGGAGGAAAGAGGAGGCTAATAACCCTCTCTTCCTCCCTCCCTCCTTTTCTTCCAGCTTGTGATTTCCTGACAAGCTTGTTCTATCTGAGTGATCATTTGTATGTTTATTTCCCACTGTCAGGTAGAAAGTGCGGTGGCAGGATAAAGCGGAATGCATGAATAAGGAAGACTCGCCGGGACTGATCCACCCCGGCGGAGCCAGAGCAGATTTGCGGATGGCTTTGTCAAGAACTGACTGAAATCCTTTCTCTCGCTGACAGTGCAGGGCAGGGGAAGAGAGGGAGAGAGAAAGCCAGGGAGTCAGAGGGAGCGCTCTTGATAAACTAATCTCATAAACAGCTCATAAATCTAGCACCCGTTCACTACATTTTCCATTGCCTTCAGGAAGGCCTTGGAAACTTGCCTTGCGGTGATGATTCCAACAGTTCTATTGCGATGAAAGTTGTACCTTTGCACAGCAAAAGGATGCCTTATTCCCGTGATGGCGAACCTCGGCACTCCAGCTGTTCTGGAACTTCAATTCCCAGAGGCCCTGATCTGCACGAGTGCTGACTTGGGCTTCTGGGAATTGAACTCCAAGAACATCTGGAGTACCAAGGTTCGCCATCATGGCCCCATGCCAAGGTTCCTCAAACTTAGCTCTCTAAATGTTCCCAGACTACAATTCCCAGAAGCCCTGATCAGCAGGAGAGCTGACTTGGGCTTCTGGAAATTGAAGCCTAGGAACATCTGGAGAGCCAAGTTTGAGGAACCCTGCCCTATCCTAAAGGCCTGGCTCTGTAAGGAGGGATCCACTGGTCTAACATCCACACGCACATACACATGAAAATTGTGACCTGTGTTGTAATAACTCTACTGTCATCAATGCCTTCTCCATGTCTGTTCCTTGGACACAGGAGAAATCCTGCCTTATGTTTTACTATATCTTGCAACCCAGTTGTGGAATAAGATGGTCAGGAGAAAACAGTGGTAGGACTTGGATAAATCAAATGAAATGAAAAAACAGAGAGTGTCCTTGAAGCTCCCTTCCTACGTGCCTCTAGTTGTGCGTACATGTTGTGCCATCTTCCTACTCTGGACTCGTTGGGAGGGAGGGACCTCCGCAAAACGAGAACTTTTCAGAACAGCACATGGGGTGTGTCTGTCTCTCTGTGCACCTGAGAGACAGGCACACCCCATGTGCTGTTCTGAGTTCTCGTTTTGCGGAGGTCCTTCCCTCCCTCCCAACGAGTCCAGAGTAGGAAGATGGCTCGGCCCAATATCTATCGTCTTTGTGATGTAAACCCAAGTGACGGATTCAGCGGGAAGCCTTGTCCAAATGACTTAAAGACAATAAGCTTAATGGCTCCTTATTGACAGCATATTTAAATACAAACGCTTGGGACATGAGATTTGAACGGCTTTCACGTCCACCAGGGGTTTTTGATTCGATTCAAAGTACGTGCATAGACTCAAATCCTTGAAGCTTAAAGGAAGCTGCTTGGGCTACCGGCCAGGCTCAACATTGTGTGGCCTTCATCTGTACAGACACCATTACTTGTCTTCATATTTATCACCAGTATGGAGGGAGGAGATTTTCAGGACTTCTGAAGATATACCAGGGCTTCCCACCCTTTTTTAAACCAGGGCCTTGGGGGGAGGGCTTTTGTCCCAATAGCTTCAAAGGGATAGCCATTTTGTTTCTCAAATGCCCTTGGAAGGGGGTGCCCACATGAAATGGCACCATGGGCCAGATCTGGCCCACAGGCCTTTGGTTGGAAACCCCTGAGATATACCGATGGAAGCAAATGGCATTTTTGCAATCTTTTTTATTTTCAAATAGCAACATTGCATCCGAAGGAGTGGCGAGAAACCCCGACAAGGCATGTCTTGAAAAGAGTGGCCATTATACTTCCAACCCAGCAATTTATTATCTATTTAAAATATTTATACTTTGCCTTTCTGCTTCGGAGAACCTGAAAGCTCACAAAGTCTCCGAGGCGCTCCTTCAGAGATCTCTCTTAAGAGGGGGGAGGGCTCCCAAATTCAGACTCTTTCCCTCTTTCTCCATCAACTGCCAGCTATTCCAATCAGTGGTGGGTTGTTAAAATCTTTGCTACCCCACTGTGACATCATCGACGTTGTGGGCGTAGCCAACGTCATGACGTCATGGGTGGAGCAAAAATAGAAAATGTCTGTGCATGCGTTAAACCTCCGTTCGACACATGCGCAGTTCTTTTTTTAGTGCACATGCGTCAAATCGCACTAAAAAAATAGAACTGTGCATGCGTCAAATGGAGGTTTGACGCATGCGCAGTTCCAGGCATCCATTTTGGATGCCCGGAAAAACATTTTTGGAGGGTCCCAGAGAGGTGACCGAACTGGTCGCCCGGGCTTTTACCACCACCCCAGTGCCCCCTACCGATGGGCCGCTACCGGTTCGGGCGAACCGGTCCGAACCAGTAACATCCCATCACTGATTCCAATCACACGTTTGTGTGCTTCTGCACCCCACCCCCTTGCACAAGGTTTATCTGGGCTCATATTTAAATGTACACTTCCCCTCCTGTGAAATGCCCCGCAAGCCTGGCAAATATTTAAATTCTCAAGGCACAGGGAATTTATTTTTCTAAAAATGAGTCTCGGGAGGTATAGAAAAAATGCTATTTTTGTCAAAGCTGTCGTAGTCAATAAAGTTCTTTTCAATCCCGATCTCCAGCCACTGGTAGATTTATTCTCAAAATGCAAGTTCCTTCTTAGCCCTGCTGGCCTGGAATGTACTAACTTGTGGCCACCGGATAGAATTGCTACTAATAATAATTCAGTGTCAAATTATTCTGGGTTGAAAGGGTTTTTTTGCTGGAGAAACTCCACTCAAGGAAAGCCCAAATGAGGCTTCTTTCTTGGCCCCAAGATCTTTCTCTCACTGAAGTCGTCTCTATTTATCTACTTACAACTTGCTTTCAAACTGCTAGGTTAGCCAGAGTTGGGACAGAGACAGGCGCTCAAGCCGTCATGCAGTACCCAGGTCTCAAACTGCCTATTTGCCAGCCTTCTAGCTAACAAGGCGAGCTTCTTAACCACTTCAACCCCCAGAATTGCTACTGATAAAGCTTCTGGCACCCATTGTTTTTATCACGGAAATATCACAAGCTGTGTCATTCTCAAATAATTCATTTAGCTGTTTCCTAATAACAGCAATACCGTATATACTCGAGCATAAGCCAGCCCAAATATAAGCCAAAGTACCTAATTTTGACATGAAAACCCAGGAAAATAGATTTATCCCAGTATAAGCCGAGGATGGGAAATGCAGCAACTGATAGGGAGTTTCAATAATCAAAATACATGAAAATATGGTAAAATTAATTATATTGTTGGCACAGCTCAATCCAAAGCAGCCTTGGGATCCTCGTGGTCATTGACCCGAGTATAAGCCGTTTCCCCTTTTGGGGGCTCATTTTTTGGGACTAAAAACTAGCCTTATACTCAAGTATATACAGTAGTTTGATTTATTTTGCTGCTACTTGCACATAAAATAAAACTTGACTGGTGTGGAAATAGGAATTTGTGGCACTCTGGTAGTAAGAACTATACAGGACTGTGGTGGCTTAGTGATTAAGATGGCGAACTTGACGAGTGGAAGGGCAGCAGTTCAAGACCCAAGTGCTGCCTTGTCAGGGATTCTCCTAGCGATATGTGTGGCTCGATAGCAGAGTAGCACTTTTAAGCTGTTATGCAGCGAAAGCCTTAGTGCAATAACACACACACATATGCCTTCAGTGGAAAGGTGCGCTTTACTTACAGTGAGGGGAAGACAGACATACACAGGACTAGTTACAACAGTCTCTCTCACTCCAAGCCCCACAGTAGATAGACAGCTTGGATTCCTCTGTTGGCTCCAATCCCAGGAGCATGCAAAGAGTACTGGTATTCTTGAGCGGTTCTTCTCAGTTGAAGAAGCTCTCACCAACAGCAGACCCTCATTCAGCAGTTTATTACCTTTTCTTGCACCTTTGAAATACCCTGGTCTCCTAGACCCACGCACCCTATGCCTTTCAGATTCTGGCATACACACAGACAGGTCCCGAGGTGGGGATACCTCCCTGTCTGGTTCTGCCTGCCGTGCACACAATTTTGCACCTGGCAATGCAGTTACCTCAGTAGGGGTTTCTGGCTTTGCTTTATCCATTAACGCCACAGTGGCCTGATATCTATCAGGTGGCCTTCTAGTCCGACTGGACCTACGAGGCAGGACTCTATCAGTGGTATCTCCTCCAGACTCCTCAGAAATGTCAGACTCCTCTGACTCACCTCTTATCTCTTCTTTCACCTCAGCTTCCCCATCAGTGGTACTTTTGCTATCATGCTTGCTACTGCTGGGTAGGGGGACAGGCTTCTCTGCCTCCTCCTCTTTAAACAGGAGTCCAGGAATGTGGACACTTTCCACATGTTTCCACCAGGAGTGCTCCAGGAACTTGGCATTCTTACTTTTTGTAACTTGGTTGGATCCTGGCATCCAAAACCTATACTCCCTATGGTTCGCCTCATATCCTATGAAGATCAGTTTGCAAGGGCGAGGCTGCCCCGGGATGCGTACCAGGGCAAGAGAGCCAAAGACTCGCAGATAGCCCAAGTTTGGCTTCCTTCCATGCCACCTGCTTGCAGGGATGTCTCCAATCCCAGTATGATAAACGTTATTCAGCAGATGGTTTGCACACTTCATAGCCTCTGCCCAGAGTGTGCGAGGGAGACCTGCAGCACTTAGCATAGCCCTTGACATGGCCTGCAGAGTTTGACCTCTCCTCTCTACAGTTGAGTTATGCTGAGGTCTGTGGTGGACTATCCCATGCTTTGCCAGGAAATCAGTGGTGGTTTCGTGTGAGAACACTGTCCCATCAGTGATTAGGGTCTTTACCTGTGTGTTTGCCTTGTTCTGGGCAAACCTTACCCATCTGGTTAAAGTTGAGCAGATCTCACCCTTGGACCTTAGCAAATACACAAACCCATATCTTGTGTGGTGATCAACAATGCTCAGGGCATACCTTGAGCCACCAGGGCTTGGGCTCATAGGACCTATTAATTCAGCAGACACCACCTCTAAGGGCTGGGTAGTATTAAAACCACCCACTCTATTTGCAGGAGTGACCTTAGACTTCTCCTCGTTACAAGGACTACAGCTCAGAAATCTGCTGCATGGTTTCACTGCTATGCCCTCAGTCAGATCAATAGTCCTTCTCAAATCATGGAAATTAACATGTCCCAACCGTCTGTGCATTAAGTGTATGCAATTGTCATGGGGGAGCTTGTTGCTAAAACCTTTATCAGCCAGATTCGCACTCAGTGCACGGGAGCCTAACACAAACAGGTCATTGTGTAGTGGCACAGTGAACTCCTTATCTTGTCCCTTAAGGACACATTCCTTCCCCTGGAATGTCACTGAGTAACCCATTTTCAGTAGGGTCCTAACAGACAGCAAATTATACTTCATCTCAGGGATATAAAGCATTTCTAGCTCTTCACCCAGAGCTTCACATCTTACCTGGCCTTTACCCAGTGCACGGACACGTGACCCATTGGCTAACGTGACAGTCTGGTTTGTTTTGGACATTTCAGTAAACATTTTCCTATTTTTACAGATGGAAAAAGATGCACTAGAATCAATTAACCAGGTGCCAGGTTCAACATAAGTAAAAGCAGCTACAGAGATGTTTGCTTTTCTACTTCTCTTATCATTATCTGGGCTCGACCTTGCCTTACAGAACTTGGCAATATGCCCAGACTTCTGGCATCTGAAACATCTCTTTGCTACACACACAGTGGGAGGAGGGGGTGATTTGCTTCTACCACTTTCAGTATGAACTTCTGGTTTTCTGAACTCCTTCAGAGAACGTCTTAATCTGTCCTGCTCGAGGAAGCGTCCTTGGACAGACAAGAAATTTAACTCACTCCTGGGCAAAATGTCCAAGGAGGAAACATAAGCATCATACTCTTTATTCAGAGACGATAGGAGAATATATGCTTTTTGTTCTTTACTGAAGAACAGCAAGACGCTGCAACAAATCACTCACAGAGTGTAGATGCTGAGCCATATCTCCACCAGGCTTTAGACGTAATCTAAACAAGCTTCTGGTGAGGGATATTTGGGAACCGACTGATTCCCTTACATACAATTCCTTAAACCTCTGCCAACATGCGGCAGCCGACTTCTCCCCTCTCAGATATGTTAACTGACTCTCTGCTACAGTTAACCCAATAATTGCCAAAGCCCTTTGATTATCATACTCAAGTCTGTCCCTTTTGTCAGTGTCCTCTTCATCCAAGGCTTCTAGCTTCTGGGGATTCTCAACAATGTCCCAGAGCCCTTCCTTGCGCAGAAGCAGACTGCACTTGGTTGACCACGTCTGGTAGTTGGTGCCATCAAGCAGGGGCACCAGTGAGAGAGTGGAAACAGCCATTCTTCCCTCACTTGCAGACTCACAGAACATGCAGCTGGCAGGGACACTCAAAGCGAAGTGGACGTCTTCTGGACCTCTGTTGGGGTGTCTGGTTGCGTTGGGGCATTGTCCTGCAGGCGATGAGTCCTCCAGGGAACACAGCTCCTCTGAACGCTGATCTGGGCTCCACAGCTCCAGTCCAGGCACACAGCACTTCGGGGCTTGACAGGCGAAGACCCACAGGCGCAGTTAGGGTCGTCAGGCGTAGCTGTTAGGTGCACCCTGGGCCCATAACCCGTCGTCAGGGATTCCCCTAGCGATATGTGGGGCTCAATAGCAGAGTAGCACTTTTAAGCTGTTACGCAGTGAAAGCCTTAGTGCAATAACACACACACATATGCCTTCAGTGGAAAGGTGCGCTTTACTTACAGTGAGGGGAAGACAGACATACACAGGACTATTTACAACAGTCTCTCTCACTCCAAGCCCCACAGTAGATAGACAGCTTGGATTCCTCTGTTGGCTCCAATCCCAGGAGCATGCAAAGAGTACTGGTATTCTTGAGCGGTTCTTCTCAGTTGAAGAAGCTCTCACCAACAGCAGACCCTCATTCAGCAGTCTCTGTCTGTAGACACTCTCTCAGTAACTCAGTCCTTCTCTTCAGTACGACAGCCTCATCAGTATGACAACTTTCTCAGAATGATAACCTCCTCCATAGACCCTTCCCAGAGGGCCACAGTTATACCCTAGTGTTGCTGGGCAGATTCTCTAATCAGCCACAGCTGGGCTGTTACATGAGCACGTGGACAAGGCATGCACAGCCTGGCAATCAGTTTGAGGCTCTATTATGTACACCTGTGTTCAAAACACATGGAAGGCCTTAAAGTTGTACTATTCCACTGGGCAGCAATCTTTGTACAATACCCCACAAAAGAAAAATGTCCTAACATGCCTGACTGAGTGAGCTCCCGTCTCTGTCCCAGTTCCTGCCAACCTAGCCATTTGAAAGCAAGAAATTGCAAGTAGATAAATAGGTATCACCTAGGTGGGAAGCTAAACAGCGTTCTGTGCATGCCTAGTCATGCCTGCCACCTGTCAACGGACAGGCCTGCAGACACAGACTGTGCTGGCTCTGGCTGTAAACAGAGATGAGCACTGAACCCTAGGGTCAGATACGAATGGCTTTCGAACAAGGGTGACATTTACCTTTACTAGTAGTAAGAACTGCTGTAAGTCAGAAGGTCCCTTCCCAGAAAGGACCAGATCCTCTCATAATGACTGGTGAAAATCACAGTGCGCCATCAAACTCCATTCCTGGGGGCTGGGCGGCCAACCATCCCGCATTCTGTGTGGCAATCTCATTTAAGGAGGGGGAATTTCGACTTACCCTTGTTTCGAAAATGGTACCGGACCTCCCCCGTTGCGTCACGGAAGCACCGGTTTCCACTCCGACCGGCAGGCAGTTAAAGAGAAACGGAACCGAAAAGGCTCCAATAAACTGCGCCTGCGCAGAAACCCATTCTGGCGCCAGATTGGGTTTCTGTGCAGGCGCAGTTTATTGGAGCCTTTTCGGCTCCGTTTCTCTTTAACTGCCTGCCGGTCGGAGTGGAAACCGGTGCTTCCGTGACGCAACGGGGGAGGTCCGGTACCATTTTTGAAACAAGGGTAAGTCGAAATTCCCCCTCCCTAAATGAGATTGCCGCGCAGAATGCGGGACGGTTGGCCGCCATGCCTGGGGGGCTTATAGGGCCCCTTATTTCCCCCTCTCCTGTTTCCATTAGCCTGGATTACTTTCTGAATTCTCCTCCACCCCATGTTCATTTTTTTAAAAGTAGTAAAGACACTCTGCTTAGATGCATATGTTAGTAGGCCATAAATTATATATGGACTGGTGTTCTGAGCAGGATTGTGTAGAGAGACAAAGGCACTTTAGAAAGACATTTCCCTTTGTATTTTCCTAGACAGAAGCTGCAGTTGTCTCAGCCATGGAATTTACTCTCCTCTTACTCATAAATACCTCTGAGGCTGCTATCAGATGAAAGCCAGTCAAGGCGAGTCAGGGATTTTGCAACTAGGTGTCTGGAAATCCATCTGCAGGTTGATTAGGGCCAGACCCCTCTTCTCAATTATTTGGGAACCACAGGAGGCTTGAAACTAAAGTACTGTTCGGTGCTTTGAAAAATTAGCTGAGCGCAGGGGTTCCCAACCTAAGGCCCGTGGTCCAGATTTGGCCCACGGTGCCATTTCATGTGCCTCCAAGGGCATTCGGGAAACAAAAATGCCACCCCCTTTCACGCTGTTGGGACAAAATGGCCACCTTCATTGTGCAGGAGGGCAAACTGGCCATCCGGCCCTCAAAGCTGGCTGAGAGAGTGTGATCCGGCCCCCGGCTTGAAAAGGTTGGGGACCCCTGGTTTATCAGGTTAAATCTGTGTCAGTTTGCAAATGGGCATGGATGTCTAATCAATTAAAGCTAATTTAACCAATAAAGTCTATTTCAGGGAAGGGCGGAATCATCCTTTGATGCTCCAGATGTTGTCTCCGTTCATAATCATTCCAGCTGCAACGTAGCCAATCCTATGGAAGGAGGGAAACCAGCAGAATTAGGTGCACAAAGAGCATAACTCACAAAGGTGCTGGATCGGAACTCTTGATTTGGGCCCAGGGATGATAAAAAAAATCTTTATTGTGATAGTAATAGCCAGATAGGGACTGCGGTAGCTTAGTGGTTAAGATGCTGAACTTAATGACTGGAAGTTTGGCAGGTCAGCAATTTGAGACCCAAGTGCTGCACGACGGAGTGAGTTCCTGTCATCTGTTCCAGCTCCTGCAAACCTAGCAGTTTGAAAGCAAGAAAATTGCAAGTACAGTAGATAAATAGGTACTGCTTCTTCAGGGAAGGTAACAGCTGGACTATAACGGTTCAGTCAGTAGCAGGTAGCTGTCCAGGGTACTGAAGGCTCGGTTTTAAATTTGGGGGGCGGGTCATGCTCCCTCAAACAGTTGAGGGGGCTGGACTAGTGGCCCCCCTGCCATAAATGCTGCCATGGATAGGCTGTAAACCTGTCCGCAGCCGCTGTAAATGTGTCCATGGCCGCCTCTTGCCACTGTGGTTGGAGCGAGGACAGGGGCCTGATGATTTGATGCCATGGGCTGGATTTGGCCCGCTGGCCGTAGGTTGCCGACCCCTACTCTATTGAGTTGAAGGCTGCCTATGTAGCTCAAGTCCTGCCTACATTATCATTATAACAGTCCCCTGAGTTAGGTAAAGATGAGACCAGGTGTTCTCAACCTTTTAAAGCCGGGGGGCTGGAGGTGGTGGTGGCGGCACATGAAATGGTGCCGCAGGCCGCATCCGGCTCACAGGCCACAGTTTGAGAATCCCTGGTCAAAGCTCTCTGGTAGAGCATAAGGAGTAAGAGAAAGACATCCAGTGCCTGTTCAAAGGGGAGGATGTAATTGCTACTTCGTTACATAATGTCCTCTTATGTACCATCATCATATTTTTAAACGAACACGTGTTATTGTCTCACAAGCTATAATTTTAAAAAAATAGAATACGAACTGTATTTAGCTAATTATAGGGCCTTCTCATAGTTCTCAGTCCCTTCTTAATCTCTAAAGAGGCAGGCAAATTAGTTTGTATCATGCTTCTGAAGTTGCTTTGGATCAAAGCTACACATACACAGTATTACACACACTCGTACGTTTGGGTCTAGGAGAAGTCCTTCAAATGGTTGCATTAGCTTAAAGGGGAGCTTTCTCACTTTACCAAGTAATTGCTTCCGCCAGCCTCAAGTCCCGTCCATTAGCTATTAATTATGCTCCATGTTTGGAAGACACCAGCTTTGAGTAAGCCTGTTAATTGGCTACAGGAGAGGAAAGTGCCGTTGTACGGAGATGACATTTTGTCATGCCATGACCGCCGCGCTTCTCCAAAGTTTTATTTCTCACTTTCCAAAGGGAGGTGTTCGGCTTAGAAGACGGCGGTGAAGGCAGCGCCAGAGGGACAAACAGGACATGTTGGTGTGGATTTTGCATGATAAATGGCGGTGTACCTTGCTAGGATGCCCACCGTCTCTAAATGCACGCGGCGCTCATTGTGCAGTTCATACATCTTCCAGCGCGAGCCTTCTGGTGCTTTGGACTTGCCTTGTGAAGTGAGTAATAGCTACAGCTAGTTCCGGGCAGCAGCTCAACGTAGGGCATGTCATGAGAATGTACACAAGAGAGCCAGAGTTGGAAGTTGTAGAATCCCAGAACTGCATAGGCTTGAACAATGTTGTTTCAAGGATTTCCGGCCCTAACTAATAGGAGTTCTTCAAGAAAAGAAAAACAGTGGAGGTGATCCAGGTCTGGCCAGGTCATCCTGCTACGGTCATAGAGTAGACCCTACTGCCAGTGATACCTGGGTGTCATGCAGTGATGGGATGTAACAGGTTCTCACCAGTTTGCCAGAACCGGTAGTAACTTTTCCCAGTGTCCCAGAGAACTGGTAGCAGCTTTTGGGGGGAACCACCTTTGGGGCTTACCTTTTCACTGGTTCCCCGACTGCACATGCACGCCAAGTACTTGATGTGCATGCATGCCTACAGTGCTTGGCGCATATGCACAGCCTCCTTGCTGTCCTCCCAAGTGGGGAGGAGGAACAAAAGCTGCTAGCCTGAAGCTCCCTATAGCCTGCTCCCCAGGGTAATTGACTCACCTTTGGATGTGGTGTGTCTGTGTGTATTTTAATGTGTATTTAATACCTTTACCTATATTGGCGTACTACCACAGTTCCTAAAAAAGGCCTGGTGGCCGGAAGGCCTGGCGGCCTAGCTTGGGATTTTTAAGCAAAGTCTTGGAGTTACTTCATCAATAAGCTACACCTGTGCTGTTCCAATTGCTGTTCCAATTGGAGAACCCTTAAGGAGGTACAGCTGTTTTACATTTACATTAAGGCATATTATCCTAGAGAATTGGTACGATGACCATATCCATCTTGCAACATGGTGCTGCCCAGGCACTTATACTAACAGGTAAGTGACGTGTTTGTGTTTGGGGTGGGTGGGGGTGGGTGGGTTGATTTATGTTTGGGGTGGGTGTATTTTAATGTAATTTTTATTTTATTTATTTATTTATTTAATTTATTTACGGGTTTGTGTTGTGGGTGGGTGGGTGGGTTGAGGGATGTGTCTGTGTGTGCGCGCGCTTATTTTTATTTTATTATTATTTTTCTTTGGCCCCGCCCATGACATCATGATGTTAGCTCCGCCCACACTGTGATGACATCACAGTGGGGTAGTAAAAATTTTGACATCCCACCACTGGTGTCATGCCACACTCTGGCTTGCTTGCTAGAGACAACTGATGAACCACTGGCCTTGATGACTTGAGTTATCCAGGGAGCTGTAAACATCCTCCTTGTAAATGTTCCTCTCATTGGTCAGTGATCTTGTCAGTCTTTTCTGCTTCTGTTGGAGAAAGTAGAAAAAGAGGATCATGGCAAATTGACCTTTATGGCATTGGGGTAATATTGCTTTGTTGTCTGACCACTAAACCAAAACGGTTGACTTTGGGCCTAGAGTCTATTCAGTGGTGGCCACCCTTGGCCCTCCAGGTGTTCGTGAACTTCAATTCCCAGAAGCCCTGACCAGCTGGCGTGCTGACTTGGGCTTCTGGGAATTGAAGTCCAAGAACAGCTGGAGGGCCAAGGTTGCCCAGTGCATGTTGTAGATAGACTATATTTAAAGCTGGAACATCTGAAGGTTGACCACCATCTTTTGTGTCTGAGCAATTGGACTTTTAAGGAATCCTGTCCTCAAGTCCTGAAGACCTATCACAAAACTAAGAAAGCTAATTTGCAAACTATGGGAAGTTCTTGCTTCATGACACTTCTCATGCAGTCTTGAAACACCCTTAAGGATTTCCCCTTTCTAATTGGGGGCTAATGATAATGTCTTGTCTGTGCACCTTTTGAAGAAGCCTCTCCATATCTGGAGTGGCAAGGAAGAAGAAGTTGGTTCTGCCGCCTTAATGTGACGGGAGATGTCTTGTCCTGGATTGTACAAGAACGTCCAAGGTTGCAGCGAGTTCTTCCGTACTTATCATTTCCCTTGTCTAATCACTTAATTACTTTGGTCTCATTTGATCTCGTTTTGAAGGTGACCAAATATAGCAGCCGCACAGCTAGGCGGGGAAAGTTCACTCTTGCAGAAAGAGGAGGTGGGTTTTTGTTGTTGTTTATTTTATACAAAAGAAAAACCCCAGCTTTTGCTTGGCTAATGGGCACGACCTGGGCTGCAGGTCTAGACAGAAACAGCCAAAGGGTGCCATAAGCCTGACAGTTATGGTGGTTGTTCTTGTTCAGTCGCACAGTTGAGTCCAACCATCTGTGACCCCATGGACCACCATGTGCCAGGCTCCTCTGTCATCTGCCATCCTCCATAGCATCTCTAGATCTACGGTCACTGAGTCAACAATGCCATCCATCCACCTCATCCTCTGCTGCCCCTTCTCCGTTTGCCTTCCATCTTTCCCAGCATCAAGGCCTTCTTGAGTGAGTCCTCTCTTCTCATTTGGTCGCCAAACTTGAGCTTCAGCTTCAGTATTTGTCCTTCCAATGAACAGTCAGGGTCGGTTTCCTTCAGGATGGACTGATTTGATCTCCTTGCCGTCCAGGGGACTCTCAAGAGTCTCCTCCAAATATTCAAGAGAAACACAGTTTTGAGTGAGTGACTTCCACAACCTCCTCCCTCGTGTAACCCCATAGCCGGCCAAAGTCCCCATCTCTTTCCTCCTTCCATAGTGGCCCATGATACAACTCCTTCTCCCCCTCCCTCCAAAAATCATCTTCCAGCAAGCCAAGGGGAAAAAATAAATCAAATTCCGTATATTCCCAGGGCAATTTCAACTTTAAAAAAGGATATCAACATGAAGGACAATTGCACTGTGGAGCTGTCATCTTCGCCCCACAGGTACCATGAAAAATTACTGCCAATAAAATAACATTTTTCAAAATGTGACACTACCCTTAAATTTATCTCCCGCAATAAATGGGTTCTGGGAGAGAATTTCAGTCCATTTGAGCATAAACTATTCTTCAAGCACTCAATAATAGATTACAAATGAATTGCATTATTAATTTATAATAGAATAATTGTTTTGCTTCAACAGTCACTTTCAAGAATTCGGGCAGTAATTTTCTCTGCTTCTTTATCATCTTAAAGATATTTTTTCCCCCACAGGGGGGGAAAAAGGGGAAGAAAAGAGAAAAAGAAGAAAGGGTGTGTGTTGTGAAGGAGCTCAACAAAGTCCAGAAATTGTGTATTAAAAGGCCAAATGGCCTTAGAGCCTTCATTTAGTTTTCTGTTTTGAAAGGTTGTTTGCTACCATATAGTTTGAAGGCAGGATTGGACCCATATTTGAGATTGGTTTACAGATCTGACAACTTTAAAGAGAAAGCATGGATTTTGTGTGATGGTGCTAATAATTGATTCTCACTTAGATTAAGAAGAAAAAAGTCAACACAAATTTTAAAATTCTTGCTCTCGTGGATTATCTGAAGAACTTTTTTAAAAAGTGGTGACATTTCTGAGAAAAGGTTTAAACCTAACACCTGTGGGCCTGATCTAGCCCATGGCACCATTTTATGTGGGCCTCGCCCCTCCAAGGGCATTGGAGAAACAAAATGACCATCCTCTTTGAAGCTGTTGGGACAAAATGGCCACCCCCAATTGTGTAGGTAGAGCAAAATGGTCGTCCGGCCCTCAAAGCTGACTGAGAGAGTGTGACCCGGTCCGTGGCTTGAAAAGGTTGGGGACCCCTGATTTAAACCGTCAGGGTGGACTCATTCTTGAAATAGTAGTCAAATGCTGCTAAAGCACTAGCCGTAATATTATAACAATTGCTACTCCCTGTAGTAAAACAACACCCTTGATAGGCATGAGGACATAAGGTTCCGGAGCAATATCCTTCCACCCCAAAGCATAGCATATGCTCGGGGCTTTCATCTGTGTCGGAAGCAGTGTCAACAGTTGTAACTTTTCCAATTAACTGGGAGATGTTCTACTGCCTCGGTTGATATGGAGAAGGTCCCCTCTGTTCATGGCAAGAATAAGCACGGCAGAGTTGGAAAAGGTCAGCTTTGCCCACGTGTTTACAATTGTCTCCTTGACTCGTTGAGTTCCTTCCCGCTTTTGAAGGTTCCCAACAGCAGTCATGTTGGGGTCTTTGAACAAGCTCCATGATGGGACAGTCAAAGCCATCACCTCTGGTGACCTTTTAAAAACTAGAGATAATGACCAAGGTTGTGGGAACAGTGGCCTTTTATCCAAAGAGCGCATGAGCTCATTTCATTCCGAGTGCCACAATTCTTAACCTTATTTTTCTTTGTCTCCTCCATGTCTGGTTTTAATTGGAATGATGTTCAATATGAATCACCTCCAACGTTGAACTCCGAAGGATGCGAAGGGCATTCAGGAGCTTCAGTGAGAAGCAGATAAATTGGATTTCTTTTTAAGAGACTGTTATACCCCTCTCTTCATTGTACTTGTCTCTTAATTCTAATTTTGTTTCCTGGTCTCTGTCCCAGCTCCTACCAAACTAGCAGTTTGAAAGCAAGAAATTGCAAGTAGATAAACAGGTGCCACTTTGGCAGGAAAGGTAACAGTGTTCCATGGACTCCGGTGTCTAGTTATGCCTGCCACATGTCCACATAAATGACAGCTCTGGCTCTTTGGCTATAAACAGAGATGAGCACTGAACCCTAGAGTCGGATACGACTGGCTTTCGAGCCAGGAAGACCTTTACTTTTACTGTGAGAACAAGAAATTATAATTTCCTTTCCCTTTGCCTGAAAGACAGCTAGAAATTTCCTCAATATTATCATAGTTGCGAGAACAGTTTTGGCCTAACTCTGGACTTTGTGCAAATTGCAAACATTATTTTAAAATCTGCTGCTTTGCTGTACAGTCTTCTAGAGCGGGACACTGTCTTGTTATTTAGATTTCTAAACGCTGGATAGGTTTGGATAGGTTGCTCGCATCTTTCAGATCAGTCATGTGGTGCTTGCTTTGGTCCAGTTGACAAGCAGGTGAAGAAAATCTCACTGGGGGGAATTAATACAATGCTCTTTGAAACCATATCTATGAAACCATACGTGAGGAATCTGTTGAGAATCAGCAATTTTCTGATAGGTTCTTTCAGAAAGTAGAATTGGGAAGGATGATGTGAGCTCAGCCTTACATGTAACCTATTAATTAAAGAAGCAAACCACAGCCTGCCAATCTGGTGGATCAGTAATGGGGAAAGTAACCTTTTTGCATTATATTTATTTATTTATTTATATCTGCATAGACGTCCAATCGCCAAAGCGACTCCGGGCCGCTCACAATCCAATTGCACATGATCCTGTATAAAAAGACCCAACATATCATCAAAGACCCAAAAACAGTGTTAAAATCTTCGTAACAAAGTATACAAATAGACTAAAAACCCGGATGGTGATTAGCATGCACAAACTCTCCTTTATACCGCCGTGTGTGTGCATGGATGTGTGTGACAGCACAAGTCACATGGGCCGATGGAAATCTCCACTCCTCTTGAATGGCTTTAAAAGGAATCGCTCCGGTTTTTGCTTGGAAGGCAGCCTAGAAAACCCTTGGCAGAGAGCGCTGCTGACTCAACTAAGTGCCCGTTAACCTACTCCATGGCTGCACATTAGCCCAGAAGACGAGCGCCTCTTGTCGGTTCCTGCGAGGCCAGCGGACGCCTGGGCTCAATCTGTGGACTGTATGTCAAGCAGAAGCGCCGTTCCGGCAGTCCAGAGTCTTGGAATGACTCTAATCAGGCTTCCCCCCCCCCCCATGTAGTTCTTTCATCTTCATAGGGTTTGATGAACGGAAAAGTCGTTCTTCTAGTACAATAATTAATTGAATCGTGTGTGTGTGTGTGTACATACAGTACAGTATATATAAATTGGTTTTCTTAATTCAGCAATGAAAGGGGGTGCCTTTGGTGTGTGTGCTCATTTTAGAAGCCCATTATATGGGTTACTCATTTTGCAGTGGCTAAGATGCTGTCTGGAAGACAAGAAGGTCAGCAGTTCGATTCCCGAGTAATCCAGGACAGAGTGAGCTCCTGTCTTTGTCCCAGCTCCTGCCAACCTAGCAGTTTGAAAGCAAGACATTGCAAGTAGATAAATGGGGACCACTTCAGTGGGAAGGTAAACAGTGTTCTGTGCACTTCAGTGTCTAGTCATGCCTACCACATGACCACAGAAATGTCTGCAGAAGCAGACAGCGGTGGCTCTTCGGCTTTGAAACAGAGATGAGCACTAGAGTCTGAATACGACTGGCTTTTGAGCAAGGGAAACCTTTACATTTTGTTTCAAACTGATTTTGCTCACTTCGACGATGCGCTTCTATTTTGGGCTCAAACAGGGCAAGTGCTAGCATGCCGTTATTCGTATCTCCCCCTCCCCCGCCTTTAAACATGTGCTTTAAAAAAGGACAGACATGTATGGTTGCTAAGCAAAATATATAGATTGGGGGGGGGGTGTCTCTCTCTTTCTCCCTCCTCGCCCTCTGTCTGTATAACTGCTGCCCTCCTAACTCACTAAATTGGTGTATTTGGCTCTTATCATCCCAGGCAGCTGCCATTTAATCTCATATTACCTTCCGCAATCAAGTGCTCCATTTCCGCACCGCATGTGCCACCAATTCGGGAGCAGTTATTAAATTACTCGCAATCTCCCTCACCTTGGCTATTTTGAGGGCTGGTGGGTTTCCCTGGAGGGTCCCACCTGCCAGCGGAGGGGAGCAAGACTGGAATTGGGGGGCTGGGTCGGCACGAGTTGTTTTATGTTGTGTAATCAGGATCGCTGGCCTTCTTCTCTGATAGGAAGCCCAGGAATAGCCAGGAAGTGAAACCCCGCATTACGAACCCTTCTTTTAATGTAATGTTCACATTCCGAATGGAAATCCATTGAAAATCATGCCTCGCAAGATGATTTTTTTTTTTGGAACGGATTAATTGGTTTTCAATGCATTCCTATGGGAAAATGTCTTTTGTACTATGGATTTTTTTGCCAATGCATTCCTATGGGAAACAGCAAGATGCATTCCTATGGGCGTGTCGTACTATGAATTTTCCGTAATATGAAACGTCCCGTGGATTGGATTAATTTCATACTATGGGGTTCCACTGTACTTCAACTCTACCTTTGAAGGATGTAGTGAAAAGTTTGAAAAGTTTGGGTAACCCCTGATCTGTATCTTCCGCGAATCCCCATATTTATTTATAATGCTTCTAGAGTTGTTTGTTTTCTTCTCTCCACACGAGGGAAGCTGAAGATGCCAAGGGACTTCCTTGTATCATCCTTACAGAAAAGCTCTCTCTTTCTTATGCACACAGACACGCACATACACACTGCACAAAACAGCACTGCCTCATCTTACTATGGCCATGATGGCCAACCTTGGCACTCCAGGTGTTCTTGGACTTCAATTCCTTGAAGCCCTGATCAGCAGGAGTGCTGACTTGGGCTTCTGGGAAGTGAAGTCCAAGAACACCTGGAGTGCCAAGGTTGGCCATCACTATACTATGGGATGGGTCAGCTCTACCTTCAGCTTGTTGTTGGTCTTACTGCGGTTTTTGTTGTTGAGGAAGAGGAGAAGGAAGTAGGAAAAAAACCACAGAGGATATAGACACACAGAGAGAAAGAGCTCTGAAATTTTAAAGGGGTTCCCAAACTGTGGGCCATATCTGGCCTGCACACCATTTTGTGTGGCCTCTACCCCTCCAATGGCACTCAAGACACAAACAGCCATCCTTTGTAAACTGTTGGGACAAAATGGCTGCCCCCTCATGCAGGCTGGGCAAAATGGCCGTCCAGCCCTCGAAGCTGACAGAGAGTGACCCAATGGCCCCCGGCCTGAAAAGCTTGGGAATCGCTGTTTTAAAGTGTAGTTTGGAGCTAAAAGTGAGTAGGAAGCAGAGATGGGAGAAAGTTACTTTTTTAGACCTCAACTCCCTGTTGATGTTGCCATGTTGCCAGTGGTGGGATGTCAAAAATTTTACTACCCCACCATGACATCATCACGGTGTGGGCGGAGCTAACATCATGGGTGGAGCCAATGTCATGACATCATGATATTGTGGGTGGGGCCATAGAAAACAAATTAAAAAATAAAATAAAAATAAGCACACACACACACACACCTCAACCCACCTACCCACCCACCCACAATACAAACCCATAAAATAAATAAATAAATACATTAAAATACACCCACCCACCCAAACACCCACCCATTCTCAACACAAATCAACCAGAGCTTTTAAACCAGAGATTAAAGCTTATTCTGGCTAATCTTTCTCACACTAGGTCAGATGGAAGGAACTACAGAATGAACTCACCACAAGATGGCTTCATTTTGGAACTTTTCAACAGTTAATGAAGTTAGGTACTAAGTCTTTGCCTAACCAGTTCTCTAGGATATCTAGGGGAGCAGGCTATAGGGAGCTTCAGGTTAGCAGCTTCTCTTCCTCCTCCCTGCTTGGGAGGACAGCAAGGAGGCCGTGCATACATGCCAAGCACTGTAGGCGTGCATGCACACCAAGTGCTTGGCACACATGTGCAGTGGAGGAACCAGTGAAAAGGTAAGCCCCGAAGGTGGTTCCCTCCAAAAGCTGCAACCGGTTCTCTGGGACACTGGGAAAAGTTACTACCGGTTCTGGAGAACTGGTGAGAACCTGTTACATCCCATCACTGCATGTTGCGCTTCTTGCGACTGCAGCATTGAAAGAATAATCTTTCTCGTATCTGCTCGTGAATCGGAAAAGACTGAAAACTGGTTTCCAAGAAGAAGAACTGACACGTCTTCGTCTTCTTCTTCTTCTTTTTGAAAAGGGAAAAGTACAGACACACCTGTGTTCCTTTCAAAAGGCATCAAGTAAAATTATGCCCGACGGCCGAGAAAGTCCTCGTCGTTTTTTGGATAAATTAGGGCCTGTGCTTCCTGCAGAGGGGATTAAAAAAAGAGGGAGGGAGGAAAAGAAATCAAATTGCACACAAACGGTCCCTTTGGTACTTCTGTCAAATGAGTTTTGGTGGCAGAGGGCCTCTAAAAATACCCACCAATTTCTTTCTTCATTTAAATGCGGTGCTGAGGAGGAAAAAACCCTAATGAACGAAGGAAGTTCAACGGCTCGAGTAGGACAACTTTCCATCCCACAGGCTGGCTTTCGAGAGTGGAGGCTCTTGACGTCCGAGTAGATGTCTCTGCCCCAGCTCCTGCCAACCTAGCAGTTTGAAAGCAAGAAATTGCAAGTAGATAAATAGGTACCGCTTTGGAGGGAAAGGTAACAGCATTCCATATGCTTCGGTGCCAAGTCCTGCTTACCACATGGCCACAGAAATGTCTACTGACAAGTATTGACTGGCTTTTGAGCAAGGTAAACCCATTTGTGTGGATTCACAGGGATTTGGGCTTCTGAGAGTTGAAGTCCAAGAACACCTGGAGTGCCAAGGTTGGCCGTCACGGCCTCAGGTTTTCCCTGCCAGCAAAGTCTTCCCCTGTCGCCTGTCTCAGAACTTCTGCTTTGGCTCTCGATGTATAAATATGCAATATGCCAGGGTACATTTTGCACGGAGAAAATTGCGCCTGCTTTCTCTCCCTCCCATCTCTCTTTATTTTTCTGTGTTTTGAAGAGCTCTGACAGCTCTGACTTCTTCTTCTTCTTCTTCTTGAAAAGCAACATTCAAAACATTCTTCTCGACAGGCTGAAGTGTTTATTAAAGATGTGCTTGCCTTTCGGTGATGAGTGATAAAAGTAGCTCTTCAAAAGGGAACATGGTTTCCTCAAGACACGCTTCCTTTCATTAAGGGAAGAGCAGCAGAGATTTCCCACCCACCCACAAACAGTACACTTCCTTTTTAAACTTTTCCACCCTAAAGGAAGAGCAAAATGGTACACACACACACCCCTCGCTTTCCCCATAAGACCAGGGGTTCTCAATCTGTGGCCTGTGGGCCAGATATGGCCCACAACACCATTTCACATGGCCCCCACTGCCTTCACCACAAAACAGCCCTTAAAAAAGTAATGTACCGTGGACCCTTGCTTAACAAGCGGCTTACTTAACACAAAATTCGCATAACAAAAGGAAATCCGTGGAAAAAATCGTGGCTTGGTTAACAAATTTTTCCCCAGAATGGATTAATTGGTTTTCAATGCATTCCTATGGGAAACCGTGTTTCGGTTAACACATTTTGGTTCTCTATGCATTCCTATGGGAAATTGCATTCGGTGCATTCCTATGGGAAATTCGCTTTACAGATTTTCCGTAGTAAAAAAGATCCCAGAGAACACATTAAATTTGTCGAGCGAGGGTCCGCTGTATGGCTAATACTCATTAGAGTCAAACAAAACTTTTTTCTTAATATCACAAGTGATATTTAATAGTGCATTATGCTTTAGGAGTAACAAGGGAATAGTAACATTACCTTAATGATGCTGCCTGCGATTATGTTATTTTAGGAAAATAATGTTACCATTCCCTTATTAACCCCAAAGCAGAATGTGAAGCACTTGTATTAATTCCAAGATCTGCCAGGAACAGGCTGTTGAGTTGAGTAACTTACTTAGTTTATTTCTAACCCATCTTTCTTACATAAAAGATTATCTCCCAGGATAATGTACAGCAGGGGTGCCCAAACTGTGACCCACGGGCCAGATCTGGTCCCTGATGCCAATTCATCCAGCCTGTGCCACCCTTGTTGGTCCCGGAAGTGGAAGTAAAATGCACCACCCTTGTCGCTCCCGGAAGCAAAACGCGCCCAGATGGGCATGTTTTACTTCCGCTTCTGGGAGCTATGAGGGTGGCATCAGCCATATGAATTGATCAGGGGCCAGAACCGGCCCATGGGCCATAGTTTGGAAATGTTGCTGGGTAGTAACCAGAGACAGAAGCTTGCTTCTGTGAAGTAGCTAACTTTGAAATGGAAAACTTAACCTCTTGTCTAGACCTTAAAAGTGCACCCAAAACCCCTTGAGAATCGCAATTAGATTCCTCTAATTGTTTATATTACCTTTCCAGAGATTCGTAGTCTCTTGTATAGGTTTAAAACCTTGATTTCTTGGTATTACTTGGTCTATTTCCAAAAAAATGATTTTCCTTAATCAACCCCTTCCTCCTATTCAACTCCCTTGTTAATCTGTCATTTAAAGCCACATTCCAAAACTCTTTATATATCATTCTTCTAATTTAAAGTTCAGGGTTATTTTCCAGTTTCTAGCAATCATTCATCTTGCCATTGTTAGAAATATCGTCAATAATTCCTTTTAAGTTTCCTTTTTTTTATATAGGGTGAAGTGTTAATGTGATCATGCATTGAAAGCACCAGGTCTAAAATAAAAGAGTAAGAAGTTGGGCAGCAATATAAGTCTTGAAAATAAATAAATAAAATAAATAATTATTGGGAATGCGTATGTTGATCTAAATACGTAGTGTAGTTAAAAAAATTTCCAAACCTACTGCTAATTATCATTGTGAAGATATTGATTTTCCTTTTTTTGTTTATTATTTCGTTTTGTTTTACACCTTATTGAAAAATCTTAATTTTTAAAAAGCGCATGTTATCCTTTCCTTGCTTGATCACTTTGCTTTTGCAGCGGGCTAAGAGATGCAGGGACTGCGGTGGCTTAGTGGTTAAGAGGCTTGACTTGATGACTGGAAGGTTGGCAGGTTAGCAGTTCGAGACCCGAGTGCTGCATGACAAGAGTGAGCTCCCGTCTCTGTCCCAGCTCTGGCCAACCTAGTTCGAAAGGAAGAAATTGCAAGTAGATAAATAGGGACCACTTCGGTAGGAAGGTAAACAGCGTTCCGTGCATTCCAATGTCTAGTTATGCTTACCATATGTCCACGGAAACATCTGCAGACTCTGTTATAAACAGAGATGAGCACTGAACTCTGGAGTTGGATATGCCAGGCTTTCGAGCAAGGGAGACGAAAGCATTGCAGAAAGAGCTGAGCTGCGGTTCCCGCTATCTAGGTCCTTTAAAGCCTGCTGCCCTGGTGCTTAGGTGTGGCCTGAGCATGGCCAGCCGTCTCTTTGGCTCATGGCTCTTCTTACTCATCTGGACGGTGCTTGTCTGTATTTGGGTTGTTGTCAAAGTGACTGTGTACAGTGAAGTAATTGCTGGATCCCAAGGGTGTTTCTCTTTCCCTGCTAGGGGAAACATTTAATCGTTTTTCTACTGGCAGGGGTGCAGGGAGGGGAGGGAGGAAATATCTTCTCGGAGCGCATCCTATGGCTTGGGCAGGTGGGCCGTTCCATGCTGGTCCCGGGGGGGGGGGGGTGGAGGGAATGTAAAAACGTTGATTCCCAACAAGAGGATGAAATCATCATTTGGAAATATTCTGCATTCGTGTTCAGTGTCTTCATTTAGCTCGCATCGTTGGGCGAAACCCAGCTGCTGGTTGGCTGCAAAGACCATCTGTCTTCCTCTTCAGGATAATGTAGAGCAGGGGCACCCAAACTACGGCCTATGGGCCAGATTTGGCCCCCGATACCAATTCATCCAGCCTGTGCCACCCATGTCACTCCCGGAAGCGGAGTGGGAACGATGCTTCCGGGAACGATGCTTCCGGGAACGATGAGGGTGGCACAGGCCGGATGAATTGGCATCAAGGGCCAGAATTGGGCCATAGTCTGGGCACCTCTGGTTTAAGCATCAAAAATGGCAGCTTAAAATCTATCTCATCCTGTTGCAAAACAGATTCCAAGGCACATTTTTTCTGCTTCCACGTGACTGGCCTGCTGAACCACGAGGGCACCCCTGATGTAGACACTCTGAGAGGCCGGATCATGTCCTGCTGTACTCGGAGCACTTAATTTTCTATGCAGAGAATGGCGGGCCAGAATTGGCATGGCTGCCCAAGGCATTTGAACTGTCGGTCTCTCTCTCTCTCTCTCCATGGGGTTGTAACAATCTAAACTTGGCAAACCAGTTTGGTGAAATCACCGTCTTTAGCCAACATTGTAGTCCAAGGTTGCAACATTACATTCCTGCTTGTCTCGTATTCTTGTATCAAAGTGAGAAATCGCATGCACACAAAAATCCCTTGCTAACGAGGTGTTTTCCGGAGCAATCAATTAGAATCTCTGCGTTTATGGAAAGCAGAAAAGAGGAAGGCAACTGACGAGCTGGGTTGACTCTCTTAAAGGAAACCACGATCTTAAATTCACAGGAGTGGTTAGGATGCTGTACTCAATGACTAGAAGGTCAGCAGTTCATGACCCGAGTACTGTGTGACGGAGTGAGCTCCAGTCTCTGTCAGTTCGAAAGCAAGAAATTGCAAGTGGAGAAATCGGTGGGAAGGTAAACAGCATTCTGTGCTGTTTACCTGAACTCTACAGTCAGATACGACTGGCTTTCTGCAAGCATGACCTTGACTCAACTTGCTATGCAAAGAATCTTTACAAAGCATTCATTGGAATTAAAGGTAATATTCAGCCCCCCAAGGCAGGCCAAGACTCCACTTCAATAGTGATGATTGTGTGAAAATTGCGGCGATTCCACTTCTGCTTTCTTGCCAGTCTGCTTGTTCCCTTCTCAGTGTGAGCTGAATTATAGGCAATAAAAGATACCTTTGCAGTGGGAAACGCCTTGAAATGTTATGTAAGCTCCAAAAGCAATGTATTGCAGTGTTTTGCTTCTTCCAAACCAAACAAGCAAAAAAAAAATGCGCTTGATTTTCGAGATGTTTCTCCCTAGAGGATACTGAAAAAAAAATCACCCCGGGAGAAAGTTAGAAGAACTCCTGCTGATGCTGTTCTAGAAGCCAAACTTTCAACAGCTTAAAACATTTCCAAGCCTGTTCCTGCCGCGCAGCCCCCCCCCGCCCCCCAAACATCCCACACCCCCATCTCCTTTCAAAGCACAGCCTGGAAAAGTGCTCAGCATTTCCATGCCAAGATGTTAAAAAATGAAAAACACTCACACAAATATTTGAGCTTGCGTCTGCTTCCCAGATGCTTCGCGAGCCGAAAGGCTGACCTAGAATGCCCTTGTTTAAAGGGAGGCTCCATCTCTGTCCAGTAAAGCCAAGCACACTGAAATCCACCAGATTGGATTAGGTTGGGCCAGTGGTTCCCAAACGTGGGGCCCACGCCCCACAGGGGCACTTCAATTCCCAGAAGCCTCAGTCAGTCCATTGGCTGGCCAGGGCTTTGGAGGAATTGAAGTCCAAGAACCAAACATTGGGAAAACGCTGCTTTCTGACTCCTCCTCTCCCTTTCCTCTAGTAAACATTGCTTTTCTTGCCGGCCGGCCCACTGGAGGATAATCAATCATCCTCGTGAATAATGCTGCGATTCTCAGCGCTGGACATTTATCATTTTTATTAACATTGGGCTCAGGCGATGTTTTTGTTCAGCTGCGGAGCTGACACTGCCTCCCGGCCTCAGGCGTCTTCTACACGTGGAGTTCTCCTCTTCATCCCATGAGGAGGTGAAGGAGCATTCCTGGTGTGCTCTGCCACAGAATCCATCCATGACCTTGGTCATGCCATCTGTTATTTTGTGTATCTCTAAGATGAATGCCAGTGGAGATGATGGCATTCAGGTTGAACTTTTCAAAGCCCTAGAAGATGATGGAATCAAATTATTACATTCTATTTGTCAGCAGATTTGGAAAACAAAACAATGGTCACATGATTGGAAAAGATCAGTATATGTACCAATCCCCAAAAAGGGAAATGCCAAAGAATGTTCAAATTATCGAACAATTGCAGTCATCCCTCACGCTAGCAAGGTGATACTCAAGATAATACAGGGTAGACTGCAACAGCATGTGGAGAGAGAATTACCAGAAGTGCAGGCGGGTTTCAGAAGAGGCAGGGGGACTAGAGACCACATCGCCAACATAAGGTGGATCATGGAAAAAACAAAGGAATATCAGAAACAAGTCTACTTCTGTTTCATTGATTACACTAAGGCATTTGACTGTGTTAACCACAACAAAATGTGGCAAGTAATTAAAGAGATGGGAATACCGGAACACCTTATATGAAACAAGAAGCAACAGTTAGGACAGAATATGGAATGACGGAGTGGTTTGGAATAGGAAAAGGGGTAAGACAAGGGTGCATTTTGTCGCCCTGCTTATTCAACTTATACACAGAGCACATAATGCGCAATGCAGGGATGGAGGAATTTGGGATAAAAATCACTGGGAGAAACATCAACAATTTGAGATTTGCAGATGATACCACCCTAATGGCAGAAAGAGAGGAAGATCTAAAGAAGCTCCTGATTAAGTTGAAAGAAGAGAGTGAAAAAGCTGGCTTGAGACTCAATATAAAGAAAACAAAGATCATGGCAACAGGCCCTATCAGTACCTGAAAATAGATGGAAAAGAAGTAGAGGCAGTGACAGATTTTACTTTCTTGGGATCAGCGAGGAGAACAAATAGGTCAATCTTAGAAGAAATCAAACCTGACTGCTTCCTAGAAGGGCAAATTGTAAAGATGAAGCTGAGGTACTTTGAACATCAAATGAGAAGAGAGGATTCACTTGAGAAGGCCTTGATGCTGGGAAAGGTGGAGGGCAAAAGAAAAAGGGGGCGGCCAAAGATGAGATGCCTAGATGGTATTGTGGATGCAGTGGGGGCAGAGATGGGTGGGCTGAGGAGGATGGTGGAGGACAGAAGTGCCTGGCGGGTGGTGGTCCATGGGGTCGCGGAGGGTCGGAATCGACTGTGCGACTGAACAACAACAAAAGATGAATGCATGACGGAGCGCATGATGGAGTGTGTGGTGGCTGTTTGGCTATAAACAAAGATGAGCACTGAACCCTACAGTCAGATACAGCTGACTTTTGAGCAAGAGCAACACTTTACGCAAGAGTAGTTTCATTAAAGAATCAACTAAAATTCCATGTTTATGTCATTGTTTGAAGCTATGGACACATTCGACTTACATTTTTGGTTTGTCCTTAACCCTAAGTAAGGTCACCCTTGCTCGGAAGCCAGTCATATCCACTCTAGGGTTCAGTGCTCATCTCTGTTTATAGCCAAACAGCCAGCGCTGTCTGCCTCTGCAGACGTTTTCCATGGACATGGAACAGGCATGCCTAGACACTGGAGAGCACAGAACGCTGTTACGCTTCCCTCCGAAGTGGTATCTATTTATCTACTTGCAATTTCTTGCTTTCAAATGGCTAGGTTGGCAGGAACTGGGACAGAGACGAGAGCTCACTCCATCGTGCAGTACTCAAGTATCGAACTACCACCTTCCAGTCTTCAAGTTCAGCGTCTTAACTATTTGAGCCACTGCAGTCCCATAGCAAGTTACATTGAGGCTTCTGCCCACCTATGTGAGAATATGTTCTACTGAATGCAGAGGTAGTTACTTCAGAAATACACATCTATAGAATTGTGTCCTTCTACCCGCACAGATCCAACAGTTTGCTGCTACTTCAGTTTGTTACGTTGTGTATTTATTTACACTATTTCCCTCAAAGACGGTCTTTCCAAGAATGTACCCAAGGTACCTACCTGTCATTTTGTTAAGATCATTACTGAATTTTTAAAAACGTGCTAAACCATTTAAAAATCGGCGATCCGTTTCATATTATTATATATTTAATTGCCTATTAATCACACAATATAGTGCATTAAAATTGCTACTGTTCCCCTCCCCCCCCCAATAATTAGTGAGATGTGTCCCCAACACCAAGGGAAAGATGGCGTTGATCAATTAATTGATTAGTTCCAGCGGTAAAATTGCAATTCAGATAAGTGGGCTAAAACCCTGCAGCCGGGGAATGGTAAGTACTTCTCTAGGCCCGGGGGTGCCCAAACATTTTGGGCCACAGGCCGTTCGCGTGGCTTGGTGGGCCGGTCTTGCAATCTGTTTTGCAACAGGATGAGATAGATTTTAGGCTTCCATTTAACTGAAGGGTGCCCAAACGACTGCCTGTGGGCCAGATTTGGCCTCCAATGCCAATTCATCGGGCCTGCGACACTCTCATTGCTCCTGGAAACAGAAGTAAAACGTGCCCGTACGGAGCCATGGCGGTTTTGAAGAGGTACCGAACAGCTGTAACGGTGCAGTGAAGACAGTCCCTTTCATCTGAAGTGGAGAAGATCTTTGAAGATTATGTCAGAGCTGAAATTATGAGGATTTGAGGGGGTGGATGCAAGCGGATTCACAAGCCCTGTCGGCTGCCTCTGCCTAGTTTTCGCCCTCATTGCTTCCAGTGGAATTTGAGGGGGGAAAGACGCCAAGGAAATCTCATAAAAGCTAAAGAATTTGGGCTCTTAAAATGGGAGCACAGAGGATCGGAAGCCATCATTTCCTCACCTGGAATCTTAGCCAAATGTGGCTTAGGTTTCCGCGCTAACCACGGGTGTAACTGTTTGGAGTAGAAATGTTTATATGGCTGCCTCCTCGGGAGCTTTCTGGTTTAAAGATAGCCCACGTTAATCAGTATACCAGCGGTATTCTTAGGCTTACTATAAAGGTACGATCCTCCCACGCGCGTTTGGATATGTGAACGCAGAATTCCCTCCCCAAGGAAGGAAGGCAGGCAGGCAATTAGGAAAGTCCTATAAACTTGCATGGCTGTGTTTCTGTGGAGTCTAAAGGATGAATTTTCCATAGGATTTTGGACCATCCCTGTCTGGTTTAGACCAGATTTATGAGAAATGTACTTTGGGAGTGTTCCCAGCCATGTCAAGCCGGGGGCCGGATCACGCTCTCTCGGTCAGCTTCGAGGGCCAGATGGCAATTTTGCCATGCCTCCACGATGGGGGTGGCCATTTTGTTTCTTAAACGCCCTTGGAGGGGTGGGCGAGCTACACAAAATGGCACCATGGGTCAGGTCTGGCCCACTGGCCTTAGGTTGGGAACCCCTGTTATAAATCCACCCGCCCTTGTAACTATCTGCACATGTCACACTGCCCGTGCTTGCCGATGAAAACGGCCTGCAGACAGAAACTCCTGTCTTGTCCAGACAGCTGAAAAGTGACATTCTTGACTGGCGTCCAGTATTTTCCTTGCTAGGCGACGAGGGAGGGAAAAAATATTTCATCAGTTACACACATTTATTGACTTATTTCTTAGATTTCTATACCGCACACCTAACCCATTGGTCACTCCGGGCCATTAACAAAATAATAAAACATAAAACAAAGCCACAAAAAATGATAAACCCCGGTTTACAAATGCCTCGGTGAAAGTTTGCCATGGTTTACAGCAGCAAATCCTTTGGAAATGCCCTCCCAGTTTATGAATGTTTAATGTATTTTATTCAGTTTACAACAATCAATTCAGGACCATTTCCCCCCAATACATCCCTAAGGATTTATATATTTTTTTTGTTTTTGTTTACAACGAAGGCTTGCAGAACGGACCTCAATCGTAAACCGTGGTTTTACTGTATTTCTAATTATTATTTTTATTATTTCAAATTTATATTTCCAATATCTAGGAAAACATGTCAGGGTGGAATTTTGGAAGCTACAATACTACCCTCCCAATTAAAAAATATATCTTTAAGGCTCTTTTTAAATAGCTCTTATGTAATTTATTTGTACAGCCCACAGAGATACATTCTGAGTCCTACAGTGGATACCTGAAACCAGAGATAACAGTGAACCCTATATTGTACATTGCAAGCAGTGGCCTCTAGTGGCCAGATTGGTTAGTGCACCATAGAAATACATATACAGTACAGTATATTTCAGGATTTTTTTATTGAACATTTTTAGACCCGCAGCTAACTGAAACCATGGATACTAAACCAATGGATATGACGATGGGGACAACCTGGCATGTGGCATAAATGGGTCTGTTTTATGCTGTAGACTTTTCAGTGCTGATGAAGGTGATGGAGACGAGGTTCTAGCCAAAAATACGTTGTTTTTAACATGGTTTGAGCAGTTTTGTTGATATGTGGAAACCAAATACCTTCAATTCTTTCTCTTGAGTAAAATACATGACATCCCCAACTGCCAGGGGAAGAAGAAGCCAGGGCAGGATGAGGACCTTGCCGCCCCTCCCCCTGTGCCCACCCCAACATATTGCATTGTAATGTAATGTATTGTCTGTAAGCCGCCCTGAGTTGCCACAGTGAGTGGGCAGCAATATAAATTTGAACTAATAAATAATAATAAATAAATAATGACATTCCCTGAGGCTTTGGTTTCTAAAGAACAAAGTATGCTTAACTTGACTATTGTTTTGCACGTTCTCCCCCCAACTTTCCCTCTATCAGTTTCCAGTAGCAGAGTGGGAATTTTTCTCTCCTCATGGGTTCGATTCCCAAGAGCTGCACGATGGGGGACATGAAAGGAGCCTCATTCAGGCATCCCCTGAAAAAAATCCTTTCAACCCAGAGTAATCTCTGACACAAAAATGAACGCACGAGTGGTACATTTTGTGACTGGTTTCAGGGTCAAAAAGGCACAAAGGTTCCCCCTTCATTTCTCACTTTTCTAGTTTAAAATTCCCAGCCCCCCCTTTTTGTTTTGCATCAAAGCAAGAACAGAAAGCGAGAGAAAGATACGGAGAGAGAGAAGCTCCCTAGAACTGTCCTCTTCCTCCTGCAAACTGAAGACTTGTCATATTGCTTAGATGGAAAGCAGAGGAGGATTTCTGGTGCTGTCAAAAAGTCATTGAGGGGGAGAAAACCGAAGCATCCCGCCTGTCAAGGCCGATATTTGCTCTCTCGCAGCCACTTGTGATGTTCCATCCTCTGCCACAGCCTCACAGGAAACTTTGCAGGTTGGCCGTCAAAGGGCAGAAAGCCAAATCCAGGAGACTTGGGGTAGGGGTGGACACACTCTCTCTCTTTGTTTGTTTGTTTGTTTGCTTGCTTGCTTGTTAATCAAATGCAGAAATTAGGTAAAAAAACCTTTTTCACTTTGCTGGTGGTTGTTTTGGAAGGAAGAAGAGGGATATAGGGCAGGATTAATTAATTAGGTCAAGGTTACCCAAACCTTTCAGGCAGTGGTTCGACCACGTGGTTCAGCAGGCCGGTAACGTGGTTCCTCTCACCAGAAGCGGAAGTACCTTCCAATCTGTTCTGCAACAGGATGAGATAGATTTTTAGGCTGCCATTTTCTCTGCTTCAATCAGGGGTGCCCAAACTACGGCCCATGGGCTGGATCTGGCCCAGCACCAATTCATCTGGCCCACACTGCCGTTGACTTTCCTGGAAGCAAAATGTGTCAGTATGGGCATGTTTTATTTCCACTTCTAGGAGCGGAAAGGGCAGTGCCAGACCTAGTATGAGAAAGATTAGCTGATCAGGGCTTCTGGGAATTGAAATCCAAGAACAGCTGGAGGGCCAAGGTTGGCCAACTTTGTATTAAGCCATCAAAACTCTGCAAAATAGGCTATGCAGTGATTTAGATCTAGGCCAGTGATGGCAAACCTTGGCAAACCAGCTGTTCATGGACTTCAACTCCCAGAAGCTCAAGTCGGCACTCCTGCTGATCAGGGCTGCTGGGAATTGAAGTCCAAGAATATCTGGAGTGCCGAGGTTGGCTGTCACTGCTCTAGAGGACTGCAGCTGCCAGCCAGCGTTGGAAATCCTGGCCTAGGTAGAGGGAGGGGCTCAGGTGAAGCTGGCTTCCTATCTATCCTGTTCCAGGACAGAGAGAGAGAAAGGGGAAGAGCGAACCGTCGAGGAATCCAGTTGACGTTTCTCATCCGCGTTCATTAGAGAGGCACCGGTGGACGGGCAGTGGGCGGCTGGGCTCGGGACTCGAGTCGCCGCTGGTGTCAGGACTCATAAATAATTAATATGACATTTAAATTGATTTGTTTCCAAATAGAGTTACGCTCGGCGATTTGTTCAGCCTTGGTAATGAACTCCTCACTGTTGTGTGACTGCCATGCCAAAGCCAGAAGCGGTGCTCCCCACCCCCACCCCACCCCGCTGCCGCCTCTCTCCGTACCTGCTTTCTCGAGGAGGAAGTCTTTTATTATGACACAGGATGGAGAGTTACAACCTGGAGCTTCATCTGGCTTGCCAGGAATGATCAGACTGGGGGTTTCCTCCTTCAACATGGGCCTTCCAGAACAAGGGGAAACCAGGGGGATTCTCAAAGGCGGTCGGGAGTGATTAGTGTTGTATGATTGGACGACGATTGGCCGTCGGGGGGTATAGATTGTAGTGAATTCGGAATGAGTGAGCAAGGGAGTGTGCGAACCAACCGTGCAGGCAAAATGGGGAGTGGAGGGAGGCAAGATTTCCAAAGGTCACCAACCACATTAACCGTGGAAGCACCAGGAGGTATTTTCACAGAGCGGAGGAACCAGCAAAGCCATTGGTTTTTCAAATCGGCCTGAAGCTCCTTCAATGGCCCGATGGGGAAAACCAAGGAGGAAATATTCCAAGAGTCCCTTTGGGTTTGCAAAGCAGGGAGTGAAGCGAAGTATCAATCAGGAGTCATTCCTTTTCTTTCAAAAACCGTGAGTTTTCTTACAGATTGATTTATCATAAGAGGCTCAATGGTTAAGAAGCTCGCCTTGTTAGCTGGAAGGGTGGCAAGTTGGCAGATTGGAACACGAGCACTGCATGACGGATTGAGCGCCTGTCTCTGTCCCAGCTCTTGGGGACATGAAAGGAACCTCATCCCCTGAGCAGAGTTCCTCCAGCAAGAATCCTTTCAACCCAGACTAAGGCTAAGGCTAAGGCTAAGAATTATATAGAAGTGCCATGTGGTGGTAGAAGGACAAAATGGCCGTCCTGCCCCCGAAGCTGTCTGAGGGAGCGTGACCCAATGGCCCCCGGCTTAAAAAGGTTGAGAATTCCTGGTGTAGAACATGACGTATCAGCCAATATGTACTGATTTCTTCACCTCTTTCTCACTCCCCCCTGCATTTATCCATTTATCCTCATTCCTTCCTTTCCTTTCCCATACTAGGCGCCGTTCCATACTGACGTGCTTTTGCAGGCAACTGCCATCGTCGCTTTGTAGCTCCGCCAGTATGTAAATTAAACCAAGCATAGATAGCTTTGTGCCGCTTAATGTTCAGCTGATAAAAATTAATGCGGTGTGAAATGAGCATTTTATCTGACTGCAGATACAGTGACGGAGTTAATTAGAGTGGCAGAGCAAAAATGTTATTAAAACGTCGATGGGGCCCGTAGTTGCGGAGGGTCAGCCGAACCTGAGGACCGGCGGGGGAGAGGCGATCTTCTTAGACGGTTGACGCATTTGTGTTAAACCAGCCGAAGCCACCTTAAAGCAAACATCTTGTGAAGGAGGTGATGGCTACGCAGTCAGCTGTGGCTTCAAGAGTACCAGCGGGTGTGTGTGTGTGTGCATACATCTGTATGTGTGTGTTGAGCTGGCCTTCCATCACAAAATCTGGTGCCGTTGGAACCTCATTGCTAAGCAATACCTTCCCCAACTATTTCATATTTTTGAGTGGTCGCCTATGAAGCCACATGAATAGGTCAATGGCCTTCACTCTGGGACTTTCTTCTCAACCTCGCTAACATGTGGAGCAAGCATTGTTTCAACTATGGGTTTTGCCTGCTTTTGTGCAGAATGGGAATATATCTCCTGAAGTTTAGTTACTCGCTGGAAGATGTTTTGAGTAAAAAATAAGTTGTCCCTTTTCACCCCTTCCTTTGGTCTCCTCTACTCTCCTAGAAAACCGTCTCTGGGAATTCAGTTTTGGCCATTAGGTCGAAATGAGTTTCCCATCCTTGCCCAGCCTCCTGCTTTCCGTGTTGGTCGGCCGGATCCTTCCGGGCAGCCAAGCCAAGGAATAACTCATTTGGCCTGTTGGATGCATTTCATGAGATAATTGCCGTCTCCCTTCGAGGCTTTTGAAGGATGGAGGTAAAGATCCATTTTGTCATTCTTTAAGTACACGCTACCTTAACCATATGGACGGTGGTGGCTTAGTGGTTAAGACACTGAATTTGATGACTGGAGCATCAGTAGGTCAGCAGTTTGAGACCAGTTCGAAAGCAAGAAATTTGCAAGTAGATAAGTAGGGACTACTTTGGTGGGAAGGTAAACAGCATTCTGTGCACCATCTGGGCATGTCTGCCAAGTGTCCAGACTCAGAAGGCACTGGCTCTTTGGCTAGAGACAGAGACGAGCACTGAACCCTAGAGTCAGATATGACTGGCTTTTCAGCAAGGGTGACCTTTACCTACCTTAGCCATCCTGACCTCAGCCCCAAGAATTTGGATGGTGCTCTGTATTTGAAAGGCACATTTCTCCACAGGGAGACTCTCCATAGACTGAGAAAGAAGGATGCTTGATCTTACAAGCTCCTACATCTGGAGACTCAATTCCCCGCCCCCCTTTCCCTCAGGTCTCTCCAGGTGACATAAAATGTCTCTGTGCAAAATTAGCACCATTTTTGTCTGAGAAGCTAAGCAGACATTCACACACTCATTCTTAATGACACACACACACACAGAAATAGAGTGAATATGGAAAGGTGGGCTGATTGGTTTTTAAAAAGGTAGAAATAACCCATCCATTGCTTCTAATTTTTTAAGATGTCCCTGGAACAAGACAAGAAGCCATTGCCATTTCGTGTAATCTATGTACTGTGAAAACCTCTTGCAACTGTTAGAAAACACACGGCCTTTCTCTGGCAAAGAGAAAGAAAGCAGACTTTATCATCTTCATGTGCAAGAAATGTGAGTGAAGGAAGGATTCAGCTCTCTAATCAGGACAGCAATCCAGATTAAGAACTAAAGCCGAGACATTTCCCAAATTGCAGACAACAGAAGCTCAGTTAAACACCCTTCAGTAGCACTGGAAGAGCTCTGAAAATCATGGATATTTCCTTGGAAGCACGTGGACTCAAGGTTTTGGATTTTGCAGACAGAGCAACTTTGGACTTGGGGAGCTGTCCAAGGTACTTAATACCGGCCCATCCTTGGTTAAGCTTTATCTTACATTGGGGCTTTTGGTGTTGACTGTCATCCTAGCTGCCTCCTCCCCCCCCCCCCCAATATTATCTGGCATTTGTACTTAGCCCTACTGAAATAAGGAGCTGCATTGGCTTAGTGGTTAAGACATCGAACTTGACAACTGGAAGGTCAGCAGGCCAGCAGTTCGAGACTGGAGTACTGCATGATGGAGGGGTGGAGTGCCACGTGAAATGGGACCATGGGCCCAATCTGGCCTGTAGGCCTTAGGTTGGGAACCTCTGCTTTACTGTATAGTCTAAAAATGATACTTTTCTTGAAACATGGCATTCTGTTGGTAGAGGGATCATTAATCTGATTGGGATATAAGGCCATTTCCAACCTTGGCATGGAAATCCTGTCTTAATTAATGGGACTTCCTGGTAATAAACCCCATCACGGTTGTTTGATATCACCCACAACAAACAGGAAGACATGAAACCGAAATCCCATGGCTGCCCTGCCAGGCCGGTCGGTTTCCACTGTGAATCTGAACAGGAACACCACCGCACATTCGTTTTTTAATTAATAAATAAACCTATGAGTGTAATCCTTGGTTAACAAGGCTGGGTGAGCCAGAGACTGGATGATAGTTGAAAATCCTTGAAAAGTCAGGTTTCTGTGATGCGCGCCATTGATCTCTGGATTATGCTCATTCCCAGTAAATGTGTTTCTCGATAATTGTTCCCCGCTGAAGGACCAACACCTGGGATGTCTATCAATACAGTTTTGTAGACAGGGTGGGGGGGCCACATGACTTGAGTGAGACGTTTCTTGCCAGAAGCAAAATCCCATGTTTATCGGTCAATAGAATCTAAACAACAGTGCGTTGTATTGACAGGTGGATTAAGCCCCAGTCAATTTATATATATATCTTAAAAGAACATTTTGGCCGAGGCTCAGTACTTATGGATGGTGTTAAACTGTTTGTATCACTGGGATATTTTAAAGTCTTTTGACTGAAGCGTACATTAGTCCACCTCTGTAGGTCAATAAATGTGTGGGGAGGGAAACATTGGTCTTTTCAGGGCCCCCGTTGCGTGCACAAAATAGCTTCCTTCCTTCCACCCAGAGCGATTTCGAAGGAGCAATTGTACAAAGTTGGTTGCTTGTGGCATTGAACAAGACTTTATCACAGACCAAGAATTCTTTCTTGAAAATTTCCACTTTCTGGCATTATTCTGAGAAGCATAAACTGAGAAGCATGTAATGGGTTGTTTGCATCCTTTTGAGAAATCACTTCTGTCTTTGCAAGTCCCCTAATTTTTTTTAATGGAGGGGGTGAGATCAGGGGCTTTGAATCCATCCATCATCCACCATCATCAACATCCAGACAGCACCACCAGGTCTGGTCACCGTCATTCCTCCCCTTCAGTCCTATGCCTTGTTTGAATGGTGAAAGTTATTTCTAATTTTTCATCTGTACATAGAAATTAGCATATGCCTTCTTATGCAAATCAATAAGCTCCACCCCCTTTTCCAGGCAATGTGTAAAATTGCCTCCTTCTCTGCTTTTTCTGCCCCTCCGATGTCTCCAGCCTAACCTCCACGGCTGCTGACTCCCTCGTTCTTCTCCGACTAAATTATGCCCTATTATTTCCACTGCCTGAAGATCTCCCGGCCCAAGCCTCCTTCCTAACTGCATTTTGTATTCCTGGTGCATGCCGTAATCTGGTTTGAGTTTTTATGTCTCAGACCCAACTGCTGACAAAGCAGCCAGAGAAGCGGCGGTTTCCTCTCCTCCTCGTCTTTTGATTGGGCGGCTTTCCTGTGCCTTCCTTTCCCTTCTTACTCTATGAGGTCTGGAAAAATCTTCTTAGCTTTTTGAGGCTGTGCTTTTATTTTTACAGACCCTTCCCTGCCTTTCTTCCTGTTGTCTAAGTCATAAACCCCAGCGATGAATAATTAAACACACCAGGCCTTGCCTTCGTTAAAAAGAAAAGAGAGAAAGATCCAGCATGCAGAGAAAGGACCCACCCTTTGGGTCCAGGTGGGTCTCCTCTAAGCTCGCCTTCTTGAGTTTGGTTGTTTTCTTTTAGAGGAGGATGAGATGAAATGCAAGTGGAGACCAAGATACACAGAGGATGTCAGATCACGGGAATCTGAGTCAAACGCAGACCATTTTATCAGAACTTCGAGAAGTTTCTCTCTTTTTTTGGGGGGGGGGAACTACAGTTCCCATAATACACCCACCAGCGGGCCATTTTGGCAGTTGTGGTCCAAAATATTGACCTTTTCTTTGGGCTACCAAACTTGGAAGAGAATGCTCCTTGCTTGATTCAAAGCAAGGGTTCTCAACCTTACCGCGCCGTGGGCCGGACAATTCTCCCTCAGACCGTGCTGTGGGCCGGACACAATGGCGGCGGGTACATTTGCGCACACACGGGCACATTCACTTCTGGGGTTGTTGCCGCAGGCCGGATGGGGAAGAAAGGGGAAATATAGGAAACAGGCTGATCTCCCCAGAGGAAGAATTACACACCCTGCCTCCCTGCCTGCCTGCTGTGCTCATATTTATAATCCGTCTGCTTTCAGCGTCTTCTCCCAAATACTCTCCCCCTCCCCATGGAAGCTGCTTCCCCACAAAACATGATCTTTAAAAAAGCAATATTTTCCCTTCATATACGGAGCATGCAAAAACCATCACCATGATTTTTGCAAAGCAAGACAGGAAACCTCCATCGAGGGCATGGAGATGCCTAAACGCAAAGGGTGTGAACCCGACTGGTTCTGTCTCTCTGCAAGAAGATTCTCTGAGCCAAATTCATTCTCCTCTTCAGATGTCTCAAGACATTTTGTGGCCCTATGTCGTCCCCCAGGAAAAAATGCCGGGTGGCATTGGATTCTTACCATTCCTGCGTTGAGCCATATCCTTCCTGCACAGGATGTGCCTGGAAATGGGCAAAAGAAGAAGCACAGTCCTGTGCAGGATTTCTGCGATTCCAGCGCAGAGAAACCACCAGGAAAAGCACAGGATTTGGCCATTTCGTGCTCATAGCAGCAGGAGAAAAGAAAACAAAAGCCCCTTCACAGGCACTCAAATGATGGGAGAGATCTCAATTTTTCCAGAACGATCGGAAGTCCCATTACAACAGGGGAAAGTTTTACAGCATGAGTCAGAAAGTGACCAAGAATGAGAACATTTGTGAGGCTTCGTCCCATCCTTCTCAAGTGCCGTCCTTTCCTTGCATGTCTCATGGAGTCATTTATTCACATGTTCCAAGAGGAGTCAACTTGGCACAGCTCAAAGGAGAGCCATGCTTTCTGTTTGTCTTGTATTTTTATTTTGAAGGAAGTGGGATATCTGAAATCTTCCTGCTGCCGTACTGAAATGACAAACTTGGAATACCAATATCTGTGGCTTCTTCTTTCATGTCCAGATCTTCTTCTTTGCAACCTGTGGCCTGTGGGCTGTATGCGGCCTGCAACACCATTTTATGTGGCCGCACCACCACCTCCATCACACCAGGAAGTGCCTTGTCGCGGAGGTCCGGCCCCCAAAGCTGCCTGAGGGAGCATCCAGTTCTCCTTTCCAATACTGAACCTCCACGGTGATTGTAATGCACATTTCCATTTGGATTTGTGTTAGAGGCCAGATCTGGCCCACGGGCCATAGTTTGGGCACCCCTGGTTTAAGCAGAGAAAATGGCAGGCTAGAAAAATCTATCTCATTCAGATAGCAAGGTGTGTTTTACGTCCACTTCTGGTGGAAGGAACCACATGACTGGCCCGCTAAACCACATGAATGGCCCACTGAGCCACATGACCAGCCCATGGCTCAAAAAGTTTAGGCATCCCTGCTTTAAACTCACAATAAACCTACAAGAAAGGCCAACTGGGGAAGAGGAATAAGAAAGAAATAGAAGGGCAATAATAATAATGGTGGTGATATTAACAATGCAGTTTCTCAATTTCACTGCTCAGGATCTTGTCAAAGCAGTCAGTGAAAGCCATTTTACCTGGGAATTATTATAATGCCGTTTCCTTTTCTCCCACTCTAATTAAATTTGTTATTTTAAACAATTTAGCCACATGCCACATTTTCCACATCCCTTCTTTCAGCTCCTGGAGGTTTTGGACAATTTTCATTTTATCCCTTATCCCGCCCATGCCGCCGTCAACAGATTTCCTATTAATTCCATATCCCATTTCCTCGCCTAGGTTTTTGAACAGCAGAACAAAATTACAAGAGGATAGGAAGATAATTGGTATCCTGCCTTGCCATAAATGATATATAAATTAGCATTCCGATATTCCACCGGTGCTTTATCCTCCATTGCCAACGACAGATAAAACCGGTACTAGCAAATGTCAATTTCCTAGCCAGTATTGGCTGATATACGTAGGGTGCAGCCCTGGCCCCATCCCATCTTTCCCTGGATATGAGTTTCTGGCCGATGCAATACAACCTCTGTTTAGATATCTGTTCTTATGGGGAGAGTTCTGAATGCTTCTGCCCTTTTCAGCTGGAGGAGCATTTAAAAAAGAATGTCCTTTCATTTAAGCAAAATCCCACGTTGATTCCTACGAATAACTTAGAAACATGAAAACTCAAAGACGAAACGTCCATGATAATCTTCCTCTTCGTGTCTAGGCCAGACGTGAAACAGCCAAAACTGCTTCGCAAACGATTCATGATTAAAATGGTGCCGGCGTGTGCAGGGAAGAATGGGGGGGGGGGTTTTACATTTAAGATAAGTTTAAGGAAATTGCTAGAGGCAAGGAAGGAGAAATGAACTTTGTGGTGGCATCAACTCTTCTGTCCCTAGTGAGACCAGGCGAAATTAGCTCCAAGATACTTCCACGCAATGGCAACGCAAGGAGACGCATTCCCCTTTTTCTTAAAGCGGTTTGGGCTGGAGGGAGAGGAAAGGGGTGAAGGAGTCCAGGCAGGCAGGAAGGGAAAGAGAAAGACATCATGAAACGCCTGCAGTGGAAATATTTCAATTTTGGGAGATGTAAAGCAAAGCAACCAGATTTCTATACCACCCCCAGAGTGCTTTTGATTAGCAAGTTGATTAGCATTTTGCCCCCAGCATCTGGGGACTCACTTTTACTGGCCTCAGAAGGATGGAAGGTGGAGTCGTCCTTGAGCCCTGGTCGGTATCGAACTCACATCCTTTTGGGTTGCTTAACCACTGCACGACCAGGGCTCTGAGAATAATGTCATGTCAGAAATTATTCTGGGTTGAAAGGATTTTTGCTGGAGAAACTCCGCTCAAGAAATGCCTAAATGAGGCTCCTTTCATGTCCCCAAGAGCTGGAAAAAAGACTGGCACTCAATCCATCATGCAGTACCCGGGTCTTGAACTGCCGACTTGACAACCTTCCAGCTAACAAGGTGAGCTTCTTAACCACTGGGCCACCGCAGCCCCGATGGGAAGAGGCGGTCTCATATTGAGATGCGTCCAGTTGGCCACTGTACGCAGATGTTGTGAAGTTGGACCTTCAATGTTTCGCACTTACTTCTCTCTCTTCCACCTCCGGAGAACCTAAAAGTGCATAATAAATATGATCCCTGACCTGCGAGACCAGCATTTAGTGCTATTAAAAGGAGATCTTGCTCATTAGAGACTTGGGAGAGAAGCAGCTGGCTATTGATTCAGGGCGGTTTGTGCTTTAAAAAAATATAAATAAATCCTCGTTGTCTTTTAGCAGTCTATTAATTGCTACAGAGCCTGTATCTGAGCTGACCTCAGAGCCGAGAAGGTCTCCGCCTTTGTGTTAATGAGAAGAAGGATGATAAAGCTGCCGTCTAATCTCTGCTTAAACTTTAGGGAGGAAAAATAGGCTGCAGTTTGGAAGGGGGGGCTGGTAAAATGTAGGGAAGCCTCCCCGGATAGAGAGAGGCATTTGAGTGTGTTCTTCAAATGAAAAGTTTTCACGTTTTTTTAAAAAATAATCTTTAATTAATATGAGCAGCTTTTCAGATTTGTTCCAAGGTATTGTAGACACAATGGGCACAGAGCTGAGCGAGTTGAGGAGGACGGTGGAGGACAGAAGTGCCTGGCGGACAGTGGTCCATGGGGTCATTGCAAAGGGTTGGAATCGACTGTGTAACTGAACAACAAAAGGCAGAATGAGCAAGGAGAAGGAGAAAAGAAAGGTCATCCTTTCTCAGAAGCCAGTCGTATCTGATTCTAGGGCTCAGTGCTCATCTCTGTTTATAGCCAGTGCTCCGCATCTGCAGACATTTCCATGGACATGTGGCAGGCATGCCTCAACACCAAAGTGCATGGAATGTCCTTAGTAGCAAAAATTAATGGGGTTTGCCTAAGGATGTGAAGAAACCTCCCTAAATTTCACGCTTTGGCTGAGACACCTTAATATAGGATGTCAAGAGTTCATTACCTTTGCCACAAGATTTCCTGGCCCCCAATGTATAAATCAGACAATGGTGGAGGGGTTGGGTCGGTCAAGATTTCCCCAATGTGGCTAAAAAGACCTTGTGCTAAAGTGAACGGAACTGGATGATGGCTTGACAAGATACAAACAACCCATCCACTGCTTCAATTTTTTCAGAGTTGCAACCAGGCAGCAGCTAATGTAGTTTAGACTCATGACTTGCAGAGAAAATGCTCTTACGAGTGGGAATAATTGTATCTAGATTGACCGTGTGTGTGTGTGTGTGTGTGTGTGTGTGTGTGTGTGAGAGAGAGAGAGAGAGAGAGAGAGAGAGAGAGAGAGAGAGAGAGAGAGAGAGTTATCTCCTCCTCTCACAAACAATGTGATGAGTCCTTGGTTTTCTAATTTCCCAGAACACAACTTTATCTAACTCTAGCTTTGCTGCCCTGGGACTCTCTTTTGTCCCTTTGAGGTCGTCCTGGCAAATATAGCCCAGCGCATCACAAATGGAATAATTGCACGGTTACACATTTTGTCGGTGCCACAGGAGGCGATGGTGGCTGCCTCATCATTTATTTGAAAGCTCTTGTTAAATTCCACAAATTGCTGTGGCTGAACAGGTAATTGCCAGTGTGGGAGCGGTTGAGGCATACCGGAAATTATAGTATACCACCTCTAAGTAGGCAGACATTTCATCAAAGGAACGGAAAAGCGCGGCAAGGGCGGGGTTGGGGAAAGACTGTTGAGGGAATGGGATGGTGGGGAGAGGGTGACACAAAGCACGGACCCTTGTGCTTTTGTCTAGTTGTGTCCAAGACCCACAAAATGTTGTTAAATAGTCCTGGCACAGGAGAGGAACAATGCTTTTGTTACAGCACAGACTGTTGAGGACAGTAGCTCAGGGGTGTGTTTGTGTGTTAGAGGCATGGGTTGTCATTACACAACGTTGTGCCATAACACTGTACAACAACGATTTTGCTACTGGGAATAACGCATCTGATTTATATGTTATTGGGTTGCTTGGACTCTCCCGTGATCCAAATCTGCGAGGGCCAGATTCGGTTTGGCAGGTCTTCCTCACCATTGGCTTAATCTGCAGTAATGGTGAACCTTGGCACTCCAGGTGTTCTTGGACTGCAATTCCCAGAAGCCCAAGTCAGCCCTCCTGTTGGTCAGGGCTTGTGGGAATTGAAGGCCAAGAACAGCTGGCGTGCCAAGGTTCGCCATCACTGGGCCCGAATGCATTTGAAAAGTCCTTCAATCCTGCGTCCCTAGCTACTTGTGGGTCCTTTAAGGCCACATGGGATGACATCCAGTGATTCCCCTCTTTCCGCCCTGAATCGTCTCCCCAAAGGGAACCAAAAGATGGATAATTAGGAAGCAAAGAAGGCAACGACCACCAACCCTTCCAAGTTGCCTCTGCTCGGATAATGTTGCGGAGAGGACAGAGAAGCGGAGGAAGCAAATTCTGCTGCTGTGGGTCCTGCCATCTCTTTCAAACCAGGACATGCAAGTCAAGGAGCCCCTTCCGTTCTGGCGGGTCTTTGAGCAGGACCAGGTCGGACGTCTTCTTCTCTGTTGATTTCCTGCCTTCCGTCCTCCCAGCCCCTGAACAAAGCCACGGCCGATGATGTTCCTCCGGTGGTTGTTTTCCCATTTGTGATCTACTGACCCACTTTGCGGTAATCCCTTGATGTCACTCAGAATATAAACAGAGGGTTGGAGAGGAGGAACCAGAGAGAGAGACTTGACATGGCATAAAACAACTTTCCCCTTGGCTCAGTGGCAAAATTAATTTGACGGCTGTGACATAAGCCAGCTCTCGCCGCCTACCCCGCATCACATCCCCGGATGGAAATAGCCAAGGAAGCCAGTTGTATCCAACTCTAAGGTTTGGTGCTCATCCCTGTTTATAACCAAAGTCTGCGATCTGCAGACGTTTCTGTGGACATGTGGCAGGCATGCCTAGACATTGTGAAAAATGTCCTTTTCTGACCATACCTTGGTCATGTTTTGCTTCCACTTTCAGGAGCGATGAGGGTGGTGCAGGCCAGATGAAATGGCATCAGGGGCCAGATCTGGCCCACAGACCATAGTTTGGGCATCCCTGGTTTAGACAATCTAGGCAAAAAAGGGAGGAGTACTGCCACCAATCATTCAAGGGGCCTCTCTTTCATCTCCAAACTTGTGTGTGTTTGAACACTCCCGATGCATGTTTCCGCATCAAAGGACCCAATTCTGTTGCCTCGCAGAAGAAATTGTCCCGGGGGGGGGGGCTGCTAAACAAACACAGAGGTGTGAAACAACACAGAAGACGGGGGCCTTTGTTGTCTGGTTTCTTTCCAGATCCCCTGAGGAATTCCTGGTGTTTTCACATGGTTCATTAGAAGATCCTCCCTCCCTCCTGTGCTCTCAATGTTAATTAAATCTGTGACTGAAGTGAACAGGCACCTACAGAGGCTGGTGGTTTCTACAGGTGGCCTTTGACGGAGCTGAAACCCAATGCATGCTTGTGCAGGAAGGAAGGCGACCGGCCTGGGCCTATGGCAGTGATGGCGAACCTTGGCTCTCCAGGTGTTCTTGGACGTCAATTCCCAGAAGCCCTGATCAGCAGGAGTGCTGACTTGGGCTTCTGGGAATTGAAGCCCAAGAACACCTGGAGTGCCAAGGTTCTCCATCATGGACCTTTAGTAGTGATGACCAACCTTGGCACTCTAGGTGTTCTTGGAGTTCAATTCCCAGAAGCCCCGGTCAGCAGGAGTGCTGACTTGAGCTTCTGGGAATTGAAGTCCAAGAACACACCTGGAGTGCGATCGTTCACCATCATGGACCTATAGCAAATGTCGCTTGTTGTCCATTGTCCAGTCACACTTACAAGGGCCTTTTGCAACATCACAAAGACCCATCGCCTGGTTTCTGATTTGGGCCCTGAAATTTCGCAGGAAAGGCTGTTGGTGACCTGGCCACTTTTTTGCTCACCCAACCAGTGTAGCCCAGCTACCCAGCAGTGCTGAGGGTCTGCCCCTTGATGTGCCCAGAGCAGAATGCAGAGAGCATTGTGGAAACGCGCATGCCAGAAAGCAATGCCGTACCTGTCAGAGGCCGACAGCTGTGTGATCTCAAAGGGAACACTGAAGGGATGCTCTGGTTGCATCACTCATGCTTCAGACAATGCCCAGCGTTCTCTTCTCTGGACTAAACCTCCCAGCCTCCTTAGGTAAGGCTTTCACTCCACTTTGCTCAGCTCCGTGCCTGACCTGTTCCTGGCAGCACTGGCAACAGGACCTGCGCACAACCACTGCAATGCTCCTCCTGCTTTAAGCCATTGGCCACTATATATAGCAGCAACATGAAATGCAGGGAAGGGAATTGTCCTCTTGGGTTCCATGCGGCGTAATGGAAACTTTCTTCAAAAAGGCTCTTCCGATTGCGGCTCCCATCCTTTCCCTTCTTGTCTGGCTCTTATCTCTTCAGCTCCGTGGCTGATCTTTGTATCTCCTCGCACAGAGACAGGCTGTAAAAGGGATTGCTTCCTAACCCAGGCTGCGCCTCGCTTTATCCCTTCCTGCCTTTCCAGAATATAACACAGCCTGTGCTTGGGGTGTGAACTAAGGCACAGCTGATGTTCAGTGTTGCTTGGGCTGCAATCAAGAATGTCCTGGTCCGAGTACAGATTTCTTCGTGGCGAGTCACCAGTCCTGCAGCAGCGTGGAATGCCTTCCCTGTGCCTTGGAGGGACAGCCGTGCCTCTCACGTCCTCCGTCCACAAGGCTGGCCACTGGCCTGTCTCTGGGTTGTAAAGAGAGAAAGACAAACCAAAGTAATGAGCAAAGATCAAGTAATGCAACAAGCTACTTTGAAAATGTTCCATGAGTACCAGGATTAATCACATCTCAAACACTTGCAGGCACTAATTGCTTTTTAACATAATCCTTCCAAGCGGGTTCCAGTTCTTGGCTTGACCCTCTAGGTCAGTGATGGCCAACCTTGGCCCTCCAGCTGTTCTTGGACTTCAATTCCCAGAAGCCCTGATCAGCAGGTGTGTTGACTTGGGCTTCTGGGAATTGAAATTCAAGAACACCTGGAGAGCCAAGTTTCGCCATCACTGGACTAGTGTTTCTCAACCTTGGCTCTCCAGATGTTCTTTGGGCTGCAGTTCCCAGAAGCCCTGATCAGCAGGTGTGTTGACTTGGGCTTCTGGAAATTAAAGTCTAGGAACACCTGGAGTGGCAAGATTTGCCATCACTGCTCTAGGTGCGACATTTGATGACTCCGCAACAAGGCAACTATTAGATTGACCCCAAGCCAACCGTGTTTGGCTTTGCAGTTTTCTTCCTGATAGCCAAACTGTCTCAGTTGCCAAATTACCTCTGAGTGGCTTAGTTTTCAGTCTCTGGACACTTCCTTCCGGTTGGGCCTCGAAAGGACAGTAATTAAATTTGGGTGAGGTTGAGCCATCCCTCCCCCAAATAACCCAGATGGAAACGTATTAAAAGGATGCTGTCCTGTGTGGAGTCTATTGGTTTGTAGGATCTTGTTGTTCAGTCGCACAGTCAATTCCGACCCTCTGCGATGACCCCATGGACCACTGTCCACCAGGCACTTCTGTCCTCCACCCTCCTCCTCAACTTGCTCAGCTTTGTGCCCATTGTGTCTACAATACCATCTAGCCATCTCATTTTTGGCCGCTCCCTTCTTCTTTTGCCCTCAACCCTTCTTAGCATCAAGGCTTTCTCAAGCGAATCCTCTCTTCTCATTTGATGTCCAAAGTACTTTAGCTTCATCTTAACTATTTGACCTTCTAAGGAGCAGTCAGGGTTGATTTCTTCTAAGATTGACCTATTTGTTCTCCTCGCTGTCCAGGGATCTACACCTCAGTTTTCTGAGGTTTGAGGTAAGGTCTCTCAAACACACACACACTCCTACATGGAGAGGTAGATCTTTCAACATACCAGGCATAGGTGATGTTCCTGCAAAACAAATCAACATGGCCTTCGTGTTCTGAAGAATGAGGCCCCTTCCGTGCCGCCTGGTTGGGCTCTGCACTGGGACAGTGCAGGTGGCCTATGGGTCTCCCATGCTGTATCGGTGAGAAGGTGGTTATTTCTCCTGTGGCAGCTGCTTTAAAGAGAAGAAAGAGCAGGAGAGGGAGAGAGAAAGGACTGGCTTAACGCTGAAGATGTCATTTCAAGGACACTGAATTAGTTTTGTTCGTCCCCTCCAAAGAAAATGCTTTTAAAGCAAACCTGAAAGCGGGTTTAGGCATTTTTCTCATAGTATACATTCTTTGATTCTGAATGTTGATGGCACACAGGAAATTAGCGGTTTTTGAATGGCTCAATGGGCAATACAGAAAACCCTCCAGGGATAAACATGCAGAAAGCATTATAGCTGAACACCACTGAATCTTGCCCCTCTGTGTGCGCGTGTGTGTGCACGCACCCGTCCGTCCATGCGTCCGCCCGTCCGTCCGCCCACAGAGACTTGGGCTTCTGGGAACTGAAATCCAAGAATACCTGGAGTGCCAAGGTTTGCCATCACAGGTCTAGGCTTTAAAGCAAGGGCACCCAAACTATGGCCTGCAGGCCGGATCCAGCCTCCGACACCAATTCGCCTGGCCCATGTCACCCTGGCCCTCTTCCTGGAAGTGTAAGTAAAACGTGTCTTGCGATCTGTGTTTTGCAACAGGATGAGATAGATTTTAGGCTGCCATGTTCTCTGCTTAAACCAGGGGTGCCCAAACTATGGACTGTGGGCTGGATCCGGGCATGTTTTACTTCCGCTTCTGGGAGTGGCAAGGGCAGCATGGGCTGGATGAATTGGTTTGGGAAGCCGGAACCAGCCCACAGGTCGTAGTTTGGGCACCCTTGGTTTAAGCAGAGAAAATGGCAGCCTAAAATCTATCTCATCCAATTGCAAAACAGATTGCAAGGCACATTTTACTTCAGCTTTGGGTGGGGGAGGAGCCACGTGTCCGGCCCGCTGAACCACTTGACTGGCCCACGGCCCGAAAAGTTTGGGCACCCCTGCTTTAAAGAGACGAAAGAGCAGGAGAGGGAAAGAGAGAGGGAAAGGAGTGTCTAGCACTGGAGGTGTCATGTTTGTGGTTTATTAGTTCATGTTTCTCCGAACAGTGATTTCTCCTCTTCCCCCACTGATAGCCAGTGTGATGTGTCCATTTGAAGTATCCTCTGGAAATCCGGCATTTAGTACTAGTAAAACAACAACAAGAGGATGTTTTTGCTCATGCTGTGTTTTGAAGTCATGGTCATTTCAAATGACTCACCAGGAGAGGAATCGCGGCACATGCCAACCCCAGGCTTAGTTCACTGTGTCATGAAAACCGCAACCCCACGTCCAGGCACAAAGAGAAGAGGTGAGAGCCCTGTGGCTTTTGAGTGCACTGTGGCAGTGGCAGAAGTCACCCTGGACTCCACCCCAGAGTTTCTGCCAAGGGAGCAGAGAGTCCTCTTTTTTTTTAATGGAGGTAAAGATCACCCTTTCTTGAAAGCCAGTCGTATCCGACTCTAGGCTTCGGTGCTCATCGCTGTTTCTTAGCTGAAGAGCCAGCGCTGTTTCCATGGTCACTTGGCAGGCATGACTAGACACCAGAGTGCACAGAACACTGTTTCCCTTCCCACCGAAGTGGTCCCTATTTATCTACTTGCAGTTTCTTGCTTGAGAATGGCTAGGTTGGCAGGAGCTGGGACAGAAACGGGAGCTCATTCTGTCGTGCAGTATTCAGGAATCGAAATGCTGACCTGCCACCTTGTAGAGGATGGTCTTATACATGTTCCTCTCTTTCAACGATGCTTAGCCTTGGGTCTCTGACAGGCCACCTATTCGTATATCAAAAGGACTCGCACCCTACAATTTCCAAGCGTTCTTATTTTCTGAAAAGAAGGCCATTGAATATGCCGACAGTTACGTACTGATTACATTGATCAGATTGGGGAAATTGTAGGGGTGCTTAAAGTCCTCGAGTCCTGGTAGAAGCAAACGCAAACAACCACAGTAATTACCTTAATAGAAGAAAAATATAGTAATCAAAAATGGGGGTTTTGGGAATTAGCAAACCGGTGGATCCAGTGGTTAAGATGCTGAACTTGAAGACTATAAGGTTGGAGTTTGAGACCCGAGTACTGTACGACAGAGTGAGCTGCTGTATCTGTCCCAGCTCCTTCCAACCTAGCAAGAAACTGCAAATAGATAAATAGGTGGGAAGGGAAACAGCATTCCATGCATTCTGGTGTCTAGGCATGCCTGCTACATGTCCACGAAAACGTCTGCAGATGCAGACTGCGCTGGCTGTTCGGCTATAAATGTAGATAAGCACTAAACCCTCAAGTCAGATATGACTAGCTTTCTGAGCAAGGGTGACCTCGACCTTTTAGTACCATCCATTTGTCAGGATCTTGTGCCTCCCTTGGTGAGGCTAGTGATCAGCGGAAGAGGCCATCATCCAGACTGGCCCCGAGGTGGCTCTTGACCACTACCTTGGGAGACATTTAAGGCCCTCAGCTTACAAACAAAGTCGCTTTTGCTTCACTTTTTTTGGAAAGGGGGGGAAAGCAGCTCCTTTGAGAACTCATGGCTGGGAAAGGGGAGGAATCCGGTGAGATAAATGCCTTGCCTGGAATTGTTCACTCAGCTCAAATCTGCATCCATTTGTGTCAGTTTTGCACTGCCAGTGGCTGGAATTCTGTTCTTTTCCTCCTGAAAGATTTGGGTAACTTTCTGTCCATCTATCTGTCCGTCCTTCCTATCCTCTCTCCTATGGCGCTGCTATGAAATTAATGGGCTCACACTCATACATATCTGCCTTTCTAAGCCATCCTTTTGACCAGGGGTTCTCAAACTACAGTCCGTTGGCCAGATACAGCCCACAGTGTAATTTCATGTGCACCATTGCCCTTGCGGCCACTGCCACCACCGGAAACAGCCACATCTGCATTCACGGATGTCGTAAACACATTTACGACAGCCTCAGACAAGTTTTACGGCAGCATTTACAGCAAGGGAACCCCCATTCCGGCCCACTCCACTGCCTGAGGGAGCGTGACCCGGCCCGTGGATTGAAAAGGTTGAGAAGCCCTGCTTTTGAGCCTCGCTTCCAGCCTGCATTCGGTGGGGCTGAAAGCCCACCCTGTTGGTCTCCGGCCTGCCGATAGCGAAACAATTATTGGACGATGAGAAGCAAAGCATATAGAAGTGAGAAGCCATGAGAACAATTTGAGGCCTGACTTCTGGAAGAAGGCTGAGTTGGGGGGTGGCCATGGGCTCTCCGAAGGATATGGGGCTTTCTCTCTGCATGTGCAACTAAGGGAGTGGCGGTTCTTTCTCTGACCGATGTGTGGATCCGGCAGGATGTGATGTATTAACCGCCAGCCGTTTCCAAGGCTTCTTCCCCGAGCCAGCCAAAACGGATTAACACGGCACTTCAGTTTCTTGGTGTGCGGTGGAAACGACCCACTTAATAGCATCCTCTTTGGGGATATGAAATGCCGCTTGCATTTTGGGAACAGAATCCAGAATTTGAGCAGAGCAATTACCCGCCGTGCCCAACCGTGAGGATGTTATGTTCGGCTGGAACATGTTGAAAGGCATCCCTGTTATGGCGTTCAGAAGTCAAGGCTCAGGGGGACTTTGGGACAGGGGTGGCAATGATATCTTCTTTCATCTTTCCCTTTAGACCAGGGATTCTCAACCTGTGGCCTGTGGGCCACATATGGCCCATAATCCCACACTGCCAGGAAGTGCCATGTGGTGGAGGAAGGGCAAAATGGCCGTCCGGCCCCTGAAGCTGCCTGGGGGAGTGTGACCCAATGCCCCCCCCCCGGCTTAAAAAGGTTGAGAACGCCTGATTTAGACGTCTTCATTGCCTCTGAGCTTAGCTGCAATCCTGGAAACAGGATTGCCTCTATTTTACTGTACTGTTATTACGCTGAGTAGTCACAGGGGCGCTCCGGTGTCTAGTCATGCCTGCCTCATGACCACGGAAATGTCAGTAGAAGCAGAGCCAGTACTGTCTGCCTTTGCAGACGCTTCCACGAACATGTAGCAGACATGCCTAGACACCAGAGTGCGCAAAACACTGTTTCCTTTCCCTCCGAAGTGGTCCCTATTTATCTACAGTAATACCTCATATAACATTAGTATCGAATAACACTAAAATCGCATAACATTAAGCAATCTGGGGGGGAGAATTGCATCGGATAACATTAAGATCCTATGGGATGCATCGGATAACAACCGCTAAAGCCTGTGTGGTTACAATGTATCTCTATGGATCCCATAGGATTTTAACATGCATCGGATAACACTAAAAATCAGATAACACCAAGACTTGTGGAACCAGGTTTTAACGTTATCCGAGGTTTTACTGTACTTGCAATTTCTTCCCTTCGAACTGCTAGGTTGGCAGGAGCTGGGACAGAGACGGCATCTCACTCCGTCATGCAGCACTCGAGTCTCGACCTGCCAACCTTCCAGTCATCAAGTGCTGCGATGAGATGCAGGCATTGAAAAATGATGTTCTGTGAACAAGGCCTTATCCAGCCTTATGGCTTCTGCACAGCTTCTCAGGGTAGGAGCAACCGCCGGAGATAAAAGCAGAAGAGAGAGAAAACCTGAGGAGGACAGCCACCTCCTGCAAAGGGATTATGTCGGAGGCCATAAGTGGCCTCCTCTCCCGCCTCTCTCTTTGAATAGCGGGGACCTGAAGTAGCAATTACTGGGAGAATACACTTGAACTCGACTGCACAGCTGCCCAGTGCGCGAGAGGCAGCTTATCTGTCATTAGCAGGGAGAGAGGGCGAAATTGTCGCTCTGGCACGACTTCATTAAACAGGCTGGGTTTAAAAGTGTCTAAAGTTTGCAAGCCATGAGCCACTTAATCAGCACTGGGGGTACCAAAGGATGGGTGAAGGGTCTGAGACACATTGATGCTCAAAGGCAGAAGGATCCGTGTGGAACTCTTAATGGGGGGAAAATCAGCCAGCCGAGCTAGGAAACGCGCCAGTTTGTGAACTCAACATTGTTAGCACTCTGGAAGGATCAGGCTGTGCTTCAGAAGTGACTTGGAACAAGCAAACAAATAATAATAATCATTTTGTGTCAGAAATTATTCTGGGTTGAAAGGATTTTTGCTGGAGGAACTCGGCTCAGGGGACGCCCGAATGAAGCTCCTTTCACGTCCCTGAGATCTTTCCCCATGGATGTGGTCCCTATTGATCTACTTGCAATCTCTTGCTTTCCAACTGCTACGTTGGCAGGAGCTGGGACAGAGACGGGAGCTTAAGCCTCTTCTGCTGTGCCTTCGGCTGAGTAGGACATTTGGATTGACTGGACACGACTCTGGATCGTTTTGGGACTTTGGCTTCAGATATTCTGCACCTGGTTGATCTGATTTTCCCGCAGGACTCTGTTTGCTGGACCTCTGCTTTGCCTCTGTCTTGTCCCTGATCCAGGAGTCTATTGGCTTCCTGGTCTGGTTCCTTTTAAATTTGCTGTCCACAGTACAGCCAGAGACTCAACACCGAGTGTCGGGTGGTGGTTAACTCACCTGACTCCCTAAAGGGACCAATGGCTACGGACAGATGAACCCCTTTAGGTGGGGTGAGGGTCTCCCTCAGTGGAGGAAATGCCACTGGAAACCATCACATTGGGCCCAATGGCAAAATGAGCGGAAGAGGAACTCTGTTCCCCAACGGTCATGGAGACCGTCGAACCTTGTGACAAAGCTGGTATTACAGAAAACAGAGGTATTTGGAAGTTGTGAAGCTTGCCAAGATAATAGACCAGACGAGCTGAAATGAGAACCTGGGAGTGTTTGAACAATACCTGTTATGTTGAAAGCGTTGGCTTCCGTCGCATGGCTCTTCCGTCCCGCTAAAGATTAATCACGTCTCTAAATTGTCTGATCCGTGGGAAGAAGCAAAGACGCCTTTCCATTCCTTGCTAAATAAGCCTCTCTTTGCCCATCTTAACCTCTCCTGATTTGGCAATTAGCAGAGAGCAAATATTTTGACACGTTTCATAAGCCGTTAAGAATGATCTAAAATTGGCAAAAAAAAAAAAGGCTGACAAACAGGAGAGGTGGAGGAGATTCATGAATTAAAGAAAAATGAGTGTATGTATGAAAGTTATTACTGCTAAAAAAATTCTGTTTTAGATTGGGGTTAATTATAAGAGGATGCGGCAGTATAATTAGTCTCCTTTCTGTGGAGGATTATAGGTTCTCCTGAATGCCCCCTTTTTTATTGCATTCTTACCTTCTTTAATTTCCTTTCTGTGCTTTTCGTGACCTCAGGGTTGCAAGTTTTGTAATACAATACAACCGACTCCCGCCCCAAGCTCATGTATCGGGTGGGACGCCTCTCCCTTACAAAGTCCTGTTAGCCTCAAATATTTTTAAGATGAAAAACCACAGTTTCAAAAGATTGGGGAAGAACTCCCAAAACCCGAGGCCAGGGACACGTGTACGTGCAGGAAACCCATTTGTGTGGATTGACAGGGACTTGGGCTTCTGGGAATTGAAGTTCAAGAACAGCTGAAGTGCCAAGGTTGGCCATCATGGCTCTAGCCCATCCATATTTTCTCCTTCTTTCCACATGGAAAAATTCATTCCCGTAATGTACTACTTTTATCTCCTCAGGAAAAGGATATTGATACAGTGGCTCTTCAGGATTCTTTCTCCCTGCATGACATGATCCCAGCCAAATCAGAAATCACGTACAGAACACGTTGGCCTTGTCAAAGTCAACCCAAGTAGACTGGTAGCTCCTAACTTTGGGATTCCAGAATGTCCTTGAACTACGTCGTCTTCTTCAAGTGCCATATCCAAATCTGAATATTGGTGATCCTCATGGTGATCAGCCATAAAGATTGTCCTAGGAGTCATATAATGAAGTGGCCTTTCATCTGCCTTCCACATCGCAGTGTGACACCCACAGTACCACTGATCCAGCTCCATGAGGAGTCACTTTCTGGTCCTGAGCCCTTTTGGCACACAAAGTCCTCCTCAGCCCCAGGCCAGGATGGATGAAACTGCTGCCCTCCATCAAAATGGATTCAAGTAGGTCCATTTAACCCACTTGGGGACCTTCAACCTTGAACTACAACTTCCCTGATTCTAAGTTGGGACAGCTGATCACTGGGAATTCTGGGGCTTGTAGTTCAAGAGCATTTGAGGCTTTGTTTGAAAACAGAAACTGTCACTTTCTTGAATATGGGAAAGTTGTTAGTTGAGGGGGACGAGATGCTACTCTTCAAACAGAGAAAGGGGCACTGGTTGTAACTGAAGGGACCTTCCCCTTCCCTGCGCCTGGGTCTGTTTTTTCACTGGTGGTGTCCAGGATCAAACTGAGTAAAGCAGCTGTCCTGTCAGAATGCACTGAATCCTCCCCATCGAACCCTTTCTTGAGCTCATCAACTTCACGCTCTTGAAGGTGGACCTCTTGCATGGGTGGGACACTCTTCCCAGTCACCTTCTTGCAAGCATGTCACAGCGTGTCAAGAGCTTTGTTCTCAAGCCAGGAAGCTGTTTCTCTGCCCCCCCCCCATGTCTCCATCCACTCCACTGGATAAAAGGGACATGTGAAGGCAGTTCCCCCTTTCCTTCCTCTTCTTTGAGACAAGTCCAGAGTGCCAATGGTGTTTAAGATCATCAAGTTTTCCCTCCAGTTAATTAGCATTTGAATGTTTTAATGGAAAGGTCACTTGGCTTTTTTTCCCTCCTCGCCAAGTCAATCCCCCCCCCCCCCCCGGTGAGTGATGATGCTCGTTCTGTAGATACATCCCAAATGCCATGATCCAGTTGAATGAAGGAACCGGGGAGGAATCAGGGAGTTATCATGCAAAAAGAGTCATTTTTGCAAGACCTGCACACGTTGAAACCAAAGAATAATTTCTACCGCAAGCCTTTCTGTGCCTCTGCTTAAGAAAAACAGGCAGCGGAGGAGCGTGTTGGCGGGAAGAAACGTTCCAGAGAACATATTAATTACGTTAACCGAGGTTCCACTGTACATCTCTAGGGGATCGATGTGAATTTGCATTAACAAAAAAACATAGGTTAAGCAATAGCGCCACTGTAAAAAAAAAAGTACAGTTTCTGAGGTGTGAACTATTTGGGCTACCAGACTTGGGAGGAAAATATGCTTAATGGTCAGAAAGGCATAACTTGATGTTACAGCCACAATAGCTATAATAGCACCAAAATAGACATGCTATCCATGGAGCACTTCCTCAGGTACATTGCATATTTGGTTGTGACGGAATGCATGTGACTAATTGCACGACTGAATTGTGGAATTACTTGTATCTTTAACACAGCACCCAGCAAATTTATGCAGGTGTCATTTTAATTATGCCTGCACAAATGGGATTTCAGCCTTTGAAACACTTCTGTAGGACAGTGTGGTGGTGTGAGGAGACAGAATGATCGTCTAGGACTCTGGATGTCCGTGTCAGAATTCCCACTTAGTCATGGGTGTGGAACTGGTAGAATCATTCCTTTTAAATGTTTCACTTGTCTTGAGAGCCCTGTTAAGGTCACCATAAGCCAGTTCCAACTTGATGGCACAGAGTTAGTTAACCAGCTGTCTTGCCATAACTCCTGCTCTCTTTCATTTAGGGAGGTTCTTGTGATCTGCTTGGTTTTTTATGAAGCAGGAGTAGGGAGGGAGGAATCCCAGAAACCCAGGTGACTGAGGTGTGGAAATTTAGCTCCAGAAATCTTAGTGACGGCATGTCTTCTCCTTTGTCCAAGTTGATCCCAGGTTCTAATTCTGGACACAGTCAAATCCTATTAAATATGCCCATTTGGGGCAGTTTTTAGTTACCGGTATTTCTATGGTTCAGCACCTTGGATAGTTCCTGTGACATTCAGAGTCAAATGTAGAGTGGATTGGTGGGGCTTTCCAAAATCAAAGCCATCTCTGAGACAGTTGGGTCTGATTTCCTGGTTGCATTCCTATAGACCAATGATGGTGAACCTTGGCACTTCAGCTGTTCACATGAATGGGTTCACTGGCACTCCAGGTGTTTATGGACTTCAATTCCTAGAAGCCCAAGTCTCTGTGGATATGTGCAGTAAACCCATCTGTGTGGATTCACAGAGACTTGGGCTTCTGAGAATTGAAGTCCATGAACACCTGGAGTGCCAAGGTTCACCATCATTGCTATAGACCAACCCTTTTTCCATACTTGGCTTGGATAAAGACTTTTCTCCATCCTAGATATATTGGTCGGCTTATCCCTGCCTGGATGTATTTGTGGTGTCTTCGTGGTTTTTAAAACACTTTTAAAGCACTCAAGTGGTTAAGATACTGAACTCACTGACTGGAAGGTTGGAGTTCGATTACCAGAGTACTGAATGACAGAGTGAGCTCCCGTCTCTGTCCCAACTCCTGACAACCTAGCAGTTCGAAAGCAAGAAATTGCAAGTAGATAAATAGGGACCCATTCAGTGGTATGGTAAACAATGTTCCGAGCACTCCTGTGTTGAGCCATGGCTGCTACATCTCCATGGAAACATCTGCAAACACAAACAGCACTGGCCCTTTGGCTACAAACAGAGATGAGCACTGAACCCTAGAGTCAGATACGACTGGCTTTCAAGCAATGGCGACTTTTACCTTTACCTAATGACCATCCTTAAGATCTGTACTGGTCACCCCACAATAACCATAAGCAAACTCTCTGAGAGACGCCAGCTGCTTAAAGATCTTAATAACATCGCTCTGAAGGATGAGGGGAGTCTTGACGGGTTGTGAGAACCCAAATTTTGCCTTGATTGACTCCTTGCAAGCATTTTCAGGGCCATCTTTGGAATGTTAAGCAGAGAACGGAGGACAGTGCAGTGTCTTTCATGAGCAGATGCGCATTATTGACCCCTCCATCCTGATGCCAGGGACACGGAGGTGTTGACAGCTTTGGTGAGGCTGTCAGGGCCCAACCGATGTCAAGACCCAGACAACCAAGTTCTGGACCTGGATATGGGAGAATCTAGCTGTCAGTCCAAGTGAGAGGGAGGGTGGGAGGTGTGAGAGCCCAGCTATATAGGGGAGCTGATGAATAGCTTCTGTAGGCCTTACAGACTGCGTTGAGTTTCTTTACATGCATGCACAGAACATACAGATAGTCATTTATACACATGCAAAAGCAGGGATAGGTGAAAGAAGGTGAAATATAACAGCAACGTGAGCAGTAGAGTGATGGTTTTGAAGGTGGTGGTTAAAGGTCATTAAATGGTTAGCTCCTCTGATGGCTTAGTGGTTAAGATTCTGACCTTGGAGACTGGAAGGTTGGGTTTTGATGCCCAAGGGCTGCAATTGGGGGGCATGAAAGGAGCCTCATTCGGGCATCCCCTGAGTGGCAAAAATCCTTTCAATCCAGAGTAACCTTTGGCACAAAATTATTATTATTAAATGGTGTCCCGATAAAATCCTGGACTACCAAAATGAAGCCATCTCTTCGCTTTGTCCAAACCCAAGTCCTCATCGGTGAATGTCTCTGGCAGCAGAACAACAAATGAGCCGGATTCTGTATCTCTCCACATCCACCAGTAGCCACCTCTTAGACATGTTGGTCTTGAATTTAGGGACCTTGCATTTAGGGACCTCTTCAGGGTTCTCCAAGTGACGTTGGGAAGGTTGAGTTCCTCAGCTATCTCCTCCTTTAATGTCATTCCTTGTCCAGTGACCTCCTTCCTCCATCTTCTAAGTTGGTTTGCTCTTGCGTACCCTCAAGAATGTTTCTTCTTGCCCTAAAGCTCTTCCTGGATCTGAGCTGGTAGACTAACCATTAAATGGTTATTGTGCTGTTTCCATGAGAGATGGTGGAAGGCAAGCCCCCACTTCCTTCTTCTGAATGTCAATGTCATTTTTCCTTCCCCTCCCCTTGGCAGAAAAGGGTCCTCCCCCTCTCACAGTGCCCTTAACCCTCAAAAAACCGAACTGCGTTTGACATCCAAAGCGGTATTAAGATTTTATATCTAAAGGTGATAATAAAAAAATATCACTGCCTTGGATTCACTTACAACACTCTCTTCTTTCTCCCCCCCCTCTCCATATGGGGTCCTTTCCCCCCCCCCCCCCATTTCATCAGCAAACAGAAGCAGCGCTAAAGCAAAAGCAAATGGTTTACACGTCACGGCAAACTAGATTCCACTTGTTGTAAACGATCCATCATTTTTCACCCGCGTGGAAATCCTCAATTTATCTATCACAGCAAATTCTGCTGTGACTGCGAGATGATCAAAACTTAATTTCTCTCGGATGAACCCGTGCCGATGACAATCTTGACTGAAACATTGTGGGCTGGGGAATTTTCCCCCTGCCTGAAACGCAAAAGATAATTTGAAGTCTGATCGTTTCTTCTTTGGAATATGAAGTAGGAAGAAGAAACAAGAGGTGGGAGGAAAACCTATTTTGCTGCGAAGTGAGGCAAGGGTAGGCTCGAATGTCCTGGGTGAAATGTTTAGCTCAGGGATTCTCAACCGGTGGGCCGGATGCAGCCCATGGCACCATTTCATGTAGCCCCATTCCTGGGGCCGCATGACATGTGGGCCAGTTGACTGGCCTGACTTGGTCTCTTACCATCTGCTTGTAGTTCAGATCTGGTCCTCTTAAATCAGGGATTCTCAACCTGTGGCCCATAGGCCACATGCGGCACCATTTCAGGTGGCCCGCCACCACCACACCGGGAGGTGCCATGTGGTGGAGGAAGGCCAAAATGGCCATCCAGCCCCCAAAGCTGTCTGAGGGAGTGTGACCCAGCCCTCTGCTTTCAATAACAAGAACTCCTGTCTCAAATGCTAGACCCGTGATGGCAAACCTTGGCACTCCAGGTGTTCTTGGACTTCAATTCTCAGAAGCCCAAGTCCCTGTGAATCCACACGAATGGGTTTCCTGCACAATCCTGGCAACTATGACTGCATGCACACACTCTCACACAGGTCCCTCTGATGCTGATCCTCTTCTCCAGGGTGCCTCAAATACCTTTGCTCCCTCGTAGGTTGAGGGAAATCCTTTTGTGCTTCCCTTGCCATCCAGTCTGAAGATGATTTACAAAGGATGATTTAAATCCCTGCATTGACTGCGCCTTCTTTGTTATTGCCATTTCTATGCGGCCCCTCCCCTTTGTTTAAAGCATTGTTACAACACTACAGACTATTTGAATAGTGGCATATAATTATATGATTATTATACAAGTTAAATGTGTAATTACCCCCCTCTCTGCAAACTTAAACTGGATCTTTTTAAGAACAGAGTATAATTTAAAATTATTCATATTTTTCTTCTTCTTCCTGCATTGCTCATTTGTCGCTCGGTGACTAATTCCTGCTTCGCAGCTGCTCTTTGAGGCGTTGGTGCAACTCAGCAAGGTTTTGACAAGTATCCAGTTAGCGCTGGAGTCGTTCTGAAGCTGCTCCTAAAAGCCTTTGTTATCTCTCCCGAGAACAAGGAGTTCTGAGCCAGCCTCTCGGATTCTCCTGACTTTCCTGAAAGAACAAAACAACTTTGTTCCAGGACTTGCAGAAGGAGCAAAGTCTTCAGTGGGGTTTAAAACCTTCTGCCGTCAATAAAGACTTCTAGATCGCGTCGATGTTGGCATTTTATGTGCCACACGCTGGCAGACTTCCACAAGGGGGACCTCTAAGATGAGTTGCCTGGATCTGACTGAGATATCGATCCCCTGGATAGTCTGCTCTTCCAGTGGATGGCCCTCTCTAGCAGGGGTGCCCAAACTTTTCGGGCTGTGGGCCGGTCCAGTGGTTCCTCCCACCGGAAGCGGAAGTAAAACATGCCTTGCAATCTGTTTTGCAACAGGATGAGATAGATTTTAAGCTGCCATTTTCTCTTCTTAAACCAGGGATGCTCAAACTACGGCCCGTGAGCCAAATCCAGGCACCAACACCAATTCTTCTGGCCCGCACTGCACTCGTCGCTCCCGGAAGCAGAAGTAAAACACGCCTGCATGGGTGCATTTTACTTCTGCTTCTGGGAGTGACGAGGGCAGCACAGAGTGGATGATCAGCATCAGGGGCTGGATCCAGCACATGGGCCATATTTTGGACACCTCTGACCTATAGTGACCTCTCAAAATCAAGTGCTGTGAAGTCCACAGCATGGAAACAAATGAACAGCAATACAGAGGGTGTCCCCCAATGGCTTTCTGCGAAATTATTCCAAGGTCTCAGAACTCTGACACAGAACCAGTCTACCAATGTACAGTACCCAAACTCCAATAATGGACCCACATGTCCTTGAGTGTGTCATTCTGTCCAGAGAGAACACATCAAGGTGAAGTCCAGGCATTCCTCGCTGTAGTCCAGGAAACAAAGCCTTTTACCTCTGCTGTTTAGGAAATGTACAATCCGTTTTCATGCCACTAGGAATGACAAGGAAACTTGTAAGGGGGCTGATTTCCTCATGAAAGATGTCAGATGGGATCTCTCTTACAGCAGGTCACTCGACAAAGAGGTGGCTTAGCTAAGATATTGGGGGACATGGCAGGCTTTGGAGCACAGCTTCTAGAGGGGGGTCTCTAGAAGGCCAAATGAAGGGCAGAAAAATCTCATGGCTAAGGCTCTAGAGAATCCTTGGGGTGCCCCTAGGAAGTGGCCCCCCAAATTCTCCAAGGTTGCCCTAATTTGAGACTGAACTTCAGCAAGTCCTTTGCTAAATTTGCAAGATCTTTGTAGAATTGCTAGCATTCTCATATAGGCTTCTATTTGTTTTAGAGCGCCTCCCTTGTCGCTCCTGGAAGCAGGCATAAAACATGCCCATGAATGGGCATCGGGGTCCGGCTCCAGATCAGTGGGCCATAGTTTGGGCGTCCCTGGTTTAAGTAGAGAAAATGCCACTTTAAAATCTATCTCATCCTGTTGCAAAACACAGATTGCAAGGTGTATTTTACTTCCGCTGACACTTCCGGTGGGAGGAACCATGCGACCGGCCCGACGAGCCACGTGACCGACCCACTGAACCACACGGCCTGCCCGTGGCCGGGAAAGTTTGGGCACCCCTGGTGTAAAGTCAACTGAAGTAGAAAGGAAGTCAATGAATCAACTCGCAAGCGGAGAGGCTGGCGCTCTGGATTGATTCCCCTCAGGAAGTTGTACATTTTCCAGCCAAGTAGCTCCGAAACGTATCTAGTGCAGGCAAAATGAATGGTTCCCATTAGAGAGGACTTTCCACTGAAGGAGGCTCCGTTCCCTGAATGTCACCAGGAGGGAAACGTCCGTGGTTTGTTCAGAGGGCGTCTGTGCCTTGCCGTCGTGGCAATATTTTACTGTCACCGTGGCCGCTTACAGAGAATGATGAGCTGCGAGAAGATGGAAGAGTTTGGAGACCAAAAATATGTCAGGGGGGGGGGGGGAACTGTGGCCAGTTTTTATGCAGGAGTGAAAATGCAGTTTCAAGTCAGGGAATCTTTGGTTGAGCTGGGCTTTATGTGCCTCCTCGGTGACCCGAATGAGGTAGCTTCAAATGCCTCGGTTATTACATCTCGCATTATTACACCCCTGCCGGGGGACTTCCTCAGACCACGGAAAGCACAACATTCCTTAAAAGGGAAATGAAATCAGGCTCCAGAAGGACGTTTCCAAGGGAGAGCCTGTAGTCTAGGTTTTATGGTGGCGAAATCCAGTAGGCGCATCTCAGCGGCAAAGCAAACGGTGCAATTAGGATGCCCTTAGAGATGGGAAAGAGATGGCTCAAGCGGTTAAGATGCCAAACTCGCCGCCTGGAAGGTCGGAGTTCGATTCTTGGGTACTACATGACAGAGCGAGCTCCCGTCTCTGTCGCAGCTCCTGCCAACCTTGCAGTTCAAAAGCAAGAAATTTGTATTTTGGATTTGTATGCCGCTCTATTCGCGGGGTTCTGTACAGCTGGGGGATTCTGGGAATTGTAGTCTTAAAAAGGATACCTCCCTCAAAAACAAACTCTTCCATAAATTCTTTGTATACTGTATGAGGAAGAGGTCTAGATCAGGGATTCTCAAACTGTGGCCCACTGCGCCATTTCATGTCCCACCACCACCACCATACCCGGAGGTGCCATGGGGTGGAGGAAGGGCAAAATGGCCATCCGGCCCCTGAAGCTGCCTGAGGGAGCGTGACCCAATGGCCCCCCCGGCTTTAAAAGCTTGAGAACTCCTGGTCTCGATGAAGTACTGCGGCAGCATCAGACACGGGGAGAAGTTTAACAACATGGAATATCATAAGAAGATGTTCCTCTTGATTACAGTCAAGGCTTCTTATGGCATCGCGTGCCCCCACCCCCACCCCGGGTGTCCTTCCAGACTTTGATGCCTGCTTTCTGTGTCTGTCCTTCATCCTTGCAACCTCTGATATAATGTATTTCCCCTTGGAATGAACTGTGAGCTTTAGTAGCCATGAATCTCTCCCCACCCACCCCCAGCAGCAAAGTGACCAAAATGACTCGGAGCACTTTCCGTAATATGTGCTGATGGGCATTAATGGCTTTTTTGTCCCGAGCAAGGGCATGGCTTCACCTTGTCCGTCTCTTCCGTCGCGGCTGAAGGCAGCCGGGGGGGGCGGCGTCTCCAGCTAGATTCTCATTTGCAAAAGCTGCCTCTCCCCTTCTGCAGATATAGTGTAAGGTGCCCAGGCCCCTGCTAACTGAGGACTAGGGGCTCAGTGGTTAAGAAGCTCGCCTTGTTAGCTGGAAGGCTGGCAAGGTGGCCGTTTGAGACCTGGGAATTGCATGATGGATTGAGCGCCTGTCTCTGTCCCAGCTCTTGGGGACATGAAAGGAGCCCCATTTGGGCGATCCCTGAGTGGAGTTTTTCTGCAAAAAAAATAAATAAAAAAAATCCTTTCAACCAAGAATAATTTCTGGCATGAAATTATTACACTGAGGACTTCTTTGCTATCCTGGGTAGAGGCAGGAGATGGGGAAGTCAGGATGGGAGGAGACCAGGAGGCTCTGCCTGGGACTTCACACCCAAGGTTGAACACTTTGTGGAAGGGAATGACTCCGTGGTCTCTTTCACGTGCTGGATTCCTTGGGGTGTGGTGAGAAGCATGGTTAAAACATCCAAGGAGGAGGCAGTCCAGTCCTTCGCATGATGCTCTGGGCTTTATCTTTGAGTGGCCAGGCTCTGGCTGAGAGGGAGGGAGGGTCTGGTGTACGGTTATCTCCTGTTTTAATGGACTCTGGTCGCTTGGTAGTTAAGATGGTGAACTTGACAAGGTCGGCAGTTCAAGACCTGAGTGCTGCATGACAGAGTGGGCACCCGGCATCTGTCCCAGCTCCTGACAAGCTAGCAGTTCGAAAGCAAGACATTGCAAGTAGATAAATAGGGACCGCTTCAGTGGAAGGTAAAGAGCATTCCGTGCACTCCGGTATCTAGTCATGCCTGCCACACGACCATAGGAATGTTTGCAGAGGCAGACAGCACTGGCTCTAAATGGAGATGAGGACCGCAAACTAGAGACAGATATGGTTTAACTATTGTATGTCATGGACTACCCATTATGCTAATGGGCTCTGTAAGCCGCCCAGAGTCGGGTCTTCCCGAGTGGGGCGGGGTATTAAATACAAATAAATAAATAAATAAATAAATAAATAAATAATAAATATGACTGGCTTTTGAGCAAGGGAGGCCTTGGCCTTTACTGAGGGTCCTCTCCAGAGGTTTCTAAGGGTCCAGTGTTCTAACTTGGGTCCAGCTGTTTGGTGATAGAGGTTTTGTTGATGTCGGCCTTGGAGGGCCATCTGTGGTTCCCAAACTACTCCATTACACACACCCCTTGTAGTAGTGTCGCGTGGATTTCAGCTCCCCGGGGCTTTAGTCAAATTTGCTGCCCCCTAGTGGATGCTGCCACCCGCTCCCACTAGGGCTTCTGGGAATTGTAGTCCAGGAACACCCATAGCCTGAAAAGTGCCGCCCGGGGTGGGCTGCCCCCTGGCTCCCCCCTATGCTACACTACTGCCCCTTTGGCTTCTCTTCCCTGTCAGTGACTCAATCCTTTTTAAGGCAGGGATCTTCCCTAGTTTGTGATAATAACCTCTGTCCCCCTTTGCTCCCTTCCAGCATTTCCAATTGAGAAATAAAAGCATTAATTAGTCTGAAAGGTGGCATCAGGTCCAGATTCTTAACGACCGCAATGGAAGGCACTCGGGTTATATTTACTAATGGTGATTCCTCTCTTTCCTTTCTAGGTATTTCTGTAACGAAGAAGACGCACACCTGTAAGTAAGGCGGCCTTTTTTCTGATACCTTCTCCTTCTTTTTGTGTTGTTTAGGTTTGGTTCCCCAAAATCAGGACATTAAAGCTGGTCGAACGATCTAAGTCTGCCAAGTTGGTAGACCCCACTGCAATAATGACATGTTGTTTACCTGTAACTGTTCTTTTTCATGGTCCCCTATGAACCCACATGAATGGGTTTACTGCACTTACGTGCAGTAAACCCATTCATGTGGATTCACATGGGACCATGAAGAAGAATTTGATGGAGTGTAGCTCCTGATCTAGGCAAGTGATGGCCAAACTTGGCACTCCAGGTGTTCTTGGATTTCAATTCCCAGAAGCCCAAGTCAGCACACCTGCTGATCAGAGCTTCTGGGAACTGAAGTCCAAGAGCACCTGGAGAGCCAAGGTTCACCATCACTGATCTAGACCAAAGGTCCTCAAACTTGGCTCTTCAGATGTTCTTGGGCTTCAATTCCCAGAAGCCCTGATCAGCAGGAGTGCCGACTTGGGGCTTCTGGGAATTGAAGTCCAGGAACACCTGGAGTGCCAAGGTTGGCCATCACGGCTCTATTGCATAATGTGGCCTCCTTCTGATTCCAGATTAAAGTGAAAATATAGCACTCAACTCTTCACACCCTGAATAAATATCCGCAATAGAGTCAAAACAAATGGAAGAAAGGATTTTGTTGTTTTTCCCATCTAACAAGGTTGGAGATTTGCTTTGTTCTCATTCTCACACTGTCAGCAGATCTCTCCTCATTATCTGAGCAAAATGGTTGCAAGGGTGCGGAGGAAACGGGGCTTTGGGCTCCGTCTGGGCCTCTTGTCGGGAGACTCATCCTTTCCAACTGAATCTGCCAGGATGCTGAAACTTGCTGCCTGTTCCGTCCTGTTGTCTTGTTGCCACTCAATTTCCCTTTCCCCCCCATCAGTACAGCAGACAACCTCATTTCCTCCGCATTCACTGAACTGCTGAACTGATGCCTTAATCAAGGCTGTGATTTGCCTTATTAAAGTCAGATTGCGAAGTTACTCTTCATTGCTTTCGAAGTTTGACTAACTTTGCATGATTTTTGAATGGTTATCCATGAACCCTTAAAGCAGGGGTGCCCAAACTACGGCCTGTGGGCTGGATCCAGCCCCCGACACCAATTCATCCAGCCCGTGCTTGCCTTGTTAGCTGGAAGGTCGGAAAGCCAGCTGTTTTAAGACCCAAGTACTGCATATCAGAAGGAGCGCCCATCTCTGTCCCAGCTCCTGCCTACCGAGCAGTTCTAAAACAAGCAATTGCAAGTAGAGACATAGGGACCACTTTGGTGGGAAAAAGATCTTGCGGACATGAAAGGGGCCTTATTCGGGTGTCTCGTGAGCAGAATTTCTCCAGCAAAAATCCTTTCAACCCCAAAAGCACCTTTATGTGCTTCTGACATGATTTTTAAAAAAATCCATGTTCTTTCTTCTTTTGGGGTTAAATAAACACATTTTGGACTTAGAAGCAAAACTCCGTTTCTGGGCCGTTCGTAACTTGTTCAGTTTGTCTTTTTGCCTTTTGAGTCCAAAGTCACGAGAGTTTTTCTGAAGAGCACATTCACACACACACACAGCCAAACCATGCGCACCAGAACTTTCCTGAAATGCCAGTTCAGGGCCCAGGGCTGTTTAGCACCGCTGCCCCTCGAGAGCAGGGAGGAAACTGAATCCTGTCCCCGGAGGCGGGTGAGATTGCCGTTCGGTCCCTGGTGTCTTCCTGCCTAATAACTTAACCGGGCCGCCTCGGGTCTCCCTGGGGCTCCTTTGCCAGTCTGCTCCCTCTCTCTTTGTTCAGATTGCTTATTAAAAATGATTTTATAATGAAGTTGCCTCAAATAGCTGCAACTTTCTTGCTCGTCCTTGAAGCCCTGTTTGCCCTGGTAAAACAATCCTTGAGACGCGCGCGCGCACACAGCCTCTCCTGGTTCAAACTTTTGTCTGTGTGAACTCCTGTATTACAATTGATACTTCCCCCACCCACCCCCTTTGCCTTGATGGGAGGGAAAGGACAGATGTTCCTCCCCAGCTGTTTGCAGGAGTTCAGATTTCTCAAAAAGCCACGACAGGGAGACCGAGTCGATTTGTTTCCTAGCGATTTGTTGGACATCAATTATGTTGTCTTTGTCTCCAAGACATGAAGCGAATTCTGAAGTGTCTTCAGGTGTGCAGGGCAGGCAGTGTTGGGGGATTCCCAGAAGCGTACCGTGCCTTGGTGGGGCCCCGTATAAAAATTTGTTTGGGGGCTTTGCTTATGCACGTTGGGGGCACCCGTGGCCCGGGGGCCCCGTATAATTGATACGGCAGATACGGCGGTAGCTACGCCCCTGGGGATTCCTCTGGTCCATGCGCCACCCCCTGGACTCGCCAGGGGCCAAATCAGGACTGAACATTTGCAGGCAGGAAAAGACATGTCAGGATGCCCGAAGTCAGGTTGCCCGAAACTTACCTCTAGTTCTGGTTTTGCTTTGGCAACTTTGACGGCCCAGCTCATCACTCTATGGTCCAGATGCGGCCCCTGGTGCCATTTCATGCAGCCTCTCACCACCTCCACCACACCTGGAAGTGTCATGGGGTAGAGGAAGGACAAAATGGCTGACTGAGGCTCCTGCTTTAAAAAAGTTGAGAACTGCTCTATGGCAAAAATCCAGGCCTTGAAGATGTCCAGGTAGTAAAGGCTCAAGTGGCCAAGACGCTGACTGGAAGGCAGGAGGTCAGCAGTTCGAGTCCCGAGTACTGCAGGATGGAGTGAGCTCCCGTCTCTGTCCCAGCTCCTGCCAACCTAGCAGTTCTAAAGCAAGACATTGGAAGTAGATAAATAGGGACCACTTCAGCGGGAAGGTAAACAGTGTTCTGTGCACTCCAATGTCTAGTCATGCCTGCCACATGACCACGGAAACACCTTCAGAAGCAAACAGCGCTGGCTCTTCGGCTTTGAAACAGAGATGAGCACTGAACCCTAGAGTCGGCTATAACTGGTCTTTACTAATCTGGAGTAACTGCCCCCTTTTCACTCCCAGGGCATGGCCACCTTTGTGGCACAAACTAAGCTAACATTATCTCTTACCTTTATGGCAGCGGCTGCCCAGTGGCTGAGCTGTGGGTCCACTGGCAGCCATCCAGGGGACCAGTGGTGACCCCCCAACACTTCACCTACACCTGTGCTGGGTTTTCTTCCTAAAAATAGACTCAGGAGGCCCCCTTGTGGCCCCCAGGAAGTGTGGCAGGCATTTGGGGCACGTTTTACACCCCACGGTCTAGACTGAGGACACGCATGTCACGCGGCAGGTGTGTACAGCTCATGCGCCTCTCTTGTGTTGAAAGGACCAGGCAGGAAGTGATTGAGGGTCAGGGATGGTCAATGCTAGGCTAGAATCAATGGTCCAACTCTGTACTGGGCTAGTTAGGGAGTTGTGAATCGCCTCACCCACATCAGGACCGCAGAGCTTTCTGTAGACATCAAAAATGATGTTGTGACACCAAGTCAGTTCCAACTTATGGAGATCCTTTCCAGGGGTTTCTAGGCGAGAGCGCCCAGAAGTGGTTTTTCCATTCCCTTCCTTTAGGGGGCGCCCTGGGACTGCACAGTTTGTCCAAAGCTACACAGACTGGTTCTTTCCTAGGGAGGCACAGGGGGGAACCAAACTCTGGACCCTTGGCTTCACAACCAAGGGTTCCATCTCATTGAGCACATTGTAGCCTGCACCCTGTTTTAATTTGTGTGTAAATGGAGGGGAGGGTTCTGTTTGCACTTCTGTCCGGATTTTCTTCCTGAGTCCAACTCTACAGGTGGAATTCAAATAGCTTCATGACTTCAGAAACTTTTTCAAGAGTTCTCTTTATCGGATTACACAGACATGACACCCTGAAATATCTCAAATTCGAGAGCAACCAAGTTCGTTTGGGAGGGGATGGGATGAAGCCGTGAGTGGCGCATCCAATATGTGTCTTTGTACACCTTGTTCTTTGCCATGCGAATTCCGGTAGTTTACAAATGTCCCCTGCTAAAAATAACGTCTTCCTCTCCTTACAAGTGAATGCAATAAATTAATCCAGTTGCAGTCATAAAACTCCAAGCCCCTATGACTATTTGGAAACATCTGTCAAGGCCTCACGTAACTAAGAGTTCCTCTTGCTTTGATTCTTAATCACTAAGAGTGGTGGGAAAATAGGCCCCCAAATACATTTTCCAGACGTCCTCTGAGAGCTTTTGTGCTTTTAAAATTGAACCAATTACTCTTTTTTTCTTGGTCTTATTTTGTTGCTTCTCTATCTATCTATCTATCTATCTATCTATCTATCTATCTATCTATCTATCTATCTATCTAATATTATGTATAAATATATATTGTATGCTGGCTTTATTGTATGTTGTTTTTTAGAAATGATTTTATTTGTTGCAGTGTTATTTGAGTCCTGCAAATTTACATTGCACAGATTAACAGGTCTGGCACACTGTATAATGCAGCCACTCACAACGATACCACAGGCTATCCCTGTAGACCTGCTAATCTATGCAATGCAAATCTGCAGAAATCAAAACAGATACAGCCTGCATTGTTGCAGAGTTGGATATTTTCATTCAGCCATACCTTCTGTTCCATTTCATTCTTTTCCTCTCTGTTTCTTGGCTTTTCCCTCCCTGCTTGCTATAATAGCCAGATGGCTGTCGCCAGAGAGCCTCTCCCAACGATGGCCAACCTTGGCACGCCAAGACTTCAAATCCCAGAAGCCCAAGTCAGTATGAATCCACACACAGGGGTTTACTGGCACTCCAGATGTTCTTGGAACTCAATTCCCAGAAGTCCAAGTCCCTGTGAATCCACACGAATGGATATGCACAGTAAACCCGTTCGTGTGGATTCACAGGGACTTGGGCTTCTGGGAATTGAAGTCCAAGAACAGCCGGAGTGCCGAGATTCGCCATCACTGGCATTTATTCCGCTGAGAGTAAGGCTCAGTGCTTGCTGCTGGTGCAGCCGGTGCTCATTCTTGCAAACCGGTGGAAAGTGACTGGCAGAGATAATGAATCAGAATCACACAAATGCTTTGGGGCACCACCGTTGTTGCCAGCAAGGGACTCAGGCGGCCTCTGCATAATCTGAGAAATCCCAGCTGAACATTCAGGACATCTCATGCAGCCGTGGGTAAGAGCAGGATAGGGGAGTTTAAAACTTAATACGGCTACATGCTCCCCCGCAGAGGTCAGCTTGGTTTCGTTGACCTTCAGCTGCGATTTTAGCAGGACGAGGATACAAAAAAGTTCTTCCTCGGCTCTTTTGCTGTGTCGGCCAGGAGTTCTCAAGCTTTTTAAACCGGGGGCCGTTGGGTCACTCTCCCTCGGACAGCTTCGGGGGTCAGATGGCCATTTTGCCCTTCCTCCGTCACATGGCACTTCCTGGTGTGGTGGAGGTGGTTAACCCTTCCTCCGTAAGGGCATGTTTTACTTCTGCTTCCGGGAGCGACAAGGGCAGCGCGGTCCGGATGAATCGCCGTAAACCCCTTGGTGTGGATTCACAGGGAATTGTGAATTCTTCTGGGAATTGAAGTCAAAGACCATCTGGAGTGCCAAGGTTTGCCATCACGGCCCTATGCCTTTGTTAACTGTTGTGCTATAAAATGGGGCCCTTGTCGTGCACTGACTTCTCGAGTGTGCGGCGGTGTCGGCAGCTGAGCCATCCCTGAGTCCAAACTGGTGGCAACGCTGATCTGGAAGTTGCAACCAGCTCTTTCTTCTTAATCTGTAGAGGAACGGAGATGCTGACAAACATTTTAGTCAATTGGAACCGGGAGAAGAGAAATCACTCAGATTCTCTTCAAGATAGAGCATGTTGGCTTTCAGTGACCGGCAGGCGCCTCTTTGGAGGAGATGATGTTGTTATCTCTTCTTGTTGCTGGTATTAAACCAGATATGCAGGTGGAAGGGGTTACAAGAAGAAGAGTCTCACGGAGGAAATAGATTTCCTACCCCAGTGCTTCCTTCACTCTCTCCTTCTCAGCTTGTCACATTAAAAACCAGCCTGGGCCACTTGCTCTTGAATCTTTTCTCCCATGAACGAGAAGGAACATGTTTTAAGGCAGTTATAACAGGATAGATTACACTGCAAAGGAACCAGATAAGCCTGAATGTAGAGGGAAGGGCCCCGGCCTCACCCCCACCCCCTTCTTTAAAGGGACATCTGCTTCTCCGCTTTCTAGAGGTAAAGAGGAGACAGTGTAAGATATAATAATATGCAAACACAAACACACAAGAGGATTCACTTCTGCAGTGGCACCAGAAAAATATTTGTGAAGAGGAAGAGATGTGAGCTTCTGTGTGGCATGGGCTGGATGAATTGGTGTCAGGGGCCAGATCTGGCCCACAGACCGTAGTTTGGGAACCCCTGGTTTAAACAGAGAAAATGGCAGCTGAAAATCTCATCCTGTTTCCAAACAGATTGCAAGGCGTGTTTTACTTCTGCTTCCACATGACCCATGGCCTGAAAAGTTTGGGCACCCCTGCTTTACATGCATGGTAGCAAAGCATTTTTGACCAGGTTCAAAGAAATTCTCAGGGGTGGCTGGGACCAAAAAGACCAACAGAGTTTGCTTTAAAGTGATACTTCCAGCAAAGGAGAGAGCTAAATGCATAGAAAGGGTGGGGGGAAAGTTTTTCAGTCCACATGAAGGTGCAGCAGGTTAAATTTGTAATGCCGTAAAGTCACATTCGCTTGTAAGCACATCTCTGCCACATCCACACAATACATTTTGAACGCACATGAAAACAGCAACCAAGTGCAAAATGACAAGGAGGGCGGCTGGCTCTGAAGTTTTCCTACACATCTCACCATTGACCAATTGTGTTCAGGAAGTTGTTGTAGTGTGTCCAAGTGAGTGAGTGAGTGACCGTCTGTCTCAATACTCTTCTCCCGGCTGTGCGATCCATAGTTAATGACAGCCGTCCACCAGCTGACAAGTTTAATGGCCCATAAAAGTCCCAGCCCTTGGAGTGTCACTGGATATTTATTGTCACACAAAACAAAGGAGTAAATTTGTCACTTTCAGATTTAGGTGATCCGAAGGAGTGCATGGAAAGCTGGGGGGGGGGGAGGCGTTGGTGGGTTGAGATGTCTGGATGCTGCCTGTAAATCACTTTTATTGCATCATCGCATCATTGAGCCCAGATGTGGCAATGAAATCTGTCAAGGGGGGGGGGGAGTGTTGATTTGCTCATTTGTTTTCTCTCCCATCACCGCCCCTCATGGCTCCCATCAAGTTAGATCAGGAATTCTCTGCCTGTGGGCCAGATCAAATGTGGCCCACAGCACCCCGCTGCCTCCACCACACCAGGAAATGCCACGTGGTGGAGGAAGGGCAAAATGGCCATCCGGCCCCTGAAGCTGTCTGAGGGAGTGTGACCTGGCCCCTGAGAACTTCTGCTTTGGGCTCCAAACCATCTCACTGCTGATGAAATGTTGCTTTCACTCTGCCGGTAGATCTTTGGACCAGCCAAACAGGTGTGTTTTAGTGTGGTCACACAGACACACACACACACACTTTGTGTTTCCTTATTTCACTATCTGCCTCTTCTAACATTATCTCAGCAACTTCTTTATCGTTGCCTTACTTGCCATTTGCGTGAATTCAGATGTTTTCCCTAGATCGGGCTAGACAGTGAATCTTAGCAAAGAATGCAAATACTTAGTACATATCTATGCAAATCAGAAGAAAGAGGGTTTATGGGAAGGGTAGAAAAAGATGCGGATGGAGAGCGAGAGACACCGCAGGGTCTGTTCCTCTAGTTTTGACTCATGTCGATAACCAAATGTCATCATCATTTTGCGATGAAAGTGCTGTTTAATGTCTGAACTCTTTTGTGCTCTCTCAACTTTCTTCCTATGCTGTTTCCAACTCCTTCCCGCCGTCTTCTGCCGAGTAATTCAGGCAGGCAATGAGTGATTCCTCCCATGACGGTGGCCGAAACCTCCGTCCGTCCTCCCGAGTTTCTTTCGGCTTCTCTCATCCACTTGGTTTGATCGCTGTCTTCAGACACGTCTGAAGCACATCCTCTTCTGAGCTCCAGTTACCCAGGGTTTTCTGCCGCTGCAGTGTGGCCGAGCTCTTTGAGGAGAGGCTTTGCAAATCGTATCTGATTCCTCCAAGCCAACTTATGTGGGTGAAGGGGAATCTCTCTTTTGAAAGGGTAGGAGGTACTTGTGAACTAGAGCGCTCCCACTCATGAAACACCCTGAGAAGCACAGCTATGCATTCAAGCGCTCTCTCTCTCTCTCCAGCACTCCAGAATGACGTACGGAACCATGATTCTTAAGTATTGTTTTGTTTATAGCACAATGTTTAGTTTTAACCACAGACAAACCAGCAATTCAGAACGTGTCGTTCATATTTCACCCCCTTACAGTGTTGGCAGTAATTCTTCTGGAGCTCAGAAGAGGAAGCCGAGAATCTCTCTTGGAACTAGCATTAAAGGCAGTGCAGGGAGGTGCATGCAGAGGTCCAAGCCAGAGCCCCCCATTCCCTGCCGAATGCACACACACCCACACCAGTGCCATGCCTTGGTCACCCTGACAAAGAAAGTAGGGACCATAGCCACAGCCTGATCCTCCAACATGGGGCACTTCTGCCCCAGAGTCCAGCCAACCTTCCTGCAGTGTCCTGTTTCATTCTCCCCTAGGGCCATGATGGTGAACCTTGGCACCCCAGCTGTTCTTGGACTTCAATTCCCAGAAGCCCAAGTCTCTGTGAATCCACATGAATGGGTTTACGCACTCCAGGTGTTCTTGGTCATCAATTCCTGGAAGTCCAAGTTTCTGTCAATCCACATGTACTTGCAGTAAACCCATTCGTGTGGACTCGCAGAGACTTGGGCTTCCGGGAGTTGAAGCCCAAGAACACCTGGAGTGCCAAGGTTGGCCATCACTGCCCTAAGGTGTTTATCAACTTCCTCTTTTCGAGGCAGGAGGCCTATAAACTCTGGTGCTTCTGTAAAGAGCCTAGCCAGTTCAGGTAGGGAAGTTTAGGCTACCGAAGAACACACTTTCAGGGGAGGAGTTTGTTATTGTGATGGGTTCAGAAATGGCAAGAATTTAACCTGAGTAGAGTCTGGCTTTGCCCTATGTTTTTGGGCTAGAAATTCTTGCCTGCTAATTAAAGCATAGGACACCTTGCGAACGTCACTACAGAGCATCCTTTTCTGACGTGTCTGACCAGGCTTTCATTATGACCTGTCTGTTTAACGAAAGGAAAGGAGCAACTGCTAAGCAGATGGCAACATTCCTTTTGAATTGATCCCTAATTTGGGGGAAAGGTTGTTCTCCATCCTTCCACCTCCTGTCCTGCAGAAGATCTTCTGGTTCCCTCCCGGCCAGCAACACCCTCAAAAGGACGTCATCATCTGAACAGACCCAGGCACTGCTGACGCTCTGAAACCGCCCACACGAGAAATCTTTGGGACTCTCCCGCCCCTCTCTGGCCTCATTCTTCCCTTACCTTTGGGTGGGTGAGCCTTCAAAGGACATGGGAGGATGGGGCAGGGATGTAGGGAGCTGTGTATGGGGCATCACTGTGGCAATCAGGTTTTACCTGGTGTAACGTTTTGCAGATCCTGGCCTGTTTCCTTAGATGGACTTTTCCACCTCACCCGCTCTCCCTAATGTATCAACCAGTCGTTGCAGTTATTTTAGAAAACAGACTGTTGTCTGTTACTGTGTCAGAATATGAGGTGTGCTCTCCTGACAGAAAGCTCAGGTGCAGGTGTGGGAAGGGAGACTTGTAGATCTTAACGTCTTCCTCCATTTCTTCGTCTCCTGGAAGCATTCGAGTATTATACACTTATTTTAAAGGATTAAGCACAAACATGCTTGTTCGTCTGCCAGCTATTGCACGTATGGCAAGATCTACCCAAGGACTCCCTAAATGGATTTCAACTGATTAGCAACTGGCTATGTTTTCTTGCTTTCCCCCCTATAATCCGCAGTCAGCTCACGCAACGTGAATTCTGCCCAGAACACGGAATTGCCCAGGTAGCGCTAACGCTTGAATCGGAGTCGTCTCTCTGGTCCCTGTGTTATTTGATCTCTATCTAAGAGAGCTATTTCCCAAAAGGAAAAAAAAAGAGTAGATTTATCTCCGGGTATTATAATTTAATTGATGTTTGTTTACACAAGTGACCTTGCCTGAGTCTGTCGGCTTGGTATCCCTGTGTAAAAGCTTAAAAGGATAATTTAATCTTATCTTGCTGTCAAGAGGATGGAGATTACATACACACATACCCCTCTGATCATTAGGGCAGCTCTTGTTCCAAGGGGTCTCATGTCAAAGGGCTGGAGCTAATCCTGCACCATAGCATTATGGAGTACCTGCCTCGAGCATGGAAAGGCCCCTGGCATCTCGTTAAGTCTAGCCTGAAAAGCTGGAGTGCCATAACTGCCATTGTAGCAGGCACAAGTCTCCTACCTCCAGCAACCACAACCACTGGGAAAAGCTGGGCTCAGAAGATCCTCGCTTCTGATCAAGAGTTGGTTCCTGTTTTCCACCATCTCAGCCTAACTCATCCAGTTATCATTTGATAAAGGAGTTGATTTGCTCACCTATTTCTCTCAGAAGAAGGAAGGTCTGTAGAGTGACACACACTGGTTTGTGGTAAAGGGCGGTGGGAACCCTTAGGAGAATGGCTGCTGGTCAGTGTTGATAATATTAGTCTAGACTAGAGAGCAAGAAAGGCATAACCGAGACTCAGTGGAAATATTTGCTGTGTACAAAAACAGGGAGGTTGATCGAGACGCCAGTGTGACCGTCGCGCACCCAAGCACATCCATTCCTCTGTCTTCTCCCCTCCTTACAGGACTGGGGTTGAAACCAATCCAACAGTGAAACCTCAGGTGCCAAAATTGGTAGTTAAGGATGGATGGTCTTCTTCAGTAGAGAGCCAGTTCCTCTGCCCTTCCAAAGTGTTCCCGTAGAGATGAACGGAGCATCCGGGCCATGTCTTTCTTGAGTAGCTCTTGCTCACATTGGGAGGGCTTGCGCAAGTCTACAAGCCACGCGAGCAAACTTAGAAGTTTTAGAACCAATGGCCAGGGAAGAAGAAGCCAAATCAATTATGTATTTAATAAATGGAGCAATTGGTAAAGACTTCCTTTGGACTGCAATAGCCCTTTTTTTGTCAGACTCCTAGAAGGGCAATGTTTTCATGAGGACTAGTACCCTGTTTTTACAATGCAACCTAGGCTTCTTCTTAGAATTCTGCCAAAAGCACATCAGTTAAGCTACCTTTGAGCTTCCTGCGTGCATCTTTGCTTCGTTTGAGCAAAAACTGCTCGTTCTTATGGTTGCAGCGCATCCCTTGTGAGCGCCTGTGGGCTGCAGCTGTTCCTCAGAAGTTAGGAAAGTTGCTGAACAAGCTTGCCAGTGGTTTGAGGTGGGGCTTGATCAGTGCTTTGTTCTGCTCAGCTACCAAAAATATGCAAAACAAGGTGTTGTGCCATTTCCCCCATCTGGTGCAAAAGAGAACAAGAGTTCAGAATTTCTCTCTGGGTTTATATTTCTAGCCTTGAAAGCAGATAGTCTTAAAGTCATTCGTTTTCACAAACCCTGATCAAATCTCCGGAGGTGATTCTGCCGTTTCTATGGCTGCATCGAGCAACTTTTTAAAACTTTCTCAAATCCTCTTTTCCTTTTCATGCTGAAAGAAGGCAACTTTGGTTGAACGGCATCTGGTCCACCCCTTCCTTCCCCTCCAGTCACCAGTCTAGGACAAATGGCAAAATATCTGCACACTGAAGCCACCAGTTTTGGCAAGTCTGCCTATAGTTTGCAGATCATCCTATCTGAACTGTGCTGCCTGTGGCGTTCTGGGAAATGTATCCCTCTCAGATAATAACCATCCCTGGCTCTGGAATGAACCTTAGTGTCAGGTCACCTAGTGCTTTAGTACAGGGATTCTTAACCCGTGGCCTGTGGGCTGGATCCGGCCCATGGTGCCATTTCATGTACCACCACCACCACACCGCCTCCAGGAAGTGCCATGTGGTGGAGGATGGGCAAAATGGCTGTCTGGACCCCGAAGCTGTCTGAGGGAGCGTGACCCAATGGCCCCTGGCTTTAAAAGATTGAGAACACCTGCTTTAGTGTAAAGCATGGGTTCTCAACCTTTTTACGCCATGGGCCGGGTCACACTCCCTCAGACAGTTGGTCAGGCTGGACTGGTGGTTTCCCCTGCCATAAACCAGGCCTGCAGTTGCCGTAAATGTGTTTACGACCACCAGGGCCACATTTACAGCTGTCTTAAATGCACCTGTATCTGGCAGTGTGGGCTGGATGATTTGGCACTGTAGGCCGAGGCTGGCCCATGGGCAGTAGGTTGAGAACCTTTGGTGTGAAGTAAGAAAGTGGTCTAGCAGCATAAACAACTTGACAGGATGAAAACCTGCAGTGTCTTTTCCTCCAGGGGCCTCCGTGCTCCTCCCCGCACCAACCCTCCTCCCCGTCTCCTTGTGTGTAAGAGGAAAGGGCTTCCGTCTTGCTTTGCTGCTTCAAAATCCAACACAGTAGTAAAGTTGTAGAAATCTGTGCAAAGCATTTCAGATGCTCTGAGCAGCTCTGTGTAAACAGGAGGAGAACCAAGAGTTTGAGTTTTCTTTGTTCGATCAGGTTTGGAAGGAGCCCTCCTCCAATATCAGGGCAGCTGGATAAATTTTGAACTGCAGATGAGAAAAGCACAAAGTGCTCCTGGGGGAGTCGATTTTGTTGGGGGGGGGGAGGGATGTCTTTCCCACCCCTTGTACCGTATTTCCAAATGACTAAATGAGGGAATGAAGGAATGTATGCCTAAATAATCCAGATGTTGTTTTGTATACTTGGAGTGTGAATATGCTTTTGTTTTTAATTAGATCCTGGACTGAATGGATTTCTTCCCTTCCCTCCTTTCTCACCCCGCCCCTCTTCCATCCTATGCTCTCTGGCGGCTGTTACATAATTCCTAATGTTTTGGAGCAAAAGAAAGAAAGAAAGAAAGAAACAGGTTTGCCTGTTTCCAGAACTATTTTCTTAAGAAAGATGGGGAAAATTTTCTATCCACTCTTGCGTTTTAAGCTTATTCGTAACCTTCACGCTCACATGTGGCATTCCTTCCTTTTTCTTTCTTCATGAGAGAATGTTGCACAATTTAAAATTATATAGGATGAGAAAAATAGGTAAAATTCAAAATACATTAGAGTGTTTTTGACCTGAAGCAAGTTACTTCCATGGGGCTATTATAGGCATTTAATCCCAAGAAAATGATTGGAGGTGGTGTGCTTTCTAGCAGGGATTCTCAATCTGTGGCCCGTGGGCCTGTGACACCACTTCATGTGGCACTCCACCACCCCCGGAAGTGCCATGTGTGGTGGAGGAAGGAAAAAATGGTCATCTGGCCCTCAAAGCTGTCTGAGGGAGCATGACCAGACCCTGGCTTATGAAGGTCAAGAACTTCTACTTTATAGCATGTAGTCCTTCTAAGCCAGTGATGGTGAATCTTGGCATTCCGGGTGTTGTTGAACATCAATTTCCAGAATCCCTGACCAGCAGGAGTGCTGACTTGGGCTTCTGGGAATTGAAGTCCAAGAACAGCTGGAGTGCCAAGGTTCACCATCACTGTTCTGCGCCAAGCGTTGCCTGCTTCATTGGCCATAGCAGGGGCAAATTAAGCGCTCTCTCACAAACTTCTCTGGGGTTCTTCTCAATAAAGACACCTAAGGCTGAATCTACAACCTTCTCCACCCAAAGTCTGTACTCCATCGGTACATTACAGCTCGTGTGGCTCTCCCACCTGTTCTCCTTATTGCCTCCTGCCTGGAGCACATGATAAAGGAATATTTGAAAATATAGCTTGCGTTGCCTAAATGACTAAGTTGGCCAATCTGTCAGGCAGCTTCTTGGTCTAGTTCTTTCTCCCTTTAAGATCTGTTTTTAGTTCTCAAAATACACCTTCTCAAAAATAAAAAATAAAACCACCTTGTGATGCTTCCAGGCACCAAAAGAGGACTTGTCCCTGCATATTTCTGGTTGTCAGTTCTGTGCCTTGAGCTCGTGGGACTGAGTGACCACAGGAATCGACCGCCACTCTGGAAAATCTCCCTGGCTTCTTCATCGGCGCAAAAGACTTGGTGTCTGTTGGCAAACTCTGCTGACCAATTTAAAGGGAATACCTTTCAGGAACTGGCTTTTTAAAGGCAGACATAAGATTTTCCATCAATTACATGCCGAGAAGCACTGGACAAACAGTTCTGAAAGTGAAATCGGACACTTTTTGGAAAACTTACTCCAGAAGGAAACCAAATACCCCAGGGGTTGGCACTGGAACGGTGCCCACTTGTTCTGCCATTTCGCCCTCCCCGAAATAGACACATTAGCTTGTGTAAACTTGGTCGTATGTATTCAGTAAACACGTTTTGACTGACTCATGCCCCCTCATGTGGAACCTAACCGCATACAAAACTGGAATCGTTGGCTTGCTGTTGAGAGAAAGAAGGGGTGGGAACGCACAAGGGAAAGATGTGCTAGGTCAATGATGGCCAGCCTTGGCACTCCAGCCATTCCTAAACTTCAATTCCCAGGAGCCCAAGTCTCTTGGGCTTAGGCTTCTGGGAATTGAAGTCCAAGAACAGCTGGAGTGCCAAGGTTCACCATCATGGCACTCGGTCTTTCTGGAAACAGTCCTTCTCCCTTCAGGTAGAGACAGAACAGAAGCCACTCTTGTGCTGACTGAGCATAGCTATTTCGAGTAGCTGCTTGGTCCGGAGTGCCTGCTATTTTGAGTAGGACTGCTTGGTCTGGAGTCTTCTCATGTGGCAAGCCAGTGTCCCGGGCCCTACCCCAAAAGGGCCAGTCTGCACAGTAGACAGAAAGAGGAGGTGGCCCATTGTGTGGTCAATGCTGCCAATTCTCTAGTGTTGATCAGTGGGAGCCAAGACACCAAAGAACCCGTCGACACCTGAAAGGCAAATATGTTGGATTTTGCCTAAACTTTCTTGGACTGTAGCTTTCTTTTTCAGAGGCATCTGCCAAAAGGCTGGAGCCCGAAAGAGCTTGTCCTGCCTTTAATTTTTACAGAAAAACTCTTTGTTGTTTTAAAATTTGATTCATGGGCCTGGAAGAGCTTCTCCAAGAGTCTGGAAACAATAATCCAAGATCTGAACAGGTTTGCTGCCTATGAGGTTGCCAGCATTTCCATGTCTTAATCTTCCCAGAGCAGCTCCCCCAGTGGCTTAGTGGTTAAGGCGCTAGGCTTGGGGACTGGAAAGATGGGTTCGAGATCCAAGAGCTGCATGATGGAGGACATGAAAGGAGCCTCGTTCAGGTGTCCCCTGGGAAAAATCCTTTCAACCCAGAGTAATCTCTGACATGAAAACAAACGATCTTCCCACATCTTCGACAAGATTTGGAAAATGGTCCCTTTTACAGTATCTTGTTAGTCCAATTTTCATAGCACCAAGGAGAAGTTCGTCACAAGGCATCTTTTTGTTTGTTTGTTTGGCCAGACTGAGTCTTTCAACAGGGATTACAAAACCAGGCTTCCGCTGGAGTTTGCATAGTGTCAGTTTAATATTAATTAATTTTGTTCCAGCATTTCTCCAGTTGGGGATGTTCAGTGATATTTATCTGGAGAACTTCTAAGCTTCCTTTTGAAATGCAAATATCTTCCCAATGTGGGGTACAAAATATAATATTATTATTTTGGTGGGGGAAACACATTTCTAAATTATCATGGAAAAACAAAAGAAAAAGCACAAAGGGCAATAAACATTTCATTTAAAGCAAGCATGGAATGTCAAAATTCAGCCTGCAACACTAAAGGCCTTTAATTTGTAGGCATTGGTCTACTAATGAGACGACCTTTTGGAAACCATACATTTTCTGGATCATCATAAATCAGAAATGACCCGATGGCACAAAATGACACAAAGAACAGCCTGTGAGTATAACTAACCCTTTTGGTGTCACATATATGGGGGCAGTGGTGGCTCAGTGGTTAAGACGCTCGCCTTGTTAGCTGGCAGACTGGCAAGTCGGCAGTTTGAGACCCGGGTACTGTATGGTGGATTGAGCACCCGTCTCTGTCCCAGCTCTTGGGGGCATGAAAGAAGTCTCATTTGGGCCTTCCCTGAGCAGAGTTTCTCCCACAAAAATCATTTCAACCCAGAATAATTTCTGACACGAAATTATTATTATTATGCCTTGTATGGAGGTAGGTGATACTGTTAAGTAACTTTTGCAGGGCAGGCTAGACTAAACTTTGCTAGAGACCACCACCAGCAGCCCATATATTATATATAGGACATTACAATCTTTTTCAAGCTTTTAAGTATTTCAAATGTGCAATCTGCTTTGAACTGTGGAAGAGAAGTATTTTTGGATTTGCTTCCCATGGATCTGATAGCCTCCACCTCTTCTTGCTCTGTTTCTCACTGTGCCTGCTTCTGTGCCACTGATTTGGAAACACATCTGAACAGCTTTACCAGCTCTTCCTTGTGCTGAGCTTGGAGCGACATTGGCGCTGCCCGCTTTCAGTCCTGAACCTGGCATTTGGAAAGAGGCTCTTCCTCCACTGCCACTCTGCCAAGAAGAGGCATCTGCTTAATGGTGAGCTGTGGCTAGCTTTGAACAATTGAAGAAGCAAAGGATGTGGGTTTCAAACTCTCTAGAGCAGTGATGGCGAAACTTGACACTCCAGGTGTTCTTGGACTTCAACTTCCAGAAGCCCAAGTCTCTGTGAATCCACACAAATGGGTTTACTGTGCATACTCCAGGTGTTCTTGGACTTCAATTCCCAGAAGCCCAAGTCTCTGTCAATCAGCATGAATGGGTTTACTGTGCATCTTTGTCCTCCCACGTCCTAGCTGGAGTTTTTCCTAGCCCTAGGTAGGGCAGCAAGAACATTAGCTCTTCATCGGGAGTCCTGGTAATTCCACCCAAGCACTAACCAGACCCAGTTCTGGACAACATCTAAAACCAGTTTGGACCCATGTATGTTCAAGGTATTATTATGGTTAGCAAACTTACAAAGCTTAATTAAACCATGGAAGGTTTATTGATCTCTCAGGAGGACCCATTCAGCTTTAGGCAGCATGAGTATAGCTGGGATTTGAGTGGGATCTAGTTTCACAGAAGGCATGCTAGAGGAAGTTAAGGAACTCTACTGACATGTCACCTTGCTTGTTGTTTCTCATTTCATGATTTACAACATCAAGGTAGTGTTCAGCCTTTGGCTGCTCTAAGCACACAGAACAAGCACATTTATTGCTTTTCATATACGTCAGTCTTAGTAGCACAGCCCCACCCACTTAATTTGATGGTGACTTTGGAGGACAGACACACGCCCTTCAGGTGAACCACCTCATTTTGTTACATAAACACATAAAATCCAAGCATTATTCAACATTTTGAACTCGAATCAACATTTTGGGCTTGTGGCAGCCCAGCAAAAGCTCTTTCTCGCCTCCTTCCTTCTTATTTGTTCTTGGTGCCCAGTTTCTTGGGAACATCAACAATCCATGCTTGGAGCAAGAGACAACGGTGGTGCCTGTGTGACGTTGCACCAATCTGGTTGCAATGGAAAGTGTGTCGGGATAGCTTGGTTTCGAGTGGATGCTTCAGACCATTGGAGTGACAAAAGATCTGCTCCTGGTGGAGATGAAAACTGCTAGAACTGTTTTCTTGAGAGCATTAAGCACTGTCAGCCTGCATTTGAGAAGCTGTCAGAGAACCTGGTTGTGGAAGGAAGGCTGACATGGGCCCTGGCTTTTCCGAATCTCCCATTATGCCATCACTAATCTGTGAATTTAGGCCAGTGGTAGTGAACTTATGGCACACTTGCCAGGGAGCACTCAGAGCCCTTTCTGTGGGCACATGTGCTGTCACCCAGCACAGAGTCCATCCCACCCCTTTGCCCAGGATGGTGCCACCATCTCTGACCATAGGATGTAGGTCTCTTGGGTTCTGTCCTTCTCCAGCTTAACCACCCACCCCCTAACCCCCGTTTGAGAGAACTGGTTCATTATACCAGTTCATTATATTGGATTGTCTTGCATGACTCTTCATTCTTTTAGACCTGACCCTTATATTTCATGGCATGGATGGTGACGTGGAGAAAGCATGTCATGTTTCTCTCATTTCTGACAAGCCTCTGAGTAGTCCTGTCAACACTGATCTTAAATGGAACTGAAATAATCAAGAATGAAGTGTCTGTGTGACAGATACTAGTTGGGAAGATTCTTGCGAGGAATTGGGGGGGGGGACCCACTATCAAGTTTCCCACATCTCTCTCTTTGTACATGTGAGTATAAAACAAAAATAGATGATCCATAGGATTATGATTCTTCTCTGCATTAACGTGTCTTAATTATGCATGATTCAGGAGTGTATGCAGTGCACTTGTGTAGACAAGGTGATGGCAAAAGGGGTGTGCGTGTGCTGTTTGGTGCCCAGGTGAAAGGCATCGTGTCAGGCCAAATTATTTTAAGCTGCCAATGCTTTTAGCAGAGTCCAAGACGCCATGTGTGGGTTGCATCTTGATGCCAGGCGGCTTTGACAGGATTTTATCTGTGGCTGCCTAGAAGTCGTTGCGAGTCACGTCCTTGTCTAAACGTCGTCCTTTGGCTCTGGTGGAAGAAATCAGGTTTCTGTGTTAGAGCACACATTAACACAGAAAGCAGAGATGGCCGTGGTGGGCCGTAACCCAAATGCCGGTGCTCACATTCTGACAAAACTTTTTGTTAAAGAGACTGAAAAGGCACAAAGAGCTGGCCAAGCTTTGTTGGTCTGTAGATCTCTTTGTCAGGAAGAACGTCGGATAATAGGAGGCAGGGAAGGGAACAGGGCTTGAGGGGACATGTCATCTTAATGCAGGGATTCTCAACCTGCAGTCTGTGGGCCTAATGTGGCCCCTGGCTCCAATTCATGTGGCCCACCACCACCACCTCCACCACAAGTAAGAAGCATCTCATCAGGGCTTCCAAGGCTCGGACCTATGACCCAACGAAGTTGGAAGACACCACATTTGCAAACGGCTGTTCCCAGGGGTCATTTGTTCCCGTCAAGGCAGACTCCAAAGGGTGGAGGGCTCTTGTTGTCCAACACATCTAAAGGGCACCCAGTTGGGAGAGGCTGACGCAGAAGCTGCGTTTGAGGAATGGCATTTACTGTGGCTTTCGTTTCAGCCTCCACTTTGTAGAGGTAACTCACCGCCTGATCTCTGGGTTGAAGCTCAGGAACTAAATCGGTCGCAGCAAGTGAAGCGCAGGTGTGTCATCTGAGAGAAGCTTTTGATGAACAAAACTATTTTTGAAGAGCCCAGCATTAATAGAGTGCTTGGACAAGGTCCAGGTTTTTTAAGAACCGTCTTTTCAACCTTACATGAATATTCTTTCTGTGCAGAAGCAAAAGGTGTACTTAGCTGAAGCAAGGAATCTGCCGCTGGTCAGACAAAGTCAACTTTGAGGAAAGCCAACTTGTGACATCCAGTTTTGAATGCAAGTACCAATCTATTATTGACATGGAGCGCGACTGACGAAAATGTCAATAGTATAAATAAGACTATTTCATAACATAGGCACACAGGAAAATTGATTTTTTTTGCTCGACTGGGCAGAAAGTCGTCTACATTCCTACCAAGGCAAAGCAGAGTTCTGTATTTGTTTTCTCAGGCTCCTTAAAGCTCACAAAGGGTATTAGAGGAGCCAGGGTAATTTTGAAGGGTTCAAGCAAGAGCCTGTTAAGACTGCCTGTTTTCTTTTTCATTTGTTTCCACATAACTCTAGCTTTTGCTTGTATGTGCGGCTCTTTTTATTAGTCACAAAGAACATGGTGAAAATTGCCATTTGGAACTTCTGTGATGGCTACCTGGTGTGGTATGGTGGACAGAAGGATGGACTTGGACTCTGGAGAGCAGGATTCAAAACTCCACTTGGCCATGGTCACTCACTGGAGTTGAACTAGTAAAAACCACTCCTTAAATACCTCCCTTTCTCTGAAAGCCCTGTTAAGTCGCTGTAAGGTGGTTTTGACTTGACGGCACATAACTAACATTTGTGTTGATGTTTCTTATTAGTCATTATTCTGAGTTGAAAGGATTTTTGATGAAGAAACTCTGCTCAGCCCGAATGAGGCTTTTTTTCATGTCCCCAAGATCTTTTCCCCACCGAAGTGGTCCTTATTTATCCACTTGCAATTTCTTGCTTTCAAGCTGCTAGGTTGGCAGGAGCTGGGACAGAGACGGACGCTCATTCCGTCATGCAGTACTCGGGTCTAACAAGGGGAGCTTCTTAACCACTGAGCCACCGCATCCCCCTTCCTTATACGGTGGTTAGCTGGTTGGTGCGTGCGTGCGTGCGTGTGTGTGCGCTGCATCAAGGACTCACGGCAATGAAGACTGTGCTATGTCAGATGTCATCCCCAATTACTGGTTTCTCTTCATCTGGACCAGAAACAAATACAGATCAGTAATAATTTACGGCTCCGTACCTTTAGGTTAAATGTCTGACAATCGGAGGAGGCTTAATGGACTGTGACATTGTTCAAACCATCAGCCTGACATGACTAGCTGTGCTGTAACGAGATGCTAACAGTGATCTAACCCTGCATTACAGGACATTAAGCTGCCTCCCCCCAGCTCCATGTTGCAGGGCATTTTGCCTTAATGCATTTATATTTTAGAAGGCAACAGTACCAAGATATTATATCTGTGACCCATCATAGACCTGGACTAATAAAGTGGGCTTTAAACAGAATCTTGACCACCCTAACTCTGAGCTAGGCAAATCTAGGTAAGGGTGGAATATAAGGACCCACAGCCTCCTAGATGTGCCATGTTTGCAAGAGCATAGGCCCTGGGCAAAGGAGAGAGAATCCTGGGTGATGAGGGAGTTCCATTTATAACTCTTCCAAGATATGTTTTTTTTTTGTCATATCTGGGAATTTGGTTTCATTCTGCTAAACTGAATGTGAGTCTACTCTGTTGTTATGTGTATCAGACTTATGCTGAGCTTATGAATGGGTGACCTTCAAAATGTCCTGTCACTGACAGCCTTGCTCAATATTTGCAAACTCAAGGTCTTACTTTACGGAGACAGTCCCTGGCATCCTTAGCCTTCTCCTTTTCCTGCTGCTCCTCTTTTATTGTTGTTCAGTCGCACAGTCGATTCTGACCCTTTGAGACCCCATGGACCATTGCATGCCAGGCACCCTTATCCTCCACCAACCTCCTCAGCCCACCCAACTCTGTGCCTATTGTGTCAACAATAGCACCTAGCCATCTCATTTTCTGCTGCCCCATTCTTCTTTTGCCCTCCACCTTTCCCAGCATCAAAGCTTTTTTCAAATCAATCCTTTCTTCTCATTTGATGTCCAAAGTACTTTAGCTTCATGTTCACTATTTGACCTTCCAAAGAGCAGTTGGGGTTGATTTCTTTTAAGACCAACCTATTTGTTCTCTTTGCTGTCCAGGGGACTCTCAAAACTCTCCTCCAACACCACATCTCAAAGGCATCTATTCTTCTGCACTCCGATTTCCTTATGGTCCAGCTCTCACAACCATACAATACCACCGGGAATACAATTGCTTTGACTATGCGGACTTTTGTTTGCAAGGTGATGTCCCTACTTTTCACTATGTTCCCCAGGTTTCTCATCGCTTGTCTCCCAAGAATTAGTCACCTTTTGATTTCATGGCTGCAATCCCCATCTGCAGTGATCTTTGATCCTAGGAAAATAAAGTCTGTCACTGCTTCTACTTCTTCCCCATCTATTTTCCAGGGACTGATAGGGCCTGTTGCCGTGATCTTGGTTTTCTTGATGTTGAGTCTCAAGCCAGCTTCTGCACTCTCTTCTTTCAACCTAAGCAGGAGCTTCTTTAGGTCTTCCTCACTTTCTTCCACTAGGGTAGTATCATCTGCATATCTTAAATTGTTGATGTTTCTCCCAGCAATTTTAATTCCAACTTGTGATTCACCCAGCTGCTCCTCTGTTTAGGACTAAAACTGGATTTAGCCCACTGCCACCACCATCTTCTTTCTGATTCTTAGCATAATTGTATTTGTGATTTATGAGATTGAGGAAGCTGATTGCTCCTTAGCTTCATGATGACAAATTTGGGGACTCCTTCACCTCCCTTTGATCCTCAAAACCTCCCATGTGAGATGGGAAAATGTTTACAAACAACTGAGTAATTAAAACTCAACAATAGCAATAGCAATTAGACTTCTATACCTACCGCCCATAGCACTTAGTGGACTCTCTGGGCATTTCACGAGTTAATTAGCATTCCCCTCCAACATGCTGGGTACTCATTTTAACCAACCTCAGAAGAATGGAAGGCTGAGTCAACCCTGAGTCATGTCTGGATTGAACTCTATGGTTGCAGTACAGCCGTTTAACCACTGTGCCACAATCGCTCATGAACAACACTTCTAAACAGCATTGCTTCAGATATATATTTTCTAAGAGATACGGCTCTTCCTTACTTCTGGCTGCCTTTGCTAATGTGCATTTAATTATAGGTTCTTTGTGTGCTTATAAGTGTCACTGAGTGACATAAAAGACATTTTTTGTCACTCAGTGACACTATATGCACACAAAGATCATTTCTGGTATCCTGCCGTTTCGTTTCATAAGTGGCTTTTTCTTGCTAATATCTCCCCCCTTTCTTTAAGACAGATATTAATAGGTTTTGATTTAGAGTTGTCTCTAAAGAGAGGAGAAAGAACCAGCTTTCCCCCGCCGCCACCACAGATCAGCCTGGATTTAACCTGCTTGCCTCTTTCACCTCTCCCCACACAACACTTCAGATCAATTACTGAGCTTCAAAGAAGATTATCGAGAAGGCGAAGGAAGTGGAACCAATGATACAGAACTACAGTATATATATATTGCTGTATCATAGATATAAACCCTTTTTAAAATATATATATATATGTTATTTGGACTTCTGCTAAGCATGCTCCTGGCACATTTTCTAACAGACATGCTTTTGTCAAAATTAATAATTACTTTCTTGAGGAGGGAAAAAAAACACATATAAATGCTTTTATTTAAAATGCAAAAATTAAGCCCAAACATTACAAATCAAACCCAGATGGAAAGGCCAAATGGGAGCATGGCTCTAAGCCTGAGATAAAAATAATCGGCAGTATTTAAAAGGATGTCTAAAAAGCGGCAGGGCTGGGAAAGGTGCAGACTCCCTTTTTCCTAGGCCAGGGCCCCTAGTCCAAAGGAGGGAAGCTTTTTGACGTTCTCCTGTATGCCAGCACTGATTCAATAGGTACACTATTCCCAAAACTAAAATACAGTACAGTTTTGGGAACCAAAACATCTGCAGCTCATTCTGTCTAAATGTAATAATTACTGCATTTGTCTCTCACAAGTCTAGCAAAATCCAAGGCTGGAATACAGTACAATGAAATAGAGCCTTGGTGCTAGAAGTACAGTACATGCATGCACGTGCACGCACGCACACACACAAATACCCTGGAGGTTCTGCTTGCTATTCCAAAATGCAGGAATCTTGGTTTCAGAAGCCTGCTAGAAGGACCCTGACTATCTGGCGTAGGCACAGTAAACCCATTTGTGTGGATTCACAGGGACTTGGGCTTCTGAGAACTGAAGTCCAAGAACAGCTGGCATGCCATGGTTCACCATCACGGTATTAGGGAGAGGACTCTAACCACTTCTGGATGAAGCCTTTAGAGGGGGAAGGAGAACAGGCCAAAACTGGGAACCTGCCCAATGTGTGTGTCATGGGAAGGACGATGTGGCCTCCTGATTTCCCAGTGTACCACCTTGGCTTCAAAAATAAAGCAACAATCCTGGAGTAAATCCAACAATAAATTCACCCAGTGGTAACTCCAAGCTCAAGACAGACCTTCTTGTAAGGCACACACAGCTGGCTGGCTGAGTGGTTCAAGCTGAGATGACCAGCAAGAGTGCAAAGGAAACCTTTAGATGTCCGTCTGCCCACCCGTCCACCCATCTTGGGGGTGGCTTCGTAGTCCTGATACTCTCCTTCTACATACAGTTGGGGACTTTCTCCTCAATCTCTCTTCCTCCTCCTCCTCTATCTTCTAAACCATCTGCTCTCAAGTCAATTCTGATTTACAAGGACCCTTTCTTAGGTACAGATTAGTCGGAAGCGACTGGCCATTCTCGTTTTTTCTTTGGGGACACCCTGGGAAGGTGCAGCTTGTCAAAAGGCTACACAAGCTGGCTCTTCTCCAACGAGCCACAGGTTCAGAAGTTAAGCTTCCAACGCTTGGCTCTGCTACCAGAAACCCAACTCACTGAGCTACCAAGCTGCCCTGAGATGGCTTAAATGTCTATAACATTCTCCCCAGTCTGAGCCTTAGAGCCTGTGGTAGATTTGCCCATTGCTGTGGCCTTACCTTTTGGAGGGGAAACAGGGGGCTCTTCCTAAGGCCACATTTCTTGTCGCAAACCCCCATGCTGCTGGGAACCTTGGTCTGGGAGCTGCTCAGGGATATGGTGGGACAGGTGATCAACTCATCCTGAGGGGGATTTTGTCCAGCAACAACCCTTTTGTGGTTCCTTTTGTGGTTCCTTTCTTTCTGAGATTATTCTGTGGCTCTTTGTGGCCAAAGCTTTGTCCCTTTCTTGTCCTTTCTTCCAGCTGTTCCTGACTGCCAGCTCACATCCCTCTTTCTGCCACTTTGTTTTTTAATTTCCTCACGATCACATCTTATGGTTGCAAAGAGGCAGCATTTCACTTTTTTGTATCTCAGGGGAAAGGAAGGAAGGAACCAGAAGTGGGAGGTGTCTGGCCTTCCAGATACAGCCAAGTGCCCACCACTTCTATTGACCCCAGCTCAGCCTATCCTGAGATGATGGTGGATGATGGGAGCCACAGTTTGACAGTTCTGGACAGACACAGACTTCTAGGTCTCAAACACCCTTTCTTTTCAATTTCGACTGAATCAAATCCCCACTCTACTCCTCGCAGGCAATGCTTAGTTGCTAGGCTTTGGGATGCCTCCATTCACTTTCTTCTTTATTCCTGCCTTTCTTTTGGGACAGGGCTTCTGGGGTCCCTTAGCTAGCCTGACAGTTAGCAGGGAAGGTCATCCCCCAAATTCTCAAGGGTCCCAAGTCCAGAGGTGGGTCATGATCCTCTTGGCCAGGGGTGCCCAAACTATGGCCCATGGGCCAAATCTGGCCCCAATGCTAAATTTCCTGCTCCATGCCGCCCTCTTTGCTCCCAGAAGCAGAAGTAAAACGCACCTGTACGGGAGCATTTTACTTCCACTTCCGGGAGTGACGAGGGCAGTGAGGGCCAGATGAATTGGCATCAGCGCCAGATCCGGCCCGTGGGCCACGATCCTAGCCGCTTCTTCCCCACTCACAGAGCCGGCCTGTCCTTGGCGAGGGGGGTGGAGTGGGCAGAACTCGGCGGCTCGGCTTGCCTTTCCCGTTTCCTCCGAGGAATCGGGAGACGAAGCTCCGCCGAGGCTGCGCGTCCGGCGCCAACAGGAGATCCGAGGCCCCCCGGAACCCTGACCCCCGTCCCCACCCTTTCCGCAGGGTCGCCGGGGATCGGGGCCAGTCTCGCCTCTCCCTTTGGCAGGCTGGGGCTTTGGTGGCGCTCGGGGCCCCGGAGGAGGAGGAGGCAGCGGTGGGCTAGGCGAGAGGAGGATCGCTAGGAGGAGGCGGCGGCGGCGTCCGCCTCCTTCCCTTCCCTGCCCTGGTGGAGGGGCTGCTTGAGCCGCGCGTCCGCCCCGCGCGTCCCTTACTCCGGCCCGGGAGAGGCGGCACGCAAGGAGGCGGTGTCGGCGGCAGCGGAGGGGGGCAGGGAAGGGGGCCGGGCCGCCGGGGCTCCCGCCGGTCACATGGAGCCTCCTCCGCTGGGCCGAGGCGCGGAGGAGAAGGAGGCGGAGGCTCTGGCGGTGGTTGCTGCTGCTGCCGCTGCTCTGGCTGCCAGGGCCCAGGGGGGCTGCCTGCCAAGCACCGGCTAACGAGGCGCAGGAGGAGGGGGAAGAAGCGGCAGCCCCAGCCCGGCCGCCTTCCCTTCGCTCGCGTCCCCCGGCCGCCCAGCCGCCCTCCGCTTCTTCGCCGCCTGCCCCAGCCCAACCCCCGGCAAATGATGTGTTTGGTGATCGCCGCGATGAAAGGTGAGTGGGTGGGTGCGTGAGTGGGCTCTCTCTCGCCCGGCTTCACTCCGGTTCCTGGAATCCAGATTAAAGTCTCTCGTCTCGGCCAGCTTCCCCCCGCTCCGAAGGGTTCGGTCCCCAACTCCCTCCTCGGGCATTTTCCTCCGGACTCCACGGCGGGTCCCTTGCTTTGGGGAGCCGCTGAAGTCCGCCCCGTCGCTTGGTGGAAGGGCTTCCTTCGGCTCTCTTGCCGTCCGGGATCGGCCGGGCAAGCGAGCCAGTATCCCGCCGCCGGGGCCACTTCAACGCCTGGTGGGGGGACACCTCGCTCGCCCTCTTCCAGAGCCAGGCTCTTCAAGGGTGGTTTTTTTTTCGGGGGGGGGGGGTCTCCCCTTGGCACCATCCCGGAGGGGAAGTTGTGTCTCCTCGCGCCCCACGGCCCCCGCGGTGGGCCCGGGCATCTTCGGACTTGACCTGGCAGACTTTTCCAAACAAGAGACACCCCCCCCTCCCGTCCGGCTCCACTTCCTCGGCAGAAGGGGAAGCAGAGAGGTGGAAGCATCCGATTCCTACTCTTAACGATAAATCTCGGTTGCATAAGGACGTTTCTCAGGGCATAACATCAAAGTAAGAAACATCACACACACACCGTTGCATGGCAATTCAGGGGTGTCATAGTTCCCTAGCAGAAGAGAATATGAAATAGAGGGACAACTTGAGGACCCACATTAATTTTGATTGGGGGGGGGGGAGAGAGAGAGAGAGAAGCCATTTTTGGCAGCACTGTTTTCCTTTCTCTTGATCCCAAGTTATTTACTTTCAATTCAATGCAGACTTTGCTTCCCTGGTGAAGGGTCTTGCCTGCAAAGTAACTCTAGAGTGGGTATGGATAATCTCTTAGGTAACTAATGTCCCAGAAAGTACCAGGTTATGAATTTGTGTGAAAGCGATACAGGAATTGATCAGATTTAAATAACTCCATCTCAGGAGAAGACAAAATTGGGCTGAATACGGGCCATAGGAGTGGCTCAGCTGTGGTTGTGAGCATTGATGTAACTTAAAATCTGTCAGAAAGGTGTTCTAAAAAATGCATAATCGTGTCCTGTGATGAGACTAAAAAATATGACCTCTACAGTACTCCTCTCTTCTCCATCAATAAGTATATGTCTGCCTTGCTTTCTTTACTAGGAGGTAAGATAACTTTACCGTTTTTACTCTAGCTTTCTTGTTTGTTTGTTTGAAAGCACCTGCCAGACCTGAAGGCTAGGCGGCGGTGAGTCCTCTTCCCCGTAGAAATTAGATGGAGAGAGATTACTTTGGCTGCTTATATATTTGAGAGGTTGGAGTTAACACTGGCCAAAGTTTCAGAGCGCTTAGCTCATCGTGAGGCTGTATTGTCCAAACTTGAAAACGTAATTCCTCCCGTCTGGCGGGGACTTGTTAAAATGTCTTTGGTCTTTTTGGTATGAAAAGCTGGCAGAAGCAGCAATGGACAGTTTCCACAATATATCCATTTTTAAAGAGGAGCAAGGGAAGAACTGTTCTGACCTTGATTGGCTCATGGAAAATCAGACATTTTCATCTCCTAGTTGGTACTGTCTGTCCTTAATAGCCTTGGTTTTAAGAAAAACCAGTGGAAGGCTTGTAATTATTATTATTTTTTTGCCTCAGCGTGAAATAGAAAACTTCTTGTGGAATGTTTTCAGTTAGGCCCTCCTGCCACATATTAAAGTGATTTTGCTGCTTTTTAAAAAAACAGCAAGACTGGTATAGCATGAAATTAAAGCCTTGACAGTGGACTGTGTAGCAAACATTTCCCCTCTTATTAAGAAATGGCACAATTTTTTATTTTATTTTTTACAATCTTGGGACTGTGCTTGAAATAGAGTCTGAATTTTGTTCATCATGACTGGGACTTTCAAAGTGAAGCATGCTTTTAATAACTGCACACTCAAAAACAGGATGGTGTTTACACTTGGGTTTTTTTAATGGTGTGAAGCACTAAAAAATCCACTACCATGTGACCGTTCTAACTCTGTCTTTGAGTTTTGTCTCAATGCATATGGAGTGTCATTATTAGGCAGGTTTTGTACAATACCAATCTAGAGAAAGAATAAGGCCAATTAAATCTTATAAAACTCCTTGTATAGGTTACTTCCCTCACAGGGTTAAAAAAGCCTTATGAAAGGGGATTGCTTCTGAGAAATTTTGTGTGGGATCTCCCTGTTAGCACATAGACTGTTCTGAGCACACACGGAGTGGGACATGATTATGTGATCCTAGACCTGTGAGCTTGTATCGGTTCAGCAACATGGAATATAGTCCTGGCTCTAGTCTGCACCAAGGTGAGGTGGACAACTTGGACTGTTCTTAAGTAGGATAGAATGAGAGGCAGGTATGAATGGAAGGATGGGCTGTGATCCACTGGAAAAGACTCTTGTGCAAGTGGCACTGAAATAAATAGTCCTACACTTGTGAGTCAGCCACCGATTTCAACGTGGTTTGCCTATTTCTTCTCCCCAGCGCCGTGTGCCCTCTGTTTATACATGAAAAGGGGCACCATTTGGGTTTTGACCTTGAAACACCTCGATGTTTTGGATCAAACCAAAAGGATGCCCATTTAAACAAAACAAGTGTAAATTATGGATGGATAGGATAGCTGATGCCCATTGGGTCTCTACTAGAGTCCTAGATAAAGCCTTGTGGGGCAGTGTGGTCGATGAAATGCTTTTCTTTAGGTTGCCTATGTTACATTGCTCTTTAAAGTCTAGAAGATCTTCCTCTCTGTGGTGCCACGGGGTAGGGAGGCTGTTCTAGGGTAATGACTACAAATGTGGATTATATGTTGACTTCATTTTGACGCATGGCTCTTTTATGACTGGACATTCTGATTCATTTCAAGTGCTGGAGAAGGATTATTAACTTATCCTAATTTTTTCAGCAGTGCAGTGGTCAGCTACCCACGGCTCCTTGTCTTCCTGGGTCTCCCAGGTAAACAGATTTTTAGGAAAACCATAGTTACTGCCCTCTATTGGTATAATCATAAGACCACCAGCGGTTTTTAAAATCTAAGCTATGATGCCTAGGAGAGATGGAAAAATATGTCCGGGTGGTTAGAATATTTTATTGTTGATGCTGCTGTGGTACTTCAGAGGAGATGTAACTAGCAGCTACTGCTCTGAAAATGAAGCAGAACAGAAGTAGGATGGGCATACTTTGTGCGCCTTTCCTTTTCAAACATGGGGGAGACACTTTCCTTGATGATTGCCTTGCCTTCCTTGGCTTTGACTAGGTAAAGGTCGCCTTTGCTCGAAAGCCAGTCATATCAGACTCTAGGGTTCAGTGCTCATCTCTGTTTATAGGCAAAGAGCCAGCACTGTCTGTGTCTGCAAACATTTCCGTGGACATGAGGCAGGCATGCCTCGACACCAGAGTGAACAGAATGCTGTTTACCTTCCCACTGATGTAGTTCTTGTTTATCTACTTGCAATTTCTTGTTTTTGAACTGCTAAGTTGGCAGGAGCTGGGACAGAGACAGGAGCTCACTCCGTCATGCAGTACATTCCACTTGAGCCACCGCAGTCCCTGGGCTTGACTAAGCCTCTCTAAAATTATTACATCTGATTTCAGTGAGTTCCACAGTTTAAGTATGTTAAACCTCAGATAGCCTTTTTGCAAGAAAGACCTAAGTCACTTTGTGGCTCGTAGCAGAAAGTCAAAATCATGTACGTGCGCAAGCACTTTTGCCATTTGGCACAAGTTCCACTGAAATAAATGGGCCTTATCTCAGAGATTTCTCAGTTACCCAAGAGATACATATTGGCCAGATATCTGTGACTCCCTTGCCTCTGGTTGTTACTGGCTTTGACCCGGCATATGAAGAGCTCCCAGAAACAGAAGGAACATTTGATGTGAGCTCACTGCTGTGCATGGCAACTTCATGGCATGGGGAGGAATTGTCATTACTTAAAGATTTTCCAGCCTGTTTTGACTTGTGTTGCTGAAACAGTGGAGGAGGAAGAGAGTATTTCTCTGAAATACATTGATGGAGGCCCTCCGCCCTCAGAAGCTGGACTTGACGTCAATGAAAATTCTGCATGTTTGCCATGCAGTAGGATCAGGCCATGGGCTGAGGGGTGTGTATGTCAAGCCATGGGCTGAGGGGTGTGTATGTCATGCTGCTGTTTTTTTTTTAATGGGGCATTAATGAACACACCTGTCTGGAAATACCTGCAGCTCAGATTCATGTTAGATAATGGCCAGGCCTGGCCTTTGTTGAAGGTTCTGGGATTAGCAAATGGGATTAGCTTGTGAAAGGGAAGGTGTGTGGATTGTCCCTGGATTCTGCACATTTTGTTCTGTGCTTTCCAAAATGCTGCACTTAGGCTGCTCTCTGGGCGTTTCCCGTCAGAGGAAAAATGAAACACAACAAGCACTGGACTAGCAGGGCTCAGCTTCTTGCTTAAGTCTGGGAGCTGAAACTTCGGTAGGAGAGGGGATCATAGATTTGGCCATAAGCATGAGAGCATGGAAGAGGCAGCCCATCTTTTTATTTGCACCAAGGGCTTAGCTGTTAACGGCACAAATGAGGGAATCTCGAAAGGAGCACTTTTCCGGTCATGGTGTGTGCACACACGTATGTGTATGTTTTGGAGTGGTTCAGAGCTTATATAGTTTACTGAGCTATAACTATATGTTGACTACAGAGGTGGGAAGAATAAGAGCTTGGTAAAAGTTAGTTTTTGGAGAACAGCTCCCAGATCTCCCAGACATATAGAGGAATTCTATAAGTGGTCATCCAAAAGAGTACATCTATCAAACTCTGGGATGTGGGACCAACCTTTATATGACTGTCTGGACTTGCAGACCTCTTAGTGCTGGAGAAGGACGCGGCACATCTAGGCAACATCTTCTCAGCTACGACTTTCCAAGGTTTTCTTCCAACCCATCCTCTCTGTACCACTTTTTAATATGGTGGTGGTGGTGGTGGTGGTGGTGGTGACAACAACTGCTTATATACAGTACTCAGATGTTACCTTAACAGTTCTTAAGTCCTTGGTTAAGGCTTGAACTGTTAGTTTTATTCCAGTCTTCAACTGTGAATCAAATGATAGATTTGTATATAATAATATGATCATCTTTGTATTGCTGAAAATCTTTAGGAGACATGGTCAAATTAAGTTGTTTTAGCATCTGTCCAAGAGACAACTGCAAATATTTTGTTGAATTAAAATAAAATCTGTCATGGTGGATGATTTAGAAGCATCTTATCATTTCCTCTATTGTGTTAGTTTACATGACAGCAAGAGCAGATCTCTTAAAGCCACTTTTATGTTACTTATTTCCTGGCCTGCAATTGGCCCATTAGTGTGCTAGCTCAGAAAGATTATTACATGAGATCAAATGAGCAGTTCATTCCCTCCATTCACAATGTACATTTTAGCTTGAAGGTTTGTGTCTAAGGGTTTTAGTGCTACATGTGACTGCAGCTAAAAAAACATCTGCAGAGATTCTTGACTCTCAGTCTGCACCTTATAGAAAGGATACCAATAGTTTTAGTCAATAACATTTCTCTTAGTGCAGACATTGCTTTGTTTTATTAATCTTGGTTAGTTTGCCAAACTGAGTCATGTTCTTTGCAGAACTGCTTAGGAAAATTAAACTGGGGGGGGGTACTTATAATTTATGCTATCACACAGCCTGTCAATAAAAGTACTTCCGCCATGACCAGGTTTCATTTGGTAAACATGAAACAATTGCTCAAGATTTTAACATAAGCCATGTTGTTTCAAAACCAGATCAAATTATGATTTCATATTATGGCTTGTGCACGATCTTAACTGCTCAAATATAGAGGGCATGGGATATGGAAGCACATGTGCTGTTGAGGTGCGGTAGAATTGAGGATGTTTCAGAAAGGAGTATGAGAAGCAGGACTGGAGAGAAGTTTCCAGTTCCACAGTCAGCTTTCAATCAGACTGTTGGATGCTTAATGTTTTTTTTTCTGATGGGACTCTTCTGAAGATGATTGAGTACTTGTTTTCCATATCCGTGGATACCGTTGAGCCTTGGTGACTGCATTTGTAGCAGGCAAGATCTGTGGTGTTTGTATGTTTCTCCAATATTGCCTCATCAGAGCAGAACACAAATCGATAATCCTTGTTTATGCTTGCCAAATGTAAATTCAGTTTATCCTGTGTGAACAGCTCTGGCTAATTTTCTTCTACAGCAGGGATTCTCCACCTGTGGCCCATGAGCCCGATGTGGCCCATGGCACCATTTCATCTGAGCTTCCCACCGCCTCCACCACACCTGGAAGTGCCATGTGGTGGAGGGAGGACAAAATGTCCGTCCAGCCCCTGAAGCTATTTGAGGGAGCGTGACCCGGCCCTTGGTTTAAAAAGGTTGATAACTCCTGTTGTACAGCTTGGCTCATTAAATCTGTTACCTGATATTCATTATCCAAAATATCTTGCGTTAAGAATTGTTTTCGCTTACTTCACATCAATAAGCTAATTTTCAGTAATAAAAATACTTTTCCTTGGACTTTTTGAAACACAGAAGCACGTGCATACATGCCTACATGTCTATCCAACGTGGCCCTCCAGATTTACTTTGTAAACATTTGTATGTATGTGTACAATTAGGCAATACTGTATATTAATAGCCACTGTTTGAGTAGTCTCAATGAAAAAGAGCATATTCTCAGGGAAATGTTGTCTGAGATGTCTATGAATTAGTCACCAGGCAAGACTGTTGGAGATATAAATGGAGCTAAACAATTAGCAGAGCAGTGTTGTAATTGATGAGAATCCCAATCTCCCTTTTGCTTTGCCTTCAGCCTAGAGATGCTGCCTGCCAACTATGTTTTATTTTAGTCAGCTACACTATACAGCAAGCAAAAATCAATGAAGTTTGTCTAGAAACTAGTAAATGCCTGCCTTTTGCTGCTATTCAAAATGATTGCTCTCGGCCAAAATTGATACCGTCTGGCAGGTTTAAGTGAATCTCTCCATAATTTTAAAATCAGGCCTGCTGCAAATTCTGTCATGTCTGGAGGATAGATTAATCTTTGCAGTAGGTGGGTCTTCTCAATTTGTGACGATGGAATGGCCTTCTGTAGATTTATTTACCCATCTAACGTAGTGCATGCTGATTAAAACTTCTCTCTTGCTGTTTTAACTTCCTTTTGTCCATTTCTTGTTTTTAGGTTTGGTTTACTGCTTTTTTGTTACTAATCTTGAAGACTTAAATATTGTTTGGAATGTGCATTGTTGTTTCAATAAAATAAATGTTTTTTAAATTACGTTGAAAGGATGTTAATCCCAAAACCAGTGGTAAAGAGTTCACATCATTTAGAATTACAGGTATGCAGGCTCCCATCACTCAAAAGTATATCAAACATTAGTATAGAAAACTAGACTGAACATTCCCCCCCCCCCTTTAAAATACTTATCTCTCTTTCTAGAGCAGGGGCACCCAAACTACAGCCCGCAGGTTGGATCCAGCCTGCAGCCCCAAGTCATTTGGCCCACACTGCCCTCGCCGCTCCAGGAAGCAAAATATGCATTCACATGCGCATAATATGTCTGCACGTTTTACTTCTGCTCCCAGTGGGAGGAACCACATGACTGGCACACTCAACCACGTGACTGGCACGTGGCCTGGAAAGTTTGGGCACCCCTGTTCTAGTTGTTGTTCAGTCACACAGTCGATTCCGACCCTTTGCGACCCCATGGACCACTGTACTCCAGGCACTCCTGTCCTCCACCATCCTCCTCAACTCGCTCAGCTCTGTGCCCATTGCGTCCACAATACCATCTAGCCATCTCATTCTTGGCCGCCCCTTCTTCTTTTGCCTTCAGCCTTTCCAAGCATCAAACCCTTTAAGTGAGTCTTCTCTTCTCATTTGATGTCCAAAATACTTTAGCTTCATCTTTACTATTTGCCCTTCTGTTCTAGAGGAAGCATCAAAACATACAATTCCTTCAGGCTTCCAGGGTGCGGCTTCAAGTGGTAATGACCAGGAGCATATTGGGTTCTTGATTCTGCAGTTCTTCTGGTAGTGTAAACTGGCCCTTTCAGCAATGTTAGTAATTCATATTTGGGATCAGATTTGTTAGAAGGCTGCCACTCCAATAGAGTGACGTTGGCAATGATTTGTAAGCACAACTCCGATATGCAAAGTTTCTGGCATATTAGAAGGAAAGCGTAGCTGGCATTGCCATTGCACTAGCTGCCATAATGCTAGAAAAGTTCCTCTTCAAAGGGCAGCACAGTAAAATGGTTAACAGAAACGTATATCAAAGGACTAACGTGGGACAAAGAACTGAAGATAAGATGAAACTGACAGGATCCCTCCTGGACAGGAAGAAATTTCTTCTCCTCCCCCACCCCGAAAGTTGAAAAATTGGGCCTCTTTTGGAGCAGCTTCTTCTCAGTTAGTGACAAAGGGAAAGATGCATAAGTAAAGGGACAGTGAACTATGCTTCCTGTGAATATTCAGGAATGTCAGCAACCAATGCTGAATTCAGAAGAGATCAAGGGAATTTGGGCTGTCCCAATTAGTTACATTTTGTTTCCAACTTGTCATGAAGAAAAGTCGGGCTTAACAGGATTTCTGTCCACAGTGTACTATAAAAAGCCACATTTTTGAACACGGCATCTTCTCCGGCAATCTTGGAAACCCTTGAAAAAACTTACTTAGAAATCCACTCTCCGGCTGTAGCTTCGGTTCTGGAGCCATTTTAGAAAAGCATTTGTGATGTGAGCTAATTAAAAATTTCCACCCAGGAGCTTCTGAAATGGAAATGAACTCCCAATTGAAACTACTATCATTGTGCTAATCTGTGGCCCTGAACAAATCCCTGGAACAAAATAACCTGCCCTCAACAGCAACCAAAAAGCATAGATAGGCAGCATCGGACATACTAATAAAGGTATTGGATTAACCCCTGTGTTATCTCTAGATGGTAGATAATAATCCTATCAGCAGCAAAGAATCTGAACTTTAGTAGGTGCCTTTGCTGTGTCTGAAAGAGCCCCTTGATAAGTTATATGCTAACTTTAGTCATTTTGATACTTTACCAGTTAAGATTTCCACCAGTGGCCTTTCTGTCCTGGATCTGCAGCTCTCCCAAATCTGGCTCTAATTCATCTGCAATCTTTGTGTTAAGGACTATGTGGGACTCATCCAAGCTTAGCACTGGTGCCTACATATTCCCAAAATTAAACAAACAAAGAGCCATTTCCTCTTTAATATTCATAAAGTGCCCACCTATGAAAAAGATTGATGATTTCCAAGTCAGGTGGTTTCTGCTTCATCTTTCTTACTTTTCAGAAACACACTTCTATCATCATCAATGCTCAGATCTCTTATCCCCTCTGCTGACAGCATGTCTTAATGGGAACTACAGCTATTCTTACTTTAAGACATACAGAAATGTACACCTTTCATCCATCAATGTGAAGAGCGAGGGCTTGGTCCATGAAAGAAGACCATCCATTACTGTAAACAACAACATAAAAACAAACCATGATGGGGTTTTTTTAGGGCACTTTCTGTCCTTCAGATGTGTTGGATTAGAATTCCTGACACCTTCAGGTGACATGGCAATGCCTGATAGAAAGTGTAGTCCATGGATCTAGGCCTGTGATAGTGAACCTTGGCACTCCAGCTGTCCTTGAACTTCAATTCCCAGAAGCCCAAGTCTCTGTGAATCCACATGGATGGGTTTGCTGCACGTGGATTCACAGAGACTTGGGTTTCTGGGAACTGAAGTCCAAGAACACCTGAAGTGCCAAGGTTCGCCATCACTGATCTAAGCAGTACCAACTTGGGGTAGGCTGATAACATCAGGTGCCAAGATAGTGCAATCTGTACGGCTGGAGAGCTCTAAAGAGCAAGAGGCTATTTGTCGGGTGGATAAAGAGTTGACTTTTTCACCGAGGATATAGCAATGTAGCTGGCAATGGCATAGGACTGGTTAACTTGGTCACGTGACTTGAACTTTGTTTCCTCAACCATTTAATAGGGAATACCAATTGTAAGTCTACACCACAGGGATTCCACTTTTGAATTCTGTCATTCACATGTGAGAATAATGTCCTAAAGTTGGCAGTGCAGCTTTTTCCAAGCTCAGCCTCTTCGAGGTGTAGGCCTATTCCCTTCCTTCAGTGCAGCTGATGAATAGGCCGCCCCAGAATAAATCTACATTATGAATGTTTGTTGGACAGGATTGTTATTCGCAATGTTCTGTTGGGTGGGGAAGAATAAAAATAAAGCTAGCAAGTAAACAAAAAAGCCAGGGATTTCAAGGCAGCTGAATGTCTATGTGACAGTCTTAAAAAGAAGAAAGAAAACAGAAGGGAGGGAAGCACAAGTGACTGAAGCCTCTTTCTTTTCAACTTAGCTCTCTGCATTGCTTGCGTTATTAGTGACTGCTCCATCTTATATTATGCAAGAAAAAGCACCAAGTATGTCTGGCTTTCATGCCACAAAAGTCTACACAGGTTCACTTTTTCTTTTTTGCAATAAGGAAAGTTGAGCCTTTTGTGTGTGCGTGCGTGCACAGAATTCTTTTGCTGACTCAGTCTTCTAAGACATCGTGCATTTTTTTAAAAAGCAAGAAATACAGATTTCCTGTGCTGGCAGTTAAATTAATAAGCCAGCGTCTGGTACTGTTTTTAAAGCACCTGTGAGTTTTGATACACCAAGCCAAATGTGGCTTGCTAAGTGACTATCCCTCTGGATTTTTTCCTGAGTAGATGACAAAAGCAGAATATTTCAACAGAAAGCTTCTGGATTATATTTCTTGATTTATGGATAGGTAGCAGGTTTGGAAAAGTTACTTTTGTGGATAACAACTCTCTTCTTTAGGTGCTGTATCCATTCCTGATATTGACAATCATCATGGCGATAGTCTTCCTGTTCTTAACTCCTTGGAACAGTTCTTCTGAGGACATGCCACACCAGTCTCTCGGGTTCTTCAACTATGCAGTCCATCTACGTCCTTGGCCTCTCTTCCCAGGGATCTTTCCTTGAAGAGCGAGTTGGAATATTCTGTATTTTATGCCATTCTTTGTATGACAACTCTCAGAGTTCCCGAATTATCAAGGTTTCTACACTCTGGACATGCCTACGTGTCTATCTAATTTGGCCCTCCAAATGTAGAGTTCCTCTTTCCTCCAAATCTAAGTATTTACTTTAGAAGATTGATTTTCATTAGTATCACAGTAGAGAATGACAAAGTAAAACTCAACCTTACTGCCTACATATGATTTGGTATGTGGCTGTGGAGCCCAAAGTCTGTGAGTTTGATTCCTCACTGTGCCTCCAAGAAGAAGAGCCAGTCTGCATGGCCATTGGCAAGCTGCAAAGTCTTGGGGCTGCCCAGAATAGGGAATAGTAAACCACTTCTGAGTATTCTATCCAAAAAACCTTGGAAAGGGTTGCCATAAATCAGAAGTGACTTGACAGGACGTGATTTTAAAAATCATGTTATGAACCACTTTTACACATGTAAGGCACTCTTAACATTGACAAAACTTGGCTTGCTGGTTGAGAAAGGCTAGCATATGTAAAGCTCATTTTTTATGCTCATGAAAAGCCATAGTTAGAACTGGGAACTTCTTGATCACACCCAAAAACCTATTAATCAATATGCTACAGTAGCAATCAGGATTTATGCAACAGGCACCTGTCTCTTATCAGTTAGTATTTGAGAGCCAGATGATAAAAGAATGCATGATCTATGGGTGGGGCTGTTACGCAACCACCTATCGAGCATAATTTATGAAAATTGATCTTGTGTTGCTGTGTGGGTGCTGACTGTGTGGGTGCCTTCCCCAAATCAAGTCCCGTGCACATTTGCAAGAAAAAGTCATTGCATCAGCACACATGGCATAGCAGACAGCTATGTTGTGCAAAGCCCCGTTTGTGTGGATTTCAATGTGCTAATTTTAGTTTAGTTTAGTTTTAGTTTAGTTTGCAACACGGTTCATATGGAATGGTGGCACCTGCAGGGCTCCATTTCACACTGGGGGAGAATACTGTAAAGTGTGTGAATTATAATATTACTAAAGATTTGAATTATAATATTTTAATAGGAGTGCAGATTGATACCGCCAATTAGGCATGTATATATTTTTTCTGTTGTTTTGCTATTGTTGGAATTTATTGACAGGTTAAAGTTATGGCACCAATTTGCTAATGTTGTATTTGGTCTTTGTATGCTGTTCTTGTATATTGTAAGCAGAGTAGTATGGGGCTGAGATAAAAATCCATCCAATTAATTATTTCTATCTATCTATCAGTCAGCAAGCAAACAAGTTGCTCTCTTGGGAGTTACTGCATATTGTTGTCATTTGAAGCAAAGCAATCCTATCATATGGCTCCCATGTGTTCAGTGTGTAATAGCAAAAACCTATCGTGTCTTCTAGGGCCATCCTCACCATGGCAATGGCCCTACTCTGGATTCCTTCATCCTATTATGAAGTTTGAATGGTAATTGCTATGAGAAGCTCCCCAGAAGGTATCAAGTGCAACTGTCTCTCATGCTTAGGGGTCCAGACCAGTCACCATGGATGGATGGAACCTCTATGAATGTGTCTAATCTCCTGTGAACAAACTGTTTAAGTTAGCAGTCATTGCTGCATTTTCTGGTAATGCATTCCAATTTAATCATGCACTCCTTAAAGCAGTACTGTTTTTAGGACTAAGCTGAAAGAACTTGTCTAGATTTGTGTTTATTTTCATAAGTTTTAAAAGGTACCCTTTGTATTGGAGCTCTGGTTGTGCAGTGGTTAAACTGCTTTCCTGCAACCAGAAGGTTGTGAGTTCGATCCTGACCAGAGTTCAAGGTTGACTCTGGCTTCCATCCTTCTGGGGTCAGTATAATGAGTATCCAGAATGTTGGAGGCAAAATGCTAATTAACTTGGGAACCGGCTAGAGAGTGCACTAAGTACTATGGGGTGGTATAAAAGTATGATTGCTTTGCTTTTTGCTTTGTTTTATTGAACCAGATGGACAAAATAGCATTATTTTAATGTTCAGTGCTCTCTGGGCTACTTGTGCTTCTCACTTCATAGGATATTTCCTTCACTGTTACCCTCACGGCTCTCTCCTCTGTTTGCCTCCTTTTATTCTGCCTATGCAATTCACATGATTTAGTTATCAAGGGTCATAGCATTAAAAAAACACCCCGAAATGAACCAAAACAAAAAGCAGACAAAGATCACCAATGCTGCTCAGATAAAATGCCAGGTAAGAAAAGCAAGGGAGGTCAAGGAGAGAGAGGGCAGGAAAAAAGAAAGGATGGTGCTGAAAATGAAGAATAACCCATGGGATAGAAGAATGCAAAACTACATTTGAAACCACATGGATGTTTGAGAGGTGTATTTCACTCTCATCAAAGATGCTGATTTTAGAATTATCTGAAATTAGCAAATAGTTGGTCCTGCCCTAATTGTAAGAAAACAGGGCTGCAATTCCGGTGTATGCCATGTTAATGAAGATGATTCAAAATGTGGGTCAAGTATTTTCATTTTAAGATGCTTTGATAGCAGAAATAAGTTTGAGTGAATTTGTTTACTCCATTTCTGGCAAGAATCTGGCCACTCTTGTCTATTTAAATCTTGAAAAAGCACACTCTTGGAAAGAATAGCATTGGATTCTTCAAATCCTCTTTCCAAAGTCGCTTCTATTTAGCATACAAATTGAATTCGCTTGATTAGTCTTCTAAATTTTTAAAGCTTCCCCTCTTACCCAAATTCTGTTCTAGCAAGCAGGCCAAGACCTCCGGCGTTTTTGAGGGGAAACCTGTTCTTATTGGAAACGTCATCCTAAAGCAGAACAATTTTGTTAAATGTTAAGATGGATGTAACCAATCCTTTTTCTGAGGGTGATGTTTGCCAAGCATGCTGCTCTTTAGTATCCTTCATTCATTATAGTGTAACTTGAGAAATACACCCTTTAAAAGCTCTGGTGAAATGAATGGAACTTCGTTTCTTGGCCAACCGTGGTTTTAATACAGTATTAGCTTTCCTTTTTGAATGCAATCTCTGAAATTGTTTCCAGCTAGTTTATACGGAAATGAAAGCTTTTGTCATGTGCTGGCTTCGTGCCAAGCTGCATCCACAAACCTTTCCAGCCTAGGAGAAGCCAGAAGAAGTGGCTGGTAATTGTAGAGTTGAGGTGAAAGTATTGTTCTGCCTTAAAGAGTTCTTATAAGAAGAGCTTGGGGGGGAGGGATCTTAACTGATGGACAAATTGATTGTTGTTGGGTTCTTTTTTTAAAACATAATTTCACTATCTTTCATAATGAATCCATTATGAGAAAAGTATAGTATAAATATCTTCTCAATAAGACAGCAGTAAAAACTAGCTGATAAAGCAGCTAACAAGGTGCAAGGTAAGAAACCAGAGAAAATATATTAAGCACCACTTGACGATAACAGGAAGAGAATGATTTCCTTGTGTCCACTGGAAGGTTCTGAATTTGCAGAGAGGGAGGTTTGGAACCGAGCTACTATTCCAGAAAGAATTCCTTTCTCAGTTAATGTTCAAAGGCTGGACCACATGGAGAGAGATTTCTGAGGATAAGCCCATTTGATGGAGGGTGGTGGTGGTAGCAGACATTTCTGCAAGCTGAATGTCGCAACCAATGAGTTCTTTCGTGTCCAGATCAAACTTTAAAATGACCAGAAAACCATCTTCTTGGCTTTGTCATTGGCGAAACTTAAATCCTCTTCTATAGGGAAGAAATTGACAGACCTGCAAATGAGCCAGATTCTGTATCTCCACACATTCACACCGCATGGTGTTGTCCGCCAGCAGCCGCCACTTAGACATGTTGGTCTTACATTTAGGGACTCCAACCCTCAACCTATTCAGGGTCCTCCAAGTGATGTAGGGTAAGTTGAGTTCCTCAGTTATATCCTCTTTTAATGTTGTTCCTAGTCCAGTGAGCTCCTTCCTCCGTTTTCTAATTTGGTTTTCTCTTGCGTACCCTCAAGGATGTTTTTTCTTGCCATCTTTCTGGATCTGAGTCGGCAGACTTGAGGCACATCTCCATTCAGAGGATGTCATCCTCTTGCTTAGTTCTCTCAGCATCCACTGCTACTTCTTTCCTCAACTGGCTAAATTAGCTGTAGGTTTTCTAACTTCCTGGAAGAGAAATGGAATGGTCAAGCAAACATCTGGCAAGCCACAACACACAGGCAGCGGGGTGAACCCCCTTTAATGAATTGCAGAGAGGTCCGATGAAGGTTAAGTGGTGTGACCCTTGTAAAGCATTCTAGATGTTCTCTTGTTATGACATATTCATGTGAGGAACATAAAAGCATGGACTGGAGGAAAGGAGAGGCGTTCTCTTGACCACAAAATGTCAGAGAGGTGTTTGTTTTGTGTTCGGCACAAAGTGGCACAACTACCACCTTTTGCACCAGTCCCTCTGATGTTAACGGATAAAGGTTCTGGCCAATTGTGGGCAAGATGCTGCGCTTTGGACTGCTTCTGTGCTGAGAAGGTGGGAGATCCTTTTTCTGGAGAAAACATCTGGAATCTTGCAGCCAAAATGCCTGACTCTTAATGACTGGTTTCTTCTCCAGACAGAGCCCATATTTTCGTCTCCCAAGGGCAGCAGTGCAGTTTTGATGCAAACTACTTTAGAACAGTAGAAACGGTGCATGGATTCCAGGTGTTTTTTTAGTCTTCTTAACATTTACACTGTTATGCACAATGCATACTGTGACCATTTGTCCTGTCTTGCCCCATTAATTTTAAGCAGAAACAGTGCTCTATGGATTCTTTAAGAGGAAGGAAAGAAAAAGTGTGAATCTATATATCCGGCAGAGTAGCAGGCACATCTTAAAGAGTGATTTTCTTTTTGTGATGGATAAGCTCCTTAAAATGTCAGCAAAATATATCCGGTCCAAATGCTGAATTTGTTGTTTGAAGCCAAGAGCTTTTCTTTAGAAATAAGAAGGGAAACCGCAGCTGGCAGTAGGTCAGTCAAAATTCTGCTTTGTTCACAGATCTCCAAATAATTTGATAATGATCACATTTGGCAGGCCTGAGACTTCTGCGTATCTTAAAAACATTTGTTTTGGATCTAACAGTCCTTTTGTAAGTTTGATAGGCAGATATTCTTTGTCGATGTGTCTCCTGACACAGAGACATCACCTGGTTAATTTCTCTAGGTCAGGCTACTTTTTAACAGAACAGCAGCTAATAAAGTGCATAAAACGGTTTGCTTTTGTCTATCATCATAGGTCTATTATATTGTGTCCTGAGAGCGGCCTGGCTTAGATAGTCTCCAGTTATTCTCATTTTATATATGAGGAATTGAGTATCAGGAAAGGAAGTGTAGAGAAGTGAAACCTGAAACTAGCTCTTGGATCCCATAGCCCAGCTGTATTCATTGCATCATGCTTTTAACTCCTGAAGCGACACAGAAAAATTAAACTTGTACCTCTTCCCTCCTATTTATTGTTATTCCCTCTAACAAAGTTACAGCTTTCTTCTTTGCTCTCATTTTATCATCAAAGCGACCTTGAGAGGTATGTTGTGCTATGAGAGAGCGAATGACCCAAAGTCACCACAAGAGTTTTAGACCCTGAGTGGCCAAGTGGGAAATTTCCTTTCTACTCATCCAAACCTCTGAACGATGCACCGATACTGTCTTTGCAACAATAAGAAACCTAAGGAGTTTGAGCCTAGATGTAGCACATCTGGGTGGCGCAGATTATGAGCAAGGGGATCCTCTTACTCTGATGCTGTTGCTAGCTAGTCTTGTATTTCTGTGCGTCAGGCTGGTGTTTAACGGTTCAGAAACCATCCCATAAAATAGTATTTTTCTTATGATTGGTACTGAGGAAGGAAAACTTATAAGTTAAAATACAACAAATTCAGAAACCATTCACCAGGTAATTCTTTTCCAAGTAGAAAATCCACAGCTCGAGAATAAATATATTTGAAAAGAAGCCAGATAATTCCTATGATAAGCAGGTGAAACTTCTTTGCTGTCTGTGGAGTTCTTCCTCCTCCTGCTGAGTATCTGTTATGTAATCGTGTGTTGCAAATCGCTTCCTCAGTACTTCAGGCGGGAAGCTCGCCTGGCCTGCCTGCTGGATATTTTTAAAGACAGGGTTGAACCTATATGACCAAAAGAATGGGTGATCTTTTTTGGCATGAAATGATGTGGGTGGCAAAGGTGGCCTGACAGGAGACAAGACAAGGTATCTGCCTCAGGTGACAAGGCTTGGCACCATTCAAAGGGTACATAAAGGTGTCTCAGAGTTCATGAAGATGGTGACTTCAGCTGAAACCTAGACTGCAAGCTGCTGTGTTGACTAGGTAAAAGAAGAATTCCTCATTTTAAGCAGGCCCATAAACAAACATCATGCATCTGACTGACTGCAGGAATGAATTCTACAGATGTTCTGCGGCAGCAGGCCTGGGTACCATTAAAACTGTGAATATAAGCAACAGTATAGCTGCCACTTATCCACGGAAACGTCTGCAGATGTTTGGCTATAAACAGAGATGAGCACTGAACCTTAGAGTTGGATACAACTGGCTTTCAAGCAAGGGCGACCTTTACCTTTAATAGTTCACTAGGCTAAGGCTTGCTCTCATATCATGAACTTCCTAGTGCAATCTCTGGAGTCCACGTTTCTTCCAGAATGTTTTTTTTAATAGAAACATTTCCATACATGCTGACTACATTTTTACATCAGACCTATGGCAGGCTTATTTTGTTACTTGTTGAGGTCTTCTCTCTTGCCATTTACTTTTGTTCCCCATTTTCTCTTTTCCACATTTCACTTTCAGGACCAAGTGGTGGGTATTTGTTTATAACATCTCCATAGTGTCTTTAAATTCAGTCTCATTAGAGCAGTTTATAAAATTTGCATATAAGGAAACAAATAAAAGCTGCTCTCCAATGCAAAGCCTTGTAGCTGCAGTTTTTGTCAAGGGTATAATTCCAGTCTTGAGGTTGTGAGGATGAAATTGCAAAAACAAATTAAAAAATCTCAGGAGGTTTTTTTTTTTAATTCCCATTGATGTTAGCCTTCCAGGCTATTTTAGTCATTTATCTTCGCTCCAGTCTTAGTTTACCATTTTACACCATGTATTTTTATACCCTAATCCAGTGGTGGTGAACCTTGGCACTCCAGGTGTTCTTGGAATTTAATTCCCAGAAGCCCAAGTCTCTGTGTATCCACATGGATGGGTTTACTGCGTGTGTTCTTGGACTTCAATTTCCAGAAGCCCAAGTCTCTGTGAATCCATACAGATTGGGTTTACTGCGTATGTGCAGTAAACCCATTTGTGTGGATTCACAGAGACTTGGGCTTCAGGGAACTGAAGTCCAAGAACACCTGGAGTGCTAAAGTTCACCATCACAGCCTTAATCTCTGTGTATAGCGATTTCAAATATGCAATGAGACTTAGTAGCTTTTTAACAATGTGGAATTTTAGAAGAAATCTAGTCTGGGCTGGCCCTGCACTTTAGCATGGAAATTCTTCGTATAAGTCTCTGTTTCTTTCCATGAACTCCTCCCTAAGCGTCATCTTCCCATATAACTGTTGCCCCTTTGTTCAAAAAAGCTGCTTCCATTTCTTCTTTAGTAGACCATGCCAAAAATCTCAACTTAAGCCCCTCAACACATTGTGCCAACACAATAAAACATGACAGCTATTAATAGGTAAATGAATAAAAAGATGTGCAGTTGCATAATCGATATAAGCTTCTTCTCCTTTTGGGATTTCTGGTTGTGGTACGCATGGACAATGCCAGATTTAATGACAACACAAAGTCTTGTGACATCTTTGGGATCAAAATTTATAGGCTTCTGATGCACAAGTACTCTTTATTGTTTTTGCTGTGATAGCACAGTTATTTCTCTGGAAGCCTGACTGCATTTCACTAAATAAAAAGATGTATTTTCTTTTTGTTGTTGTTCAGTCGCACAGTCGATTCCGACCCTCTGCGATGACCCCATGGACCCCACTGTCTGCCAGGCACTTCTGTCCCCAACCATCCTCCTCCTCAACTCACTCAGCTCTGTGCCCATTATCTCTACAATACCATCTAGCCATCTCATCTTGGGCCGTCCCCTTCTTCTTTTGCCGTCGACCTGTCCCATCATCAAGGCTTTCTCAAGTGAATCCTCTCTTCTCATTTGATGTCCAAAGTACTTTAGCTTCATCTTTATTATGTGACCTTCTAAGGAGCAGTCAGGGTTGATTTCTTCTAAGATTGACCTATTTGTTCTCCTTGCTGTCCAGGGGACTCTCAAAACTCTCCTCCAACACCACATCTCAAAGGCGTCTATTCTTCTGCGCTCAGCTTTCCTTATGGTCCAGCTCTCACAACCATACATTGGCACAGGAAATACCATTGCTTTGACTATGCGAATTTTTGTTTGCAATGTGATGTCTCTACTTTTCACTATGCTCCCCAGGTTTCTCATCGTTTGCCTCCCAAGAATCAGTTGACTTTTTATTTCATGGCTGCAGTCACCATCTGCAGTGAGCTATGATCCTAGGAAAGTAAAATCTGTCACTGCTTCTACTTCTTACCCATTATTTTCTAGGGACTGATAGGGCCTGTTGCCATGATCTTGGTTTTCTTGATATTGAGTCTCAAGCCAGCTTTTTCACTTTCTTCTTTCAACCTAATCAGGAGCTTCTTTAGGTCCTCCTCACTTTCTGCCATTAGGTTGGTATCTGTATATCTGTTGCAAATTTGTATATCTGTTGCAAATTTGTTCCTGGATCCTTGTGGAGCTGGACAGTATTTCCGATGGTCTTGCTTGTGCACTTTTCAGTCAACTGGTGACTATTTCCTGTCTTACTCTTTTCAGATCTTTGAAGATTCCTTTTCTTTTTCTTTTTAATCTCTCTGGTACTTAGAATATCTTTGCTTGCAATTTCTCATTTTCAAATTAGTTTTCATCCTTAGAAATAAATAAACTCCAGTTTCTAAAAAATGTGGATTTTAGAAAATAACTGTTGCTTTATCTTACTTAAACATTTCCCTGGTGCCAACCAGCAATGGTAGCAGAATGAAGTTGATGTTTTGAGTCTAGTATTTTTTTTTTAAAATGCACCAGAAAATATTTGTGAAGAGGAAGAGATGTGAGCTTCTGTGTCTGCTGCCACCCAGCACAATCAGTTTGATTTACTCCTGGGGTGCCCAAACTACGGCCTGTGTGCCAGACCTGGCCCCTGATGCCAATTCATCTGCGCCCATATGGACTCGTTTTACTTCTGCTTCTGGGAGTGATGGAAAAATTGTCTCATCTTGTAGCAAAATAGATTGCAAGGCACATTTTACTTCCGCTTCTGGCGGAAGGAACCACATGACCAGCCCGCTGAACCATGTGACCGGCCCACGGTCCGAAAAGTTTGGGCATCCCTGATGTATTCGTACCACCTTTTCTACATGTAAAAGGAACAAGGCAGAGTTTTCTCCCAAGTTTTGAGAGAACAGGGTATCTAACTCTCGAACCTCCTGTTTGACGTAGGCCTCTTGTAAGACGTGTCCTCGTTTGCCCTCCATGCTCAGATATTTGCAGAACAGAGAAAGGATTATGTTCCTACCAGGATACTTGATACAGGGCAGGCGAGTTCATTCTCTCGTGGTGGCTCTTTGCCAACACAGTATTGTCCTTCTGTATTCAGCTACTCTATTTGCTGGAAGAACCTGTGTTCAAATGGAAATGCAGTTAGCTAAGCAAAATGAGGTGCTCAGAAAAGCTGCAGCTGAGCCTGGGCTTCTAAATAATGCCAAACTCTTTCCATTTTTCTTGTTTACTTCTTTTTTTCCCCTGCCGTCTTTTGTGACTTTGGAATGCTATCATTAGGCTTGGTATTACTTATTCTGACTGATGTTGTGTTTGTGCAATAGGTGACGCTTTTGAAAATGTTGTCATGTCAACTGAAGTTATCTTTTAGAAGAAGTTGATGTTACGCTTTCAGTGGAAACATATCCTTCCACAGTTATATAAATAACATGTTGGTAAATCAGCCGAGGAACAGATGAATTTGCCTAAGAATATTTAATTCCGCACAGTTCTCTGCTCCATCTTTAAGGGTTCTAAAGATCAAAAGCCATGGGACATTATTTATCTGTTTATTTATTACATTCCTATCCTTTTCTCCAGTGAACTTAAATTAGTGCATGTGACTCTCCTGTTTCTCATTCCTGCTTTATCTTGACAATCTGCACAGTTCATCCCCTCACCTTGCTAGTCTTACTACTACAGGAAATATCTTTCCTTATTAACTACAGTAATCATTGATTGGTGAGCTGTTTGGAGGAAACCTCGGGGAAGTGTCCATCTAGGGCTGACAACCGGCCAGAGAAACAATGATTCCTACCAGTTCTTTGGTTTTTGATAGTTGCGAAACAAAAGCAGGGCAAGCGATTAGGCTTGGAATTGCAACAATCTCCCCCAAAAGTCCTCCCAACCAAACAGCAAGATAATAACCCTTATATATATATGTCACATGACTGTGTTAGCACTCACTGCATGCTTGGGTTGCATTACAAGTCTAACATTTATTATTTTAGACACCTGATAAGTACAGATCAGTAAGTGCAGCACTTATAAGATAAAGGGAGGGTTCAAGTGGTTGGTTGGAAAATGGGCAAGCCAAGTCCAATTTTGATTTGTTTTGGATTTTCCAGAGACATTGGGTTGGTCACAAAGACCAGCAAACCAGAATCGTGGTTTCATTGGGACTGTATCCTGCCTACACTCCACGTTATGAGCTACAATGTCAAGAGGGATGTGGGGTGGGGGGAGAGCTTCCCTACAATGCCTGCATCCTTCAACCTACATGAATTCTTGAAGTCCACTACTGATATTTCTGCAGTAGAATTCTTTAAGCTGTGACTTCAAACATCATTCATGTAGGGAATAATTACTTTAAGACGCTTATAAGGGAAAGTATTTGACAATAAAAATAGACAGTTACACCACAACTCTTAGTACGCCATCATGGTAGAGGGGCTACTTATCAGGATCCATTCTGGGAAGACCCCATGGAACATGAGCTTTACCTATTCATGCTCTAACGAGAAGGTCCACTTTGGGAACGAGTGGCCTATATACATTTTACATCATCCTATGAGAGCAGAGAGCAATTAGGGCTGTGCTAATCCTGTCTTAACAGCATATAGCCAAACGCTGTTTGAACGTTCACTGTCTTGTATAGAACACCTGGAAGCAATATTGCTCCAAATATCTTTAGTCCCCATTTGCCATTGTGTCCCTGGCAGTTCTGTGGATAGTGTATCTGTGGTGCAATTATTTTGTCAGCATAACTTGAAGGACACAGCTCATGAGCTGGACTGCAGTTGGGTAACAGCTGTTCAAATGCTGATGAATGTCCACCCACAAATTACAACTATGGCATCATCTAATTGCTTGGAACCAGGTAACTTATGATGACCTCTTATATAACAGGCCAAAGCAATCTAGCACAAATAATTGTATCTTCTCAAACCTTCTCAGCCTCCACCCAACCTGTTATTTTATTCGTGGCTTAGGCAGAAGCAGTGTTTATTGCTTAAATCATATTTTGATACAGTATTTTATTACTCTTGTTACATTATGCACCAACAACTTCTATTTTGAATTGCCAAGTAATGTTACCCTACTGCCCTTCCTTTTATTTACAGAGCGAGTGTTAAAACTAGTTTCTTTGTAAACCTAAGTATATACAGTACTCTACTATTACTTTTCAGCTGTAGTAGATCACTTAAGTTTAGGTGTTAACATATCTTACATACATCCTGCTCTTACATGAATCTGCCTGGTCTTTAAAAACAGCTTTCAGAGTCCTTTCTGTTCTGTGCCACATAAACTAGCATACCAGATAAGATCTTTTTGATCGGTGGTATCATTATTGTGCCATTCCCTCCTGAAGGGAATGGGACTTTGATTTTCCAGGAAATTTTAGAAAAGTGGTCTAGCTTTTAAGTCTGTTATTTGATTCGTTTGATTGATTCTGGCAATGTTGCATTTTAAAACATTAACAATGTTAAATTCAATGTTACTGGTTTTACTGGTTTTAATGCTGCAGTTTATTATGCAGAAACACCTGCGGCTAAGCGGACTGACTTGTCACTTATTGCGGGATTCAGGAACTATTTTTTATTTAGTTTTTTGCTTTTGTATGTGTAAACTGAACTAATACTGGAATTTTTATTGTTGTTTGATATTGTTACTTAGTGAATTTTGATGCTGTAATGATTATATTACAGCATCTTTGATTATTTCTTAGGATGTTCTAATCTAATGTTTTGTAATTGTAACTGATATTGGACATATACAGTAATACCTCATATAACATTAGTATCGAATAACACGAAAATCGCATAACATTAAGGAATCTGGGGGGAAGAATTGCATCAGATAACATTAAGATCCTATGGGATGCTTCAGATAACAACCGCTAAAGCCTGTGTGGTTACAATGTATCTCTATGGATCCCATAGAGGATCAGATAACACTAAAAATCATATAACACCAAGACTTGTGGAACCAGGTTTTAGTGTTATATGAGGTTTTACTGTATATACTGTATACGTAATATTTGTAATTTAGTATTTGATATCTGTAATTGCTCTTGTGCTTTGGTATGTACTATGTAATTGTAGCTGTTTCTTCTGTAAGCCGCCCAGAGTCGCTCTGCGAGTGGGGCGGCATATAAGTCGAAAATACAAATACAAAAAAAATACAAATCTTCCCATAAGCTACTTCAGTTATTATTCAAGAGAAGGGGAGATATGAGAAATGAAATAAATTATACAAACAACATTACTTTTTTCACCCCTTCCCTGAAAGTACAGTAATACCTCATATAACATTAGTATCGAATAACACTAAAATCGCATAACATTAAGGAATCTGGGGGGAAGAATTGCATCAAATAACATTAAGATCCTATGGGATGCTTCAGATAACAACCGCAAAAGCCTGTGTGGTTACAATGTATCTCTATGGATCCCATAGAGGATCAGATAACACTAAAAATCATATAACACCAAGACTTGTGGAACCAGGTTTTAGTGTTATATGAGGTTTTACTGTACCTGCTTTTGCAAAGCCACTCCAAAATGATTGGCTTCATATTCCCAATCAATCTGGTTCTGCTTTGAGGACTTGTTTTGGGGGTGAATATTGACTTTCTTCCTCTGAGCAATCATGACAAATGAAGCTAATTCAGAGTATGGAAGTCTATCTCAGAGAATAATGAGGAGCTATTGGCCCTTGAATCCATAGGAGTGCAGAAGCAGACAGCCCTGGCTCTTCGGCTTTGAAACAGAGATGAGCACTGGCTTTCAAGCAAGGGAAACCTTTACCTTTATAAACTATCCAGAGTACTGGAGTATCACTAAGTTAAGGTTTCACAACCTTTTCATGCTGAGGGCTGGCCACGCCCCCTTAGATAGCTGTGCGGGCCAGAGCTGTGATTCTCCCTGCTGCTTCCACTGTGTGTGTGTACGTTTTCAGTGCTTCTGGCATGTTTTCAATGTGCTTTCAGCACTTCTGGGGGTGGCAGCAGGATCTTCACTGTAGACCGGATTAATTGATACTGTGGGCCAGATGTGGCCCACGGGGCATAGGTTGCAAATCCATCCACGATGGCGAGTTCAAACATAAACACCTGGAACTAAGCTCTGCTTCTGCATACCTGCCCCATGCTGGCACTTCAGAGCTATACCTTCCAGTTCTACAACATACACCCACTCTTGTGGGGAGAACCGTCACTTGGGCTGCGACCATCACAACAACCTTTGTTAGGGCTACAAGAAAGGCCTTTGGAAGACAAATCCAATTCATTGTTTGAATTTATCCTCCGAATCAGGGATTCTCAACCTGTGGCCCATGGCACCATTTCATGTGGTCCCCCACTGCCTCCACCACACCAGGAAGTGCCATGGGGTGGAGGAAGGGCAATAAGGACATCCAGCCCCTGAAGCTGTCTGAGGGAGCATTACCTGGGCCCCAGCTTAAAAATGTTGACAACTCCTGGTCCAAATCCACACACACACACACACACCATTCCCTTCACCCTGCCAGGATGCAAAGTTCTTTTTATTCAGGAATGTCTGGCATCTGATAGCAGCAGAAGTGTTTTGAACAGATTAGTGCTATACTTCGATATCAAATTAATTTTGTTCAACTGCTTTTTAATTCAACAGTGATGTAATGCTATAATGTGTTTAATTGTGTTTTAATTCTCGAACTTTTTTCCTCTGTTTTTATTGGTATCTGTTCCTAATCTTGAAAGCAATGGGCTATAAATCAAATCAACATGTATAAGGAAGTCAATAAATAAAGTGCCTGTGGGAATTGAGAAATGGAGTGTCAAAGCCCTGCCTCCCCTGTTTGAGTACCTTCCTGTCACCGTGAAGGTTCCAGTTAGTTCTCATGGGCACTGAAATGCATCCTTTCTATGTGTGTTTATCCAGTATATACAGTATTTATATGCACTTTAGAAGCTTTCACTACATTTCATGGTATATATCTTGGTTTCATCATAAATCCAAATGGAGAGTCCAGTAAAGAAAACTGTCTTCTCCTTCGTGTTGTTTGGGGATGCACACTGATGGGTTCTGCGCCTGCGCTGAATCCTGAGCGGAGCTGGAAAGCTGATTGGATAAAGAGTTTTGAATGTGGGACCGCCCACCATGCCCAACCCCTTTAGGCGCCATTTCGCGCTTTCCCCTCAGTTTGCTTTTTTCCGCTGCGCAAGCAGGAGCCTGGAAAAAAAGCTGTGAGTACTTTAACTGAGATTGTCTCAGAATCTTCCAATTTTTTCTAACCTACAATTTTTCTCGGACCAGGGGACTTGATCCCTTGGTCCTCATGTGGCTGGGGCTCGCCCTCAGCCGCCGGTAAAAAAAAAAAAAACAAGAGAAGGAAACCGTTCTTTCCTGCAATCTCGTGCCGGGGCCTCCCGGCCGGGATAATTTTTTCTCTTCGGCCATCTACCTCGGTGGATGGCCTCAGCGGCAGCGTTCAAGCAGTGTCCGTCAGGCAAGAGAAAGTTCCCTAGTTCGGACGGACACGTGCGCTGCCTCCGCTGCCTCGGGGAGAGCCACCAGGTCCAGACCTGCGAGGTGTGTAGAGGCTTCTCGAAGGCCGCTATCAAGAACTGCCAGTACCGCCTCCAAGCCTACCTCATGGAGGCCGCACTCGCACCACCGCCTCCCCCAGCTCCAGAGCAGGCCGCTGCCTAAATGTCTGCTCCTTCGACCTCCGCTCCTTCTTCACGGCCGTCGGCCTCCGAACTGTTTAAACGGAAGAAGGAGCAGGAGAAGAAGAAAAAAGATAAGAAAGAGAAGAAGAAGCGTCGTAGCTCTTCGTCTTCTCTCCCACCGACCCCGGGACCGGCTCACCCCTCGCCGCCACGCTCCCTAGCATCCGCCCCGGTTGCAGCCCCACCTACGCCGGGCAGGATGCCGGTCGATGCCCGGGAAACCACCACACCGGAGAGGGCCCCCAGCCCTCCGCCGTCGCCAGAGGCCCTTCCACCTCCACCGCCGCGACAATCTACCTCTCTTCGCGGCCATTCCGTGGCTCCTGGTCTGGCTTCCGAAGCGCCACCCAGTTGAGCCTCATCGCCCCGTTTATCGAGGCGATGGTGCGGAAGCTGCATGCCGAGCTCCAAGGCCCTCGACCGACACCATCCGTGTTCGTGGAGCACCCTCTGCCTCCCGAACCAGCCACGGAGGCACCACCGCTCCGTGACGAGGGTCCGGCACCGAAGAGGCAACGAGTGGAACAGGCGCGGTCGGAGGCCTCTCTCCCTCCGTACCAGCTGCCTTTGCCAGGGAGCGATCCGAGATCCGCCAGGCCGTACTGGTCGGACTCGGACCCCGAGGCCTACCTGCCACCGCCCAGCGTCTCGGAGCGGTCAGGAGGCTCCGACGACTCGTCGGACCAGGAGGAGGAGGATCGGCCACCACCGGTTGCGGTTGACAAATCCCCGGACGATAACATCGGCTCCGTCCATGGCTCCCAACCGGAGGACCAGAAAACGTACACGGCCCTCATCACCCGCCTCGGATCCACGCTGGGGATCCGGGCGGAGGCTCCCCTGGACGAATGCGAAGATGTCGTCTGCGGCATGGCCGACCGGAAGGAGCTAGTCCCCGTCCGTCTGGGACTACTCCCGAAGATCGCCAAGGCGGCCAAGGAGGTCTGGAAGAGACCCGTCTCTTCCCATTCGGTGTCCAACAGGGTGGACTCCATGTACAGACTGCTGGACGACTCCAACTTCTTACACGTCCACCCGGCGCCGAACTCCAGAGTGGTGAAAGGCTCCCAACACCGGACACCGATTAGTAGCACCCCCGTTCCGTCGACCCAAGAAGGGAAGAAGCTGGACGCACTGGGCAGGAGGGTCTACGCCAATGCCTCCTTGTCCTTCCGTGCGTCCAACTACGCGACGGCCATGGGGGGCTACCAGTGCCGACTGTGGGAACAGGCGGAGTCCTTCAAGTCGCTGCTACCACCGGACAAGCGAGCGGACTTCGAGCGGGTCTGCATGGAGGGAAACCAACTCGCTCTCCAGCAGATCCGTACGGGCCGCCACGTCACGGAGTCGGAGGCGAAGAACCTGGCCTCCGCCATCCAGCTTCGTCGCCACGCCTGGCTCCGCTCCGCTGACCTGCAAGACGACGTCAAGCGGCTGGTGGAAGAGCTCCCTTTCGACGGTGAGGGCCTCTTCGCCAAGGAGACCGACACCTCCTTGGGAGAGCTGAAGGGGGACTACGCCACCATCAAACAGCTCTGCCCTCCACGCCGTGGGTCCAACCGTTACCAGCAGGACCAACCGTCGACGTCCCAGGCGGGTCCGTCCTACCAACCTCGCCCACCACAGAGGCAAGGCTACTACTCCCGGTACCAGCCCTACCGACCACGACCACAACCCAGCCGTCCACGCTACCAGCAGCGTCACCAGACTGGTAAACGCACGGAACGGAAGGGCAAACAACGTGTTTGACTCTTCCGTGACCGAGACTCTACCCTACCGTCCCCTCGCCAACTACCTATCGGCCTGGTCTGCCATCACCACAGACCGATGGGTTTTAACCATCTTAGACTCTGGCTACGCGATCGAGTTCAGGAAATGCCCTACTGTCGGACGGGTCCGCGTCACCGATCCGTCCCCACCACTCCAGGAAGAACTATCAGCTCTCCTAGAGAAGGGCGCCATAGAGCCGGTTGCAGCGTCGGAGTCTCACGAAGGGTTCTTCTCCCGCTACTTCCTCGTGGACAAAAAAGACGGGGGGGCACGTCCAATCCTGGACCTCCGTCTCCTCAACAAGCACATCGACGCGAGGAAGTTCCGGATGGTGACTCTTCACTCCATCCTCCCACTGATCAACCACGGGGACTGGTTCACCGTCATCGACCTGAAGGATGCCTACTTCCACGTATCCATCAGAAGGGAACACCGCCGATTCCTACGCTTCCAGATCGGCGGCGACATCTACCAGTACACCTGCCTACCCTTCGGCCTCTCCACCGCTCCGAGGGTATTCACGGCTGCAAGGCGTCCAAGTGTTCCCGTACATAGACGACTGGTTGGTCTGCTCCCCAACCCAACAGAAAGCCAAGGACAATGTTGCCCATTGCCTGGCCCTTATGCAGAGTCTCGGTCTACGGGTCAACTACAAGAAGTCTCAGTTGACCCCCACTCAACGAATAGACTACATCGGAGCCGTATTGGACTCTCTGGCTCTAAGAGCCTACGCTCCCCCCAAACGTCTCCTCGACATCCGCACGGTAGTGGCTCGGATCCAAGGCAGTCGTCGCATCCATGCGAGGGACGTTCTCCGCTTACTAGGACTCATGGCGTCGACCACAGCAGTGATCTCGCACGCCAAGCTCAAAATGCGGTTGCTCCAGTCGTGGCTCCTAGCCTCCTTCGACAGCACCCAGGACAACTTCGGGAAGTGGCTCACACCGACTCCCGAACTGCGGGACCAGCTGAACTGGTGGACAACGGACCGCAATGTGACCGCCGGGAAGCTCCCCGCGGCATCCGTCCAGGTCACCACCGACGCGAGCACACACGGATGGGGTGCGTGCTGCCTCGGGTTACGGGTCCACGGTATCTGGACGCCCGCGGAAGCCGACCACCACATCAACTTCCTCGAGCTGTTAGCGGTATGGAAGGCGATGAGGTCCTTCAGACTGTCACTAGCAGGCCGCGTGGTGCAGATTGCTTCGGACAACACCACGACCCTAGCCTACCTCAACCGGCAAGGAGGGACCAAGTCCCTCTCCCTCCTTCACCTGACGGTCCAGATCTGGGAGTGGTGCCTGAAGGTACATGTGTTCCCCATAGGTGTCCACATCCAGGGCACGCTGAACTTAGAGGCGGACTCCCTGAGCCGCAAAGGGACAGCGATGCACGAATGGGAACTGGACGGATCGGTGTTCGACCGCCTGTGCCGACGGTGGGGCACACCGAGCCTAGACGTGTTCGCGACACAGATCAACACCAAGTGCCGCCGTTACTGCTCCCGGGCGGGGATGGGCCACGGATCGGAGGGCGATGCCTTCATGGTGCCGTGGCACCAGGAACTGCTGTACATGTTTCCTCCGATCCCTCTCATCCAACGGGTCCTGGTACGGATCCGTGCGGAGAATGCCTGGGCGATCCTGATTGCCCCGTCCTGGCCGCGCCAGCTGTGGTTCCCGCTACTCCAAACCCTGGCTTGCGACCGCCTCCGCCTACCCACCGATCCGAACCTCCTCCGCATGGAGGACGGTCGGATCCTCCACTCGGATCTGCCGAGCCTACACCTGACGGCCTGGCTTATCCGCCCGACATAACGCGGATCCTTGAACTTTCAAGGAAACCTTCCACGCGAAAGTCCTATGATGCCAAGTACCGTCGCTTCATAGACTTTCTAGCATCCAGTGACCGTACCGTGGACTCGGCATCCCTGCAGGACGTCATGTCCTACCTCCTGCACCTGGCCGAGTCAGGATCTGCACACTCATCCTTAAAGGTCCACTTGGCTGCGGTGGTAGCCAAGGCCCCACCCTCATCAGTATTGTCCTCCGCTTTCAGAGACAAGACTGTTAAAAGATTCCTCCAGGGACTGCGTAATGCCTACCCTCCAGTAAAGATACCACCTCCTCAGTGGTCCCTCACTGCTGTGCTCACCGCGCTCACGAAGGCACCCTTTGAGCCCATGGCTACAGTGGACATTAAGTTTGTTTCTTACAAAACTGCCTTCCTCGTAGCCATCACCTCTGCCCGGAGGGCAGGAGAACTGGCAGCCCTGCGGTCTGACCCCCCTTTTCTCAAGTTCTACCCCGATAGGGTAGTATTGCACCCGGACCTGGCTTTTCTGCCCAAAGTCCTGACTGAATTCCACCTGGCCCAGTCCATCACGCTTCCAGCATTCTTCCTGAATCCTTTGTCTGCACAAGAGAGAGTGTGGCATTCGCTGGATGTCAGGAGGGCCTTGCTGTTCTACACACAAAGGACTGTGTCCTTCAGGAGAGCCAAGCAACTGTTTGTGGCCTATGGTGGCAAGTCCAAGGGACACTCTCTGTCTGCCCAGAGACTTTCCAAATGGATCTCAAGCACCATCTACCTGGCTTATGAGATGTCATCTCTGCCACCCCCGCCTCATGTCCGGGCTCACTCCACCAGGACATTGGCTTCCTCCACTGCGTTCCTCGAAGGCATCCCGATGGAGGACATCTGCAAGGCCGCTACTTGGTCCAGATCCTCCACCTTCATCACCCACTACCGGGTTGACACAAGGTCTGCTTCCGATGTCAGACGAGGCAGATCCATCCTGACGGCTGGTCTCCGATCCTCTTCGCTGATGACCGCCCATCCACGATGCCATCGCGCTCTCCTACATCTCAGGACGCCGGCTGCCCACCATCCAAGTAAGTGAGCTTGCTAGTCACCCATCAGTGTGCATCCCCAAACAACACGAAGGAGAAGGACAGGTTTCACTTACCAGTAACTGTCGTTCTCCGAATATGTTGTTTGGGGATTCACACAACCCAACCCTGCCTCCCCTCAGGGCTGCCGGCCTGAGATGGCCTTATGCTTAGCGGGCAGCTGTAATATCAAACTGAGGGGAAAGCGCGAAATGGCGCCTAAAGGGGTTGGGCATGGTGGGCGGTCCCACATTCAAAACTCTTTATCCAATCAGCTTTCCAGCTCCGCTCAGGATTCAGCGCAGGCGCAGAACCCATCAGTGTGAATCCCCAAACAACATACTCGGAGAACGACAGTTACTGGTAAGTGAAACCTGTCCTTATTGAGGCAGTACCATATTTTTCACACTGACTGGCAACAGCTTTCTAGGATTCAGGATTTGTCCTTATGTTAGGAATCTTCTGTATATAAAGAACTTTTTTTCTTAGTGAGTTATGACCCAGCTAATTGTGTCTTAGCTCACTGACAAAACAGGTACAGTAATTTCTACACCGAATTTTCCAGTCCTCTCTCTACCTGTACCCAGATAGATGATCTAACACAGTGTTTCCTGACCTTTGGTTTTTGGACTTCAATTCCCAGAAGCCTAAGTCAATTCCCCAAAGCACTGATCAACCAATGTACTAACTTAGGCTGCTGGAAATTGAAGTGACCGTGGGAACCATTGATCTAATGTTTTAGCAGTATGAGGTTTGAAGGGCTCTAAAAGGTTACATTTTATGCAGCATTATGAGTTGAAAGAGCTTGAAAAGTTTGGGAACCACCCAGTCTTCAGAGTTGGGTGGCAATATAAATCAGAAAAATAAATAAAATAAACCCCTGCTCTAGAAGAAGGAAATGGTAAATCATTTCTATGTACTCTATCCTGAAAACTCTGGTGTGAGTCACCGTAAGTTGAAATCAACCTGGTGGCACACAGTTATTCTGTCCAGAGCACCTAACCTGCCAGGTAACATGCTTAGTTGGGCTGCACTGAAATTGTGCTGCCATTGAAACAACACTCTTCATATTTTCTGGCTTTAAAGGAACTTGTCAAGTGAAATTCAGTGTTTCTAACAGTGTGAATTCCTTGGGAATTTGATTTTGGGGTGGCCGCTCCTCTCCCACCACAAGAAATCATACTTTTGTTTGAATAGAAACTAATATGGAACAGATTTTAACACTGTGGCTAATTCCTTCCAATTGAACCAGTGTTGGCAATTATGAAATAGGCTAGACATTGGCAAGAGCTTAAACAGTAATTACAGGCTTCCTAAATCTACAGAGTATAAATAATTACAGGTTTAAAAGTGTTATTGTGAGCTGTAATTTATACCAACATTTTATCTTGATCTTCTGAAGCTGTAAAGCAGAAATCCTTTCAGGCCTAGCACAAATATTTACAAGCAACAGACTTCTGCATGTAATAGATGTAGGGTACTGTAGAAGGGAGATTTCTCACGTTCTCCCCATTGACTGGAAGTCTGTCTAAACATTTGTCACTTTCAGTTCTACTAGATAGTGATGGCCAATGTTGGCACTCCTAGTGTTTTTGGACTTCAATTCTCAGAAGCCTAAGCCAGCACTCCTGCTGATCAGGGTTTCTGGGAACTGAAGTTCAAGAACATCTGGAGTGCCAAGGTTCACCATCACTGTACTAGAAGCATTACAGGCACACTTAAAGGTCTAATGAATGGCTTGATAGTTGGCATTTTCAGATTATCATGATAAAATATAAATCCTGTAGAACTGAAGGATAATGGTGGATGGCAAACTTATTGGCTACTTCTTAACAGGAGCACTTGAAGCCTTGATGAAACTTCCAGTGACGTTAGCAAGTACAGGTATGGTGTAATAACTGGCATGGCTTGTTGTGAATAATTCCTGATCTAGTCACCTTTGGTGAATCAGTTCAAGCTGTCAGGGAAATTTTGCATATGATAAAATAAGCCCCCCCCCCCTTCTTTCTTTTTCTCTCTTGCTCTTTGTTGTCTATCATGTCATCACTGTTACACAAATGACTAACATTGGTATATGCAGGCAGACATAATAAAAACTTTGTTTTGTTGGGTTAGTAAATTCATAAAGCTTGATCTGCTGGCCTGGCTCAGCTGCGTCTCTATCAACAGCCTCTCTTGGAAACAGAGTGGGAGCTCTTTAAAAATCATTTTAATCCCGTAGTGTACACAACAAGGATGGGCAATCTTGTCCCCAAATGAATTGAAAATCTAGACTCCATGTTTTAAAGGAAGAAGTTTGAGCAGTGTACTACATTAGTAATCTGCCTAATTTGAATGCTGGAAAATGATTCATCCAGTTCAGGTACAGTAGTTGGTAGATTATATTACTATTTATTAATCAAAATGCAATGCATAAGTATTGTGTACTGTTTGAAAAAACCAATTTCATGGAATAGTTGTCACTGCCTAGAAAAATTTGGATAAGAAGGAATCATTTGAGGAAAAAGAACATAAGAATTTCTTTCAGAGTCTGTGAAACATATTGAATGTGTATACATTGAAGATAGTTGCCTTCCATTTCTTACGTCCTATGTGAGTAAATTGACAATATGATAAAGTAAATGTTTTGATAAGGAAATAATATTAATATTTAGGCAATGACAAGTCAATTGTCATTCTTGTCCGGATAACTAAAACTGCCTCGTCTGCATCATCCATGCACCAAGCTTTTATGGAATATACTGTGAGGACATTTCCCCATGTCAGTGGAAGTGTCTCTTCTGGATGTCTGCTAAAGCACAAGTCTAAATTCTTTCTGGAGAAACCCTACGATTCTTTTCTCTTCGGGTTGATGCTTAACACACAACACAGTTAAGCAAATGTGTGGGGCATATTTAATGATGTTTTTCCCTTATATGATTTTCTTTTTATTGTGTTATTCTTCCTGTTTTCATGGGAAGAGTGGGATACAAGTGGAACTAAATAAATCTTACTTTAGTTTAGGGCAGTGGTGGCGAACCTATGGCACACATGCCAGAGATGGCACTCGAAGCCCTCTCTCTGGGCACCTGTGCAGTCACCCCAGCAGCCCAATTGGAGCGTATCCTTCCTCCCCCAGCACAGAGTTCACCCCACCCCTCTCCCCTGCAGCCCAATGGGAGTGTTCACGTCCACCACTGTTGCTGTGTTGGCACTTTGCAATAATTAAGGGTTTTTTTGGGTTGCAGTTTGGGCACTCGGTCTCTAAAAGGTTCACCATCACTGGTTTAGGGGATAGATTAAGATCTGGTAGAATTATTACCTTTAAGAAGAAAGCAAATCTCAATTGCTTTTAGGCCATTATTGATTAAATAGAAAGCCATTACGTTGTAGGAAATACATTCAATATTTCACAACAATGAAAAGCTAGTAAAGTGCTTCCTTATTGAGACACTGGTATTTTAAGCATGTAGCTTGCAACTCAATTAGCTGTATTTGTGTAACATGGTTTAGGCTTCTGTTTCCCGGTGTACTCAGGTTGTTTTTAAAGTTCAAGTGTGTGTGTGTGTGTGAGAGAGAGAGAGAGAGAGAGAGAGAGAATGAAGTCTTGGTATGCAGTGTATAAATAATCTCAGGGAGTATGTTACATGAAGCTGGAATCACTTGAAGATAAAGGACATTTCTGCTCTCTTTGTAGAGAATCCCCCCCTCCCAGTTAATTAGAAGTCCCCCTGGAAATGGGTATGTCCTGGTATGTTGGTTTTCACTTGGTGACCCCAAGGTTTATTTTATTGCTTTTGAAATGAAGTTCTGCTTAAATGCTTTTAAATGGATCTCTTTCATTTATTCTTCTCTCTTTTCCTGTGAGTACAATGGCAGGCCTTGGAAGTAGAATTACCCTGTACTGTACAGTGAACCACTGCTTTAAGGAATTAATCCTATCTCTGTAGGGTTTTCCTTATAGCGGTTTTTTCCTTAAAACGGTTTCCCATGGGAATGCATGGGGGGGGGGAAAACCTATTCTGTAAAGCGATTTTATTGATTTTTCCCCCTTGTAGCGGACCGTCATTTCCTAGATTTCTTTCCTTGAAGCGAATTTTCCTGTAGGCGGACCTTCCTTAAACCACTGATCTGGTTCCGCAAGTCACTTTCTGGCCCTGAGCTCTTTAATTTCATCCTCCTCGGCCCCAGGCCGGGATGGATGAAGCTGATGCCTTTCATCAAGAGGGATTCAAGTGGGATTTAATCCACTTGGGGACCACCACCCTTCCCTGTGGATTTCGGCACCCAAGGCCATTAGTCCCCAGGGTGGTCAGGTTAGTTTACTGCTGACACAATCTTCATTTTGACATGTTAGAAAAGAAATAAAACAAACCAAAAGTAAAAAAAGAAGAAGACAAAAATATTGTGGCACCTTAAAGGCTAACTGCTATATTTTAATGTAAGAGTTTGTGGTTCAAGTTCATTTCCTCAGATATTTTAAAAATATGCTAAAATTTAGCTCCTCACCTAAGGTTTTTTTGACCCAGTGGCCATAGTATGATTTTGACCAAATTTCAGATTTCTGTACATGGCTTTATTTTGTGGCTAAGACACTGACTAGGAGGCGGAAGGTCAGCAGTTCAATTCCCGAGTACTGCAGGATGGAATGAGCTTCCATCTCTGTCCCAGCTCCTGCCAACCTAGCAGTTCGAAAGCAAGAAATTGCAAGTAGATAAATAGGTACTGCTTTGGCAGGAAAGGTAGCAGTATTCTGTGTGCTCCAGTGTCTAGTCGTGCTGTCTCCTAGACTTTGGGTAGAAACAGGTAGTGCTTTATGTCTCACAAACTGGCAGATGTGAATGCACAGAAATAAAGCATGTAAAGCAAGAAAAAAAAACTAATATTTAAAAGTTCTCAAAATTCTGTTTCTTGTAACTCACAAACATAAGTGTACTTTATTTCCCTTATAAATGGATGACAGTTCAGTTTCAAAAGAGACAATTGGTATCACTGCCACAATAATTAATATGTCATAGTGCTATAAACATTCATTCTCTGAAGCATGCAAAATATTATAGACTCAAGAACACTTTTTAAAGAAGGAAGTCCCTGTCCAAGCCTCTTTTTCATTTTTATTAGGAAAGTTACTTATATTATTATTATTACTTGTCAGAGCTTTTTACTTGAGAGGATTTTAGTTGAATTGCTTTTTCAGTACTATAACTATTCTACTCATTGATCTTAATTATTTTTTTCCCATTCCTTTATTTTATTTTTGGCTTAAGGCAACCTAGTTAAGAAACAAAAGCAGTTTTCTTTGCAAACATCTAGTTTGTCCAGTCACAAAGGGTTCTATGTAATGGATTTTTTAGCAACGTTAAATTGGATTTTGAAGAGTCAGCTGATTCCAACAGCCTTTGAGTACAAATAAGAAAACTTGATCTGATTATTGTTTCAGTACTTGGTGATGGGTTTATGTAATCGTTAATCTTGGCACTTCTTTATCTAAAGCAGATTACAAGGCCACTGTCATTTTGGAAATAGGCATTAAACAGATTTAGTTAGTGTTAAATAAGTTAACTTTCCAAGAAAGTTAGAGATGCAACACAAACTTGCCTCCTGTTGCAATAGCAGTTATTGAAAGTTTTTCAAAATATAGCTACACATTCCTCTTGAAAAGTCTTTTTTTTTAAACTTGGTCTATCAGCTAATTTAACACCCATATCAGCTATGCTTACTTTTGAAAATTACTGAAACTTAAACATCGGTAGTGTTTTCTAATATACAGTAATTGAAATATAAGAATTGATTGATTTCCATTTGTCTTTAAATGAGGTATTGTATTTTTGTCATTTTTGTTCATCCGCAGTCGAGTCCGACCCTTTGTGACTCCATGGACCACAGTATACCAGGCTCCTCTGTCATCTGCCATCCTCCGGATCTTGTGTCTATGGTCACTGCGTCAACGATGCCATCTCATCCTCTGCCACCCCCTTCTTTTTTTGCCTTCAATCTTTCCTAGCATCAGGGCCTTCTCAGTGAGTCCTCTCTTCTCATTTGGTGGCCAAAGTACTTGAACTTCAGCTTCAATATCTGCCCTTCTAAGGAGTAGTCAGGGTTGATCTCCTTACAGTCCAGGGGACTCTCAAGAATCTTCTCCAGCACCACAGTTCAAAGGAATCTTTGCTTCTGAGGTCATCCTTCCTTATGGTCCAGCTCTTACAGCCATACATTACTATTGGGAAGACCATTGCTTTGACTATGCTGACTTTTGTTGACAGAGTGGTGTCTCTACTTTTTATTATGCTGCCTAGGTTTCTCATAGCTTCCCAAGGAGTAAGTGTCTTTTTATTTCATGACTGATCTTAGATCCCAAGGAAAAAAAGTCTGCCACTGCTTCAATTTCTTCCCCTTCTATTTGCCAAGGAGTGAAGGAGCGAGATGCCATGATCTTGGGTTTTTTGATGTTGAGTTTCAAGCCAGTTTTTGCACTCTCCTCTTTCACCTCGTCAAAAGGCTCTTTAGATCTTCTTCACTTTCTGCCATTAGGGTGGTGTCATTTGCTTATTTCAGGTAGTTGATATTTCTCTCTGCAATCTTAATTCTGGTCTTTGAGTCATCAAGCCTTGCATTATGCATGATGTGCACTACATATAAATTAAATAAGCCGGGTGACAATATATAGCAGGGGTTCCCTACCTTCTTATGTTGTGGGCCTGACCATGCCCCCGGACAACTGAGTGGAAGTAAATGAGCCCGCTTCCGCGTTTATGACAGCCACTGACACATTTACAGCTAATGTGAACACGTCTGCTCCCACTTCCGGGAGCCTGGATGGAATGGTGCTGCGGGCTAGGTTTGGCCCATGGGCTGTAGGTTTGGGAACCTGACATATAGCCTTGTCATACTTCTTTTTCTATTCTGAGCCAATCAGTTGTTTCATATCCGGTCCTAACCATCACTTCTTGACCAGCATATCAGTTTCTCAGAAGAGAGGTGAGGTGGTCTGGTCCCAAGATGTCAGTACTTACCCTTGCCAGCTCATGTTTGACCATGTCCAGCTTATCTTGATTCATAGATCTTAAATTCCATGTCCTTTTGCAATATTGTTCTTTACAGCATCAGACTTTCCTTTCATTGTCAGACACATCCACAGCTGAGTGTCCTTTCGGCTTTGGCTCAGCCACTTCACTCTTTCTGCAGGTACTTGTATTTGCCCCCCGCTCTTCCCAGTAGCATACTGGATACCTTCAGACCTGAGGGGCTCATCTTCCACTGCCATATCATGAAGCCTGTTGATACTGTCGATTGGTTTTTCTTGGTAAGGATACTGGAGTGGGTTGCCAGTTCCTATGGATCATGTTTAGTCTGTTAGATTTTTCTGTTGCAGAGCACTAAATAGGAAATAAATCCCATTTAGACTACATTCTGATAGGATATTTCTCAGCTGTGATTAAGAGAGTTGCCACTGGAACACCTCACTTTCAGATATCTATAAATATCCAGACTATGCTTATTTGGGAAGTAACTCATGCTTTGCTACTGGTAGATGTTCATGGTTCATTAGAAGTTCTTTTTGTTTACAAGCTGACTTGTACAGTCTTTTGTTTAGCCACTTAAGAGTTGATCATATTGAAGATGCCATGCTTGTTCCCTTTAGTTGGACATTCATAATGCCAGGAGCACAACTTTACAGGCTGTAAACTGCAGTTAGTTTAGAACTAACAAAAAACCCTTCTGAGGGTAAGAGGTGCTTTTACCTCTGATAGTAGTAGGGGTTAAATATTCCTTTTGCCCAACTCTTGGAATATTACAGTTTCAGTCATTAAAGTATGAGAGTAGATGAAATTTAAAATAATATCTTCTCCTTTTCTTTTTATTGCATCCATATTTTAGCATTTATATCTTCAGGAATTCTCAAAACCGAACGGTTTATATTTTTTCTTTTAAATTGTAAGCTTAAAATTCTTACTTGCGATTGTGAAGTCATGTCTTTAAGCTGTTGAGAGTTAAACAGTCACTGAAATGTTTTAAAGCAGGGTATGGTGTGAATTGTTGGGTTGGGAGGGCAGATGATGTGCTGCCAGAGCTTGGCTTTTGTAGAATTCAGGGGAAGGTGAAGCAAGGCAATGCTGGGGGCAAAGCTAAACCAGAAGGGGTCTTTTGCAACCCACAGCAGGAAGTGTAGGATTTCCTAGAAGTTTCCTCCTTTCCTTACAAGAGAGTGGATACATGTCTGCAGATACTGAATTCTCTTGGACAACCTTCTGATTGTATATTCCAGGGCCATACAAGGCCCCTAGAACCGGAAGAAATCCCAAAAAATCACTGTTAATAACTCATTCTCAAATTGCTCCCCTTAAAAAACCAAACTGGCCCCTACACTGTCCATGTTCTCAGAATGTTTCTGGTCTTGTCTTAGTGACTGCACTTCTTTGCCATATTGCCTTGTCTGCCATCCTGCTGGTCTCCCTATTTTCCTGCTGCTTCTTTCCATTCTGGTTCCAGCTTTTGGATCAGGGGCTTTGGTTTATCTTTGACTGCTGCAAATACACTCTGCGTTCATCTCTTCTTCTTTTATATCACTAGGGCTTCCAACACACTGGTCCATCTCACACCAGCCCCAATTCTGCCTTGCACCTTCTGTTCTTTTTTGACAATTTACCCAAACATTAGGCAACCCAAGTGATTGTTTAGGACAGCAACTAATTTTGCTTGTGGGTGAGTGATGTTGGAGACACAGTTTCATGTATGCTAGTCTCTCTCTCATCAGGCATATTGGAACATACCCTGCTGCAAAGCTGGAAATACTGTATTCTGCTTTCAGGTGGGAAGCATACATCAAGTAAAATATGTGCAATCCAGAAATTGGTGGCCTTCAAACAAGAGTACTGGACAATGATTTTAAGGATTTTTCTTTTCCATTGTTGACTCTGTTGACTGTAGTGACATCTAATGGTCATGACTAAAAAAATTTTAAAGGCAGAATAGAAATGGTTTTAATGAGAATATAGAACATAAAATCCCTTCAAAATTGGCTTTGATCTAAAGAAATCAGTAAGCCAGTAACCAATTGTTCTTCTGTAAGAATCTTCCTGGCATCAACCTCTGTCATAAAAGTTTCCACAAGCAGTTTAACACATTATAGCACTGGAGGTATTGGTCCTGTTGAGTGATGCCCTAAGCTCTGCCAATGTTTATATTTCATCATTTGAAATACTTTGGTAATACTGTATATACCTCTTGCTATTATGAATGGCAAACAACAACAACAAAATTATCATCAATAATATGTATACTTGTCACTAGAGCTTTAGTCTTTCAGGAGCTGATTGAACCAACATTTGCTTTTTCTTGACATGTGCATTGTCCTCTGAAAGTTCCTTCTATTCCTAGTGCACAATATTGGGTCAGCCATATCAACTTCCTCTTGAGAATAACACTTTGGCATGAGAGAAAGTACTTCTTCAGTGTTACCAGATATGCGTTACCACTAGCAAAAGATTATTTAGTACTATATTTCATACTGAACAAACCAACTGCTACTCATGCTTTACATTTTAATAGCTTGACCCTAAGATACCGAAGTTCTCCTGTATATACCTGTCCAAAATTTAGATCTTTTCAGTGTCCCAGACCAGACATCAAGCCCATCCATCAGTGTTCTGAATATGTAGTCTACTAGATCTCTATAAATTTTGCACTTTGACAAGATAAAGCTTGTAGTAGAAGCTGCTTTTGACTTTGTAAGTAATTCACCATATATGCACACATGCGTATGCATGCACATTCTCTCTCTCAGAATCTGGCATTTAAGAACTGATCAAAACCAAAATGTGGTTGTAAGCCTCTGATGATTTAGGTGAATAATACTTAATAACAGTATCATGAATTACTTTAGGGTGCAAAGGAGAGTAAATTGTTTAGGCAATGGAGCTGAAAATGCACTGGGATTAGACTGTTACATAGTGAAATGATTCCTTTTTTATTTCCGCTGGTTGCATTGCTTCAGATACTCAATTATGTGTGACTTTGTTGTTTGTGCTACATATACGAGTGTCACTGACTATGAATGAGTATATGTATGATCAATAAACATAGGAGCAACAGCACTTGAAACGCAAGCAATTTGCTTTTTTGCTAGATTTTACACTTTCCTCCTTTATAAGAGATGTGTTTATATTAGTGATCTCATGGCTTTAGGCTTATTAATAAAGCAGTGTCTAAACTGTGGAAATGTGTAGTTCTTGGGTTACTGGACACATTTTCCCCCAAGTGACTGACAGCTTTCTCCCTTATTCCTTTCTCCGTTGCTTGTTAATTGGCAATGTGCTCTCTCATAAGGTCATTCGTCAGGATACATTTTGGGCCCTATATTGTGGCAAAATGTGGCCTTTATTCTAGCTTTTCCCCTTCCAGAGCCAGTTTTAGTTTACTCTCATTGTCATCATTTGTACCTTGACCTATGAGTCCTGCTCCAATCTGGAAAATCAAAACTTTATATAAAGAACAATGTGATGGATTTTAATGGATCGTGAAGTTAACAGCTAAGGCCCCTTCAGATGTTGTTGGACTGAAATCCCCATCAGCCCTAGATCATGAGAGAACCACAGTTGTGCGCCCATGAAATAGATCAGTTTGTGTTCTGGTAATCAGTTCTCATTACAGTACAGCTCTTTCTAATGCAGCCAGTGAATGTTATATAACAATTTGCATAATGCTTCCATTTAACCATAGGATTAACTGAAATTGTACATCACGTTAGGTGCACAGTTGAAGTGCATGATTAAGAGCTTGGCAGAACTGGAGCCAAGTCTTCCAGCCCTTTATGGCCACTCCCTTCTTTTCAACTGGCCACTGACCAAACCTATTGAGTGTTTGCTCATGAACCCACCTGGGGCTCTTGCTGAACAAAAAAATGAAAATTATAACACTATAAATTAAATCTCTCTTAAGACAGGATTCTAGAACTTAGGAATGTATGAATGGATTTGTTCATCTTGGGGCTGACAGGTTGCCATAGCTGGGTAGTCCAATGCCAGCAATCTCTTTCTTCTGTACTCCAAACTAATGAAGAGCCGCCGCCCCCCCCCCCCCATATTAGGTATTGACACTGCGGGTAATGACTTACTGTTCCTTCAAGCAGCCAGAGAAGTTGAAAAAAAAATGCCTGCTTTTCCCCTGCAGTTTAGACATTGCCTGAATGAGTCTTTGAGGTTCTGAGGGTTTTTCTGAAATGTCATCGTGATGGAAATAAAATTTGTAGCAATGCCTTCATAAATGTATATTTAAATGGGTGACTCAAAATCAGACTTTATTTTGCCTTCCCAGGATTAAACTATAATTTAGGCTAATTTTTAAATTCATATGTAATCTGGAAAATATCAGTGTTTGTGTGAGAACAAACCTAATGACTAAGCAGAGCTATTTCTGCATGCTATATTCACATTTGGAGGAGACTGGGTTGGTGGGTTAGGTGTATAAATCCTACACAAAAAAATTGTGAAAAACTGTAACTCTATGTAGTTTTATCTATTGTTGTGCCTTCCCCCATAACAGCAGAGAGTACACTTCTTACAGTGGCTTTTTTTTTTGTTTGCACATGAGTAAGATCACAGCAAGTGGTTATTAGCATGCCAGAAAGAGATAAGTAGGAAATACCCTGATTCACCCCTGTTTGAAATAAATGAGTGGAGGGAATAGCATACCTTGCAGACAGTTTTAGATTCATCAGACTAGAGAAAGAACACATTTGCTCTTGAAGAGAGAAACAGGAAGTGGAGATCCACGTGACAGGACATTTGTTCTTACTAGATGACCTGGGTCAACTAGCAAAGTGGAGCTAAAGAGGGGGCCCACGGAAGATACCTGCCACAACTGCTGATGACAGTGGCAAGGCATGGTTATTTCAGCCAAGATACAGGCTGTCAGAAATGTAGGGTCCAACCAAGAATAGAAGTAGATGGTTGAAGCCACACAATGTTCCCTCTTCTTAACCCTTCTGATCTGTTATGCTAGTGGTAGCAATGTGGTTATGTGGCTAAGGGAAGCCACAGCCTAGGCACAGGAGATGGTTTTGAGGAAAGGAAGATGCCCTTCAAGTTTGTATTTTTATTAGGGTTAGGGTCTGCTTCTTCTAGTTTATCCAGTACTGTTGCTGCCTTTTTAGGTGTCTAACTTTATAGGAATTTAACCTCGATTTCTTTTTGTATCTTGTGCCGATCTATTAGCTTTTATGAGAATCTTTTATGGCAGGGGTGGCCAAGCTTTTTGCACCATGCCCCCGGAAACAGCTGAGTGGTCTGGACCAAGTCCCCCACAAACAGAAACGGGTGCATTTACGGCTGACACAAATGCACCCGCTTCCACATTCATGAGTCGTGGGCGGGTTTGTGCATGCATGGGGTGCATTTTACAGATGACATGAATGCGCCTGCTTCCACTTCCGGGTGCAAGGGAGATGGCAATGGGCCAGATGAGATGGTATCGGGGGCTGGCTTGTGGGTCGGGAACCCCTGTTTTATGATATGTTTGGGTATGTATGTCTTGGATATCGGCTGGCTTCTCTTGTACACACCAACGTGTAATATGTGAACAGAGCTGGAACTCTTGGGTCCAACCGCTCTTGGCTTTGAACTGTTATATCTGGCAATGTTGTGAGGTTTTTAAAGTACCTTCTCAAATGACCCATTTTAATAACCTGAAAGCTATTATGTAACAAGCAACCATAAATTAGTACATGGCCCTGGGGGAACCCTCACAGTTCAGCAATGAATAGTTAATGTGGTAGAGTGTTGAGCAGGTTATTAGTTTTTGCTGTACAAACGCTGGTCAGGGAATGCTTTTTATAAGGTGTTTAAAAGAAAATATAATTAACTGTGTTTCTGTTGCAGCTCAAATTGAAATTATTCCATGCAAGATCTGTGGAGACAAATCATCAGGAATCCATTATGGTGTCATCACCTGTGAGGGCTGCAAGGTATGGTTTATAAATGTACTGTATATGTATTTCACGGGGGAGGTGCAACCTCTGGCACTGCAGCCAGGTCCCTAGGCATAAAGCTTATCTCCCAAAATATATTTAAGATGTACCTCATTTCATTGTTACATGAGCATAGGAACTTCTAAATTTTCTCTGTTAATATAAACTTGAATGTAGAATGAAAAAAGAGTTAATTAATGTCACCTTTTCCAGCTCATCCATATGATTCCATCTCAGGCAATCAAAGTGAGATTATGTTGGCTGTCAGTTTAAGACCTGATGGCTGAAATCCTGTTGTTCAGATTAAGCAAGTCTACAACTTTTACTCTATAACTTTCACTTGTTTTAAAAATAAATATATTCAGAGAGTTTAGAAAATGTAGAAGAATGAGGAGAGAGAGAAACCTCACAACTCTCCAATTCCTAATTGGCAATTACTAAAATATTGCAAAACATAATGATACGTGGAAATGCGTAAGTGTTAGCCATAAATCATAGAATTATTAATAAGTCTTTGTTGTCACAGACTGGTATGTATCCTTTTTTTAGAGTCTCTGCCATTAGGATGCAACAAGGCAGCTGTCAGCTGTTTTCTTGTAATTAAACAGCCAATGAGCAGCTAATTAAGACATATGTGTATACAGAAGTGGAAGTGGGCACCTTAATGAACTGTAGGAATCAATTCATTAAATGAAAATTGTCAAAAGACCAAATGAGTTTAGTAATTCAAAGTCTATGCCAGGCTCAAAATGCAATGGAGAAGAAAGAGAGAAAATAGATGCGTATCATCTTCTCCCACGCAAAAAAAAATAAACAAGCAAGCAAACAAACAAACCATAGATGACCTTTGTTTTTTCCTCTGATGAGGGAACGTAAGCAAGCTTGTTTATTCAGAACAGTTCATTTACACTACTAATAGCCTTGAAAATTCCAATTTAGGCCACAAAGTAGCTTTTTAAAACTTTCTTAGAAAGTATTCATTCAAGCAGATATGCAGAAGGCACTTGGCAAGAATTCATTAGGCCTTAAGCATTTGAGCTTTTAAATAATATTAGAAATGAAGATGTGTGCATGTGTTTTAATTTTCATTAACCCAAACGGGTGTTGGCCTTAAAAAAAATAACTGTGTAACTTTATTGCTTATGTAAAGAATGATTGATGTTTCAATACATAAACTTATACAAGTACTGTATGGGACAATAGGATCATACTCATATATCTATATCAGTTCTGGATATCCTATAGCAGGGGTTCACAACCTATGGCCCATGGGCCAGACTCGGCCCATGACGGCAAATCATCCAGCCTACAGTGATGACCCCAGAAGCGCACGTTTACAACAGCCATAAATACGCCCACCATGGTTTATGGCAATGTTTACAACGGGGGAACCACATGTCCAGCCCAGCCAGCTGCCTGAGGGGGACTGGTCCGGTCTGTGGTGTAAAATGATTAAGAACCCCTGTCCTACAGTAACGTTTTTAAAATGGTGGTTGAAATCCTGTTGTGCAATTTATATCACCCAACTTGGATGATACTATCCGCTGTGGCCCTTTCAGGGCAATTAAAAACTTCCTACTCCCCCAATATAGGGACTGCAGTGGCTCAAGTGGTTAAGACACTGACTGGAAAGTAGAAGGCCAGCAGTTCGAAACCAGAGTACTGCATGACGGAATGAGCACCCATCTCTGTCCTAGCTCCTGCCAGTTCAAAACCAAGAAATTGCAAGCAGATAAATAGGTACTACTTTGGTGGGAAGGTAAACAGCGTTCTGGGCACTTTGGTGTCCACGGAAATGTCTGCAAATGCCACATGCCCACGGAAATGTCTGCAAATGCAGACAGTGCTGGCTCTTTGGCTATAAACAGAGATGAGCACAGAACCCTAGAGTCGGATATGGCTGGCTTTCGAGCAAGGTGACCTTTACCTAGTCCCCCCCCCCCCAAAAAAAAAAAAAAGTTCAGAGAATCCCTGTGTCCTCTTCTGGAGCCATAGAGCTGGTTAACTGCTACTACCATCAATGCAGTGACAACAATAATTTTCAAATTGCTCTGAAACAGCTGCAGTTTGGCCATGAGTTGTGCTGTGTTGCTCTACCAAGATTTCAAACAATAAATGTGTAATGGCACATTTCTGCTGTTTTTGTTAAAGTGTAAGGTTTATGCAAAACAGGCTACTTTTGACCATTCACTAATGAGCCTTCCCTCTCCCCTTCTTCTCTTGCTGTGCTATAGGGCTTTTTTAGGAGGAGTCAGCAAAGCAATGCCACGTACTCATGCCCTCGTCAGAAGAACTGTTTAATTGATCGAACGAGTAGAAACCGTTGCCAGCACTGTCGCTTACAGAAATGCCTTGCTGTGGGGATGTCTCGAGATGGTGAGCTTTACTAGTTCAGGTCAGCTGTCTTGTATGTGCAACACCCCTTCATTTTTCCTTGTTTATCCCGTTCTCAACACTCGAAATGCACATCTCGAAATGTACTCTGCCATAAAAGTCGCCGAGTTTAATTTGGACTAACTGAGACAGTGGCTTTTAGGGTTTCTTACTGCTTTCATGCATGCATATAACTACCCACCCACAAAGACATACATACATACATTTAATTATTTATTTGTTTATTTATTTCTTTGTTTATTACATTTCTTTGCCACCCTTTTGGATTGGCACGGCAAATACCTGCCTTTCTCACCAGGCCTGTTGCTGCTGCTATTGTTCTTCTGAACAAAGTAGCCTTTAGTCCAAATCTTCTGGCTTAATTTGACTAATGGAGGCTCTATTTTTTTTTAAAAAAATTCTCTCAGCCAACCTTCCTACTTCCACATTCTCCCTCCCTGATTAATGACATAAAAATCTTGCTGCTAATAGCTGTCAGCACTTTCACAGCAAGGATTAAAACACTCCTTTCTCAGATGACAAACCAGAGTTGTAGGTTTTCTTGGCCTAAAGAAGTCCAGCATTTCATACCAGGGAAACCCCAAATGTCCAACTCAGGCTATTATGCAACTTAAATATGTTTGCATGATAGTCTTGAGAAACATTATCTAATTTTGCTAAGACTAATGCAAGAGAAGAACATATTTTTCACCTTCCTAATATACAACTTCACCTCTGGGATCAAACCAAAGTTTGTTGTAATCCCATACACTGATTAATAGCTAACCTTTTTTGTTGTTCAGTCGCACAGTCGACTCCAACCCTTTGCGATGACCCCATGGACCACTGTCCGCCAGGCACTCCTGTCCTCCACCATCCCCCTCAACTCGCTCAGCTCTGTGCCCATTGTCTCCACAATACCATCTAGCCATCTCATCTTGGACCGTCCCCTTCTTCTTTTGCCCTCAACCCTTCCAAGCATCAAGGCTTTCTCAAGTGAATCCTCTCTTCTCATTTGATGTCCAAAGTACTTTAGCTTCATCTTTATTATTTGACCTTCTAAGGAGCAGTCAGGGTTGATTTCTTCTAAGATTGACCTATTTGTTCTCCTCGCTGTCCAGGGGACTCTCAAAACTCTCCTCCAACACCACATCTCAAAGGCGTCTATTCTGTAGCTAACCTACAGATACTTAAAATGTATCCACCTCACGTGGCATTTTACTGGTTTAGGAAGTGTAATGCCTACTTATCTAAGCAGCTAGAATCCGGTGGTGGTAAAATATATTGCTTTTTAATCTATTTCAGCTGTAAAGTTTGGTCGAATGTCAAAAAAACAGAGGGACAGCTTGTATGCAGAAGTGCAGAAGCACCGGATGCAACAGCAGCAGCGGGACCACCAGCAGCAACCTGGAGAGGCGGAGCCTTTAACGCCTACATACAACATCACGACCAATGGGCTAACAGAACTGCATGATGACCTCAGTAATTACATTGACGGGCACACCCCTGAAGGCAGCAAGGCAGACTCTGCAGTTAGCAGCTTCTACTTAGACATTCAGCCTTCTCCAGACCAATCGGGGCTTGATATTAATGGAATCAAACCAGAACCCATATGTGACTACGCACCTGCATCGGGATTCTTTCCATACTGCTCTTTTACAAATGGAGAGACTTCTCCAACCGTGTCCATGGCAGAATTAGGTAATGATCAAACAGCAGTTGCTATTATAATTGCTGTCCTTTGGATTAAAGCACTTCCTTTTGGTATCTGGAACTTTTTAGGAGTTTTGGATATGGCGATAACTGTGTAGGTAAAGGTCAAAAGCCAGACATATCCACCTCTGGGGTAAGGTGCTCATCTCTATTTATAGCCAAAGAGCCAGTGCTGTCTATGTCTGCAGATATTTCTGTGGTCATGCGACAGGCATGACTAGATACCAGGGCTCTGTTACCTCCCCACCAGAGCAGTACCTATTTATCTACTTGCAATTTCTCGCTTTCGAACTGCTAGGAGCTGGGACAGAGACAGGAGCTCACTCCATTGTACAGCACAAGGGTCTCAAACTGCCAACCTTCCAGTCATCAAGTTCAGCATCTTAACCACTAAGCCAACACAGTCCCTGAAATAACTGTCTAGGCTGTTCTTTTTAGAAATATGTTGATCCCCACAGACACCCATAACAGAGAGCAAGCTCAGCTCATGGCTTCTGGATGACTATAATGGTAAAGGGATATACCTCATCCACTAAAATTGGAGATGACTTGCTACCATGCTTTGCACAGCTCCTATTCATTTTTGGGGGGAGGCAGGGCTCAGCTCTGTCTTTCTGCCACATCTGATGGCTTCCAGAACTGACGAACCTCACCCAGTTTTATAAGATATTTGCCTGTGGCTGAGACCCAAAACTGTGCTTCCTGAACTCACGAAGACTAAAGGCTGCAAAGTCCATTTATATAAAGGGAGTTAAGGGTTGAGTCCTTATAATAAAAGTAACAATCAAAGAAGGTTATTTACTGTGAGTTGTGAAAACAGTTTAGCACATGTAAAATAAGTGTTGGTAACAAATACATGTACATGACACAGTAAGATCATTTTTCTTGCCCTACTAGCTGAAATCTTGTTGCATAGCACAGTAAGTTGCACTAGAGTAGGCCCACTGAAAAATTGGGGACTTGGTGAATCACTTCCTCTGACAGCTCAATTTATTGAGACGGGTTATGACTTTATTAATATGCTTCCACAATGTGGTTAGGTCTCTCTGTTTATGACTTTGGAGAGCCATTGCTAGTCAGAATACACAGTTCTGAGCTGGATGAAGCAACCAACTCATACAAAATAAGCAGCTTTACATGTTCATATGTTGAAAGCAGGAGAAACTGACTTATCCAAGACTTTTTGCACATCCAAACCTATTAAGCATTCATCAAGTGATGCTCATAGAGAACTGTGACTAGCACTTAGGAGAAGGAGAAATAGAAATGGACGTTAGAGCCCCAACTAGATCTTGTAGAAATCTGTTTTTTTAAATGTCTGCAGCTTAATGGCTAACTAGACAGAACACGGAGAAAGATACTAGTGGGTAACCCTTTCTAATGCATAACACTGTCTGTTTTAGAACATCTTGCACAGAACATTTCTAAATCACACATGGAAACCTGCCAATATTTGAGAGAAGAGCTACAACAGATAACGTGGCAAACATTTTTACAAGAAGAGATTGAGAACTACCAGAACAAGGTATTTGTCAAATGTGTTTGAGGCCATGATGTCTGCAGCCTTCCAGTAACATATATCAACTTTTCAGAAATGTCAAAGCGCTCCTTTGGTTTAATCCATGGGTTCTCAAACTACGCCCCATGGGCCAGATCAAGCCCGCAGCACCATTCGATGTGGCCCACCACCCTCCCTCCCACCGCCGCTTCCAGAAGCAGCGGGGAAAGCCACATCTGCATTTACAGCTGTCATAATCTCAGATACGAGCTTGCAACAGAAGCATTTCCACAAGTTCTTTATCCTCCAGATTGAAAAGTATGAAGGCCTGCCTTTGATTTGGTCAACTGTATAGGCTTTTATCTGGAAGTGCTTTAGAACATTTGTGTCATAGTATCTGTCTCTATCATACATAAATGGATATTTTATTAATTTTTAATTTTTAAAAAATGTATATCTTTTCCTTTCAATAGCAGCTCACCTCACAAGGTTAAAGTTTCAAGCTATAACAGTTTAACAACAATAAACACAAACTATATTTTTACTGTTCACATAAAAGCCAAGGTTATTTTAAATGAGGGGTATAAGAAAAGTTTCTGTTTCTCTGCAAAATTCTTAATGTTTTCAACCAGAGTACAAATGCACTGTACAATTATTATTATTATTATTATTATTATTATTATTATTATTATTATTATTATTATTATTATTATTATTATTATTATTATTATTATTATTAGTTCAAATTTATATTGCTGCCCACTCGCCGTGGCGACTCAGGGCGGCTTACAGAAAATACATTACATTACATTATATTATAATATGTTGGGGTGGGCACAGGGGGAGGGGCGGCAAGGTCCTCATCCTGCCCTGGCTTCTTCCTCCCCTGGCAGTTGGTATAGGCACAGGGGGAGGGGCGGCAAGGTCCTCATCCTGCCCTGGCTTCTTCCTCCCCTGGCAGTTGGTATAGGCACAGGGGGAAGGGCGGCAAGGTCCTCATCCTGCCCTGGCTTCTTCTTCCCCTGGCAGTTGGTCAATGGATGGCCAATCTCAGGAATAGCTCCCCCTGCCTGCCAGAGTTGTAATAAATGTAAAAATTACTTATGTTTGGGAATTCACCCTGTCATTTCCTGGCATAGAATGTAAGTTGAGCATCTAAGCTTTTGCTTCTACACTATACCTAGGAAAGAATTCTAATGCTGAATTACCACTGAATTGAAGTAGGAGTTCTATCTACCTACCCAAGCTCAGATTTTATAATTTTTGGTAACCCCCCCCCCCCTTCCAAGTAAAACTGGTTGTAATTACTGTATTTAAATGGAGACCTCATCCAGCTCAAGGATATTAATATACTGTACTGCACTTTCTAAGGGGAGAAAACCCAGAAAACTTTGCAGTTAGCCTCCTGCATTCTTAAAATATTTGTGAATATGGCCCTCAGTTGTACAGACGAATGGATAAGGTCCTTTTTTAAAACTTTTAATATCCTTCTTCATAAATGTTTGTTACTCTTGGAACAATGACCTATACATATATTTTTTCTTTAAAAGCAGAGGGAAATAATGTGGCAATTATGTGCAGTGAAAATAACTGAAGCAATACAATACGTTGTGGAGTTTGCCAAACGCATTGATGGTTTTATGGAACTGTGTCAAAATGATCAAATTGTGCTCTTAAAAGCAGGTATGTAAGCGCTGCATGAAATTTCCTCATTGACCAGTATTGTTTGTATAACAGGATTCACATAATATGAAGTTTAGTGCCATTTTCAACTGCAGACATTTCTTTTAAATTCCATGCTTTAAAACGTAATCTCTTGCTCTTTAAATTATTTTCATGAACAAGTATATGCATTGCTGCATTTGTATATGCTATTCTGCTGCTAAAATCTCCAGACTGAGACCTTTTGCATATAATGACAGATTAAAGACAGAAATGCTGCTCCTTATAAATATATCTGTTTCTGGAATAACATGGGCCAATATAAAGGAATCCAGAATAACTTTATTATTTGACTATTGAGCCATGTACATCATCAAATTAGCTAGGAAATTAATTTCAAAATTAATGTTGATGAAACAAAACATTTTGAACTAATGCTAGCATTTTCTTTAAATATTGGCACAAAAACAAATCTTAGTTTATAAAGAAGAGTCAAATAGTCTTTATACCACTAAAATAATTGGCTTGGTGGTAAAGTGTATGGTAGCCAAATAAAGGTGGTGGGCAGAGTTCAAATAAATCTCCCTCTGTCTCAGAAAAACTGTATTTCAGATCCATGACATCCGAGTCATAGATATAACACTATTCATTTTAACTGCTGATCTATTTTACTCAACTCACATAATGAACTGCTTCATTTGTCCTAAAAATCTAAGTACTGTACTAATTTGAACCTACAGTACTGCTATATAACACTTTTGGTAAGGGGATTTTGTACCCACTCAGTAATAATCCAGACTGATTAAGGGCTTTTAAAAGCTAATGAACCCTGTGTCTCTTGTGGGATTCTTGTTTGATTTCTTTATTCTGCTACATAGAAATCCAGATGTATTCCTCTACTGTTATTTTACTTAGGGTCTTTAGAGGTTGTATTTATCAGAATGTGCCGTGCCTTTGACTCCCAAAACAACACAGTATACTTTGATGGCAAATACGCTGGCCCTGATGTATTCAAGTCATTAGGTAAGGAAATGAAGTACTTAATTAGAAAATCATTATGTTAAAATAGTAATTTATTAAAACTAATTTCTTACAATAAATGGGTTTATTTAATTTATTTAAGCTAATTTCTTCCCCAGTGGATCATGCTTAGTCTGAGTTTGCCAAAGATGTAACCAGTGACAAATGTATCAAAAACATATACAGTATTCTAAATAGGAAATGGTAATTGCTGGATGAAATCCAGAGCCCTTGTGATAGGTTATTTTTATTCCAAATTTATCACTTGCTTATGGTTTCCATGTTAGACAGAAGTTGTGGCCTTCTTGTCTTAAACATTCCAGAAGAGAATCTTTAGTATTTTTCGGATCTAATCATTTCTCTGCTGTTTGTGCTGAGATGCACTCAGAATTTATATAATGAGTTTAAATATACAGTATCTAGAGGTAACCGCTAGTGGAAATTGACAATACAGCAGGGGAAAACTGCCTGGATTTATCACCTGGAATTAACATGAGATTCACTGACACTTGAATATGCTTAATACTGCAAAACATTGAGCGGGAAGTTAAAGGAACTTCCTGCATTACCTTCCTCTAATGAGACTGTGCAGAGGAAGACAGTTTTTAAAAAATGCCAGGAAATCCATAGAATCTGGGCACAACAAAATCTTAACAGATTGAAACTGGTTCCAGTTTTATGACACCAGTCATTGGGAACAATTGTCAGGAAGGGAAAAAGGAAGATATTTATAAACCCTTCTTTTTTTATATATGAGGTGAGCACAATAAAATCACATCATCCCACCATCTATTGGCGTGAAAGTATGCAAACTAGAACAGCTTACTAGGCACCATGGGGAAGGTGGCTAATTTTTATACTGCTAAAAATGTATCACTGAATTCCTGTTCATATGCACATTAAATTGCCTCCACTTTACACACAGCAGAGCAATATGAACATGTCCATCCTGGGCCCACCAAATGCACACATGATCCACAATCCAGTGAGGATAAATAACTGTGGCACTTTTCAGTTTTATTCAGTTTTCTTGTGTGGCTATTGAAATGGGACTACATGTAGGTGATGCAGGTTCCCTGGGAACTTAATTCTAGTATCCTACCCCACATTATCCACTCTATCCTCAGTAGTAGTGTGGACTACATATAGGGCTTGGATTGTTACTTTTAAAAATGAATAAGTTAGCATGATGGTTCCCAGCTCCCTATAGGTAGTATATTAGTTAGTTTTTAAAAAAGTAACTATTTACATTCATATTTATATCAAGAGTAAACAAAACAGTTATTTTAAAATAACTGAAGACTAAAAGTTCCTGATCTGTAATGTAAAGCACCATTCTTCTAACTAAAGTGCAACCGTTATACTGCAAAAAAGGAATAGAGTTATCCTTTATTAAAGCACAGTCATACTGTAATAACATCTGGCAGGAGCTACTTATAATTATCTACCCATTTGTCACTATTTACTTTAAGCCCTGGCTGTAGACATCAATGCCATATAGAACAGAAAAGAAGTAGGCAATTGTACTACCACCAGTATTAGTCAAACACTGTATTTTAACATGAAGAGAAGGATAGGGGAATTTATTCTCTATCTTGCTTGAAAATAAAATATAGTTCTGTCACTTTGAAAGAGACCTTATGTGACGCCTCTTTGCTTTCTGGCAGGTTGTGAAGATTTCATTAGTTTTGTTTTTGAATTTGGAAAGAGTTTATGTTCTATGCACCTTACTGAAGATGAGATCGCATTATTTTCAGCTTTTGTCTTATTGTCTGCAGGTAAGATATAAAACACCGAAAGCTTTTCTCTACCTTGACATGAAAAGGTTTAATTTGAATTTATGCTTTTCTCTAATAATTACTTGAATATGAAGTATCATTTATGCATTATCAATCCTAGTGCACCTACTTTTCTTCTTTATTAAAAAAAAGTACATTGTAGCTAAAATTGGAAGTACTGTACTGTATAACTGGCCCAGTTGTAGTCAGTCGAACTTGCATTTAGTAATTTAATATAAGTGCTACAATTCATTTTATAAGGAAGTGAATTCAGAGGATGTGTGGATTTTTGGGTATGCTCTTTTTGCTTCACTGACTGCCCCTTGCTTCTAACCAAAAATCTTCCTTCCCTTTCCCCACTACATTTGAAAGCAGGGAAGAATTAGTCCTATAACAAAGTGTACTATAAAACAATTTGAATGGAAAATAAGACAATTACACAGTTTTCTGCAACAAAAGATAAAACATGTGGTTACTAAGTGTAACAGAAAACATGACTTTAATGTCTAATGCATGCCTGCATAAAATCACTTGTTAGGTATGTCTAAAATATCTCTACTGAAAGCTTGTGGGAACGAAGGACAACTGAGCTGAACAATTCCAAATTTCAGAATTTTCTTGAAGAGATTTATGATCCTCAATAGATCTCAAACACGTATACTTGTCACATACACACAAAGGATACATTCCAAGATCTTCTACTGACTCAATATTTTCTCAAAACTGTGGAAAATATCGAATCCCATATTTAAGCATAAATATCTAGACATAGAAGAGAGAAATGCCTCAGTTGTTCCACATGTGTGCTAACAAAAAAAAACCTGTTTCTTTTAAACATTACATTGCAAACAGTGGCCTCTGGTGTCCAGTTCTATACTACATATTTCAGAGAAAATTTTTAATTGAATATTTTTAGACCTGCAGAAAATAGATATTTCAGAAATGGGGCTGGTGGAGTGGGGAGGGGGGCCTGTAAATATTTTTGGCTATTTCACTGACAAGTAGCCTGTTTGGACATTTTAGCAAGTTACACAACCCAGAAATCTGTGACAACTGCCTTACCATTGCCGTAACAATCACTGAAAGAGGATCACTTATGTGTGGTCTCAGCCTAAGTGATACGAACTTTCCAATGCAAATATTTGACATTAGACTAATGAAACAAAAAACACTGTCAGCAATTCCTCCTGATTTATAGATCCATTGATCAAAACTCTAATCTTACAATAGCAATAAAGTATACTGATGTGTACTGAAGATTGAAGAAAAACAATAGTGTTATTTTACTCTGTTTTAGATCGATCATGGCTTCAGGAAAAGGTGAAGATAGAAAAGCTCCAACAGAAGATTCAGCTAGCACTTCAGCATGTATTGCAGAAGAACCACCGAGAAGATGGAATCTTAACCAAGGTAACCACTGTAGAATCTGCCATAACCAATTAACTGTTGATATCCCCTTTCTGAGAGTTGGTTTTGTACTTGGTAGCCTAAGAAATGACAAAATAGCAGCTATGCATGGCTTATTTTGTGATGATAGTACAAAAGGTTATCTAGACCACCTTTATCATTTTCAATAAGACTTGAATAACAGATTACACAAATATTGAGAACATTAATTTATTTGAGGTATTTATTGCACTGCCCTGTAACAATCATGCAATGGAGTTCAGTATGTCCTTCGTAGCCTGTTTTTCCTACATCTACATAAAATATGTTACATATTGTTCATATACTACATGTGGTCTGAGTTATACAGTGTTCTTTGACACTGATGTCAACAAAATAATTTAAAATGGATCCTCTAACTCAGGGGTGGGCAACCTATGGCCCATGGGTCAGACCCGGCCTGCAGTGCCAAATAATCCGGCCTGCGCCACCACCGCCATATGGCCATGTATATATCTGCAAACACAGGCAGCACTGGCTCTTTGGCTGTAAATGGAGATGAGCACTGCACCCTAGAGTCAGATGTGACTGGCTTTTGAGCAAGGGAGACTTTGAACCACTTGCAGGGACAAAACCTGATGGGGCAGGTCAGGTAGGTGGGTGTGGCCACCCAATTGCGAACCTGTTGCTGCCCACCACTGTATTAGAGGCTATATTAGATAGGCAGTCTGGTGCCTATTTCTTACAGCTTAATGAATGTAGACTTTGGGATCATTCCCTCATAGTACAAGATTAAAGATGCCCCTCCTTAGACAGTTTGTACATCTAATTCATGTTTTCCTCCCTACAGCTAATATGCAAAGTGTCTACATTGCGAGCACTCTGTGGGCGACATACAGAGAAGCTTATGGCATTTAGAGCAATATATCCAGACATTGTACGACTCCATTTTCCTCCATTGTACAAGGAGTTATTCACTTCAGAATTTGAGCCAGCAATGCAAATGGATGGGTAAAGGTATCACGCGAGCACTTCTAGAATGTCTGAAGTACAAACATTAAAACAGAAAAAAAAGGAAATAATTAAAATAAAAGAAAACTGAGACACTTTATATGGCCCTGCTTAGACTTAGGGAGCCAACGTACTGCACATCTTCTGGTGACTGGAGTCAGGCAAAAAGGATGGGGAAACGAAACAAGAGCGGAACTTGCATATTTTCTCCCACATGTGCTTTCCACAATGCCTACCGATACAGACCCTTTTTCTGTCTCGACTTCTCAGTCTTTGACCTCTGTTTACACAGAATGAGGGTACTAGAAATCAGGAGGTTTCCTTCCCCTTGTAATTCACTGCCCAGAGACTTTCACAGGACAATGTTTTGTTAGCAAAAACAGAAACTCAAGAGAGAAACCAGCGACTGGTGTGCATTGCAGAAGCTTCAGCATCAGTTTTGCACAACTTGCTCATTGTTTCATGAAGGACAATTTCTTTTCACCCAACCATTGATTGCCAGTAGGCGGAATGGTATGAAAAGGGTCCATAGCAATAGCAACAATAGCATTATAATCTATAATTACAGGGTAAACGGGCATGAAGTCTATATATAGCAAAAGAGATATTGTTTATATATTGTTTTAATTAATATAAAATGTAGTTACTGGTATAGCTTTTATTGTTGAATTGATAAGGCACTTTCATTTTGCACCTTTTTCTTTTAAATTATATGCTAGCGTGTTCATTGTCGTGCTGCATGTGCATCAGAAATTCAAGTTTAAACTGAAGGAGGTTTCTAAGGTATAGGGACACTGCAAGGTGTTTATGCTGCTGTTTTTCCACATTTATTTTTTAAAGAGAGGCTGGTCATATTATGAAATACCTTCAGTGATTTTATGTGGATGGGCAGGGAGGCACGGAATAAGAGTCTAAAATGTTGGATTTAACTTGTCCTTTGAAAAGGTAGTTATATGATGAAAGTTTAAAAAAAACTATTCTTAAGTCTGATTCCTGACATAGGCTGAAATCTTGTTGCTTAGCACTGTCACAACGATAGAAGGCCCAATGAATCAGTGATTTGGTGAGTCAATCCCTCTGCTAGTTCCCATGATTCAATGGGTCTGCTCTGGTTGTGGCTTACTAAAACTATGCAACAGGTTCCCAGCCATAGGGACGGGGGGGGGGGGAATCTGTATTTAATCACTTAACGAGTTGATTTTCAAAAGCACCATTACAATCAGCTCATTTAACTTAGGTGAATAAATGTGGATTTAGTCAACCAAATCTACACAAGTGTGTTTTGGAAATGCTGGTCCTGATACAGTAAAACCTCATATAACACTAAAACCTGGTTCCACAAGTCTTGGTGTTATATGATTTTTAGTGTTATCTGATGCATGTTAAAATCCTATGGGATCCATAGAGATACATTGTAACCACACAGGCTTTAGCGGTTGTTATCTGAAGCATCCCATAGGATCTTAATGTCATCTGATGCAATTCTTCCCCCCAGATTCCTTAATGTTATGCGATTTTAGTGTTATTCGATACTAATGTTATATGAGGTATTACTGTACTTTTGTTTACATGTAGTGTGTGTATGTGTGTGCTTGCCTCTAGTCATATCTTAAGGCAGATAGGATACAGCACACCAGAGAATTCTCTTGTGCAGCTCCCACTAAAATGAAGGCACAAAAGCATAGCAGTATTTTCTGGTGGGCTGTGCATAACTCCAGTCCATAGCTAAATCTCTTTTATATTTAAGATGGAGAAACTGCTTTACAGACTATGGTGCTGCTGGTTTGTTTTCTATAGTAAAGAGTGGTTTCATGGTGGCTAATTACTCCATAAAGTAAACAATGTAATTAAAGCTTCTCTGTTTGAAAATCATCTGAAATGGTACTGTGTTCCAAAAATCTTGGAAGCCTGACTTCACCTGCAGGTGCAGCTAAAAATAAATTAATAACCAAAAAGCTGTTGAAAAAGATGACTTATGCGAATAGAGGATAACGAAATCAAAACACAAGTCTATTCAATTTTTTAAAAAACTCATCCTTTAAAAATAGTTTCAGATATACTTGATCTTAGCCAAAAGGCTGAGAAATGATGTCCTGAAATGATGTTAAATTTTTATTATTATTATTAATAATAATAATAAATAATAATAATAAATAATGTTAAATTTTCCCCTTCGAAATTCCATTCTTATCTTGCCTACCAAGGAAAAAAGACAAGCTCACTGTATGTGAAACCAACAATGTCAATGCTATTGAAAAAACACATCTTGTTCTCTGGATCCATTATAACCACTTCAGCATAGGAAAAAAATATTGACATACTTATAGTAGGCCCATATGTGGACACCATTTCATATGAATAGCCATCTGCTGAAATATCTGACCTATTTTATATTGTCCTGTAAAGCAGGGGTGCCCAAACCTTTTGGGCCACAGGCTGGTCACATGGGTCAAGGGGTACCCAAACTACGACCTAAACATGTCGGAATCATTGTTCCAAGAGGATTCATTACATTATGAATTGGTTTTACACCATTTGGATTGCTTGAGGTGGTTCCTTATTAAGAGCATATCCTCACCTGGTAGGAATTCCTATTGAACTTAGCAGAATTTACTGGTACTTCTGAACAGTTATTTTAGTCACTCGTGTAAAGTAAGAAATCCCAGAATGGTTTATCCAGGACTTGAAAGGGTTGCTTTTTTGTGTACAACTCATGAAATAACACAGTATCTTTAAAAGGTCTAGTTTTATCTATACTGAGTTCTGCGGTTTCAGATCTTTGTAAATTTGCAACGAATGCTTAATATCAGTACTCACTACTGAAAATTAGAGGTTTATTTTAATTTGTTGACAAGTGAAGAGCCCTTAATTAGTCTGAAAAACAACTTCAACTTTGATATCAACTACCTCTTTGATGAAAATGCATCAAAGTCTAATGTGATTAAAAGGTTCATCGCATGCTAACTAGTCAAGTAAGCAAGCTTTTCAAGTTTCACCTAAGTTACTCAAGTGATTCTTTTTAAAACAGATTTTATAATACAGTACAGCAAACTTTAGCATCTTAATGATTTAAATTTATAGTACACATATGGATGCAAGTTTCTTGTCTAAGTATCTAAGACTTCTTATCAAGACAAACTATCAAGCTGTTTGAGCATGGCTTTACTTATAACGTAAAGCTCAGGACAACATTTTTAATCATTATGCATATGATTATTGTCAAGTGGTCACTTGCTATCCAGTCTGTTAGCAGACAAGTCTAATCTTTTAAATGCTTAATTTTAATGGTTGAAGGGAAAGTTATACAGTAATTAGCCTCTTCTTGGAGTGCTCTAAAACTAGTTTACGGTAATATGATGCAGTTCACACTAATCAATGGCTGGCAAGCCCTGTAGGACTTCAGTTCACAATATCATGCTCTCAGCATGCACGAGCACATCTGTGTAGGAGATTGTACACACAGATACTTTCATGTATCTTCCTTCTGCACACCTGCTATCCTGCATGCTCCTCAAGAAGTCATGTGGGGTCATTAAGCAACTATGAACCGCTATTAGAGAGTAAGGAAATTTAAAATTGAAACAATATAATTGTTCCTCTGTAAGGATTTGCCTATATTGTTCTATAAAGTTGTAATATGCTAAATCAACTCTCCCTCCATTTTCTCTTTAGTGTATACATCAAAATATACTGTACTGAATACAGTATATTTCTTCATAGAGAAGGCCAAGAATAGAAAACTCATTAATTTAGTAAGCTTGCACTGCATTCCATGAATGGAATTGAGAAGGGCCCCCAGAGTTTACTCCTTCTTTCACCACAGTACTCTGGATTCACAATCTTGGAACTAATTTGAAGAATGAAAATCCTGCTAAAGTTAAGGACAATATACCTGTATATGGAATATTTCTCCACTCCTGGTATTTTGTTTATTTTATTGGAGTAACTAGCAATAAGTGTCAGTTTCATTCTTTTTAGCAGTTAAGACTGTGTTGTTTAATGAACAAGAGTTTTCACAATCTGACCAGCCTCAAGTGCTAATCTAGTTAAAGTTCAACTAAACTAAAACTGCAGTATCTGCAAATCAATGCCTATTTAAACTCTGTCATTTTCTAGAGACAAAAAGTATAAAACTGATTCAAGTAAACAACAGATACTACTTGCTTGTGACAGAAATGGGATGGATTCATTTTGGTGTTGATTCAAAGTCATGTTCTCTATCATTGTTACTCAACATTTGGTGGCCATATGCCCATATGAAACATACTCAGATAAAGAATTTGTTGCAACTTGCATGCAGTGCGGCATGAATTATTACGCATAAACGTAGCAGCCAGACTGGGTTCCATCATGAAGATCAAGCCCTTAATGAAGGGGTAGGCAACCTGCAGGCTGGATCCAACCTGCAATGCCAAATAATCCAGCCACTGCCATTGAAATCGGCCACAGATTTGTTAACAGCTGTCATAAATGCATTTGTGGCAGCCATAAACTGCGGGAGGACCACCAGTCCAGCCCTCTCAACTGTCTGAGGGAGCGTGACCCGGCCCCTGACTCAAAAAGGTTGACAACCCCTGACTTAATGTCTCTGAGTTAGATCCGAGTTGAAAAGTAATGGAACCTATTAGTTTTTTTAACTCCAATTGCTGGTGTGTAAGCATTGTTTCCTCATCTCAGTCATTAGCAAGGCATATTTTGGCAAAAGTAAAAGAATAGGAAATGTTCTGAGCAAGGCCTGAGTGGAAAGATGCAACCCCCAAATAAGGCCTAAATCTTAAGAAAATGGAGTAGTTTTAAATCTTTTAAGACTTAAGATTCAATTCAGATATTTGATGTTTGCTGGTACAAACTAGACCCCATCATATGAGTTTATATGGCTATAACTCTTGAGAGTAACTCCCCAAACATAAATTTTGGGGTTTTATCTTCCATCTTATTTTGCTGAACATATGGCATTGATCAACATTTTTGAGCTTCTAAAAATATATGTAATCCTAAATGACAGTGATGTACTTTTATGTCTCTAGTACGCTTTTTAAAAAAAAACCTATATGAGATACTGTTTTAAGTTTGGTTGTTCTTTTACAGAGCCTATATATCATCATCATCATTATTATTTGAATACCAAGGTGTGAATGTGCATACCCTTGTATGTATGGGATATGTGTAGATGGTTGTTTCTAGGCCATTAAGTGTCCAATAAAGAAAATGCGTCGAAGATATTTAAGTCAAAAATAGAAGGTGGAAAAAAAATCTATATAAAGCCTTGTCTGGACCACTTAGAGAGACTTCTATTTTTTTAACCCTTCTATAAATATTTGATGGCACTTGAAATATTCCTGCAATAAAATGTGATTTGTGTAAAGATAAACAAACAAAAAGATTTTGTAATGTGAAACAATGAAAGAAAGCAATGTAATTTTTCTAAAAAAGCAAAAGAAAAAACAAACGAACCAACTTTGTATTATTTTGTTGATGGGATTTGTCTACTTGTCTTTGGAAAACTTTTTATTTCATTGAATGTGCCATATTAGAGATGTGGGTTGTGGGATTTTGTTGTTCAGTTTTTAGGTGACAGGAAAGCTATTTATGTTACCGACATTCCATAATGCGTGAGGACATAGCATAATAATTTTTAAAGAAGATTTATTAGTAAGCTTTGGTCATTGTTGCTTTTTTGCACATGTACTTCATTCCTCTATAGTGCAATATGTACATAGAGCACTTGCGGGTTTTAACCTTGATCCCTCAGGGAAAAAAATACATATTCGTTGTACAGGTTTTCTTTTCTTCTTTTTCACCTTTTTATTTCTTGCACCGGAATGTCGACAGAATCACGAGTTGTTGTCAAGGCGCAGCCAGATAATAATCCTAACACCACTGCCAGAAAACACCAATCATTTGATCATCCATGCCCTGCCATTCACAACAAAAATGTTCTTTGTGCGACTTGGGGGAAGAAAAAGGGTATATAAGCACCTTATGATTGACTTAACTGTGAATGACAATCCATCTTGTTATCAATAATTTAAATGCCCTATCATTTTAGAAGTTGGTGTTTAAAACTCCAGAACAAATGTGCTCAGGGATCGTCTAAACTTCTTCAACAGGGTGGCCAGTACTTCTGGGACAAATTGCTTTAAAAAAAAACACACATTAGTACTATTTCTCTATTGCACAACTGAACCTGACAGAGACATTTTGTCTAAGATAAATTTCAGTTGTTTCCCTTTCCAGACCATATTACTGCAGAACCCTGTTAAGGATTATAATAATAAAAATGACTACTACTCATTCTAAAAAGTGGAATGTTTAACATATTACAGAAGTGAAATATTAACCTATCAAACAAATTGCTTCTTTGATTCACTTTCAGATAACCAATGCTTATCAGGTTTTAACTCTTAGATTTTCTTATTACTCTCAGATTTTCTTAATACTTTTGCATGCTATCTTTGTTTTGCCCAGTGTGAAGCCATTTGAAGCAGAATTTCAGCCACTACTCATGAAGCTGTCAATATGCTACCAAATTTCCCCCAGTAATTTATCCTGCGTTTTCCAAATATCTTAACAGGTGGAGGAAAAATGTAAATTTAATTTTATGACATATTTTATATGAAATTAAGTATCGATATTTTACAACACAAAATGTGTTCTTGAGGCATAATTCTTACTGAATTTAAACCAGACTCTCATATATTATTGTCACAATGAAAGCTAGGTATCTCAGAAAGCCGCTAGCCAAATAATACTGCCCAGACCAGATTGCCAGATCTCATCACACCCTATCAATGCATATGTTTCACTTTAATGAAATACAATCAAATGGAAATTAATTAATTAGGCAAAGGTATGATTCACTCTGTTTAATAATCAGGCCAAAGAAAAATTTATCTCATAATCTCAGCCACATATTTGAATTCTTTTCTAAATACTTTCAAGTATGTGTCATTTTTCCCATCCATTTTAAAATTATAGTACAGTATATATATTTAGATAAATAGCCACAGTAAAATACTGTATGCATAAAGGATCCATTGCCTGTTGGGTTGGGTTTACACAATGGTCTTTTAAGACCAAACATGGCTGGAAAAATTATTGAATTTTTTTCTCTTTGATTTCATTTTAGCAATTTAGGAATACTATGTATAAATTGAGATTGGGCCTATCTGCATATATGATTGATGACAATCTAGGCTGCAGGCACATCAACAGGTAACATAAAGACCTAAATTTAATACCTGGATTTTGTGCTCTGCCAACTGACATCCATATGTATATAAACATGGAAATGCAGTGATAGCATAATTGGGTTTTGCCACCTCTTTTCATTTAGATAAAATTAAGAGTTATGATAGAGCTGGCACTTCATTGGTTTTGAATTCCCAGGGTTTTTTTTAGACTCACCTATAAAATCACAGAATTGATGAATGATACTTAGGTGACCCATTAAGTATGAAAATACATACTTTTGCATTTTTCAGGGAAAAAGTAACTTAGCAATACAAACATCATTGTGTTTAAGATGCCCAGGTTATTTTGAAGTTAAGTTCAAAGCTGCTAGAGAGAAATATGGGGAGTAAGGCAATGTTTTCCCCCAACTGGTTAAAAGCGTCTTTTGACTGAAAATTGCTTTAAGCAAACATAACTTGAACAGCCATTCAAAATCTGTAGCTTTTATGCTACTTTAATTTACTCTTTCTGATCAGGTGACAAGGAAGTGGGAAACAAACTGAAGTCCTGTATAATCAACCTGTTAAATGCCATCTAATTGCCAACCTAGCAGTTCAATAGCAAGAAATTGCAAGTAAATAAATAGGGATCACTTCGGTGGGAAGATAAACACCATTCCGTGCACTCCGGTGTCTAGTCATGCCTGCCACATGACCACGGAAACATCTGCAGAAGCAGACAGTGCTGGCTCTTCGGCTATGAAACAGATGAGCACTGAACGACTGTCTTTCAAGCAAGGATGACCTTTATCTTAATTAATGATACAATTTTTAAAAATATCGGGAATGTCCTTTCATATTATCCTACTTTAATTGCATTGTGATAGTTTAGCACTAGAGTGCAGACTTTTAAGAGAAATGTGGAGTTATTGTGTTGGAAATGTATTGTCTTGAAATTTACTTCTTATACTTTAAAAATGAATTGGATACAAATAAGTCTAGGACTAAAGTACGGTATAATCTATCATTGTGTGATGTATATAAACGAACCAATCATGTTTTTACATTTTTTGGTAGCAGGGCATAATATTAACTCTTTAGAGCAATAATTCAACTTAATCCAAATATGAAATGCTGAGCTCCTGTGCATTGAAGCATTTGGAATTTGCAAACAAAAATCATTATTTGCCATTAGGTTTTGCTGCTGTGATCTTCACTTCACTATCTTTGCTGCTCATTCCATGATGTCTTAGAAATACATATCCTCCTTCGCTGGTTCCTTTTCTTCCTTCTCCTTCCACCTCTACCGCAAAATAGAGCTCATGGCATGCTTTGTTATATATCTTTATTTTGTTTTGAGTTTACTTTGCAACATGTACTTGATCTTTTTTTTTCATATTCCTTACAACCTTTATTAAAGATGCGTAAATGTACAGGACCCAGCAATCTGTTTATTATCCTTGTATCTTAAATGCAGAAAATTCATAAGCAATACGGTGAATTTTATTTCACAAACCACAGAGGTACTGTATATATATTTTCCTAGATCCAAAATTTTCTATTTTGACTCAATAAATTTGTATTAAAAAAAGAAACAGAGAACAGTGGTAACTCTTTTGACTATTAGGACATTAACTGGCTGCTTCTTTATATGTAATTGTATTGTCTGCCTGCTCCTTTTTTGGGGAGACGTGTTTTTGTATGGATGTGTGAGCCAATGGGAGGCTTCATGTGACAATGTATTTTCCCACCTTTAAATATATTTAACATATGACAAACCCCAGACAAGGCTTTTAAAAAGTAAGAAGAACTGCGGCGTTAAGGTGGTTTATCTGCAAGCTGTTTTCAGTGCTATCCATTTTATGGCACCTTTAACAATATTCTTGTTTCCAAAGTACAAAAGAGGTCAAAAATGCTCTAGCCATAACTGAATGTCAAGCAATAAAAACAATGACTTTTGTGCAAAGATTTAAAAATACAAACTTTAGACATCTGCATGTAAATGCAATTCTCCTGTTTACTGCTTTCTTAAACTTGATCAATCAACTCCTTATTTTATTACTAATTTAAGGACTTGTAATGGCCTGTACACATTTTCTCTTGCTCTAATTCTTATGTCATGATCTTCGTCTCAGCTTCTGAGTCATACTCTTCAGTGTTGTTCTGCTCACCTTCTGTATGGTTATAACTACAGTACTTTGCTTTAATTCTCTATAGATAAAGATGTACTATTTAAAAAGCCTATGCGGTGCAAATATTTATCTGTTTATCAAATACCATATTATGCTGTATAATATCTGTTTTACTATATACTCTATTTTAGAAATAGTTGTTTAGAACTAGAGTGTGCTATTTTTGTGTTTTTCTGACGTGTGGTGCTAGGTAAGTTAATTTTATGAACAAATGTTCCTTTTCCCACCTTACTCTTAGACAATACCACATTTGGGTCTTATACTGTTTCACTAAATATTTACGTGTGCATGTGTATATACTCTATACACATTTTCACACATGCCCAATCAAGTATCTGTATCAGAATACTAGACTGGGATATGATTTTCTCTTTGAACATACAGTTTCATTCTATAGAGTTGTCTCGAGCATATGTAATCTGGAGAAAATTAAATCCTCAGCATTGATATTTGATATCCAAGCCTGTTTCTCCTCTTGCTTTTTTTCCTCCCATGAAACGTTCCGGGGGTTAAACAACCATGACTTGCTCCAGTTAACCTTTGGTGCTACAGAAGACCATTTTGTGTGCCAAACTGCCCTTTTCTCTGACATGCAAGGTACTAAAATGGAGGCGTTTTCTTCTAACTAGTTCACAGTCTCCTGGGAATCACTGTGGGCTTAATGATAATACTGCATGCTAAAGCTGGAGAGAAAGAAGGAGGGGAAAGTAGTTTTGCCCCGATTCATTGACTGGATGGAGACAAGGAAGATTTTACACTTGGAAAGTCCACAACCCTAGGCTGCTGGGAGTGTCCTTTTGACAACCTCCGGTCTTTGCAGTTCATATGGAAGTACTGAGAATATGAAGGGGTACAGATAACCCTGCCACTGCAGTCAGAGAGCCTTGCACATGAAATAATTCTTCCTAACATCTTTGCCTACGTGTGAGTCATAGGGGACTTTGTATAATCCCAGCAAGCAACTGCGACAGGCCAACTGCCCTAACAGAGCCTATGACTCAAACCCATCATAATATACATCCCCAAGAAAGATGGGCAGAGGACGTTGCTGATAAGGGTTATGCCAGTGATACGAATTACCAAAAAAGTGCATTCTTAACTAAAATGAACATATCCTTCCACTAAAAATATTCTGCATTGCCCTAAAACAGGGGTGTCCAAATTTCAAGCTGTGGGCCAGTCACATGGTTCAGTGGGCCAGACACATGGTTCCTCCCACTGGAAGTGGAAGTAAAATGTGCCTTGTGATCTGTGTCTTGCAACAGGATAAGATAGAGTTTAGGCTGCCATTCTCTGCTTAAACCAGGGGTGCCCAAACTACAGCCTGTGGACCTGATCCGGCCCCTGATGCCAATTCATCTGGCCCACACAGCCCTCGTTGCTCCAGGAAGTAAAACACACCCAGACAGGATTCCGGGAGTGACCCCTGTCCTAAAAGCTATCCTGATCATGATGCCCTGAACACATGCCTTCTTACCTGGTTTCAAGAGCTAAGCAGGGCTCCTACATCTGAATGAAAACTGCACTGATAACTGTCAAACTAATGCAAATACACCCTATGCTTCTATAGTTATTGCAACTCTGGGACTCTGAAGCATAGTGGAATTTTCGGACACTTAAGGAATGCCCGTTCTTGTCTGATGAACTAAGGGGTTTTCTTCACTCACAATTTTAAAAAGTCCCTAGTATATATTATCCTATTTTTGCAACCAAATAGAATAGCTCCTGGCACAGGCCAGAATTTCAGAAACTGTTTGAGTTTGAAAAACCAAAGCGATTAAAACACATTGAAGGCATGATTCCCCATCTAAGGACCAAGTCTCACTGAATCCAGTGCTCTCAGGTAAGCAGGTATATCACCCAGAATTGCAGTCCTAGAGAAACATGCTCTAGATTACACCCCATTGAACTAGGGGACTGATTTGTGAGCCGTAATGTAAAGGATAGACAAGGAAGTATACTAGTCTCCTCCTTCCCTAGAAGTCTGCTACAAATTCAGACAAATATTACCTATCTTCAAACTGGAAAATAAACCTGTGGTTCCTGATGGCACCTTGTATTGCACTACCAAATTCTAAGCTGAATTTGGCACCTAAAATAACCACAACAGTATATAAAAACTAATTTAATTAGAAGCTATCATTTTTGTCGATATATCTTTGGGGGGAAATTAGTGGATATCAAATATCTAAAATGGGGGTTAACTGAATTTTAAAATATTTATTACAAGTCTTTACTATTACTAATGTTATATGATCTTTAGCAACATTTTTTGAGGAATTAAAGAAGCTGTTTGTTTACTGCACTTTTTGATAATAGAGTATAGTGAATATTAAAGCCACGAGTCTTGGCTCCATGCACTGCTTCTGTAATTTGTTTTTAACAAACAAACCAATATTCTGGAAATACAAATTGTTTCTGCACCCTGGCTACATTTTAACGAGTAGAAAGTTTTAAGTACAATCATTTTCAGGTTAATTGGTTTGAACAATTTCTTTGAACAAAACCCTTTCCTTGAAGCTAAAACACTTTTTAAAAATACAAGTCCATTTTTCATTCTCTTATGGATTTAAGTCACCTTTTGAACAAAGAATTTCTTTATTTGTCTAAATGTGTGTCACTTACTTTATATCAATAATGTTTTCCACTAATTGTTTGGATTCCATTGTTTTATAACTTATGCAAGATTGTGAGTAATGTTTTTCATGTAGTTCTATGTCTGAGGAATAAAATAATTGCTAATTATAAATATGTATTGGTTTGAGGATTAAGCACATAAACATCACCAACCTCACTGAGTGCCATACTCAGTCTTCTGTAAATAACTACAAATTGACATGAATCTGTACTGTACATGCAAAAAAAATGTGTTTTCATGTGTACAGTATGCACAAATTCATTTTCTAGTTATGATAAAACATAAGCCATTGAGAGGATTAAAAGTAATATTGTAACGAAACTTCGCTAATGATCTCTGCCCCGTTGTCATCCAACTTCTTCATTTCTATCAGTACTACTCTGAAACTCACTTACACTAAAATAACAGTTCGTTATTTTATTCTGATCCTGAATAAAGTATTTTGACTCATTTTGTAAATACAACTGTAAAAATAAAAGATTTAATGTTGTCTTTTAAATACTCTGATTTTCATTCTAATATGAATGTTGTTTTATTGTACTTAGAACCTGTACCTTTAATATTACATTACCTTTATTAAGTGCATTGAACACATCAATTTTAGATGTGCTTTATGTACTGGTCTCCTGTAATAAAACTTCAGCTTCTAATGGAAACTTTTGTCCTATTTGTTTTTTCACATCAAGGTAGATCCTGACAAAAGTATTGAACAGTTAGCAATGTTAAGTCAGCATTTTTGTCTTCGTTTTAGAATCTAGAGGACTATGTTACTACAGTACTGTAATTCCTAAATCTTACACTGATCAAAGTACCCTGACTGAGTAAATAAGCACCATCAACAGAGAAAGCTGTCTTCTTTATGTCAGTATGGCATATTGATCTGGCCATGCCTTCTTCTGGATTTTATAATTCCGTTATATCTGAATCAGGCACTTGTGATACAGAGATTCAACAGATGAATGCACCTGACATTGTGACTACTCTAGGCTTGCGTGTTTCAATCAGGAGGAGGAAATGATTCAAATCTCACTCATTCCTATCCTTGGATAATTTGGCCTGTTGCTCTGTCTGTCTTAACACATCTCACAAGAATGTTTTATAGATAAAATGGTGTAGCAAAACTATCTTGTGCTAGATTTTTTTATAGAGCTCAGGTTACAAATTTCCAAAAAGATAGAAACAAATTAAATGTAGGAGGGAGGGGGGTGTTAAGAAAACATTTGAGCTATGAACAGAAGTGGCAGAGATAAAAAGCACAGGAAGCCAGACCAGACCTAAGAATGTAACCATGAACAAAGTCTTAATTATATTTTCTTACCCACATTGGTTTTAGCATTTGCACTTATCTCTTTCGGCCTTGTATTCAGAGACATATCCAAGCCACGAATAATATTTTGGCACAAACATGAATGTGTCTAAAGAATTAAATAAAAACGGTGTGACCCTGAACCTAGCAGGGATACAGAACAACAGGCCACATGGCTGAAGTTAGTTCCTGTACTATAGGGGTTGCCAACCTTTTCAAGTCAGGGGCCAGGACACATTCTCCCAGGGACACATTCTCCCAGTCAGCTTCGAGGGCCAGACGGGCATTTTGCCCTGCCTGCACGATAGGGGCAGCCACTTTGTTTCTCAAATGGCACTACAGACCAGATTCAGCCCGCGGGCCTTAGGTTGGGGACCCTGCTCTACTGTCATGATTACAAAGCAGCACTCTATAAACATTCTGAATTATGTTTATGCACAATGGTACCCTCAACCCCTAAAAATCGTTTGTCTACTGCAAACAGCTTACCTTCAAGAATGTTATTTGCGAACTCACTTTTGCCACCGTTACTGGAACAGTCCCCGATGCAGTTTGAACAAAAAGCAACTATCATAAACACAATTATCACTTGACAAATTCTAGTTAATATTATAGTAGATACATGCTGAACCAATTTGGAAACAAACATCCTCCCAGAGTTACCTAATGGCCAGCAGTCTATCCTGTCTAATGTAAGAATGTACATTTTCAGAAACAAAATCAAGAATGCACCTACCTTCACTCATGTTGAAAGCACTGAAGTTAATCTTTGAGCCCTGTACAAAACACAAAGCACAAGAACAGATGTGAAACAATTCAACTAATAATGAATTTTATCCGTGATTCACTATATCAGAGTGAGTGGATATGTGTCCCCCCACCCCAGGTTTGGAGTCCAGTGTTAGTGGTGCAGAATTCTAGAATCAATCATTCATAAGGAAAGGAGTAAAAACCTGGCTGGCAGGTCAGGTCTGGGGAATGGATGGATCAATATCCCCAGCCGGCTGGATAATTTGACCCCCAGTGCCTTTTAGCTGCAACGCCTAGTTTTTAATTTTTAAAGCTTCTTTTAGTCTTTAATCAATTTTAAATTGTTGTGGTTTATATGATATGCTGTAAATCGCCCTGGGTCCCTTCAGGGAGGAGGGCGATGAACAAGTAAGGTAAAGGTAAAGGTTTCCCTTGCTCGAAAGCCAGTCATATCCGACTCTAGGGGTCAGTGCTCATCTCTGTTTCTAAGCCGAAGAGCCAGCATTGTCTGCTTCTGCAGACGTTTCCATGGTCATGTGGCAGGCATGACTAGACATGGAACGCTGTTACCTTCCCACCGAAGTGGTCCCTATTTATCTACTTGCAGTTTCTTGCTTTCGATCTGCTAGGTTGGCAGGAACAAGTACGACTAAATAAATAAATAAATAAAGAATAAGCATATCCTGTAGTGTGACTCATTATGCCAGGAGTGCCCCAACTTTTTGAGCCACGGGCCGGTCAAATGGCTCCTCCCATTGGAAGCGGAAGTAAAACGCACTCATGGATGTGCATAACGCTGCCCTAAATGCAACGTTTTGCGCATATGCATGCATTTTACTTCCTCTTCTGGGAGCAGTGCAAGCCAGATGGAATGGCGTCACAGGCTAGATCCAGCCCACGTGGGCCATAGTTTGGGCACCCTTGCATCAAAAGTTACATTCATACATTAGCAATTACAGTGGAACCCCGTATAACGAACACTTCGTATAACGGAAAAAAAATGTATAGCAAAGAGCTCCGCAGAATAGTTTTTTTAAATTATACTGTACATTTATATACCGCTTGTGCACTCTCTGGGCGGTTTACAAAGTAATTAGCATTTTGCCCCCAACATGTGGGGTCCTCATTTTACCAACCTTTGAAGGATGGCAGAATCAACCTGGATCCCTAGCAGGATCAAACTCACAATGTTTTGGCTACAGCACAGTGTTTTAACCCCTGCCTCACCAGGGCTCTTCTCTAATTAGGTTCAGTCTTTATTACATAGAGGTTTTTGAAGCTCAGCTGGCAGATGTTTTAAAAGCTGTGCTTCTTATGAAGGAAACTTTTTTAGAAATGTAATTTTCTAATTATTTATATACATGTAAAAGTCTTCATTTACAGCAGTGTGAATGTTAAGAGGGTGTATAGAGATTCTGACAAACTTTGTCTCAAGAGTCCCAATTTCATGATAAAGGATATGCAAAAATTTAATGAACAAATAGAATTCCATTGAAATCAATACTATTTATAAGGGACACTTTCATTTAAGCTTATTTCTCACACCTTTTAATTACTATGTAATTTAAACATGTGGGGCATTTGCAGACATTTACTAGAAATGTAAATACTTAGGAAACAATATTACTAACCCCCATTCAAAGCTTTTTTTCCCTTTTGATACTCAATAATTACTGTGTCAATCTTGATTGTGTCTCTTCTGAAAACTTGTACCACAGAAATTGTCAACGAATGTATTCAGTTTTGTGAATTAAATCAATTTAATCTATTGTGAATAAATGTATTTTTTAAATTTGCCAACCTAGACACTTACATGGGAGTAAGTCACTGGACTCAATCAATGGACCTCCTTCAGAATAAGCCTACACAGGCCTGGTCCTGCTATATTGCCCTGGAATAACGGTGAAAATAAACAATTTATCACTATATGTTGATTACGGGATAGTTAATATAATCTTAATATAGTTAATATAGTCTATATGGTGCTTAAAGGTAAAGGTTTCCCTTGCTCGAAAGCCAGTCGTATCCGACTCTAGGGGTCAGTGCTCATCTGTTTCTAAGCCGAAGAGCCAGCGCTGTCTGCTTCTGCAGATGTTTCCATGGTCATGTGGCAGGCCTGACTAGACACTGGAATGCTGTTACCTTCCCACCGAAGTGGTCCCTATTTATCTACTTCCATTTTCTTGCTTTCGAACTGCTAGGTTGGCAGGAGATGGTTAATTTAATTCCCTTATACATTTAATCACTCTTAGCTTCTTCCTGAGGAAAACTTTCGACCATGAGAGGAAACTGCAAGGAAGGAGCTATAATTTCTGTTTTATATGAGGATTCTTAACTTTGAAAAATACAATTAAAAAAGCAAATATAAAGCAAAACAATTCAGTTCCCTCAAAAAGGCGTGAGTCTAGATTCGCCTCAGAATGAAAAAAGGAACGTTGTGGGAAAGCCGGGCGGCGTCTCTGCGCCCTCACTCAAGATGGCGCCTTTGCACCCTCACGCAAGATGGCGCCTATTCCCTGCTCGCAGTTCTGATTGGTCGGCTCGTTACCACGTGACGTAAAACCTTCTAATTTCTCCACGCTGATTCGTTTTCTTTGGGACGATTGAGGCGCTATTTAAACTGCCGCCTATGTGGGCATTTTCACGGTAAACCCGGCCAAGGCGAAGGGGAAGGCCCAAGATGGCGGCCGGCAGCCTCCTCAACTGGTGAGTAAACCCTTTTGGTTTGGCCACTTTTCTTTCCTTCTCTTTACGCTTTAGCCCGTATTCGTCCCTCGAGACTCAAAGGAAAGTGGGGAAAGGGCCTCCTCCTGAAATTTGTTTAGAACCCCGCCGAACAAGAAGAGTGCCTCTGAGCGTGTGCAGAGTGCTCCCAAGCCCCAACGCCGGGAAAGCCCAGACAACGGCCGGAAATCCGGCCCAAAGCGACAGGAAGTGCCAACCCCGCCCCGCCCCCCCAAATAAGCCTCATCATACCTAATTTTCTCAACAATTAGCAGCCTTCTTTTAGCCCTGTTGAGTTTATTCCCGGGAAGGAATGCGAGGATGCCCGTGGATTTTATCCCCAGCTCTTTAGATATTGCAATTATAGAAAAAAATATTATTATTTATTCCTCCAAAACAGAGATGAAACATTCTGTTTTGTGGCCATTTGGGGAGGGGGAAATCAGTAAAGCAACAAACTAGGTTTGTTTAATATAATATAAATCTGAATAAATAAATAAATAGGTTTCTTATACAATATAAGTAAATACAGTGCAGTGTATGCATATGGGGATGTAAGCAACTAGTCCAGTCTTGAAACAGTTTACCCAGCTCCTAAATATTGTAGTGATGGTGGGAAAATATTATTATTCATTCATCAAAAAAAAAAAAAGAGTTGAAAATTTCTGTTGGGTGGTGGCAAAGTTACAATGTCTTGCTTTCAACATCCCTACTCAGCTCTTGCAAACTGAAGGCTATAATTTCCTTTAGGGAGTTAATCCATCTCATATTTAGTCTTCCTCATCTCCTGCTGTCATCCCCCTTTGGTAGCAATGCCGCCCCCCCTTTCTCATGGTGTGTGCCCAAAGTAGGACAACCTTAGTTTCATCATTTTTGCCTCCAGAGATCATTCAGGTTTGTTCAGCTTTTGGGTAGTCCACAATATCCACAAAGCAATTCCCCCGCACCAGATTTCAAATTACAGTACAGTACTGTAATTTTATTTCTGGCCAGCTCTCTTTACTGCCAAAATTCCCACTGACAAGCCAAACCTGAAACATTATGAAACTGTTTAAATAATGTTTTTAAAAATGGTACAAAGTATTGTTGCACCGTTTACAATCTATCACAGTGTGAGCTTTCATATACTGTATTGCAATCCTTTTATGTGAAACAAAGAAACAGCAAAGCTTTGTGACCTCTTTTAGATTAGTAAAGTTTGTTTTGCATGAAATTTCATGGATTGCATGAAAAACAGTGTTAGTCCTGAAGCTGTTATTTTTTCATGCAATAGATTTGTGCAGGTGCTCTTTTGGCAATACCAGTGCAGGACAGCAAAAATATCCCCAACAACAACTTTCCTATCTCTGATTAATAATCTCTAATGAAGGAGAGTCTTTTTGAGGTAGCCCAGTCAGAAATTTTGTTGCAGTGATTTGCAATTTACTGCATATGTCCTAGTATTTATAAAGCATCTTTCTAGTGCCCGAGCCAATTTATAACACAGGATTCTCAACCTGCGGCCCACGGCACCATTTCGTGCGGCCCACCTCCACCACACCAGGAACTGCCATGTGGAGGAGGAAGGGCAACATGGCCATCGGGGCCCCAAAGCTGTCTAAAGAAGCATGACCCAGCCCCTCGCTTTAAAAGGTTGAGAACTCCTGGTATAACACATAACTTCCAGTCTCAGTTTTGAGCTCCTTTTATTCATACAGTGACATGTTTGACTTATTTATTTATTTATTTTTGTTCTAAAACAGGGATATTCCACCACAGAATGGCAGTGATTGGTATTTCTCAAGGGAAATCTATGAAAAATACTCACTGGCTCCAACTCTTTCTGAATTGCTACTACTTTCAAAAAGGTATGTGTGCATGGCTTTGCTTTCTAGTTTTGGTGAGTCAAAATATCTGGAATGTTTGTGCATTGTTTAGGATAGATCAGATCTTCTGCTTCACTTGGGAGGAACACATTTTTATGCTGTTCTTTGAGACTGCTAAAGAGAGTATATTTAAGGATGGTAGCCCTATGAGATGTTTGGTTTGCATTGTGCTGAAGGTTTTGACCGCTGCCTGCTATGAAATGATCCTGATGGGATGCTGTCCCTCTCTCTGTTGAACATAGCTAATTTAAGCTGCTAGAATCGCTTGACATCCCTGCGCCTCTAAGTCAGCATCTTTCTGGTGTAGTAGCTTAATTAAATTAGCCACTTCATGTCTTAAGGTTGGGTTTATTCTCTCATTTGGATAGGCAGCTGTGTAGCATTAAGAGCTGTAGAGATCATACTTTTAGAGACACTTCTTGAGTGTGTATCAATCAAGACTTTTTTTTAACCTGACCAGCAGTTAACACTCTACTTCTGCTGAATCTGAATATTGGCAATCCTCATGGTCATCAGCCATGAAGAATGTCCTGAATATAATGCAGTGGTCTTCCATCTGCCTTCCATATTGCAGCATGACCATAGTACCGCAGATCCAGTTCCATGAGTCACTTTCTGGTTAACACTCAGTCTGGTTAATCAAAAAGTTGCTTTATTGCTAGGCAGGCTTAAACTGAATGATTTAAGAACTAAAGAAGCTGTCTCCCGTTTGTATGTTTTGTCAGTCAATACTGAATTGGTTGCACCAAATAGGGTAGCAGTCTAAGAAGATAAGCCTGGCAGTGATTGAGAGTAACGTGAAGTAAGTTTTGCCAGGAGAAGAACCCTTTAGGCATGTCTTTTTAAAACATCATCCTGTACCACTTCAGTGGGGACAGTAAACACTCCTTTTAAGCACCCTCATTTTAAGTTCAGTCTCTTGATATGTTCTAAGTACCCCCATTTTAGCTTTTGTTCCTTTTGATGTACTATGCTGGCCTTGAATTGTAATAAAGATTTGATTTGAACCAGTGGACCAAGTTGCAAAGATAACTCAAGGTCAGGCTGTTGGCAATAAATTTTCTCTTCTGGCAATGAATACTGTAATTTGATATTCGTATGCTCATGTTTTCTTGGCTAGTGCTCAGAACACCCACATAGTTTGCAGTAGGTAGGCCTGAATAAAGTGTCATTTGGAGAAAGAAGTGTCATTTTTGCAAATGGAATAAAAAGCGAGAGTAGCCTCTGCTCTGAGTAAGAGTTGAATATTGGGATCTTTGATATTTTGGAGATGAGATGAGAAGGTAAGCATGAAGGCTGCTTATGAATTTGTTGGAATGATGGAAAATAAAATGTGGTTACAGTTATACACATGGGAAATGAAGCTTTTAATGAGAGGTCCTCAAAAAAGCCCAAGTATTTTCATGCTACTTTCTATTTGTTTGTTTCAGGCATGCAGCAGGCGATGCAAATGTCCCAAACTCTGGACAAGACGATAAAACGTCCAGTGAACAAGTTCCAGGAAACGTTGCCAAAGGGGCAGCTCAGCCTTCAGCAGGGACGTCACCTTTTCAAGAGCCTCGGGTTCCCTACCCATATTTTTCTAGCCTGTCAGAGAGTCAGCAACGAAGGTATTTATTTCTGCTCTCCAAGTACGTAAATGCTGATCCCAATAGGATAGAGCTCTCTCAGCAGAAAGATTATGCTCAATATCTGGTAAGCATTGAGTTTCTTTTCTTGATTATAACAACACTGTTTGCTAAAAAGAACCATTTGTAGCAGCAGTACGCAGCCATGGTAAGACTCTATTGTAAGGCTTCTCTAGGACCAAGGTGATTCCTTGGACCTGGCGGTGTGGAGAATAAGAAATCCTTAATTACCAAAATATGATCATGGCTGATGATGTCAATCGAGGTAGTTGGGTAATTTTGCATTTCTGGATAGCAGCCTGTGTTCATCTTGTCCAAGACGTCAGTCACAGGTTGGGGCTACATACAAGTAAAACTCACCCTTGCTTGAAAGCCAGTTGTGTCCTACTTTAGGAGCCAGTGTGACCCCCTTCTCTATCTGTGTTAGTAAATTCAACCAGTGAAGAATCTCTTGAATACATCTATTAAAAAATTTATAATGGAAGTAATTGTTGGAAATGTAATATTACAGTATTGTTTTTTTTGGTTCGTTTTTAGCAAATGAAAGAATTTGTGAGCAGAGAAGTTGCAGAGTTTTTGAAGTTTGCCCAAAATGTGGCCAGAAGCTGTAGCCAAGATTACGAAAGCATCTCTAAGGAGGCCTCGATTTACACCAAAGTAAGAGAGTAGAGGGTTGCAAATTAGGCCTTGTAATCTGAAAACTACCTTCTTCTGTAATGAAATTCAGCTCATTAAGAAGAACACGCTGCATTCCCAGTCACCTGCAGGGAAATAAATGCAGCATTTTGCGATAAAAATTTTACTCTCATGTAGGAGAAATGCTGTTAAAGTATTTCCTTAACAATTTTTTTTCTTTTTCTCCAAGAAATTTTTAAGCTCTCGCACTGGTTTTGTGAAGAAATACCCTGAGTGTTACACCCTCCATGAAGTTACCAGTATCATGGGAGGAAAGTTCAACCCCAGACTGATGTTGAAATCTGAAAAAAGCCTTGTTGCTTTGGTGAGTCAACCGGGGGAGGGGGGGCAGGGGTACCAAGTGAGGACTTTGCTTTGTCCACCAGAAGTATTGAAGGAACAGGCTTCTAAATGGGTTTTTGAAGCCCAGTTCTATCTAGACACTCTGCATCAATGAGTTAAGTTAAGGAGGGGTTCCACAAGAGCACAGTTGTGTGTTTGAGTGAGGTTTGCGTAGGAACACCTTCTGATGGGTTGAGTTTCACACAGCCTTCTGCAAGTCATAGCCAATGTGGCAGCCAAAGATCAGCGTGCTTCAGACTAAAAGATTTTCCTAAACCCACCTGGAGATCCTGGGAATTGAACCAGGGACCTTCAGCAAACAGAGTGCTCAGATTCTGACAAGTCAGAGCACAGCCCACAATATGCTATTTTGGGGTCTAGTAGCACTGTTATCGGGTACTTTAGGGATGTGAGAGCACTGCAGCAGCTGAAATTGGTGACTAGAAGATTGTCAAGACAGCAGATCAAGACCCAAGTACTGCATAAACCCTAACCCAGCTCCTGGTAACCTAGCAGTTCAAAGCAAGAAATTGCAAATAGATGAATAGGTACCACTTTGGTCAGAAGGTAACAGTGTTCCATGCGTTCTGGTGTCTAGTCATGCCTGGCACATGTCCACGGAAACATCTGCAGACACAGACAATGCTGGCTCTTTGGCTGTAAACAAAGATGAGCACTGAACCCTAGAGTGGGATATGACTGGCTTTTGAGCAAGGACAACCTTCACCTTTAGTGGGTGTGAGCTTTAAAGAAAGATATGCATTTCTACAATATTTGGTAGCTGAACAAAAAATGGTAATTTGTCTTTTTCTTTCTTTTTTTTCATTCCCAGGGAAAAGTGAATCTTATTAAGCGACACTTTCCTAAATTGCCTGCACCAATACAGTTACCTGATCATCAGAGTAAAAATGAATTGGATTTTGCAACTCCAGAGCAGAGGGCTTTTGTTCTACACGACGTAAGTGAGCGATTGACAAGAGCAAATACTATTACGATGCACACCCCACATTCGGGGGGAGGTTGTGCACAGATGGATCTTTCTAGATTTCCCCCCTAACGTACATTTTATCCTCTGTTTTCCTTGTATTTTAAAAAAAGGACATTAGCACGGATCAGAATGCTGAGAAACTTGCAGTGAAATACTGTCCCCAGGTGGTGCTAACCAGTGAATCGTTATTTACGTTGTTGAACAATCATGGAACCGACTACCGGGATGAGTGGGAACTTCCTCTTACTGTGAAAACTGTTTCTGACGCAGGTAGGAGCTCCCCCACCCCACCCCAATCTGTTGCAGAATTTATCTCTGTAACACTGACCCGAGGATAAACCAGATCAGAAATGTGGACTCAAGTCAAGAAGCTTATGCTGATTTTCATGTTTCTCTCCTTTTAGCCATCTGTCAAAGCAGCTCCCATAAGAAGTCAGAGCAAATGTTCTAGGACAAAACACTAGGGCTGGAATCCTAGTCACATGAACTGTGCATGTGCATAAATCTGAGCAAATAAATAAATAATCTAGTGACTAGCCTGCAGTGGGTTTCCGCAAACATTTGCATCAAAATGAGAATTGTGGTTGATCATAACAATCTCTGCCTAGGCTACCTAGCCTTTTGTCAGTGAGGCAGGTGTAAGATCCAGAGCGAGTTCGAAATGGGGACTCCCTGGTTCTGACCACGCCCCCCCCTTACCGACAGCTGAGTGGGCCTGACCATGCCCCCTGGAAGCGGACACATTTATGACAGCCATAAATGCACCCACTTCCGCATTTACGACAGCCACAGGATGTGTTTATTCATTCGCGGGTGCATTTTACTGCTGATATAAATGCCTCCACTGCCAGGTGCGGCGGCGGCAGTCTACATGAAATGGTGCCATGGGCTGGGTCTGGCCCGCGGGCCATAGGTTGGGAACCCCTGCTGTCATCAATTGAGGTGGCTGTTCTCCATAACGTGACCAAGGCCTCTGACACTCCCACTTCAAGCCGGGAGCTTGAGAAAATGGGGAGAGAGACCCATCAAAGAGGAGCATCCCCTTATTTCCATATGGGATTGCTGATTGGATTCTATCACGGGATTGACAGCTGGACACAGCCCTGAAGGGGTTTGGAGTGGGGGAAAAGATATATATTCCTGATAAATGCTTTGCTAGAGAGTTTGCTATGGGACTTGCAACCAGGTAATCATGGGTTACTTCTAAGCTGAAGGAAGGCCTTTATGGCTTCCAGAATTAGAGAGGTACAGTAATACCCCGTATAACGCGAGTACCGTATATCATTAAAACCGCATAACGTTACAAGATTTTCGGAAAAATCTTGTATCGAGTAACGCGATTTTAACGTTACACGATACAGTCGTTCTTAGCAGCAGGGTGGGTGGAAAGCTGAACGGGGTTCTCCGTTCAGCTTCCCAGCCACCCTGCAGCTACGGAGGCAGGGGTGGGGAGGCTGGAAAGCTGACGGGGGGCTCCCCCATCGGCTTACCCAGCCACCCCACAGCTGCGGAGGCATGGGCGGGTGGCTAGGGAAGCTGACAGGGAGTCCCCGTCAGCTGCCCCAGCCACCTTGCAGCTGTAGATCGGGTCCTCTGATCTCTCTGGAGGTGTTTCTGGGCTTCCCCGACGTCCTGAGCCAGTGCAGCAAGCCAGAATGTCAGATTTCGAATCCCGATGTTCTGGCTTCCTGCACTGGCTCAGGACGTCGGGGAAGCCCAGAAACACCTTGGATCGGGTCCCCACACCTCCCTGGACCCGGCGGGGGGGTCAGAGCCCCCAAAATTGGTAAAAAAAACGTCCGTTTTTTTTACCAATTTTGGGGTTTCTGACCCCCCCGCCGGGTCCAGGGAGGTGGGCAGACCTGATCCAAGGTGTTTCTGGGCTTCCCCGACGTCCTGAGCCAGTGCAGCAAGCCAGAATGTCAGATTTCGAATCCCGATGTTCTGGCTTCCTGCACTGGCTCAGGACGTCGGGGAAGCCCAGAAACACCTTGGATCGGGTCCCCACACCTCCCTGGACCCGGCGGGGGGGTCAGAGCCCCCAAAATTGGTAAAAAAAACGGACGTTTTTTTTACCAATTTTGGGGTTTCTGACCCCCCCGCCGGGTCCAGGGAGGTGGGCAGACCTGATCCAAGGTGTTTCTGGGCTTCCCCGACGTCCTGAGCCAGTGCAGCAAGCCAGAATGTCAGATTTCGAATCCCGATGTTCTGGCTTCCTGCACTGGCTCAGGACGTCGGGGAAGCCCAGAAACACCTTGGATCGGGTCCCCACACCTCCCTGGACCCGGCGGGGGGGTCAGAGCCCCCAAAATTGGTAAAAAAAACGGACGTTTTTTTTACCAATTTTGGGGTTTCTGACCCCCCCCCCCCCCCGCCGGGTCCAGGGAGGTGTGGGGACCCGATCCAAGGTGTTTCTGGGCTTCCCCGACGTCCTGAGCCAGTGCAGGAAGCCAGAACTTCGGGATTCGAAATCTGACATTCTGGCTTGCTGCACTGGCTCAGGACGTCGGGGAAGCCCAGAAACACCTTGGATCAGGTCTGCCCACCTCCCTGGACCCGGCGGGGGGGGGGGGGTCAGAAACCCCAAAATTGGTTAAAAAAAACGGACGTTTTTTTTACCAATTTTGGGGGCTCTGACCCCCCCGCCGGGTCCAGGGAGGTGGGGAAACCCGCTCCAAGCTGTTTCCAAAGTTCTCCCACCTCCCTGGAGGCAGCAGCAAGCCAAAATGTCAGGATTCAAATCCCGATGTTCTCGCTTCCTGCAGCCTCCAGGGAAACAGGGCTTTTTTTAACATTGTGTGTTCAATGTATCGCACAACGTTAAAAACCGAATAACGACGGGACTTGTGGAACCAAGTCATAACGTTATTCGGGGTACTAGTGTATTCTTATTTTTAATGTGCCTCTGACTGAAGCTGATCTATTGACTACATAATCTGTTTTTGCTGAACCTTTTTATGGTACATGGCAGTGAAAGGAATGAAACTGACTGGAGCTTTTTCTGTTCTTTGGGCTTCCTTTTTGGCAGTTCAAGTTTTAGGCCTGAGTTGTAGAAGCCAGCAAAACCCCTGGGGTGCTTAGCTAGGTTGGTGTAACTCCAGGTAAAATCCAACCTCACCTGCTGGCTAAGGTGTGACAGGAGAATAAGGGGTTTTCACAGCAGGTTGAGGAGCTGAGTTTGCCAGTGGAGTCACTTTAGTGAGGGACAGTTTGCACCTGAGCCCAGCAACATAAAACGCTAACGCTTTACGTGTCCAAGGGTTGATTTTGTATAACCACAAGGCAGGTGTTGTGCTTTGTGGCTAAAAATCCATCTTGAACTGTCAAAAAATGAAAGTGCACCTTTTCTTTGCAGGTCTTAGGTCAGTCCGGGTTGTCTACATTGATCCCCCGCTGCCAAAGAAAGAAATGACCGTGAGAGAAAAGAACCAGATTTTTCATGAATTTCTGACAGAATTTCAGATGACGAAACAGTCAAGTGTTTTTGCGCATGCTGCGGTGCTAGACGTGCCATCTGAGAACCCTGTGAGTTCTAAGTTGTACGTTTATCTACCCTGAAATGATTTGATAAGCCCAAGAAATTTACTGTCGGGGAGGGGTGCAGGGAAAGAGAGAATGAAATAGGCAGCCACAGTATCTTTCAAGAATATTGTACCTGGACTCGGTCCCGGGAACAGTCAGATGTAGAAGAATTGAATGTGAGTGGCTTAGTGGTTAAGACGCTGAACTTGAAGACTGGAAGGTCAGAGATTGAGACTTAAGTGCTGCTTGATGGAATGAGCTCCCGTCTCTGTCTCAGCTCCTGCCAACCTAGCAGATCGAAAGCATGATATTGCAAGCAGATAAATAGGTACCACTTCAGTGGGAAGGTAAAATGCATTCTGTGCACTCCGGTATCTAGGCATGCCTGCCACATGTTCATGGAAATGTCTGCAAACACAGACAACACTGGCACTTTGGTTATAAACAGAGATGAGCACTGAAGTTGAATTGAATACAACTGGCTTTCGAGTAAAGACGACCTTTGCCTTTACCTAAACTAATAAAACCAGTGGGTTTCAAGGTGTCTCTGTACTTCCTTTCCTCTAGGTCAAAGCACCACTGGAAACTGTACAAGGTAGACAGTTGCAAGTAATTGATTCTTCGGATCTAGATTTCGATATCGATTTCACAGAACTGGAAACCTTCGGCTCAGCAACTGAGACACTGAGTGTGTCTCAGCTAGAAAAGGCTCCTGGAACCCCTGCCAGGACATCTAAAGTCCTATCAGAGCACTTGAAAATGGGAAAAAAGATGGCAGGGGACATAAAGAGTGGCTGGAGAGAAGGGACGGGTAAAGCCAACCAAGAGAAGGTGGAAAGTATCAGCAGGCAGAATTTTAATAAAACCCCACCACCACTTGGTGACAATCCATCCATTAAAAGTTTTAAAGCAATGGGAACTGAAGCGGATGGCGAAAAGGTTGTTTCAGCCAGAGAGAGAGAGACGGACAATAAAACATGTCTCGGTTCTTCAGAGAACTTCAAGGAGAGAACAGAAGACGCCCAGGAGAGCAGATCAGATTTTCTGTCCTGCTGTAGCGACAGTGAGGAGGAATCACTGATCATCGACACAGAATGTAAAACTGGTGAGTGCCTTAAATCCAGTGCGATCGATTCCAACCAAGGTCTTGGAGCACAGACTCCAAACTCTTCCTGCCCTGCGGAAGGCCTGGCGGAAGAAGCAGAAAGTCCTTCACAGCACCGAGAAACGAAGGATCTCCAAAAAGCTCGAGGGGAACACGAACCAGCCCAAGAAACAAGCGCTCCCCTGAAGCCTTCTCGGCGGTTGTCCAAAAAATGTGACCCCATAGGGCAGATCTTACAAATGCAGACTGAGCTCCTCAAACCACCACCTCCTTGTGGTCAAGGACAGCCGGAGAAGATCCCTGAGAGAAGGAGTTTGAATCCTACACCTAACCAGGGCTATTTGTTGTCAAAAGCCTTTGCATTCCCTTCTTCGGAACCTGCACAGAAGTCCGCACTGCAGAGTGGCGGTTCCTCCAGGTTTAGCTGGGCTGCGCATTTCCAAGGATCTCAAAAAGGTGAGTGTGTCCATGGCTGTGGTTAAGAAGCTGAACTCACTGTTTGGGAGGTCTGAGTTCGATTCCCAAGTAGTGCATGACAGAGTGTCAAGGCATGCCTGCCACATGTCCACGGAAACGTCTGCAGATGCAGACAACTCTGGCTGTAAATAGAGATGAGCACTGAACCCTAGAGTCGGATACAACTGGCTTTCGAGGAAAGCTGACCTTTACCTTTACCCTCCATGGTTGTGCTTAGTGGAAAGTTTGGTGTCTAAAAGGGGGGGGGAAAGACATTGAAATATTGGTGCAGGCCACCCCTTTCTAAGATGTGAGGAGTCCTGCCACTGGTTCTTCCACAAAGATCAGAAGCAAGTTTGCTGTTACTCAAAACTGCCCTGCAAAATTTCACATTGGGAGAAAATTTAGATCTGAAGGGAGGGAGGTTCACAGCTGTGGAAGGGGATTTCATGTTCATTTCCCTCTTTCGGAAAGGCTTACTCTGGGATGGATCTGAAGATCGGTCGGAATATGAAGCTCCTCCACAAGGTAATCTCATTTACAAGTTGTTCAGCCTGGATGACCTGCTATTGCTTGTCCGCTCTTCGGTACAGAAGGTAGAACTTCTTCCACGGAATAAGAAAGCTAAGGTCCGGAGGGTAAGTTTCTTTCTTCAGGGGTCACTTATGTGCTTCCCCCCCCCCCTCATGGAATTGGCTTCATCCCTCAGCACGTTGACACACTCCTTGGTTGGCAGATTCTGGTTTTACATTGTGCAGCTTTACTTGTTCAGCTCAGAATCAGACTCTGCCGGTCCAGGAGTTTTTTCCTTGAATTCCTAAAGGTGGCAGCAGCGTAATGATGAAAATTTTGAAAATTAAGTAACGCCTGTTCCAGCAAGAAAGCGTACATCCTTTAGTCCAGGAGTTCTCAACCTTTTTAAGCCAGGGGGTTGGGTCACCCTCCCTCAGACAGCTTCGGGGGCCAGATGGCCATTTTGCCTTTCCTCCGCCACATGGTACTTCCTGGTATGGTGGAGGCAGTGGGGGAGCCACATGAAATGGTGCCGAGGCCTGCATTTGGCCAACGGGCCGCAGGTGGAGAATCCCTGCTTTAGTCCAAAGTCACTCTTATATATCCCAATGTATGAATAATGAATTGTCCTGGGAGAAACAGGATACACCAGATCTGAATTTTTGGTTGCATAAAGGTGTTGCGTATGTCTGCCTGCGTAAACACTTCGAACATTGGCCAGTGTCTCGTTCATCCATGTGCTGAGTGCTACGTCAGGCAACAGGGGATTTCACCGTACAGTTTTAGAGTCTTCTTTTTTACCACACGGGTTGTCTTTTCGCATTCTTTCCAAATAGTATCCCTGGTTTCAATCTACAGTTCTTGTGGCTCATGGTCAATAAAGTATAGTGATATAAATTTGTTCCTGATGTGGACATAACATTAACATTTATTTATTTATTTAAATTTGTTTATCGCCCTCCTCCCAAAAAGGACCCAGGGCGATTTACAACAATTGTAAAATCATTTTTTAAAATTAAAAACTCTAAAAACTTTTAAAAACTTAGTATTAAAAGCCAAAAACTGCAACACAGGCATACTGGGCTCAAACCACCCAATTGGCTGGAGAAATTGAACCATCCACTCTCCAGACCAAACCTGCCAGCAACATTCAAATAAAATAACCGCAACAGCAGTCCTATGTGTGCATATAACCATCTTCCAAGGTAAAATACAGGACTGGCCTTTTCTTGGCATAGAGCTGCGCAAGTGTTTTGAATACACAGAACCGTCTTATCAAGCAGAATAGAAAGGAGTGGCACTTTTGTGGCAAACAAAGGCCTGTGTTTGCATCCGTGTCTGCTAGGTCACTTTGTATTTACACAGTTCTAACATCTAATGGAACGGTAGGAAATGAACCGAAAGCTTATTCAGAAATTCAAAAGGGATTTCCCCACACCATGCTCAGGGAGTGTGTGTGTTTAAAACCAGAGGACCTCTGCCTAGTGCATTTTTTTTGATACACACCATGCTCCCCCAGAACAGACATACTTCTTGCTTCTTACTCCCCCAACTGTGGGTAACCGCTTCCAAAAAGTATGAATTGTGCTCACCATAAGGATTTCAGATCGATGACATGGCATTTACAAATGAGCTATGTTGATGCCCAGGTAAGTTAAGCTCTGATAAGTTCTCTTTGGATGAAGGATCTTATGTATGACTCAGTTTTACTTCTCTGTTTTTATAGCACTATCCGGTTTACATCTTGCCAAAGCTAGAATATCAAGCCTTCTATGGAGCAGAAGCGTTAACTGAAGGCGAAATATGTCGACTGTGGATGGAGAGTTTGTTACATTCCAACAGTTCATTTGCAGTCGGTAAGTTCTATTCCGTCTATGCCAGGGGTTCTCCACCCACACCCTGCGGTCCAGATCCGCACCACGAACCCAAATAATCCTGCCCTCACTCCAGCCACAGCTGCTGGAATCGGCCGCAGACTCATTTATGGCTGTTGTAAATGCATTTACAACCGCCGTAAATGGCAGGGGGACCACCAGTCTGGCCCCCTCAACTGAGGGAGCGTGACCCAGCCCCTGACTTGAAAAGGTTGAGAATCCCTGATCTATGCAGTACTTGAATTGCTCCATGTTGATGTATCAGAGTAAACAAAACAGCAAAAGAGACAAAGGTTTCTTGTACTGAGATAAGAATCCTAATAGCATTTGGTTGAAATAAGCAATTGCTTAAAATTTACCCAGCTGCAAAGTATATTACTGGCAAAGGGCTCTTGCGTCAGGGTTTCAGGGATGCTCCATATCTAAGGGGTGACCTATTGCTTCCAACAAAGCACAGTAAGAAATGTAAAGCTTGATTAGTCCCAAGGCAAACGGTAGGCACACAACCTTCAAATAAGTTACTGTTCAAATGCACTTTACATCTCTTAAGTACACAATGAACTGAGGTCCAGGGTAATTGAATGCGTGTGCAGAAATGTTTCTTAAAAAGAAGAATTGAACCATCACACCTCTGTCAATACTGGGGAATTGGGGTGGGGTGGGGTTAGGAAGCAATCATGGCTGGACTCCTTTAAGTTCTTCTCTCCTGAACTCTTTCTATGCTTTCCACAGTTTTGTTGTAGCCAAGTTCTCATAGTCTTGTGACTTTAGGTAAAAGTAAACAGCTTTCTCTGCACTCTGGTGCTGAGCATGCCTGCCTTGTGTCCATCTGCAGATGAAGACAACGCTGGCTCTTTGGCTGTAAACAAGAGATGAGCACTGAACTCTAGAGTCGGATATGATTGGTTTTCAAGCAAGGTCGTTCTTGCTTGAGAGCCAGTCATATCCAACTCTAGGGTTCACTCCTCATCTTGTTTATAGCCGAAGAGCCAACGCTGTCTGCTTCTGCAGAAATTTCTGTGGTCATGTGGCAGACATGCCTAGACACGGGAGTGCACGGAATGCTGTTTACCTTCCCACCAAAGTGGTCCCTATTGATCCACTTGCAATTTCTTGCTTTCAAACTGCTAGGTTGAAAGCAGCTGGGACAGAGGCGGGAGCGCACTCCATCTTGCAGCACTCAGGTCTCGAACTGCTGACCTGTTTACTTTCCAGTCAGTCAAGTTCAGCTAAATTAGGGTGTTTCCTCTTGGCCAGAATTTGCTTCATCTTTTTTCTGTGGATTTCCTTATTTTTGTGAAACTGTCTGGTGTCTCCCTCCCTCCTTGCGTCACCTTTGCTTTAGGTCATATCGATGCCCTTACCTCGAAACTTTTTCTGCTCGAAGAGCTGTCTGTGAAGGATTTGAAAACAAGATTTGGCACATTTAAGTGAGTACGTTCCTCATCACCAAAGGACGGCAGAGGGTTTTTTTTAAATCTGTGGTCCATATCCCATCTCAGAGACGTTCTCTTGGAGGCAGGTTGCATTTCCGGAGGTGGGTGTGGAGGAAGACTAAAGATTATTGGCATATTTAGTTTAAAGATCCAGCTGCCTTTAAACAGGCCTATGGAAATCACTGAAAGCTAGCTGGTAAACTTCATCCACTTCTAGAATTTTCTCCACCTTTGTTAGCTTTAAAAATCTGTTGTTATTAAAGAACACTGGAATAATTATGGCAATGACTACCTTCCTGACAGTTACCTGTGCAGTAGCGTGTATATCACTGAACAACAATGATTTTGCTACTGGGAATAACACATGTGGTTTACATGTTATCAAGTGTGGTGATTCTAAATCTGAACTCAGAATTTGTCTTTTGTTGTTGTTCAGTCGCACAGTCGATTCCGACCCTCTGCGACCCCATGGACCACTGTCCGCCAGGCACTCCTGTCCTCCACCATCCCCCTCAACTCACTCAGCTCTGTGCCCATTGTCTCCACGATACCATCTAGCCATCTCATCTTGGGCCGTCCCCTTCTTCTTTTGCCCTCGACCCTTCCAAGCATCAAAGCTGTCTCAAGTGAATCCTCTCTTCTCATTTGATGTCCAAAGTACTTTAGCCTCATCTTTATTATTTGACCTTCTAAGGAACAGTCAGGGATGATTTCTTCTAAGATTGACCTATTTGTTCTCCTCGCTGTCCATGGGACTCTCAAAACTCTCCTCCAACACCACATCTCAAAGGCGTCTATTCTTCTGCGTTCAGCTTTCCTAATGGTCCAACTCTCGCAACCATACATTGCCACAGGGAATACCATTGCCTTGACTATGCGAATTTTTGTTTTCAATGTGATGTCTCTACTTTTCACTATGCTCCCCAGGTTTCTCATCGCTTGCCTCCCAAGAATCAGTCGCCTTTTTATTTCATGGCTGCAATCCCCATCTGCAGTGAGCTTAGATCCTAAGAAAGTAAAATCTGTCACTGCTTCTACTTCTTCCCCATCTATTTTCCAGGGACTGATAGGGCCTGTTGCCATGATCTTGGTTTTCTTGATATTGAGTCTCAAGCCAGCTTTTTCACTTTCTTCTTTCAACCTAATTAGGAGCTTCTTTAGGTCCTCCTCACTTTCTGCCATTAGGGTGGTATCATCTGCATATCTCAAATTGTTGATGTTTCTTCCAGCAATTTCGATCCCAAATTGTGATTCCTCCATTCCTGCATTGCGCATTATGTGCTCTGTGTATAAATTGAATAAGCATGGTGACAAAATGCAGCCTTGTCTTACTCCTTTTCCTATTCCAAACCACTCCGTCATTCCATTTTCTGTCCTAACTGTTGCTTCTTGATTCATGTACAGATTTCTCATGAGGCATATAAGGTGTTCTGGTATTCCCATCTCCTTAATTATTTGCCACATTTTGTTGTGGTCGACACAATCAAAAGCCTTCGTGTAATCAATGAAACAGAAGTAGACTTGTTTCTGATATTCCTTTGTTTTTTCCATGATCCATCTTACGTTGGCGATCTTATGTTGCCTATCTTATGTTGCCTATCATGTACATATTTTAAATTATAGGCGTGCTATGGCTGTTCAAATGGTATCGGGTAATGTATTTTTACATCGGAACGTTACAACAGTTGCAGTTCCCACTAAGCGTGCCGCCGCCTCGGCTGAATCACATCCCCCTGGTGGCATGCATGTTCCAGCAGCGGCCAGGCACATCTGGGCAAGTCAGTGAGCTGATGTCCGAAATAGGTCTATAAGGCGAGATGGACCAAGGGCTTGTCTCTAGTGCGAAACCATCTTATTGGATAGTACATCTCGGCCAGTGGTTCCCAACAAGGGGTACACAGCCCACTAGTGGATTTCAATTCCCAGAAGCCTAAGTCAGTACATTGGCTGATCAGTGCTTTGGGGAAATGACTTAGGCTTCTGGGAATTGAAGTCCAAAAACCAGCATTTGGGAAACACTGACCTAGGCCATAGTGAGTCTGTTTTATGCTAAAGATGAGTAGGCAAAGCTGTGTTAATAAACTGGACAATTTCTGCTAGTTTTTTTCGCAAGCATACCCCATGTGATCAACGTAAGAACCTAACCAAGAGGATAAGATTTCCTTACTTAAGATCCTGACATCCTAGGCAGAATCAGACTTCAGATTTAGATTCAGCGCACTTGATTTCGTATAGGACACATGGATTAGACCAAGTATTTATTTATTTATTTATTTATTCTTCAAATTTATACCCCGCCTCGCTCAGGCAAGCCTGACTCTAGGCGGCATTATACAAAAACAAAACAATATCCCACCAACCCCCCCCCCCCATCGAGCCTCCACAGCCGCCCCAAGACGATATAATTTTTTTGTGTGATAATAAAGTGTAATTGGAACTGTGATGATATTTTTGCTGTGAACTCAGCCACTAACTTCTCTCCCCCCCCCCCAAATGTTTTTTCTTGACATATAAGGCCCGCAGATTCTTTGAGCATTCTCCGACATATCTTGAAGAAAGTGACTGGGTAGGTATTTCTGCCTCTTTCCTTCCAAAACAAATTCTGCACTTGTGCTTGGACCTGGTACCGCTCCCTCGCTAAGATGCTACGTCCACGTTGCTCTGCCAGTATTTCAGTAAGGCCAGTGGTATGAAGAAGGATTACATCAATAAACAGAAGGCTTCTGAGGATTTCTACCCCTTCCGTCCCATCCAGTCTAGCCAGGAGTGAGGAACATTTGGCGTTACGCTGCACATTCCTCATCCTTTCTTTCAATGGTTTTTTACTACAAGAAGTAAGAGCTGTTTAGGTTTTTGGAATGCCATTTCTCAGAATTCTATGCTTTGAGGAACAGGGCAGAGGACACAGAATAACTGAGTTGGAAGGGGCCTTTTCAGCCACCAAGTCCCACCAGTGCTATAGTTTCAGCCAGCCTCGATTTCCTTGTCTCCTCATCTGTCTCAGCGCCTCCTTGAATCGCCTCCCCTTTGCTCCTCTTAGCTTGCAGGAGGGCTCCTACCTCTTGGCTCACGCAGCGGGGGACTCCTCTCTCACCATCTATAAGAGCTCGGACAGGAAAGCCACCAGACCGGCGTATGATTTGCACGCGGCGCATTCCGACCTGCCTCGTGTCCCTTCCGCCCTTGGCGTCCCGTGGGTCCCGCTGGATCCCAACCTCCCTTTACCGTATCACTTTGCTCAGGGTTGGGTGCCGTGCACGTTCCCACCGAAGCCAGCCGATGCCCAGAAGCAGCAAATGGTGAGACGGATCGTCGCAAAGGTTAATTGCATGCTGGGGTGTTTTCAGGCCTCACTTTGTGATCATGAGGGCTAGAAACCTGAAAGTCAATGTGTTTGTTTTCAATATGCCAGGCATGAGCATTACTTCCTTCTAACTGTGAGTAGTACATAGGTGCAATTTAGTGTAGTCTAGTAGGACTGCAGTGGTTAAGAAGCTCGCCTTGTTGGCTGGAAGGCTGGCAAGCCGGCAGTTCAGGACCCGGGTACTGCATGATGGATTGAGTGCCCGTCTCTGTCCCAGCTGCTAGGTTGGCAGGAGCTGAGACAGAGACAGGTGCTTATTCCAGTATTTGGGTTTTTAACTGCTGACCTTCCACCTCCCCCAGTCAGCATCTTTACCACGTGAGCCACTGCAGTCCTAAATTGTAGAGAGACACAAACCAAACTAACCCTAAACTAAACTGTAGAGAGACACAAAAGTGTGTTAAAGACGAGGCAAAAGGACACAGAGACTTTTAGTTATTACTCAGTGTTTACTTTCTCCTTTGTCGGTATTTCTCTTTGAAATGTCTAAAAAGTTGTAATAATGTTTGCCTTTCAGCAACATTTCTACAGAGCGTGCTTTTTTTTGTTCCATTTTCTGGCCATTGGTTCTCACGGTTTAATCCCCGCTCCCCCTAAAATGCCAATGTCTAGTATGTATGTGCGAAATGCATACCTACCGCATGAGGATTTTATTTACTGATACGGCTCTCTTCCAAAACCTGCATGGTACCAACATGTCTAGTAATACAGAACTTCATTTCTCAGATAAAAGTAGGCATTAGTGTGGAGAGACGCAGGGCTTGATAAGTCTGTCTGTGTTTTAAGGAGCCACAAGAATTCTTTCTGGTTTTAGCAAATTGTTATATGGTTCAATTTTGAAACCAAGAGTTTTTTGTTCTTGCCTCCCTGGAGCGGCCTGATTCCTGTTAGTTTAAGAAAACATCCCTTTGAAGTTTCAGATATAAACATGTAGTTTTATGTGGGTGGTTTCTTCCTCCTCCTCCATAACAAAGCCAGATAGATAGATTGAAAGCTTGCATTCTTAGTGTCTTGCAGTTATAACTTAACCAAATGGAAACATTGAAATATGGAGCTTGCTTTACACCAACGTGTAAAGCGGATCTAACCCAAGGATTCGCAACTTTTTCAAGCCTGGGACCAGGTCACACTCTCGTAGTCAGCTTCGAGGGGTGGACATCCATTTTGCCCTGTCTGCATGATGGGGGTGGCCATTTTGTTTCTTGAACGCCCTTGGAAGTTGAAATGGTTTTACTTCCACTTCCTGGAGTGATGAGGGCTTTACACATTGGTGTAAAGCATGAAATGGTGATGGGGGCCAGATCTGGCCCACAGACCTTAGGTTGGGAACCCCTGCTTTACACACCAGATCAAGCCGCTGCAATCTCTCACCTCAGAGCATTGGGAAATCTACTTCTTTGCACTGCGATTCCCATGATTCTGAAGTTTGCGTTGCCCACCAGGCTTATGCTAGGGGATTCTGGGATTTCTGGTCCAGAAATGTCATTTACCCAAACTCTTAACTTTTTCTGCTGTTGGACTGCTAATATCTCTTTTGGGCATCTATGAAAATATGTCAATGACCATCTATGGAAAGGAATCTCAGACTTGCTCTATCTCGGGAGCAATTTGGAGACTGAACTCCTTGTAAAGTTTTATTTGACACGTTAATTAGAAATGAAGAACAATTAAACTGCAAAAGTTACTTTCTGCTTAGACTGATCTGGCAGATGGTTAGGGAAGACAAAGCTGTGTTTGGTTTGAAGTGGAGCAAATTAACCTTTGCGGTAACTGAAACTCCTGCCCACTCATGCCTTCCAGACATCCTGGCCTGCCAACTTCTTTTAGCTGGAGATGTTGGAACTGGTCGTACCATATCCGTCTGGAGAGCCACAATGTTTCCCACTCGCTTGGGCATCAGCATCACTCTAAATCAGAGGTGCCCAAATTTTTTGGGCCATGGGCCAATCATGTGGTTCAGGGAGGGCCAGGGGCCAGGTGCGGCCCCCGACACCAATTCATCCGGCCCGCAAAGCCCTCATCACTCCTGGAAGTTATTTCTGTGGGTCTTGGTGTATGAAAATAGTTCCCACAAGCTACAACTGGGAGTCCTTTTGAAAAAAAGATTAGGATGTCCCTGTGATGAAATTCACTCCACAGATAAAGCTGGAATGGGGGGAGGGGGGGACACAGAAATGAAACCCAGAGTGCCTTTGCAGCAGTGTGCTTTAAGTCTTTCAGGGTTGGATGGGACAGAGAGGAGGGATCTTGGCTGTGTTTCGTTTTGATTACCTGTTGATCATCGTTAGGGTAGAATGAGAACTTCCTGAGAATCTTCACTTCCTGAGTGCTAATTGAAATCGTTTCCCCTTTCTTCTTCTTTTTGTCTTTTTAATTTTTTTTCCCCTCCCTTTTCCTGTTCTTTTTCGCTTCTAGAAGAGTGGGAGAAATGCATGCTCCGGCACACCCAACCACAGAGAGCCAATTGCCATGGAAACAAACAACATTTGCCAGCCAACTCATCCTTTTCGAAAGCGGCGCGGGGCGGCACAGAACAAGGCTGCGGGGAGACAGACCCACAGGCAGGCCAATCAGGGCCCAAGCTCCAAATTCTGGAAAAAACCCAAAGACAAGCAATGATTAAAGGACTGAGTCATGTGGAGGGAACGGAGATTCCTCTCCTCTCCCCTGACTTCAGATTAGCAAAGGAAGAATCTGGCACAGAACTCTGTAAGGGGAAGGTGAGAGTACTTTGCTGTGTTACTGTGAAACCTTCTAACTTTTGCTGCCGTTCAAAAGAAGAAATGTTCCTTCGGCATCTAGTGTAGCTCAGAAGCCGCGTTGCCTCCCTCTACACCACGTGAACCAAGTTCTAAACCTAAAAGGCGTAGTAACCTCGCTGCAGAATTAACACCCGTTCCTGTCTTCCTCCCAGCGCCATGGTGGGTGGAGATCGTGTTTGGATAACAACCCACATATTTCATGCACACTCAGTGGTTTTAAATGTTAAGCAAAACAGCAAATGAACTTTACACTATTGTTTTTTAAGTTCAGACTTTACATTCAGGGGAGGGGAAAGCTGACAGACGACAGCTGACACTCGAAGTCACTTCAATGTCTTTTGAGCAATAAATTTAAACTGGAAGTTGTTTCCTTTCACTTTGTTTTTTCCCATATTTGATGGGCTGGTTTTTTAAAAGATGGTCTCCCTGCTGGTTATTTGTGTCCCCTCCACATCTGTGGTGAAGAAGGCTTGTTTTAGATGGTGACGTTTTTGATCCACCATCATCCGGCTTTTGTTGTGTAGTGCTGGCAATCTGTATAGTGTCAATGCTAAGGCGACCTTATACTGAAGGGGCCGTATTAGGGGCTTTTAAGCCAATCAAGTGGCCAGGTTGCCCTCCTATGGTAATAGAGTAGACCAGTGATGGTGAACCTTGGCACTCCAGGTGTTCCTGGATTTCAGTTCCCAGAAGCCCAAGTCATCACTCCTGCTGATCAGGGCATCTGGGAATTGAAGTTCAAGAACATCTGGAGCAGAGGCGTAGCTACCGCCGTATCTACCGTATCAATTATACGGGGGCCCCGGGCCACGGGGGCCCCCAACGTGCGTAAGCAAAACAAATCTTTACCCTTCCTAAGGGCCCCCAAACAAATTTTTATACGGGGCCCCGCCAAGGCACGCTACTCTTCTGATCTGGAGTGCCAAGGATAGCCATCAGTGGAGTAAACCCTGCTGTCAACAACTCAATACCAATCATCAGGTGGCAGTTCACTAACCTGACCACCCTGAGGACTAACAGCCTTAGGTGGCAAAGGCTACAGGGGAGGGTGATGGTCCCTAAGTTGATTAAATCCCATTTGAATCCGTCTGGATGGAGGGCCGCAGCTTCATCCATCCTGGCCTGGGGCTGATGATGAGGACTTTGCGTCCCAAAAGGGCTCAGGACCAGAAAGTGACTCGTGGAACTGGATCAGTGGTACTATGGGTGTCATTCTGCAATAGGGAAGGCCATTGCATTATATGGTTCCCAGGACAATCTTCATGGCTGATTGCCATGAGGATCGCCAGTATCCGGAATCAGATACGACACAAGAAGAACCCAAGCAAAAATAGGATGGAGGTGTAGTTATCACGGCACCAGCCGCTGCAAAGGAGTCCTGCTGCTTCTTTCATGTCCAGGTCAAACATTAAACTGCCAAAATGAAGCCACCTGGGACAGAGACTCACTCGAGTCTCGAACTGCTGACCTGCCAACCTTCCAGTCATCAAGTTCAGTGTCTTAACCGCTAAGCCACTGCAGTCCCTTTACTTACACACACACAGCCCAGTGGAAAAAACCGCTCTGTAGGAAAGAGAGGAGACTGGCTGTGTTTCAGTAGTTGCAGCTACCTGAATCTCTTATCCTGAGAATGCCTTGCAGAACAGAAAAACCTGCCTGGAACGCTTGAATACCTTTTTCATGCATTCCTCGCCCTGCTTCCATGTCACGACGTTGCCATAGCAGACGCCGCTGTCCTGTCCTGGGGAGCAGTTCCCCGGTGACCAAGAGCAACATTTGCATTGCACGATTGCTAAATAGTAGGTGCCGTTTCAAAACCATAAATCCAGCCCTCCTACCAGAGAGATATTTTTGCCATGAGTCATGTGCATGGCTGGAAAGGGTGAGGATGGGAAGCAAGCTTGTTTTTTCTGCCGGCTGGGAGAGGGAAAGACAGGCGGCCTTTATCACTGTTGGTTGAATTTATTAAAATCATTAATGGGCTTGGCTTTGTCCACGTCAAGCTGCATGTTGAAGCATCTGGTGGACTGGAGTTGAAAGGTCCTTGTCTCACTCCACCCTGTTATTTTAAAACAAGATAAAAAAACGAAGCCATTGCTGATAGAAGGCAAGAGTCCTGCCTTTTCTACTGCGAACCTTGAACACTGTCCAGTTATTTTTCACTTTGCATAACCTAAGAAGGTTTTCCAGTTACTCAAAGAATGGTTATTGTCTCTCCCTAGGGTGTTTCATGGCCATGCAGGAATTTGAACTCATGCCTTCTGAGTTATAGAGGACTCTCGTGGCTTAGTGGCTAAGACACTGGACTTGACGACTGGAAGGTCGACAGATTGCCAGTTCGAGACTCGAGTGCTGTGCCCCAGCTCCTGCCAACCTAGCAGTTTGGAAGCAAGAAATTGCAAGTGGATAAATAGGTACCACTTCGCTGGGGAAGGTATTTATGGCTGTCATAAATGCACCCACCTCCAGTTTACAAAGCCGCAGGGACATTTTACGGCTGACATAAATGCACCGGCTTCCACTTCTGGGTGCAAGGGAGGTGGCGGTGGGCCAGATGGAATGGAATGGTTTTCTTTTTCAAGAAGGATGGAAAGCAGTCTTCTCTTACCATCAAGATCACTTAAGCATCACTTCCAGCACCTTCGACTAAAAGCATTGCGTCTTTCCCAATCAATATGTTTAATGGGTTTTCTGGACTGCAGTTAAAGCCACCAGGACTGAAGAGCACGCGGACTCTTCCAGCCAGTAGAGGTGGCTTCTGCGCATGAATCCACATGAATCTGTCGCTCTGCGTGAGATTTATGTGCTCTCTTGCATGGATGAATCATGGCTATCTCCTTCTTGGCATCAGACATGCTGATACTTGTGGGAGCTCATTTACACAATGTCTGTACTAGAAGCTTTAATTTTGACCTGCAGGTGAGCATTAAAATATCTGGAAACAACTTTATTTAGAAGGGCATTTAAGGATGTTTCTCCCCTGGTTAATTAATTTGTCCAACATTTTTGTTTCTGAGACCCTGTCCAGGATCAAACTCACAAGGGTGACCTTTACCTTTACTAGGGTTTCGGGCATTAAATCCAAGTGGAGTGATGGAAGGAATAATAATCCGGGGAATGTTAGGGGAAATGCCTAGATAATCAGATTCCATGACCTCCCTGTCTTGTTCACAGATTTTTACAGGCAGGGCCTTGTTCTGGGCCTCCGGTTTACAGGCGACTCCTGGGATCCCAGGGTCAAGGCTGTGTGGATAGACAAACACCTCGCCCTCTTTCGCCCCAGTGTGTTGCCCTTTTGTGTTGTTTTTCCTGGCAAGGTACGCAGGGAGCCGACCCTCTCCTGCAGGAAAGAAAACAAGCCTTTCACCCCCAATGCAAGCTGTGTTTTTTTAAAAAGTGCTTTCCTAATCTGTCGGGTGTCTTGTTATGAAAACATATCACTTCGGCATGAGTGCGCTGCCTAAGTACTACATTATTTATTTCTCTTTTGTGCCCATCTATTCACACACACACACACACACAACTGTGTGATTTAACTAGAAGCAACTGGGCCACGCATTGGCCGCCCATTCTGAGTGTGATGTATTGTAGCACACCGCCTGATTTTTATCTTGGCTTTCTAGCCTGCTGCTTCATCTCAGTGTAGCATTTTAAATATTACAATAGAAACCTGGCCAGGTTATCCTGCTGTGGCAGGGGTGCCCAAACTATGGCCTGTGGGCCAGATCCGGCCCCTGATGCCAATTCATCTAGCCCGCACCACTCTCGTCGCTCCCAGAAGTGGAAGTAAAATGCGCCCATATGGGCACATTTTACTTCTGTTTCTGAGGGCGGCATGGCTTGGATGAATTGGCATTGGGGGCCAGCTCTGGCCCACAGACCATAGTTTGGGCACCCCTGGTTTAAGAAGAGAAAATGGCAGCTTAAAGTCTATTACATCCTGTTGCAAAACAGATCGCAAAGGCACCTGTTACATCCACTTCCGGTGGGAGGAAGCACATGACCGGCCCACTGAACTGCGTGACCGGCCCATGGCCTGAAAAGTTTGGGCACCCCTGTGGTATGGTAATAGATTAGACCCTATGGCCAGGGACTCTGTGCCGATCGCGAGGTGGCAGTTAACTAACCTGACATCCCTTAGGACTAACGGCCTTGGGTGCCAAAGTCCACAGGGAAGGATGATGGCCCCCAAATGAATTAAATCCCTCTTGATGGAGGGCAGCAGCCTCATCCATCCTGGGGATGATGATGAGCACTTTGTGTGCCCAAAGGACTCAGGACCAGAAAGTGATGCATGGAACTGGATCAGTGGTACTATGGGAGTCATTTATTTATTTATTTAGATTTGTCTGGCTGCGATGCAAATGGAAGACAACTGCATTATATGGTTCCCAGGACAATCTTCATTGCTGGTGGCCATGAGGACCACCAATATTTACAATTCAACGTGGCACAACTACAAGAAGTATTTTAGATATCTAACCGTGTACACCACTCAGATTGAAGTGAAATAGCGAGCAGCTTGAAACTGAACTGCAATGACTGTTATTTAGTGATGGACACATAAAAGCAGATGCCGTCTTGGGGTTGTGTACAGATCCTGCCTCTGGAGACCAATCTGGAGACAACCGACGTCTACAATGCAAATCTTCCACCCCTTTTTTTCTTTCCTTTTAAGGTCTCAGGAAGTGGCTACGGCCGGCCTTACAGGGTGCCTTATGAATGTATATCCTGCCACTGTTTCAATGTCTTTGTTGACTCAAGTTTCATTCATGCGGTTGGCAGGTGTGTTTGTTTCTCCAACCTGGCTGCTCCTAGGCAACCTCTAATGCAGACAATGCAACGAGTCAATGCTCAGCAAAGCATTCTGTGACCAATGGAGTAGATTTTTGTTCAGTTGGGTTCCTCTCGTTTTGATTTCCATAGCGATTTCATAGACGCTGTTGGGGCTTTTAAGGAGACCTGCTTTACAATAAAAGGGAAGTGCAGCCTGAAATGTCCCAAAGGAAGGAATCTTCTTCTTGTGCCATATCTGATTCCAAATATTGGCAGTCCTCATGGCGATCAGACATGAAGACTGTCCTGAGAATATAATGCCATGGCCTTTCGTCTGCCTTCTGCATCGCAGTGTGACACCAGTGATGGGATGTAACAGGTTCGCACCAGTTCGCCAGAACCGGTAGTAACTTTTCCCAGTGTCCTGGAGAACCAGTAGCAGCTTCTGGGGGGAATCACCTTCAGGGCTTACCTTTTCACTGCACATGCAGGCCAAGGTGTGTGTGTAAGAGGGGTGTGTATGTGTGTGCTTATTTTTATTTTATTATTATTTTGTATTTATTTATTTTTCTTTGGCCATGCCCATGACATCATGAAGTTAGCTCCGCCCACACTGTGATGACATCACGGTGGGGTAGTAAAATTTTTGACATCCCACCACTGTGTGACACCCATAGTACCACTGATCCAGGTCACTTTCTGGTCCCGAGCAGGCATGGGCTGGGCTACTGGGACAAGGGGATTCATCCTGATGCGCCCAGGGGCACTAATAATAATTTTATTGTTTTATCTGCCCAGCGCATTGAACTTTAGATTAAGCCATTGCTCCAAGCTCCCTCCTTTTGCTTGGAGCAATGGTTTATTCTAAAATGCCATGAGGGATCTAAAATGACCAGGCAATTCCTGGGGGCAGCCTTCCCCCCCCCCCCATCCCTTGGTCGCCACCCCTCACCCCTGTCCAGCACCCTCCCATGGTGCTCAGCACACTCCTGGTCCTGATCCCTTTTGGCACACAAAGTCCTTCTCAGCCCTAGGCCAGGATGGATGAAGCCAACCAGATGCGTTCAAGTGGGACCATTTAATCCACTTGGGGACCCTTACCCTTCCCTGTGGATTTTGCCACCCAAGGCTGTTACTCTTCAGAGTTGTCAGGTTACTTAACCACCGCCTGACACTTGGCGTTGAGTCGCTGCCAGTAGGGTCTACTCTACTGCCATATCAGGGTCACCTGGCCAGACTTGGAAAGGAATCCATGGTGCCTTGGAAAAGTCTACAGCAGTAAAACAAAAGCAGGTGGAAGGATGGAATCACGCAAACGAGCTTTTAAGGTTAGCCCAGAGCTATCTGGATTTGGCAGATTGCAATAGGAACAATGTAGGTGAGACTGAAGTAATTTTGCAGGGAGTAGCTTCATTCCAGCCAGCCCTCTTGAGAAAACAATGGACATCCTTGAAGATACTTACAGGGAACAAGGCGTGTGAGGTCTTTGCCAGGTGGCTATTGACAACAGAATGAAATTTAACAGGGATAAGTGCAAATTTCTACACTGGAAAATGTACAGTTGCAAGATGGGGGGGGGGGGGATACCGGCCTCAATAGTACTACCAGGTGAGAAGAATCTTGGAATTGTTGTAAAACACCAGCTGAATATGACCCAACAGTGTGATATACCTGCCAAAAATGCTATTTTAGGCTGCATTAACAGAAGTCTAGTCTCCAAAACACCTATGAGGTATTAGTCCCCACTCTATTCAGCACCAGTTAGACCCGTTGAGTAACTGGAAGGAACCGGTGTCATCATACCAGTAATATTCCAGAGGTATTATGCAACCCCATGTTTATGTGTCTTTAAGTATTTTTCAAGCTATGATCATGACCTAAACACAGATAGCTATGAATTCCACTCATTCTTTTTCCAACAGAACAGTCCTACGTTTCTGGATCCTACCCCTGTCTTTGCCCCGCCTCATAGTTCACCCTTCGGTGATGCTTTATGTGGCTAGTGTGGACTCTTAGGAGGGGTTCTCTACAGGTTTTCGCTCAATCCTTTGGGTTTCCAGGAGTTGAAATCTCTGTGTGTGGTGGAGGATGCATCAGACAGATAGGAATTAAGAAAGGGATAGATAGATAGATAGATGCTCAGTGAGCATGCTTTATCACAAAAACAACCTCTGGCAAGCCGTTTGCCCCCTTCCCTCTCTTCCAGGGATAACGGATGCTCCATCGGAAGGACCTGTGCAAAGTAAACATCATTTCGCCATGGGGTTCACCAGGCAGTGGTATGCATGAGCGTAGACAGGGGTCTTAACTGTGGTGATCTCCTGGATTAGTTTGCGAGGCAGAGCAGCTGACAAGATCTGTTGTTCTGCTCAGCCGACTGCCGACAAAGCTGGCTCTACCAGCCGACATGCCCAGCCGGTTCTGGGTGGTGTATGTTGGGTGGCATTTGGTGTGTCTGTGTAAGAGAGACCCAACCCAAGCCTTCTCAACCAAAGCTGTCCATTGTGCAAAGGGGGGGGGGGGGAGAATGGAACTTTTTAAACCAGGTAAGTCCCAGAAGTTTTCCACCTGTCACTTTGGGTGCAGCTGCCTCAAGGCAGAGGACCAAGAAAGTCTAGCAAAGGCCACAGGGTATGCGAGTCATATCCAAGCTTTTGAAGAACATCACAGAGGGACAAAGAGGCCTCTTCCTAAATCAGAGGTTCCAACCTTTTCAAGCCGAGGGCCGGATCACGCTCTCTGTCAGCTTCAAGGGCCAGATGGCCGACGGGCCTTAGGTTGGGAACCCCTGTCCAGTGGTGAGTTGTCAAATTTTCCGCTACCACACTGTGATGTCATGATGTCGTGGGTGTAGCTGACGTCATGTCATCATGGGCGGAGCAAAAATAAAAATGTCTGCGCATGCATCAAACCTCCGTTTGACGCATGCGCAGTTCTTTTTTTAGTGTGCATGCATCAAAACTATTTGATGCATGCATGTGCACTAAAAAAATACAACTGTGCATGCATCAAACAGAGGTTTGATGCATGCACAGTTCCGGGCAGCCAAATACATTTTTTGAGGGGGCCGGAGAGGCGACCAGTCACCTGGATGACCCCGGTGACCCCTCCTGATGGGGTGCTACCGGTTCGAGCGAACCGGTCCGAACTGGTAACATCCCATCACTGCCCGTGTCCTAGATGAACCACATCAGCCTCTGTTATCTCATCCGTCTCTTCCAAGTTGTGAATATTGTGTGTCTTCGGAAATGTAAACAAAATGGGGGGTCAAAATCATGGAATTGTAGCACGGTAGAGACCTGTCTTGATTTGCTATGAGGAAGCAACCTGGAGGCCAGCTGGCCGGCCAGCCTCCAACGAATTTATGGACTGACAAATCTAGCCAGATATTCTGAGGATCACGAAACCCCACGCCTTGATTTCTCAGTGCTTTTACCCACTTTGACTGGGGAGCGCTGATTAGTTTCAGGCACATCGAGCAACGATCCAAAGTTTGCTCAATTTAGCCACAGAGGACGCTGGGCTGACTTCCCAATTAGTCATTCTCTGGCTTCGTCTTCCTGTCCCTGGCTAAGCAGAATTCTACTAAAACACGTGCGCACACTCTGTACTCAGGAAGAAAAAAAAAGTGAACTAAAAATTAATCTTTATAAGTGCTCTGCAAACTCATGCAGAAGAACAATGACAAAAATCCCTGAAAGAAGCATTTCCCCGTTACTAGCACCAGCTGATATCAACACAATCCTATGCTATCCTGCCTGTGTAAACAGGATCATGTCCATATAAACTCCAGGTAAACATGCAACAGGGATCAGACCTTAAAAATAGATCCTGGGGCCCAACTATTTGCTTGGTTTATTTTTTGCTTGCTTTATTTCAGCTGGAGTGCCGCCCCCTGAGCATCCCAAGTTGAATAAACTCCCAAAGACAGTTCAGGAGGAGAGAAGTGGCCTTGCAGGACTGTCTTCCCAGCCACGCTCCTCTAAATGTGTGGGGTAGACCACCTGCTGTACACGTGGCATATATAACAGTCCCACATCCGGGGGGAGGGGGGAGGGCTGTTTTCACCCAGTTTGGACTGTTTGTCCATCTAGTCCAGGGTTGACCAAACTACAGCCCATGGACTGGATCCGGCCCCTGATGCCAATTCATCAGGCCTGCGCTGCCCTCGTCACTCCTGGAAGTGGAAGTAAAACATGTCCATACAGGCGTGTTTTACTTCCGCTTCCGGGAGCGAGGAGGGCAGCATGAGCCAGAAGAACTGGCATTGGGGGCTAGATCCGGCCTACAGACCATAGTTTGGGTACCCCTAGTTTAAGCAGAGAAAATGGCAGCTTAAAATCTCATCCTGTTGCAAAACAGATTGCAAGGTGCATTTTGCTTCCACTTCCATTGAGAGGAACCATGTGACCAGTCCATGGCCCAAAATGTTTAGGCACCACTGATCTAGCCCAGCACTGTGGACTCTGACTGGCAGCTCCTTTCAGCATCTCAAGTGGACAACTTTCCCATTTCCTGCTCCCTGGGATTGAAATCCCCTCCCGGATTTACCCTAGACAAGCCCAGACAAAACCAGGGGCCCTTGTGGTGCAGTGGCTAAACTGCTGCACTGCAGGCAAAAGGTTGTGAGTTCCATCCTGACCAGAGCTCAAAGTTGATTCAGCCTTCCATCCTTCGGAGGCCAGTAAAATGAGGACCCAGCATGTTGGGGGCAAAATGCTAATTGACTTGTGAAGCTGCCCAGAGAGCACATTAAGCGTTATGGGGTGGTTTAGAAGTAGGATTGTTTGGCTCTGCTCTCACCCCGAGCCACGTCCTTATTCTCTCTTAGGACCCTTTCTACTATGGCCGAGCCTAGCTCGCCAATCCTAAAGGGGAAATGGCGAATGCTAACCGTCCAGCAAACTGCTACACAACTTTATGGAGCTGAGCCTTAACTGAGGGCCAGGCTGTTTAACCCAAGGAAGGGGGGGGGCTCGTTATAGCGATCACAAAGCAAAGGTATCATTTTCCAGCCCCACCGTCCCGGTCCTCTGGTTCGAAACCCGTCGCCTCCATCCTGGACGGGGACGCAATGGCGTGTAGAGCGAAATAAACTTCTAGGACTTCAAGGGGGTGCCAAGGTTCTGCCCCACCCCGTCTGGCTGCTGTGCCAAGGAAGGAATGCCCCCTCCCTAAACGGGACGCCCGACCGAAGCGAAGCCCCTCCTCCCCTTCATTACATCCCGGTCCCATCTCTGGGGCATCCCGGGCGGGGGAGGGGGCGAGGCCGGCTTGGGCTCTTCGGGGCGGGCCGGAGGGCTGGGCCGGGCTTGGCGCGGGGGAGACGGGTAGAAAAACCCCACCCGGGCCGCCTCTCCGCCTGCGCTGCTCAGACCGGCCTTCGGAAGCTGCCAGTCTCCCTCCAGGTAAGTCTTTCTCAGCCTGGAAAAGCGGAGTCACTCTTTAAGCCGGACTGACTCCGAAGTCAAGTCCTCTGGGACTGAACTTTAAGGGTGGGGTGTGATGCTAGTGAGGGAAGCAACCCTCCTTCGCGCCCCCCGCCTTTGCCAGGGAACTAAAACCCCTCCCACCCCAACTGGAGAGCTGAGCGGAGTCTTACTCTCGTGCAAGCACTACGCTACATGGGTCTCCGCTAATCCGGGGTCTCACGGGCGTTTGCAGGGAGAAGCAGCCCGCCCCGGCTCCCATCCTTCCCTAAGCGTAAGACCCCCTTGCCTTGCACCCGAGGAAACCCTGGCTTGGACCGGGTGGGTGGTGGGCTGCCAGGAAGCCCCTAGCCTAACGGAACGGAAAGTTACTTCTGCCGCCTCCGCCCTTGTCTGCAGCTGCCGTTACCCGGGGGTAAACCTCGCCGAGGAGAGCCGTCTCCCTGCCTGCAGGATCGGGACCGCCGCAGAGGCAACGCCCAAGCGTCGCGAAAGGGCAGGCTGCCCAGGTCGCGTTACTTAGAGCTTGGGGACGTTACTTTCTTACCTTCCTCTTCCCCGCAGCTGGGTATGTGTGTGTATTCTGGCAACTGTAGTCAAAGTAACCTGTGTAGAGAGAGAAAGAGAGTAACGTTTCCAACTCAAACCCTGGGATTCCTTTCAGAAGATGATTGGGGTGGGGGGGGGGGGGCTTCTGCTTCTCAGTGTCTTTTGACAGCCAGGGCTTTGATGCCCAGTTGAAGAAAGTTACTTCCGAGGAAAGCGATGTCTAGAACTGCCCAGTTTACATGAGCGTCAGGGAGATCTACTCCCGAGTAACATCCCATCACAGCATCAGAGGAAAGGTTGTTCAGGATTGTTGTGTCCTGGAAGGCCCCCCCCACCACCACCACCACACACACTTAAAATCGGCAACACTGCAAGAGAATTTTCATATTACTACTGTACTCTGGGCAGTAAACAGACAAATCAAAACCAGGGCCAGGCGTGTCTGACAGATAATCCAACATCCCCCCCCCCAAAAAAAAGCAGCAACATCTTGATTTTTGCCCCAGCCCTTTGGTCACCTCTGGCCCCAAAATTCCCTAGACCACTGTACTTCGGTCACAGTGGGGCTGATCAGTGGTTCTGAGCTGCACAGAACTCTTACACTGCAAAGAGTCGTGTGCCAGCTGAAACCTTGCACGCTCATGTGCTAAGAGCCAGTTCAGGGAAACCAACCAGCCACTTCCCGTCATTCAGTGCCAGAGCCTTTCAGTTGCTCGGTAGACGCCAGGGAGAAATGCCACTTCTTGATTAGCCACCCCCTTAATGCACCATCTGTTTCCTGAATGAACCCTCCCCAGAGACCACTGGATGATCTGGAACAAGAATGCAAAAAACAGTGTACGGTGGTGTAGCACATTCTCCTTTTGCACAAGAGAGACACTGAACATAAACAGGCAGAAAATGTAAAGAGACAAGGAATGCTTGTAGGGTTTATGAGCTTGGGTTTGCCAGCGATGGAGAAGCCCTCGGCTCCCGACTCCAACCTTGGGCGTATCCAGTCTCAGTTGAACATCTTTCTTCTTGTGTCACTGCATGTGGATTCACCCCACCCCACCCCATGCTCCGCCCCACTGCTCTGCTTGCTCTGAGGTTTGCCCTGTCGCAACAAGCCGTGCGTGCGCTGAAAGCCTGGTGATAAACCAGCCACGCCCGTCTCTGCCTTTGGGGTTTCTTGGTGCATCCGGGGACGGTTGCAGTCTTGGCAATGTGGGCGATTACCTGCTGACGATGAGGATGGGTGCATTTCCCAAGCCCCACTCCTGGCACGCCATGCCCCCCCAATAAATTCCTGGATTCCTTCAGTCCCTCCTTGTTTGCTTCTGGAATGGCTAATTTCTCTCTGGTGTTTATCCAGAGAAGCCAAGAGGTAGCCCAGTTAGTTGTGTGAAAAGAAGACCGGAGTCTGGGCCAGGGCTTCCCAATTTTTGGTTTTGGGACTTCAATTCCCAGAAGCCTCAGCCAGTCCCCCAAAGCACTGATCAGCCAATGGACTGACTTAGGCTTCTGGGAATTAGAGTCCCCCTGTGGGGTGTGGGAAACACTGGGCTGGGGTGGATCTTTGGACCTGACCTCTGGGGAAGTGTGGGTTCCAGATTGCTCCTTCTCGAAATTCACTGGTTCGTGCTTCTTCACGTAGCCTACCTTGTAAGGTCGTTGTGGGAACGGAAGTGGGGGAGACATTGCTTTAACAGCAATGCAGCTGGAGTCCCCCCTCCCCCCAATTAAGATGCTTTGTCATTTAGGAGTGGCAGAAACCCTTACGTTGGCCTGTTGGGTAGACAGATTTCTACTGGAAATGATGTAGGCTAGCGGCTTATGTAGCAGCTGCAGTGCAGCCTTGGGATTTTTGACAGATGGAAATAAGTCCAATTTTGTTTAAACAGGGTCTTTGCAAAACGACCACACCAAGGGTTGTGTCCCTGCTGTAATTCTTGCAAAGGGCGTGCCATTGGGAAGGGGATACCAGCTTTTATTTATTTATTTACATTTCTACCTTTGATGCAAGCACCGCTCCAGTCATGTGTCTTTGTGTTAATGCAATTAAGTGGAACAATTTAGCAGGGCTGTGTGTTAAGGACGTTTCCTTCGAGGTGTGTGTGCATTCATGATCCGTTGGTTATGTGTGTGTAGAAAGAAAGAACCAACCAACCCAACCCAACCCAATGTTGTCGGTATGCAGAGAAGGTCCGACGGTCCTGGTCGGAAGTTTCTTCTGATTTGGGATGGGGACATCTCTTTCTTTTGCCTCTTTTGTGGGAAACAGTTCCTGATGGGCAGACTTAAAGTTTAGGAAGCAAGCATTTTAAAGACCTGGCTGGTTCCTTACAGCCCTTCTGATGGGAAATGGACATCTCACACCCAACGATATTGGCCAAGGTCTAGTCTAGAGCTGCTGGAATGCTGGTCCATTTGGTAGCCACCAATGTGCCACAAGACTCTGACTTAGGCGTGGCAAAAATGGACCCGCCCATGCAGCAGAATGGGGACTCCTTCCAAAGGACTGCCAAGTGACTCCCTCCTCCTCCTCAACTGGAGAACTGGATTCCTGAAGGCTTCTTTGAGGTGGGAATGAGGTGTGGCATTTATTTCCTCTCCTTGTAAAGTAACACCAGCAGTGTGGTATCATGGTAACCAGCTCTCCTTTGAGATGTGAAGCTGAGTAGTTAGGAAGGACGTGGGCAATAGGCTTCCAGGGCAGGTTATTGGCTCTTGGTTGGCAGCCGAAGGGCCAAGACTAGAGGAGTTGGCCAGATCTGTCTGTTGCTGACCTTCAGACTATGTCATATACACTCTTTGCTTCAGCAGAAGGGACACCCTTTTAAATTAAAAAGGCCCTGAGTTACTCCAACCAGTTTGTGTGGTTGGGTGAAACTGGAGATCTAGCTGTGTTTTAAAACTGCAGTTGAATGGACTTTGTCTGTCTGTCTGTGAACACCATCCCAACCTCTTGTGGGAACAGATGTGGGGTGCTTCCTTATTTATTATTAATACTCTCCCCCCCAACAGAATGCTTTTTCTTCCCTTCCCCCTCTGTAGACCACTGACCCGCCTGCAAAAGTTCATTTTCGAAATAATGCCGAGTTCTGCTTAGCCTCTGCCACCACATTTCCACGCCCTTCCCCCTTAAGTTAATTAACTTTGGCTGCCAAGGATAGGAGGAGACGTCTTGACACGAGTTCATTCTTTGCTCCGTTGGCGAGCCCTGTTTGCAGCCACCGAGGAAGGCCTTGGCTAGCAGAAGGCTTATTTCAAACGGGTACTGACTTACGGGACCGTGGTGGCTTATAGGTTAAGGCACTGGACTTGATGACTGAAAGGCTGGCAGGCCATCCATTTGAGACCAAAGTGCGGCTCGACGGAGTGAGTGTCTGTCGTCTGTCCCAGCCCCTGCCCACCTAGCAGTTCGAAAGCAAGGAATTGCAAGTAGATAAACAGGTCCTGCTTGGGTGGGAAAGGTAACAGCGTTCTGTGTCTAGTCATGGCTGCCACATCACCATGGAAGCATCTGCAGATGCAAATGCCCTGTAAATGGAGATGAGCACTGACTCCTAGAGTCAGACACAACTGGCTTTTGAGCAAGAGAGACCTTTTACTTTTACTATCTCTAATCTATCTTGGTCTTGAAGGGTTTCTCTGTGGAGGTGATACTCCAGAGGTCTCGGAGATGTCCCCTTCTGCTGTGGTCCATCAAAAAATGAGCATACATTCCCATCGCAAGCCATGTCTCCTTGACCACACCCGGCCAACCTCCGATGATGTGATCCTCGCACCATTTCCATTCTCTCATTCTGAAATCAGGAGCGCATTGCCTCCCCCTCCTGTTTTTTTCCAGGCCACTGCCAAGGGCCAGCCCCATCTGGTGAGGAGTCCCCCCCCCCCGAAGTCCCTCCTCCCTGGAACATGGAGGCCGCCTTGCGTCTCCACCATCTGCAATGGGGTCCACAGCTTCTTGGCAGCCTTCCACAGAAGCATCCTCCGCCCGAGGTGGGTGGAGAATTTGGCCGCAGCAAAGAGATGTAAAATGAGTGGGTTTTGGAGAGGTGTGTGTGTGTGTGTCAATGCAGAGGTGGAAAGTGTTGACTGGGGTAGATTTGTTTAGAAGAGGCCCCCACCGAATGCAAAGACCGCTTGTTTTCTGGAATTTGCAGATTGAAAACAAACAAGAAACACACCCATACCTCTATTTTTATATATTATCCACACCACCCTGATTTTGCCAGGTCATCTCTGGTTGCAGTTGGTCCCCATCCAGAGGAAACCAGGTGTGCCAAAATTCCACTCGGAAAAATTTGCTTTCCATCACAATGGGGTTTCTTCTGAGTCACCCATACCATTTGGAAAACTGGACCCTGTTTGCTCTGGTCAAGATGAGGATGGGTAACCCCCAAAATAAAAATATTGGCTTCTTGAGTTCCTTTAGATCAGTGATGGCGAACCTTGGCACTCCAGGTGTTCTTGGACTTCAATTCCCAGAAGCCCAAGTCTCTGTGAATCCACAGAATTACTGTGTATGCACAGTAAACCCATTTGTGTGGATTCACCGCTTCTGGGAATTGAAGTCCAAGAACACCTGGAGTGCCAAGATTTGCTATTGTGCTCTTAGATCAACCACCTTTTCTCAGGCATGCCTACCTGGAAGGGCTATTGTTTGAAATGGCCAGAATAACTGCAGTGTATTTTATTTATTTATTTATTTATTTATTTATTTATTTACTGTATTAGATTTATACCCCACCCTTATCCAAGGCCTCAGGGTGGCTTACAATTTAAAACAATTAAAAACACATCTGCAATAACAGTTTAAAAGATTAGAAGTTTAAATAGTTAAAATACAAGTTAAAAAACCAACAGGGTATCAATAACTTCCCTGAATTCTTGGATAGATACAGATGCAACTAATTATACTTTGTATTTAAAGGTGTAAGAACACATGGGAAGGGCTTGTGATTCTTATCAGTTGAGGTATATGTTGAGATTTAGTCTTCAAGCGCTTAAGGATCATGTCTTTTCTTGAAGCCTGAAATTGAACAGGGGAAATTCCCGAATGCTCATAGGCGTGGTGTTGAATCACATCCTTTCCCTTGTGCTCCAGGACGGGCCGTAATTGGCTGCATTTCAGAGCCTGGAAAAGCTACTTCTGGGGGCTGTACAACTTTCAAAGTGCCCCTACAACCATGCTGTCTATCTAGGCCCACGGCATTCAAGAAACCAAATGGCCACCCCTTTGAAGCTGTTGGAACAAAATGGCCACCCAGATCGTGCAGGCAGGGCAAAATGACCTTCTAGCCCTCAAAGCTGATTGCGAGAGCATGACTTGGCTTTCGAAAATGTTGCTTCCCTGTACCTTCATAAGGACTAGGCACCTCCTGCTTTGGTTGGACGCTTGGCTTTCTGTACCAGCTTTTCTAATAGCGAGGGTACAAGTCCACAGCGTTGTTCCAACGTCCATTAATATCGGTCTCCTCTTTTTGCTGAGCGAAGACGATTCTCCGAACAAAGAGAGCTTTAGAAAAACCCCTTTACTCAATTTCAGGCTTCCTCTTGCTCTCGGCCACTCCCCAAGCTGACTTCTCTTGGATTGGCCCTCTTTCCACAGCAGTTTGAGGGACTTTGCCAGGGCGTGTTTTAGCTGAATTGCTGGACTTGGTTCAAAACTCTGTGTCTCGGCCTCTCCTGCTAGTGTGCCCTGTGTGTGTGTGTGTGTGTGTGTGTGTGTTTTCCCTGCCCCAACAAGCCTGTATGAATGTGGTTTTCATTTGGTTGAGCAAGAGAGCGCTTTCAAAAATTGGTTGGGTGATGGGTAGATGAAGCTATTTTTACGCTGGGTCTGGACACAATGGCCCTCAGAGTATTTCCTGCCTCTTGTCTTATGAAGGCGTTGCGTGTGTGTTTGGGGAGAACTTCTCATGGATTGAGGAACATTGTCATGCATTGAAAATGACTGGCACTCCCTATTGGGTGCACCTCTTAGACCAGCGGTTCCCAACCTTTTCAAGCTGAGGGCCGGGTCATGCTCTCTCAGCCAGTTTCAAGGGCTGGACAGCCATTTTGCCCTGCCTCCACGATGGGGGTGGTCATTTTGTTCCAAGAGCTTCAAAGGGGTGGCCATTTTGATTCTCAAATGCCCTTGGAGGGGTGGGGGCATATGAAATGGTGCCATGAACCAGATCCACCCCATGGGCCTTAGGTCGGGACCCTCTGTCTTATAGACACCTTTGAGAGAGGGCATTAGACAAATTCTCAGAAGGGAATCTTCATGGGTGGCCACCATAGTCAAGAGCAGCCTACCTCCGGATGACCAGTTTAAGTGGACAGTTAGTGCCCTCTTCGCGTAGCTTCCTGACTGGTCAGCATGAGAAGAAGGCTGCCAGATGACCTATACAACAAGACCCACCTACTCCTGAGTAAAAACATGCACAGGCTTAGAGACTTGGGTCCCCATTGGGATATGTCTTAAACCTTCTTAAGCCCTGAAGGATTGAGACCGATCCCACTGGTGACCCAAGTCTCTGAGCTTGTTTATGTTTGAAGGCTTAAGACAGATCCCATTGGGTGACCCAAGTCTCTAAGCTTGTGCAGTCGTTCCTGTTGTGTAGGTAATCTGGTACATTCCAGGATTCTTGACTCCAACTCCCATCATCTCTGACCATTGAGCAGGCTTGGGTTGGACTTTTGGGAAGCTGCCACCCCAGAATATTTGCATGGTAGACTATGGACCACCACCACCTTCAGGTATGTATGAGTTCAGGGCTGAAGTCCAGGCTATCCATTGTGAAAAGCAGTTTAGAAGTAGACTGATATGGACACTTGTGTTTTGTTCTGCAAATCGTGCAATAGGTGTCGTTTCTTGTGTACAGTGCAGTGTGCAAATTTTGCACACCTGCCCTCGCTCTGAACGTCAAGCTAGACATAGGAGAGGAAGAAGGAAGGGGATAAAGCTGCTTTGGTTGTTTTTGAGGAAGCCCTCCAAGGAAGTTGGAAGACTGGGCGATCTTTTGGCACCTTCCACATTCTTCAAATCTGTTTTATTTTGCATCTGGAGTTGCTAAGCAGGGTCTTCTCCCTAATACACCAGTTGCTGGATCGAGGCAACTGCTGTTTGAGTCCTACTGCTTGGCTACTTTCACCAGGAGCCTGGGCTACCTAGCTGGCCACAGAGCATGGCATTTGTAGTCCTACACATCTGAAGAATGCCAGGGCGAGCAAAGGGAGGCCAATAGCTAATGAACGCAGCGTTACCCGGAAGGAGGGAGCTGGAATTCTTTTCTCCCCTCCTAACCCAAGGAATTTTGGGTGTTTCCATCCTGCCGAACGGTGCTGCCTGAATTCCTTCACAATGCCTCCCTTTTAGAGTAGCTGCTCCTCATTCCTCCCTTCTCAAGTGGAAGAGGGCCATTGGCTTCTGATACTACATTATCTGAGGTTAGGAGTTTGGGGGATGAAAAATGGTGTGTATTTGTTCTCTTGTTGACCGTATCTGCCTTGGCATTCACAGCCAGAGGTTCTGTAAAACATTCTGTCCACTATACTCTACTATCCCTCACTGAATGTAGTCTCTGGCGTGTGCCTCTACAAACCAGAAAGACAACCACCCATTGTCTTTCTGTAGGGTTTGCCACTAGGGACCTCGTTGGCTTGATGCTGGCTCAACTAGGGACAAATCCTGGCCCTCTGCTGCCTGTGGTTTCAACTGTCCACTCAGACCTGACATAAAGAGGGACTCGAATGTCGCCACTCTCAATGAATTGCTGCTCAGAACGTGCCTGGATCCAGGGGTTGTGTTGAACATCTGACATTTCTACTCTTACAGATTCTCATAGTGAAACTTTGTAAACAAAAGAAAGAGAGAGAGATTTCAGTTTCGAAGGGCTTTGGAAGTTGTGGGAGATCTAATTTAGGATTTGTGTTGGTATTTTGGGCATTATGGCTGGTAAACTGTAGGTCAAGTGGACTGATGTCTTTTAGTCATCCAATGTGTTTCTTGGCCAGCCTTAGCGCTCGAAGCTACGAGATGCCAATCTTACGCTGGAGAACTTCCGGATGCAATTTTGCTTTGGGGGCTTTGGACTACACCTCCCAGAGTCCCACAGCAAGGATGGTTTCCATTCTCTTGGGTCTCAAGAGAGGAATTGGTCAATGGCACATTCTCCACCCCACCCCCCAGCCCGGATTCTGTTTCACGTCATCCCCGCCGTTAATATCACCGTCCTTCCAGGACCTCTCAGGAAATGCCATTTCTTTCACAGCTTTCCCCCTCTACACGTGATATCTTAATTATTAGGAGTAGAAGAACAGGAGGGGGGGCTGGGCTGGGCAGGATGATGAATAACTGTATTTCTTGGCGTGGTCTCTTAATTCCCACAGTTCTGCCTTGGCCGCACCCTTAATCACTTGCTGGTTAATGACTCTGTGTTTCTTCTGCACTACCTTAATCTTTGTGTCTGTTTCTGTTCTCTTGGTCGGAGAGTTCTTCCTCAAACAGATAAAACAAAAACAGGACTCTGTTTTGACTCTCTGGTTTGTGTTTGCAGTCAACTGGCATTTAATCCAGAGTTTGTCTCCAAACCATCCTTAAAGTAAACGCCCTTTGCTTAGCATTAGAACAGAGGTGCCCAAACCACGTGACGGGCCCTCAGCCTGAAAAGTTTGGGCACTCCTGCTTTAGAAGAATGCCTTGACCTCTTTGCCAATTTTCATGTTTTCAGGCATTCTGTTGACCTGAAAAGGCACAACGGAGGGTAATGGGTAAAATATTTGCATCCTTGACTCCAGTCTTCCAGAAGTACAAGGCTATTTATAAGGCTAAAATGGGAGAACTCCACTTAGTGGATTGATACTGCAGACGCTGAATAGTTCCAGTTGTTCTTCGTGGTACATTTTAAAATCTCTCACAGTCATTCTTTTGGCAAACAAAAAGATGATGGTTTTTCAGTGCTTAATTCCTCTCATGGTTTTGATTAGAAATTTGGCCTTCTTAAACAAGATGGCTGCTTTTTCCGATGTCCTGCACTCTGAGTTCTTGCTGTCCATTGGTAGAATTTAGATTCCTTCTGTTTGTTTAGTTGGAAGGAATTCTTTCTTGGGGTGTTTTGTCAGATTTCAGTGGACCTTAGGAATATCTTTAACTCCTTCCCAAAACATGCTCCCAGTGCAAGCGGCCAGAACGTTGAATCCTGGCCACCACCTCAGCTTTTGGGAAAGAACTGCTGGCTATAAAATGTGGAAACCAGGTTTATATAACTTTTCTCTCTCCCTTTCTTCCAGTTTCCTCTCAAGATGTCTACTGTACACGAAATTTTATCGAAGCTCAGCCTCGAGGGAGATGTAAGTATGCCCTTTCGTACCTCTAAAGAGGGGGTGCTCAAATTACAGCCTGTGGGCCAGACTTGGCCCATGGCACCATTCCATCTGGCCCACCACCACCCTTGCCACACCCAGAAGTGGAAGTGGACATGTTTATGTCGGACATAAAACGTGCTCGTGTATGCATAAACAGTCGTAAACACGGAAGTGGGCAGATTTATGGCTGTCTGGGGGGAGCATGGTCGGACCCATGGTGCAAAATGTTTGGGCACCTCTGCTCTAAAGCTGGGAAGAGTTATGGTATTTTAGAAGACCAAAACCTTCAAAGTCCTCTTCCTCAACAGCATGGTTGTTGACTTAAAGGATTATGGGATTTGTCGTGCAACTGAATAGCATTTATAAATCCTGCCCTGCTTCCTGAAACACCAACCATACCTCTAAGATACAATTACAGAAACACTCCTTTTGACTCTTGACTGAGGCTCTACTGGGGCCCAGGCTATACCTTTGAGCTTCGTTCATCACCTTCCCTTGAGTCTGTTTGTAAAGGGACATCCTTTGTTTGGGAGCTTGCCCTGCATGTGCCTTTAATTTTTCCAGTCTTTGTTGGTTTTGGCTTCTAAAAGTGAACTGGTCCTTCTGGAAAATTGCAGAGGCCAGTCCCTACCTTGGTGTAGAGAGCTGAGGATATAGAGGAGGCAAGGTTTAGTTGCTCCTCCTTCCTTCCCAACAATGGGCTTGTGCCCTCCACCTGGAGGCCTTGGTTTTTGGAGGGAGGGGTTCTGCTGAGCTACACTTGACTAACCGGCCAAGCGAGCTCAGCTGAAACGCTTTCAAAACTTGCCTTCTCTTATTTTGCTTTGCTTCCAACCATTGGCTCTTCGTGGCAGAGTTTGGGAATCATTCCCAGACTTTCTGGAGCTGATGGTTGAAACATAATCTCTGTTTTTACCCTGAGAAGTTTTGCTGAAACTTCACCTTAGGACAGTGATAACTAACCTTGGCACTCCAGGTGTTCTTAGACTTCAATTCCCACAAGCCCAAGTCAACCCACCAGCTGATCAGGGCTTCTGGGAATTAAAGCTCAAGAACACCTGGAGTGTCAAGGTTAACCATTGCTTCCTTCGAACGTCTTCTCCAACCTGCTGCACTTTAGACAGGTTGAATTACAGTTCCCATCACTTGCAAATGAGAGCCATGCTGGTTGGGAGCGATGTGACTTTAGTTCCATATCTTGGTAAAACATCAAGTTCTGGGGGGCCAGGATAGAGTGTTTGGGGCTAGGTGGCTTGTCTATGGTGGGGTGGCCAACCTTGGCATTCCAGATGTTCTTGAACTTCAGTTTCCCGAAGCCCTGATCACCAGGAGTGCTGACTTGGGCTTCTGGGAATTGAAGTCCAAGAACACCTGGAGTGCCAAGGTTGGCCATCACCGGCTATAGCCTACTTTAACTATAGCCCACCTGTAACTGTTCTTCTTTTTTGTGGTTCCTGTGAGTCCACATGAATGGGTTTACTGCATGTACATGCAGTAAACCCATTCATGTGGATTCACAGAGACCATGAAAAAGAACTTGATGGAGTGTAAAGGGCTGATCTAGGCCATAGGTCCTCAAGCATGGCTTTCCAGATGTTCTTCAGCTTAAATTCCCAGAAGCCCTAATCAGCTGGTATGCTGACCTAGGCTTCTGGGAATTGAAGTCCAAGAACACCAGGAGTACCAAGGTTGGTCATAGTAGTCCATGGTCTTGTTTCTGCCTCACAGTCCAATGATGTCTATGAGGGGTACAAAACTCCCCCCCCCCAAGGATTTTGTGGCACTTCAAAAACTGGAAAACTTTCTTTGATGTAATTGCGTTAGAGGTGACAGTAGAATACCTGTTACTGTCACTGTTAGTCTTCTTGGTGTATTTACAGTCACCTGTTGGGGTGGTCAATGTTTCTGTTGAAGAAATGGGCATCCTTCCTCAAATGGACTTGTTGACGCATTTCAGCTAAGAATAGGACAAACCACCTTTACAAGTTGTGAGATTATGACTAGAAAGTTTGTTTATTTCTGCATAGGTTGAATTGAGGGGGGAAGGGATTTGTCATCTTGAGCTGTGCAGTTGATTAAATATTGTCCCCCTTCGTTCTTCCCGCCCTAGCGATCTCTCCCTCCTAGCGCCTACGCCACGGTCAAGGCATATGGGAATTTTGATGCGGACAGAGATGCCGCTGCCCTCGAAACAGCCATCAAGACTAAAGGTATGCAGAGGACTGAGCAAGTTACATTGGAGCAAGTTACATTGGCACAAATGCTTTCCTGGTTGACCACTGTTGGCAAAGGGGACCGGGCAGTGATGGGATGACAAAAATTCTACTACCACGCCATGATGTCACGGACGTCATGGGCGTGGCCAATGGCATGACGTCATGACGTCACGGCCGACGTCATGACGTCATGACGTTGTGGGCGGGGCCAAAATAAAAATAAATAAAAAATAAAAATAAACATACACACACACCCCTCCCTCTCAGCCCACCCACCCAGACACAAATAAATAAATAAAATAAAAACAACCACCCACCCAAAACACAAATAAATTACCCACCCACCCCAAATAAAAACCCCTCGCTTACCTTTCTTGGGACCCGGCACCCCGATTGCTGTCCACAGCCGCCGCCGCCGCCGGAGCTGCCTGCACCCCTGTGGCGTCCTCCTTGGGCCGGTACCTTTTTAGCCCGGCTCCGGCCATGGCGAGGGGCGACGGGCAGCCGCGGCTGCCGCGCCTCCCTGGGCCGTCCCCATGCCGCACCGCCGCCGCCTACAGCTTCCTCCTCCGCAGCGCGCGGCAGCCGAGCTCAAAAGGGACCGACCCAAGAAGGAGTCCACAGGGATTCAGGCAGCGGCAGCTCCGGCGGCGGCGGGCGGCGGCTGTGGACGGCGGGTGCAGGCACCCGGCCCACAGGCGCCCGGCGAAGGCGGCGGCAGCGGTGTACCCCGCCGGGCGTCCCCAGGGCATGGGGCTTGTCAGCAGCGGACAGCCGAGGCAGCCCTCAACGTGCCGCGGGGAGGCGCCCCCCTCAGAGGGCTGCTGCCGCCGCCGCTGCCCTGAAAGTTCTAAATGTTTTGAAAATCGGAGCGAAAATGGCTCTAATTGACTGCTCATGCGCAGAAACTCAATCTGACGCATGTGCAATGCGTCAGATTGAGTTTCTGCGCATGCGCAGTCAATTAGAGCCATTTTCGCTCCCGATTTTAATTTTTTTTTTCTTTCGGTCAGGCGTCCGGAACCGGACGCCCCAAAAGTGGACTTCCCCTCACGGAGAACCCTCCGGGATTGGTCTTACCGGTTCCAGAGATCCGTCTGGAACCGGTGACATCCCATCACTGGGACCGGGCTTGGTAGATGTTTGCTTCATTCAGCAGGTCTCCTTTCAGGCTCTGGTTGGGTTAACTCACCCATTTAATTCACTAGACCAGGAGTTCTCAACTTTTTAAAGCCGGGGGCCGGGTCACGCTCAGTGGTGGGATTCAGCCGGTACGCCCCGGTATGCCCGTACCGGTAATAAACCTATCTATGTGGCTTCACAAAGACTTGGGCTTCGGGGAATTGAAGTCCAAGAACTGCTGGGGTGCCAAGGTTTGCCATATCTCTCTCCTCCTCAGTTCAAATCAGAGAGATTGGGACCAAGTTCCCTCCACAAAGGGGTCTCGCCCCAGACCAGTTTGCTTGCAGTTCCTCATTCTTCAAAGTCAGCCCTTGAGGTTTCTTCTTCCACCACACCCTGCCAAAGCTGGGTGATTCATCTCTTTTCCGATGACTCACATTCTGCCTTTTCTTTCCAGCAGCTCTACTTGCCCTGAGGCTGAGCCCGAGAGCTCTCTATCAGTTTCAGGCAGTCCCTTGCTAGGCTCCAAAAATTGAGATCCCAGTGCCAGAAATACTGGTGAATTAAAAAAATAAATAAAAAGGACAGGCCCAAGGAGTTTAGATGGCCAGGGCAGTATAACCTTAATTGCATCCCCATCCTGCTAATTAGCCCTGGAAAATTCTGCTCCACAAAACCATTTGAAGCAAAGCAAAGCAATCACACTTCTGTAGTAATAAAGGTCACCCCTGCTTGAAAGCCAGCTGTATCTGACCCTAGGGTTCGGTGCTCATCTCTGTTTCATAGCTGAAGAGCAAGCGCTGTCTGCTTCTGCATATGTTTCTGTGGTCACGTGGCAGGGCTGACTAGACACCAGAGCACACGGAAAGCTGTTTTCCTTCCCACTGAAGTGGTCCCTATTGATCTACTTGCATCTACTGGGGACTCATTTGACCAACCTTGGAAGGACGGAAGGCTGAGTCAACTTTGGGTCCTGGTCAGGATCGAACTCACAAGGACTTGCTTTCCCTTTCCCTAAAACTGATGGCTTTCCAGGGTTGCAGGAAGGGTGGAAAGGCTGCCAAGGACATAAAACTTAGACAGGGACTGTTCACACCTGGGGTGGGCGGATGTTTCTCTTTAAAGGTTATCAGTTTTGAAAGCTGTTCTGGGAAAGTTTCCATCCTTGGCATGCCCGATGGAAGAATTTGGACATGCTTCTTTGGAAAACAACAGGCACAAAACTTGTTGAGGCAAGGATCTCTTTCCCAAGCCAGTTGAGAAGCATCCCAGAGAACAGATTCCATTCAACTCCATTCCTCTGCCACTCCCAAGAACACAGAAACTCAGAAGTTAAATCCGTAGCAGAGAAGACCCAAGGTGAATTTTGTATTTAAAAATGGAGCCCTTCCCAAAGAGTTCTGGTACAGAAACACTCCCAATAATCATTTTGTTTTATTTTCCATAGTCAACTTGCCCAGGGATAATAGCATTGGGATTACTGTCTCCTCCAGAAATTCTTGATCTCCACCCACCTTTTGCATAACCAATGAATGCACATATCTTGGCAGGCCCTGATTTGAATAAATAATTTAAAAGTCAATATATGCAGCTCTGAGTTAATTGTCTCTGAGTTAATTGCTAAATGACCATCATTTTCTGACCTGTGAGAAGCACAGATAGTGACCGGAATGATTTTTTAAAACTGCTTTAGAGTTCTAAGAAAAGTTAAACAAGGGATTTTGTAAGCTGTTGGAGATGGATGAGTAAGGGCAGAGCAGGTCCCCAAATTGTCTGGTTTATTAACACAGCTGAGCTAACTTATCTTTAGCTCAAAACGGACTCACTCTGGCCGAACTGTACTATCCAATAAGATGGTTTCGCACTAGAGACAAGCCTTTGGTCCATCTCGCCTTATATATCTATTTCTGACATCAGCTCACTGACTTGCCTGGCTGCTGCTGGAACATGCATGCCACCAGGGGACGTGATTCAGCTGAGGCGGCAGCAGGCATAGTGGTAGCTGCAACTGTTATAATGCTCCCATGTAAAAATCCATTACCCATTTGAATAGCTATAGCAGGAGTTCTCAACCTTTTAAAGTCGCGGTCAGGTCACTCTCCCTCAGACAGCTTCAGGGGTTGGACCGCCATTTTGCCTTTCGTCCACCACATTGCACTTCCTCATGTAGTGGAGGTGGTGGTGGGGCGCATGAAATAGTGCCTCAGGCTGCATTCAGCCCATGGGCCACAGGTTGAGAATCCCGGAGCTATAGCATGCCTATAACTTAAAATCTGTACGTGATAGGCAAATTCTGAGTTCAGATTTGGAATCGGCACACTCCATATCATGTAAATCACATGTGTCATTCCCAGTAGCATCATCGTTGTGCTGTGTAATCCATGGTCTGTTTCAGTCTTTCTCTCTTTCTCTTCCCAGGTGTTGACGAGGTGACCATCGTCAACATTTTGACAAACCGCAGCAATGAGCAGCGGCAGGACATTGCCTTTGCTTACCAGAGGAGGACTAAGAAGGTAGGCAAGGAGCCCAAAAGCTGCCCCCCTCCTTTCTCCAATGCACCACCACCTCTGTGGCCGCAGCTGGACCTCTGCAACATTCAGTTGTGGGCCAAAAGTCCTCCACCACCTTGAAGGTGAAAAATGCTCAGACCTGACTCCTCAATTGCCTCTCTTGTCTCTTTAGGAACTGCCAGCTGCTCTGAAGTCTGCTCTGTCTGGTCACCTGGAGACTGTGATCCTGGGCCTGTTGAAGACGCCGGCTCAGTATGACGCTTCTGAGTTGAAAGGCGCCATGAAGGTAAGTGAGACCAGGCACCCCGCCCGGTGCAGCTGGTTTCGTGGGTGGCTTTACTGTTGGGAAGATTTCTTTCCAGCTTATGATTTAATCGCTGGTCAAACTCACAGGACTCGCAATGGCCTTCTCTTGACCGAAGGGGAGGCTTGACTTTTTATGTTCCTAACTCTTAGTCTTTGGTGTTTGAATTGAATCTGCATTATCACGTCGCCTTGCCAAGGTTTTCAAAGTCTATGAGACCTTCAAGCAATCAGTTTGATATTGTCACCTCCTTTCTTGGTGTCTGGCCAAGTTCTCTTGCTATGGCAATAGAGTAGACCCGACTGCCAGTGACTCAACAATGAGCGTCAGGCAGGGATGAACTAATCTGACAACCCTAAAGGCCTTGGGTGGTGAAGTCCATAAGGATGGTCCCCAAGTGGATTAAATCCCACTTGGATCCCTCTTGACGGAGGGCAACAGCTTCATCCATCCTGGCCTGGGTCTGGTAAAGACTTTGTGTGCCAAAAGAGCTCAGGACTCACGGAAGTGGATCAGTGGCCCTGGGCTGATGCTGCGACGTGGAAGGCAGATGAAAGGCCACCACGTTATATTCTCAGGACAGTCTTCATGGTACGGGTGAACAGAAAGAGCCTTCCTCGAAGATTGGGTTTTTCTGAACCACAATCGTGTGTACCCTGGTAAAAGTAACCTTGTGTTGCCAGCTAACCCTTTTCACACTAATTCAGGCCAAAGGAACTGCAGAATGGACTTTCCAAAAAGTGGCTTCATTTTGGCAGTTTCACGTCTGGCAGTTTCCTGTGTGGCTTTGAACCCATATCTCCTGAGTCTTCCTATGGCATTCTGTTTCCACACTTTGTTCTCTACACCCAATCAATGGCAGATGTTTGTGGGTCTTTTTTTTTTGCTAGATTTGATTTTCCTTTCTTTGTGCAATGCTGCTCTCTAGTGTCTCTGATTGGTATATTCTCTCTCTCTGTCTCTCAAAGCATTTAAGATTATTAATTTTCACTCACAATGTGCTTTTAGTGCTGATGAAGCTCAGCTCGGCTCTCTTGCCCAAACTCATCAGACAGATTCTGAAATGAAGCAGGCTTTCCTACAAAACTCACAAGCATCAAAGGGTGAAATTAAGACTTTTAGATAAATAAATTTTGTGTCAGAAATTACTCTGGGTTGAAAGGATTTTCGAGGGAGAAACTCTGCTCAGGGAACACCCAAGTGAGGCTCCTTTCGTGCCCCCAAGAGCTGGGACAGAGACGGACACTCAATACATCATGAGGTACCCAGGGTTTGAACTGCTAACTTGCCGGCCTTCCTGCTAACAAGGCGAGCTTCTTAACCACCGAGCCACTGCAGCCTCTTAGGCTTTTAGTTGAGTTCATGTTACAAAAATAACCCCAACAACACAAAGTTTTTAAAGGCACGGAGCACAACATTCCTCAGCTGGTTTTGTCAGCAATTGGAGAGGGGCAATCACTTCTCCGTCTAAAAAGGAGGAAAAGAGAGCTGGAACTCTTCTGGAATTTCCAGTCCTAATTGATGACGTGACGAACAAAGAAGTATTGCGCCGAATGGATAAAGAACAAGAACTCTTTAAGACCATTAAGCAAAGAAAGCTCCAATACCTTGGCCATATCATGAGGAACAACCTAAAGTATAGAATCCTCCAACTCGCTCTGCAAGGAAAGATCCCTGTGAAGAGAGGAAGCCCTGGATGTAGATGGACTTTATGGCTGAAGAACCTGAGAGACTGGTGTGGAAGGTCCTCAGAAAAAAGTGCTACAAGGAGTTAAGAACAGGAAGACGATCACCATGATAATAGCCAATATCTGGAATTGAGGAGGACAAAGAGAGAAGAGGAGGAGGAGGAGGAGAAGAAGAAGAAATGCAACTTGGGATCGCTTAGCTTTAGGTGATAGGATGAAGCAGACCCCATTCCAAATGGTTGGAAGTTGAAATGACCTTATTATGGAAAGAGGTGGATTGGAACCTGAGTTTGTGGCCAATCCTCAACTCTGTATCTGACTCTGTTTTGTTTGGGCTGGTGAACCTAGAACTGGAAGCCTGGCAGGTCAACAGTTCGAGACCCGAGTGCTACACAACAGAGTGAGTGCCCATCTCTGTCCCAGCTCTTGCCAACCTAGCAGTTCAAAAGCAAGAAACGGCAAGTAGATAAATAGGGACCACTTCAGTGGGGAAGGTAAACAGCACTATTAAAAAGAGGGACCCCTAAAATAAGTTGTGTTAATTATGTTCTTTTCCCTCAAGGAGTTCTCTTTTCCTGACAGCTAACGTGGCCTTATAAGTGATTCCAGGTAGAACAAAACTGGAGCAGAAATTAACAACTTGCGTTCTGGCCCCTGGGCCGGTGTTGCTTTTGATTGAATCGTCCTTGAGGCCCCCCCCTTCCCAAAGCGTTTAATTAACACCTGACACCTTTTCATGTGGATTAGTAATTTTCTTATTGTATTAACAGTCTCATAATTGGTTTACACTTTACACCCAGTTAATTCAACTTCTAGTTCAAAGCCGTCCTTCTCTATTCAGTTTCATATGTTCACTTGGCGAGGAAACTGCCTGGTAGAGGAGGAAGCTGCTGATTAAATCTTGACTTTGATCATTAACAAAAAAACAGGCTTTGAAAATACATATTTTATCACGTCAGCCCCTTGAACTCATCCAACTTCTTCCGAACGTATAAAATCTGAATATTAGTCTGTCGTGCAAAATATGTTTTTTGTTCTTCAGTATTAGCAAGGATAATGAACTGGGTGTCTCAAGCCTGCTTTTAAAGGGCAACACCATTTTGATTTCTTCCTTTTTGTAAAAACACCTTTCGGGTGTCGTGTCTGCCGTTCACTCGCGACGGCGGAGAGAAAATCTAGAATGTTCATTTCCTCTGATTTTTCCCAGGATTTGGCTTAGAAACAGTGGCTAGTTTCATGTCATTAGACCAGGAGTTCTCAACCTTTTTGCCCTGGGGGCCGGGCCATGTGCCCCCAGGCAGCTGAGTGGGCAGGTGGTCCCCACCGCCATAAACACTGACATAAAACATGTCTGTGGCTGTTGTAAATGCATAATGTTTGATATCTCTTCAATGTCAGTTTGCACAGTCCATTGGGCACCCTCTAAGGTTACTGCCTTTAAACACCTTCACGTGCAGCAATAGTTGCAGAAGGAGATAGAACCTTTAAAATCTGAACTATATACCTTTTTGCCTAAAGCCCCCACTCCCCACAGGGGGGCAATTTGCTTTTTAAGGGGGGCAGTTCAAGAATGAGTTATTAACAGTGAATAGCCTTTTAGCCTTGTTCCATGTGAATAGGAGTTCACTTTTTGGAATAATAAGAATTATATGTCACAGCGGGGCAGGGGGCATTAGGATTTTAGAGATGCTTAGGTGGAGCATGGCCGAAAAAAGGTTGGGGACCACTGGCTAAAGGAACATGGATGCCTATGTATCAACACATTGGTTTCATTGGATGTTCCAGGGCTTGGGAACAGACGAAGATACGCTCATAGAGATCATCTGCTCACGGACAAACCAGGAGCTTCGGGAAATCAATCAAGTCTACAGAGAAAGTGAGTTGAACAAATGTCAGGCTTGGCTTTCTCTTCAAGATTGTAGCCCTGGAAGGCTGGACTCTCCTTGACCTGTGATGGTGAACCTTGGCACTCCAGATGTTCTTGGTCTTCAATTCCCAGAAGCCCAAGCACTCTGTGGATCCACACGGATGGGTTTACTCAGAAGAGTAGCGTGCCTTAGCGGGGCCCCGTATAAAAATCTTTTGGGGGCCCTTAGGAAGGGTAAAGATTTGTTTTGTTTACACATGTTGGGGGCCCTCGTGACCCGGGGCCCCCGTATAATTGATACGGCAGATACGGCGGTAGCTACGCCTCTGGGTTTACTGTGATTTACTGATGTATGCAGCATAGATGGTTGAGTTCCCCATTTATAGGTTGTGGGTTTCCTGATGATGTTTTTCCCCGTACTAGCTTGAGCTTTGGTATCCAAGTCGTGCCGCTTAAAAGAGAGTGAGCGAGTGGCTCTAAAAGGAAAGGCTGTTTCCCCATTCACCCATTTATCCTCTTTCTAACCAGTCTATGTTGTTGTTGTTTTTCAGTGTACAAAACTGAACTGGAAAAAGACATCATCTCAGACACATCGGGCGATTTCCGTAAGCTGATGGTCGCCCTGGCCAAGGTAGGGCTTCTCTTGGATTTGGCTGTGGAACAGGTGGAGATGGGCCGGGTTTCCCCCACCGCTTATTTTGACTATTGTGGAAATCACTGTTTGTTTCCAAGCAGTGTCTTTGTAGCTTGTGTTTGTAAGGGAAGTGCTTTTATCCAATTAGCATACGGTGCCCTCGTCAGCATCTGCTTTAGCCTCAAGTGGTCCTACTGTGGTCCTGGACTACAGCTACCATCAGGCACACTGTTCTGGACCTGGTGGGACTTGTAGTCTATAATAAGCCATTAGATTACGGACAGATGACCTCAGATGCCGATCTGTACAGTGGTGAAACCAGTAATGAATGTGGTGCTGTAACTGGAAACAGTGGGGGAAGTTGCAGGGAAGAGGGAGTTACTGTACCCGATACTAACTGGGGATTCTGGGTGTTGTAGTCCAAAGAAGTTATGGTGCAGAGCTCTGTGTAATCTTACAGAGTGCCAGTTGAATTAATTGGTGTTTTTTTAAAAAGGGGGTGTGTGAAAACAAATTTATTTTTTCACCTCTGATCATAACGATGGGTAGAAAACACTTTGCCCCTGTAAGGGTGAAACAGTTCCTAAGTTCATCAACGCTACAAATGGAAGCATTATTAATATTCTGATGAATAGATGAAGTATTGAGTGGTTATGCTTGAACTTGGTGTTTTACTCTGTATTTCCCTGCTTTTTTCCAAAAGGGGCGGAGAAATGAAGATGCTTCGGTGGTGGATTATGAGCTGATTGATCAGGACGCCAGGGTGAGTGGTGCTGGATACGCATTGATGACTGAACATCACGCCTCTCAGGGGCAAGCAGGATTGTACTGCTATCACGTCATTAGAAGCGGGAATCTCTAGACTGCTGAAACACATCTGTTTGTCACAGCATGAGCTTGTCTCATCGCCCATATCTTAGAAGTTTGTTTGCTCTCTTTTGAGTGACTGGCCTTCCAGAGGTAAACACCAGTGTCAGTTTGCAAGAATGATTGCCCAGAGATGCATCTCTCACCTGGTGTCATGCCTGGGACAGACTTAAAATGAGGTGCTACTTGTGAGGCATAGTTTTAGCATAAGGAGAGAAACATTCTTGTTGAAATGCTGCATTTCCACATTGTCGTGCATGCCACGTTTCAGCACTCATGTGGTAGCTATGGTGTAAGCAGAACATCAAAGTGTAAGCAGAACATCTAAAAGTTTGTGAATTTGATCTTGACCAGAGATCAAAGTTGACTCAGCCTTTCATCCTTCCAAGGTTGGTAAAATGAGTACCCAGGATGTTGGGGGCAAAATGCTGATTAACTTATGAACTGCTCAGAGAGTGCCCTAAGCACTTGTATGGGGCAGGTATAGATATGCGTTTCCTTGGCTTTGCTTACTGGAGTGTTCTTCAAAGGGTCTAGGCCTGCTTTCTCCATGGGGTGATAGGTTGGTCTGAGAGAGTGAGCCAAGCTTCTTGACAACCATCACAAGATCAAGGCTGTGAAGGGGCCAATGGTCCTCCTTGAAGAGGCCCCTGGCGCTGGGGAAAGCAAATGCTGAGGGCCAGATGTTTTTGTTGGTGTGGTTTGCTTGCTGACCTGACCCCTGCTTTTTCTGTCTTTCAGGAGCTGTACGACGCCGGCGTGAAGAGGAAAGGGACTGACGTTCCCAAGTGGATCACCATCATGACTGAGAGGAGCTGCCCTCACCTTCAGAAAGGTAGCGTGGCATTGGTTGGCAAACAGTTTTGGAGCATTGCAATGTTGTGTGTGCAGGTGTGAATGAAGCCATTGCATGGTCTGGGCCAGCCATGTGGTTTCTCGATCAAGGGTTGCTCTCATTCCTAGCCATGCTCTGTTTGGGAGGAGAAGAAGGTGGAATCCTGGTTAGACCCCGTGTTTATTATTTCATCAGAGCCATAGAATGAGTCCACTAGGCCACAGATTTTTTCTAAACTCATAAAATAGCAGACCTGAGTTGGTAGAGGCCTCTTGGGTCCATCCAACCCATTTCTGATCAGTGCAGGAATCTGAATCAAAGCAGAGCTGAAAGGTGGTTGTCTTAATTCTCTCTTGAATCTGTCCAGTGTTGGAGCGCTCACCACCTCTAGAAGCAGTGGGTTCCACTGTCGTACTGCTCTAACTATTAATAAGTCTTTTCCTAATCATGTGCTTCAAATCAATTCTGACTTATGATGACTTGCTTTTCCGGGTTTTCTAGCTAGAGGGTACTCAAAATTGGGGAGAAAGAGTGGGTTTCTCATTCCTTTTTTCCCAGAGAGCCCTGAAACTGTGCAGCCTTCCCCAAGCAGGGACTCGAAGTCTTAACCCTATGATGGTGAACCTTGGCACTCCAGATGTTCTTGAACTTCAATTCCCAGTCTCTGTGAATCCACTGTATGTTCAGTAAACCCACAGAGATGGGGGGCTTCTGGGAACTGAAGTCCATGAACACCTGGAGTGCCAAGGTTCTCCATCGCTGCGGCTAGTCCATCTAGTGGAATGGCTATGCTAGAGGTTCTTCTTCCAATCACTCTTATGAAGAAGAAGAAGCCAAAGGTTGCAAAACAGCTGGATATTTCCGGTTCCCAGCTTGCATCTCATGGCACAGTCTGTGTTTTACAAAAGCTCACGGTGAAGAGAACTTTTTAGGCTTTAAGTTGGCCCAGGAGTCTTTGCTTAATACCAACTTGGCAAATCCATGGCTGTGACCCCTGGACAGAGTTGGTTGTTCTGTGTTTCTTTCTAAACAAAATGTTTCCCCTGCCCTTTTCTCTCTGTCTCTTTGTCAGTGTTTGAGAGGTACAAGAGCTACAGCCCTTACGATATGCTGGAGAGCATCAAGAAAGAAGTGAAAGGAGACCTGGAAAACGCCTTCGTCAATCTCGGTAAGGAAACAGATACGGACAATACTTACGTGATGTTGTTTCTGATGCACAGTGACTCTTCCTAAGGCTTTCTAGGTAGACTCAGAAGTGGCTTATTGGTTACTCCCTTTTGGGGGTGGACTGCAGTGGCTCAACAGGTTAAGATGCTGAACTCGAAGACTGGAAAGTCAGAGTTTGAGACCTGAGTACTGAATGACAGAATGAGTTCCTGTCTCTGTCCCAGCTCCAGCCAAACTAGCAGTTTGAAAGCAAAAAATTGCAAGTAGATAAATAGGGACCACTTTGGTGGGAAGGTAAATAGTGTTCCGTGTTGGTGCATGCCTGCCACATGTCCACGGAAAAATTTGCAGGCGCAGACCGTGCTGGCTCTTTGGCGATAAACAGAGATGAGCACCGAACTCGAGAGTCAGATATGACTGGCTTTTGAGCAAGGGTTACCTTTACCTGTTGAAAAGGAGCAGGACTGTCCAGCTTGCCTACAGCGACACTGTAATCCTTGGCAATTGCTGCATGTTTCCAAACATGTCCAAGAGACTCCTTTTAATTTCTGGTGTCATACCTTTACTCCAGTGTTTGATTCTCTTTGCTCCACAGTTCAGTGCATTCAGAACAAGCAGCTGTATTTTGCCGACCGGCTGTACGAATCAATGAAGGTAAGATATACCCGACTGGTCCACGATCCACCAGGAAGGTCTCAGTGTGCATGTGATACCCTGGGAAGAATTGGGAGTTGTTGGTAGGCCGAGCCTTCATCAAGCATCATGAAATGGACACTGGAGCACACCCATAGGAATGAATGAGCACTATATAGGGATGCATTGTGCAGGTTGTCTGTCTGTCTGTCTCATATAGATCAGGGGTTCTCAATCTACATTCCATGGGCCAGACCTGGCCTGCAGCACCATTTCATGTGGCTCATGTCACCGCTGCCACCCAAAGTGGATGCATTTACAACAGCCGTAAATGCGCCCGCAGCTGTTCTAAACACATTTATGACAGCCATAGATGCATTTTACAGCAGCGTTTATGGTGGGCGAACCACCATTCTGGCCTGCTCAGCTGTCTGAGGAGGGCATGGTCTGGCCCATGGCTTTAAAAAGTTGAGAACCCCTGATCTATAGAGAGATCTATTTGTACAGAAGATGGATGGATGGATGGATAGAGAGAGAGAGAGAGAGAGAGAGAGTAGGATTGGGTTGGGTTGGGTTGGGTTGGGTTGCATTGTATTGGATTGAAATGGATTGAAATGGATTGGATGGATAGATAGATAGATAGATAGATAGATAGATCTATTTGCACAGATGAGAGATAATGTTCTTCAAACCTTGCAAAAAGTGATGTGGTTAACTGTGACAAACCCTCCGATTGCAGGGCAAAGGAACCCGGGACAAACCCTTGATCCGGATTATTGTCTCCCGCAGTGAGGTTGACATGCTGAAAATTAAGAGTGAATTCAAGCGGAAGTACGGGAAGTCTCTCTACTACTTTATCCAGGTGAGTTGGCTCTTGATCCGACCTGCCCCTCTCCCAGATACTTCTCCTCTGTTCCATTCCTTCTCCCACCGGAACCTCCTCCATCCTCTCCTCTCCAGGGACCCTCCTCCTCCTTCTCCCCTTCCAGAGCTCAAAGCCTGTTAGAAACAGCCCTGTTTAGAAATAGTAGCTCTCTTTTTGCTTGGGGAGGGAGGGGGGATAAAACCATATTCTAGATTTTGTTCCTTTTGGGATATATTTTCAGGCTCTGACTTGACAGTTGAGGTGAGAATCTAAAGCTTCCCCTGCTAATTTTTTAAGTCGGGTTTTTTGGGTTGCTGAGAGGGACTGGTATTCCAGGTTTCTGGTATTCCAGTCACACACACTGTGAAACTTTCCGGGATGTGAATGGAAATAATGAATGGTTTGTAAGCTCTTAATTGCCACGTCAGCAAAGTAGGTGGCTGTGATGTCGATCCTTGCATGTTTACAGCTAGTTTGTTGATAACAGCAGTTGAAATAAGAATTTGGTTGCCGACCTTTGACCCTCACAGAATACACCAGGGGGCTTTTCCCCCCAAGTCTTCCTTTCTCCTTGCAATGAGATTTTCTTTCTCCTTGCAGTGAGATTGCTGTGTAAACATTTGGGTTTTATTTATTTTAATTGAGAAATCTTGGGGGAAGGAGCAATTGCATGGGGTCTTTTGAGCTGTTCTCTGGCCATTTCTCCTCCCCCTCCCGCGAAAGGATACTGATTTGAACAGGGATGTCTGATGAAGTCGATCCACAAAAACTCACATTAAAATACAACAGTTAGTCTTTAAGGGGCCACAGTTTTTGCATGCAAAAGAATAGGAAGAAGGATGGATGGATAGGAACAAGAAGAGAAGGGAGACTCTTTTTCATGTGAAGTCAGGGAATCTTTCTAATTGGAAGGAAATCTTGGTTAAGCATTTGACATAACAAGGCCAAGAAGGGGAAGACATTAATGTGCCCAAGAATGGGCTCATTTGTTCATTCGTTCTTTCAATTGTTTGTTTGTTCGTTCTTCCTTTCTTCTCTTCTCTTCTCCTTCCTTCCTTCCTTTCTTCTCTTGTCTTCTATTTTTCCTTCCTTCTCTTGTCTTGTCTTCTATTCTGTTCTCCTTCCTTCTCTTGTCTTCAATTTTTTCCTTCCTTCCTTCTCTTGTCTTCTATTCTCTCCTTCCTTCTCTTGTCTTCTATTCTTTCCTTCCTTCATTCCCTCCCAATCTTGAGGTCTTCATAATCTCATTATGGGCTGAGATTTAATCTCTGTGTTGGTTTTCTCCCCCCCCCTCCCGCAACCTTTATTTTGTCCCCCATAGCAAGACACAAAGGGCGATTACCAGAGGGCTCTCCTGAACTTGTGCGGAGGTGAAGAATGAAACCTTGATCGGAGGCGGAAAGAAATATTCCTACCACTGGAATGAGCTCCCCCCATTCCCCCCCATCCCACCTTTTGCTTCCTTGCCTCTGTCTTGTCTGCAGAATGGGTTCCACTGGAACCGTCCTCTGGCCTAACTGGGTTTCTGCGTGCTCTCTACGCCAGACTGATCCTCTTCGATGCTTTTCTGTCGTTCTTTTCTGTGGCTTGGCTTTTCCCCAAGTAGCTAATCTCAGCAGAAGTTACAAAGCCAAAGAAGTTACATTCCAAAGAAAGAGAGAGAGAGAAAGAGAAATGTAGAAAGAGAGAGGAAAGGAGGCAGGCAGGCGTTCTTGTGTGAAAACAATCTGCCTCTGTTATGTTCCTGTTGAAAATACAAATAAAATGGAATTTTTACTTTAAGAAAACATAATTTGCCCCTGGAGCCTTCTTTGAGCCAGCCTCTGCTTTTCCATACAACAGGGATTCTCAATCTGTGGCCTGTGGGCCAGATGTGGCCCATGACACCATTTCATGTGGCCCCCAACCGTCACCATGACACCAAGGAAGTGCCATGTGGTGGAGGAAGGGCAAAATGGCCGTCCGGCCCCCAAAGCTGTCTGAGGGGGCGTGACCCAATGGCCCCTGGCTTTAAAAGGTTGAGAACTCCCACCGTACAACATCCATGTTCTTGAATTCATTACTTCCATTCATATTCAATCTTCCTTGTTCTTTAAAGTACTTTTATCTCCTAGTGATCGTCCACCCATCCCACCTCCTGAGTCTTACTTTACTCTTCTGACACAACACCGCTGCAATGTAGGCCAGGTTGAGAATGAGCGGCCTTCCCTTTGGGGTGGCAGCGATGAGAATGTAAGCTTGGGTACTCCTGGGTTTTACTCATTAAGCATTATAGCAAATGGGTGTCATTTAATTCCCTTTAAAATGAAGAACTACCGTATATACTCGAGTATGAGCTGACCCAAATATAAGCCGAGGTACCTAATTTTGACCTGAAAACACAGGAAAATAGATTGACCCGAGTATAAGCCAGATGGTGGGAAATGCAGCAACTGCTGGTGAGTTTCAATAATCAAAATACATAAAAATATGGTAAAATTAATTACATTCTTGGCACGTCTCAATCCAATATTGGTCTTGGGATCCTCGTCATTGACCCGAGTATAAGCCGTTTTCCCTTTTGGGGGCTGATTTTTGGGACTAAAAAACTAGGCTTGTACTCAAATATATACAGTACATTGTCTGGCCACAGTCGCTTTGCAGACGGAAATAAACTGAAGCGAAATCGGTGTCATGGAAGCCTTGGGTGTAGAGATTATTATTATTATTATTATATTTAGACTTTTATGCCGCCCTACTTGGTAAAACCGACTCAGGGTGGCTTACAGAATCCATCAATATCAAAGTTACAATACAACAAAAATACAGTATGATATAATATAACAGAACAATTAATACAATAGTTACCATATAATAGGTCAATGCACATAATAAATCAATACACGATAAATCTATACACAATAAATCAAACCATCTCATAACTCAGTCAGGGGCGTAGCTACCGCCGTATCTGCCGTATCAATTATACGGGGCCCCCGGGCCACGGGGGCCCCCAACGTGCATAAGCAAAAATTAATAAAAACTTCCCAATTTTTTTTTATTTCACAAATGACAAAAGTCAAAAAAAGCAATTTCTTTTTTTCCCGCGTAAAGCATGTGTTCAAAAGTCGGCAACACCCTACATCGGTTATCGCGGGCTGCGGGATTTCCCCGTTTAAGTCATTTACTTCAACGGGGGAATCCCACAATAATCGATGTACATACGATATATTTCTTTTAATTTTATGCATTTTTTTTCTTTTGTGAGAAATCTTTACCCTTCCTAAGGGCCCCCAAACAAATTTTTATACAGGGCCACGCCAAGGCACACTACGCTTCTGAACTCAGTACACATTAAACCCAGCCTGACAAACCCACAGCATCCCTGGGCTGACATTTTAGGGGATGGAAACTGTCTGATGTCCGCACGGGGGCAGTCAAAGAAAGCCTTACAACTTCTTCCACAAGGTTTGAATTTTTTCCCCAGTCTCTTCAACAAACATTTACATTTCCTTACTCTGGACGAACCTTTACTTTAAAAAAAAACATATATATTGTCAGGAAACTTCTGTTTCATCCTGAAAGGCGCACATGTTTGGTAGCCAAAGTTCAACCGAAATAGCCTGCCCGTTTTGTTCAACCCGATGTGTGTGAGAAGCTGGATAAATTTTGCTTCCAAAAATGAGAGATTTCCTCAAGGTCCTTCAAACAAGTAAAGGAATTAGTAGGAAGGAAATTATTCCTGCTTTGACCTTGGCCAGTACTTCTTGGAGGGACAGGGCTGTTCGGATGAGATCCATATACACATATTCTCTTTCCTGTTATTTTATGGTGGCTTAGTGGTTAAGGCGCTAAGCTTGGAGGTTGGAAAGATGGGTTCGATTCCCGAGAGCTGCACAATGGGGGACATGAAAGGAGCCTCATTCAGGCATCCACTGCAAAAATCCTTTCAACCCAGAGTACTCTCTGACACAAAAATGAACAAACATGAGGCTCAATCCACCAGGACATTTTCATGCACGAACCAGGCTTCAGTTCTACATGGAAGAGCATCTTGGTGGATTGTGCTCCATGGCCTAGAAATCTTCACTTGGGCATGTTTATACAGTATTAAAGACATCCCTCATTTGTTTGAAGGCTGGAAAGGTGACTATTTTTTATTCCCCAGGAAACTCAGCCCCATTGAAACTGTTGTCACAACGCCAACCTCTTCCTTAGCTCTATTATCTGTCTGATAGAAATATGCAGATGATACCACGCTAATGGCAGAAAGTGAGGAGAACTTAAAGAAGCTCCTGATTAGGTTGAAAGAAGAAAGTGCAAAATCTGGCTTGAGACTCAATATCAAGAAAACCAAGATCATGGCAACAGGCCCTCTCAGTCCCTGGAAAATAGATGGGGAAGAAGTAGAAGCAGTGACAGATTTTACTTTCCTAGGATCATAGCTCACTGCAGATGGTGACTGCAGCCATGAAATAAAAAGGCGACTGATTCTTGGGAGGCAAGCAATGAGAAACCTGGGGAACATAGTGAAAAGTAGAGACATCACATTGCAAACAAAAATTCGTATAGTCAAAGCAATGGTATTTCCAGTGGCAATGTAGGGTTGTGAGAGCTGGACCATAAGGAAAGCTGAGCGCAGAAGAATAGACGCCTTTGAGATGTGGTGTTGAAGGAGAGTTTTGAGAGTCCCCTGGACAGCGAGGTGAACAAATAGGTCAATCTTAGAAGAAATCAACCCTGACTGCTCCTTAGAAGGGCAAATAGTAAAGATGAAACTAAAGTACTTTGGACATCAAATGAGAAGAGAGGATTCACTTGAGAAAGCCTTGATGTTGGGAAGGGTGGAGGGCAAAAGAAGAAGGGGGTGGCCAAAAATGAGATGGCTAGATGGTATTGTAGACACAATGGGCACAAAGCTGAGCGAGTTGAGGAGGAGGGTGGAGGACAGAAGTGCCTGGCGGACAGTGAGGTCCATGGGGTAATCGCAAAGGGTCGGAATCGACTGTGCGACTGAACAACAAGAAATAGCAGAAACTGCCTTTCAGACCAGGGTTCCTTTAAGCTCAATATTGCAGACACAGACAGGCAGCAGCTGTAGTCCTACCAGCCTGGAATTGAACCTGCATCCTTCCAAATACCAAAGTGTGGCTGTAATCTCTTTTTTGTCTCCAACCTCACCTTGATTTCTGGTAAGGCTGTGTTTGTGTGCAAGGCAGAGAGAGATTTAGAAAAGAGTGTGAAAGCAGCGCTAGTCAGGATCGAATAGCTGAGAAACTGTGGTAGGAAAGAGAGAGGAGAGGTTTCTAGGGACTTCTTTTCAGTCTGAACGAGAAACACAAAACAATATCCATTAAGAACCACTGCAAAGTATTAAAATAAATAGAGAGCACGGGCTTAATCACAAACAGTTAAGGGATCCTTTCCCTTTTCTGCAATATTTCTCTTTGGGTTGGGGAAGAATTAGAGTAATTTATGGAGCCATAATTTCCTAAAGTGGCTTGGTGAACGGAAAGATTTTCCAATTATTTGCTGGCATTAGGGTTTCCTTTCCCCCTTTTCAGAATGACTTGTTTACACTCAGGGAGCACTTCTAGATTTTTAATAGAGAGCGAGGAGAGGTTTAATTGGGTCGATGTGACTAGTTTATGTCCAAGCGTTGCATCTGGCGTGCCGTAAGCTGGGAGAAAATGTGTCTGATTCTGTCGCTGTACTGCGGGCCAGCAAACCCTATTGAAATCAATGACAAAAGCAGGTGGTCATAGATCCATTTGAATTACAGTCTCTTCTTATGCCTGACATAGTCTGACATTTGGGTGTTTTCCCCCCCTTTCTTCACAAAAATATAGAATCATAGAATCACTGAGTTGGAAAATGCAAGAAAACTACACATTAAATTCAAAGAATCACAACAGAAACAGGCAATATGCAGGGAGCTTGTGGTTTTGACCAAAGAATGGATTCTATGAAAATGCATGTCCAAAATTATGTTGACAAAGATACCAGGCATTGTATGGGATAGTTGAAAGGGTAAAGGTAATCGTTGTTCAAAAGCTAGTTGTATCTGACTCTAGGGTTCAGTGCTCATCTCTGTTTATAGCCAAAGAGCCAGTGCTGTCTCAGTCTGCAGACATTCCCATGGATATGTGGCAAGCATGCCTGGACACTGGAATGCACAGAATGCTGTTTACCCTCCCACCAAAGTGGTCCCTATTGATCTATGTGCAATTTCTTGCTTTCAGACTGCTAGGTTGGCAGGATAGGGCCATAGCCGGGGGCAGGGGGGAACCCTCCTAACAGCCCCTCCAACCTTCCATGTGGTGCCAATGTTATATATTTGTGTGGCATTGTTGTCCCCCCCCCCCTTGAAATTTTTTGCCCCTGCTGAAAACTTTTTCGCCCCCATAATCTGGAATTCTGGCTACAGCCCTGTGGCAGGAGCAGGGACAGAGACAGGAGCTCACTCCATCATGCGGTATTCGGGTCTTGAACTGCTGTCCTGCCAACTTTCCAGTCGTCAAGTTGAGCATCTTAACCACGAAGCCACAGCAGTCGATTCCAGGATAATTGCAGGCCAGGCTGATTAAAATGGACAGGAAATTTGCCTGGGGAAACTTTCTGGTCTCCTAGAGCCTCGGCTGCATTTCTGTGCAAACAATATATACGGAGGTCAATCTGCATCTCCTGCCAAATGCGTTTACTACAAGATAAGCTCTCTTTCAGTTCCATTATGGAAAAGCAAGAAGATCAACAGTCGCTGTCCAGAAATGACACGTTTATAGGTATTTAATCATATGTATTATGCCGAAAGATGTTTGTTGACACTGAAGGAATGAGTGCATTTTTAAAGGCTTTGCTGCAGAGAATATTTTGGGAAGCAGAGTTTCGAACATGAAATATAAACACAGCTTGATGTAACTTATTCCTCCTTATGAGTTACTTTCACTGGTGCTCGGAAAAGAACAGGATGCAATTTCGATGGAGAAAGGAGTCCGTTCTTCTTGACAGCACGTTAAGTATTATATTCTGAAGGTAACCGAGTTGGATTGATTTCTTGCATTTGAAATTTGGATTATTTTAGAGAGAGAGAGAGAGTAATGCTGATTTTGAATGCAAGTCCCATTTGAATGAATATTATAGGATAGCAGTGATAGACGCCTTTAGATTCGGACTTCATTTCAAAACCCTGGCTCACAAGATGTTACCGGTAGATGATAAATGATCTTTTTTAAAAAGACAGTGATTTGGAATCAAAACTATTGATTTTGCCTTTAAAATGTCACATCCTTGGTGGAATTGTAAATCCGTGCCAGGCAGCATTATCAGCTACTTTAACTAGCTGTGAACGTTTTCTGTCGTCAAAAATTGCTCCTTAATCATACATTTAAAACCAAGACTGCTTTATAGAAACATATTTTTTGCAAGAGGGAGATAAAACATGAATACATGAGCTTTAAAATACTACCTCCCCCCTGCATTTCAGAATTCAAGCATCATTTTTTGAATCACAAGAACCTGTTTATTATTATTATTATTATTATTATTATTATTATTATTATTATTATTATTATTATTATTATTATTATTATTATTATTATTATTATTATTATTATTATTATTATTATTATTATTATTATTATTATACTGGAGATGAAATATCTCATTTTGGAAAGAATTTTTTCATCACTGCAGCAGGTGCCAGGGGGTAAAAAACCCCAAATAATTTTGAAATGGATTTTTTTTCCAGTGAAGAACACAATGAGAAAAGGAAGCAAAAATCTGAAGAAATACTACAAATACCTAATAAAGCATCAATATTGATCCACAGTGGGACAAATCCAAAACTTCAGCAGAGCAACATCTTTATACGCACAAAACTAGAATGTGTAGATCATGTGCCAATTTCCAAGCTTTCTCAACTTCTCCATGAAGCTCACTCTTGAGCCACAGAATGCATTTGCTTTTCACCACTGCTTGAGAGCGAATACATTGGTACGAGATTTAAGTGCAAGGTGAAACAATGATTGAATTGTAAAAAACTATCATTGTAAGGCATCACCGCAATTAGAGGGCTTCATGGATTTAGCAATAGTAATAGAAATAGTAGTTATGTTTATATACCCTGCCTCCAAAGCTGAGAATTCCCTCTTGGTGGTTCACAAAGTACCGTATTTGCTGGCGTATAAGACTCACTTTCCCCCCTTAAAATATACCAGAAAAATGGAGTGTCTTATGTGCAGGCGAATATGGTATTCACTGTATATAGTGGCCTTTAGTGGGCTATTTTGGTAATAACAGGGTGCATCTTATATTCCAGTGTGTCTTATACACTGACAAATAAGGTAATTAGCATGTTTGCCCCCAACATGTGGGGTACTCATTTTACCAGTCTCAGAAAGATGGAAAGCTGAGTCAACCTTGTGCCCACTGGGCTCAAACTTGGATTGTGAGCAGAGTTTAATGTAGAAATCGTTGTTCTTCCATAGTTCGATTCAGATGATCAGCTTGGCCATCCAACTTGGATGTTATCACAAGGGCCGCCCTTGCTTGAAAGCCAGTCATATCTGACTCCAGGGTTCAGTGCTCATCTCTGTTTATAGCCAAAGAGCCAGCACTGTCTGTCTCTCTTTCTCCCATGTGGATGCAAACACAAAGCAGAAGAAGTGATAGTCTTCAGGAGGGCAAAGTTGGGTCTCTTCCATCTGGGCCTTTTCACCTGGGATTGACCATCAAGTGGTCTTCTTTGACCATTGACAAGACTTTCCAATAGGTTGAGATCTCAGAGAAAGCCAAGGTTGATGGTGGTGGTGACTTCATGGCTGGAGAAACCATCTTGCAGGATCTCCACTGCTGATTGAGCTTCTCTCTTACGCCCCTCTAAGCAGCAAATGGGTGAGCAAGATGGGGGTGATCATCTGGCCTAGCTGTCAGCTGCCAATCATCAATAATGGATGCCTTCTCCTCTCAATTTACATTCGTTTCTTCTGGAGCCAGTTTCCCATTGCGCCTTCGTGCCTCTTAGAGCCCAAGGAAACACAATCTGGAGTCATGCTCAGTGCTGGCTCCCCAGTGTGCATCGCTCAGGAAAAACCAGGGGTCTTCTGCAACTGAGCCATCTGTCCTCCTCCAGCAAGCTCGTTATCGGAAGTGTAGGTGGACCGGTCCGCCCGGGACCAGAACCCCTAAACAGATGCCTTGTTTACGTGTTAAGAAAGTAGAAGAGGACAACCAAGGCGATGGCTCCAAGCCAAGAGTGCTAATCATGGGCGCCTCTGAAGTGGCTCTAATCAACGGTGTGAAGCTGTATCAACTCTTCTGTTGTTTGCTCAAGCTGGTAGTTTAGCGATGCCGTGTATCAGATATTTGTAGTCGTAATTTCTCTAAACAGATTAAGGCAAACACGACAAAAGTCAGGATATTAATACGCTACGATTTTCAAATTAGAACTATAAACAGGCTTTTCCTCATCAGGGGCCCAGACGGTTCGGAAGAAGCCAGATGTTTAACACGGACACCGTTGCTTAGGAAGCCCCAGTCAAAGTTAAACACATTTTGTAGCTTAAATTGGGGGGGGGGATGCCAAATTTGGGGACTCAACTACATTGGGAAGCAGAGTCAGAATGATTTGGCTTGGCGGCCTTTTTGGTTCGTAGCCTGTGATAACTTGGAAATCACAGTCAATGAAATCACACAGAGGCTGTGGATTGATCCAAGAATCTACCATTCGTAATGGATGCATTAAGAGTGGCATTCTAGCTCATCCAGACCAGCCTCTGGCAATCTTTTTACAGGAACCAGGTAAAGGTAAAGGTAAAGGTAAAGGTAAAGGTCTCCCTTGTTTGAAAGCCAGTCGGATCTGACTCCAGGGTTCAGTGCTCACCTCTGTTTACAGCCAAAGAACCAGCATTGTCTGAGTGTGCAGACATTTCTGTGGACATGTAGCAGGCATGATAAGACACTGGAGTGCAAGGAACACTGTTTATCTTCCCACCAAAGTGGTCCCTATTTATATACTTGCAATGTCTTGCTTTCGAACTGCTAGGTTGGCAGGAGCTGGGACAGAGACGGAAGCTCACTCTGTCACTCAGCACTTGAGTCTTGAACTGCTGACCTGCCGACCTTCTAGTTGTCAAGTTCAGCATCTTAACCACTAAGCCATGGGAACCAATAGGGGTGTAAATAAGAGAAGTAATAATACCAAGGATCCAGCAATAAGGTGATAAGGCTGGCTCTTTGGCTATGAAACAGAGATGAGCACTGAAACTCAGAGTCAGATACAACTGGCTTTTGAGCAAGGGTGATCTTTACCTAATGGACCAGGAAGGGACTGTGGTGGCTTAGTGTTTAGGTTGAGATGCTAAAATTGACAACTGGATGACTGTCATCAGAATTCATTGGGTCACCATATGATGGACCCCAAAACTTCTTTAGGTTGTGTGATTAGTTCCATTGAACCCTAGAGTCAAATACAACTGGCTTTTCAGCAAAGGTAACTTTTACCTTTATCTTACTTCCTGGTACCTGAAAGTATAAAAAATCCCCTGCAAAGTTCCCCCCATTTTGTATCTAACCTTATTCTTCTGAGTTTATTACCATCTAGTCAATAAAAAAACCCAACCAACTATCACATGCACCCCACAAACCCTGTGTCCAAATGCAACATTTCTATTAATGAGTCTGTTATTCCACATTTCCCCTAGAAGCTTATAATTAATTACTTCAGATCCGCGGGTAATCCAGTTGCGCTTAGAAGAGGCACGGAGAAAATAAGTCAATTTTCTGCCGCTATTTATTATGTTTAAACACTATAATATTTGAAGTTACCCTACAAGTGACTGAGTTGGATTACAGGAAGCTTGGTGACTTGGCCGCGCATCAAAATCAAAGCCCTGGTTAAGGTGAGCACTGGGCAGGAGGGAGAACACAGGGTTTCATTAACGTTGAAATTAAAAGATTTACAGGGGCATAAGTTTTGTTTACATGGGATAGACTCCATGGCCAAGAGAGGGAGGGGGGTTTACAGGTACATCAAACTGAACCTAAACTTTTGCTGGTGAAAAAAAATAATACTAGAAGTTTGAGTCCATCTGCCATTGTTTTTCTATATTTATTCAAATGCTCAACTATTTGATGGACATAACCAGTTTAAAGTTAGGTTATCAAGCATCAACGGGTGCTTCTCCATGTACCTTGATTTTAGTCTTTCTATATTTTGGGTGTTGGCATTTCTGGCTTCTGAATAGCTGCCAGCTAGTTGTACTGGAAACTAGCTTGCTGCTATTTTGAATCAATGGTTGATAGCCAGAGATTCTTAGAGAAAAATACTAGACTATCTATATAAAATGAGTCACAAAGCATCCCTTTATCTAATTCTAGTATGTTCTACTCAGAAGGGTCTCCCAGAACCAATGAGCAGGGTCGTGTGCTGTCTAAGCTAAAAGGGCGCTGGACAGGGAGGGATATAGTGGTGCCTATGGGGGAGGTACGTCATGACGTCATGGATTGTAGCTGCCAGGTGACATACTTCTGCCCACTTCTGGGGAGCGTCAGTCACTGGGGCGCACCGGGACTTGTCCCTGTGTCCCAAATGGTCAGCATAGGCCTGCCAATGAGGGTTGTAACCCAATAACTTCCATTCCCCATCCCTGCCGTGTCTGATGGACTGTCCAGTGGAGATTCACAGGGGGAAAATTCCTTCCAGTTCAGGTCTGGCTTCCATCCTTTATCCACGTTATTTTTAGTTGTAAAGAATCAAAGAATGGCTACAGAAGACAACTTTTGCCAAACATTTCTTAGAGGATGAGGAAGGGGGGGGGGCATCCTCAGTCAAATTACTTTGTACAGTTTCCTGTACTGGACGAGGGCCTCTTAATTGTGTTAATCATCCCTTCTTGCCTCTGGCCATTCTAAGAGGGATGGGAGAAGACTTCCCCTTCGGAAGGGGGACCAGATGTAGCTCCACGGATTGGTTGGAAGGTCTACAAGAGAGTGACAACAAAACTACGGTTGCTACTCTATGCTCTTTGAACATAGGCAGCTCAGAAGCTAATCTGCTCAACGATTTGCACCGGGAAGGGTGGTATTGACAGTTGTGTTCTCTCTCTCTTTCATTCTCCCTGAACATAAAACATAAGGGAGGAAATAACAGGAGGAAATGTTCTTTTTCGGAAATATGAGAAGCTTGTTGCGGTTGCCTGCAAATTTTCCATTTGTTTTTAATTTATACCAGGGGCCTGCTTGCTTGCTTGTCAGGGAGCCAAATTGCCTCTAAATATTATCTGTTTTGTGACAGCACCCTCCAGGGCAGACAGACAACGGTGGCACTTGTAGAGCGCGGCCATCTGGCACCCGCCTCGATTCTGCCGCAACCGAATGCGGAACGGGAAAGACGAGCGGATCCAACTTTACATATCGTTTCAGTTGGCTTCAAAAGTGTTTCTTTCAGCCTTTAAACCAAGAGTTCCCAGCCTAAGGTCTGTGGGCCAGATCTGGCCCATGATGCCATTTCATGTGGGGGCCCCCCACCCCTCCAAGGGCATTCAAGAAAAAAATGATGACTCCTGTGAAACTGTTAGGACAAAATGGCCACCCCTGGGTCTAAGCAAAGAAGTGTCAGCGTCTTTTCCAAAAAACAAATTCGTCCTGAGTTCTTTAGGATAGAAGGCTTGTAAAGTTTGGACATATATCCGGAGTGTAAAGGGAGCTTTAGGAGGGGCCCTGATTTCTTTTGCATTTGTATCTGTGGGTCATTATTTATTCCATTGCCTTTTCAGTATTTTGTTCCTGTTAAATCGTACCATTTAGAGAACGTTTTAAATGCAGCCTTTAATTACATAAATAAATACAATATGTAAATAAATAAACAAACAGGGAGAGATTAGGTTCAACCACTGATTGGGAGAATTTAATTAAATCGGATCCTATCCCCCCCCCCCGGCCCACTTCATGCTCTTCTACAAATGTACAAATAAATGCAATGCCATTTCTCTAATGCATGGATAGGAGAGGGGTTGGATGTATGCATGTATGGAATGGAGCAGGGGGGTGGGGGGTGGCTTAATGCTTCCTATAATGTGTTTAATTTCTGGTTTCACTGTTAAATGTTGGGGAAAATTGGCCCCATTTAGAAGCATCTGTTAGGAAAGTGGGTTGCAAACCCGTTGGCTTCTGAACTGCAGTTAGAGCAGATTTTGTCAGTTTCAGGGGCAGAATTCAGAAACTTAACTTTCTTTTCTTTCACCTCTTTCTTCTTCTTTATGCCAACGATTTAACAAAATTATCATTTAATGTGGAACACATCTTCTAATCCAGGGGTTCCTTTTCAAGCCAGGGCGCCAGGTTATGCTCTCTTAGTCAGCTTCAAGTCCCAGATGGCCATTTTGCCCTGCCAGCTTCAAAGGGGTGGCCATTTTGTTTCTTGGAAGGGTGGGGACCCACATGAAATGATGCTGGGGCCGGATCTGGCCCATGGTCCAAGGTTGGGAACCTCTGATCTATCAGGTTTTGACGCTTGGATTTTCTTACTACTCTCGATTTTCTTACCACTTTTCCATGTTTTCTTTGTTTTGCCCAACATGAAGCCAACTGAAGCAGAATTTCAGCCACTACTGGTGAAGCTGTCAATATGCTATCAAATTTCCCCCAACAATTGATCCTGTATTTTCCAAATATCTTAATGGGCTTTAGGTTGGCAACCCCTGTTCTAATCAATGCAGGGGCAATATAGACAATCACTGTTTATGAACTGTATATCAACTGCATGATGAATAGTCACCACTCACATCTCTGGTGATCTAGGTTATCTTGCTATGGTCATAGAGTAGACCCTACTACCAGCGACTCAACGCCGAATGTCAGGTGGCAGTTAACTCACCTGACAAACTTGAGGACCAATGGCCTTGGGTGCCAAAGTTCACAGGGAACGGTAAGGATCCTCAAGTGAGTTAAATCACACTTGAATCCATATTGATGGAAGGCAGCAGCTTCATCAAGACTGTCTTGGGGGTGATGAGGACTCTGTGTGGCAAAAGGGTTCAGGGTCAGAAAGTGACATGTAGAACTGGATCAGTGGTACTAACGGTGTCATACTGCAATGCGGAAGGCAGATGAAATGCCACTGCCTTATATTCTCAGGACAGTCTTCGTGGCTGATCGCCATGAGGATCGCCAATATTTGGATTCAGATATGGCAGAACAATAACAAGAAGAAGAAGGCATGGACTTGGCACGCAGAGTCCTCATCACCCCCAAGACAGTCTTAGAGATGAACAGGACCAAGAGTTGGACTCAATACTTTTGAAGTTCAGGCCAATTCCGTAAAACTAGGATTCTCTTCTTGAATGTTTTCCAAACATTCCTGCCAGCCAAGGAACTGGAGAAGATAAAATAAAAACCGAAGGCTTTATTAAAAACCGGCTTCATCTTGACTTCTAGGTTCAGCTCATCTTCTCCGCCTCTTGGCGTTTGAATGCAAAGCAACGGAGTTGAGCCGCTCAGGTGCAAGGCAGTCAATTTAGATTTAATAAGACACTAATTGCACATTAAAGTCGCATTGATTACTTTGAGTGTGTTTATTGAGAACTAACCGCTATGGAACGCAAGCCTTTCTTGCAAATTTTCTCAGACAACAGCAAGGCCGGTCTAATGAAACGTCCCAAATATTTGTTTTATTTTAAAGGAAGTAAATAACACTCCAGTTCTATGTAAGATGCAGCTTAAGTCAAGGCCCCCAAAACTTTTGGGCCGCGGGCCAGTCATGTGATTCAGTGGGCCAGTCATGTGGTTCCTCCCACCAGAAGCGGAAGCAAAACATGCTTTGCAATCTGTTTTGCAACAGGATGAGATAGATTTTAAGCTGCTATTTTCTATGCTTAAACCAGGGGTGCCCAAACTACAGCCTGTGGGCTGGATACGGCCCCAATGCCAATTCATCCAGCCCACGCCGCCCTCGTCAATCATGGAAGCGGAAGTAAAACACACCCATACAGGTGAGTTTTACTGCCACTTCCGGGAGTGACGAGGGTAGCATGGGCCAGAATTGGTGCCAGGGGCTGGATCTGGCCCACAGGCCATGGTTTGGGCACCCCTGGTTTAAGCAGAGAAAATGGCAGCCGAAAATCTATCCCCTCCTGTTGCAAAACATATCTGTTGAAAAATTGCTTGGAAGGTGCATTTTACTTCTGCTTCTGGTGGGAGGAACCATGTGACTGGCCCACTGAACCACATAACCAGCCTGCTAAACCATGTGACTGGCCCATAGGCCAAAATGTTTGGTCACTTGTAAGCAGTCTTCAAAGGTAACTCCTCATACCACAGGTTAGAGTAGACCAAGTTCATTGTAACCAAGCATGCAACTTGGGTTGAAGAAACAACTCTAGGAATGTTCCAGTGGGCCAAAAGACCTAATCCTTGACAGGTCTAGCCAACAGCCACAACCGGCATCAACGATGGATCGGCCTTTATTCCACCAGTGGAGTCTTTCTGCCTGTTGAACAGATACTGCAAGGGTGCTGTATACATTTTGGAAAAATAAATATGGAGTCAAGAAATGACCCGAGTCTTCTAGCGTTGTGTTTCCTTCCTTCTCTTTCCCCATCTTTCTCCCTCTCTCGAACGCGTGTGTCAAGTTGAGAGTGAAGGTCTTTTAACTTCTGTCCCTCTGTTTCCAGGGCTCTGATTTAAATACCTGGATGTTTAATATCTTTTGATCTTGAAGTCAAGAGATAAAACTGGGCAGGCATTTCTTTTGGAGACAGTGAAATGTAAATGAACCGGTGCCAAAAGAAAGAGAGAAAGAGAGAGAGAGAAAGAAGGAGAGAGCGGAAACCTACCAAGTTCTCGCCTCTTGAAATTTTTATTATTTCCCATCAGAGCCGGCTGCTTTTGTTTAATCTTGCCATTCCTTTTCTTCTTGATTGTGGGGCTCTTGTTCTTAGGGATATGCAAACTTTATTAGTCAGCGCCCGCTTTCAAGCTCTCGTCACTTTTGTGTTTGAGAATTGGGAATCAGGTACTTCGACAGTTCGCCTAAGGGGAGCGCCGGGCAGGAGGAGCGCTTATGAATAATCAGCCTTGACATTTCCGACGTCGGTGCCTTCATTATAAATATTGTTAAAGGAGTTTTGACCACCGTGACCTCAAACGGAACAGAAGAAAGAGGCTCCCTTTGATAGTGTCTCTTGACTTGTTATCACTCAGCCGACGACACCGTTGTTGACAGGTGATGTTGGTTCGCCTGCCTTCCTTCCCTTCCCTTTCAGGTAGGAAAGAGCTCTTTCTTCCTCAACTGGCATGGCTATTGTCCCCTGTTGGGCCAGATGGCTGTTGGGCCAATTGTACAACTTGGCTAAAGTCAATGCTTAAGCATTGTCTACTAACCAAGATCATGGCATATCATTGTCTACTAACCAAGATCATGGCATATCCGGCCCTATTGCTCCCTGGCAAATGGAAGGGGAAGAAATGGAATCAGTGACAGACTTTACCTTCTTAGGATCCAAGATCATTGCAGATGGTGATTGAAGCCATGAAATAAAAAGACGATTAATTCTTGGGAGGCAAGTGATGGCAAACCTAGGCACCATAATAAAAAGTAGAGACATCACCCTGCCAACAAAATTCCGCATAGCCAAAACAATGGTCTTCCTAGTAGTCATGTATGCAGTGATGGGATGTTACCGGTTCGGACCAGTTCACCCGAACCAGTAGCGACCCATCAGGAGGGGTCACCGGGGTGGGGGTGGGGGCAAAATCCCGGGTGACCAGTTCGATTGCCTCTCTGGCCCCCTCCAAAAATGTATTTCCGGGCTTCCCGGAACTGCGCATGCGACAAACCTCCGTTTGATGCATGCGCAGTTCTATTTTTTAGTGTGCATGCATCGAATAGAGGTTTGATGCATGCACAGACATTTTTTATTTTTTATTTTTGCTCCACCCACAATGTCACGATGTCATGATATCATGATCTTGGCTGCGCTCATGACGTTGATGACATCATGGTGGGTTAGCGAAGATTTTGACAACCCACCACTGCATGTATGGCTGTAAGAGCTGGACCCTATGGAAGGCTGAGCCCATCATTTGCAACAGCAATTACACATATATAGCACCCCACAGCGTTTAGTGCACTCTCTGGGCAGTTCACACATTAATTAGCATTTTGCTCCCAACATGTTTGATACTCATTTTACCGACCTTGGAAGGGTGGAAGGCTGAATCAACCATCAGGATCGAACTCACAACCTTTCAGCTGCAGGAGAGGAACTTAACCCTTACACCACCAGGGCTGTATAAGGACAGGTTGTTTACTTGTAACTATCGTTCTTTGTGGTCCCCTGGGAATCCACTGCATACGCTCAGTAAACCCATTTGTGTGGATTCACAGAGACCACAAAGAAGAGCTTGACAGAGCTTAGGGGCAGAAATAGACATTGTAGGTAGCCCATAATTAGAATTTTGTTATAGTTAACAAGGATTGTTATATTTAAAAATTGTTTTATTTAACAAGGATGTAGCAATAGCAATTCTACTTCTATATTTTTGCCTCATAGCACTTAGTTCAATCTCTGGGCGGTTCTCAAGATAATTAGCATTTTGCCCTCAACATACTGGGTCTTCCTTTTGCCAACCACAGAAGGAGGGAAGGCTGAGTCAACCTTGACCCCTGCCAGGATCGAACTCACACCGAGTCCTCTGCACCACGAGGGCTCTTGCGGCTTCCCACCCTTCATGTGCATTTGCTCCATCCTGGTTCTTTCTCCATATACGGGAAGAGTGATAAACGCGCAAAACCGGGGCTTGATAAACCTTTGTCAACCTTTGTCATCCGACGTGCCCGTTGCGACTAATGGTTCCCATTCATTACTGGCCCAGTTGATTTTCATTTACACTCGGCTCTAACAATTAGCTTGAGCAGGTGTGAAGGTGATGGAGGGGGCCGGGACGCACAGAGGTCAGCCTCGGCTCCGGTGTGATAAATTAACCATTATGATCAGCAGCAAAAGTGGCGCTTTTATGCTTGTCAGCAGCCTGCGAAGGAACAACCAACCTCCCATAAACCCAAGTCAACGCTTGGATGTTTATAGAGGCTGAGAGGCGCATTTTCCAGTTCTCTCCTGGCAGAAGTTGGGTTTGTCATCACAACTTTTCTGACTTTTCCGAGTGGCAGGTCTAAGTCATGATGATAAGTCACATTCAGTGATCTTATATCACACCCCATGGCATGTCCATTTCTGTGCTGTTAAATCAGGGGTTCTCAACCATTTCAAGCTGAGGGCTGGGTCATGCTCCCTCCGACAGCCATTTTGCCCTGCCTGCCACACATGGCACTTCTGAGTGTAGCGGAGGTGGTGGTTGGCCACATGAATTGGTGTCATGGGCCACATCCGGGCCCCGGACCATAGGTTGAGAACCCCTGTGTTAAATCAAAGCTGAATAATAATAATAATTTTGTGTCAAAAATTATTCTGGGTTGAAAGGACTTTTGCTGGAGAAACTATCTCAGGGAATGCTCAAATGAGGCTCCTTTCATGTCCCCAAGAGCAGGGATAGAGACAGGCACTCAGTCAATCATGCACTACCCAGGTCTTGAACTGCCGACTTCCCAGCCTTCCAGCTAACAAGGGGAGCTTCTTAACCACTGAGCCACCGAACCCCCTAGTTTAATAATGAAAGTTGCCGTTGCTCAAAAGCCAGTCGTATCTGACGATGGGGTTCAGTGCTCATTTCCATTTACAGCCAAAAAGCCAGCATCCTCTGTGTCCACAGACATTTCTGTGGACGCGTGGTAGGCATGGCTAGACACCGGAGTGCACAGAATGCTGTTTACCTTCCCACTGAAGTGGTACTGATTTATCTACTTGCAATGTCTTGCTTTCGAACTGCTAGATTGGCAGGAGCTGGGACAGAGACTGGAGCTCACTCTGTCACTCAGCACTTGAGTCTCGAACTGCTGACCTGCCGACCTTCTAGTCGTCAAGTTCAGCATCTTAACCCCTAAGCCACTGTAGTCCCTTATTAGTCTATGATTCTACAGCTGATACAATGCAGTAGGAAATAAAACTATTTATTTTGGTTTGCAGTTATGTTACCAGGCCTGTGGTTTCCTAAACCAATGGCAAAACTCAACATTTTCAAGAGTTTATTTCTTGATGGTCTGTGAAGTGGCTGTAAAACAAAGGAGCAATAGACAGAAACCATTTCACAACAGGGAGAAACAGAACACACACACACACACACACACACACACACACACACACACACACACACACACACACACACACACACACACCCCTACACCTGCCTTGAGAATGTCATTGTGTTTGTCGCACGGGGAAGCCCAGGGATCTTTTCTCTGCAGTTCCGAGTTTGTTTTTCCTTAGCTGGCGGCTTCTTGGGAGCAAAATATCTATGTACTCTTTTGATGTACCAAATGAAAGCACTGGTCGCGTGAGGACACAGTTTAATACACTGGGGCTTAATTACTGCGAATACTTTGGCAAACAAACTACACAATGTGTTGACACTTTGTGTTCGTGTGTGCCTCTTTTGTTTCTCTACACACAGACGCAGAAAGATTGAGAGAGAGGAATATGCCACATCTCACTTCTGGACAATGAGCACATTAACGGGAATTGAACTATAAACAATTCTAGATCCAAACTTGTTGTTGTTCAGTCGCACAGTTGAGTCCGACCCTTTGTGACCCCACCGTACGCCAGGCTCCTCTGTCCTCTGCCATCCTCCATAGCTCACCCAGATCTATGGCCACTGCATCATCAATGCCATCTAAGCATCTCATCCTCTGCCACCCGCGTCTCCTTTTGCCTTTGATCTTTCCCAGCATCAAGGCCTTCTAAAGTGAGTCCTCTCTTCTCGTTGGGTGGCCAAAGGACTTGAGCTTCAGCTTCACTATTTGTCCTTCCAAGGAGCAATCAGGGTTGAATTTCCTTTAAGATTGATTGGTTTGACCTCCTTGCAGTCCAGGGGACTCCCAAGAGCCAAACTAGAGAACCTTAAAACTTGGAGAGGAGAAAGAAATCAGGAGTTAGGGTTGGCAGGAGCTGGGGCAGAGATGGGAGCTCACTCCATCATGGAGTACCCGGGAATTGAACAAATTTTTAAAAATCAATTTATGCAGAGGTCTTTGTTTGTGATAGAATGAGATAGAGGAGGAGAGAAGCCATACGGAAAATAGTCCCAGTCAGAGCTTAAAGGCATTATTAATTGTCTTGGCCAATGAGTTTGTAGAATTGCAATTGGTTGGCACAATTATTGCAGATAAATACTTCCTCTTAGTTCCGGATCTCTTCCTCCTCCTCCTCCGGAGCCACAAGACCATCCCCACCCCAGCAATGACCACTTTGGTTTCATGCATTTCCTCTATTTTTCTCACTTAGGCCACAATGTTTTGCAGGGGTGGTAACTGCAAGAGTGAATGCCCATGCCTTGGTTGGCAGTTCTGGCCTTAAAAGGGAGCCTTTCCAAGCTGGTTAACACATCCCCTGAATAAACACATATTGATATTATAGAACAAAATAATAAAATAACGCATTGCTCATTTGTGCTCTGACGGTCACCTCGGTTCTATTAGTCACACGGTGAGTGACAAACACAATTACACTCAAGGGCTAATAGAGTGGAAGGGCAAAACGGCCTGACCTCGGCATCACGGGTCGATTTAAATGTTTGATGTCTCATTGAATTAGTATCACAGTGTGAAAGACGAAGCTCCAGCTAATGCAAATGAGGCTGGACATGCAATACTGCTGATTGGGCCGACATAATTAGAATAATATTCTCCACATAGCTAATAACAAGCTGAGGAGATAAATAACCGGGAGATAACTTAATGGTTGCATGCGCAAATGCGCTTCAGAATATGCTAAGGCCAGCATTTTCTGTTTACTCACAGATTACCAGCTAGGATAACCCACTCACCCGCCCCCCTTTTTTTTGCTTTACCTATCCCTCCGGGCACTTCACCTGCTTGTCAGCCAGCTTCTTCACCTGCAAACATTTTGAATGCCAAATCTCATCAGCCCCTGCTAGGAAGGCAAGGAGGATGGGATTTGTAGTTCTAACAAGTTCACACTATCAGATGTGGAACTTCATTCTCTTTCAGACCCTGTTTGTATGACTACACAAACAAGAAGCGGTGGATAGGGCTCTGTCACGATGCCAATGGGACCCCCATACGTAAAGCCCAGCAAAGGGTTATTTCCCCCCCAATGACAGCTGTCTGTGACTTCCGAGAACATAATAATAGCCCAAAGCCAGCCGGTTTCAGCAAATTGCATTCTTTCACTCCATTAAGGGTTAAGGGTTTGATTCCAATTTATTGCTGGTTTACACCAGGTTGGCAGAGCTGAGGATGCAGAGGCAACCAGAGCGAAATGGGGAAGAGATGGGGAGGAAGTGCTGTTTTGCGACCAGCATTAGACCCATTGATGCAGTGACATGAAGATGAACTTGAAGCATACCTATAAACATATCCTTTCTTACCTATGGCAGGGGGAAGAGTGGATGAATTGCTCATGGGAGTTCTCAAGGGAAGAGCTGTCTTAGCCAACAACATCACGGAGATTGTCACCTCAAGAGTCGCTTTAAAGATAAGGAAACAGGTGAGGCCTCATGGCTATTCGGAGAGATTCCTGGCCATTCTCGTGTGGCTGGTTTGGGTGTGTTTCATCCAGAAACAAGAAGAATGCAGGAACACAACAATTGGTTGATCTGGCTCAACCTCAGTTAGCTCAAAACACTGATTAGGTCCATGATGGCACTTCAGATGTTCTTGGACTTCAATTCCCAGAAGCCCAAGCTCACACATGAATGGGTTTGCTGCGATTCTTTCGGACCGCGCCGTGCCACCCTCATCGTTCCTGGAAGCAGAAGTACTTCTTGGGCTTGGGCTTTTGGGAACTGAAGTCCAAGAACATCTGGAGTGCCAAAGTTCACCATCATGGGATTAAGTCAAGGTCACCCAGTTGAATCCAACTCTAGGGTTCAGTGCTCATCTCTGTTTATACCCAAAGAGCCGACGCTGTCTGCATCTGCAGATGTTTCCGTGGGCACGTGGCAGGCATGACTAGACACAAGTGCATGGAACACTGTCACCTTTCCCACCGAAGCGGTACCTATTTATCTACTTGCAAATTCTTGCTTTTGAACTGTTAGGATCTGGGGCAGACGACGGGAGCTCACTCTGTCGTGCGGCATGTGGGTCTCAAACTGCTGATCTCCCGGTTGTCATGTTCCCCTTACTCCCGAGTAGAGTCTTTTGCCTACAGGTGAGTAGGAACGATTCCAAATTGACGTCCTGAAAAGCATTGGGTACAGGCTGCTGGCTAAGTGGGGAAGACAACATGGTGTGCAGTTAACCTTTACCAGACAATGAAACATTTATGCACCAGTCATAAAGTTCAGTGTCTTAACCACTTGCCCCTTAACAATTGCATAAGAAGCCCCCAATTCTTTGCTCCTTGCAGCTCATCCCCCCCCCCATTTCTAAGCATGTTGGAGCTCTAAGTTAGAAGCAGCAGGAAGAATATATTGTGTGTGCGTGTGCATGTGTGTGTGCGTGTAAACCTGAGCCGTTTCTTTCTGAAGAATTTTTGATTTCCTTCCCTAACAAAGCCATCCCTGAGATTCAAAGCTATAGCTTTAAGTGATATTATAAAATAGAATACTGAACGCCCTGTTCAGAATGACTTCTCCCTTTGAATGTGGGGCTGGGGAAAGGAAATTTGCTCCCAACCACCCCCACCCCCACCCCCTTTGATTAAATGAGGGGGAAAATCCCCCCCCACCCCAGTACTTGATCTAAGAATTGAAGAGGAAAACATGGTCCCTGCATATCAATATAGCGCTCGCTCACTATAACACGGCGGCAGCGGAGATAAAGCGATCCGCCGGGCGCCCCAAGGCAGCACCTGTTTCCTTGTGTGGGTCAATGCCATCTTTCCCTTAGATCGCGGGTCTGCGCCACGTGTCGTGGCTGCGGCTTTATTAGGCCTAATTAGGCAGGCTGTCACTTTTATTGGTGATGGGGAAGGAAGATAAGGAGATTATGGGTGTCATCCATCTCTATCTTTTAAAAAGAGAGAAGGAGAGAAAGAGAGAGCTCAGAAGAGCTTGCTGTGGGCCACGAGACAGACATCCCACGTGAGATGGGAGGGGAGTCAGCAAAGGAGGGAAGGAAACAGCCTCACCAAAACATCTCACCCTCTGCCTTACCTTTGGCATTTCAAGTGCGCGGTTGTGGTCCTGTGGAGAGGAGAAATGTAGCAGAGATGCCTCAAATCCCTTCTCCCAATCAATCTTCCTTCCTTTTTCATTTATTATTGGCTTGATTGTTTGAAGGCTGGAAGTGTTGTAGCGCAGTGGTTAAGACGTCGAACTTGACAACTGGAAGGCCGTCATGTCAGCAGTTCAAGACCTGAGTACTGCACAACAGAGTGAGCTCCTGTCTCTTGTCCCAGCTCCTGCCAACCTAGCAGATCAAAAGCAAGAAAATGCAAGTAGATAAATAAGGACCACTTGGGTAGGAAGGTAAACAGCGTTTCATGCCTAGTCATGCCTGCCACATGGAAATGTTTGCAGACGCAGACAGCACTGGCTCTTTGGCTATAAATAGAGATGAGCACTGAACCTTAGCGTCGGATATGACTGGCTTTCGAGCAAGCTTGACCTTGACCTTTAAGTTTGACTTACTGTTCAGTAATAGGTTCAATGGGTCTACTCTAGCCGAGATTAGCCAATGGATTTCATGGAGTCCCCCCCCCCCCCATTGCTATTCTTTCCATCCAAAGGAAGAACAGGATACCAGCCCAGAGAGAGATCATAAGGCTTTGAGAAACATTCCTAACCTGTTCTTATTCTTCTTCTGCCTTATCATTTTTGAACTTTTCTCTTCTTGGAAAGTTCCTTTTTCCTCTGGTTTCTCTTCCAACTCCATCGATTCTTGGGCTGCTGCGATTTTTCCTTTCTTCTTCTGCTCACTTAAAAGCGTTCCTTTCCTTTCCCCCAGACTTCCACTGTCCCCCCTCCCTCCCCATATCCAACATGTTCTTCTGTCATCTCTCTTTTGTTATTTCCCCTGCCTTATAACTTCATTCCAGGAGCTCCTGAGAGCAAAGCAAGTTTTTTCCCGGTGTCTTTCATGGCTTCATCTGACTTGCATATTCTCATTTCTGGGCCCCAGAGTCCCCTTTCGTTCTACATGCCTATTTCTTCCAGCCATGTTGCGTTTGCTTCCTTCGGTTCTCTGGAGCATTAGACAATTCAGACAACTTCCCTGGAATCGGATGAATGGGGAGGAGAAGCCCGGGGGTCCCAACAGCCGCCATGAATGGGGGGACCCTCCCACCGCTAAGTCGTTTGCATGCAACTGAAGGTGGTCCTCTTGAGTTGGGGACATGGATGGGTGCCTCCCATAGAATGAAATCTTTATCCTAAGAGAAAGATGTAAAGATTTGAAGATCAAATCCATTCTTGCTTTTTTGTGTCTTTCCGCTTTTCCCATCAATCACCCTTTTCAAGGCAGGGATTGGGTCACGTCGTCTCAGTCAACTTCTAGGGCCGGACGGCCATTTTGCCCTGCCTGCACAGCGGGGGTGGCCATTTTGTCTCTTGATGCCCTTGGAGGGATGCGGGGCCACATGAAATGGCATCAGGGGCCAGATACGGCCCATGGGCCTTAGGTTGGGGATCCCTGTGATAAAGTGACCTCATAATGCCTGAAACTTTTCCATGGTGCTAAGGAGCCTGGATCCAACCATATTGAATCCCAGGCTACCCAGCTATGTTTTACACAACTTAATCAAAGTATTAGTCTAATAAGAACTTTGGATGTTGGACTTCCCATACAACAGGCTACCTTATCCCTCTATCTAGATGCTAAATTATGCACAAAACCATCTTTATGTGAAGTCAATCTCTTTCTTTAAATAATTAAAAAAGACATTTGAGAGTAATGTTCAATCATCAACTTCAGAGTCGAGCCCCTCCCTTGATGTGTTGGTACCATAGAGTCAACCGCCAGTTTCTTTGTCCAGGAATGGTTGTAACCGTTGACTCAGGGTTGTGTGGGTGGATCTCTTGCTCTTGCAAAGTTTCCCATCTTTTATTGATGCTTTGTTTGCACAGGTGTCAAAGGTAAATTTGTTAACCAACCCCTTTGTTCCCAGTCTGGCCATGTCATCATGCTATTGTAATAGAGTAGACCCTACTGTCAGTGACTCAACGCCGAGTGTCAGGCGACCATTAACTAACCTGACCACCCTGAGGACTAGCAGCCTTGGCAAAGTCCACAGGGAAGGGTGATGGTCCCCAAGTGGATTAAATCCCACTTGAATCCATCTTAACGGAGGGCAGAAGCTTCATCCATCCTGGCCTGGGGATCATGATGAGGACTTTGTGTGCCAAAAGGGTTCAGGACCAGAAAGTTACTCTCAGAGCTGGATCATTGGTACGGGGGTCAAATGGAAGGCAAATGGAAGGTCACAACATTATATTTTCAGGACAGGCTTCATGGTTGATTGTCATGATGATAGCCAATATTTGGAATCAGATATGGCAGAAGAGGATGAGGAGGAAGATGAAGAAGAACCCTTCTGTTCCTCACTGAGAGGACTGAAAAACTTGACAATTTCTCCCTCTGCTTCTTGGCACTGATATCAACAGGCGGAATGAAACAAGACCCTGAAAGAAAATGACATTTTTGGGGAGGGAATACTTTAATTATTACCAACCAAAGGAAATAAAATGAAAATGAAGACCAACTTTTCCTTTGCAGACGGAAGGTCCTAAATGGGAACAAACTGACAAAGAAATTGGTAGACTTTCAAAATCTCATTGAAGTTGTGGTTTCATCATCTCTGTGTGAAAGAAACTGGGATTGTTATTTTTTTGGGGTGGTGTCTACTGATTCTGTTTTCTAAGTTTTGCTTTTCTACTCTCTTCTATACTCATTGCAAGCGTCCCTCAGGTACTACTTCACTGCCCCCCCCGCCCCCCAATATATACGCACACATGGATACAAAAGCTTCCGGAGAAGAAAATCTGAGTTTTTGTTTTTGGCATCTGAGATTGACAACTTGGTTCAGCCTCAGCGCAAGTCTTCAATTATTAATGGGGGGAAAATACTGCATTTCTCGAGGCAAACCGAACACCGTATCGTTCCCTTCTAGCCTCTGGCAAACCGACAATCCTACTGTTATCTGCAGAGCTCTGTAATATATCTTTCCTTCTCCCTCCTGAAGCTTCAACAACAACAACCACCAATGACAACAACAACATATTTCGGAGAGGTTTTGCGGAATGCGTCCCAAGGATGTCTTACTTGCAAAGTCTTGGCAAGACGTTCAAAGCCATCTTGGCTGCGCGGTTCCCTTGCCTCTGTTTGCCGGGATTAGGGCTTCCTTTCCCCGACGATTGCAGCAATTTAGACACGGGTTAATTAAACATTTACATACATGTGCTCAACAATATATCGTATGGTACGATAATGCGCGCTTTAATCAGAATCTGTGGGTGTTGTGTGTTTGCGTCTTCCATGTTAATTGGCTTCACGCTGGCTCCTAGCTTATGTGTTTGGCTAGATGGGAACAGAATAGACATGGTGTTTTAAATATTTTAATTAGGACCAGAAGATCCCGGCGCGTTCATTTCTCATTGGGTTGTTTTTCATGCATGAATAAATTAGTGAGCGCGGAGGCACTTTTTTTTGCAGCAAATAGCTGCCCTCCAGCGATAAAACGAGTCCTGTTCATTAATACTTTAATGAAATTAGCTGTGAGCAAAATATTACTCCTTTTAACTGTGTTCTAATTTCTTAATTTTAATTAGGCACATAATTGTAGTGTGCAGAAATGATCTCAAATGTGCGCCGACGAAAGTTCCATCACTCGGGGAGTAGTTCTCCGTGGCACCAACCGTGGCCTGCCGCTTGCGTTTCTGCCTTGCTCTGCAGTTTCCTCTTCAACGCTGGCTTGGCTTGGAACGGAGTCTTTCCCACCCGTCTGGAGAGAGATTTTTCCTAAGGGTCTTGTTGGCCGGACTGCGTGTTTGCAGCACAGCGGGCCAGAAAGAGGCCAGTGACACCTTCCAACGGACTAATTAACCACAGGGAGCCAGGAGTCCTTTGCAACGAACAAGTAAAACCTCCAAGGTATCACAGGAACCTGTTTGTTCCATGCACGAGCAATTCTCCTGACCATCGCTACCAATCAAGAACATAGTAAACACCACCCTTGCTCTAAGCCCAGTCATACCCAACTCTAGGTTTTGGTGCTCATCTCCTTTTACAACAGAAGAGCCAGCGTTGTCCATATCTTCGGACATTTCCATGGTCACGGGGAACACTGTTCCCTTTCCCACCACAGAGGGATCTCTTTATCTCCTTGCAATTTCTAGTTTTCAAACTGCTAGGTCAGCAGGAGCTGGGACAGGTGACTGGCACTCACTCTGTTGCATAGTGCTCAGGTCTTGAACTCCTGGCCTGGCAACATTCTAGTTGTCAAATTTAGCATCTTAACCACTAGCCCACCGCAGTCCCTAATCAATAATTAGAATTATTCTAATTAGGGTTACATAGGATCCTTTCCTTTGCTCTTCTTTTCTGGAGCATGAATTTCTCTATCCCTCCAGCTCACTTGCAACTGAATTGTGGTTAAACACTTCATCGGGGTGGCCAAACTATGGCCTGTGGGCCAGATCTGGCCCCAGACACAAATTCATCTGGCCCACGCCATCCTTGTCGCTCCCATGTCGCTCCTTCCAGGAGCAGCAAGGGTGGTGTGGACGACATGAAATGGTGCCATGGGCCGGAGACGGCCCACTGGCTGTAGGTTGTGAACCACTGTTTTACACAAACATAAAGCAATTGAAAAACTGGCATTGTTTAGTGTTTCTGAAATGAAAGACCTGACTGAGATCCTACACACACACAACCCCCCTCCCCCCGGTACATGCATGGCCTACCATAACTGGCACCTGCTCTAAACAATATTGATATTTCTTAGTTAAATAATATATTATGGCTAATTGTAATACTTGATTATGCCCACAATTAAGTGAGCCGAGGTTAGTTTACAATTAATACCAATATTGGTTGATATGTAATTTGAATGTAATTTGCTGCTCTTAGCGGATTGCCACCGGAAATGAGGAAGCTCAGGGACTTCCCAGTTCCCCTGGCAATCTTGTTTTTCAAGATAAACAATTTTGAATAAATTGGGTGTTATGCTCAGATAATTAATACAGTCATTAGATTAAGCATTCTGCTTCACATGTGGCCACTCCATTGTCAGAATCTCTCCTTCACGCACACATACACAATCAGAGGAACGAATCCTGTTAGCAAACATGAATACGGCACATGCGATAAACCTTTTATTAGATGATGTACGGACAATGCCCCAAAATGAAATGCAATTTAAAAAATTGAAATGCATGGGAAGAAGAACAACAGAGTTACCCTATTTCAAAATGTTTTCCAACATTCATTTTTTTGGTGTTCACTTTTTTAGAAGGCTTGGGCCAGAATCCTGTCGCATAGCACAGTAAATTCCACTAGAGTAGGCACACTGAATCAATGGAGGAATTAACCCACCAAATACCCTTCGATTCAATAGACCTACTCTAGTGAGACTTACGATGTTAATACACAGGAATTTGGCCATTGTGGTGAAGCAAGCACGGCAAATTTATTGTGTTTTAGAGGGTATTTTAGGTGAGACTCTTTCAATGGGCACTAGATAACCTTTGGCAAATCTTAGCCTAACCTACGCCAGAGGGATGTAATCAATAAAAATGCCAAAGTATAACATTAAAGTGCTACGACAGTGGTGGCACTCAGAGCCCTCTCTGTGGGCACATGCACCATAGCCCCAGCACAGAGTTCACCCTGCCCCTCTGCCCCGCAGCACAATGGGAGCACTTCCTCCCCCCAGCAAATAGTTTGTCCTGCCCCTTTCCCCAATAGCCCAATGGGAGTGCTCCCTCTCTCCCCCAGCACAGAGTTTGTCCCTCTGCCCATCAGCCCAATGGGAAAGCTTCCTCCCTCCCTCTAGAACAGAGTTTGCATCGCCCCTCTGCAGCATGGATGGCAGTCTGTTGTGTTTGGGCACAAGGTTTGCCATGACTTTACTAGGATAATATGCAGGATCTTAGCTACACTGTAATGTAACCTCTAGACAAGTGGGCAGTGGGTCAGGATTCCAACTTGTGGGCTAAAAACCCTGTCTGGACATTGTCTAAATCTCTGAGGAGGAGGTTTTGTAGTGGATCTTAGCACTGGCAACAGGAAGGAGCTCATGCTTCACTCTTGATTCATGCCCTTCTTCAACTAGCCGAGCATCCAATTGCACTCTAATTACACCATCATTGAGATTAATCAGTATTCCTCCGCATCCGTTGATTACGAAATTGGTAATTTGAAGTCAATGTTCGTTTTAGAATGCTTACTCCAGAGTCGCAGCAGAAGCATCTCAACGAAACCTAAGAGAGAAGAGCCAAACAAATGGGGTCTCCTGGTGATTCCTGATCCAGAGCTAAGATAGAAACACCACATTTTGGAAATGACCCTGCACACTTGTTCTCAAGACACTCTTCTTCTATACTTTAGGTTGTTCCTCATGATATGCCCATGGAGCTTTAGTTGCTTAATGGTCTTAAAGAGTTCTTGTTCTTTATCCATTTGACACAATATTTCTACATTAGTCTCATGGCCAACCCATGATATCCTTAGCAGCCGTCTGTAGATCCACATTCCAAAAGCTTTGGTTCTCTTTGACTAACCCAGCTAAGGCTACTTTTACTACCAGACAAATATTATTGTGGCTACACATTTTACCAAAATGCAGAAAAGTACTCGTCAAAGACTGTTCAAATTTTCTCCTAAACCAGTTCTCTGCAAGCTTTCTAACTCATGTCCAGGAGAAGTTTCCAGAAGCTGATTTTTTTTTTTAACTACATAAGGACAGCTTGAGTTGGGATTCACTTCCTTCCTGGCAGGTAAAAGCTGAATATTCAACAGTACTACTTCACTGACAGTTCTACGCCTGTCTCGATTCCCAGCTGTGATCCTGCAGTAAAGATAATGCTATGCACACAGAGGTGTGGATATTCATCAGAGCATCGTTGCTTAATTTTGCTTCCGACGCTTGAGCTGCTCGGAATCCTACAACTTCTACCCATGACAAATTCAGTGCAACTCATTGCCCAATAATGTAGCAATTTGCAAAGCAATTTGAGAAAGTTTCCAAGGCCCGCTATCATCCAAGTGGACTCAGCATTAGAATAAAGAATGGCAAGATTTATAATGACATCCAAAGTATTCCCAGCAGATTTTAATATGTTCAGTGGATGGAGTTCAGTGCATGTTGCCAAGGAGCTGTCAACCTACTTTAATTATGATTAACCAGATGCCTCACACCCTACCTGGGAAGAATCTGGCCCATGTCACTGCTAAATATTGTCTTAGAAGCATCTGCTGCAGGAGCTTTTAATTGTAAAACAGAGTCCCGGGTGCCTCTTTGTCGGGTTTTGTTCAAACTGGAAATTGCAAATATTCTCCCTGGAAGATCTAGAAGCCTGAAGATAGAGCAGAGAAGGAGAGAACCCAACTACATATTTCACTAAGCAGAGCTCGGAAACAACTTGTTAGATTTGGTTGCTGTCGATGTCTCCTACTCTTGTCCGAGTATACATTTTCCCCCTGAAAATCATGTTCAGGAAAAATGCCACTGGTGTGAATTTGTTTAAGGTGGAACCCAGCTTGCCATGAAGTGACCCACACACTATGATCACAGATCCATTTCTTGTGGCACTTATAAAATGAGACATGCAGGATTTGACACCAGGACTGCAATGGCCTGCTGCAGCCTTGAGTATATTCAAGGTGCACCTCTTCCATCTCCATGACCATTGGGAATCAGAATTCACTAGGAAACCTAATCTATGAAAATAACATTTTGACAGTACACTATGGTAAAAGCTTTCAGGGTGTTATTCTGGATAAGTTGAATTTTCATGCTAACATAGAAACAGCTATTTTAATGTTAACACAAACCTTATGCGTTGTTTCCAGTCTCTCAATACCCCATGGAAAGACAAATACTGTACTGTAAAAAAATATTCTGTGTGAGCTGTCCGTGGTCCTGCGACCTTAGGACTTTGCCTGTACTTCTCCCATGCTTTGTCAATAAACTCCTGCAAACTCTTCTTGTCCAGGACAGGATGGGTGTCCATTTAAGTTCGATATATAAGCAGGTCTGCCAAAGTCCCAAGAGGAACATGAGTTAGATGCTTGGTGGCTGATGGCCACAGGGAATTCATTCCATGTTAGATTTAATTTTCCAGTAGCCTTTGACTTCATGACATTTGCCAGATATAGAACACTTGGGGTGTAGGACAGAGATGCTTCCTTCCATCTTAAATAATAGGTTTGTCACATACCACTTTCTGAAATAATTCATCAGTCAGAAATTGAAATCAATGCCCTTACTTTTTAAAATTATTGTACAAGCTGTGTGTAGAAGAGAAAGGCATTACCAAATTTCGATGCCATGTTAAGGAACACCATTGAAACCACACAGCACCTTAAACCACGTATTGTTTGTGTACAGAGCTGATGTGTATGCGTAGTGGTGTTCTCTGCCTTCACCCTTCTGCAGTGGCGGAAGAGTTAATGGTCAATTAAGAATACACTCCCAGAGTCAACAGTGGAGGCCTTTTTATCTATTTCTTCTTAATTAGACACTTAAGTTCTTAATTAGTTACTGTTAAATCAATCAGTCAATGAGGTTTTAGAAGGTTGGCTCCTGGGGAATCGTGGAAGCAATTGATCTAATCAGTGGCTGGGGAAGTACTTATGCTTGGCTGATGCTGCCTTTTCAAAGGACAGAGCGGGGTGTGTTTATGGCTGGACTGAATAACATCTGAGGCTTTCTCAGCACAAATTCATCCGAAGCATGCATTAGAAAGAACACATTTCACAGCATCGTCATGTCATGCTTTGACATAGGTTTTCATGGACTGTAACCCACTTCTTCAGACAGTTAAAAAAAGAAGCCCATTCTCAGAGTCTTCTCACTCAGTATAAAATAATTCCAAAATCAGATGCAAGAAACAGAGCTTAGGGCAAGGTTACACAGTGTGATCTTGAATATCAGGCATTTTATTACTATTTTTTTAAAAAAAACATTAGTATTAGTACAGTGGTACCTCAAGTTACGAATGCCTCGTGTTATGAAATTTTTGCGGTACGAATGAAAATCCATTGAAAATAATGCCTCGGGTTACAAATTTAAAATCGTAACTCAGAACGTGGTTTCTCATAGGAATGCATTGAAAACCAATTAATCTGTTCCGAAGGTCAGAGAAATGGTTTTCAATGCATTCCTATGGGAAGCCGCATTTCAAGTTACAAATTTTTCATAATACGAAATGTCCTGGGGAACACGTTAAATGCGTAACTCGAGGTACCACTGCAGTAGCAGTAAACAACAGTTAGAGATACAGGAAAGCAAGAAATTACAAGTAGATAAATAGGGAGTACTTTGATGCCACATGACCACGGAAACGTCTGCGCTGGCTCTTCAGCTATGAAACAGAGACGAGCACTGAATCTTTGAGTCAGATACGACTGGCTTTTGAGCAAGGGTGACCTTTACCTTTACCTAAATAGGTACTGCTTCAGTGGGAAAGGAAACAGCACTTTGGTGTCCTTTGGTATCTAGTCATGGCTGCCACATGAGCACGGAAATGTCTGCAAATGCAGAAACAGCTGTAATTGAGATGAGCACCAAACCGTAGAATCAGATATGACTGGCTTTTGAGCAAGGGAGACCTTTACCTAAGATCTCAGATGCTTTTCTGATATGTCCTGTTGTCAAGCCAGTTGGCACCTATCTGGATGGGCTTCTTAACTCCCAGGGCAGGGATGGCCAACCTTGGCACTCCAGGTGTTCTTGGACTTCAATTCCCAGAAGCCCAAGTCAGCAAACTCGATGGTCAGGGCTTCTGGGAATTGAAGTCCAAGAACACCTGGAGTGCCAAGGTTAGCCACCACTATTCAAGGTTAGCCACCTCTAGATCCTACTGTAATTGAATTCCCAACTCATGTCTCTTTGGGTTGGTCCTCGCCTTTCTTTTTGATGGCAATGAAGGATTGTTTTCTGTGGCTTCCCATTTATCCTCACCTTTTCCACCACATCTGTTGAGGCTTCAGATGGTCCCCCAACCTCTCACTCAATCAGAAGCTACACTTCACAGCCTCCCATGCGACATTTAACTTTATTGTGTCTTGTGTGGGCCTCCGGCTGAACCAAGCAGAGCCAATCTGAATATTCCCCTGCATGTTAAGCAGACCATTGTAAGCCTCCCCCCACCCACCCGCCACCCGTCCCCACCACCACTCCACACCTCCACCCTCCAGGCTAGATTGTTATAGATGCTGTTTATGATTCTGCTATGACAACTGTGAAGGACACAGCAAAGAATTTATCACAGGATTACTCATCCACCATCAGAATACCTAATAAGATTCTAAATGACCCAAGATGATAATAAGATCTAGCTTGTAGCAATAAGGTATTAATAAACTGCTTTTTTTCCAATAAAGAAGAAGCTTAGCATCATTACCCTGACATATTTGTTTTCCTTTTAGCTGGCAAAGAAGATTTGGCAATTTAGATAGCAAATTTATTTTATTTTATTTTTTGTATATATAAATAATGATATATGGAAAATAACACCAGGCAAGAAGGGGAACCCAGGACTTACAGGCAAGGTGGAAGACATTTTAGCTGTCAAAGGGGGTTGATTTTCTCACTATCTATTCTAATTGTTGCATGTTACTTCACTTTTATTTCCCTCTTTTTTCTTTTAAAAAAAGTATTATATTAAGAATAATGTAGAACCCTTTGATGAATAGAGGGCCATCTTTCAAATAAAGAGGTGTTTTGTCAAAACCATGAGCTCCCTTTGAACAGAGTTTTGAGTGATTAAGGACTGGCAGGTTGCTCGTGGAGTAAAGTTACACTTGTGCGGTTCTGAGCAATAAAACCAAGATGATTCAGTGATGGTTCTTACTAGAGCGCACCAAGGTAACATCCGGCTCTTTACGAGAGCTAAGCCTTCTCTGTCAGGATCATTGAACCTCAGGAAGAGGACAAGAAGTCCAAGGTGGGAACTGGCCCATCAAAGCCAAGAAAACCATTGGCCAGCCATAGAATCCTAGAGTCATTGGGTTGGAAAGGGTCTTAAAGGTCTTTGTCTTCAACTGCCTACTCTTCAAGAATTCAAGTTGAGTTCCATGTGATTTAAAAAAACCTTCCTTTTAAGGGGTGTCAGGTGGTGGTCAACTCACCTGACAACCTTTAGGACTAACAGCCTTGGGTGGGGAAGTCCACTGGGAAGGGTGGTGGTCTCCAAGTGAATTGAATCCCACTTGAACCCCTCTTGATGGAAGGCAGCATCTTCATCCATCCTGGCCTGGGGCTGAGGAGGACTTTGTGTACTAAAAGGGCTCAGGACCAGAAAATGACTCATGGAACTGGATCAGTGGTACTATGGGTGTCATGCTATGATGTGGAAGGCAAATGGAAGATCCACTCCATTATATTCTCAGGAAAGTCTTCATGGTTGGTTGCCATGAGGATCGGCAATATTTGGATTCAGATACGGCAGAACAACAAGAAGAAGGCCAGATGCATTAAGTGGAGCCATTTGAGCAAAGAGAACCTCTAGCCAGAGACAGGCAGTGTTGTGATTTGGAGGCTAACAAACCCCAGTTGTCATGGAAGCAGGAGGATGTCTTTACATCGCATGGTTTCAGCGTCTTGATGCCACCACAGTTTCATGATTCTTTTCTATGGAATCTTAAGATCTGAGATAGCTACAAATCTAGCCAAAGAAAGCTGGCACCTGACCTGCAGAATGCCCAATTTGAACCCTTCCATGCTTCAACAAGTTGATGGTTCTTCCAACTGTGCTTAAAATTCCGCTGCCCTATTTGACTTCTTCGGCAATACATTGGATGCAAAGGATGGCGCAGGCATATTGAGGGCAGACAGTAGGCACCAATTTGACAAACAGCTAATGAGCTCTCCTGTGATTATCAGTGACTCATTAAATCTCATTTCCTCAAAATGTCCACACAGGGAGAAGAAATTATCCAGGAGAAAAGCCTAAAAACCTAATTCTGCTAGATTTATAGGCTTCCATGCGGCAGCTACATAGTCATCGGCACAAACAAGAAGTGGGGAGAGATCGCTTCTAATGAAATATCTCAACATTGTTAAATACCTCCCTCCCTCCTTCTCTTTCTTCATCTCCTTTTTCTTCATTTGGGTCTTTCACTTTAGTTCTGTGTGAAATGAAGTCAACCAATGCCTCTGAGACCTGTGCCTGTAGGTAGGCAGATACACCTGTCCGATAAGCCTCAAAAGCATGAGAAGCACTGCTCAGACTTTCTGCACGGGATGTTCTCAACAGCTTGAGGACTTTCCTCTCGTTACTGTTTCTCGCTTCCATGCTTTGGTCACCCTGTTGACAATAGAGCCCCAAGTCAAATTGCCATTGGTCTCGGCTAGAGTAGACCCATTGGGATTTTTCAAAAGCGGATCCACTAGCTTTACGGCGAGGGCAAGATAGATAGATAGAAGATCAACAATCATAGAATGACTGAATTGGAAGGGGCCGATGAGACCATTGAGTCCAAACCTCTGTTCAACACAGGAATTCAAATGAAATTAGATCTGATGGATGGTTGGCCTACTTTCTCTTGAATGCATCCAATGCTGGAGTGCTCAACACCTCCTGAGTTAGCTGGTTCCATTGTTGTACTGCTCTCACAATTAAGAAGTTTTTCTTGGTACCCAGCCTATATCTGGCTTCCTGTAGTTTCAGCCCTTTATTATGTGTACTCCACCTCGGATGATGGAGAACAGAGCCTTCTTCTTTACGACTGTCTTTCAAGTACAATATTAGAGAAATGCTTATCATATCCTTTTTAAGTTTCCTTTTCTAAAGACTAGTCATGGCCAGTTCTTTCAGTCTTTCCTCATAGGGTTTGGTTTTCCAGTCCCCCGATCATCTTTCTTTCCGTCCTCTGAGCCTGCTCCAGTTTGTTGGAATATCCTTCACTTCTATGAACTCAACAACAGTATTTAAAAAATAATCATCAGTTCAGCTAAGAAAGAAAGAATGAAAGGCCTTTGTTTGCTTGCTTCAAAACACTGGAGATGCTTTTCAAACTGATAAAGGGTAACCTAGGAAGCTCAATTCAAAAGACCTAATAACTTTTCTCCTACATCAAGGGTTCTCAACATATGGCCCACAGGTCAGACCCACAGGCCAGACTATTTCATGTGACCTGTGTTGCCACCGCCACCAGAAGTGGATATGTTTATGACACATATAAATGCACCTGCGTGTGTGTGAACCACCAGTCCAGCCCGCTCAGCTATCTGAGCTTTAAAAGGTTGAGAACCCCTGTACTACATCATCTAAACTAAGACTAATAGAATAACCAAGTTGGAAGAAGGGATCTCTTACACCATCAAGTCTAATCCCCTGCTCAATGCAGGAATCCAGATCAAAGCAGACCTGATGAATGGTTGCATTCCAATTCCCTCTTGAATGCTTCCATTGTTAGAGGACTCAGCACAGTGGTGGCAAATCTATGGCAGGTGTGTCAGAGGTGGCACTCAGAGCCCTCTCTGTGGGCACCCATTCGAGGCAGTTGGTTCCACTGATGTACTGTACTGCTCTAAACATTAAAATACAGCGGTTCTGAACGTGAGGTCTGTATAAAAGATATTACTATACAGATAAGCTGGAGTATCTGAATAACTGCCTGCTAAGGTTTGGTTACCTCCAGACATCTTAAAGCTTCTGAAGAATTCAGCTGGAATCTACAAAGCATCAAGAACTTGATACTCTTCATTGTTTTCACGAACACAGCTACCCCTCTGGAAAAGTTATTGCAGGGACAAGAGTCTTGTTTCTAGTTTAATCCCAAAACTCTTTATACTAACATCATAGTACTCTGGCATTAAAGCACAGCGGATAACATCACAAAACTACGCTCTCCCTGCAAAGAGTCCTTTCCACCTCTATGATTCTTTTAGTTGTTCTGCTCTATTTTCAATTTCACCTGATTATTATATTTTGGTGGTGTTGGTGGGGAATGTTCGTCTCCTGGCAAAAGGGGTAATGCAATTAACAAGGTCCAATTTTTCATATCAAAAGAGAACGAGAACTCAGCTTGGGGGTCTCTCTTTGACTCTGCAAGTCTTTAATGAGGAGGGACAGGCAATTATTGTTATTTATTTCACTAATTAGCAGCCTGATCATTCATGGCAAATCTCTTTGGTCTTAGAAATGTGTTCCTTGTACCCTTTGTTTACTATCCAAGCTGGCTTTTCCACAACTCAGCATCTCAACCTCTTCTTTACTAAATGGATGGAAGAAAAGAATATTTATTGGGAGGGAAACAAGGAAGATGAAAAGGGGAAAAAACAGAGAGGTGGGGATAATTTCTCAACTGGAAAGATAATGCAACAAGGAGCAAATGTCCATAAAACCATCACCTTTCAGTCTCTGAAGACATAATGCTTTATGATAACCATAAAACATTTTAGTGCAAAATGAATTGCTCCCCTATTCAAATCCTTAAACGCGGTACGGAGGGGAGACATGAAGACGTACGGCTGTTTTTTCCCTGGGCTGAGATATATTTTATCATAATTTGTTGGGTAGGAGACATCCTTGTACACATGATTGCCTTTTCTTGCTTAGTTAACTCGCCAAGGTCGGGGTCCTTTTGACCTTTTATGGATGTGGAACTATTTGGAAGTGAGTAAAACAGGAGAATCCGGTTGGAGGAGAACAGGAGACTCATCAGCTCACGGAGGATTCGGTTTGCTTTCCCAGAAGGCACCATGCAATCCAGATTGGATGAGGGGTAACTCCACTCTCCCAATTAAATCATTACAGTCAATCAAATCGATTCTGGTTTAGGATGACCACTTTCCAGGACTTCCAAAGAAGGGATCTACCCTTCTCTCCTTCCATGGTTGTGCAGCTTCCCCAAGGTTACACGGGTTGCGTTTTCTCCCAGGCATTCCTGTAAGGCAGGGGTTCTTAACCTAAGGCCCGTGGGCTGGATCCGGCCCATGGCACCATTTCAAGTGGACCTCCTCATCCAACCAAGGGCATTCGAGAAACAAAATGGCCATCCCTTTGAACCTCTTGGGACAAAATGGCCACCTCCGTTGTGTAGGCAGTGCAAAATGGCCGTCCAACCCTTGAAGCTGACTGAGAGAGCTTGATCTGGCCCCCAGCTTGAAAAGATTGGGAAGCCCTGCTGTAGGGAATCAAAGTCCTAACCACTTGAGCTCACCTCACAGAGCTAACCAACCAGTTTTTCTACCAGTCTAGTTTCTTAACAAGCAAGTCCTACAGCACCAGTGTGGTTGACTCATTGATTACAACTGAGGGGCACCTCAATTCCAAATTTAGGGGTGCTCCCCTGGTTTAAAGCTGTCAGTGGTCATCAACCATGGCCAGAGCTTCTTAAGCACAAACAAATAGCTCTTTGCATGCAACATGGGTCCAAGTTCCAAGTGATTTCAATGGCTAATGGCAACCAGGTAATATAAGGAGAGTGAAGAAATGATAGAGGCATCCATATTTTGGCTGGAAGGGGTGTTGGGGATTAGGCAGACAATACTCCGTGTATCCAAGCAAGAGGGCCACCAACACAATTGCTTGGCCATCATATCAGTATAGAAGGCAAAGGAAAAACACAACAATGTTGAATTATAGATATGAAAGGAACCGTTGACCCTGGAAGATTTGTGCTAAGGACTTTGAGTGGCCTATAGATCAACAAGCGCCACTCTAAAGTAATAGAGAAAGAGAATCCAGAATTCTTCCAAAGTCTAATTCTTCCAAGACCACAAAGAATTCTTCCAAGTCCACAAAGCCCTCATTGCTCCTGGGAGCAGAAGTAAAACGGGCTTCGTGGTCTGGATGAATTGGTGCCAGGGGTCAGATTATTTATTTATTATTTATTAGTTCAAATTTATATTGCCACCCACTCGCCGTAGCGACTCAGGGCGGCTTACAAACAATACATTACATTACAATATGTTGATGCGGGCAAAGGTCAGATCCAGGCCCCAGACCGTAGTGACCAGCCCCTGAACCACATGACCAGCCCACGGCCCAAAAAGTTTTGACATGACATGGTCTAATGTAAAAAGATGGCCTTCATGCTTATTTGTGTCCTTCAATCTCTTTCACTGTTGTCATGCACTACATGCATTAACATGGAGTTTGACCCCAGGAGGGGTGAATAGTTGGGTGAATAGGTGGACAAACGAGGACTGTATGGAGAACCATGGAGTTACCTTGTTTCTGGAGTGAGCACGATTATTATTATTATTATTATTATTATTATTATTATTATTATTATTATTATTATTATTATTATTATTATTATTATTATTATTATTATTATTATTATTATTATTTATTTATTTATTTATTTATTTATTTATTTATTTATTTATTTATTTGAATTTGTTTATTGCATTCCTCCCCGAAGGGACCCAGGGCGATTATTGCAGGGATTCTCAAGCTGCGGCTTGTGGTCTGGATGCAGCCCACCACCTCCACCACACCAGGAAGTGCCATGTGGTGGAGGAAGGGCAAAATGGCCATCTGGCCCCTGAAGCTGTCTGAGGGAGTGTGACCTGGGCCCGGGCTTTAAAAAGTTGAGGACTCCTGAGTTATTGTAATGTGTGATTCTGAGATGGAAAAATATGAAAGTCAGCAGTATCATGAAAGTGAACCAGCTTAGTTACTCTGGTCCCTGTGATGTAAAACGGAATTGCATAACAGAAGACAGAGCCATTCCTTATGGATCATGCCCACATAAGATTAATGCTCTTTCCTTGAAGAAGCAGACAAGTGGGGAGAAAAATCCTTGACGATTTACAGCGTGATGTCAATGGATATGAAAATAAACACTAAATCCCATTCTTTCCTGTAAATCTTGGCCCCAACGGAACAGCCGCAGTGGGCGACATTTTTCACGTTTTAATTGGGCTTTTGCTGATTTTGTCAGAATTTCTGCTGATCATGGCAAATTGGCTATTTATCTAACTATTTATTTATTTCTCCTTGCAAAGAAGACGCTCAACTGCTCAACAGAAGTTTAATGTGCTGTAATGGATTTTAACTGTGTTTCTTTTTTTCCCATGGTTGAGATGTTCTCCCTCCCCTCCTAGGCTCCGGTAACATTTTAAATAATTGCTTTTTTCTCTCTGCCCCACATACCCTGCGTCGCTCAAGCAGTCATGAGCACAGCCTTTAAATATCCATCCTCTTTGTCCTTCTGATATGTTCAGCCCCAAAGGCTGCAGTAATTGCTGAACTTCTGGAAACATCAACAGGACTGGATAGGTAGTAATTTACAGTTCTATTTCTTCTTATGTGCCCCAATCAAACCCTGGACTGCCAAATCAAAGCTACCATCTTGGCTTTTTCATCGGCCAAACTTAAGTCCTCATCGGTGCATGTCTCTGGCAGTGATTGGCAGACCAGTAAATGAGCCCATGGATTCTGAATCTCTCCACGTTCCCACTGTGTGTTGTTGTCCACCAGCAGCTCCCACTTGAGCCTGTCTTGCATTTAGGGACTCCAACCCTCAGCCTATTCAGGGTCCTTCAAGTGATGTAGGGGAGGTTGAGTTCCTCAACTACATCCACCTTCAATGATGTTCCTTGCCCAGTGAGTGCCTTCCTCCATCTTTTACTTTGGTTTTGTTCTCGCGTCCCCTCAAGAATGTTTGTTCTTGCCATAAAGCTCTTCCTGGATCTGAGCTGGCGGACTTGAGGCTCATCTCCATTCAGAGGATGTCGAAGGTCCTTCTCTTGCTTGGTTCTCTCGGCGTCTGCTGCTACTTCTCTCCTGATCTTAGGTGGAGCGACACCAACAAGTGGGTCTCTTTTTTCCAACTGGTGTTGGTTTGAAGCATCCTGTTACTCTATGCATGGCTTCATATACAGTGAGAAAGAGGTGTGCAGGAATAGCAGATAGACCTTCCCTCTACATGATTTCTCCTGGGAATCCACTCCTTTCTGACCAGTTTTTCCAGCCTCTGTTGTGGACTGGGAAATCAGGATCAATATCTCTTGGGGCTGGGTGGTAATGTGAAGCAATGCTATCTATCTATCTATCTATCTATCTATCTATCTATCTATCTATCTATCTATCTATCTATCTATCTATCTATCTATCTATCCATCTATCTATCTATCTATCTACCTGTCTGTCCGTCCGTCCGTCCGTCCGTCCGTCCGTCCGTCCGTCCGTCCGTCCGTCCGTCCGTCCGTCCGTCCGTCTGTCTGTCTACCTAACTACCTACCTACCTACCTACCTAACTAACTAACTAACTAACTAACTACCTAACTACCTATCCACCCATCCATCTACCCACCCATCTTATTTTAATTGTTTTTTCCCTGAAAATTAAGTTATAAGCAGTGTCCACAGTTGCTTCTCATCACTGTCCAACCAAATCCCATCCCATGACCGCATGGTCAGCCCTCTTCATTTTGATTGGCCAGAGGTGTGCGGAACCACACTTCCTATTGGGTGGGACCACATGATGACCAACCCTTTCCAGCAAAGCTTTGGCCAATTAAAAATGACAAGGCATTGAGCTGGCGCCCCCTACTCTTGCCCCCCTCTGCCTCCCATCCAGTTTACAATTACAAACACATTTTAGCTTAAAACACTGGTTGTCACCTTTGTGGAGTACTTCCCTCCCTGCCACACTCGCATACGAGTGTCACTGAATTAGTTGGCACCTGCTTTGCTTTGTGATCATGATAAATGCCTTCATTATTAGTTTATTAACAAGGCTTCCAAAATGCAAAGTTTTTATGTTGTTTACACTTCAGTGACTTCTGTTTAATTGGCTCCTTTACGTTATTTATCCATACACATGTATGGATAAATCACACCGAATTTTTAAAATATTAATGATGTATTTTATGCTATTATGTCCCCCAACCCATAATAGTTTTGGCGGTCCATAAATCCACAGTGCGGTATTAAATGGACACAAAATAGAGAGATTGATATAATGAAGCCAAAGAAACAGGAGAAACCAATACTTTCAATGCAAGTTAGAGACTCTAAAACAGTGGTTCCCAAGGTGGGGCCCATGCCCCACAGGGGGACTTTAATTCCCAGAAGCCTAAGTCAGTACATTGGCTGGTGAGTGCTTTGGGAAATTAATTTAGGCTTCTGGGGATTGAAGTTCAAACACCGAAATTTGGGAAACATTGCTCTAAGAGTATAAACATGCATACTTCAGTTGGATTTATTTATTTATTATTATTTATTAATCATATTTCTATGGTGCCATTCTCACAAATGACTCAGGGGAGCAAACAACAATTTTTGAAAAAATCATCAAATGAAATAAAATAAATGAAATAAAATAAAATGAAATAAATTTTTAAAAAAACACAATAAAATAGCCACACATTCTCCTCAAACTGAAAGCTAATATATATATATATATATATTCAACTGCAAATTAATGTATAGTCTTACATATTTACTGGCAACTTTTAAAAGCTGATCTTGTCCTATACTGTATTACGTTAATACACAGCCAAGTTATATTAAAATGTTGGCAGTTTTTTAAAAAAAACACCCTGAAATATTAAATATAAAAATATGTGCTAAAAATAGCCCTTTTATCAATATGTGATAAAGAGTAATGGGTTTGAACAATGAAAGAATTAATTTCAAATGTAATGACAGCAGCAGGGTTAATGGTAGCTAGCTAGTCGAAAATAAGACATGATTTTCAATTCAATGAACTTTATAAAGAAGTTTAGAATATATTTTATTTATTTATTTATTCAGATTTAATATAGCTATCAAAGATGACATGTACAGTCAAACCTCTAGACAAGAACAGCTTGACTTAAGAAAAACTGGAGATACATCTAGATATCTCAGGAAAAATCAAGTTTGAGATACAAATTTTAATAGGATTTTTTTTTTTTTGAGATACAAAATTTGATGCATTCTTATGGGAAATTGCATTCAATGCATTCCTATGGGGAATTCAAGATAAGAATTTTTTGAGATACAACCAACCTCGAGGAACGAATTAGATTTGCATGTAGGGGTTTGACTGTAATATTAAAGTCAAGAAGGGTTTGGTAAATACAAATATTTTGGCTGATATCTCGGGAGAATTGATTGGTTTCGTATTAAGAAATGGAAAGTATTGTGAACCATTGCTAGGGTCAGTGTCCGCGTCAGGTTTGGTTTGGATTTCTGCCTTGAGTAGATGGCCTTTGTGGTCCCTTCTATGATTCCTCTTTCCGATGCTTAAGTGCTACATTGGAATTGCTGCTTCTCTTCAGGATATACCAAAAAAATGTTTATGTTTGCAGTTGAGTTGTATGTTAACATTCGCCTGGAATAACACCCATCAAAAATATGTCCTGTAGTGATTATTCAAGACAAGCCACCTTCGGGGTAGGTGTGAGTGTTAAGCTATCCTACTTTGCCTGTTCCATGCGCCCGTCGTCTGGAGCTGTTCGTTTAATCACCCAACAAAATAGATGTCATTGGATTTGTAAGGTAAGTTCGCTTTTCTACAAGAACGTTCATCGCTCCAACCTCTGTTGGTCTGTTGGGGTTTGGTAGCTTTAGGAAACGTATGAATATTCATCCTCTTTTTCCCTGGGTGCAAAGTAAAATAACCAGTAATTAGTATAATATTTAATACTCCTGTTCAAAATAAATAAATCTTTTGTGTTAAAAAAATCTAATTATTCTAATGTAACAACGTCTGCGTGTGTAACTGAAATTGAATGTGCTGTTTTGAAAATGCTTTTAAGCCCTCATTTACATGTTTCTAGTTCAGTTAATTATTCCCGTTGTATGCATAAAACGGAACTCTCAATTGTACTTGCATATATTATTCATTTCGCCACCTATCTTCCAAGTTTAACTGAATCTAATATTTTAATTTTGCATTATTATTGGACTAGTCGGTGATTTCCGTAGCTGTTGTCTGCTTTCCAAGCTATATTTGCTAGACTGCACTTCCAAACGATTTCTGCATGGATCCAAAATGCTGCCATTGATAAACTAAAGACTTTTGTTGCATAGCAGTGGCTGCAAATTAATCCAGACGTATCCTGGGAAATTAGTAGGAAATCAGAGATGAAGCAAATCTTTTAAGGAAATATTACTTATTATCAATGAACTTGACAAACTTCATATTGATCTACTTAAGAATTCCCATCATCACTTCCAGACCCTTTTCCGAAGTACTTTCCAGTTACATCATCAGATTGATGTCTTTTTTGGCCTTCCAGACTTAGGATGTTCTCAGAAGCGCTTAGGGGGCTTATCAAAATATTTGCAAACCAGACCTGAGGCAAGGTGAGAACAAGTGAAGACAGACAGGAAGATCTAAGATGGAGACCTCTGATCTAGTAGGCCAGGGGTTCCCGATCTTTTCAAGCCAGGGGCCGGGTCACAATCTCTCAGTCAGCTTTGAGGGCCGGATGGCCATTTTGTCCTGCCTGCATGATGAGGTTTGTGTATGTGTGGCCATTTTGTCCCAACAGCTTCAAAGGGGTGTGGCCATTTTGTTTTTTGAATGCCCTTGGAGGGGCGGGGGCCACATGAACTGGTGCCATGGGCTGGATCTGGCCCACGGCCCTTAGGTTTGGAACCTCTATAGTAGGCACTCATAGCACAGTGATAAAGCTGCAGTATAGCAGTCACAACTCTGCTCACAACCTGAGTTCGATCCTGGCCAGGAATCAAGGTTGGCTCAGCCTTCCAGCCTTTTTAGGTCAGTAAAATGAGTAGCCAGCTTATAGGGGCAAAATTCAAATTACCTTGTGAACCGCCCAGCGGGTACTTTAAATGCTGTGGGATGACATAGAAATATAGTTGCTATTGCTATATACTCTATATACTCTTCAAAGAAGTATCTTCATATTTTCCACAGCTATGCAAGAGTTCAGACTATCTCTGTATCGGAACCAATGGGAAAAGAAAAGTTACAGAGAGACAGGCAGGAAGACAGACAGACAGGAAGGCAGACAGACGGATATGCTCTGCCTGTCTACCTTCCTGTCTGTCTGTCTGTCTGTCTGTCTTCCTGCCTGCCTGTCTTTCTGTCTACTGGCATTCTTCTGCTTTCTCTTTCTTCCTTGTCTCCTGTTTCTTTCTTTAATTCCCTGCAACCTCCACACAGAGCCTGTCAATCATACAGTTGCTGAAAAAGACTAGAAAGAGGATCGTCACAGAATGAGCATTTCTGGGGAACAGGTTTCCTTTCGGGCTTTTGACTCCATGTTTTTTCCCTGGCATTTTATCTGCCGTGTGCCTCCAGGTGGAAGAGCGAGAAGGAATTTGCTGCTCTTCATCTGAGAGTCAGGGAGGAGAATCAGGCATAAAATGTGTCAAAATTTGCACATCAATGACACTGGTGACCTCAGAAACCACATTTCTTGGTGCAGAAAAAAAAGGCCCAGCAGGAATTTTTTTTAAATAATAATAATCACAAGTCACGTGATTATTCTTCATTTCAGTCTCTCTTTCCCTCATATAGACACTAACTTACAGAATCTGGCACCGTTGCTGGCCTGCCAGTTACGACCAGAAACTTGTACAGATGAGGATTTAAGTTTCATCCATGACAAAGCAGAGCTGGATTCCTCCCCCCCCCCCCCCAGCGTCCACTTGTGCCTATGAATGTCTTCGGCTCCTCCTGTGAGCTGGTCTTCCTTTGCCTCATAATGGTCCAGGTGCACCAAAATTTGTCCTCCCTGCCTTGGTCTCAAAAGGGCCCCCCATAAATCACCTGAAGCATCTCCCCCCCCTCCTCCTCCTCCTCTTGCTCTTCTGCTCTCCATCCATCTCTTCCTCACCCCCCCCCCCACTTAAGCCCCTGTTCTCTTTGAAGAGGCAAGATCGTGTTAGTCTGTGATTTGTGGCTTCTTGAAGAAACATCCCCCCCTCCTCTCCCCTCTTTCAGTTCCCCACCCTGTGCTTGGGAGGCTGACAGGCCCAGCTAGGGAGCGATGATGATGCCCTTCTGCAGGTGTGTGTGGCTAAGCCTTGCTCAAAAGCCAGCCATATCCAACTCTAGGCTTCAGTGCTCATTTCTGTTTACAATCAAAGAGCCAGCTCTGTCTTCATCTGCAGAAGTTTCTGTGGACATGCGGCAGGCATGCCTCAACACCGGAGTGCACAGAAAGCTGTTTACCTTTCCCACTAAAAGTGGTTCCTATTGATCTACTTGCAATTTCTTGCTTTCAGACTGCTAGGTTGGCAGGAGCTGGCACAGAGATGGGCACTCCCTTGATTGTGTAGCACTCAGGTCTCAAACTGCTGGCCTTCCAATCATCATGTTTGGCATCTTAATCACTAAGCCACTGCAGTCCCGCATATGTGGGTAATGGAGCTTTTACGGCACTCCAATGCCTAGCTGTTTCTAGGGGAAGAGGAACACTTATTTATTTTAATTTCTCCTTGTTTATCTATCTATCTATCTATCTATCTATCTATCTATCTATCTATCTATCTATCTATCTATCTATCTATCTATCTATCTATCTATCTATCTATCTATCTATCATCATACTTCTATGCCGCCCTCCTCATGCACTCCTCTCTTGGAGCTTGGACATCACCGAGGGTTATACCCTGAGTTTTAGGTACTGCAGGTCATCACAGAGAAATTACACTGTAACCCAACCAATCGCTCAAGTTCTTCCACCAAAGTCTCCTTCATTCACACACACTCTTTATGTCTCCTGGAATTCTTCTTCTTTCATGTCCCAATCAAACCCTGGACTGCCAAAATGAAGCCACTTTCTTGGCTTTGTCGTTGGCCAAACTTAAGTCCTCATCGGTGCCTGTTTCTGGCAGTCATCGGCAGACCAGCAAACGAGCCAGATTCTGTATCTCTCCACATTCACATAACATGCTGTTGTCTGCCAGTAGCCCCCCCCCCCCCTTTGAGCCTGTTGGTTTTGCATTTAGGGGCTCCAAAATCTCAGCCTATCCAGGCCCTCCAAGTGATGTAGGGGAGGTTGTGTTCCTCAACTATATCCACCTTTAATGATGTTCCTTGCCCAGTGGGCTCCTTCCTCCATCTTCTCATTTGGTTTTGTTCTTTCATATCCTCAAGAAGGTTTGTTCTTGCCGTAAAGCTCTTCCTGGATCTGAGCCCTGGTGGACTTGAGGCTCATATCCGTTCAAAGGATGCCAAGAATCATTCTCTTGCTTAGTTCTCTCAGTGTCCACTGCTACTTTTCTCCTTATCTTAGGTGGACCACTCCTTCCCTTTCTCTTTATGTATCCTTGCTTCTTTCTTTCTCCTGATGTGATGAAAGCACTCTAGCTTTCAGCATTTTGTCCAGTCTCCTATTCGGAGCAGAAGAAGACTCATAAATGTTCTGTGGCTTCCTGTCACTGGTCCTATCCTACAATGACTGATTTCACAACCAGCGTGAAAACAAGGATGCCAATCCAAGCCTACTGGCAGGGGAGCATTCCTTTTACAACCTTGCAACTCAGCAGGAGTGACCCATGAGTTTTATGACTTCCTAGTCTATATTTTAGTACTCTTTCACTGGCCACTCTTCTCAGTCCGAGAAATCATCACACCATGCCATAAATGCACATTTTCCATTCATCTTTTTAGAAAAGCTCATGAAAATGCATAGAACCGTTCAGCACAAGAATCTATAGGAAGAGGGTTTTTTTAAATATTACATTTCCTCACCCTAATATTTGAACAACAGATTCTCGAGGCACCATAAACTGTGTTAGTTTTTTGGGATAAGCTTTGGAGGGCAGCAACACATTAACTTAGAGCAGTGATGGCCAACCTTGGCACTCCAGCTGTTCTTGGACTTCAATTCCCAGAAGCCCAAGTCTCTGTGAATCCACACGGATGGGTTTACTGTGCATACGTGTGAATCCATGTGGATTCACAGAGACTTTGGCTTCTGGGAATTGAAGTTCAAGAACAGCTGGAGTGCCAAGGTTGGCCATCATGGACTTAGATGCATCTTAAATCCCAAGAACTAAGCTGGACTCAAGAGGAGGCTTACACTCAATAAAACATTTCAACCTTTAAAGGTGTTACAAGACACGTTGTTCTTCTTGCTGCTAACAACCAAAACGACTAATCTTTGCAAATCCTACTGCTTTGTCTTTGTTTGTAAAAAATGTAAACTGCCTGGTGAGTCTCTACATTGGATTACTTGCTTTGGATTTGATTGTACATTTCAGCATTAGTTTTAATGGATATTTTCAAATTATGAATGCTGAACTGAAAAGGAATAACAAAAATCACGAAAGCAAAGAAAAATAAATGATGCTAGTTAGTTGCTTGAGCATTGATGCTGAGTGCTTTGATCATGATGGGTTGTAGCTTTGGACCACAACAAAGCTCAATGGGTGGGTCAAAACTCAGATCAAAGCATTGTTATGTAACAACAGCCATGATCCCTCCAATCTCTTCCTCTGACTCCGTGTCCATCTGTCTGTTTTCTTTGCTTTGTCAGAACGGTGCTCAGTTTGCAACATTTAGAATTGATTGAGCTGTTAGATTAATCAATTTAAAACTTTTAGGCAATCTTTTTTTAAAAAAACTTGTGGTTGAATCTTGAAAATATCCTGGGTTCCTTGGATATAGGAGTTGGACAAGGGTAACAAATTAAAAATAACATTAATGGTATCAGGTAGTTACTTTCAAGTGAATGATTATTTCCCAAATCTTACTGTCTTCCAATGGGAGGAAAAATCACACACACAAACACACATTCACAAAAAAAAAGTTGGCTCAAAACATACCAATGTATCAGTAGGACATGTTGACTCAAGTGTTGTGTTTAAAAAGGGCATATCTAGGTTCAAATCACTCTTTGCTTGTCCCGTGTACCTTAGGGATACCTACTGCCTCATAGAATTGTTGTGAGGATTAAATACATGCCATCTGGTCACTGGTGGAGGATCTGAATGTAATTGCTTTATTCACAGACATGCCTGACACCAAACTGGAGTGGAATGTTCTGAATTGCGCAGAGAAATAGATTGGTCGGTTACTCTCTTTCTAAAGCTGTGCTCATTGATATAATGTCAACGCAAGAGTACACATGCCAGATGTTCTCACCTTGCCCTCTCCACCGTGTTGTTGGTAATCTCCTCTCTCTTCCAAAACACCCTTGAGAACCAAAACTCTAGGACAAGCAATGCCTGGTGAGATGAACGCCTAATGAAATTCAATTATATATATATACCATCCGCATGGATCTCCAGAAAATGACAAACAGTAAATTATCCGATCTTCTGATTTTAATGTGGCTTGGCCTCTTCCAGGCTCACTGGCTTACTCACTCATTCGTTTTATGGGTGTTAACCGTCCTGGTGATTGAGGAATGGTTTGTGAGTTGTTGTGAAGGAAGGTAGATGCCCTCGAATGTGACAAAGTGAAGCGTCATGTCAGGGAAGGGATGGGGGAGTTATTTAAGAGAGAAGCAATAGTAACACTTTGTTCTGTTTAGGTCAAATCCACCCAGGATGCCACGTATAATTCTGGCCACCACAATTTAAGAAATGAAGCTCCGTTTTCATTTTATAACTCTGGAAGGTCTCCAGAGGACCAAAGGTTCTAGGAAGGAACCCGGACAAGCAATGGTTGAGGGATCTGGGTGTGTTTCTCCTGGACAAGACTGAGGAGACAACTACAGTAACTTCAAATATAGGGAGAGTTATTACATGAAGATGGAGAAGGACCAGAAAAGAGGTTTTGGCTAGGAGGGACTTCCTGAAGAGAGGAGCTGTCCAACAACACAAGGCCCTGGAAATTAGTAAACTTTTCTTGGATGGCCAAGAGGTGGAAATGGTTCAACTCTTCCTGTGTCTACAAGGGTTTACACCAGATGACCCTTGGGGGGATTTCCTCCAAAATTTACAATGCGATGATTCTTGGACTGCATCTACATTACACAGGATGCTGAATGGTCGCACCTTGACAGTTCGTACAAGTGGCATCACACTGCTATAACCATGCAGTACAAATACATTGTAAATTCTTGGGACGTTGCAATGGAATGAACAAGTCAGCTAATTGGAACAGATGCTCTTCAGCTTAATCTTTCCAAGGCAGATCTTTCCGGGATGACAGTGTCCATATTAACATTGCAGCAAGACGGTCGGCCCAGCTGCCACAGGGTGTATATTGCATATTAGGAAATGAACACTTTAAACCTATGCCTTGTATTTATCTCTGAAGTGTAAATAGCTTTAATGAATATGGTTCTCACACAGGAGGGTAAATCAACAAGACTGTATAACGAGCCCAAGCAACTTGTCATTTGCAGTCGTCTTTCTTACCGTTGTTCACTCCGGGGGCCCTAAAGAACAATTATGCCCAAATGAGAGGCCTCTTCAAGTTGCCTCTTGCCACTTGGCTGTCGGGTGGGGGTGGGGCCCAAGACGTCCAGATCCTGGCTGTAGCCAACGGAGTAAAGAAAGCCCTCCATCTTATGCCATCCCCACCCGCCACCGCCCTGCAAAACCAGTCAGGCAATTTCCTTTCAAATTGCATGGCCTTTTTTTACAACCAGCTGAGAAGAAAGCAGCCATTTGTGATGCAAAGAAGCTTTTATGGCCCCCAGTTTTTACTGTTGCTGGCTGTTCTCCTCCTCCTCCATCCCAGCTGTGTTGTCCTTCATCTTTCCTTGAGGACACAGTTTGTAACCTGCGGGGACAACCTGCATGGTGCCCTTTATTGAAAACTTTAAGACTTTTCTGCAAACTTAGCTAAGAAACAGCTGGCCATCAGGCTGAATGCTGAGGGGGGGGGGGGTCTTAGGAATGTGGCATGAATCACTGTCCACACATACATCTCCACCCCAGCTTCATTCCTGGACATTTGGATTGTTCAGAAAGCTCTAGTACAGCCGACAAAACCAACATTCTCCACTAGAAGCTGTTGTGGGCAGTGTTGTCTGGTACCATTCATGGATTCCCTCACCAGAGCTCAGAAGAATTACATTCTTAATCTGCAGGTTTCAGTATCTCTCAGCAGGCACAGCCAAGACAAGAAGGAAACCCTCTTCCTTTGAAGCCAATGCACTCAACCGGTTGCTTCTTTGTGGGCTAGTTAAAAAACCCAACCCAACCCAACCCAACCCAACCCGAAAATACAAAGTCGAAAATACAAATACAAACCAACCAAGACTGCCATCCACCCAAACAGAGGCTGGAAGGACAAATCAGAGGGATCCATGCAGTGATGGGACGTACCGGTTCGGACCGGTTCGCCTGAACTGGTAGCAACCCATCAGGAGGGGTCACTGGTGGTGGTGGTAAACCCCCGGGTGACCAATTCAGTCGCCTCTCTGGCCCCTCCAAAATGTATTTTGGCTCCCCGAACTGCACATGTGTCAAACCTCTATTTGATGCATGCACAGTTCTATTTTTTAGTGTGCATGCATCAAATAGAGGTTTGATGCATGCACACTAAAAAAAGAACTGCACATGTGTCAAATGGAAGTTTGACGCAGGCACAGACATTTTTTTTATTTTCATCTTTTTGCCCCACCCATGACATCATGATGTTGGCTACGCCCACAACATCCACGATGTCCACGGTGGGGGTAGCGCGAATTTTAACAAACCACCACTGGATCCATGCTTCTTCCAAACCCCTTTCCTGCTCGGAATTTATTCTTACCTATGGCTTCCAGAAAGCCAGCATAGCATAGTGGATAGAATGGTGGACTAGGATGAAGGCAACTTGAGTTCATTTGCTAAGGTGTGGTCACCATTATGGATTTTACTTGTAATGGCCAGAATGGTCCTGCCCTCCTTTTTAGGCTTGTGTGGTAAAAATGCGTCTGGTTACCAGCATGTCTCACAAGGCAATGTGGACTTTTCCATTTAGTTCTCAAACAGCAGCTGCTGCTTCGTTGGGGTGTTCCTTATCGGAAGATCTCCGTAGCTTCGTCACTTCTGCTGATCACAGGGGCTTTGAAGTCGAAGCTGAAGTGTGAGTTTACTGCTTTCTAACAGACGAGATTCCAGAGAGAGGTCATAAATTACATTGTTCAACAGAAAGACTTCTGCGGGAGTGAAACCAATAATGGGTTGGAAACCTTTGGTGTGGGCTCATCTTGACACTCTCGTCTGCAGAGCAAATAGCCTATCACACAAGCCTGGGCTTCTGTGAGATGGATGTGTTGGTGACTCAGACACTGGGCTTGTGTGTGTGGTTACCCCACTACTACAAAGTCAACAAGGGGTAAACTCTGCATCAATTCTTTCTCACTCCTCATTCAGGAAAAGTCCAAACCCTAATGGAAGTGGTAGACTCGGCTGCCTTCCTGGGTTTGACTGTGTGGCCTTGGGACTGCAGCATTTAAGATAAAGTTCACACCTTGCTCAAAAGCCGGTCATAATCTGACTCTAGGGTTCAGTGCTCATCTCTGTTTATAGCCCAAGGAGCCAGTGCTGTCTATGTCTGCAGACATCTCTGTTGGACATGTGACAGGCATGACTAGACACCGGAGAGCATGGACGGATGGCCTTTAAAGCAGGATTCTATTTTTACAAAGAAGAAACAGAAGCCTTTAAAATGTGGGTTGGCTACCGGATGCTAAGAATTTCTCAGATCAAGAACAACAAAGAAATATTGATCTGATTGAAAAAGACCAAGAATGGAAGTAGGTTACAGCTTTGTGATAAGCCAACAAATGTTGCAGGTGATAATTGAAGGTCAAGTAATGGGAAGAGAAGTGTAAGACAAAGAAGAACTCATGGCTGAAAATTTTTACATATTGGTTTGAAAGCAGTGTGACATTGCTCATATCTGTGATAGCTTACCATTAAATCAATGGGTTCATCCTTCTTCTTCTTCTTCTTCTTCTTCTTCTTCTTCTTCTTCTTCTTCTTCTTCTTCTTCTTCTTCTTCTTCTTCTCTTCTTCTTCTTCTTCTTCTTCTTCTTCTTCTTCTTCTTCTTCTTCTTCTTCTTCTTCTTCTTCTTCTCTTCTTCTTCTTCTTTTCTTCTTCTTCTTCTTCTTCTTCTTCTTCTTCTTCTTCTTCTTCTTCTTCTTCTTCTTCTTCTTCTTCTTCTTCTTCTTCTTCTTCTTCTTCTTCTTCTTCTTCTTCTTCTTCTTCTTCTTCTTCTTCTTCTTCTTCTTCTTCTTCTTCTTCTTCTTCTTCTTCTTCTTCTTCTTCTTCTTCTTCTTCTTCTTCTTCTTCTTCTTCTCTTCTTCTTCTTCTTCTTCTTCTTCCTTCTTTCTTCTTCTTCTTCTTCTTCTTCTTCTTCTTCTTCTTCTTCTTCTTCTTCTTCTTCTTCTTCTTCTTCTTCTTCTTCTTCTTCTTCTTCTTCTTCTTCTTCTTCTTCTTCTTCTTCTTCTTCTTCTTCTTCTTCTGTGTGTAGGCCCAAAACCAAGCCAACTTTTAGTGAGTTCTTTCTGCAGTTCCTTTCTCCTGGCCTAGCATTGGAAAGATTAGCCAGCAGAAGGTGACCATTGCCTTGGGTATGCCCGACTGTGGTTCAAAAATACCACAATCTTTCAGGTAGTTCTTTCTATGCATCCCAGGGATAGCACTATCAAGGAGGCTTTTGATGGGCACACGGCTCCTTCTCCAGGGGAAACAGCTTTAGAAGTTCGAGGACTTTGCCACCTAAGGCCACTGTCCCACTCCACCTAATGATCAGGCTGGCCCTGGTGTGGTCTCAGGAAAGCCACAATGAATGTATGGCTTATTCCACTGTGCGCCTTGTTTACAACAGGTTGGGCATATCAGAAAGAGCAGCAGAACTATACTGGAAAGCCTTCCAGGGCTCCCTTTGACCCAAAGAAACATAGACCCACCTGTTATTGAACAAGTCAGCAAAATGCTTCTCCTTCAAGTTTACAGCACAGTAATGAGAAGTTGCAATCTGGAGGCAAGATTTTATTTTTACAGCTCCGTTTTGATCTCGCTCGTCCCTCCGGGTCTTGAGTAGGTAACGCTGAGGTCAGCTGCACCTGCGTTATTGGTGCCTGCCCATATTTCCTTTCCACTGAAGACACCTCAAATGATTCACCCTTGTTTTCCCTACATGATGAATGTTAAATGCTAATGAAAGACAGGCAGCAAGATGAAGGCCATTCACGTCAACCTAACACTAGCTCTGCTCTTTGAACTTCCCATTAGGTACATATTGATGAAAAGCAAGAGCAACAACCTTAAAAATGCAGAAATTAACTCCTATAATACCTGAAATGCCAGAGAAAGTATCCTTGATGTGAGAGACGCAGTGGAAAAAACATAGCCGAAGGCCATGGTAATATTCCCTGACAGCCGACAGTGGATTTGCAAATATTTATAGCTAAAATGGGTATTTCAAGTTGCCACAGTTTCTTGGAGGTCATCAGGAGGTGTTCCATGACCCCGTAAGTCTGAAAGAGATGCAGAAGGCTCTTCTTTGGGACGAAGAGGGAACATGGGTGACCTTTCAGCCTTGTTGGGAATGTGCTATGGGAAAGAAGGAAGTATAAGACATGAGGACTGGAATAAGAGAGTCCTTAATAGTATATTCGCCAGTGATTCATCAGGGATCGTACAAAGAGGATAAAAATCCAGAATCACTTTTGCCTGGAACATTAACGATGAACGTGCAGTACACGTTTGCCTCAGTTGGAGACCTCTTTCACTGTGGGCCAGATCTGGCCCATGATGCTATTTCATGTGTCCCCCTAGAAGGGCATTTGAGAAACAACATGGCCAGCCCTTTGAACCTGTTGGCAGGAACTTGGACAGAGGTGAGAGTTCACTCCATCATTTGGCACTCAGGTATCAAACTGCTGACCTTCCAATCATTAAGTTCATCATCTTAATTGCTATGCCACCATAGCCCCTGGATGAACAAAGGGGTTGCAATGGTACGATCCTGAGTGATCCTGGGGTCAAGATAATAATAATTTAGTGTCAGAAATTATTCTGGGTTGAAAGGATTTTTGCAGGAGAAACTGCCCAAATGAAGCTCCTTGATATCCCCAAGAGCTGGGACAGAGATGCGCACTCAGTCCATCATGCAGTACCTGGGTCTCGAACTGCCAACTTGCCGGTGTGTGAAAATGAATTGACTTTTGTCATGGCAGACCAAACCAACATGGCAACCTATCGTAAGCCATGGCAGTTTGGAGTCTGAAGCTTCTTCTATTTACATTGCCTTCCCCTTAGATCGACCAAGGGCCTGGAGGCTGGATGCGGCCTATGAGACCATTTCATTTTGCCCCACCACCACCTCTGCCACATCTGGAAGTGCCATGTGTGGCAGGCAGGGCAAAATGGCTGTCTGGCCCCCACAGCTGTCTGAGGAAGCGTGACCCGGCCCTCGGCTTGAAAAGGTCGGGAACCCCTGCCTTAGATTGTTATTTCTTTGTGCCTGTTGGCCAGGAGGAAAACCCCGTCCCCCAACTTTGCATGCTTTTTGCCGACGCTTCTGTCTCGAGGTGACCTTTGCAGGACGAGATAATATTTTATTTACCTTGTTTGTGCATTTACTGTTAAATGTTAACGAAGGTAAGTGATTGGAAAGCACGCAAATAAAACACTTTAATTGACTTAAGTGCAACCATAACTGCAAATTGGTGACTTTACAGAGAAGAACTTAAAATAAAGTCCTCTCGTAGCTGGGAAGATGTTGCTTTCTCTGTGTCTGTCCTTCTGTTTCCACACCTCTTTCTTCTTATTATTTATTTATTTATTTATTTATTTATTTATTTAAACTTATATTCCGCCCTATTCACACAGGCGACTCATGGCAGATTACAACCAATATACAATACATAGTTAAAAACTCTAAAAAAACAAATTAAAAACCATTTAAACCTTCTTCTTCTTCTTCTTCCATCTTGGCCTTGGTCTTCCTCCTCCTGCTCCTCCTCTTACCCCTCTTCCTCCTCTTCCTCCTCCTTCAGACAGACATAAAGGTAAAGGTCGCCCTAGCTCAAACGCAGGTCTCATCTGACACTAGGGTTCAGTGCTCATCTCTATTTATAGCCAAAGAGTCAGCATTGTCTGTGTCTGCAGACATTTCCGTGGACATGTGGCAGACACCAGTTTGCACGGAAAGCCGTTTAACTTCCCACCGAAGTGGTCCCTATTTATCCACTTGCAATTTCTTGCTTTTGAACTGTTTGGTTGGCAGGAGCTGGAACAGAGACGGGAGCTCACACTGTCATGCAGAACTCGGGTCTCGAACTGCTGACCTGCCAGCCTTCCAGTGATCAAGTCCAGCGTCTTAACCACTAAGCCACCGCAGTCTCAGACAGACATCGCTCTTGCATCCATGCCCAGAAAAGGGCAAGGGATGCTCTGCTAACCTCAAACACCCCTTACTTACTACTCCCCACGTCTCTGCCTTTGCTGTCAAACCTTCCCCTTCTTCCACACCTCTCTCTCTTATTCTGCCTCCTTTGGCAACTCGATAGGTATTCTGAGGAAATAAAATGAAAGATTTTCCCACTAAGCCTCTGTAAATGTACTCCTAAGCCCCCCAAAGCCCCTATTGATTTAAGCAGGGTGATAGATAACCATCTCCTAAGCCTTATAGTTTGTGCTTGACCTAATGGATATTTTTAAAAAGAAATAAAACCATGGGGGGGGGGGGACAAGGGGGCTGGCATGAACATTGGTGTAATTCCATTCCTGCGTGGCATGTGCCGTTATCCAATTCTGCCTGCTTTCTCCCTTGTTCTCCCCAACATTTACACTCGCGTCACCCATTCACAAGCCTGAAAAGGAAAAACAGACACCACTGGAGGGAGGCCGTGTGTGTGGAAGTCGTCTCTCTCTCGTCCTCCATCCGTTTCTGCCAGTTCAGCAAAGAGATGAAAGGAGTTCTCCCTCCTCTCTTTCTCTCTCTGTGTGTCTGTGTGTTTTGTTTTTAAACAAAGAAGACTTGCTTGCTTCCTTTCCCTTTTGGGTTTCTCCTTCCCACCACTACGAGACAGAAATCTTCCCAGTTACACCTGCCTTGCCATTTCTGAAGCTTGGAAACCTAACTGGTAGAGAAGAGATCTCTGGGTCATTCTGGCATGGTGACCTACCTACCTCTCATCTTCAGAAGACGAAGACAACGACGGAGGAGGAGAACAAGAACAAGAACAAGAACAAGAACAAGAACAAGAACAAGAACAAGAACAAGAACAAGAACAAGAACAAGAACAAGAACAAGAACAAGAACAAGAACAAGAACAAGAACAAGAACAAGGATAAAGAGATAAAAAGATTGACTCTCTACTCTTGCTGAAGATCCCCGTGTTCCTGTAAGGAGGTAGGAAGTAACTTAGTCCATAGGCTTTTGTAAGAGAGAGAGAGAGAGAGAGAGAGAGAGAGAGAGAGAGGAGGCCCTTGTTGTCCCTCTGATTTATGCCAGGTAGGGAGAGAGAGAGAGAGAGAGAGGCTCCCTTGTGGAGATCTGGCCAGCCAAACACCCTGTGTGTGCATGAAATTAGAATGTCAACACTTGATTCATGCTGCCAGCCAGTGACTGTGAAACAAATTACGCCGGTGGGTGGCAACTGCCATATTAGTCTAAGCAGATAACATTTAGTGGGAAGGGAGGGGCTGAGGCTGAGCCAAATCCTCCTCCTTCCCCCATTTTAATATGTCAATATCATTAAGACCCAGGAGCCTGGGACGAAGCACAGAGGCAAAGAAATAACTCATCGATGAAGAGCAAAAGGGATAGTGGCCCTGGCATACATGCGCCCTTACAGACATGGAGGCAAAACACACCTTTCGATGTCTCTCAATGCTTCTGCTTGAGACTTAATGCTTTCTTGAAAATGTTTAACTTTTAATTGCATCATCTTTTTTTATTAAAAGAGAGAGAGGGGAGAGAAAGAGCAGAAGTCCAGTCCAGTTTACTAATTCGTCTTTCATCAAGAAAGCCCAGGAAATGTTTGGCTTGCACTTAGACAACTTTCCATAGGTGAGATGAGAGGAAGGAACGTCGTGGATTTGGCTTCCCTTCCATGAAAAGAGCTCCCGGTTTGCCTTTGGAAGGAGGAGGCAGAAAGAAGGAGAGGCCCGAGAAAAGGAACTCACTCCACTTTCTTTGAGAGTTAAATGCCAGGCATTTCAAAGCCAGCCGCCCTTCCTTCCCTCCCGGGAGAGCCTTGATCTTATTGTCCTTCCTCCAAACGAAGTCAAATTGGATCAAGAAGTTTCTACAGTTTGCTGGTCAGCAAACTATTCACACTGTGCATGACACAAGGGGGGGGGGCAGAGGGCAACACAAATGTATAGGTTTCCTTATTAAGGAAAAACTACCCTATATACTCAAGTGGTTAAGATGCCGACTGGAAGGCAGCAAGTCAGCAGTTTGAGACCTGAGAACTGCACAACTGAGTGAGCTCCTGTCTCTGTCCCAGCTCCTGCCAACCAAGCAGTTCGAAAGCAAGAAATTGCAAGTAGATAACCAGGGACCACTTGGGTGGGAAGGTAAACGGCGTTCTGTGCACTCCAGAGTCTAGACATGCCTGCCACATGTCCACAGAAATGTCTGCAGACACAGACACCGATGGCTCTTCGGCTATAAACAAAGATGAGCACTGAACCCAAGAGTCAGATACGACTGGCTTTCCAGCAAGGGCAACCTATATTTTTATTTTCTCCTGCTCATTTGTAAGGCAGTTTTCAGCAATAGGCTTATTTCCTATTGGACACCCTTAGTTTCTTTTGGTTTGACTCGGCATAAAGAAAACACATAAGCCAGTCCTTTTACAAAACCGGTGTGTTTGTTAAAGGTGTATTTTTACTTTTTGAAGTCCAGCTTGTAAGGCAAAACAACAACTAAAACAACCAACACACAACATACAACCTTTTTCGAGACACGGCTGTTTCTCCCAGCTGCTGAATTTGATCATCTCCTACATATAGAGTATTTTTTTTTCACACGAAAGTCAATGCGCCTGAATCTGACACACAAGCATGCATCAGGTTAATCAAACTGAACGTTTTATCCAAGGTAAACGCTCATCCCATTTCCAGAATATTTGAAACACTGTTTGAGACCGGCTGCCTTTTAGCCTGGGTCTGCCCGGAATCTACTTTTCCTGGGTCCATCCAACCCTCCCCCATAGAAATTCTGTTTCTCCCCCCAGTATGGACATTCATCTCAAATGCATATCAGTGACAAACAAGAGACAGTTTGGAAGTGGCTGGATTTTAATCGCCATTCTCTCTGTGTGATGCCCACTGAAATGAATGAGTTAAGTCAGCCCCTGGTGTAACTCCCTTGGGTTGATTTTGCTTTGCCAACGGAACCCCATTTAGTGCAGTAGAACCCATTCACTCTGAGAGAATAGGGCTGGGTCTCAGTGACAGCCGTCGTATGAAATCCAAGTCACCTAATTCTTCATGCTTTGGGAAAGCTGATTCAAAGTGACTTTGGGGAGGGGGGAAAGCACAGCGTAATGAAACGTTTACACGGTTTGTGACCTCGCCCGCATCTTGCAACTCAAACATGCTTTTACATCAGCCTGTTGATGTAGCCCACAAAGCGCATGCAAAGAGTATCGTGGAAAGCTCTGGCGAGTGAGGAATCATTACCTTACGCACATGAGTAGCCTCACTGAAAAGCAGCACGGCTGTTCGTGCAGAAAGCCCAGTTAGGAGAACATCAGATTCCAGGACATGGGACCAAAGGAAGAGTGTTTGAAAAGCAGGGCTGAAAAATCCCTTGTCCCTTTTGAGGCCATATTTAAAAGCACATCTTTTGAGTGTAGAATATCAAAGGACAGAAATGCGAGATATTTAATTTCAAATGACTATTCTGAAAGATCTAATTTTAAAAAAAATAGGATTTGGGAGTCAAAATAGAAAAAAATGGAAAAGAAAATATCGTTTCTACTGCAATTGTAAAATCTCTAGCAAAACACTCGGTGAGAATTTTTAAAAATGTGTACCAAACAGTATTGTTTGTTAAAATAACAAGAAAGAAAGAAAAAGATAGTTTAATTGTCTTTATTGCTGCTGGACAATAAAAACTCAAGCAATTTAAAAGAACTCAAGAATTTTAGATTTTTGACCTGATATTGGTTTTAAAGAATTTTGCTAGAGAAGGAACACATCATTATGTCTGTATAAGTAAGAATGGAAATGTTTCTGTACTTGGCCTTGGAAAAAGGATCAAAAGTAGTATGGAAAAGTAGTATGTTTCAAAAATATGGAAAAAAAAATCTTGAAAAAAGAATGCAAAGGAGGAAGTTGGGTTCAATGAGGAGGAATCTTACATCCTCGCTTGCTACTCCTGGAAGCAGCAGTAAAATGCGCCCGTATGTGCATTTTATTTCCATGAGCAAGAAGGGTGGTGTGGACCAGATGAATTGGTACTGGGGGCCAGATTCGGCCCCCCCAGGTCATAGTTTGGGAACCCCTGGTTTAAGCAGAGAAAATGGCAGCTTAAAAATCTATCTTATACTGTTGCAAAACAGATTGCAAGGCATGTTTTACTTCCGCTTCTGGTGGGAGGAACCACATGGCTGGCCCGCTGAACCACTTGACTGGCCAATGGCCCAAAAAGTTTGGGGACCTCTAGTCAAAGTCATTCTAATGCTTTATCAAAGTGATTTAAATCTTTAAAATGAAAGGGGGGAAACCCACACAGTAACCAGATCTCCTTTGAGAGAGTACATAAAACCGGAAGCTGGGGAACCCAAACCTTGGAAGTTAAGGGCATCTTTTCCAACCCCATGCAAATTCCTGGGCATCAGAGGACTTGAGTCAACAATATTTTGATGTCCACAGATTATCAACATGAGAGGAATGACCGGCTGGTCACCCATGGGGGGTTGACCCACCCGAACACTTCCACCCCATAAAGACAATTGTGTGCAATCAATGCATATAGGGCCTTTCACGGGGGTTGCTAAGGAACGCCGAGGGTCCATGGAAAAATGCACTGCAACCTACAGAGGCCTTTGCTGAATGGGCAAAGGAAAAACAATACACACGGCTTCGATTTTAAACTTAATTCAGTTGGTTATGAAGATGGTGACAGGCATGGAGAGGGTGTTGACTGGGTGGGGAATGGGGGCGGGGGGGGAGAGAAGTCTTGATGGTTTTCCCTTCCAAAGCATGACTTGATAGGCCAGGATCTTTTATTTCAGCCACAAGTGGAATTTGATGAGTGAAGCCTTAATGCAGAGGAGACATCATGGCTCAACAAGGAGGAGAAGAACTTAGAAGAATGAAGTCTCCTCCAGAGACAAGAGATGAATATTCCGCTCAGGGAAAGTCAACAATGGCTGCTCTCCAGAACAGGCGGTGGTATAATAGCAGGCCATTTGCTCTCCTTTGCCCAAGCATTCAGTTTTAATTATCATTGGGTATAGGTTTGAACTGATGTGGTGAACTGCCTTGGGTCGCTTAGGCAAAAAGGGCAAAATCCAAGCGAGCAAGCGAGCATTCATCCCCCCCTTCCTTCAACTTTCTGAGCCATTTCACCGGAAACCTCCATTTGTGGTTGTTGTTTTCACAAAGATGTAAAGTTCCTTCACAAATTCTAGAGCAGGGGTGCCCAAACTTTTTGGGCCACAGGCCAGTCACGTGATCCAGTGGGCCAGTCATGTGGTTCCTCCCACCGGAAGTGGACGTAAACGCACCTTGCAATCTGTTTTGCAACAAGATGAGATAGATTTTAGGCTGCCATTTTCTCTGCTAAAACCAGGGGTGCCCCAAACTATGGCCCATGGGCCAGATCTGGCCCAGATGCCAACTCATTTGGCCCACACTGCCCTCATCACTCCCGGAAGCAGAAGTAAAACATGCCCATATGGAAGGAATTTGTTTCAATGGATGGACAGGAAAACACAGCTGTAAAAAAATAGCCTTAAGGCAGTGATGGTGAACCTTGGCACTCCGGGTGTTCTTGCCTTCAATTCCCAGAAGCCCAAGTCAACACCCCTGCTGATCGGGGCTTTTGGGAATTGAAGTTCAAGAACAGCTGGAAGTGCCAAGGTTCACCATCACGGCTAGGTTACATGAAGCCCAACCATTTCTCCACCGCCAACACAAAGGCAGCAATTCCACAAAGGTAGAAAGTCCCAAAGGGACTGCAGGTGGCTCAAGTGGTTAAGACACTGAACTCGCTGCCTGGAAGTTCAGAGTTCGATTCCCAGGTACTGCATGACAAAATGAGCTTCCGTCTCTGTCCCAGCTCCTGCCAACCTAGCAGTTTGAAAGCAAGAAATTGTAAGTAGATAAATAAGGACCACTTTGGTGGGAAGGCAAACAGCGTCCTGTGCACTCTGGTGTCAAGGTATGCCTGCCAAGTGTCCATGAAAGCATCCTCAGATGCAGACAGCATTTGCTCTTTGGCTATAAATAGAGATGAGTACTGAACCCTAGAGTTGGATACGTCTGGAAACCTTCCCTTTCCCTTTCCCTTTCCCTTTCCCTTTCCCTAGAAAGGGCATCTTGTCTCTCTTCTTTTCTGTATTGATGCCTTTGGTTGGAACCATTTATGAATGAAACCTTCCAAACCCCTGAGCTCCGGCCTCTCCTTCACCCAGTGGTCTGCTAACACCAAATATTGACTTTAAAGACCCCTTCTGTTCTTTGTATATCGAATGCCGGGTTTTCCTGGGACTCCTTGTCTCCCTTACATTCGCTGAAAGTGCAGCATTCAAACCCGGAGATGGTAAACAAAAAGAGTCAAGTGATGGATTAAATTAGGGCCCAGGCTGCCTCCCATCCATTTCTCTTGCCTTTGTCCTCCCTCTTGATCTGCCCAGTAGGTTAGTCTTATCACCAAGACAGTGTGACTGGCTCTCTGTGCGCCTATTTCTCATTAATGCAGTCTAAAATTGATGAGCATCTCTCGTGAACGGTGAGGGTTTTTTTGGCAAGAATTATATGCCCTGTTTATTTTGGAGGGGCCACATGTGGCGTTCTAAGTAAATATAATGTACAAATTCTACCCCCAAAAATAAACATCACAAGTAATTGCCTGGTGTATGAAGTTGACATTTTGGTTTTGCGATATGTAAAAAAATCTAATTTTCTTCCTAGGATGGTGCCATTGCGCACACACAAAACTGCAAGTAAATTAGAACTCAGGAAGCAAGTAATATACTCTGTTAGAACAGATCAATATTTATTTTGTAGTTTCTCCCATTAACCCCAAATCGAGAGTTCTGAAGGCTGAACAAAATAATGATGTACAAAATATGATGTTTGTTTGGTTTGAACTGACACAGACGAGAACGATAATGTGCATTTGCGGCCTCTTAACTTCCTTCCTTAGGTGCAAAATATACCAGGCTTTTAAGAATAAAGTGTCTTCCATTAGGAAGGAGGTTTCCACGCTACAAGATCTCTCTCTCTCTCTCTCTCTCTCTCTCTCTCTCAAGTTTGCACCCGGTCCTAGTTTGTGTGAAGGTAGGAGAAGATGGGAGACAGTCTTGTGCAAGGTAAAGGTCACAGTCACCCTTGCTCAGAAACTAGTCATATCCAACTCTAGGGTTCAGTGCTCATCTCTGTTTACAGCCAAAGAGCCCGTACTGTCTGCATCTGCAGATGTTTCCATGGTCATGTGGCAGGCATGACTCAACACCAGAGTGCATGGAAAGCTGTTTACCTACCCACCGAAGTGGTAACTATTTATCTACTTGCAATTTCTTACTTTCAAATGGCTAGGTTGGCAGGAGCTGGGACAGAGATGGGAGCTCATTCTGTCGTGCAGTACTCGGGTCTCGAACTGCTGGCCTGCCAACCTTCCAGTTGCCAAGTTCAGCATCTTAACCACTAAGCCACTGCAGTCTTCTGTACAGATACCCAAACTTTCCCTCCTTTCTTTCGTGGTCTCCTCCTGTTGAGTCATGCCTGTCACGTGTCCATGGAAATGTCTGCAGAGGCAGACAGAGCTGGCTCTTTGGCTTTAAACAAAGATGAGTGCTGAACCCTAGAGTCGACTGGCATTCGGGCTGGCTGTAGTCACAGTGTGTTGGTAACATGGGTTTTGATTGCCTTCAAAGTCCTGTGTTCACTCCACATCTCCTTGGAAATTTCAATAACTCTGTCTTGAAATGTGGACCTGTTTGGATCCAGCCTGGCAGCTTCTCAAAAGACCTTCTTGGTCAGTTTCACAAACTCTCATTTGATTACTGCTCACCTAAAGCTAGAGATTACATTGACTTTATATCCCACATCCAATATTTATTTCTATTCAAGGGATATCCAGGGACAGAGACGTAAATAAGGGAGCCTTTCACTCAAAGAAAACCAAAGGATTTGCTCATGGTCACACATGCCTTGCTCATGGTCACACATGCCTTGGTCACCTCCAGACTTGATTACTGTAATGCGCTCTACATGGGGCTGCCCAGTGATGGGATGTCAAAAATTCTACTACCACGCCATGACGTCATGGGCGTCATGGGCGTGGCCAATGTCATGACGTCATGACGTCATGGGCGGAGCCAACATCATGACGTCATGACGTTGTGGGCAAGGCCAAAAATAAAAAAAATAATAAAAAAAATAAACATGCACACAGACCCGTAAATAACTTAAAGAAATAAAATAAATAAATAAATAAAATAAAAATTAAATAAAAGTACACCCACCCACCCAAAACACCATAAACCACCCACCCACCCCAAACACAAAACCCTCACTTACCCTTCTTGGGGCCGACGACCCCCATGGCCCGGGGCCACACGGCAAGGCACGCCCCATCGCCGCCGGAACCGAGGAGGAGGCGGGGCGCTCCATGTTGGCTCCAATTTTTAAAAAACCGGACCCGGAGCCACTGCCTGCTGCTGCTACTGTCGCCGCTGCTGCCGCCTCCCGCCATCGCCATCGCCGGGGGGGGGGGGGTGGAAGGAGGAGAGGGAGGGGACTGGAGTGCCGGACCCGGGAGCGTTTCTGTAATTGATCCGGGTAGATGCATTTGCTTTTTTCCCTCCTTCCTTTTCGTTCCGGAGCTGTCTTCCCCGCCTTGCCCGTTGATCGGCTCCCATCCCGTCTTCTTCGTTGCCGCCGCCGCTGCTGGAACCGGAGGAGGAGGAGGCGCGCTCCGCTGGCCTGGGGCGACGGCGGCAACGGCGGCGATGGCGATGGCGGGAGGCGGCAGCAGCGGCGACAGTAGCAGCAGGCAGTGGCTCCGGGTCCGGTTTTTTAAAAATTGGAGCCAACATGGACATGGAGCGCCCCGCCTCCTCCTCGGTTCCGGCGGCGATGGGGACGGCAACGGCAGCAGCGATGGCAGGAGGTGGCAGTGGTGATAGAAGCACCAGGCAGCAGCAAACGGCGGCAAGCGGCTCCACAGGAGGCTCCAGTCAGGGGCGGCCGGATCCAATTTTTTTTAAATCGGAGAAAAAAATGGCTCCAATTTAGTGCGCATGTGTCAGATTGAGTTTCTGCGCATGCGCACTAAATTGGAGCCATTTTTGCTCCAAATTTTTTTTAAATTTTCCTCCCGGTGAAGCGTCCGATCCGGACGCCTCAAAAACGGTTTTACCCCCACAGAGAGCCCTCCGGAAATCCTTAAAACGGTTCTGTGGATCCGGTCAGAACCGGTGTCATCCCATCACTGGGGCTGCCCCTGATGACCATCCGGAGACTCCAGCTGGTGCAAAATGCGGCGGCCCGGGTAGTGGCGGGGTGTGGGCGTTATGCTCGTGCTTTGCCGCTACTCCGGGAGCTGCACTGGTTGCCAGTATGTCTCCGGGTGCAATTCAAGGTGCTGGTTATTACCTTTAAAGCCCTATATGGTAGTGGGCCAGGATACCTAAGAGACCGCGTCACCCCAAGAACATCTGTCCGGCCCACCAGGGCGGATCGGAGAGGCTCCCTCGTTGTTCCATCAGCTAGAGAGGCACGCCTCTCTAGCACTAGGAGGAGGGCCTTCTCCGTGTCCGCCCCAACCCTCTGGAACCTCCTGCCCATCGAACTGCGCCTGCAGACAGAGCTCTTGCCCTTCCGGAAGGGCTTGAAAACCTGGCTGGCAGGACATATTTGGGGACCAGGGAACACGGGTTCCCATACTAAGTGGCTTACTTAGGGAGTGCCACTTTGGATCTGGACCAGGGGGATACTGGCGTGTAGTTTACACTGTTTTTACTTCAAATAATTTTAGATAATCTTTTAAACTTCATGATTTTATATGTTTTTATCTTTTACCTCTGTTTTATGACGATGTAAGCCGCCCAGAGTCGGGTTCTCCCGAGTGGGGCGGGGTAATAAATTCAATAAATAATAATAAAATAATAATAATTTCACCTCTACTGCCCCTTTAACCTTAACTTCTGAGATGACCAAGATAAACTTCTGACCATCCAATGTCCCCCTCTTAAGGTTAACCTGAGTTTATTATGCAGTCTCCTGCCCTTGTGTATTAGCCAAAGCATAAATTATACATACTAATTACTATAGATGGGGCACCACTTTAATGAATTCTTTTAATTAAGCGGCAACACAGAGGCTTTGCACAAGGGTGGTCTGTATTTCATCATAAGACCCGTTAACCTTCATCTTTGACGGAGAACGCTCACATTCAACTTGTTTTAATTCTTTTAAGTAGCCAGAGTGAGAGAGAGGAGGCGTCTAGGCAGGGGGGCAGGTTGAGAGAGAAGAACGAGGAAGAGGGGAAATATTAGCATAGATCAATCCTGCCTTTCCTACCCTAGTGGAATACAATTCCCATTATCCTGGCCAACGGTGGTCACAGGGGAAAGTGGGAATTGTTGTTCCCCTAATCTAGGAGCAATTGGTTGGGTTAAGACAGCTTCATGAAATGAAATGTTCAAAGGAAACATTGGAAGTCCTCTAGGAAGGCACATATAAAATGGTGTGCGTGGTGTGGTGGGGGGAGGGATCACTAGCATGTACCGATTTATCTACAGTACTTTTATATCATTGATTCTCAACCTGTGGGCCAGATCCAGCCCATGACACTATTTCATGTGCCCCCCCCCGCCTCCACCACACCTGGAAGTGCCATGTAGTGGAAGATGGGCAAAATGGTCATCCGGCCCCCGAAGCTGTCTGACAGAGTGTGACCCAATGGCCCCCAGTTTTAAAAGGTTGAGAACTGTTATTTATCTACTTTTATACAGTGGTTTGTATATTTATACAGTTATTTTATACAGTTATGTATCTACCTTTATACAGTTTTATACAGACTGTGGTGGCCCATGTGGTTAAGATCCTGAACGTGCTGAGTGGAAGGTCAGAGTTCAATTCACAGGTACTGCATGACGAGGTGAGGTCCCGTCTCTGTCCCAGCAGTTCAACAGCGAGAAATTGCAAGTAGATAAATAGGGACCACTTTGGTGGGAAGGTAAACAGTGTTCTGTGCACTCCAGTGTTGAGACATGCCTGCCACATGTCCACGGAAACGTCTGGAGGCGTAGACAGCGCTGGCTCTTTGGCTATGAAACAGAGATGAGTACTGAACCCTAGAGTTGGATACGACTGACTTTTGAGCAAAGTCGACCTGTACTTTTACTGAAGCTTTAAACCCACAGAAGCAAAGGCGTGGAAGCTCGGCTAGCAAACATGATTTACAACCCATTCATTGGGTATTATATATTTCACTGTGATTTATGAATGGCACTCTGGGGATGAAAAAGCTAATCGCAATGCTCTGGCCGGGGTCCAGAGATCCATGTGACGGATGCCACTCGGCCACTGTGTGGTGTGTCTGTATTTCAAACCAGGAGCACGTCTTAAAATCCTTCTGGGCTGATTTCAGTATCTTTGCATTTCTATTTGTATGTTGAATTTTTGGCAAGTAGAACCATTTGTATGTCGGGGGTTCCACTGTAATATGAGCACTAGCTATGGAGGGAACGGTTCTGAGAAGCTCTAGTTCATGTTGCTTGGCAAAACCCATTACATTGGCACTGAAGCGTCGGGCATGAAAATAACTGACCTCTAAGCAGGCAGAAGTGTTTGCTAGCATCTCCCCCTACTTGGAGGTGACAAAAAGCTTATGCATTTTTGCACATGCCCGTTTGATCCCGGGCCACCCCCTGGCAGCCGGCTGGTCCGCTTTGCTTGGCTGCCTCACCCACCCTGTCCGTTCCCATTCATGCTTCCTTTGATCCCCGCTTTGATATCAGCTGGCTCCTTGATACCGTTGTCTGTTCGCCCCCAGGGTTTGCCTCGTAACACGGCGCCCGCAGGCAATACTTTTGTGGAACATATGTTCTGGATGCTGCACCATCTGGCTTTGCCATAGGTTCCCCCAGTGGCAGCTGTGTAACAACCTGCCAGTTTTGGAAAGCAGGACACTCTTCCGGAGCCCTTTGTTTCTCCGCAGCCGGCCAGGATTCCTTGCTTTTCGCTGGGAAGTATGAACAGGTGTTGGGTGTAAAGCTATGCTTCAAACCAACACAGTCCAAACCTCTGGCTCGGGAAGTGGTTTTCTGCACAACCGCATCACGTGCCTGCGCATGAGACTGGCAGAAGACTCTGTAGCTCAGTGTTTTCCAACCTTTGGTTTTGAAAGACTTCAGTTCCCAGAAACCTAAGTCAATGCCCCTAAATTGGGAACCACTTCTCTAACTGGACACAGGGCTGCATTCTTGGAGGGGAAATGGGTGCAGCTAAACATTACTACCCTGGCAAAGGAACTTACAAGCCAGTCCCCTAGCAATAGATTAAAGTGTAGCAAACCCCTCTTTTCTGACTCCATCCCCCCCACAATCTTCCAGAAGAGACACCAGGTTATGCTGGTAAAAAGCAAGAAACCCAGGCACCGAGTTGACCTTTCTGGAAAATGTTCCCAATGGCTTTTGAAGACAATCTACAGCTTTCAACAACTTCTTGTGACACCCGTAAGGAGATAGAAATTGGGGTTTGAGTGTTTTTTTAAAACAGTGACAAAGATTTTTGAGTATCTTTTTACTGAAGGGCAGTGTCAGTGAAGCATTCTTGGTTGTTGCTGGGGAGAATTGTGTGATAGACATAACAATCTCGTGTTCTGGGGAAATAAAACTCAACTTGTGATGGACATGGAGTACTGTGGGATGTTCTTCTTAAGCTCATCTTCCTGGCACAGATTTTCTTTGGCTTTCAGCATCAAGTCAAGACAGTTACTCAGACTATATCCGATGGCTTGATTCTGACCACAGTAGATCCAAAGGAATCAATAGCTGAGGGATAAGTCATCGCTTAAGTAAATTCTCTTCAATTATTGGGTCTATTCTGAGGACTCTTACCTCAGACTTTAATAGATAATGTTTTAATGATCTCATTCTCAATGTGTGACTTCATTTCACCTCTGAATTAATGGCCTCTAAACAGTCCTATCATCAACTTCCCTACTCAAGTCTTCTAGACTCCAAGCTTGGCTTCCTTTACTGAATATATCCATCTCATAAGAAGTAGAAGCCAGGACCAGTTGAGGACTTTGCCGCCCCTCCCCCTGAGCCCCCATCAACATATTGTAATGTAATGTATTGTTTGTAAGCCGCCCTGAGTCGCCACGGTGAGTGGGTGGCAACATAAATTTGAACTAATAAATAAATAATCTCATATTTAGTCCCCTTCTTCTCCTGCCTTTTTCCCCTTTTCCCAGCAGTACTCCGACGGTTTCATTACAAGTTACATGCATAGCTGTAGAAGGCGTCATTATGGCTTTTAATGGTAGCTTCCTTGTTACTAAGGTTTTAAATGAATAGCCTTACATATTGTTCACTATTTTGTAAGTCCATTTTTAGACCAAAAGATAAAATGGAGTTATTTTAAATAACCTTAAAAAAAACACCCAACCTTCATAAATTGAACTGAGTCAGGTTTTCTGGTTGACCTCTGCCATGCTACCTCCGGTCCAGACCTCCAACTCAAGGTGTTCCTTTCTATCTGCCCTCCTCCCTTCCCCCCTCTCAGTGTTGCTGTTATGTAACGGGTCAATTACTTTATGTTTCCAGTATTATAATATAGGTAATGGACAATAAAAACTTGGTAGAGTCATCAAAGTAAGTGTCCGTTAAGTAGATGGACACATTCCGTTACTGGAATTTGGTTCATTCATAAAATGACTTATCTGTTCAAAGCAACTGTCAGCTTTCCTTGGCTGTGTGATAATTAAACCAGCTATTTCCCTAATTATTTATTTTCTCCAATTTACATAGTGGGCCTCTGCGAACAGCCACCGTATGCGGAGCCCTCCTCCCTATTTGCTCATTAAAAAAGGAAACTTGCACACAGGGATAAATCTAGCGAGTGGAGTGGGTGGAGAGCGAGAAAGGGAGCCAGTCTTAATCAAACTTGTAGAGGCTGATAGAAACCCAGGAGGGATTGATCAAGCCAGGAAACTGGGGATATATTGGAACATCCAGTGAAGTCTTGGGTTCAGAACTAGTTACTGTTGGAAAGAGATTGTTCACACAGGCTGTGCTGGGGAGCTTGAAAACATCCCCCTCGGAGGCTTCGACCCACACAACCACTGCAGAGTAACACTTGCTGAGCCTGCTATGTTTGAGAGGTTCAGCACTGGAGACCCAGCCCCACGCAGGGACCATCGCAGGGCTTTGAGGAGTTTCCTGATTTGTCCTCTTCCCATTGACTTTCAAAACTCAAATTACTACTGCCACTGCCGCTGCCGCCACTGCCGCTGCCACCGCTGCCGCCGCCGCCACTACTACCCCGTTTCCCTGAAAATAGGACCTCCATGTATAGTAAGGCACCCCCCTATTTTTCCCTACCTCAGAAATATAAGGGGGCCCCCTGAAAATAAGGTACTCACCTAAATCTTGCCCTGGCAATCCACTGTATCAGCAATAAATGTGTACTGTATTCTTCGTCATGGAAAAATAAGACATCTCCTGAAAATAAGACCTTGTGCATATTTTGGAGTTTTTAAAAATGTAAGACAGTGTCTTATATTTGGGGAAACACAGTACTAATATTGCTGATACCAATAGCAATAGCAATAGCAATACCAATACTATTCTGATGTACCTGAACTTGAGAAAGATGATAGACACAGTAGACCCCCAAAGAGGAAGATAAAATTGCCACATTCCCAGACAAATACTTCATGGATTTACATATTAATACTTGCTGTTGTTTGAAGGAAGAAAGGAAGGAAGGAAGGAAGGAAGGAAGGAAGGAAGAGGGGGCCAAAGTGACTTATCTCTCCTCTGACATTGCCATGGAATCAAATTTTGCCCTTCTACTTCAGTCCTAGACTCGTTCCCATTGGTCCTAAACCTTTTTCTTAATCTGGGATTTGTCCCATTCCATTGGAACGTTTTAGTCACCAGCTGTCCTTTGGGGAAATTTGTTTAACTTGCACACAGGAAGAATCATTCTTATTGTCATTTGCTGCCGTGAAGCCACCCAACGCTGCCCTCTTGCAAAGTAAGAAGAATAATTTTGTAATTTCTTTGCTTTTATTTTTTTTTAGGCTAGAGTTTTCCCAAAGGAGAGACACAAGGCGTTCTCCTCTGTTCTCTCCCAAGAATTAGTCTTTGGAGGAAGAAAGAGGAATCAAAACAAGCATTCAAAGAAATAAGAAAATGCAAAAATGGAAGAAAATCTCTGTGTTTGCTTTCTGGGCGATATTTGTTAGTATGTCTATCCTGACAAGAACTTTACAGTTTAAAAACACATATGTCTTTGATGGGCATTAAAGATAACTAATATATATTTAATATCGATAAATATTCATTGCATTCAAGCCTCTTAAAATCCATTCCAAATAGGCTTTGTTTATCCTTCTCTCTTATTTATTCTCATTTTTTTTTGTCTGATCCGACTGACTTTTAGGAAAACTCTATCAAATTCAGACAACCAAAGTTAAGCCTCTTAAAGCCTCATATCAAACTGCATGTCCTACAGTAGACTTTTACATGTTGGTGCCTAAATAATTACCCAGGCAAACTATGAGCATAATCTAGGGAGTAAGTTTATCTAAACAAGGTCTATTGGCATAAATCAAATGCTGATTAGTATTCCTGGTCGAAGGGCACCTTCTCTCCAGAGGGAATTGATTTTTTCCAATTTGGAGCACAATCTTAATGACCGATCTATTGTGCCTTTTCCCCACAAGCCATTGGACTGAATTTTGTAAAGGAAGCACCTTCCAACCTGTGATACTGGATATTTCAAATAAACCAATTCAGGCTCTGGATGGCTTATGTAGTTGACTATGACCTACTTTAAGTCTCTAGAGTAGAACAGAATCCTACCAGGTTTCCAGGATTCAAGTAATCCAATCTTCTGGCAACCCAGGAATTTACAACTACAAAAGGATAGATTAGTGATTCCTAACTTGTGAGCCCCCAGATCAGTGATGGCCAACCTTGGCACTCCAGATGTTCTTGAACTTCAATTCCCAGAAGTCCTGATCAACAGGAACGCTGGCGTAGGCTTCTGGAAATTGTAGTTCAAGAACATCTGGAGTGCCAAGGTTAGCCATCACAGCCCCAGATGCTATTGGACTATAGCTCCCAGAATCCTTTGTCATTGGCCAAACTTGCATAAAACCTCTGGAAGTCAACGTCTAGCTGTTTCTGGAGACCACCGTTGACAACCACTGGTGGAAGTCAGCCAGATGTTGGACGGCAACAATTCTAATGAATTGGCCACTTCCACCATGTAAAAGGACATTATGTGCCCAAGAGCGTTCTTGAAACTCCCACATATAGCCTCAGACCCAGGAAAAGTCTCATGTATCACACAATTAAAGCAGAAACCTACGAAATGTGGCCTTCACTGCCAAGCGAGAACCTTTGTTCCAAACAGAACAAAATTTCAATTTCAAAATTTACATAATCAAATAGAGAAAGTTTAAATGATATTTCAGGGGAGTGTAAAAGTTAATAGATCAGCCAGACGTCCTCTCAAGCTCTGGAAAAGTTGTTCTTGTTAAGAGATTGCTGCGTTTCATAATTGATTGTGGAAAGAAGACCATCAAGGAGGAATTTGGCTCCGGTTTCTGTGTGACTCACAACCAACACTGGTCATATTTTTTGAAGAGTTTTCCTATTACCAGCAAAAAAAAAAGTTGCTATTTCTCTGATGCTTCTGTCAAATCATTTACAAAGTGTTCCCTGTGCTTCTTTAATGGCATTTTAAAAGAAAGTTAATCCCTGATGCATGGAATCAGTTCAGAAAGATCTCATTGCTAACAGAGCTAGAAAAACCCTCAAAAAACTAATGGGTATATTTAGTAGCATCTCGGAGATATATGAAAAATGTAGAACTATGCACAAGAACCACAAGATGAAAGGACAAATACAGGGTGAGACAGGAAATGGTAAATACACACCAATCCAGCTGGTGATGAATTTGAGGCAGACAAAAATAGTTCTTTCATATAAAAAAACACACCACCCTTCACATTTCAAATATTTTCCACAAATTGGGAAAAATATATGTGAGCTTTGGTTCCCTTTAAAAAATATAAGTGTAGATTTGGATTTCTAGAAAATATATTATGAAATTATATTTTGTACAAAAAGGTTATATTTTGCACAACACACATATGCACGCACATGCTGTGAATAATACAAAGATTTTGTGCAAAAGAAAACAAAAATTTGGTGCTATTCTGTGAAATACAACATTTCAAATTGTAGACCTTTTTCCTCTGTGAAGGAATTGGGGGAGAGACTCATCTTGGCTGACAATTTGTTTATCACTTGAGAGAGACAACTTTCCGTGCAGAAAGTTGTAGGGAGTCTATGCAGCAAAAAAAAGACGAGGACAAGAGGCATAAATAACCTTATGTAAATTGCAATTGTGTGTGTTCACAAGTTGTTAACTGTGATGAAGAAAAAGAGGGGGTAAACAGCTGAGTCAATATTGACAAATAAACTCAAGTACACTGTCTGTTTTGTCACTTGTCTGTGGCCATTTTCAAAGTAGGACATTCTCCTGCGATAGAATCTTATTCTTGGCTGTAATATCCCTCTAAGGAGCTGCTCTAATTAATGGAAAACAGTTTACTGACTACTTAATATAATACCCAGCCTTTTAAACATTTTCTTTAAACAGGCACAGAATTGAATGCCTTTATTTAATGAAGCCTTTTTTTAAAAGGAGCAATTGAAAAATGGGACTGACTCAGTATCATAGAGTTGCATTTAACAGAGCAAGATTTTAGCAGCTCTTGGGTGCTTTAACTATGCTCCATATCCTGAAATAACTTTGTGTCTGTGGCGCACCAGTGTTAGAAACGATTGTGTATGTTTTATTAAATTGTCAGGGATATACAACAGCAAAAGCCCAGACTGTGACTTCTGCTCTAGTCCAAATGGCCAAAGATTCCCTGCTTGTTTAGATCTAACAGAAGCAAATTAGTAGGATCAATGATATTTTTTGCTATTTCTTTCACAAGGTCCACCTGCTGATCTGTTCCCAGCTATGGACTGCCAAGTTGCAACCTCTTGGCGTTCAAGGCATGTGAGAGGTTTAAGGGGCTCTTCTCCCCAACTGAGTGGGAATTCCTGTGGATAATCCAGTCTATAATTTAATTCCTAGCCAGATGATCTCTTTAGGTTCCAATCCAACAGGTCGTTCCCTGGAGATAAGCCCCATTGGGCTGAAACTATTACTGTTGAGTAAACAGACACAGGATTACACATTCCCGTGTTTTATTTTTCGACACGCCAGAGCTGCCAGGTTTTCCTGACCTCGTCCCCCCCCCCAGAACTGTTAAAAGGAGGGGTGGTCCCCACATTGACAGCAGTGGACAAATTCCCAAAGACCGGGGGTTCATCAGCCATTGTCCCTGTATTTAAGAAAAGAAACAAATACGAATCTGGGAACCACAAGCCACTCGGTCTACTCAACATCATCCGTCAACTCTATGCCATCAAACTCAAGAGTTGATTGGAAGAGGAAAACCTGATAGCGGAGGAACAAGCTGGCTGTAGAGAAAGCAGGTCCACAATGGACCACTGCCTGGTCCTCCAATGTCTCATTGAGAAATACTCTTCCAAGAACCTAGTACTGTACTAGCCAACATAAAGCACTCCTTGTTACTCAAGGAGTAATTTTTCCTCCCTTTTTTTAATTGTTGAACTATTTATGTATCTTCTTTCCAAGCAGACATGAGTTGGCTGGAATCCAGCCTCAGTCGGTGGACCACCTTAAACTACTACTGGCTTTCCATTGGGGCATTTCCCCTAAATGTCACAGTTTTGTGGAGGGGATCCCCAAAACTATCCAGACTCCAGGCCGTTTTGTTAATGCTATCCTTTCTTCTGCTTTCTCTTAAACCAGGGGTGCCCAAACAATGGCCCATGGGCCGGATCCAGCCACCCACACCAATTGACTGTAAGCCGCCCTGAGTCACCTCGGGTGAGTGGGCGGCAATATAAATCTAAATAAATAAATAAATAAATAAATAAATAATTCATCTGCCATGTGCCACCCTCTCGCTCCCGGAAGCAGAAGTAAAACATATAGGCGCGCTTTACTTCTGATTCCGGAGCAACGAGGGCAGTGCAGGTCCAGATGAATTGGTGTGCAGGCTGGATCCGGCCCATGGGCCGTAGTTTGGGCACCCCTGCTTTAAGCAGAAAAATGTCAGGGTAAAATCTACCTCATCCTGTTGCAAAACAGATTGCAAGGCATGTTTTATTTCCGCTTTCAGTGGGAGGAACCACATGACTGGCCTGCTGAACCACATATTCGGCCCATGGCCCAAAATGTTTGGGCGCCCCTGTCTTAACACCATTCCAAGTTCTTGCTTTTGGCCAGTGTGATAAATCTTCACACACACACACACATATACACACACACACTTCACATTTCTTTCCCTCTTGAAACAAGGAAACTCTTGCAACCAGAGTCGCCTTTCCTACTTCACTCCCTTGTAAAAAAAAAATACCCGGACAGGAGAAAGGGGTGGGGGTGGGGGGGGGTGTTGTTTGGGAAGCCGAGAAAAGACACAGAGAAAGAGGCATTGAAATTCCAGCAGAGTCCTAGGGGTGGTTTCCTAGCCCTTGAGTCAGAAATGTGTTTGTGAAAATCCAGACCCCCTTTTTGTGTCTCGAGGGGGAGGAGATGAAAGCTGGGCGGGGGAGGGGGGAGAATTGGTGTTGTCCTAAAATCTACATCGGTGGCCTGGTCTGGCTTTCCCTTTCTCTGCCTTTCTCTATTCAAGCCGATGAAGTGCTTTAGACCTCGGGTTTTGATCCTAGTCAATTGGAGAATGTGACAGAATTCTGATATATTTGTTTAATGCTTTGGGGGGAGGGCGCTCACTCTTTTACCCCCTCCCCTTCTCCTCTTTGGAGACGAAGACCCCCATTGAGGAGGAACAGTGGCTGTCTCTCCCCCCCTTTTGCCTCTTCGTTTGCATTTTCCTTGATTCCCCCCCCCGTCGACCCCTCCCCAAAAGAGAATTCCCTTCAAACTTCCAATCTGGCCAGCGAAGGAGTTCATAACTTTTCTTCTGCTGCAATTTAAAGTTTTGCAGGGCAGAGAAAATGAGAAGGGGGGGGGGGTTGTCGCTCCCCCTCCCCCTTTTCTTTCTCAGAAAGCTGGAAAAGTGGGGGGGGGAGCGAAGAAAGAAAGAAACAGCTGTAAAGTTTTTTTGGCTGCTCCTGGAGTGGAGTTCCGAGGCGTCTATTGTGCGCCCGCCGCAGGAGGTCCGAAGCCTCCCTTTTATAGGCTGTAATTGAAACATATTAATTAGATAATTTGTTGTTAGTTTAAAAGAAACAAATACGGCCCCTTCCCCGGCTTCCCCGAGTGGCCTTCCTGCCCCCCTTTTCTCCTTCCAAAGCCCCTAGTCCAGCTCTTCCATCATGGAGGGGTAAAGCAAGGCTTTAATCTGGATTTTCAAACCCAATAGGCTGGATTTCAAATGGAAACAGGAGCTTTTAAAAAGAAAAGGGACCGAAGTCAGGCTCTCTTTATTAAACTGCGCTCTCTTGTTAATTAATTAATCTCTTTCCCCCCCTCCAACTCTCCTTTATTTCCCCCACTTTTAAATTTTATTTTAATATGATGTTATATGTTTCATATATGTCTTTTCTTTTTCTTTTTACACTGTTTAAATTGAAAATTCCAATAAAAATTATTTTTTAAAATTATATATATTATTTTATTATTTGCATTGATACTCCCCCTTCCTTCTATAAAACCTACCTGCCTCGAAAGGATAAAATAATAATTATTTCGTGTCAGAAATTGTTCTGGGTTGAAAGGATTTTTGCTGGAGAAGCTCCGCTGAGGGGAAGCCCGAATGAGTCTCCTTTCATGTCCCCAAGATCTTTTTCCCACTGAAGTGGTCCCTGTTTATCTATTTGTAACGTCTTGCTTTCCATTGGCTAGGTTGGCAGGAGCAGGGACAGACACCGGCGCTCAGTCCGTGTCATGCAGTACCCGGGTCTCGACCTGCCGACTTGCCAGCGAACAAGGCGAGCTTCTCAACCCCTGAGCCGCCAGCGGCTTAAGAAGATAAAAAGAGTCCAGGCTTTCTTAAAAATCAATGGCATCAGCAACTTGTAGGGGTCAATTTCTGCTTCGCTTGGAGTTCTTTTGACTTTCTTTCCCCACTTGGGTGGGATTTGGCGAGGCCGCGAGGGTCTTTCGCCAGGGCTGGGGTTTTGCGGTGGGTGGGTGGGGGCTTCGCCGCATCCGGAATGGGTGCTCGACCACCGGAGAGTGGAGGGGAAGATGCGCAGGAAGTAAAAAGGCCAAGAGAGGGGAAAGATGAAGACAAACAAACTAAAGCATAAAGAACTTCACTTGCACAGCAGATTTGCGCAAGAATCGGGCCTGGATCGGGTTTTTAGTGGTCCCGATCCGAGGCGACGTGGGCAAGAGATCTCTCTCTCACACACACACACCACCCTTGGGTTTTTCTGCCCTGCCCTGCCCTGCCCTTAAACCTGCCCAAACCTCCCTCCCTCCCTGGGCTGGACGTGGCCCTGATCCCCCCCCCACGCGCCAGCCTTTCTCACCTCCTGGCTCCACGGCGGCCCTGGTTTGCCTCCGGAGACTTCCCTGCGAGGTTAAAGAAATCTCGAGTGACGTGTAGGTACCCTAAGGCTGCCTCTCGAGACCCCCAGATGGAGCCTGGCCCGGGATCTGCCTCAGGTGGCCAGTCTCTGGGAGTCGTCTCTGAATTTCGAAGTGAGAGGGGAAGGGGTGTCTTTTGGTGCCGTTTATAGGCAGGCATGAGCGTCCGTCTCTGTCCCAGCTCCTGCTGACCTAGCAGTTCGAAAGGAAGACATTGCAAGTCGATAAATAGGAACCACTTCGGTGGGTTCCGTGCACTCTGGTGTCTCGTCATGCCTGCCACATGTCCATGGAAACGTCTGCAGAAGCAGACAGCGCTGGCTCTTGGGCTATAAACAGAGATGAGCACTGAACCCTAGAGTCGGATACGACTGGCTTTCGATCAAGGGCGACCTTTACCTCCAGGCAGACAGTGAGTAATGGGTGCCTCTTCCGAGCTTCAATCTTAGCCAGGCAAGAAGTGCAAAGGGTTTTCTAAAATAAAATAAAAAAACCAGCGAGCGCTGCGAGTTTTCCCAGCCCGAGATCACCTTCCCTGAGTCGATCCCGGAGGCAGTTACGCCGGAGGAGGAGGTGGTGGGAGGAAGGAAGGAAGGAATAACACCCTGGAGCCCTTCCTGTTCCAATCGCCTCCTCGCCCTGGTGTAGTCCCCAGCCTTTGCTTGTTTACTCTTGAGTAAGCCCCACTGCCTTCAGGCGATCGAGAAATGGTTCCAGACGTGAGCAGAAAGGTTTGCTCCGGATCAAGATCTTCCCACCCCAACAAAGAATCATAATCCAGGCCATCCTTCCAAAACCCGATTCTTCGTTCTCACACCAATCTGCATCTGGTTCTTCTGTCCTTTTACTCCAGAGTAAACCTACGATGGGCTGGAGGGGATGTTAGTCCTAACGAAGCGCACGTGTATCCCTTATAACCCCGCGATCCTCCGCACTGTTGGCTAGAACCGCCCGCTAAAACGGAGTGGGGGAGGTTTACTCACGAGTCGACCTAACAAAAATGGACTTCTCTCCTCCCTCCCCCAAGCAACAGGGGTTCAGATCCACTGACTAATGGATGTAGCGCAGAAGAACACACACACACAACCCAACTTCCCATTCATTGCTCCACTTCCCATTCATGTTAAAGTTAGGATGGTTCTTCGTAGATACATCTTGCAGGTAGCCGATGATGCGGAGAAGGTAACAAACCAGATCGGCAAAAGAACCCTAAAAGAGACGGTTTATGGGGGGGGGGGCGTTGAAGCCCCTGGCTGGGTTTAGGATCCAACGGGAAGTTGACTTTCTCTCACCCTCCACTCTGGAGTCGCAGTTTGTTCTGCAAAACTTTGCAAGGGGCGGGAGAGAGTAGCCTATGGGCGGGAGGGGGTTACCCATTGATCTCCAGCGCTTCTGTGGCCTGATCCTGCCCGTATAATCGACTGGATGAATGGCTTGGCTGACAGAGCTTTTGTGGCAGCTCCATGCGTTTGAATGAATGAACCCAGGGCTCCCTCGATTTCCCACCCACCTGGATGAAACACCTCTTTTGGATCCCTTTTGCCAATCGGATTCGTTTCCCTCTCCGCCACCCGAGAAGCAGGAATCCATCCACGCAGGATCTGTGCAGGGCCAGAAATGCAGGGAACAGAAATTAAAATGCTTCTGTCCAGCTGTCTTGCCTTAACACCTCCTTAAGTTGCAAAGACTGCTTTCCGGTTGAAAACCTTCATTCACTTACCTGGGAAATCAGACCCTCGGGTCTCAATGGAGTTACTTCCTCGTAAACCCTCCTGCTTTAGGCATTAGTCCTTATATAACTTTGCACCGAGGTATTTCGGTGGCTTAGTGGTTAAGACGCTGAGCTGATGACTGGAAGGTAGGCAGGACAGCAGTTTGAGACCCGAGCGTTGCACGGTGGAGTGAGCTCCCGTCTCTGTCCCAGCTCCTGCCAACCTAACAGTTCGAAAGCAAAACACTGCAAGTAAATAAATAGGTACCACTTCGGTGGGAAGGTAACAGCGTTCCACACACTCCAGTTTTTAGTCATAGGTCCACAGAAATGTCTACAGACACAGACAGCGCTGGCTCTTTTGCTGTAAGCAGAGATGAGCACCGAACCCTAGAGTTGGATACGACTGGTTTTCAAGCAAGGGTGACCTTTACCTTTAAACCCCTTTCTTAGGCATTAGTCCTTAAGTAAATTTGCGCTGCTTGGTTGCGACCCATGCGGTCTACTTACTCTCTCCGAAGCCGATTTTCAGGAAAACCCGATGGGATCGGTCCAAAATTACTCTGAGTGAGTCGAGTTCCCGGAAGCCTCTCGGTGGAGTAAATGCTCAACCGGCAGACGCTTGGAAGCAGTAGGGCAGGGGAAAGAGATCCATTACCCCCAATCCAGTCGTGTAAGCAGCAGGCCTGTTTCTGTTAATCACAGGGTAATTAGCCGTAGCTGTCTAATCATTACAAGAACTTCAACCGTTCCAGTCCTGCCTGCGTGCATTTCTCTGAAAGTAGGCGTTCTTTTTAAACAGTTGCCTCTTTTCTAAACAGCCTCAGAATTAATACATGTTTGGTGTGTCTAGTTAAGGGAAAGAACTGAGATAACAAATACACATGGGGTTGAAGTGACCTGTGGGATGGGGAACCTCTTAGCCAAGTGTGACATTTAGAGAGTCAGAACCACAACAAGAAGGAAGGAAGGAAGGAAGGAAGGAAGGAAGGAAGGAAGGAAGGAAGGAAGGAAGGAAGGAAGGAAGGAAGGAAGGAAGAAAGAAAGAAAGAAAGAAAGAAAGAAAGAAAGAAAGAAAGAAAGAAAGAAAGAAAGAAAGAAAGAAAGAAAAGGCTCATGGCTAACTTCTACTGAAATTAATAAAATAACACCTGCACATCATATAAATATCTCTGATTTAAGAGAAAGAAACGCTCTTAAGGCAACTTTGGATATTCAGAAACCCAATGGCTTTTCTCTCTGGTCTGCTGGTTCAGGACCTCATCCATCGTGGCATGACCTATGAACTAGAATCTGAAACTTCACACGTGCGCCTCATGTGTGTTTAATCGCTTACTCACATTTTACTGACACGTTGCTGTGCTGTACCAAGAGTACACCCTGAGAGTATCGCTGTAGGAGGAAACAGTTACAAGCGATGAGGAAATCGCACGATTTTTGTGACTTGTACGGTTTCCCCCTTCAACCTTGGCCAAACCCACGCACTTTTAAGGAGGAAGAAATTGGAAGTTGTCTGTTTGAAGGGGGAAAGGGGTGGGGAGAGACCCCCACACACAGCCCTTCTTAAGGCTGTTTTCTTTTTCTCCCCAGAGGACAGGCTCTCCCCCTTGTTTACTTTAGGCCCTCTTCTCCATATTGAAATGATGCAAATCAACCTTGCATAAATTAAGGCGCTTTTCTGCTCCAAAGAGGCGACGGGAGAAAAGTGGCACTTCCAGCTTTAAGGTCTTTTTTTTAATGAGAAAATATTATTTGGACGGCTAGTTTTCATAATTTAACGTAGAACACTCTTGAAAACAAAAACAACCCTCAAAACATAAAAATAAACCCCAAACATTCGTCCGAAAACAACGCATGCCGGGAGGGAAGCCAAAAACAGACACATTTTTTTAAATATCATGCTCGTTTTTGTACAAGAAAGAAGAAGAAGAAAAAGTTAGGGCTTGATCCAGCGGGAAATTCTCCCCACCCGCCCTTGTTTCTGCAAAAGTCCCATCAAAATGAAGGTGTGGGAGGCAGTTCATACCCATGGAGTGCATCCTTCCTTCATCCCCACCCCACCCAATTCCCGGCTGGATCGGGCCCTGCACTTCTTAACAGCTTCGGCTGAAATGCTTCGGCCTCTTTTGTTTATCTTTAATTTAAGCGGTTCACAGACAGGCGAATTCCAGCAAACTACCTACAGTTAGGAAAAGGGAGGGAGGACCAGGGAGGGGGTTTACAACGAACAAAAGTGCATTTTACACGGTGGGTAGACATTCCTATTCACAAACATGTACAGTTTCCCGCTGCCGCCCCCGCCCCCAGTAACACACCCTCCCCCCCCCCCCGTTTGTTTCAGAAGTTTTATCAGCAAACGTGGGTTGGGTGGATTTTTTTTCTCTTTAGTATTCTCCAGCCACTAAACTTTTAAAAAAATAAAGTAAAGAAGCAGCTTGTGCAGCTCGTCAGAGTTTCTCTCGTCAAAAACACAAACAGAATCCGCATAAGGAAATTAGACCTAAATTTTAGAAGAGTCAAGAACAAGTTTGGGGAGGAGGAAGAGAGAACACTTTGCATCCCTGTGTCGCAGATAAACGGATTTGTAAACAGATCGGACCTGATTCAAGACAGGCTGGGCGTTTAAAAACAACAGCGAGATCCTAAGGCCTGTTTTGGTCGGAAATTTCACTGTTTGAGACTGGCTTGCTCCCAGGAAAAGCGCGCTCAAGACTGCTGAGGAATGGGCATCAACCACTGACTACCTTCACCCAGGAGTAAATCCCACTGACTCCTAATCTGTTTACTCCCAAGTAAGAGTCCTGAACACGTGAAACTTCCGACCAAAACAGGCCTTAGGATCGCGCTGTTGTTTTGCCCAGCCTGTCTTGAATCAGATCTGATCTGTTTACAAATCCGTTTATCTGCGACGCAGGGATGCAAAGTGTTTTCTTTTTCCCCTCCCCAAACTCCCCTACCTTCACCCAGGAGTAAATCTCACTGACTCCTAATCTGTTTACTCCCAAGTAAGAGTCGGTAGCCTCATACTCATGAACGTAACCCGAGGTACACTTGCCTGGAAGTAAATTTATCAGGACTTCGAGTAAACCTCAGTTAACTTTCTCCCTTTCCCTCGCCCTTCCTCCTCCTCCGTTGTATATTTCCCACGGCTCCCTAATCGCAGATCCTACTGCGAAAAGTGGGAAAGGGGGAGGATTATTTCGAATTTCTTTCAAGCGACAAAAAAACGCTTTTGTATCTTTGGGAGAAACGGGGGGGTGTGTGTGTGTTGAGAGCCAGTCAACTGTCCTGCCATCCTAGAAGAATGAACAGGGCTTTTTTTTAAAAAAAAAAATTTTTTAAAGGTAGATCTAAAGAAAGAAAAGATCCAACAGAGTTTGAAAACAACCTTTGGGTCTCTGGAAACGGCGAGAGCCTTCGGGGAAATTCAAACTCAAAAGAGGGCGCGACGCATCGCAACCACTGGAAAAATAACTGTGGCTTTTAATGTAATTTTGAAGAGGGGAAACTCCAGGCAGGCGCGGGATGGAGAGAAAGAATCGATAAGGACGAAATACGGCTAGGAAGGGACTCCTCGGGAGGAAGTTATTTTAGTCTCGCCTTTTCTCCTGTTCAATCCCTCTCCAGGAAATGTCTGAAAACCTGGCAAGGAACATTTTCCTCCATTTTTTACGCGGGAGTAAAGTGGGCGAAAGGACTTTTGGAAGGAGAGAAAAAAATAACGGGGGGGGGGTGTTTGAGCCTATCGAAGAGAGGGAGGGAGGGGGGGTTATACGAAAGCCAAACACCCCCCAGTTCTGATTCATAAAGTCCGTTCCCACGAGCAGAAAAGTCCTGGAAGGTTTGGGGGGGGGATAAATCAAAGGGTCTTGGGGGAAGGGGTCGCCCTCATGGCTGCCTCTCTTTAGTCTTCCCCCCCCCCAACCCGTCCCTTCCGTCCCCCCCCCCCAGCAGTCCTGGCCGGCCAGATCGGCGGTTTGAGGTCAGTGGACGGCGACCACCGGGTGGAGGGCCGAAGGCGGGTTGGTCAGCGTCTCGCTGGGGGTGGCGGGGCTGCTTTGGCTGGCGGCTGTTTGCGAGGAGGGGGGGCTGAGCGACGGGGGCGAGTTCGCGAGGATGGTGGGGATCGGGGCTGGCAGCGAGGGCAGCGACGGCACGGCGGCCCCCGGCGTCGGCTTAATGGGCACCGGGATGGCCGGCAAGGTCGGGCCGCCCACCCCGCCGCCGCCGCCGCCATGGCAGAGGGGCTTGAGCGGCATCCCGTAGGCCAAGGGGCCGGTGGGGTCCAGCATGCCGGCGCCGTAGACGTGGGGCCAGCCGTGAGCCACGGGCCCCAGCTGCCCGGGCAGAGGGTAGGCGGCCGGCATGGGCTGCATGGCGGCGGAGAAAGCCAAGCCGCCGGGCATCTTGTACTCGCGGGCGATGATGTTCTCGATGGCGAAGGGGTGCTTGAAGCCGGAGGGCTGGACGCCCCCTCCGCCGCCGCCGCCCAGGTTGTAGGGGGGCAGCGGGGGCAAAGGGGCGCCCAGGCGGAGCTTGGCCTGGTGCTGCAGGTACTGGGCGGCCGCTTCTGGCCCGGGCTTGGAGGCGGCCAGCGGGTCGGCCTTGAGCACCTTGAAGCGCTTGCGGCGGCGCAGGAAGCTGCCGTTCTCGAACATGTCGCCGCAGCTGGGGTGGAGGGCCCAGAAGCTGCCCTTGCCCGGCTGGTCCGGCCGGCGCGGGATCTTGATGAAGCAGTCATTGAAGGAGAGGTTGTGGCGCAGCGAGTTCTGCCAGCGCTGCGTGTTCTCCCGGTAGTAGGGGAAGCGGTCCATGATGAACTTGTAGATCTCGCTCAGCGGCAGCATCTTCTCGGGCGAACTCTGGATGGCCATGGCCGTCAGCGAGATGTACGAGTAGGGCGGCTTCTGGTCGCTGTAGGTGTTGCGCCCCGGGCGAGGCATGGCTCAGGCGGCCCCGGAGCCGGAGGCGGCCGTCGGGCTGGAAAGAGAAGCGAGAGAGAGAGCGAGAGAGAGAGCGGCGGTCAGAGCGCCAGGTTGGCCGACGCCGAGAAAGGGGCGTCCGTTGAGCAGCCCCTGGATCGGGACACGAAAAGAGGAGGAGGAGGAGGAGAGACCTTAATTTTAATCCGGGTTTAATCCGGGTCATTGACGGCTCTGCCCTGAGGGGACTTAAATTTGGCCAACGCCGAAGTCAAGAAAGTGGCTTCCTTTCGGTAGCTTTACCAAGTCTCAAAAAATCCCGGAGGGGGGGGATATTTCGGGGAGGGGGGACATTTTTCTCCATGGCGCCGAAAATGGGGAAAACTCTGCTCCGTTTCCAGTTTACCGCAGTTCTTCTTGGATTGGGGGGGGGCGGTGTTTGTAGGGAGAGAGAAGAGGAAATCGGGGCGATCTTTACCCCCCCCCCTTTCTTGGTCTACGGTGAGTCTGAGGGGACCCGATCAGAGGGCAATGAGTGGGGCAAAAAGAAAGGAGGGGAGAAACCCGCCCCTCCTCCTTGTCGCCAGGGGATCTTTACACATTGACACAGGCAAAGATGCCGAAGACCACCCCGAAAGGACAGAAGCAGGGGCGAGACCCTCCCCCTCCAACCCCCTCCCCCACCGCCAAAGGATTTCTCCTGGTCCTTTCCCGGGCGGTTCCCAAAGCCTTGCCTTCTGTCCAGCCGGAAACCCACCCCCTCTCCGTTGCTCGCGAGGAAGCCCAGCCGCGTCGGAAGCGATCCGCTTTCCCTCCCGCCGCCCCTCCCCCCCACCGGATCCGAGGCGTTTCCGAGAAGGGAAAACTTCCGATCTCGACCCAAACTTCTACTAACCGCGTCTCTCCTTTTCCGCTCTGCAGAGTCTCTCTCCCCCCTCCACCCCAAAAGGAGAGGCTGAGACCCACTTCGGTTGACCATTCAATTCGGAATCTCGGAGACTTTTCTTAGGGTTGGTTCGTCTTTCCCGTCTGGGACTCTGTGAATCGCTTGCCCGCCCGTCCCTTCTCTCTGGGGCGGCGGGGGGGGGCTCCGAGACCCCCGCCTGCAGTCGCGCGCGCGCACGTTTCCCACGGGCATCTAAGCGCGGGTTCCCACGACTTGAACCCGAGGCCAAGCCGGTACGGATCCGGCGTTCCCACCCCCACCCCACCCCGCGCGCCCTTCTCCTGCAAAGCCCTCCCAGATTCCTGCCCTTTCCTCACTCACCTCCAAAGCCGGGTCTACCCCCGAGTCCGCATCCGTCAGGGCGCCGCTGCCCTAGAAACCCCCGGCCGGGCTAGAACCGCTGGAAGATCAGGGTCTCCGGGCTGGGGGGAGGGAAGCGAAGTTCCCAGCTCTCCGTCCCCGTTGCCAGGCGATCAAAGCGGGCCAGTCTGGGGCTGGGGGGGCGTGTGTGTGTGGGGGCTTTGCCTGGACAACCGGAGCTAAGTCCTCGCGGCCGCCGCCTCCGCCGCTGCTGCCTCCGCCTCGGCCGCCTCCATCTCCCGCCGGCCGCCCTTCTGACGGCTGCGCGCGGAGCCTGGCGCAGAAAAGACCCCCGTCGAGGCGCTTCATTAATGAGCCACTTCTTTGCTATCATATGACAACCGCCTGGGGAGGGGGAGGGGGGAGGAGAGGGGAGGGGGAGGCCTAATCCGGTTTCATTGACACCCATTTACACGGACACCTTGGGCCAATGGAAAGCAGTCCCCCCCCCCCTCCGCGGAAGGCAAGGCGCAGCCGCCGCCGGAATGGAGAGAAAGGGGTGAGGAAAGAGGGGGAGGAGTGGTATTTGGGGGGGGGGTCGACGTGCATGGAGGGGCACCGTTTGCAAAACCCGAAAGGGGGGGGGGGACTTCGTTTGCAATTCACACTTACAAACGGAGTAACAGAAAGGTGGGGCTGTGTTTTGGAGGGGGGGTATGACCGAGGAAGAAGAGGAAGGGGGGAGGTTTGAGGTGGAAATTACAACCCCCCTCCTTCTGTTTGCTCTGCGATTGTCCTCCGGTTTGTATTGTTGGGGAATTTAAGACGCGCCCCCCTCCATTCCGGACCACTTTCCCCTCTTTCTCCCCCCCCCCGCAAGAGAGCCCCCTCCTCTCTCGCAAGCCCCCCTCCTGCGTCCTCTGCCAAATCCTTCTCTTGGTGTTTCTAAGGACTTCCTTTTTAAAAAGGACTTTCTCTTTCTTTCTCCCCCCCTCGGCCCCCCCAGTTCTCAGCCCTCAAACCAGGTTGTTTATTTATTCTTGGTTGTTGTCTGTTTGTTTGGAGGAGGGGAAAAAAATCTACCCGCCCCAGATCCACCCCTAACCCCCACCCTTTGGACGAGAGAGAAGCGCTAAAGTAACCCCCCTCTCCCTCCCCCCCCTGCGCTGAAACCCGAATGAGGCCGGATCGTGGCCCTACTTGACTTGATGAAGGGGTGGAGGGGATTCTTTAGCTTGGGCTTTGGATTTCCTCGCTTAAAATAAAATAAAATAAATTCCAATTTTTCTCCTATGGCGACAGCACACGTCTCGCACCCCTTGCTAGCGAAACCTCCCCAAGCCAGGATGGATCCCTCTGCTGTTTGCCATCCGTCTGTCTTTTCTCTTCCTTCCTTCTTTCCGAAGAGGAACCAGGGGAAGGGAACAAGAAGCATCGCAGGAAACTTATAGATACGGTATTGGCGTCGGTCTGGCTTCGGTTACAGGCAACCGCCGCCTCTATTAGTGCGGTCCAGCCGAATTTAAATCCCTTTCAAGTGCACGGATTGCCCGTGGGAAAGCGTGACGCCGAGGGCTCGCTCCTCGCACCGAGAAGATCGCCCCGCGCCGCGCGATAAAAGCGCCGACGAATGAGCGGGTTTATAAAGCCAATGAAACGTGTCTGCTCCATCCGTTTGTCTTCCCTCCCGTGTCATTTCGCGCCCTCTCCATCTGTTCCTAAAGGCAGGCAGTTGTCTCGGCATTGCTTTGCATCGGGATTAATCATGCGCGTGCCCAGGCGATCCTGCACTAAATTAAGCCGGCGCATTTTGAAATTGTATAGCAATTTCGTGTCAGAAATTATTCTGGGTCGAGGGGATTTTTTTTTTTTTTTTTGCGGAAGAAATTCCACTCTGGAAATGCCCAAATGAGGCTCCTTTCATGTTCCCGAGAACTGGGACAGAGACAGGTGCTCAATCCGTCGAGCAGTACCCGGGTCTCGAACTGCCAGCCTTCCAGATAACAAGGCGAGCTTTTTAACCCCTGAGGCACTGAAGCCCCTATTTTGAAATTAAAATACACCCTCGTGGGCGACAACTACAAAGCCTTTTTTAACAATTTAAGCCGATGGGTTCCTTGAGCAACTTTCGCCGCCTAGGATCAGGGCAACCCATTTCCACACGTGACGTGACAGTCTCGTGTTGCTTCTGTAGACACTAGCGTGCGTGTAGCCTCGCACATGAGCGGCTAGCTTGGATTTGTGATCCAGTCACGTCTGAATGCATATGGGGTTTCTCTACCTGCCTCTGTCTCTTCCAGGCTAAAACCCAATGGCACTCGCCAAGATTCTGGTCCACATCAAGGGGCAACGAAAGGAGCCTGAGCCCTACAAAAGTTTGGGCGACCAAGAAGGAGGGCCTACTCCCGTGTAAATCGTGTTAACGCAGGCTCTACGCTTGTGAATTGACCTTGGGGAAGGCCTGTGCGTCACTTAACGGGATGGTGGTAATGATGATGAATGGACTCTGGGGTCTGGGAAGCGATCTGTGCAGATGATTGGAGAACGTTCAGGAGAGAAAGGATCAGCTGGTCTCTACTAGCAGTTTGAAAGCAAGAAATTGCAAGTAGATAAATAGGTACTGCTTCGGTGGGAAAAGGTAACAGCGTTCCATGACTGCCACACGTCCACGGAAGTGTCTGCAGATGCAGACGACACTGGCTCCTTGGTTGTAAATGGAGATGAGCACCTCCCCTAGAGTCGGATACGACTGGCTTTTAAAACAAGGGAAGGGGTCCCTTCCTAAAGGTCTCCGAGCGCATAACAGAAACATAACCGAAATATCGTCGCTCCCTTTTAAAAACCAACAAAGTTTACAACTGGGATAGGACAATTAAAGGGGTGGATTATCTGCTTAATGAAGAAATACGCCACCACCATAAGAAACCTAACAGCAAAAACATCCCCTTTTGCTAGGAATAATTAACAGCTTTGACATTGCACGCGGTTCAAAGAAATTTGCGCCCAGGATCTTCTTTCTCCCACAACAACCCTGCAAGGTAGACCAGTTTTTAAGCATTTCTGATTGTAAACGGGTATTATTATTATTTTTCTAAAGCAGGGGTCAAACTACACGTTACAGGCTCGAACCTGCTCCGGAGAGCGACGAGGAAAGGAATGGATTGTGTTTCATTTTAATCCCTGGCCAACGGAACTCCTTGCCACCTGGTACTCCAGCCGGCTCATTATTTTTTTAACCTACCATTAATTATATGGTTTAATCAATAGATTATCTCTTGTAAACGCTACAACATGCCTGCTAAGTAGACCTTCAGGCTTATTCTCGTGCCAACAGTCGAGACAAAGAAGAGGAACGTCAGAATGGATTGCGAAGGGGGTCCATCCACAACACAGGTGTGCAAACTCCCCCCACAGTTACGAAGGAAAACAGGGTGAAGACGCAGCGGGCCAAGAAACCGGATCCAGCGAGAGGAGGACAGGCGCCGTCGAGGGAGATTCGATTTCTTTAGAAAGAAACGGTCTGGATCCGAATTGCACTGAATCGGATCCGAATTGTACAGGTTGTAAACTGTGCGCTGTGAAAACGGTCCGTTGTATATTTCGCGTCTGGACTGCCATCCCGGGCACATTTACTCAGGAGTAGACACCACGGAAGAGCAGGCTTTTCTTTCAATGTAAACCGACTTTTCCCTCCGCTTTGAAAGGGCCAGAAGGAATCCAACTGGAATGGGAAGGTGTGGAGTCGTTTATTCTCACGTTTCCCTTCCCTTTGAACGCACACACACACGAGTGAGCGCACACGCGCACACACACACGGACACCCCTCATTAACCACATTTTCGTTGCTGGTCAATAACTCACCAAAACGTAACTTAAACACGACGAATTTAGGAGATTAAACAATTTCATTAATATTGAAAAGGCGGCGGAGCCGGAGCGGCGCCGCTTGCGATGCGCCCGCACGTTTTTCAATATTAACAGAAGTACTTGAGGAGGAGGAGAATAATGTCACCTTCTTAATTCAGCAAAAATAAAAGGGAGGGAGGGGAGGGGAGGGAAGGGAAGAAGGGAGGAAGGGAAGGAAGGAAGAGATTCGGAGTTCTTCCGAAGGCAGGCTTTCTCTTCTCGGTCCCTAATCCGCATTTCCCCCATACAATGGAGATATTCGCCTTCTTGGCAGGGAGATCCGTTCGCACGGACAACGGACACGTGTGTGTGTGTCTGAATGTCTGTCCTGGCATCTCCAGACCAGATTAGGGCAGGAATGATGGTGTCACCAGAAAAATTGGGGAATGAATTATTGGCACAGAAAAACGCTCCTTACCCAATTAGTCCAAAGGGCTGGTGAGTGTTAAGGCGCCGCCGTTAATCAACGTGCTAAGAAAGAGGCGTCGTTACCGTTATTAACACGTGTCCATTGAACACGCGGGCGCCCGCGCTTTTAACTCCTCTCTCGGCCTCGGGAAGAAAAGGCCTGACCAGGGCAGCGGGTCTAACTGGTCTTACTCGCGGGGAGGGAAACTGGCCCCGATTCAAGCGCCAACTGTACCTCGTACAAGGGGGTGGAATCCTTGACACGTGTCAATGGAAATGCCCTACCTAACGCACTGTGATGCTTTGGGGGGGGGGGGAGAGTTCCGGCTTCTTTCGGGCTCCTGCCCCCTGTCATTCCCATCCTGGGACCAAACCCAAGAAGGGTTTGGTTGGAACACCAATTCCCATCAGCCCCAGTAGAGATCCATCGTCCCCGGAAGGGAGGAGGGCGGTGGTGTCCAGAGGCCGGCTTGTGAGCAACCAGAGGCTCCGGCTTAGAGGAAGTGAGGACCTTCCATGGTGATCCGATTAATGCAGGGATTCTCAACCTTTGGTCTGTGGGCCGGATACATCCTGCAGCACCATTTCATGTGTGTGCCCCCTCCCAAAAGCCTCTACCACACCCGGAAGTGCCATGTGGTGGAGGAAGGACAAAATGGCCGTCTGGACCCCTGAAGCTGTCTGAGCGAGCGTGACCCAATGGCCCCCACTTTTAAAAGGTTGAGAAGTCCTGGATTAAAGCATCTATGAACAAGAGCAGTCTATATCGGTGTGCAAGAGAGATGGATTTGCATGTCCAGTCCTGAACATCTGGATGGAATAAAGGGACCCTCGGCGGTCTCTTCCAGCCAGGAAAGATGTGCTGAGCTCAGGGCCACCCACAGGATAGAGGGCAGCGCACCCGGCGTGCCAGGAAGGTGACCAAGGCGCGTGTGTCTCCCCCCCCCCCCACAGACACACACCTTGCTTCAGAAACAGCCCTCTGAATATGCAGTACTGTACTGTATATATATTTGGTCTTTGTGGCTTGTTGTGGTCGTTGTTAAGCGTCAACCGCTCAGTTCTGGCCATGCCCCGCCGGAAAATGAAAATACTGTAGTGTAAGACCGGTGAAATCATTCAATTCAGCGGGTGTTGAGGGTCGCCCAAAAGACGAGTCCGCGCAGGTCTACTCTGGAGCAAGCCCTACTGCTTCCAAGGGAATATACCCTCAAGGTAAAGTAAAGGCGACTTTTCCTTTGGCTTTGCAGTGGATCAGGGCGGCGGTTAGAGAAGAAGAAAAAAGAGACACCGCTTCAAATTTAAGCTGGTTTAAAACCTCTCATTGTGCTGAAGTTTAAAATAAAAAATAAAAAGGCCCCGATCCATTAAACTTCTCGGCTGCAGCGCCTGACTGTTCCTCCACCCATACTTTACCTTGAGGGTATATTTCATTGGAAGCAGTAGGGCTTACTCCAGAGTAGACCTGCTTTTGGGCGACCCTCAAACACTCGCCGAATTGAACGATTCCCCTGGGTCTTCTTCCGAAAGTATGACCCGATTCCATGCCTGCTTACTCGCAGGTAAATCCCACTGATTTCAAATCCTACGTCAGAACTTAAGGAGCTTGTTTTTGAGGGCGAGGGAGCGATCCTATAACCCCCCCCCCGCACGGCACTTTATTTCTGAGTAGACAGGAATAGATGTCCCATTTCTTGATTTATTTTCCAGTAAACATCTGGAAAATGGGATTTAGAGGTTTTGTAAGTTTAACTAAAATCTTTATTTTTATTATTCTTTTTTTATACACTATCTAATCTGACATGGAGGGGGGAGGCATAAAATCCTTCCTCCTTCCCCCAAATCCATCCTGTTAGTTTTAAAATGTAAATATGTCCCGATGTAGTTAATTTTTTTAAAAAAGGAGTTTGTTTGGCGGTTTGAAAGGCGCTTCTTTTAAAGAGAAAGAAAGAAGCCGGCTGAATTAATATCCATTCTTTCGGACAACAAAACAAATAGACCTTTGTTTCGCTGAAGTGAAGAATGAGAAAAGGGGGGGGGAGAGCCTTATTCAAATAAGAAGCTCAAGGGAAGTGTTGGAAAAACTGTATAAAAATCCACATAAGTCAATTATATCCAGTAGAAATCCATCGGGCGCAAGAGGCATTCAAAGTCGCCGGGCGGCGGACCAGCACCTTTCCTGCCTCGGAGAGAGACCCACCCCACCCCCACCCCCTCTAAGCCCCCTTTTTTCCCACAAGTGAGACCACACACGTTTTTCAGATTTGGTAATAATTTATGCTAATTTCCTCTCCATAAATCCACAATTCGCTTCAGTGGCCAGCCGGGGCGGGAGGAAGGAAAGCCAAGCGATGACCAAAAAAGAAAAAGGAAAGGGAAAAAAGGAGCAAAAAAGAAAAGAAAACCAACAGAAAAGGAAGGAGGGAAAATATCCATCCAGAGACTGGACGGGAATGAACAACTCCATACAGATTTTCGGTGTTGACCCTTGGCTGGGGGGTGAGGCAGGGGGGAAAAGTCCGATTTTTCCAGGGTTTGGGCGGGGGGGGGGGAACCCTTATACTGTATATTAAAGGTTTTTTAATAAAGTGTGTGTGTGTGTGTGTGTGTGAGAGAGAGAGAGAGAGACACCCTCTGGCTTCTTAGGGTCTCTAGGAGGCAAGGAACAATCATTTCCCCCAAGTGCCTTGGCTGTTCGTGGGAACCAGGGATTTCCAAGGCGCCAAGTGGCAAGGCGGTTGGGTGAGATCCGGACCCTTTGGTCGCCCCCCCCACACACACACACCAGCCTGGCCCTTTCGTGGCATGAAACTTGCCCGGTTACCCCCCTCAAAGGCTGCCAAAGTCACGGGGATGCGTGTGTGAATCCTGCTCTTGTGGAAAGAAAACCCTGACCTCTTCCCGACTGTTGCTGTTAAAATGGAGAAAAAGAATTAAAAAGAACCCGGTGCTCCAAGACACGGGTTTACCAGAGAGTAAGCTTAATGTCTAAGGAGAGAGAGCTCTCTCTTAGCTCGTGTGAAAACAACTCCAGTTGCTTGATTCTAAACTACGCGCGCGCTTCAGGGTTTTGCGCACTTGCTGCACCCCCGTTCTCGCCGGGGAATCAGCAGCAGACCGTGGGAATGGATTCTCTAGCTGTACTAGAGAGAGGGCCAGTGGCCCAGGCTTCGCGGTTCTCGGCTCCGTCAGTAACGTGTGAACCAAAAAACCCAGGCGACGTTAAATGGCAAGGCTCCAACTCGCGTGATTAGAGGAGAAGGGCGCTAAGCAAACCGTTCTCGTCTGACCAAGCAGAAGTTGCGTCCAGAGACCCCACCCTCGCCCCAAAACACAAGACAGGTCCCAAAAGTAATCCCTCGTCAAGCAGGGATCTCGAATTTCTCAGGGCTAGAAATGTGTCCCAAAATCAAATTTCCTCGCATCTTTAGGTGTTTTCCTTCCATCCATCCATCTTTTCCTCTCTCCCTTCTTCCCTCCCTCCCCTTCTTCTTTTCGTCCCTCCCTTCCCTTCTTCCCTTCATCCCCTTCCTTCTTCCCCTCCCTCCCTTGCATCTTTAGCTGTTTTTCTTCTTCCCTTTCTTCTTTCCTTTTCTTCCATCTTTTCCTTCCTTCTCTTTCTCTCCCTCTCTCCCTCCCTGCCCTCTTTCCTTCCTTCTTACCCTCTTTCCCTCCTTTTTTCCTTTCCTTTCTTCTTTTCCTCCCTCCCTCCTTCCCTATCTTCTTTTCCTTCCTTCCTTCCTTCTCTTCCTTTAAAATATGTAATACTGCAACTACAGAAATGACGATGCACCATCTGTAAGGTTTTGTTCCTGTTTGGTACCGTCTCGCTTTTGGAAAGAAAAACCATGCTTTTGGTCTGCCTCCTCCATGCCCCACTACAACAGATGAGGTCCAATCAAAGCCCCCACGTTTGCTTTTTGGTGGGACTCTGTGATCTTGGGGTGGGGGTGGGGACTGGCTACTGCCAAGCGAGGAAGGCTCACCTGGCCGGGAAGGGCTGATCCAAAGAGGCGCGGCCCCTCGAGTGTCTGTGAAGAGGGGGACCTTGTGATTTCTCTCTCTCTTTAGGATCGCTAGAGGACGGTCACAGGGCTGGCCCACTGAGCAACCATGGAGAAGAGAAAGCGCTTCGTGGTTGAGTTTGAGGAGAGGTGAGGTGGTGATGGCCTTCTGGTCAAGCAACGGAGAGGTCTGGGGGACCCTGCGGAGGGAAGCGGTGACATGACAGCTCGATCCTATCTGAAAAAATCCCCCATAACTCCGGATCGGATCCGGCGTAGCTGAGCGATCTCGTAGCTGCCGCTTTGGTTGAGATGCTCTGATGGACGGGTTTACTTTCAGACATCGCGTCTCTAGCTCGCGAGGGGCGCAGGGAGATGCTGAGCCCCATCCTCAGCCCTGCGCGCAATGTGGACGCCAGCGGGACCCAAGGCCAGGCTTCTTTCCCGAAGAGGGATGAACGAGCCTGGTGCTTGGGAAAGTGGTACCCGGTAACCAAGAGCCTTACTGGTCGCCAAGGAGACCGTAGAACGGAGGAGAGCGCAACGTTCTACGCCGTCGCTAAGGCGCCTCCATCTCCCACAGGGAGACCCAGGGCAACTTTTCCAAGGCTCAAGTTACACCTTCCTTCCTTCCTTCTTTCTCTACCCCAGTTTATCCTCAGATAGGTTTCGGAATCTTAAAATCGGGCCACAAATGATGTCGAAAGGGCATTTATCTCGGTTTCTAAGTCTTTCCTTAAATAACTGCGACGGCTTATTGTTTAAGACTCCAGGAGCAATGAGTGCAGGCTGGGTCGGGTGAATTGGCGTCGGACCGATCTGGCCCACCGGCCGTAGTTTGGGCACTCTTGGGCTAAAGCAAATCCAGTACTGTATTTCCCAAACCCACCCCCTTCTCTGTTTCGCCCTCCCTCTTCCCACCCCACCCCACTCCTCTTTGTAGGAAACATCGCCAGGGCCACCTTTATCTCCAAAGGGGGGGGGGGGATTAACTCGCTTTCTCTGCCCCCTCCCCAAAGACTTCTAACTCTGGTGTTAAAGCCGAAGCCGAGAAATGCGGGCAGGGTTGGGTCATTGGTTCGCGTCGAACAATAAGCGGAGCCTAAGCTAAATTGCCTCGTACTTGTGAACCCCCTCCCCCCCCCCATCTGAAGTATCTTTTACAGCAGGGGGAAAGGGGAGCCGTTTCGTGTTGGGTCTAAAAGGGCTCCGAACAAAGCCACTCTCCCGGGCGGCTGAAAGGGGAGAAGCCGAGCGTGACATTCCCAGGGCGAGGCCGGACAAAAGGCGGGTCACCGGGAAGCAAACCGAGGAGCAAACAGGCCCTTTCTGCGCCCTGCCCTCGACGGCAGCGCCGCGCCCCAAGAGGAAACAAGTGTTGTTTAAGGAGGGGGGGGGAAGAGATGGGGGTGGGTGGGAGATTGCGCCCCTCCAGCCCCAAGAGTAAGGGATGGCCAGCCAGCATTGTGTCCAGACCCAAGGAAATCACTGTGGGTACCAAAGGGGGGGGGGGGAAGAGGAAGGGGGGGGGGAGTTGCTTGGCAATAGCTAATGAAGACCAAGTCAGCTTCTTCTTCTTCTTCTTCTTCTTCTTCTTCTTCTTCTTCTTCTTCTTCTTCTTCTTCTTCTTCTTCTTCTTCTTCTTCTTCTTCTTCTTCGTGTTGTATTCTATTCCCAATACAGTATTGGGCGATCTTCATTGTTTTTTTAAAATTATTTTTATTAAACATATAAGAAAATGCTGTACTGTAATACAATACAATTAGAAGGAAAAATGGAGGGGGTTGATCGCTTATACACCAATGGGGGAGGGAGAGATAACCTTATTTAAATATAATGTCATTATCTTCCTCCATTTTCACCTCTCCAAAATTCTAAGCTTTCTTGGAGAGGTTTCTGTCCGAAATTCTTTCTCACGGCATATTCCATAAAATATTTCCATATCTAGCCATGAAGATTGTCCTGGGGATGATATCATGCGGTGGCCTTCCATTCTTTCTGTACCGCAACATAACCCCTATATCACTGATCCAGTTCCAGGAGTCACTTTCTGGTTTTGAGCCCATTTGGCACACAATGTCCTCCTCATCAGCCCCAGGCCAAGATGGATGAAGCTGCTGCCCTCCATCAAGAGGGATTCAAGAGGGATTTAACCCACTCGGGGACCATCACCCTTCCCTGTGGACTTTGCCGTCCAAGGCAGTGAGTCCTCAGGGTGGTCAGATTAGTTGACTGCTATCTGATAGATCGACATCGAGTCATTGGCAATAGGTCTGTTCTATTACCATAGCAGGAGAACCTGGCCAGACATTTTTCATGCACACACAAGTCTTCTCCAGCACAATTTCTTGAACATCTTGAGTGGGTCACTTTCCCCTCGTCTTCTGCTTTTGCTAAGAAGAACTCAAACTAACGCACACCCACACCCACAAATGGTCCATAAACATGTTTTTTAAAGTAAAAAAAAATGCACATTTTAATTTTTTTCCAAACAGTAACAAAAAAAGCAGATCCCTGAGAATGTATAAAGGATAAATTGCTCAGATGGGAGCATTGATAGCTTTGAATTTGGGGTGCCTGTTCCCTGCCTTTCTCCTCTCTCTGTTTGTGTAAAGGCAGCACATTAAACCCCATCTTCCTTCTTACCCCTAAGCCTCCGTTTTGTTTTTTTTCCATTCCCCTCGGTTCCTCTCTCCTCCGGATCCACTCTTTTAATTCCTGGCACTTAAAAAAATAAATAGGTCATTTCCCTCTTGTATGGTGAGGGTAGGCGGATACTAGAAGGAAATCCAGTGGGAAGCCGTTGATGTGTGGATACAGGGGCACACAGGTAAAGCATTGAGTTTTGAGTGTGGCAGGGCTGAGTCTATGTAGAACTGAAATAATCCCTGCAGTTGCTTCACAAGATTGGTCTCTGTTGCAATGCATAAATGTACCCACCAAACAATTAAGAAAGCCAGTTTTTACCCTCTGTTGCCTTTGTTTCAATCATAGGTCTGCAATTTTTTTCCCCCAAGCTGTACTGCATGAAAGTCTTTTATCTGGAAATGCAGAGAATGACGGCTGAGCCTCTGGAGAGCTTTCTGCATTTTATATATCGGCCTAGCCACTAAGTTTCCTGCCTATGGTGTGTGTTTATTTGTGTACAGTATTTATTTATAGTTAAACTTATACCCCATCCATCTAGCGATAAATTCACTACAATGTATGCTGGGTTTAGACCAGGGGTGCCCAAACTGCCGTGAGCCAGTCACGTGGTTCAGTAGGCCACATGGTGGAAGTAAAATGCGCCTTCCAATCTGTTTTGCAACAGATATGTCTTGCAACAGGATGAGATTTTAGGCTGACATCTTCTCTGCTTAAACCAGGGATGCCTGCAGGCTGGATCCACCCCCAAATGCCAATGGCCCACACCATCCTCGTCGCTCCCGGAAGCGGAAGTAAAACGTGCCCATTCGGGTGCGTTTTACTTCCGCTTCCGGGAGCGACGAGGACTGGGTGGGCCAGATGAATTGGCTTTGGGGCCTGGATCCAGCCTGCAGGCTGTCGCTTGGGCACCTCTTGTTTAGACCAATGTATAGCTTGAAGCAGATACCACCTAAAGCAGAGGAGATGTTCTACATCTGGGATGTTGTCTCTTTCCTTGTTAATTTAAAAAAAAAAATGATTTATGAGATGCTCTTGGGCCTAGAGACGACACCTACTCACGAGGAAGGGAGGGATATCTCTGGATCTGTGCTGAGTGGGTTGAGGTACACCAAGGCTTCTTGTGTATTTCACATTATCATCCTTGTTATCTAGAGGCAATGTAGATTTTCTAAAGACCTAATGAATAAACAAGCACAGAATGCTAGCGGTGTAATTTACATTGTTAATGCAGATATGTGCATAATAAATATGCATTGGTGTATCTTCCAGTAAACTACTTTCGCTTCCTAACCTTCACTGAGTGCTGCTTCTTTTGGGTGGCTTACGATTCACCAGCTTTCCCAAGAATCCTAGTTCTTTGAACTTCGTGGCATGGGCAGAAATGGGTGTTTCTGGCTCTTGAAACAATCACCCAATGCCTTTGCCCCTGCCATGTGGTCCTAGCGGAAGGTAAGCAATAGGTAAGCTACTAGGCCAGTGGTGGCGAACCTATGGCACGCGTGCCAGAGGGGGCACTCAGAGCCCTTTCTTTGGGCATGCACGCTGGTTCGCACCGTCCCAATGCCCAGCAGCCCAATGGGAACATTTCCTCCCTCCCCCCCTGCAGAAAGTTCGCTCCACCTTTCTGCCCAGCAGGCCAATGGGAGTGCTTCCTCCCTCCCCCCAGCAGAAAGTTCAACCAACCCCTTTGTAGCATGGATGGCAGCCTGTTGAGTTCGGGCATGAGGTCAACATTTTTGTTCTGAAAGCCAGTTTTAGATTGTTGTTGCTGCACACTGCATTCCTCACCTTAAGGATCTCACTAAATATACCTAGTGTGCTACAACACTAACACAAATAAATAAATAAATAAATAAATAAATAAATAATTCTTAGTCCCAACTGGAGTAGAACCACTGGACCATTGGGACCAAGATACCTGTTAAACTAACTTGTCTCCTTCATTCAGTCAGACTAAGAATTCATTTTAGCACATGTCCCCCCCTTTTGACCCATACTGCTGATGATGTTCATGTGCAAAACATACCTGAATTTTGGGGGAGATGTTGCAAATCCTGCACCACGAGGGCGCTTTAATTTTAATCAAGGTGGGGCTGGGCCAGTTCTACGCCCGCCATCAAGTTTCCACAAAGATTCAACCTCAGGCCTCCTGTGTCTTAGTCCATCTCTCAGTCCATCACTGAGACAAACTTAGGATGTCAAAATGCCCAGCAGGTGAGCTCCGAAGGATGCTGGTGAAGGTAAAGGTAAAAAAACGCCTAGTTTTTAATGATAGGTTTTTAAGCTTCTTTTAAACTTTTAAAACTTTTATTTTTAAAAAACTGGTTTTAAATTGTTGCCGATGCTGATGCGTTCTGAATCGCCCTGGGTCCCCTTGGGGAGGAGGGCAATAAACAAATTTAAATAAATAAAATAAATAAAGGTAAAGGTAAGGATGCTTTGCTAGCATCCTTATGTTTACATAAAGGTAAAGGTCACCCTTGCTCAGAAGCCAGTTGTATCCAATTCTAGGGTTCAGTGCTCATCTCTGCTTACAGCCAAAGAGCCAGTACTGTACGCATCTGCAGACATTTTCATGGTCATGTGGCAGGCATGACTAGGCACTGAAGTGCACGAAACGCTGTTTACCTTTCCCACCAAAGTGGTACCTATTTATCTACTTGCAATTGCTTGCTTTCAAACTGCTAGGTAGTATGAGCTGGGACAGACGACGGAAGCTCACTCCATTGTCCAGCATTTGGGTCTTGACCTTCTGACCTTCTGGTTGTCAAGCTCAGCTTCTTAGCCACTAGGCCACCGAAGGAGGCTACAAGAAATGAAAACACCAGCAGGCGACGATGCTGGCAGCTTCTGCAGTTGAGGTGCTTCTTGGCTTTGAGTCCACCTCCGCCAGCCCAAATAATGATTTTTCTTCTCCGCCCCACCGCGGGCGGCTTCCTTTCTCCTCCCTTGTTTCCCCACCAACCCTGATCCCCTTTTTTGCCTCCTCCCTGGCAAACAATCCGCGGGGGCCTCGGCAGTCCAGTCCTGGCATATATTATTTTAATTAAGTCGGTGGCGATTTGGGCTTCCCTCAGAGATCCATTCCGAGCTGCAATTAGGAACCACCGCCACACGTTAGCACATATGAATATTCAGGCGAGTGTCAATTAATTAGCAGGCAGCGGCATCTCATTACAAGCCTCGGAACCCTTTTAGTGCTAAGCGGAATTAAAGGGGCATTTGGCAACGCACTGGATTAAGGGAATATTTTACTGCACACTCATTTAACTTCATTATCGTCGTACTTACGTTCCTCTCTGATTTTTATTAATTAAAATGCTCATTAATGTGCCCAGAAAGGAGAGATAAAAAAGTTTTTACAACACCAGGCACTTGTCTCAGAATGGGTCTTTAAAAGCCTGCTCCTGCTGCTTCGGTAGGAAGTAATTTACTATGGTTAGCAAAGAGTTGTAGTCAGAGTCCTTCACATCTGTTTTCCCGGGTCCATCTTGTTCAGAAAAGAAGAATCTCTCTTCAATTCTCTAGGAGAAATAAACTTCCCAGGTGGTTCCTTCAGTTCTACCATGTTTGTAGGAGAAGCAGATGTTTGGAGAGGTGTGTTGATGGACTACACAGGCGAAGGCCGCCCTTGCTCGAAAGCCAGTCGTATCTGACTCTAGTGCTCATCTCTGTTTACAAAAGCCAGCAGTGTCTGTGTCTACAGACGTTTCCGTGGTCATGTGGCAGGCATGATTAGATATTGCAGTGTTTCCCAATCTTTGGTTTTAGGACTTCAAGTCCCAGAAGCCTAAGTCAATTTCCCAAAGCACTGATCGGCCAATGTACTGACTTAGGCTTCTGGGAATTGAAGTCCATGGAACACAGTTTGGGAAACACTGAGATATTGGAATACACAGAATGGTGTTACCTTCCCACTGAAGTGGTAACTATTTGTCTACTTGCAATTTCTTGCTTTTATGCTGCTAGGTTGGCAGGAGCTGGGGCAGAGACGTGAACTCACTTCATTACACAGCACTCGGGTCTTGAACTGCTGACCTGCTGACCTTCCAGTCGTCAAGCTCAGCATCTTAACCATTAAGCCACCACAGTCATCTGTACACACCTGCCCTGGCACAAGGCCGAGACTGTGACGTGTATCTCCTCAGAGTTTAGGATTACGTGTTTCCCCATCCGAAGCCCTGCGTAAACTAGACATCAAGAAGAATAAGAAAACGAGAAGTTACAATGTGGAGGAAGCATCAAGTCAATTCCAACTCATGATGTCTCTCACCAGGGTCTCCTCGGTATAAAGTCCTCAGAAGGTATTTTCTTCTTCTGGTGATGCTTTAGGACTGCGCAGTTTGCCCCAAAGTTACACAGGTTGGCTCTTACATGGAGTAAAGAATCAAAGCCTTGATCCCACACTGTGACTGACCTCAGAAGATCAGAATTTGAGAATCACCGAAAGCCAAGAGAGAGCCATTCCTGAGTTGTACTCTCTTAGATCCATCATCCCTGCCATTGTCTTTTAGGGTCAGAGTAATTCAGCTGAGTGGGACTGCAGTGTTTTAGTGGTTAAGATGGTGGACTTGATGACTGGAAGGTTGGCAGGTCAGCAGTTCAAGACCAGAGTACTGCATGATGGAGTGAGTGGAAGGAAGATAGGTAGATAGGTAGGTAGGTAGGTAGGTAGGTTGGTAAGGAGGAAGGAGAGAATAAAAGGCAAGAGTAGGAAGGAAGGAATAGAACACAAGAAAAGAAGGAAGGAAGGAAGGGAAGGGAAGGAAAAGAAAGGGAAGGAAAAAGAAAGGAAGGAAGGAAGGAAAGAAGGAAGGAAGGAAGAAGAAACATTTGTAGGAGATTGTGCTTTGGAGAAAACAAACAAAAATTCCCTCAGAAATGTTGAATATTAAATATTCATAGGATTCAAATCCAATAGGCATGGCACTCCATCTACTTGCAGGAATGCAATGCTACAGTAAGTGCATAATTTTATTGGGGTGGAAAAAGCATCTCCCTCAGAAGTCCCTCCAGAAGAACACAAAGGCAGGGAGAGTTGTTTATATGCCAGCCTCTCCTGCCCAGAACATTTCCTCGCCCCCTCCTTCCCCAACAAACAAAAGGTTAGAAAGACAAATATTAAAATCCACCTTCACAAAAGGGAGCTGCTAAAATCTGCATTTAAAATCGATGTGCATGTAAAATTAATTAGTTGCATTTGGTGACATCAAAATAAGTTCCAGGGAAAGGGGGGAGGGAAGCAGAAGTGAATGGGGAGTGGGGTGGGGAGGGGAGAGAACCTTCTGGGCATTGAAAACCATATGCTGGAATTAGAGTTAATTGACTAATTACATAAATTAGACATTAATTTTACAACACATCAAGTGGAGAAGATATCTCAATTAATTGCGCATAAATTGCAAGGTTAAAGAGGGCAATGCTGACAACAGGGGGTACCATTGGGTGGGTGGGTGTTTCTTTGGGGAGCTGGGATGCGTTTCGGAGGTGGCCCCTCCATTGGTGACCCTCTTGTGTCATTCAACCGGTGGCGGTGGTGGTGTTTGCTAACCAAGCAAAGCAGGTGGAAAAGAAACGTTGGTTGCCCAGATTCGGTGGCTGTCTCTAGGCTATCATTAACGCAAGAAGGAACATGAAGGGGGAGAACCTTCCATTTCATTAAAGTCAATTAAACACCCCAAGTCAAGGTTGATTAGGCTTTTTGGGGCGGGGCTCAGAGGGGGGAGGAAGGTCTATGTGGTCTGCTTTGGGGAAGCCTCAAGGGTCTTCTGTGCCTTTCAAGTTCACAGGGGGCTCAACCCCAAGACATGTTCAAGGAGCATCAGTCGTGGGCCAGGACCATCCAAATGCATGAAGGGGCAATGGGCTGAGTCTTAGGAGAGACTGGTCTCAGCCATGGAACAGCTCTGGGGACCCATGGGAACATCAACGACAAGGCAAAGTGTACTGCAGGTCAGAATACAACTCCAGGTCCAGGACAGTACCAGGAATGATCCCTACCTATAGTAATCAAGAGGGAAGGTCAGCAGGTCAGCAGTTCGAGACCCGAGTGCTGCATGACAGAGTGCGCTCCAGCCTCTGTCCCAGTTCCTGGCAACCTAGCAGTTTGAAAGCAAGAAATTGCAAGTGGATCAATAGGTACCACTTTGGCATGAAAGGTAACAGTGTTCCGTTTGCTCCGGTGTCTAGTCAGGCCTGCCACATGTCCATGGAAATGTCTGAAGGAACAGACAGCGACGGCTCTTTGGATGTAAACAGAGATGAGCACTGAACCCTAGAGTCAGATACGACAGGATTGTAAGTAAGGGTGACCTACAGTAGTCAAGTTGTAGCGGGTTAGAGAGAAAATTTCTTTCCCCAGAGGCAGGAGGGGGAGTCCTGGGGCACCACTGGACACCCACAGTTCTTCCATAACTGAGGTGACCCTTTAATTCAGACCAGCACCCCAAAAATCTGCCAGACCCCCCCCCTCCTCTAAGTCATTATTTCTGTTGGATGGATTTGAAAATGGGTCAGAAGATGCCACGCAGATGCCTGCCTCGCGACTGAGAGAGAACCATAATTTTGATGGCGTTCTCTTTTGTTTTTAAAGGAGGAGGGAAAAGGAAATTATTTACAGTTGCCAGATGCTGGCGGTACTTGAGGGAGGAGATGACAAGTGGATAATTCTCAGCCCAGCTGAAACAGACGCTCTGTTTACAGTGGCGCGTGATTAATTGTGAGCAAATAAAACGCCAGCCACCTCTGTTGGTAAATTCTTCCTTCTGCGTCTCAAGTTCAAAACGCAGGCGGCAGCGGCAGGCGGGTGGGTGCACTGAGTGCATCTTGGTTCTCGAGGTGAACATTGGCTGAGACGACTGGGAGAAGGACACATGGTCTGTTGGGTTTGGTTGTGTGTCTTTGGGCAGATCTATTGTTCCCCTTGGGCAGGGATTCTCAAACTGTGGTCTGCGGGCTGGATTTGGCCCATTGCCCCATTTCATGTGGCCCACCACCACCTCCACCACACCAGGAAGGGCAAAATGGCCGTCCAGCCCCCAAAGCTGTCTGAGGGAGTGTGACCCAATGGTCCCTGGCTTTGAAAGGTCAAGAACTCCTGCCCTAGGGGACTCCACTGGCTTAGTGATTAAGAACTTGACAACTGGAAGGCCGGCAGGTCAGCAGTTCAAGACCCGAGTGCTGCACAACCGAGTGAGACCCAGTGCTGTCCGCATCTTGCAGACGTTTCAGTGGACATGTGGCAGGCATGGAACACTGTTTACCTTCCCACCAAAGCGGAACCAATTTATCTACTTGCAACTTGTCACTTTTGAACTGCTAGGTTGGCAGGAGCTGGGACAGAGACAGGAGCTCATTCCATCTTGCAGCTCACCTGCCGACCTGCTCACCTGCCGACCTTCCAGTAGTCAAGTTCAGTGTCTTAACCACTTGAGCCACTGCAGTCCCTCCACAGGTATATAGAAAGTTGCTTTTTACTCAATGTTTCAGACCCTTGAACCCAACTCACCTAACTTTTGTTGGCAAAATGTGGCCTGTGGAACATAAATTACTGTGTATGTCAGTTTCCTACTGAGCTGTGGACTGGTTATTGCTTTCCTTGCTGAATTAGATTGGTTTCTGATCGCTGGCTTCCTCCTTGTTAACAATCAAGAGACCCGCCAGATTATTCAGCTGCCGATTCCTCTTAGAATTGGCATGAAAAGCAAAATGGGTGGCAGTTTCATCAGAGAAAACACCCTTGTTGATGAAATGTTTTTATTTCAAAGAATGGAAGCTCTTGCAAGGAGACAGAATGAGAAATGGAGAAGGTAAAGAAAAGAGAGATTCCCCCCTCGGACAGATGGACGGATGGACGGATTGATTGATTACATTTTTTCTACTGCCATTCTGCCAACAATGGGACTCAAAGTGGCTCACAAATCATTAAAAGAACAACTTTCCGACTGCATTGTAGAGAAAGAAGGGAGATAAGTGAGTGAAGAAGGGGCAGGGGAAGTGGAACAGAAGTCGGTGCCTTTCTGTGTGTCATGTTTTCATGTGGCTCAGTAAAGGAAGTTACCATCTTGAGTTTGGAGCAGCATGGTAGTTAATAACAGAAGTTTTCGGATGTCTCAGAACCAAAGGTTAGGAAACATAGATCTATAAGATTCAGGTCTTCTCTTAGGTAAGTAGATTTGGGAGAAATCTCACCTCCTATGAGGGCCAGAAGAGGGTAACTTAACATAGATTGGTTGCTGATAAAACAACAGAAATTTGTGATACTTTGAACACCAACATACCGTATATATTCGACTATGTCGTACCAAATATAAGCCGAGGTACCTAATTTGGACCTCTAAAACTAGGAAAATAAATTGACCTGAGTATAAGTCGGGGGTGGAAAATGCAGCAGCTGCTAGTGAGTTTCAATAATGAAAGTACAGTACATGAAAATACGGTAAAATTAATTAATTTAGAAATTTGTGTGGGTATATTTTTGAGTGTTAACGCTGACCCGAGTATAAATTGAGTCTCATTTTTGGACCTCATTTTGGGAGCTAAAACCCCCGACTTATACTCAAATATATACAGTACTTATTATGGCATAAGCTTTTTCCGACGGGGAAGTGTTTAGAGGGCTTATGTCATGATAAATGTGTCATTTTTAAGCTCCCACAAGGCTCTTGCAACTTGAAAAATGCTGGCCGTTCCTTCGGTAGGCTTGTCCAAAGACTTGAATCAACTTAGTACAAACCTTCTTATTAAACCTAGTAGGGATTCAGTCAATGTTTACTGGAGGCACGCAGAAGGAAAGTATACACTAGAAACTTAAAAAATAGGATTCACTTGAGTGTTCAGCAGGACAATGTAAGCAAAGATCTAAGCATACACATCTTTTTTTTTTCAACCGTAGCATTATATTGTTATTGCTAGTACTTGGGGGGGGGGGGGAGTTTCCTGGAAAAGTCCAGGTAGAAGGCACAATTCAAAAAGCACGGAGCGTCTTTGTGAGACAAAATACCTCTGTTGGTACACAGCCCTTCCAGCGGAAAAAAAGAAGAAAGAAAACAGAGAATGTTATTTTACAAAAAAAAAAAAAAAAAATCTGACATCATTAGTGGATGGCAATATCAATAGTAGTGCAAGTTTTTTTTAAATCTGGAGGATAACCTTGTCTGTCCTTAAAGAGTAAAAGAAATTGCTTTACACCCTAAGGATAAGAGTGAGAGAGATGAAAAGAACAGAAAGGCTTTTATTACAATATTTTGAATGACTGTTAATATATTTACATAATTTAATGCACAGCACAGAGAGCTTTGGAGAGGGTGGCTGACGATGCGAGGTGCTAAAGCTTGTCTTGCCCCAAAATGTGTCTGAAAACGTTTGCCTGTTTCCTCTTAGATTCGTGGTAAACCCATTTCTCAAGAATCTCCTGGTCAGTCTGGCTGGTGCCATAATAGTGACTTCTCCAAGCACTCGCCAAGGTATAGATTCCTAGAGAACCCAACGGGAATGTGATGGTTTAATGGTTAAAATGCTGAAGGTTTGGGAATCTTAAAATCAGGCCAGAAATAATGTCAAAAGAGCATTTAATTTGGTTTCTAAATCTTTCCTTAAGGGACTGCAGTGGTTTGTTGATTAAGACACTTGATGATTGACAGGTCGGCAGATCAGTGGTTTGAGACCTAAGTGCTACATGACGGAGTGAGCGCCTGTCTCTGTCCCAGCTCCTGCCAACCTAGAAGTTTGAATGCAAGAAATTCCAAGTAGATAAACATATACCACTCAGGTGGGAAGATAAACAGTGTTCTGTGCACTTTGGCATCTAGTCCATGGAAACATCTGCAGGCTCAGACAGCTCTGGCTCTTTGGCTGTAAATGGAATTGAGCACCACACCCTAGAGCAGGGGTTCCCAATGTGAGCTCCATGGTCCGGATCTGGCCCAAAGTGACATTTCATGTGGCTCCTTTCCAAGGGCATTTGTGAAACAAAATGGTGACTCCTTTGAAACTGTTGGGATAAAATGGCCACCCCCATTGTACAGGCAGGACAAAATGGCTGTCCAGCCCTTGAAGCTGACTGAAAGAGCATGACCCGGCCCCTTGCTTACGTTAAAGAAGTCTCTCGCCCCCTAAGTCCCTCCCTAAACACACTCGGCATGTAGAAAGCTGCCTTCTGCTTTGTGATCTCTGCAGAGAGCCAAATTTAGTTAACCAAGAAAAACCGAATAAACCCACACAACCATTTCTACCATCCTGATGTCAGCAACCTCAGCATTTTCCATGCACAAAAAGCTACACCTGTGTGAGCTTCCATGTGGTCCTGAACTGCAGGTGAAGCACCCCAAAGCTTTCCTGGTTTTGAGCTCCCCTGGAACATCTGCCTGCTTCTCGGCACATCTGTCGACTTCTCTGACATCTCCATTTTCTTCCCCTGTCAGCACTTGGCAACCAGAGGAGGGAGAGATCGATTGCCGTCACCTTCCTCTTGGGCTGTTTTATGATGCCGCTTAGATGGAATAGCTACACAGGAGAAGCGAAAGGCCTCAGCCGTCTGCAGTTCACTGAACCCATATGGATGAGAACAGCTGGAGAGAGAAGTTCCTTTACCTGAGGCCCCTGTTTGTGTTACCAACCGAGACCCCCGGTGAGCTGACCCTTGGATAATTCATTGCCACCGAGGAAACATCGCTCCCTCCCTTCCGTTTTGTGATGGATGGTGTGGCTGAAAACGGATCGTCTTGTAAAGCAGGGGTGACTTTTCACGGCTGACAGATGGAAACGAGCCAGATAGACAATAAATATTGCCAGGTCCTGAAGGGGAAAAGGGCCATTTTCAGTGGAATTACAGAGTTAGTTTGCAAAGAAAGGCAAATGGGGTGCTCATGGGTTTCATTCTGCACATTTTGGATGAAAAATTAGATAAAGTCACAGGGATCAAGTCTGGCCAGGTTATCCTGTTATAGTCATAGAGTAGACCCTACTGCCTGTGACACAAAGCCGAGTGTTGGGTGGTGGTTAACTAACCTAACAACCCTTAGAACTACCAGCCTTGGATGGTGAAGTCTACAGGGAAGGGTGATGGTCCCCAAGTGAATTAAATGGTCCCACTTGAATCCCTCTTGATGGAGGGCAGCAGCTTCATCGATACTAGTCTGGGGCTGAGGAGGACTCAGGGATCAGTACCAAAAGGGCTCAGGAGCAGAAAGTGACTTGTGAAACTGGATCAGTGCTATGGGTGTCACACTGCGATGCTGCCGGCAAATAGAAGACCACTGCATTATATTATACCCAGGACAATCTTCATGGCTGATTGCCATAAGGAGAGCCAATATTTGGAATTGGATATGGCACAAGGAGGAGAAGGAAGGAGGAGGAGGAGGGAGGAGACGAAGAAGAAGAAGAAGAAGAAGAAGAAGAAGAAGAAGAAGAAGAATCACAGGGATGGAAAGAGCTTGGGATTTGAGATGGGTGGATGTAGGAGAAAAGGAAACTGAAGTACTGAGATGAAGAGGACCCCAAGTCCCAAATTAGACCAATCTGTGAGTTCACCATGCCACACTTTTATTCCCTGGTCTCTATCTTGTATCTACCTCACCTTCTTCCCATGTTTGAACTCCAAGTAGCAAGCAGGGGGTAACCCAAGTGTAAGGGAGGTCTCACATTCAAATGCTGGCTGAACTGGGGTGGGAACCTTGATTCCCATGCCAGTTGGTTAATTGATTTAGGGCCCAGTTTTGGGGCTCTTTCATCCAGATCTTCCTCATGGCCATTTCTGCCACCAGTTGGCCCAGAAGCTAATCTTAGGCTCAACTCAACCTGTAAAGACTTCACTCTTCCGTCCCATCGCAAAGATCCATTGCCATGATTTAATCCCCAGATCTTGAAGGAAGAGGAGGCTATTGGCTTAGCCATCTTGGTTTAGGCTGCGGGGCCCCAATCCTAACCTCAGTTTCCACCCTCAAACTCACTGAGAACACGCAGGACTCCTCTGTGAGACAGAAGGTGGCCAAATGTAATGCAGAAATGGAGAAGGCTGAATGGCCTTGCCTTGGGTCAGCCGTTCATTCCTTTTCGTGTCAGAGATTACTCTGGGTTGAAAGGATTTTTGCAGGGGAGGCCTGAATGAGGCTCCTTTCATATCCCCCTTGGTCCAGCTCTTGGGAATCGAACCAGGCTCTCTAGTCTCCAAGCCTAGCGCCTGAATCACTACGCCACCGTGGGAGCTGATGTTGGGGGAAATGATGAAATGCAAATTCCCTCAATGTAAGTGTAGAATTGAGGAGGACGCCTGCCCGGGTGGGCAGCGCAGAGCACTGATTAAGCTCCATAAGGCAGGGGTAAAGCTAAGCATAATCTGAGCCAGTGAGAGCCATCAGCGGCACTATTGATTTTGTGTCATGCTAAGATCGGGGGAAAGATCTAAGCATTAAATAATGTTCCCCGAGTGCTTTTTCACGACAACGGACCGGCTGAAGCAAGAGCAGCACGATATATTTAATGATCTGTAGCACACAGCCTCCCGGAGGTCAATCATATGTATTTAACCTTTAGGCTTGCCATGTTGTCTGCTTGTCCGGCTGGTTTATGGAGTGTATGTTAACATGATTGGGGATTTAAAGCAGTGATAACTTGATCCAGGAGTCACTGGGAGCAGCCGTCGCCGCGGCTGCTCAGTGGAAAGGAAAAAACGAAGCCCGTCTAAAACCCCTTAGATTTCCCTAATCGTAGCTTTTTAGAATACTCATTAGGCAGACGTAGAAGGACTCCTAAAAAATCTAATAAAGAAAAATCAACAAAAGAATAATATTATTACGTGGTTTTAAGACTTTCTGACACCACCGGGCGGGGTATAAATGTAAAATATTTATACGAACTATTATAAAGATTCGGAGTCATGATTGTAAACCTATGGTATGCAAGACACTTATTATGTTAAAATCTCCTAAATACCAAACTCCTGTTTTTAGGGTACTGTCATTTTATTGGGATAAAGATTAGATATAGTTCTTATTATTATATGTTTATATTACTTTTTCTATGAACTATACTGATTATTAAATATCCTAGTGTTTTCAAATAGTTTTGATGTTGCAATCGTGTGATTATTTTATCTTAATATTTTACAAAACCTTTTTAATATTGCAATGATCTGTTGATCGAATCTTACCAGTATGTTAAAGTCTCCTAAATACTATAATCCTGTTTTTAGGGTACTGTCATTTTATTGGGATAAAGATTAGATACTTATAGTTCTTATTACTTATTACTATATATTTATATTATGTTTTCTCTTTATTATACCAGGGGTTCTTAACCTACATCCTGTGGGCCGAATCTGGCTCACAATGCCATTTCATTTGGCCTACTGCCAGAAGTGGTCCACCACCAGAAGCAGCAGAAATGGCCGTAAATGCATCCACAGCTGTCGTAAATGTGGCAGCCGTAAATGCATAAAAACTTCTTTATGACAGCTGCATCCTTATTTTACAGCAGCATTTACGGGGGGGGGGGGGGGAGACCACCAGTCTGGCCCGCTCAACTGTCTGTGGGAACGTAACCTGGCCTGTGGCTTTAAAAGGTTGATAACCTCTGTACTATACTGATTATTAGATCTAGTGTTTTTATATAGTTTTGATGTTACAATCATATGGTTATTTTATCTTAATATTTTTCTAACACTGTTTTTCATATTCCAACAATCTGTTGCTTGAATGAATAACAAACTTTTGACTTTGATATTTATTACAAGAATATTGGGCTTAGTTTTCACAAATGTTCTTGGTAATGCTGAAATAACTATCTCCTATTTCAGTTAACTTCGTTTGCCATCAAAAATGCGTTTCTCCCCCCATGGCCTGTCTTGTATTGTGACATTGTTCTGTTTCTAGGATGATTTCTGCCTGTGTAGAGTTTTGTCCTCTACATAATACAAGAAGCATTCATTGCCCAGGGACACAGGAACTGAAAAACCAACATTCAGTGCCACCTTTTAAAAAGGAAATATTCACATGACCAAGTGTTCATATTGTGTGGGGAGGAGGGGGAAAATTGCACATTCCTTTAACTTTTCATACCAGTTCTTTCTTTCAGCAAATGTTATTTTAGAGCTACCTGGCTACTGCAGAATGAGCTCCCGTCTCTGTCCCAGCGCCTGCCAAACTAGCAGTTCAAAAGCAAGACATTGCAAGTAAATAAATAGGGACCTCTTCGGTGGGAAGGTCAACAGCATTCCTTGCATTCCGGTGTTGAGGCATGCCTGCCACATGACCATGGAAACGTCTGCAGATGCAGACAATCCTGGCTCTTTGGCTATAAACAGAGATGAGCACTGAACCTTAGAGTCGGATATGACTGGCCTTCGAACAAGGGTGACCTTTACCTTTAACTGGACGTTGAAGAAGAAACCATACTTAAAAGGAATCTCAGGTTTACACCTTGAAAAACAGTCAATATAACAGGTTCATCTGCTAATTCTGGTAAGTACACTTGTATGTATTCATACTGCCGTGACACTCATACGTATTCAAGCCCTTAAGGATTTTTCCCTTCTAATGATGGACTGCCTATAATGTCTGTTTCATGGTGGATTCTTTCATGGGGTCCTCCCCAGATTCAATGCTACCTCTGGCCACCAGCTGAGGATATATGAATGCTTGAATTCCTTGACACAGTATCTTTCACCAAATGGACAACCCCCCACTCAGGTCTTCTGGTTCAAGACTAGGAATGTTTGTTAGAGATGGTAAGAGAAAATATTTTGACTAATCTGATTATTTGCCTCTGCTGGGCAGTGATATATATATATATATTTAACAACAACAACAATTCTATTTTGGTCAGTCGCCTCCAGAAAATTGTCTGGCTTGGTAATTAAAACTATAAATGTTCCAAATGGATTCCATTCTAATAATAAGAATGTTCTCTTGCCCTGTTTTTTTTCTTATGAAATGGGGGCAGCCCCCCCCCCCCGGATTAATTTATTCACATTCGTTATAGTCTGTAAATGCCACGATTGGGCGCGTCCTCCCATCCTTTGATTAGCTATGGATTAATAAAACTTTTATGCCTTCTTTGTCACCCTCATTTTGAACTCCTGTTTTTGCATATGGTTTCTATTAAATAAATGAATTAGTGTCTGGAAATGTGTCATGCATATTACCTAGCAGCGGGAAGCGTAATATGCTGGTCAGCTCCCAGGGAGTACGATAAATCTGAGCCGGAGCCCGCTAACCTGAGCAGGCGGACCCATTAAGGGCCTGATGATTTAGTGAAGCCGTATTTGTGCTTAACAATGGGATTTTAGCTAATTCAAAACAGTGTAAATCATCTCCAATTACAGTATTTGAATATTCACGTGAGCTGCACAAGGAAGGGGAAATGGGTTTCCAGGAGGAGGGGAGGAGACCGTATCTTGCAAAGGTTGTCTGGAGTTTAGCGGTTGAAGAGGAGATAGTGGCTAAGGTGTGGAAAGTTAGGCCAGAAGTACCTCAACGACCTGCCTTTCAAGAACCATTGGCCATCTCAATGGAGATTGGCTAAGTCATGTTTTAGGTTCATGGCTCCTGGAAATCAAGGACCTACCCTTCATCTTTAGTGGGACACTCTCTTTTCAGCAGCACTGCCTGAATACCAAAGACAAAGTAAGTACAAGGAACAACATCATCAGGAAGCTCACAAACTATAAGTGGGGAACTCAACCATCCACAATGCGTACATCAGCTTTGGCCCTAGACATTTCTGCAGCATAGTATGCCGCTCTAGCATGGAGCACATCCATATACGTGAAATAAGTGGACATCGCTGTTAATGAAGCCATACATATATAGACAGGATGCCTCAAAGCTAGGGACTCCCAACCTAAGACCCATGGGCCGGATCTGGCCCATAGATGGCCCAGCCATCAAACTGGCATAAGCCAGTGAAAAGAGGGGAAGAGCTCAAGATGAGGGGACAGTAGAGCTTATGGTTTCTAGACTTGCCTTTTGTTAATCTATTTAAAGTACTTATACTTCTGAACTTCTTGGTCTTTCTTCTCTTTACTCATACTCTTGAAGGAAGGTGCAGAGAAGATGGACCTTTTGCAAAAGATTAATAAAGCCTTTCTCTCTCCTGATTTGGGTGCATGTATTCCTTCGGGTATCCACAGCCACACAAGCTGCAATTTCCCCATCTTTGGCAACAGTAACATTGGCATTTGCCTTTCTTGGCTCTTCGTGGTGGTGGTGGTGGTGGTGGTGGTGGTGTGACATTTCTGGTAGGATTTAAAGACATCCCCAAAGAAGTCTAAAGACGGTTGTGTGAGCATCATTATGGAAGACTCACCACAAAGGTAAAAGTTAAAAAGGTCACCCTTGCTCAAAAGCGAGCCATATCCAACTCTAGGGTTCAGTGCTCATCTCTGTTTCATAGCTGAAGAGCCAGAGCAAGTCATGCATATCTTTCTTGGAGACCAAAAATTGCTGGATACCTCGTCAAAAATTGCATACGCGCTGGTTTTATTATTAGCTCCCACTTTGAATTAGAATTCCCCATGTTACAGCTTGGAGCTACAGTCTGTTTACAAAACAGTATTTATACTTGACTAATTTTGCAGATCAAACTAATTAAATCAATTAAACTGGTGATTAACCAAATGAAGGCTGATTGCAAAAATTAGTGGGTTTATTTTTGGAGGACTGGAAGTAAGCTAATTACTGCCGTTGATTACTTGAACCTGGAGTACTCTAAATGTGGTATAAATTGAAACCTCATCGTGAATTAGACTGGGAATTCATTACAGTTTAAAACGCGGTTAATACTATTCAGGCGGCTGTTCCTATGGGACAATTTGGCTGGGTATTTTGTACACTGATAAACAATCACTTAGGCTGGGTCCTCCCTACAGTTTCACGCCGAAGGATCTTGAATTTCAGCCAGTGGTTTTTGCCAGCTGTTAGGCAGTCCTTAAAAGAGCTTTGAACCATGGGAAATGTAGTCAACCCTTCAATCGCACTCAGCCACATCTTTCCCGACTTGAAAAACAAACTGATATTCTTGACCTCTCCCCATATCCTAATACTAACAATTTTTGCCTCCCAGCATGAAGCTTACAGGTGGTTTCATCCCCTCTAGAAGTATTTAAATAGGTAAGGGCTTGGATACTCATCTGGATGCTAAAAGTTACATCCAGGACTTCTGTTGGGAGCAGAAAGTTAAATTAGTTTATCCTCAGTGTCCTTTCTGGCTCTGATGAGTTTAATACCAGTCAGTTCTGCTCTGGGAATCGTTTCTAGGCTCTGAAAATAAATTCATATTTACCTAACTAAACTATCCCTCTTTCTCATAATTTGTACAATACAAACAATAACACCAAATAATGCTGGTGGAGGCCGCTAGAAGTGCCAGAGAAAGAACCTTGTATCTCTTTCGATACCTGAAGAAGAAGAGGAGAAGGAGGAGGAAGAAGATGAGGAAAAAGAAGAAGAGGAAGAGGAGAGGAAGAAGAAAAAGAGAGGAGGAGGAGGAGGAAAAAGAAGAAGAAGAAGAAGAAGAAGAAGGAGAAGAAGAAGAAGAAGAAATCTTAACAATTCCTTTTAAAATGGGTTTGGAGCATTCGTTTTTAAATATATAGATATATTTAAATAAAAGCACTTAATGGAATATGATACATAGAACCTGCCTCCCTTCAAAAATCCTTCAGTCTTTCTTCCCAATTCAATATATGCTACCCATGATGGCTGAGGGATTCTGGGAGATGTAGTTTATATATATGTATAAAAGAAAGACTGAAGAATTTTTGAAAGGGAGGGAGGCTCTATGTATCATATTCCATTAAGTGCTTTTATTTAAAAATAATTACATATATATGCCTGATGTAATGTCTGCTTTGCTCTTCGTTTAGGTTTCGTCTTGTAATGTGATTCAACATAAGACAGCTTCCGATATGGTTATGGCCAGTAGAAAGTACTTGTTTGTGAGTTTGGGATATACGGATCCCTGACATTCAATGTTATAAAGATTTGTTTAAAAAACTCTTCTTTTACCTTCCAGTGGTCATTAATCTCAAACTGAGTTTTACACCTGTTCTTCCTTTTCATTTTTCTATGATGACTCCTTTTGTAACTCAGCCTATGGAATGGATTCAAATACTGTCCTCTTGTCACTCGGGATAAGACTTGATGTGTCCCATTTTCAAGCCTCTAATTATTCCATTTGTAGACATGAATACCTTGTGGGGGCCGGTTAATTCAGCATGGTGGTAACTCAAATTAGATTTGTACTGACTCAGATTTATGAAACATCAATGGGTTCTTAGGCAGGCCAAAGGGACGACCAGTTATTCATTCCAAGCCTTCCCGATGGTGTCTCTGAGGAGCTCAATTAAACATGCCATCAATGACAATGTTTTGTAACAATTAGACAAAGATTGTTGAGAAACGGATTGTATACCTAGCCTAAGACGCAAGATGAACACAACATTAAAACGCACTAGAATCATCGTCCTTAGAATTTTAAAATCAGACATGAATTATAATGGGCAGTCATAGTGTACAATGTAAAAATTCAATGTCAAAAGACTAAAATGTGTTTATTTGTTTTAGTTATTTACTAAAAGATTAGCAGCCATAGCCACAGAACAAAAATCAAAACAGAGAAGGCACAGGGCAGCTTCCCTAGGAGGGAAAATTGTGAACACAACGAACATTTAACATCATTTTTGAGGTTGCACATTTTGCATTCTCAGTTCTACTGTACGGCATGGAATTGTTGACTTCAACACAGGCTGCTATAGAAAAAGTTAGAAATGTAATCAGATGAATTTAATTCATTCCTCAAGGTTGGTTGTACCTAAAAAAATTATTATCTTGAATTTTCCATAGGAATGCATTGAATGCAACTACCCATAGGAATGCATTGAATTTCTTATCTTGAAAAATCCTATTTTTATCCTATTAAAAATTATTATCTTGAACCTGATTTTTTTCTGAGATTTCCAGATGTATCTTGAGTTTTTCTTAAGTCAAGTCGTTCTTATCTCGAGGTTTAACTGTATTTGAAGAGCCTATTTATCACAGGATGGTAAGAATCCTTTTATGAACAAGAAGGTGACTCACAATGAAGCAGCTAAGGAAGATAGATAAAGACCAGGATGCTGGAAACACACCTAAAGTACAAAAAATAAATCTACTCCGATCATGAAACAGAAATAAGAAGTGGATATTGTTACAGTTGACCATTCGAGGTATAACCAGTGCTGTGAAGAGAACAAACAAGAAACCAGTTTGGAAACAATTGAGATTCATCATTTAGACATGAGGCATAAAATCATAGAATAATGGAGTTAGACTATAAGGCCATTGAGTCCAATCCCCCTGCTCAGTACATGATGAAGTTCTACTTCTTCTTTCATGGGCAGATCAAACTTTGAACTGACAACATTCTTGGCTTTGTCATTGGCCAAAATTAAATCCTTATCCGTTCATGTTTCTGGAAGTAACCATCAGACCAGGAAATGAGCCGGATTCTGTATCTCTCCACATTGACACCATGTGTTGTTTTCCACCTGCAGCACGTTGGGTCTTGCATTGTGGAATTCCAGCCCTCGGCCTCTTCAGGGACTTCCATTTGAGATAGAGAAGGACAAATTCCTCAGCCATATCCTCTTTTAATGTTATTCCAGTGCGCTCCTCCCTCCATTTCATTTCATTTGGCTCTTGCGTACCCTCAAGAATGTTTGTTCTTTCCATAAAGCTCTTCCTGGATCTGAGCCGGCAGATGTGAGACTCGTATCCATTCAGAGGATGTTGAGGATCATTCTTTTGTTTAGTTCTCTCAATGTCTGCTGTTACGTCTCTCCTTATCTTAGGTGGAACAATAACAAAATCCACACCAAGGATTGGGACTTCAAGGATGGGATAGTTGGACTATCCCATCCTTGGAGAGCATCATGCAGCTCAGGGATTTCCAACCTTTTCAAGCCAGGGGGCCATTTGGTCACACTCTCTCAGTCAGCTTCGAGGGCCGGACAGCCATTTTGCCCTGTCTGCATGATGGGGGTGGCCATTTTGTTTCAACATCTTCAAAGAGGTGGCCATTTTATTCCATGAAAGGGTAGGAGCCAAATGAAATGGCACCACAGGTCAGATCCAGCCTACAGACCTTAGGTTAGGCACCCCTGATGTAGCTGAACCCTATTTCTGTGTTCCCATATTCTCATATATTTTTTAATTTGCTCCAGTAAGGCGTTTCATGCTTAGAATTATTTCCCCAATGGAAGACACCAAGAGGAGAATTGGAAACGGATCGTTCCTAGTGGTATCTTAACATTGGGAAAGACCAAAGTGCGACTTCATTATGGCGCACTCATTTCTCGACCACCACCGCCCCCTCCTTCCAAATTGCCTTCAGGTGTTAGTTTAAGAGAGTACAGGAGGGGGGAAGCCAAAGTTGAAAAAAAATATATTTAAGGTTTAGTAAAAGGGATAAGACCAGCGCAAATCAGACCCGGTAATAATGCCCTACGAACCTGTCAGTTCATAGTACGTTGACAAGAGTTTTCTAACGGGATTCACTACCCCATGGAAGGAAACAGACTCTGGATTTTTACTTTGATGAATCAATGACTTTGAATGATTAGGAAAATGAAATGAAAGTGCTCACCCTAGATTACCAGAGGCCCCAGCAGGGAAACGAGGCAAACCTGAGCATTATGTCTTTTTAATAATTTGACAACCAGTTTGAACCACCCCCCCATAAGGTTATCTCGTATTTTATCTCCAGCCATAACGATAATCATTTCGGATGAGTTTATCGTGTGCCTGGGAGATTTTAGAGGGCATTTTTCACATCTACTTTTCTCCCCCCACCCCACCCCACCTTCTCCTGAACTTTTTTAGCCATGCTGAGTTAATCTTAATTAATGGATAATCCGTAAGATTTATAGGGGCTGTGGAGGTTCAGTGGTTAAAAAGCTTGCCTTGTTAGCTGGGAGGCCAGCAAGGCAAGTCAGCAGTTCGAGACCTGAGTACTGCATGACCGAATGAGCTCCCATCTCTGTCCCAGCTCCTGCCAACCTAGCAGTTTGAAAGCAAGAAATTGCAAGAAGATAAACAGGAACCACTTGGGTGGGAAAAGATCTTGGGGACACGAAAGGAGCCTCATTCGGGCGTCCCCTCAGTGGAGTTTCTCCCACAAAAATTCTTTCAACCCCAAATAATTTCTGACATGAAATTATCATTACTAGTAATCTTGATTTTGAATGCAGGGGTTTTGGAATGGAGAGATTCGTGGAGTTATTTTTAAGAGACTAAATGGTGGTTTTCTCCTTCCTCTAGAAATAACTTTTCAAACCCATTTGGAAAACATGTGTCAATATATTCCTTGTCTCCCAAAAATGGTCATTAAAATATTATCCGCTTTAAATGATACTGGCAGCATCTCACAAAAGAGAAATACTGGAGCCCTGTACAAACATTTTAAACCCTCCTTGTACACATTTGAATAAAAACTCTTATACATTGCTTTTAAAAACATACAAATTAATATTGCTTACTTTACAGCGGGAGGAAAGGCGGGTTTCGGGGAGACCCCCTCCTTAGAACTGTGCGGCGTTATATAATCGTGCAGGTTTTTCATTGTGCTGTGATAAATGCAGAGCTATTACATAACCTTTTAAAGAGTTGATGTAATTATCTGTAAATACTAACGGTACCCAAAAAGGTCAACTTTGGCTGCCATTAGAGGTTTATGGATATAAAGTGAATTTATGTTTCCATAAAACAAGGCCCCAGCCAGCTAGATTAATTCTACACCAACTAAACCAACTGCAGTAATATTTAGACACAATAAAATGAGACCAATTAAAACCATTTTATTTTTACACTCCCCCTTCCCATGTGTCACCTTGATTAATGGCACACTAAAATTAACCAAAGACCTTAAAACCCGGCATGGTTCTTGGGAAGGCGTCCATAACTTGGCATTATTACCAACAAGAAGAGCAGTTAAGGGAGACAGGCCTGCACTGGTATGAATATTTAATTAATAATTAGTCATGTAATTTCTCCTCAGGAATTATTATCCCTCAAACTGGTTTGTGAATTTAATTATTAGGGAGCCTTTTTGTTTCCATGTCCCCCTCATTACTGTCAGGATTGATGTAACATAAACTTCATTAAAAATTAAAGCAAGAGTCTTAATTACAAGACTACCCTGACTGAAGTCAGAATTAGCCAAGGCAGTGATGTACAAATGAGTGCATTATTTAAGAAAGAGGCTGGGAGTGCCTATGCTAATGCGGAGAGTTCACAGCGGCAGACCTTTCCACTTGCCGTTGCATATTCATTAAATGCACTATGCAAATTTAATGTAGCAGCCTTAGTAATGCGTTGTTAATTTATTCAGATTTATTGAGTACGTCGTATACATATATATATATATATAAAGTGCAAATCTAATTACTCTATCTGCTAGGAAGATATTAGGCATGCTAGCAGAGGTTCCAGATGTGTGGATCTGGACCACCACTCTTGGATGGAGTGCAGAAAGTCTGGGCTTGGAAGAATATTTCATATCCTTGTGGGATAATCTCAGGAGTGCTGAGGGTGGAAGGTGTGACTTCTTAATAGGAAAGGAAAGAAGCCTCTGTGCTAACCTAGCTGCTCAAATAGCACCAAGTTCCCAGGGGTGGCCAACCTTGGCACTCCAGGTGTTCTTGGACTTCAATTCCCAGAAGCCCGCGCCAGCACTCCTGATGATCAGGGCTTCTGGGAATTGAAGTTCTAGAAGAGCTAGAGTGCCAAGGTTCACCACCACTGGTCTAATGGATGTATTGACCCTAAAGAGATTACTAAGACTTACACATGGGGAGATCAGTGAGAATCAGAGGGAATTTCCTAGGTCGCCATCACATCATCAGTTCAGCACCAAAAGTGGTGCTTTCTCACAGCTGCAGATGCAACAGTGGAATCAACTTCAGTTCTTCATTTCTTAGTCTTGGTCTGATGGAACATTTAGGATGGCCTGAGATGAAGGAAAGCTGTAGCTATATGTGATTTTAAATCTACAAGGAGGGCAATGAAAGTGTCCCTTTATATAATTTATCAGGTGTTTAATTGGATTTGAGCTATAGCCAGATGTTGGCTGTATTATTCTCCATCTAGTATGTCTTCACTGGGTGTCCTTAACAGCTAGTCTGGTTGTCATATCTGGTAGAATCAGATTCTAAAGAATGTAACTCCACAGCCGAGTTCAACATCAGGACCATGGAGAGTTCCCATAAGTTTTGGCTGACAGCTCCTCTTTCTCTCTGTTGTAGGCGAAAGAAAAATATGAACTGGTAAAAATTAGCATTGAAAAAGAAGAGGACTCAAAATCTGTTGCTAAGTGAAATGATTGTAATAGTTGTGTTTTTAAAATAAATATTTATAGCTGATCGTTTTGGAGAGAAACGTTCTTTTTAAAGCTGAGTTATGTTTAGAAGCTTGACTCCAAACACTTAGGTAAAGGCAAAGGTCGCCCTTGCTCAAAAGCCAGTTGTATCCAACTCTAGGGTTCAGTGCTCATCTCTGTTTATAAACAAAGAGCCATCGCTGTGTCTGCAGAGGTTTCATGGACATGTGGCAGGCACGCCTCGACACCAAATGGGCAAATCTAGGCCTACCTAATCTCAGCACTTTTCAGTTTAGGCCTTCATTGGTTTAGTCTAACAGGTAGAAATAAGAAGGAACACTTTTTGAGATTCCAAAGACTGGTTTCTGGCTGCCAGAACTGGCAATGCATGGGCTAACTGGACCAAGATCCTGACTCAGAAAACAGAAGCTCCCTGTGGGTTCGATCCTTGACCAGTGTGAATTTATGGGTCTTCTCAGAAGACACATATTTTAAATGTTGTAAGTTAAACAATGACATTAACAGTGACAACTGAACAGAGCCTTCCATTCTTCCATCATCTTGAGGGCGAGGCCATTAACTGATGTACAGTGCATGCTGGGAAGGGCTGAATGATTGGACATTTCCATCTGTTTAATTAAAGAATGAGCTTGGAGCTCTGTTTAATTAAGAACTAGCTCATTTTGGAGGAGATATCATGCTGGGAGTTACGATGCTTTTGTGATTAAGTTCTGAATAACGATACATGAGGAATAATGCCATGTCCTCTCAATCTTTTATGGCCAACGATGCACAACGCAGCATTAACAAATGAAAGCTCGGCCAGCAAATGAAAGAATTTTGGCATAATTGCTAAATAAATTCTCTGCTGGTAGTACACGAAGAAGGGAACAGGGACAAGGGATTGTGTTTTTGTAGGTCTGAGGGACATTGGAAGTTCAATAGTTCAGCTACTAAAATCCAAACAAGTTCATTAGATGTTCTCACACCAGGATCTCAGAAAACATTCATGGATGGAGCTAAACTAATCTTCGGGAGGTCTCCATGGCTGAAATTCAGTAGTACGTTGCATCTAGAGTAGATCATATGGAACCAGTGAGGATTTGGTGACTCAAATTCTGTGTGAATTCTGTTGATTCAATGGGTCTACTCTACTTTTGACAGTGGGATAAGTCTTCCCTGCGGTGGCACATGTTTATAGCATAATCTTCCCTAGCAGGCATTTGGTTTTTGATGCACTTGCATTTCTAGACAAAAATTGTTTTATTTTCTTTATCAAAAACATTAAAGATTTTGAGAATGTGACTATTATTTTCAATGATGGCAGCGGGTTACGTTTATCAGCCATGGGGCTACTTATGTATTCTTTTATGACATGGATATATTATTTCTCCTTTTGTGAATTATTCTTATCTACTCAGAGAAAACCTTTCACCTCCATAAAGGTGGGATAATACTCAATCATTTCACTGCCCAAACAATCCACCGCCTACCCAACCACTCCACTCTGCCAGCCAGCCAGCCAGCCAGCCAACCAACCAACCAACCAACCAACCAACCAACCAACCAATCAACCAACCAACCAACCAACCATGATTAAAATGACCCATTTGCTCCAGAACAACCTAGGCAGCAGCTAGGATTTCAAAGGGTGGAAATTTTCAGGGTCAATCCTTGCAACGTATTTGGAGAACATAGATTCAATTTATGTCCAATGTTGTTGCATCACTTCTTTCCCCACTACGGATTAATGATAACTTATCATCCTAGGCAATATTTCTGGCTGTTGGCCTGTGCAGAAAAGCTTTAGATTACGGTGTGACGTTCTTGGGGGCTATCAAGTTTCTCAGTCCAGGGGTTCAGTCCAGAGTTCCAGGAATGTGAGGTTAATAACAAAGAGTAGAGTTGATGGCATTTGTTGCTGAATTGTTCCTGCTGAGTTTCCTCCTAGCCGGAGCAAGCCATTAAAAACAATCTAATGCATCGCCATACTCTATCCTTCTCAGAGACTTAACTGGCTGTCTATTGGGCCTGGTATGTAATCGACTGGGGCTTTAGGACCAGTTTCTCTGAGAAGCCGGCAGTGCTCAAGGAGGGCCCTTGACACCATTCCAACTTAATGCTAGACACATCTGCAGCTACTTGGGACAAAATTGACATTGTCTAGAGAGCAAAGCAATCACCTCATGTAGCATTACGGAGCATTTACACTTGAGCCATGTTACCAGACAGCAAATCTTGACCTTTCGAAGTTCAGAGATTAGATTCCTTGGAGGGAAGCCTTCGAGGCGTCGCTGGGAATTTGTTGCTATTCAAAGCAGATTTCCGGGGTTGCCTTTGGGTTTAATTCGCCGCATCAATCATTTTTTGGAAGGTTCTTTTAAAGCTGAGAGAGTTTGAAAGAAAAATCAGGGATTACTTTTACATTTTATTGTTAGCCGCCAAGCAAGTATCTCAGGGTGGGGGAGTGGAGGGCTTCCAATGTAGTAATATAATTTTAGTGGCCATGATGAAGCCTGCAGGTACTGATTTATCAAGAATATTTTTTTTAGGTGGGGGTGGATGGGATTAAAGATGTCAGAGGAAAGTGTTGTATTCCTGTGTCTCAAGGAAAGACTGTGGGTCTGAAAGAAGACAGATGTGATAAACCCAACCTGTAAAGGCCAAACTGTGAGGATTACTCAATGAAATATTGGACGTTACTCAGCTGCCCTCCTGTATTTTACCTTTGGCTTAAATGTGTTTTGTATTTAATCCTCTTTTCTTGTGAAATAGTAAGGAAACTGCATAAATCCATGAGTCTTCTCACTCATTTCCTCCATAGGGTTTCTTCTTCTTCTGTCTTCTTCTTCTTCTTCTTCTGCTTCTTCTTCTGCTGCTTCTGCTTCTGCTGCCATATCCTGAAGACTGTCTTGAGAATATAATGCCGTGTCCTTCCACACTATGGAGTGCTCTTCCAGTGGAGTTACACCAGCCCCATCACTGGATGTTTTCAAGAAACATCTTTAAACTGTACTGTTTAAAGAGGATCATAAGAACATTCTCTCTATAGCTCAGAGGTCAGCAAATGTGGCTCTCCAGATGTCCTTGGACTTCAATTCCCAGAAGTCCAGATCAGCAGGTGTGCTGACTTGGGCTTGTGGTAACTGAAGTCCAATAATACCTGGAGAGCCAAGTTTGCTGAGCCCTGCTATAGCCATTGAATAAGTGTATAGTTGGACTATCCCATCCTTGGATACCATCAATTGGACCCAACCCTTGGTGTCAAATAGAGATCATGTGTCTGACAGCAAACAACCCGCCTCTTCCCCTGCTCCAACCTAAGCATATCATGGAGTCTAGAGTCATATCTAAACAGCTTACTGCATTACACATTAATATAGGTCACCCTTGTTTGAAAGCCAGTCATATCCAACTTAGGGTTCGGTCTCTTGCACATTGATATACATTGTATACATTTTAAAAGGCCTTGCTTATAATGATGCCATTTTCGTTAATATTATGATGGGAAATGCCAGCCGCATACTTGGTCTGTCTAATTAGAGAACGGATTTTGTTGGTTTTGAGTTCCATCCTTGTCCTTCCTTGTGGTGACCTCACTGTGCACCCTGTCTTTCAGAATCATCCATTTAATGCAATGGTTTCAAAACTTGATGTGCATCTCTTGAGCAGCAGATTTGCATTTCAAGTATTTGAGAGTGCTTTGCAGTTCTTCACCCATCTATCACTCTTTAATCTCTTTGCATTTCCCTCATCACCACATGTACTTAGGGCGCGTTCCCAGGGAACATTGTTTTCCAGGTTGGGCAAAAGCATCTGGCGTCACATGCAGACCAATTCCTGTTTTAATGTTCTCCAAATTAGAAGTGGTTTCCAAATTTGCCTTCTTTCACCCCAGAGCTGCATCTCGATTCCACTTTGAGCAGGACTTCATGCAAATCATCAAGCTGATTGGGGGTTGAGGAGCTCACCTTGCTAGCTGGAAGGCCAGCAAGTCAGCAGTTCGAGACCCGGGTACTGCATGACAGTTTGAGCTCTCGTCTCTGTCCCAGCTCCCGCCAACCTAGCAGTTCGAAAACAAGAATTTGCAAGTAGATTACTTTGGTAGGGAAAAGATCTTGGGGACATGAAAGGAGCCTCATTCGGACATCCCTTGAGTGGAGTTTCTCCAGCAAAAATCCTTTCAACCCAGAATAATTTCTGACATGGAATTATTATTATCAAGCGGATTCATTTAGTAATTGGGGTTTCAGATGACGCTCATGTCCAGCCGGAGTGGAAATAGCCTAATAAATCAATGCATTAGCAACACAATGTTCTTATTTCCAAATTTCTAAATAGCAACATATCTACAGCCAGCAAATGAGTGACAACTTCACACCTCCAAGGTTGAGATTTTTGTCTTTGCATATTCTTATCAGTTTAATAGTTTCAGATATTTAGTTCTTTAAAAGAGGTAATTATCAAGTGGATTATTTTGATTTTGACATCCTTTAGATCAGGGGTTCCCAGCCTAAGGCCTGTCCACCTCTCCGATAAACAAAATGGCTACCCATTTGAAGCTGTTGGGACAAAATGCCCCCCTCCCATTGTGCAGACAGGGCAAAATGGCCATCCAGCCCTCGAAGATGACAGAGAGCATGACCTGGCCCCTGGCTCGAAAAGGTTGGGAACCCTTGCTTTAGATAAAGATATTGTTTAATTAAACAAAATAATAAATTTAATGCCTTTTTATGTCTTCCTTTTCTCCATTTTGATAGAATTATCCCTAGAATCATCATCTTTTTCATCATCATTAGATCCCGTGCAAGACTCATTGGGCAGCAAGTGTTATATTTAAAAAAAAAAAACACTGGGGAAAGTTGCATTGCTCAAAAACAAAGAGCCTGGCTTAGAAATGGAAAGCATGTGTCCGTGAACTTTTGGTGTGTGTCGGGGGAAAAAATAATCTTGGAGTTTAATTGCCAGGTAAATTTAGTAGATCTAAAGCTTCGCTGCTGTTAGCACAGCTAATAAGATGTTATGAATTACCATCTAAGATCGCTGCCAATTTAACTGTAATAAAGCAATAAGGAAATATATTCGGATTGCGGCCGACATTTGCAGAAGCTTTTAGGAGGAGTTTCTCCCCCTCCCCTTTTCAAAATAGGTCAAGAAACTCATTTAAGACTTATTTGGAAATTCATCTCATTCCAGGATGTTTTTCTCTCCCTCCCTAAATTAGTCTAAAAAAAACTCTCGTGGCTCTAAAGATGGAGCTGGAATCGCTGTGTGTTTGTAACAAGTGCCTCGGAAAGGTGTGAAGCTTTCTGTTGAGAGAAGCAGGGAAGAAACTATTTTTTGGTAAAACTGTCTGGAAGTGCCATGCAGCAGAAATCACATCCATCAGCAACCGAAGCAAGTCCAAAATATTGCTGGTGGCAAAGAAACAGATATAGGAGAGGGGAAATTCCTTTCCACAGTGCCTAGTTGAGTCATTTGGCCAACGGCTAGACCATCAAGGGTTGTTTTCAAAAAGAGTTATTTTCTCTACCTCTGCCTCCTTTGAACCAATACTTTCCCCCTCTGACTTAATGCAAAACTGTTGAGAGTATAGGTAAAGGTCCTTCTTGCTCGAAAGCCAGTCGTATCTGACTCTAGGGTTCAGTGCTCATCTCTGTTTATAGCCAAAGAATCAACGTGTCTGCATCTGCAAACATTTCCAGGCATGACTAAACACCGGAGTGCACGGAATGCTGTTTACCTTCCCACCGAAGTGGTCCCTATTTATCTACTTTCAATTTCTTGCTTTCAAACTGCTAGGTTGGTAGGAGCTGGGAGAGATAACTGGGAGCTCACTCTATCGTATAGCACTCTGGTCTTGACCTGTCAACATTCCAGTTGTCAATTTCAGCATCTGAACCACCAGGCCATCAGAGAAGACCATCATTAATGGGTGGAAGTCCACTTCCAGTTTTGAAAAACAAAAGAGTATTCGAGTGTTTTGAAACTGGTTGATAATGTGGGGGTCACTGTGACCTGTGCAAAAGATGAATCACTGCTTTTTGATTCATGACACTCTTTCTTGTTTTGCTGGGAAGAATAATTTTAGCAGGCGATGTGAGCGACTGACGATGTTCCATGGCTCCAGCACCAGCCACAGGGTTTGGACGTATCTCTGGAGGTACACCTTGTCAAGACTCCCTCTGAATAAAGTTAAACAATCCGTTTCCAACCTAGAATAGCACCAGTCTCGGCACTGAGTCCAAGGAAGGTATTTCTGCCAAGTTGTCTCTTTATCGTTGTTGTCACTGTCAGTGCAGGTTGTGGTAAGTTGCAAGTTGTTAAAAACCCAGGAGTGAACTACGCCAGGTCTCTACTGCTTTTCTATCCCCCCAAACTCAAAATGTTGACACAAGCCGGCTGGTTGATATTAATCGGCGCCCCAACTCCTCCAGATGATACGAAGGCACTTGTACACATCTGTCTGGGCAGCTGTTGGGCACCCGAGTTGACAATGCCCTCCCCCCGTGATGTATGGGAAGCAACGACTGTGCAATTTGCAGAGCAGTCAGGATAAAGGCCCAGCAACATCTGCAAATGGAAGGCAAAGAACATCAGCATGAAAAATGAGAGGTTTCCCGTCAAAGCTGGCTCTTTAATTGCTTCGTCTTTCCAAGAAACCCGGGGGCACCTCTGGATGGAGTAGACTTTTCGTGAGGGGAAAGACGGCTGCTTTGATTTCATTCTTAAACCTTCTAGGAATGTGCTGGTGTACCTTAGCACACCAGGTGTTCCTGGACTTCAATTCCCAGAAGCCCAAGTCTCTGTGAATCCATTCAAATGGGTTTACTGGCACTCCAGTTGTTCTTGGACTTCAATTCCCAGAAGCCCAAGTCTCTGTGAATCCACACCAATGGGTTTACTGTCACTCCAGGTGTTCTTGGACTTCAATTCCCAGAAGCCCAAGTCTCTGTGAATCCACACCAATGGGTTTACTGTCACTCCAGGTGTTCTTGGACTTCAATTCCCAGGAGCCCAAGTCTCTGTGAATCCACACCAATGGGTTTACTGTCACTCCAGGTGTTCTTGGACTTCAGCTCCCAGAAGCCCAAGTCTCTGTGAACCCACACCAATGGGTTTACTGTCACTCCAGGTGTTCTTGGACTTCAATTCCCAGAAGCCCAAGTCTCTGTGAACCCACACCAATGGGTTTACTGTCACTCCAGGTGTTCTTGGACTTCAACTCCCAGGAGCCCAAGTCTCTGTGAACCCACACCAATGGGTTTACTGTCGCTCCAGGTGTTCTTGGACTTCAATTCCCAGAAGCCCAAGTCTCTGTGAACCCACACCAATGGGTTTATTGTCACTCCAGGTGTTCTTGGACTTCAATTCCCAGAAGCCCAAGTCTCTGTGAATCCACACCAATGGGTTTACTGTCACTCCAGGTGTTCTTGGACTTCAATTCCCAGAAGTGCCAGCACACCAGCCAATCAGGCCTTCTGGGAACTGAAGTCCAAGAACACCTGGACTGCCAAGGTTCACCACTGTTGGTTTAGTCCTAGCTTCCTGTTCAGAAGGAAACCTTTGAGTTGCCACTGGGGCAGGTACAGGAAACAGCCAAGGATGGAAGAAGGCTTCCATGAACGTGCCGGAAGAGGCACCGGCTCATTTGACAGGAACTTTTCTGCCCTTTCTTCCCAGATCTGCCAAGACTCTTGAATCTGCAACCGATGAGATCTTAGCTGTAACACAAGTGGTAATTGCCTCTTTAAGAACATAAAACTCGTTCCACTGCTGGAAGCTTCGCCATCTCCTCCGAATCATTATCCACTAATGACCAGTAGATTCCAAAGGGAAGGAACCGTCTTCCCAATTATTTAAGTACCCGGAGCAGTCTCGGTGTGGCGCTTGGTTAAAAAACAAAAGGAAGATGCCCGCCACGTAGGCAGGAAGGATTTGTTTTATGTTCCTGTGTTTTTATGTAATTTTTGCATTTTAGGAAACTAAAGACAAATTAGACAGGGTGGGGAGGGTGGAGGAGATAGCTTCAGTTTGGCTCTGCTGTTGTTTCAACGGAGCAAGAAACATGTACGAAGAAGGTACATTCAGCTTTTATCAGTGCCCCTGTACATTTCATTTATGTGTTTATTTACTTGTTTACCCTGCCCCTTTTGATGCAAGCACCTTTCAAGGTGGCTTAAAATATGTAAAACACGCAATGTACCATCATAAAGTATGTATTAAAAATCAGGATCTTCCTCATCCGAAAACAACAAAAAATAATCCAAAGAGACAAAACCAGATCGCATCAGATCATTTTAGGTAAAGGTAAAGGTCGCCCTTGCTTGGAAGCCAGTTGTATCCAACTCTAGTGTTCAGTGCTCATCTCTGTTTCTTAGCCAAATAGCCAGCGCTGTCTGCATCTGCAGATGTTTCCATGGACATGTGGCAGGCATAGAATGCTGTTTACCTTCCCGCCAAAGTGGTCCCCAATTATCTACTTGCAATTTCTTGCTTTCAAACTGCTAGGTTGGCAGGATTTGGTGTTTTAAAAATACATAAATTCATAGGAAACACTATCCATACAAACAGCTTAACTGCATGGCTGCATGTACTGACCGTGTTTACTATAAATCCATGCCTTCTGGACCAAGGTCTAGATCAACCCATGCTTTTCAGGAGAAATCTTGGCCCTGGGAGATTTTCCTTTCTCTAGGACACAGCTGACCAAACTATGGCCACTGGGCCAGATCCAGCCCCTGACACCAATTCATCTGGCCCATGCCATATTCCTTCAGGTGCCCGTATGGGCCCATTTTACTTCCACTTCCGGGAGCAATGAGGGTGACGTGGGTTGGATGAATTGGTGTCAGGGGCCAGATCTGGCTCACAGGTCATAGTTTGGGCACCCCTGGTTTAAGCAGAGAAAATGGCAGCCTAAAATCTATCTCACTCTGTTGCAAAACAGATTGCAAGGTGGATTTTACTTCCGCTTCCGGTGGGAGGAGCCATGTGACCGGCCCGCAGCCTGAAAAGTTTGGGCACCCGTGTTCCAGAAACCGACCTCCCTGGCTCTTCCATTTCTGAAACATCAGCAAGAATTTTTTAAAATGGCCAACTTGGCACCTGAAGGAATATTGCTAATCACTCCCTCCCCATTCAAAAAGAATAATTAGCTGGAATAATTGCCAGCCTTAAGATGAATCTTGCACCCGGTTGTTCTCCCGATATTGCTGAGGATAACAGGTGTTGAGAGTGCCTGGAAGGGACGAAGATTAAAGATTATTTCATTTTCTTGGGTCCTCCAGGCAGCCTTGTTCCCAACATGCATAGAGAGGTCTAAGCAAAAACAAAACAAAACACCCTATTTCGCTCACCGGTTGGCAGTTTGCAAAAAGGGAATGGCTATTGTTTAATCTGGGGAATCTGGCGTGTCCTTGAAAATCTAAGGGACTTCCTTCTCATTCCTGACATTTCCCTCCAAGTTTGGTGCCTTTGCACAAATCTGTGAAAAATTGCAAACAGAGGTCCTGTGGCAGAGAACTGACAATTGGTGGTGGTGTTAGCAACAAGTTATCTCTTTGAATGAGGTTTTAAGATTAATTAGGAAGGAGCTGTTTGAACAGTAAAGTTCACTTAGAGACCCGCGGATGGGATATTGAGCATGCTTCAGACTCATTGTTTCAATATTTGCCGAGAAATACTCAAAGAATTTTTAATAGGAACTTCTTGCAAGCTGAGTAATAGGCTTGGCAGAGCTTCTGCAGGAGCAGGGTGGCTGGAAGCGTGAGGTGCCTGGCTCAAATCCCACTTTTGACCTTGAGACACTAAGGAGCATTTGGCACACCAACGAGTCAACTGTGATTTGAGCTGAAAGTCTCTTTTTACTGCTGTTCCCAGAATCTCACACTCGGAAGCTGTGCTGGTTGGGGAATTCTGATGGTTTTGGCCCTAAGTACAAGTAAGTAAGTAAGTAAGTAAGTAAGTTAGTTAGTTAGTTATTGGACTTCTACCCTGCCCGTCTGGATGGACTCCCACTCTAACCAAATTGTCCAAGGCAGGTTTGGATCAGACCCTGGAATCTTTCTTGAAATGCACCTCCTTTTTGGACTACATCTCCCAGGATTCCACAGTCAAGAGAATTCTGGGAGGTATCGTAGTTTTAAAAAACCACCCACACCTTACCAAAACTTTGGCTTGGGTTTCTGTCCCGTCCTTCTTGTGTCGCCCGTGTCTCTGAACCATTGAATGAATGAAAGCTGCCATATAACCATATCTCACATCTATTCCTAGATGTCTAGAAATAAAGGAATTACACCGGGGGAGGGGGGAGGCAAACAGATCTCTCTTAGAAGCTCAAAAGCAGGAGGTGTGACCACATGTGGCAATTAAAGGGCTGCCTGGAAACTCCAGCAAAAAAGCCTGCTTCCAATTTAATTGGGGATTTAGGCAGGACTTCGGATTGGCTGGTGGTTCCTCCAAAGCAGCCTGTTCATCCCTAATCACGCTCCCTTACGCATTTCATGTACTTCTGGACTGCTTTTGAAGATTTGGTGGTGTGGTTTTTTTTTTCCTTGACGATTATTTCAAAAAGAGGGGAGGGTTGGAATCTACATAATTAATACAGACCATAAATATTCAGCCTCAGCTTGTCATTAAGTATGGATAGGCCCGGCATTTGCTGGGAAATAGTTTGGGGACTAAAAAAGTAAAAGAGTAATAATACTTCTAAGCCACCATTCCCAGGGAGGGCGAGGAAATGCAAGGCAGAGGGAACCGGGAGGGTGGCGGGCGGATGTTGTCTTTCACCAGAATCACTTTTGTTCACACTTGCTAAGTGTGTGGCTGTCCCCGCAAGAGGAAAGTAGGCTTCCAGGAATATACTGTGGCATCCCTAGGGCCTAGCAGACCTCCGTCTCTGCCCATTATAGAACCTGCTGCCAGTTTATGCGACCACAGGGAAAAAACACCCCAAAACACTTATGCCGTCTCTGGAGGGATTGATGTTTATGGCAGGTAAACAGTTTCTACCCATTGTTTCCTCAGAGCCTATGAAAATCTCTATGAGGGGGAGGAATGAGAAGTCCCAGAAGTCTTTAACCAGCATGGCCAGTCTTCTTCTTCTTCTTCTTCTTCTTCTTCTTCTTCTTCTTCCTCCTCCTCCTCCTCCTCCTCCTCCTCCTCGTCTCCTCCTCCTGTTCTTCTTCTTGTTCTCCTCCTCCTCCTCTATTATCTCTTTCACCTCTTTGGGTGTTGGGGGAGATATAAGGTTCTTATGTTGGTACTTCTAGCGGCCCGCACCAGCATTCATTGGTGTTTTTGTAATCTCTCTTTAATGTTTTCTCACCACCATTCTCTGGGTCTGCCTCACGGTCTTTTGTCCTTCTCTTTCCACGTATGCCTTGTATTCCAAGACCACTTTAATTAAAAACCACTTTAATGCCTGGGAAATTGAACAGGTGCATACTGTATAGACAACTTAATGTTAATGAATGTCACTAAACATACGTTAAAACACTGGATTTGGGGCAGAGCTTCAAGTCTTTTGGTAGTCCACCGTACTAACTAAAAATAGGCTGTGAAGTTGGATTTGGAAATGCTGTGGTCTCTAAATTGATGGTGATGGTGATGGTGATGGTGATGGTGATGGTGATGGTGATGGTGATGGTGATGGTGATGGTGATGGTGATGGTGATGGTGATGGTGATGGTGATGGTGATGGTGATGGTGATTCTTCTTCTTCTTCTTCTTCTTCTTCTTCTTCTTCTTCTTCTTCTTCTTCTTCTTCTTCTTCTTCTGTATATAATGTATATTTCCTTCCACAATCACTATATATGTAACTATGTTTACTGAGCTATGTAACTATATTTTTTCAAGTTTTTGAAAGTGATGACAAGTTTATGTAGTTCACCTCGACAGATGGCTCTGTAGTAAGAATTTTATCAATAAAAAATTTCCTTCTAAAATTTCCTTCTTCTTCTTCTTCTTCTTCTTCTTCATCCAAGTTATACCCCATCCACCTGGGATACACTCCCACTCTGGGTGGCTCACAATGTTAAAAAGGGCAGAACAAACACCATAAAACCATAGAAATAGTCTGTGTCGAAATGGAAGCAGAGACCCCAGCAAAGCTATTTTGCCAGATCTGGCGAACTTCTTCTACAGCCTGTTAAGAGCAAGATGTGGTGTCTTTTGCACAAGTACTTTTCACTTAGGCCAGGAGGCCATTTTCCTCTGCTGCAAACAGCAGTAAATCTTGGCCAACCCTTGCATAGTCCACTAATCATTGTCCTTAGGCATCGTGGCCGGGGAGAAGTTGTAGCCACCAAACATCTAGGAATGATAGAGATTATTTGGGGATAATTATCCAAGGTGGTCTTCCTTTTTGTAGTGAAGAAGGACACCAATACAAGGAGGAACCTGGGAAGCCTTCTCAGACAAATGTCTTCTGAGAAATTTTGGTCCTGACGGAGGTCCAGGTTAACCTCATTAGATAACGAGTGGTTCCACTGAAGTATTTATAGGACCGTTGTTTCCAAATGAAATTTCATGTGTCAATAGATGGAAAACTAATATTTACTCTTCTTCCTTTGATGGTTGCTCACCCACCCCCACCTCTCCCTGCTGAATGTCTGCACTGGAAATCCTAAGAGCCCTGGGCTATTTGTTCTTCTTACAGAAATAGCTTACATCTCACTAAGATGCTACCTTAATTCTGTGTTTGTGTCTCCGGAAAAGAATTAAGAGCAATCTACTCACTTTGGAGGGTTCTCATTAAGATCCATGGAAAGGATTCTGCTCGAAAACCTTCCTGGTGAGTCCAGGACAGGGATTCTCAAATTTCAGCCTGTGGGCCAGATGCGGCCCATGGCACCATTTCATGTGGGGTCTCCACTGAACCAGTGATGGCAACCCAGGGGGCCGGGTCACGCTCCCTCAGACAGCTTTGGGGGCCAGACTGCCATTTTGCCCTTCCTCCACCTCATGGCACTTCCAGGTGTGGTGGAGGTGGTGATGGGCCATATGAAATGGTGCCATGGGCCGCATCTGGCCCACAGGCTTCAGGTTGAGAATCCATGTGTTAGATGGATGTTTGCAGCTGGTGTTTTATGGATCTCCTGACTCCGGCGTATATTGAAACATACATTTCCACCTCATTTCTCTTCCGTTTGGAAACAAACAGAGACAAAGGAAGAACTTCACCCTCGGTGGTTCATATGTTTACTTTCCAAAACAGTAGGCAGAGAGCAGCGATGTTGGTTTCTGGTGGCTCTTTGCTGCAGATAAATATCAAGATGGTATTTTTCACTTCAGTCGCCAGGGAGAGATTTATGTTCCTGGCAAATGCTTCTGTCAAGGTTAATAAGTCTGGTTTGTTGACAGGTCTTCAATACAAAAAGCATTTTCTTCGTGTTAACTGTCCTATTTGGATGTTAATAACTTTACTTCATGTCATTTCTCGGTTAATATATGAGTGTTTTGTTCTGTCTTTCAGAGGAACATCTGCCATCACCTTTGTTTTTCGAAGTGCAAGTTTTCACTGCACGAAAGAGAAGGAAGGATTCAGGTGGGCAAGACTTTTTACATTCTACAATTTAAAAACAATGGAATTTAATTGATAAAAGCGAAAGGCTGTGTTTCTTGGTCGTCCATCTTTTTCTTCCATTCATAGTTGGAGAAGGCTTTGCATTTTGGTGCTATGAAGGTCGCAAAGAGTCTCCTCAGCCATGAAGGTGAAGGACCATCAGCGTGTAGATCAGGGTGCTCAAACTTTTTGGAAGTGGAAGTAAAACACACCCATATGGGAGCATTTTACTTCCACTTCCACGAGCAGCAAGGGTGGTGCAAGCCAGATGAATTGGTGTCCTGGTGTAGATGTTAGTGATCACCACACAAGACCTGTTCAGGTGTTGGCCAGGTAACATCACATCAGGCCTCTGGTCAGAGGACTGCAGCCCAATTCAGGAGAGAAACCAACCATGCATTGCCTCAGTTTCATACTTAGAAGCAGAGCTATCTTAAAGCTGAAATGACATTTATTTTTATTACCGCAAACTTCTGCAGCTCCCACATGGGTGTCTGTGTTGGTAGCACAGAATTCAATTGACAGGCAGTTTGTCAGGGACTTTTGGGAAGGATTATGTTTGGTTGCTTCCTAACCTCAAAGCTGAAGTCTTGTATGTTTCTTGCTTCCACTATAATAGCACATTTGAGAAAAGAGGTTTCCCTAATCATTTCAAACCATCCTCATTTTGATAATCTTAAACATTTCACAGTGAAATAATTATGTTCAGCTTTAAAGTGGCACAAACAATTTGATTTTGGCTGTAACCCTAAAAGGTTTGATCAATGAACCAACCAACCAACCAACCAACCAACCAACCATCAAGATGTTAGCTTCTTGTCCAGTGATGGCAAACCTTGGCACTCCAGAAACCCAAATTACCAGAAACCCAAATTAGCACTCTGCTGATCAGGTTCACCATGACAGCCATAGGTCTTCAAATGTGGCTCTCCAGATGTTCTTGGACTTCAATTCCCAGAAGCCCTGATCAGCAGGTGTGCTGACTTAGGCCTCTGGTAATTGAAGTTCAAGAACCCCTGGAGTGCCAAGGTTGGCCATCATTGTATCTAGCCAACGGGCCCAGTCCACCTTCCACACCACACAAGGGCATGGTGAGGAGAAGTGACACCTTCCCCGTAGGCTTCATGCATCATCATATTTCTGATTGACCCATTGATGGATTACACAGGATCCCCTGCATGTTTAAAATTCAGTGTCACAGCAATAATGGACATTAAAAACCTTTGGGTTGATCGGTTGGATGGAGAACCGCTTCAAGCCATGTGAGGAAACACAAAGAAGCTACTTCTTGTATTTCAAATATAATTAGCCATTTAAGTGTCTTGGGCCCATTTATTAATACTTTATTCATTGGGGTGTAACTTTTATGAGGCTCCACGGCAATCGGAAATTATATTCTACACAAATACAATAGAGATTTAAATGTTCCGGAGGAAGGAGCGATGCCTTCCAGACTTTATGGCCGAGCTTCGTAATGAACCTTGACCGGACCAAGGTTCAAGAAGTATAAAATATCGCTGCTTGCCTCTAATTCTGTTCCTTTCTAATGACTGATAATCCATGTCGATTTAGTGAGATAGTCGCAATCCAAGACTGATCCCCCCCCAATGCCGCTGTAAATGTGATTGTAACAGAACCTATTAAGTGTGTCTGCATAATAAAATTAGCCCGAGTGTAGATTGTTTCCAGTCCCTTGAACTTCCATTAGGATATTGAAACTTGTTAGACTGTGAAACCAGTGGTGGTCTATCTGCTGAAGACAAGCGATTTTGTTGGTGAGGGAGGGGGAAAATCGGTTTGACACCCACCCACCCAAGATGGTATATGCTGTGTCTGCTCAGCAAAATCTATTCACACGCTTTGCAAAAACAGGACACTTCAGTCCAGGCGGCCTTTAATTTTCCTTATCCATTGCTATGTTTACATTCTCCATTTCCACCCAGGAGTTTGCATTGATATACATGCTAGTTTTATGGCTCAGTCATGGCTGGAATCTGTCTTGTTCTAATCCAATACTCTAACCACTAAACCACACTGCTGGATTAAACTAGGTCTCTTTGATTTCAGTGGATGTGCTCAAAGCATAACTACAGGTGGAATCAACACAAACTTCAGTTCAATGACATATCTGCAATCCCAGCTCAAATGCCTGATCTCACCATTTGGAACAAACAGAAGACAGATACACAGCTGAGGAAAAACCCGAAGGATGAGGCACTGGTGTAGAAACAGCCATATTTTAAAGACAATCCAAAACTGCAATCAAGTCCAAGTACAGTCAAACCTCTCATAAAGAGTGTTTCGCTTAAAGAGCAACTCGCTTAAAGAGCAGAATTTTCTCTGTATGTTCGCTTCGCTTAACAAATAAAACCAATCAAAAACTCCCTTAACAAATAAATCGGGGTTCACAATCCTCCCCACAACTGGTCACTTACGATGGTGTTTCGCTTAAAGAGCAAACTCGCTTAAAGAGCAATCCTGTAGAACGCATTATGCTCTTTAAGCGAGGTACAACTGTATGTACAAATCTGATAGAAAAGGTAGAGGTCCCCTTGCACAAAAGCCAGTCATATCCAACTCTAGGGTTCAGTGCTCATCTCTGTTTATAGCCAAAGAGCCAGTGTTGTCTGCGTCTGCAGACATTTCTGTGGAGATGTGGCAGGTATGACTAGACAGCAGAGAATGCTGTTTATCTTCCCACTGAAGTGGTACCTATTTATCTACTTGTAATTTCTTGCTTCTGAACTGCTAAGTTGGCAGGAGCAGATGACGGGAGCTCACTCTGTCATACGGCACTTGACCTGCTGACCTTCCAGTCAGCATCTTAACCACTTGAGCCATCATTTTGAGCCATCACTTTGGCCATCATGAGAGAGAGAAGGGAGAAGGTACCAGGGTTGAAGCATTGAGTGGTTCGACCACAGAATATGGGTCTGCCAGTTTAACCCCCGTGACTTGGAGAAGCGCTACGAAAGAAACGAGAAGGGAGGAAACCAAGGCTGCTCTGAAGCTTTTGTGTGTAACTTTTTTGCCCGCAAGGAGCTCTGACTTAAGCCCAGATCAGGAAAGAAGAGTTGGGTCTAGCACTGAAGGAGGAGCTCAACAGATGTGCAGGAGATCAGAGTGGGATAGAAAACAGCTAAAAGTCGCTGAGGGGGAGAATGTGTCACCGCCGGATGCTCACAAAGAACCAACAGAAGTGGGCTGGTTTGGGATTGCATGCTCCGCACGGCGCATAGCTTGGCTGTAGGCACATGGAGAAGATTATAACGCTGCCATGCTGTGATATGTGGGCCCACTCTTTGGAAGGCTCGGTGCTAAGATGCTCATTTACGGCCCCTGTCTGGTGGGCAAAAACATCCAGAAGTGTTACCTGTCTCCTCCCAGGATAAATTAGCCTGTGTCGGTACCCTGGGTCTGATACCGTCTATTGTTCTGACGGCTGATGGTAGGAAGAGATGAAAGCTCTCCGTCTGACCTTGTAAGGCTTTATGTAAAGCGGGAAATGCCTTTCTTCTCCTCATCGGAAGTGTCAGGAAGTGACAAGGAGGCGAGGAGAAAAAGCGCATTGAAGCGCATGGTTTGGGGCAGAATTCCCCCCTTCATGGAGATGGATATATATTTAAAGGCCACACTAACGAAGGCAAAAAAAAAAACCATGCATGTCAGGAGCAAGAAGATACATAAGATCCAGTTTAAAAGGAAAGTCGAGGACACTGGAGGCCTTTTCCGTCCTCCGCTTCATCCCTCCGTAATTTGGAGCAGCCGAACGCGGCGCGTTTCCCTCAGAAAATGCTCCCCGTGCTAAGGCGACTCAAAATATTTTTAATAGAAAGTGTGGGGTGTGTTTTTCCCCCCCCTTCCTTTCTTTGCCCCCGATATGGTTTTATTGCCGAGCTATGGAGCTGTGAAGTTTAAATTAGCAATAACAGAAATTGACAAGTTCAGTGAAACAAGTAAACCGCCAAACCCTACAGGCCTAATTAGGGAGCGAAGCGGGGAGAAGGGGGTGTTTTTTTAAAAAACAGTTTCAAAATTTTACCTCACATAGTATAAATAAAAGATTACTTCTTCCACTGGTAGTCTAGAGATCAAAAGGATGGGGTTTTAAAAAAAGGAAAAAGAAAGAAAGCAGCACACGTTTTAATAATTATTTATCTTTTGCTGGCTATGGATTGCATATGTAGTAAGAAATGGAGACGTGTATGTATAGGGATATACTGTATATAACAGGAATTCTCAAACTACGGCCTGTGGACTGGATGCGGCCCATGGTGCCATTTCATGTGAAGGCCTCACTTCCTCCACCATGCCCGGAAGTGCCATGGGGTGGAGGAAGGGCAAAATGGCTGTCCGGCCCCTGAAGCTGCCTGAGGGAGCATGACCCAATGGCCCCCGGCTTAAAATGGTTGAGAACTCTTGGTATATAAACTGGCTGGATAGCTCAATGAGGGAGATATCTGGCTATAGTGGTTGGGTGTTTGATTCCTCCATCGTGCCTCCCACGAGAAGAACCAACCTATGTAGCTTTGAGTACAGGCCCAAAAGTGCCCCCCAGAGGAAGGGAAAGGTAAAACCATTTCTGAGCACTGTCTACCTAGAAAATCCTGGAAATGGTCACCATAAATCAGAACTTTGATGGCATGGAATTACCATTGTTCTAGAGCTATGGTGGCTATGGTGTAAACACGTTTATGCAGCCGTAAATGAGTCCAGCCGTAAATGATTCCAGCAGCAGCAGTGATGATGGCAGGGGCAGCTGGAGCGAGGTTGGGGGGCTGAATTATTTGGCACCATGGGCCAGATTCGGCCCACAGGTTGTAGGTCACGTACCCCTGGTCTACATCCATATTTAAGTCAAGGCTACTTAGGGGTCATGGGAAGTTTATCCATGGTGTGTTTTGGACTGTAACATGTAAAGTGGGGCGAAAGTAATGATAGAAATCACAAAGAGTTCTCCAGAAAATCCCAGGGAACGCATCCTCATCATGAAGAATGGATAGAGAGAAAGCAATTTCCTTGACAAGAAATGCCCTTTGCAACAATTAAAAAGACAAGGTAAGTGTGTTCCAAAAGGTCAGTTTGGAAACACTCCCACCACTGCAAAAAATGCAGGCGCTATTTGTCAGAGGAATCGGATCTGCAGGTGGCAATTCCAGCTAATCCTTGATACCTGATTATCTCCCACCCTTCTGACGCTGGGCTCAATTAGAGCTAACATGGCTAATTGGAACATAAGTGTGTTTCTTTGTTAATGTATCTGACAGCTGGCCCTGGGGAAAACTCCGTGCGGTTCATTATACACTTTAGTAATCCTTCTGTTTTCAACCCCAAATGGAGACGCTTGAAAGCCCAGTCGGGGATTGCAAAGCCTTTCCACAACGCAGAAGTACAAACGCGGCTATTAAACCTTCTGAAATGATGAACATTGATCGCTTCCTAACTCTAAAAGCAGGAGACATCAAAAGGCCAAGTCTAGTTGCCAAAAGTTTTCATCTAAGATTTCCCCCTCCATGTCTTTCTGTTTTTTTAAAAATCCCCAATCAGTATTTTGAGTCGTTAATTTTTTATGCTACGTAAGTTCCATGATGAGAATTTCCATCGGTCTTTCATCCATGCGGACGTAAGGAAAGTTGCTTTATGTTGAGGTAGCTTATTGGCCCCGTTGTCAACCTGAATTGATAGCGGCCCTCTAGACCCAGTGGTTGCCAATGTAGGGTACGCATCCCACAGGGGACTTTAGTTCCCAGAAGCCTAAGTCAGTACAATGGCTGATCAGTGTTTTGGGGAATTGATCTAGACTTCTGGGAATTGAAGTCAAGAAATCAAAGGTTGGGTAAATCTAAGAGGCCCCTTTTACTAGGGTGGGCTTTTGGGTTTAACCCAGAAGGGGGAAAACGAACAAAAGGCAGTTCCTTTCATTCTTTGAGTCTTTCGTGACTTTATGATTTGGAGTTCTGGAAGAAAGGTTAATGTTCAGAAGGTCATAGATCTCAGGCAGTGATGGGTAGCCTTGGAACTCCAGGTGTGTTCTTGGACTTCAATGCCCAAAAGCCCTGATCAGCAGGAATGCTGACTTGGGCTTCTGGGAATTGAAGTCCAAGAAGACTGGAGTGCCAAGGTTGGCCATCACTGATCTAATGAATGATGATGATATCTGAAGACACTTGTGTTTTTCTCATCTGTCCTGTTTCCTGATAATGATGGTGGCTAAGATTTAGCACGATGTGAAGTGGCTACTGCATAGGTCTAATGATTGATTGATTTATTCTGTTGCCTCCTCAGACATCGTTGTTGCATGGTCTGCTTTGATTGTGGTGCAATGGTTAAGATGCTGAGCTTGATGACTGGAAGGTCATCAGGTCAGCAGTTTGAGACCTGAGTCCTGCACAATTGAATGAGTTCCGTCTCTGTCCCAGCTCCTGCCAACCTAGCCGTTTGAAAGCAAGAAATTGGAAGGAGATAAATAGGGACCACTTTGGTGGGAAGGGAAACAGTGTTCCATGCACTCTGGTATCAAGTCATGCCTGCCACAGGTCCATACAGGTCCTTCAACATTTCGGTGTACACCTTTGCCATTTTGCCAAAGAAGGGACCAGCCAGCTCCCCAATACCGTCTCCAAAGTTGCTTTTGCGGTGGCCTTCAAACTAAACCCTGAAAACATCTAAAGCAAAGGAATCCATTCTATTTAATAGGGGCACCAGCGTAGTGGTAAACAAAATATAAGAGGGTGTTAATTGTTCTACAAGGAAAGGACACTCTCTTAAATGTAATCCTGTCTGTACAGTTAGGAGCAGGGGGCTCCGTCCATCTAAAGCAGGGATTCCTAATCTATGGGCCACAGGGCAGCTCTGGCCTACAGTGCCTTTCATGAGCCTCCCATCCCTCCAAGGGCATCCAAGAAACAAAATGCCACCCCTTTGAAGCTGTTGGGACAAAATAGCCACCCCCATTGTGCAGGCCAGGGCACTTCGAAGCTGACTGAGAGAGGGTGACCCGTCCCCCGGCTTGAAATGGTTGGGAACGCCTGATCTAAAGTTTTCCATCCAATCAGGTTTCTAACGAAGTTGTTGAAACATAAGCTAATAGCAGTCTCTTTGCATAAATGGATTAATGATGAACCTTTGGCCAGGTGTGTCACCTAGCATGAAACTGCAGTCTTAAAGTTGTTGCTTCTGCAAAAACTAGAGATTGATTTGATTTGATTTATGGGATTTGTATGCTATCAGATGCTATCAGATGGTGTGTGTGTGTTTCCATAGCATGTTGGATAATCAGCAACTGAGAACCACCCTGAATCCGGGCTTCCCAGGTCTTGCTACCATGAACAGCTGGAGTTTTGGTGCTCATGGAAACTTTTAATAATGAAGTTCTCATAGCTCCCAGAGAAGCCTGTATTTAGCTACCGTATGGGGAATGGCCGTTTCCCCATTGGTGACGCCTCTATGCTGTGGCCGTTCGGGAATTACTGGAATGAAGACACCGTCTGTCTTACTTTAACTTTTGGAAAGATGATACCTGAGCTGTCAAAAGCCCTCGACTTTTTCGGTGAGCCGCGAAAAACGTCATGGGCTTATTGGTCTGGTTTTTTAATTGGCAGTCAGCCTTAAAGAATGTCTTTCATTAAAGGATATAATTTGAAGAACTGGGTAATTGACTCACATTTGATTAAGGCAGATTCTATTGGATTAATGTGATTAATAGATAAAATTAGAATCAAACAGAAAGCTGTACAAAAAGGTGGCTTAAAGTCATGGATCTCATTAAGACCTTAAATTTAAAATTAGATGGATATAAAATTGGACTACTCATTTCGCGGTAGTTGACACACTTTTCCGTTTGAGCTGGCAAAACAGGGGTGGGGGAGAACCTGTGCAAACCGTTGCCAGCAATGAAATGTTTATTAGACACTGAAAAAGAAATCAAAACCACCCCTCTTTTAAATTCCATGTATTGAGCACAGATGGAAAGAGAAAGACTTGATTTTTCTGACCCCCTAATCAAAACACAAGGAACTGCGGTGGCTTAGTGGTCAAGACACTGAACTTGATGACTGGAAGGTCAGCAGATCAGCAGTTCAAGAGACCCGAGTCCTGGATGATGGAGTGAGCTCCTGTCTCTGTCCCAGCTCCTGCCATCTCGCAGTTCAAAAGCAAGTTATTGCAAGTACTCTAAATCAATGAATTGTTAGAGGTGTCAAGCCGCAACTGGATCATACACTCATGTGTGGTGGGATAATAATCATAGAGCTACATTTTGGGTAAAGGTGGAGTTTAAAATTAACAAGATACTGGGGATAAAAATGATGTTAAATCCACAGAGAGCTTTGTTAATGGAAATGGATATGTTGGAATTATCTGAAGGGGGGGAGAATTTATTGATGACCTTTTTGACTCTTGCAAGGTAAACGATAGCTAAACAATGGAAAATTATTCCTAACCTTAAGACTGAAGAATGGAACAATGAGGTATGGGACATTGCGCTAAATGATAAATTAACACGGCAGATCATTATCGAAAAAGGTTTGATCGAGTCTAACCAATTTTGGAAAATATGGAAATATTTTATTGACTATGCAATGGAAAAGAATTTGGGGCGTAGACCTGCCTAGAAAAAAAATTATTTTTTTGGAAAAGTAATAATGAAGGAGGATAATAACATTATATTTTAAAACGTAACGGGCTCCCCCACACTTGGTGTAGTTTTTTGTTATATATTTTTTTTTGTTTTTTCCTTAGTTGTTCTGTTTACTGTTTTGTCCATTGTACTTTTTGTTGTTAAAACTCAATAAAATTGTTTTTCTTTAAATTGCAAGTAGATAAATAGGGACCACTTCAGCAGGGAAGGTAAACCGCATTCTGTGCACTCCAGTGTCTAGTCGTGCCTACCCACATGACCACAGAAAGGTCTGCAGACGCAGATAGCGCTGGCTTTTTGGCTATAAACAGAGATGAGCACTGAACCCTAGAGTCAGATATGACTGGCTTTCAAGCAAGGATAACTTTTACCTTTTACCTAATCAAAAGACACCCCTGCAAATGCCAAGATTTATTTTTATCAAATTATTCCACCTCCGGATGCATGTATATTAGTTACTTGTTTCCTCCCTATGACTGAGTTCTTGAAAGTGGATGGAGGTGTACAAGGGTATGTTTTTTGTTCCTTGTTGCAGAAGAAGAAGAAGAAGAAGAAGAAGAAGAAGAAGAAGAAGAAGAGGAAGAGGAAGAGGAAGAGGAAGAGGAAGAGGAAGAAGAAGAAGAAGAAGAAGAAGAAGAAGAAGAAGAAGAAGAAGAAGAAGAAGAAGAAGAAGAAGAAGAAGAAGAAGAAGAAGAAGAAGAAGAAGAAGAAGAAGAAGAAGAAGAAGAAGAAGAAGAAGAAGAAGAAGAAGAAGAAGAAGAACGGTGGGCAGGGCAAGAAAGTTGCTGCTTTATCTTCCTTTCGGTCTCTAATTGAGATGCTACACAGTTGGCAAAGCTCTGGAGTACAGTATAATGATTTCTCGGTACAGTCCAGAGAATGGACCAATTTAATGCTTGCTGCAGGGGCTGGATTTCAACAGCCTTTGATCACATCTTTTTAGGTCACTAACATTTAGGGGTGCAGGGTGGGGGGTGGGGGCAAAAATCATATAATTAAGAAGGTGGGGCTGGAGGCTCACAGGCTGAGCGGCTAATTTGGAAAACACAGACAATATTGTTGGGTATACACACTCCTTCTTCAAATGGGAAAGGTCTAAAGATTTCAGAAGAGTTAGATTAATATTGATTGCACATTGCCTCGCATTGCATCTAGTGGGCAAACATCAGCCCGCTCTATCCTTTTTGTCCCCCCTCTCATCTGTACCACTAACAGGATCTCCAGCCCTGCTCCAGGAAGTCTTTTGGGCTTCCAAGGAAAAACGGTACCTCCATCTAAGGCAGGGATTCCCAACCGAAAGCCTGTGGGCCAGATCCAGCTCATGGCACCATCCCATGTGGAACCCCCCCCCCTCCAAGGGCATTCAAGAAAGAAAATGGCTGCTCCATTTGAAGCTGTTGGGACAAAATGGCCACCCCATCATGTAGGCAGGGCAAAATAGTCGTCTGACCCTCGAAGCTGACTGAGAGAGCGTGACCCGGGCCTTGACTCTGTAATAAGAGCGTTAAGCCAAAATATACAGTGTTGAACTGACACGCCATGAGAGATGGACATCTCCCTTAAAATAGGTAGGTTATGTGTATTGTATCCAGAAGTTCTAGGTTCCTTCCTGCACCATAATTCCAGCTGGGCCATTTCCAGCCACAGCCTTCATGAAGGAAAAACAGGAGCGTACGCAGAGCTGTAAAATCAGGAGAAATGCAATTATCCATGAAAAAAACAGATGAACTGAGCCATCTTTGGCTGGCAACAAACAGACAAGAGGTTTGGGCCAAGTGGATGTCTCTAGGAAGAGGGTTCTACAACTGGGAGGCCATCGATAAAGAGGCCCTTTCTCCACTCACAACCCATAATACTCTTGGCAGCCATGCCAAAACAGTGTATTTCTGATGCCAGCCAGGCAAAAGAGAGGCTCTGATAGGGATAAGCCAGCTGGCTGCATTTTCTCTCATTCAACCAGAAGTCTGTATAACAAGGCACCCCATGGTCCTCTTGTAAGCATTTACCTGGATTTTGTACCTCATCTTGAATAGGAATTATTAATATGGAAAGACAAAGAAGGAGATGGAAGTCTGCCGTGGTGGTGGCATAACTTCTCTGTGCCCAGCATTTGCCAAGGACGAGGAGGCATTTCATGGCTAATTAAAGTTTCTTGTCTGTCGGAACGACGGTGCTCTAGGCAAACCCCTCAGTTGGAGATGGTATCTGATAGATGAGATGACAGGTGGACTGTATCACATACGCACACTTTTTTCTTACAATCCCCTGTGCATTTTCTGTCTCGTTTTTATGGAATAATACCTAACACTCCATGAAAGCTGAAACCAGCCGGGTAATAAAATGTGTGACACTCTCCTCCATCCAAGTTGTGTTGACTTCCCTTTGTGGGGAAGGTGTCCTCTACCTACACCGTTCTTCCTTGTCTCAAAAACCACTTTCCTATCGCACACTTCACCCACCAATCACGTGCAAACAGGGCACAAATACCGATGGCACCTGGAAACATTTGTTGGATTAGTGGTTAAGATGCTGGACTTGATGACTGGAAGGTCGGCAGATCAGAAGTTCAAGAGACCTGAGTCCTGCACGATGGACTGAGCTCCTGTCTCTGTCCCAGCTCCTGCCAACCTAGCAGTTTGAAAGCAAGACATTGCAAGTAGATAAATAGGGACCACTTCAGCAGGGAAGGTAAAAATCATTCTGTGCACTCTGCTGTTTAGTCATGACCCCAGAAACATTTGGAGACGCAGACGGCGCTGGCTCTTTTAAGGAGATGAGCACTGAACCCTAGAGTTGGCTACGACTAGGTTTCAAGCAAGGGCAACCTTTACCTTTACCATTCAGCTCAGAGGCTGGAAAAGTTCCTTTTTCACGTGACAGAATATCTTAACTAGCATACCGAATGGCTAAGGATTCAGGGTCTGGCAGAGTTGATTTTCCAACCTCTAGCTACTATCCCAGACAATTTCAGCCATTTTCTCTCTCTCCTGGAAATAGTGAAAGAAAGAAGATACCAAGGAGAGAAGAGTGATGTCTCTTTAAATTTGAGGCTTCCCAAACAATTATAATTTCTAATTCTTTCCCTCTCTGCCTGTTCCTTAGGAAAGACATGTATATAGCCTAAAGCCAGGAGTGCATCTTGGCTTTTAAATGCAAATATTTTAACAAGTATAACATACAGAAGCATGAACTATCAATTATTCCTGGTAGGCATATGTAAAACATCTTGTTTATCACTTAGGGAAAAAAAAACAAAAAAAATCAAATTAAGCATAGCTCTCCCCAAAAAAGGAGGGGGAGGTATAATTAGTAGCTGAAATAGGTCCTATCCATTTAAAAACTTCTGATTCTGTGGCATTTTAAGGTTTTGTTGGTTCATTTTGGAAAATTCCCCACCATTTTCCCACTATAAAATACAGTAGCAGATTTACTCACAGAGAGAGGGAAATTATTTTAGAAATATGTAGATCAAGATCACTTCTGGTGTACTTTAAATGCTTAAATAGGCCTGAGTGTATTCTTTGGTATTTTCTGTGGATGCTATTATGAGCGCTAAACCATATTTCACAGATAGCCTACTGTTAAAGCTAATGGCACATGAGTGTTCCAGAGACATGTTTTAGGCCAGTGATGGCAAACCTATGGCACATGTGCCAGAGGTGGGACTCGGAGCCCTCTTTGTGGAAATCCATGTGGTTGCCCCAGCACAGAGTTTGCCCCGTCCCTCTGCCCAGCAGCCCAATGGGAGCACTTCCTCCCTCCCCCAGCACAGAGTTCACCCTGCCCCTCTGGCCAACAGCCCAATGGGAGTGTTTCCTTCCTCCCCTGTTGCCATGGTGGCACTTTGTGATAAAGAAGTGGGTTTGGGGTCGCAGTTTGGGCACTCGGTCTCCAAAAAGTTCGCCATCAAAGATTTAGGCAGACTTTTCAGTTCTGAGAATTTAGATTTGTAAATAAAATTCACCTTTAATTCCCAAAGCCCTGTCACAAAACTTTTTTTAAAGCCCACATACAAACAATGCATGACCAATAACAAAACAGGTTTGCCAAATAGCTGAGGTAATCAATGCTCGACTGCCTGCCCATGTTAAACAGCAATGTAACTAGAGTAGACCATACTCAACGCTGAGTGTCAGGCGGCGGTTAACTAACATGACAGCCCTGAGGACTAGTGACCTTGGGTGGCAAAATCCAAAGGGAAGGGTGATGGTTCCCAATTGGATTATATCCCATCTGAGTCCATCTTGATGGAGGGCAGCAGCTTCATCCATCCTGGGGCTGATGATGAGGTCTTTGTGTGCCAAAAGGACTCAGAACCAGAAAGTGACTCATTGAACTGGATTAGTGGTACTATGGGGGTCATGCTGTGATGTGGAAGGCAAATGGAAGTCCACTGCATTTTAGTCCCAGGACAATCTTCTTGGCTGATCACCATGAGGAGAGTCCATATTTGGAACTGGATATGGCACAAGAAGAAGAAGAAGAAGAAGAAGAAGAAGAAGAAGAAGAAGAAGAAGAAGAAGAAGAAGAAGAAGAAGAAGAAGAAGAAGAAGAAGAAGAAGAAGAAGAAGAAGAAGAAGAAGAAGGAAGACCAAGATGAAGAAGAAGATGAAGGAGGAGGAGGAGGAGAAGAAAAAGAAGAAGAAAACACTCCTTCTATTAACCATGCTACATCTTCAACAACCAAAGGATCCCTTTGTCTAATGACAAATTATCTACAACGTGGAGTTGGGCTCAGAGAGAAATCATATCAGGATTCGGCCCACTGGTTGCGAACCCTGGAATTAAACTAACACCATAGATGGGGGGGGGGGAGAGAATAATTAGCCACAATCTTTTCCTTCCCTGCCTTCCCCTTACCTGACCTTGAGCATTCCTGGGACAGAACGCTCTTCCCTTGGACAGTTCTGCCATCTATCCCCATCGATTAATCCTTGATCTCGTTTATTATCCGAGGAAATGGTCTCAAGGTCACAGGGCTGGAAATTTAATTATGGTGGCAGTATATTAAGTGGCACATTTAAAGATGCTGAATCGTAGTAATTAATTTTTTGGACGGTGGTCTCCCCGGGAACAGGTCTCTCTCCATGCTGGGTGTGGAGACATCCATCACAGCCATTGAGCGTGGCAGCTGTCTTTTAGCTTTAAACTGCACCATCATTCATCTTTTATGGCCGCCTTTAAAAACACTAGACAACTCCACTGGGGTTTTTATTATTATTATTATAATGTATGTCTCCCTTTCGCATCGAGCAATACTTCACCTTTGCTATAAAAAGACATGCATTCAGGTTGCTGTTATTTGCTACCTGGCCTAGCCTCGAAATTGACGCCCACTCTTAATGCTATGTGAGAGCTCACGTCAAGACAGAAGAGGATTTCACGACCATGCCGAACGTTGGGTCTGTGTGGGGAGAAACCAGCCTCGCGGCACCAGCACCGCCCAGAAACCCAGTCCATCCTGGCCAAGAACGAGATGTCATAATTAGCGAGCGCGAGGGATTAGTTTAGCGGCCACTGTTGACTTTGTCGCCGCGTGAAGTTACCGCAAGGAATCCAGCTCTGCCAAGGTCTTAAAAAGCTTGTAATGTTTAATGAAGGGACGGTCATTAAACCGGCTGGTTCAAATATTAGGCAGGATGGGGACGGGGAGGTGTTTAATAAAGAGGTAGGGAAATAAGAACTAAATTACGGATATTCATTAAGAAGGCTGGCACTGGCCCAGCTAAGATTTGGAAACCAGCCATCAGTCATGTCCTAACGGAGTCGGCATAGGTCTTCGCATCAGGGAGAAAGGAAGTTTCATCCTTTGGTGGAACCTTTCACAGTTTTGGGATTTGGGGGGGGGGGGAGAAGAATTTGCATGTCCACCGGAAACAAAATGTACATAGAATGTTGCTTTAAAAACAATAGGTAAAGGTAAAGGTCACCCTTGCTCAAAATCCAGTCATATCCAACTCTAGGGTTCAGTGCTCATCTCTGTTTATAGCCAAAGAGCCAGCGCTGCCTGCGTCTGCAGACGTTTCCATGGACATGTGGCAAGCATGACTAAACGCCGGAGTGCATGGAATACTGTTTACCTTCCCTTCTGAAATGGTAACTATTTATCTACTTTCAAACTGCTAGGTTGGCAGGAGCTGGGACAGAGATGGAAGCTCACTCCATCATACAGCACTCGGGTATCGAACTGCTGACCTGCCAACCTTCCAGTCCTCAAGCTCAGCGTCTTAGCCACTATGCCACTGCGGCCATACACATACATACGCTCACACGTCCCAATTGTTAATCCCAACTAGGGTAGACTCACTGGGCAAAGGGGAGATTTGTAGGTCTTTATTCAGTGGTTCTGCTCTAGCTGGCAATAACACTTGGATTTATCAATGCATTTATACCCAGCAAAGATGATAATGATGGGAAAGGTGGAAAGCAGGAGGAGGAGAAGAGGAACACCAAATATGAAATAGATTGACTCAAGTAGCAGCTGACAACGACCCAGCAGGACTTTCACGAGCAACATTTTCCATATAGCTTTCATCTTCATCTTCTTCCCCCTCATCATCTTCTTCTTTTTCAATTTCTGAGACCCTTCCGTCGGCTCTTCACATGACTGATACTCTCATCACCAACCAGCCTGAACTACACTCAACTTTCCTAAATGAGATTTTATTGAAACTGATTAGAGTTAGATAAATGGGCAGCTCTGCTAATGTATTATACCGTTTTCAATTACAGTGTGTGTATAATCCTACACATTTCTTTTTGGATAGTATGACATTTATGTGACAGATCCTGGATGAGATTGGCTCTCTGTGTACATAATGGTTTTGCTTTGTTATTAGGCAGGCTGGGAGTTTTCCCATTCCATTTTTGTGTAATTTTATAATGCCCGATTTTCCTAGGTCAATTTTGTGTAAAGAGGTCGTCTGATAACGGTATAAAGCCACAGCGATCTACAGGGTCATCTTGCTTTCTTCTCCAGACTGTTTGGAAACCCTGTCATTGGATTTCAACAGCTTATAAATTGTTTCTGGATCAGGTTAAACAGTCCATAATATCTATCCCTTAAGCTGCTAAGTAGACCAGAAAGTTTCCGATCAGAGAATTACTGAGTTACACAGTTACATGTAACAAATCCCCTTTTTTCTTTTATGAGGGTGTAATTAAGTCACATTTTGGAAAGTAAAATGAAGAGTGGTAGCAGGACACTTTATTAGTGAGACGAATTATATTTTCCTGTGGCGTTTCACAGTTTCTTTGAGAAAGGCCATTTTTAGTCCGAGGGAAGTGTGGAGTGGGATGAATTGGCATCTGGGGCTGGATCCGGCCCATGGGCCATAGTTTAGGCACCCCTGGTGTAGAAAATCTCTTCCCTTGCAGGTTTCTGATACATATCAGAGCAAAGAGGAGAAAGAGGAAAACATTGTCTGCCATCCTCAAAGGATTTGTTCCGAAAGGGCTGGCATCTATGTACGGCGCATGCAGGTTCGGAAGGGGGAGTAAAGAGAGAACGCCCCATTGGTGTTGATGGAATGAATATTCTATTGGAACTGCTCTTTCTGCTCCCCTGGATTGAGATTAACTTTACTGGCTGAATGTTGCGAAATTTATTTCAATGGCCTCTGACCGCCATACATCAGCAGCCGACCCTTATCTATATAAAACAATGCGCAGAATCTTAAGGCTCTCTTAGAAGCTGCCCCCGAGATGTATATTTGCTGACATGTAACCTGACTCAAGCCAAACACCATTACCTCTGTGACTGATTGGAGAGAGGCTGTAAGTTAACAGTTTTATTTCCCCCTCGCAGCTGAGTTCCTTTGGCGAGTTATCTAAGCTGAGAAGAGACGTTCTGAATTCGCTTACCAGCTCAATGGTTCTGTTGTAAAAAAAAAAAAGGGGGGGGAGAGAAGGAGAGGGAAGGGGCCACCTCTTCATTTAACCTCTCCATCTTGATTATCGCTGATGGGCTATCAATAATTTCAACTTGGTTGAGCAGTTGGCTGAAGGTTAAATAAATTCTGCTGGTTGTTTGCAGTGATTGTATCCGGTTGGAAGGGGAAGGAGGGGGATTTCTTAAAGACCGATGCCCAAAGAACCACCCAGAGGCATCAACTGAAGCTGAAGCTCAAGTCCTTTGGCCACCAAATGAGAAGAGAGGACTCACTTGAGAAGGCCCTGATGCTGGGAAAGATTGAAGGCAAAGGGAGAAGGGGGCGGCAGAGGATGAGGTGGCTGGATGGCATCATTGATGCCATGGGCAGAGATCTGGGCAGACTACGGAGGACGGCAGGTGACAGAGGAGTGTGGCGTGTGGCAGTCCATGGGGTCACAAAAGATCGAACTAGATTATGTGATTGACCAACAAAATCTAACAAATTCTGTAAATCCAGCATTAGATGGCCATCATCAATGGACTTCCGTTGCTGGTTATACTGGTACCGACAAACGGTCTCAATTTGGGCCGTGAATGTTCTGGAAATGCCACACAGATCCCAAAGAAGAGCCAAACAGCTATTATTGGGTACAGAGTCCACTTACTTCTGTTGTGAAATGTAGGAGGTTTTAAGCATATATATATTTATTTGTTAAATGGGATAAAGTTGGGACATTGAGCACAAGTAGATTCTGCCAGAGTGGTAGAAAATTATCCATATTTGTCTTTTACCCAGGAACGTAGTTTGTCAATGTCAGGGAAGAAGAAGACTTCCTGCTGTGGGTCCCACTGAAACCTCAAAAAAACATTTAAATCCCATTAACAACTCTCACCTACCAGAGGGGAAGTAGACTTAATTGGGAGACAAGATGCATCTTAAAGCTCATGTTTGGAAGGAGGCGGGGACTCCGGATTCCAGCATGATTAACAGAAATCTCCCTCTATAGCTCTACGAGGGATAATTAAGTTGTAAATGTAGGCTTTGTTTGCCAAATGAGAAACAATATTTTCTTACTGTCACCTCCCCTTTCTCTCTCTCATTTACACACACATGCACGCATGCGTGCACACATGCATGCACGCATGCACGCGCGCACACACACACAGTCTGTCTAGGTAAATATAATTAGATAATGGATGATGGTTTGTTAGCATTCTCTTACAAGGGCATTATGTGCAATCACAAAACGCACAACAAATATTGTAACACATCCAAATTATTTCAGTTGTAGAGAGCATGACTTTTCCAGATCAAAATAGAGCCAGGACATGCATCACAAAAAATTAACTCTTCCTCTAATTTGGAGTAAAACCTGGGATAATTCCCCCTCCCCCCAGTTCAGCAGATTTGCATACACTAATTGCTAATTTCTCCCATGGTTGTTAACCACTGTAGCACTTCCAGCAGAGGTGACAGTGGGTAGGTATCTTCAACATTCAAGCAAAGAATGATCTTATGCTGTGGGCCGTTATGGTCCCATTTTAGATATGGGGAAAATTAAGACCAGGAATTGATGACTAACTTGGGTTAGGCAGGAATCCTTAAGGCTGGAAAGTAGTAAACAAAAATGAAGATTGTGCTTAGTGGCATTTTAGGATCAGAACGTTTCTGACATAGCTAGTGCTGAATATGGAGAAATTGGAGCGGGGTGAACTCTGTGCTGGGGGGAGGGAGGAAACACTCCCATTGGATTGCTGGGCAGAGGGGAGGGGCAAACTCTAAGCTGGGGGAGGAAGTGCTCCTCTTGGACTGCTGGGAAGACGGGAGTCAAATTCTGTGCTGGGATGACATCGCTTGTGCCCACAGAGAGGGCTCTGAGTGCCCCCTCTGGCATGCGTGCCATAGGTTCACCACCACTATCCTAGAATTGATTCTGGAAATGGGATTTGAAGGTAACCAAGATGTCCATGTGCTCATCTGTAACTTTTGTGCATTGGGCTCCTTCTTAGAAGAAGCTGCAGTCTTCCAAACCACTGCCACAATTTCCATAGTTGTTAGGGATAGTGGGGAGTTATTCTCCAGGGAAGAAATCTCATTTAGCTCTGGACATGATAGTACAGTATATGGAATTGAGGTTCAACTGAAGGCATAGTTTCCCATGGGCACATCTTAGATGGCGCATGGATGTATTGAGATCCATCTATATAGAAAGTGACAAAGCATTTTTTGGTACAACATTGTCCACTCTTTCACAGGAGAGGCTGGAGGCTCCAATGATGGAGGGGCAGTTAATTCACCTCCGATTTTAGCCTGAACTTTACAAAAACTATTGAAGGCGCTGAAACCTTGGACAGCTCCTTTGTTAGTCAAACTAAGACATGCGGCTTTCCCTGCTCTTCTGAGATACACAAAGATTTCAATAATAATAATAATAATAATAATAATAATAATAATAATAATAATAATAATAATAATATTGACCTGCCGACTTGCCAGCCTTCCAGCTAACAAGGCGAGCTTCTTAACCACTGAGCCACTGCATCCCCTAGATTCAATGGTCCTTCTTAATAATTTACATGGTGTCAACCCCAAAGTGGCCATACATAGACAACCCTTTTTCTCGATTATGAATGCTGACCTCAGTTCGAAGCAACACATAACAAAAATTAGTTTAGCTCCCCAACGGAAGTCCAAAACAGACCTTACATCTTGTCTGCTCAAAGAAACAAAAATCAGTTGACGTCTTTTAAACACTACATATTTCAGAAAGCATGTTGATGTAAAGGTGGTGAATCAATCTTTTAACTAGGAAATCTTATTCCTCCAGCTTTGAAATCAAAGTCAGGCTGGAATGAAGCGTTCGGCTGCTGGAGGTTGACCGCCTTCCATGTTTAATATTTTTAATAAGAACTGTAAATAATAGATCATTTTGGATTACAATCAGTGATCACTTCCAAATCCTAATGGCATTTCACTTTAGTTATGGCCTGTCGTACAGCAATATGGTTGTAAAAGAAACCATCCTTACAGCGTCCACATATCATTTTTAAGACCTAGAATAAAGTTCTGGGGCAAGTCCATTCATTTAATTTATGGGACACTCTAGGAATATTGTAGATGATTCTCATCTCATCAATTTATTCTTGACTGTGAGACTTGTTTTTCAAGTTATTTCAAGGGTTTGGGGCTTTATTCTTGTTTTTCTTCTAATTCTTCCCATAAATTTTTACAAATAGCTGGCCTTGTTTCCCCTGTGATGGAAGGAAGCTGAATGTCATGAGTTCATGAACCCCTGGCCTAGACTCAGTTTGGTCCTTAACACAGCTTTAACCAACTGCCTTAAGACACAGAAGAGAACTATGTCTACTTGATCTACCTAACCTTTTTATCCCGCAGGCCAGACCACGCCCCCTGGACAGCTGAGTGGGCCAGACTATGCCCCCCAGAAGCGGGCACATTTACGGCCATGGCTGCATTTACACATGTGCGGGTGCATTTTACAGCTGACGTAAATGCATCCACTTCCACTTTTGAGAATCCCTGCACTAGATTGTGGAAAGGTGTTTTACAAATAAGGTAAGGACTGACCTTACTAGGAAGAGGCCACAAAGAAGCTGAATTAGCTTTTCTCAATTGCAGGTAACCTTCCTCACAGCAGTTTGGTCAGGATCCTGCACTGTGGTTCTGTACTCAGAAATGATCCTCAGAAATGAATATTTAGAGCCAGCAAACTCGCCAACTAGAATATTTCACAACTGGAAAAAGGAGAGAAAGATAATTTGAAAGAACCAAAACATTTATAGCATAAACAATCACCCGTACTAGACATTCTGCACAGCATAATAGAGCTTTAATGTATTCCTCCTGTCGGCATAGTGTATCTGCGTGATAATTTTATGTGACAGTGTAATTAAATTGGAAAACAATTCCCATTTCCTATGTCTTTTATCTATTTATCATCATTTATTTCTTTACTTTCCCCCTCTGCTATAAATATTATTGTAAGAAGAGTTAAATAAGTTAAACCAATGCAATTACTTTTACAGATGGAAATTAACTTCATATATCAATTTGTTCTAGTTCTTCCGCTATTTGCTGGGCATTTGTTGCAGTATATTTATGGTGTCAGAGTGGCTTCTGTGTTTGCATTCGTCCCTGAATAATGATCTGTGTGTTAAAAGCTGACATTTTAACAGTATTTTCAAACAATTTCATTCATTATCAAATAACCATTTATTACACTGTGGCAATTTCAAACCGTTTAACTGGACCCAACCACACATTGCTAAACAATGATTAATCAACCCGTGTGCAAATTTTCATGCTTATCACAGCAAATAGAGAAAGTAACATTAAGTAGCGACTTGACTAAAGTGGGGATCTAAATTCTCTTAATTTTATTTTTAGTCATTCAGTGGGAACTATTTTGCATACTCTTTTGAAAAGCAGGGCTAGATGAAGCATTAGGTTAAGTGGTATCAATGTTTAGTGCGCGAGGGATCATTTCATTCCCATGCAAAAATCTGCCTATCCAGACAGTTTTCTTGAGGTTGTTCTTACAAACACTACACCACAGAACGTAGGAAAGTTAGTTTGAGGGAGAGAAGTCAGTGTTCCAGAATCAGCCTCGCTCATCCTAGACCAGTGATGGTGAACCTTGGCACTCCAGGTGTTCTTGGATTTCAATTCCCAGAAGCCCAAGTCTCTGTGAATCCACACAAATGGGTTTTCTGGAACTCCAACTGCTGTTGGACTTCAATTTCCACAAGTCCAAGTCTCTGGGAATCCACATGAATGGCTTTACTGGCACTCCAGGTGTTCTTAGCCTTTAATTCCCCAAAGCCCAGTTTCTGTGAATCCACACCAACGGGTTTCCTGGCATTCCAGCTATTCTTGGACTTCAATTCCCAGAAGCCCAAGTCTCTGTGAATCCACATGCAGAAAACCCATTTCTCAACGCCTCAACCACACCCGGAAGTGCCATGTGGTGGAGGAAGGGCAAGATGGCCAGCCGGCCCCCAAAGCTACCTGAGGGAGGGTGACCCGGGCCCCGGCTTTAAAAGGTTGAGAACTCCTGCTGTAGTGTTTATATATGACTTAGGGACTGTGGTGGCTTAGTGGTTGGGACACTGCATTTGATGGCTGGAAGGTCAGCAGTTTGAGTGCACAACAGCGTGAGCTCCCATCGTCTTTCCCATCTCCTGCCAACCTAGCAGTTCGAAAGCAAGAAATTGCAAGTAGATAAATAGGTACTGCTTTGGCAGGAAAGGTAACAGTATTCCATGCAGCCCAATCCACAAAGCGCCTACTCAGAAGTCACCCTGAGTTTAGGGGCTTCTTTTGGGAGGACATATTGCTTTTGTGTCCAATTTGTATTATGACTTCTTAAGGAATATCTTCTGGAAAGCTCAGGGGGTCTCACTTCCCTTTCCGTATGTTTCTGGTCTTGAAGCCTGGAAATGAAAAAACGATCTGACATTTGTACCTGTGCAAATCCAGCCTTCTTTATTTTGCTCCTTTGCTGCATTAGCTCTTCCTCCCCTCCACAACATCTCCATGTGCAGCTATTGGCTGCCCTCAAGTGACGGATACAAAAAACTACATAATATATTGAAACTGCAGGTCCCTTTAGTAAATAAAGGTCTCCGTATCCGACTGTAGGGTTCAATGCTCATTTGTTTAGAGTCAAAGAGCCAGTGCTGACTGCGTCTGCAGACATTTTCGTGGCCATGTGGCAGGCATGGCCAGACGCCAGAGCACACGGAACACTGTGTACCTTTCCCACCGAAGTGGTACCTATTTATCTACTTGCAAATTCTTGCTTTCGAACTTGGGGGCTTCTGGGAAATGTCCAGAAATTGTGGCAAAACGGACAAGAGGCAGGGTGGCATTTTCCCTTTAATCCGCCAGGACTTTTCTGATGTTTTCATTTGGGGCACCTTAACGATCAGTAAGTTGGGGGGAAATCCAGGGGAAGTACTTAAGTGTGTAACTCATTAAGCAAAAACAAAAGGAGACACACACCTGCCAGGGTGTTGTCCTTTTAAACCTGCCTCACTAAGAAAACATTCTTCCTTCTCAAATTTGCAATGCAGAAGCCATTACGTGGGGAAAAAACTACAGTACTGTACCTGGTTTTTCAAGCCTCCCATAAGCAAATTAATTAATAGTCAATCAATTCTCCATGCTGTATGCATTGAAAAATTTCTTACTACTAGAAACGACAACGATAAACCTTCACATCTAAGTAAATTGCAAATATTTGCAAATTAATAAGCAACTGTATTCGTGGGAAAGCGCTGCTGTCCTAGTAGCAAACACAACCATCCTTAGCTACAATAAAGTACTGTAGATACTTTTGTAGAATAGCAAAAATAAAGACACATCTTTGCCTTGATGAACAATATACAGTAGTCTGGAAGGTATTGCTGGTAGAGATGCAAACAGGAAGGTGAATAATAATTTATTTATTTAATTAATTAAATTAATAGTCCTGAGTCTTCGGAGGAGGGTGGGGTACAAATGAAATAAAATAAAATAAAATAAAAATTAGGTTCTAACTGTGATCGTCTTTGTTTTATGCAAGTATTTGGTTTTCTTCCTTTCTATCAAAGTCTATCTAACTTTGTTTATATGCCGTCTAACTGTACGGTATCTATATTTGCATCGCCCCGCCCATTGTTCTGCATTGGCCCCGCCCACAGAAAATAAAGCAGCGACGCTTCCGAATATAACAGAGGTGGGAAGCCTCTCCTTGCGCCTGCGCACTTGTTCAGCAGAACGGCCGGGCGTTGCGCATGCGTCGTTTACCTCCGACAGGAAAACCCGCCTCGGCTGGGCGGCTCCCTTTCGGAAAGCGTGCGCATGCGCAAGTAGCCGTCCGTTCTCTTTCGCGACCCCTGTATAAGGGAAGAGAGACGGGGAGGGGGGGGGGCGAGTTCGCTTCCTGTTTGTCCGGGTTGTGCTTCCGGGGCGAGGCCGTAGCTATGTGGAGAAGGGTCGTCTCAGCCGGCTGAGGGCCAAGGAAGGGAATAGGGCGGAGGGGAGGCGACGCCCCTCTCTTTCTTTGGACCCCCACCCACCCAACAAGTGAGTAGGGGGGGCTTATTATGGGATGGCAGCCTTGGGAGGCTCCAGGGGTGGAAGGGAAAACGGTGTGGGGGGGGGAATATAAGAATTGGGGATGGGGTCCTTCCACCTATCAACCCAGAAACACTTCTTTTGGGCAGAAATGACCCCCAAAGAGACATTTTAATCAGGGCCCAAACCAACAGTGATGTCGGTCAACCTTGGGAGGAATGTCATGTAGTCCTTTTAATTAATTATAACTTTTGTATGTCATTAAGTGCTGGTGGCGCCTCTCACACGAATAAAAAAAGATTTCTCCCCCCATGGTTGCCACCAGCAACAACATTTGTTTATGTCATGTTTAGTTAGTAAACAAGAGTTAAATTAGGGTCTTAATGAGCAATACCATTCTCTAGATATTGCAAACTGTTATTGCTATTTTATTTATTTATACACACCTGTACCTGGTGTGTATAAATTGATGCCATGAACTTGATGCCTTGGATGGCAATCCCTGCTTTCCTCTGTGGTTGTTGAAATAATTTATTTATTAGATTTATATCGCCGCCCGCTCTCCATAGCAACTCATATGATAATAATGGGATTTGTAGTCTCTGACAAAATGGAGATGCAGCCTCCTACTTGAGGGGAACGAGCTAGCATACACATGCACCACCAGCCTGGGATATTTTCCCACTCTGGGCAGTGCACAACAGTTAAAACAGTTAATTCGTTAACTAACTGTTTTAACAACAGTTAAAACAGTTAATTAGGTATGGTATTTTTATTTTTATTGTGTGGTTTTAAGATGTTTTTAATATGTTGTTGTTAGTTGCCCAGAGTGGGGAAGACGCCCGCCCCCGGGCAGGGTGCAAGTGAAACAAACAAACAAACAAATAAAATAAATCAGCTGCTAGAGGGTAACTTTTGTGGACTTGCATTACATAGAGGTAAACCTCTTACTTAGGTAAGTAAGGTATAAGAAACCTGTTCATACTCTTGCTGTTGGCATCACTACCCCTCATTATTGCAGTTTGAACATTGGTCACATGCCTGATCACTTTAATTGCAGTAAAATAAAAATAAATTTTGTTTCAGAAATTACTCTGGGTTGAAAGGATTTTTGCTAGAGAAACTCCGCTGAGGGAATGGCCGAATGAGGCTCCCTTCATGTCTCCAAGATCTGTTGTGTAGCACTCTGGTATCGAACTCTGACCTTTCAGGCTCAGCGTCTTAACCACTAAGCCACCGCAGTACTGTGAGAGCCGCTGTGTGTTTGGTAAATACAATGCATTCCTTGTGCATCAGAGGTAGCCAATGTTGGACTGCAACCCGCCTAAATCTAGATGTTGGGTTGTAGTTCTTGTCAGCTCTAAGCAGCCTGACTAATGCCAAGGGGAACTGCAGTATCTCAACATTTCTCAGTCCTGCTATATGTGGTGTTTTGCAAAGAATGAGAGGACTCCGGTTCTACACAAGCACACTTTCCCCACCAGCCCAGACATTGTGCTGAATCAGTCGTTGTGTGGCCTTAGCAGGCGGAAGGAAGGGGTGGTCAAAAGGTCTCTTGCAGTAGCAGATGTTGTGTGGAAGATGAGGCCTCTGTGCTGGAAAACAGACCATTTCTGCTTTTTCAGCTGGAGGAGAACCTGGCTTGTTAAATCTGGTGATTGACAGCCTTTTCCTGCTAGGGAACTCGTTTGCTTCAGAAATACTCAGCAGGCAAATAGACCGATCATGTCAGTCCTAATACTTTGCTTATGCAAAGGAGAGGAATTTTATGCAGTTCCTGCCCTGCAAACAAAGGAATGAAGTTTATTTGGATTACATTTAAAATAGTGGAAGTTTGAGCTTTAATGGAGGTTGATAGAGAAATAAAAGTGTCCTTTGAATCGCATTGTTAGGTAATCATGTTGATTTAGCAGTGGTTGTGTAGTTATCTCCGTTTTCCACAGCAGTTAATTGCCTGCCAAGCTGAAATCGTTGGAAAACCTAATTTGGTTTGAACTTAAGGAAGCTGAATTTCAGTGTGACTATTAAAACTATTGTACCACAAGTGTGTTCTTACAACACAGGCAGGTGGTTTATAAATAAATAGATAAACTAATTTTAAAAAATTGACTGTAAGCCCGCCCTAAGTCGCCTCCGTGAGTGGGCGGCAATATAAATCTGAATAAATAAATAAAGTGAGAGCTAAATAAATTACAACATTGTAGACATACAACATTCAAGGTCCTCAGCTGAATGTCCTCAGTTGAATGATACCTACAATAGCCTGTTTCTGAACATTGGGGCATAATGTACACTCCAAAACAATCTTCATAATTCTTTCTGTCCATTAGCAGGGAGTAAATCCTGGGGTGCTTTTTGTTGTTGTTGAGTTATCCATAAGAATTAAAATGAGTTTCTCAAATGTCTCTCTCACACACACACTCTCTCTCTCTCACACACACAACTTGGTCTGTGCATGTGCTTTTATGCCTCTAGAGGTTGTTCAAAGACTGCCTTGTTGAGTAAGAAGATGAGCTCAGTGGAGTGCATTGAGATAACAACACCTTAAGGCTGTGTTGTGAGGCACAGGGCCAAAATGTTGTCTGTCAAGGATGAATGATCATTTGTGGGAGGGTGGGCGGAGTGGAGAGACTATGGAGTTTTCAGCGTCGCTTCCTAATGTACAGCTTTTAACAGCTCTTCTAAGGGACGGCTCACCCTAAAAGGCATACCTTCACAAGATAAGGTCGACAGGCCTTACAGAAGTCTATAATTTTACCTGATCCACCCGTTAGCTTCTGCAATCCACCCCGCAGCAATCCACCCCGCAGCAAGAGTACATTTGTATTTCCAACCTTCAACTCTTCCTCCCTTGCCTTTCCCCTCTAAGCCCCTTCCAGCAGGCCGTCCAACTGTATTCCTTCTGCCTTATCCACTCCAGGACAAGAAAACCTAGTCAGTTAGGATGCATGTTGCTTAGCTGAGCTTTCCTGAGCTGCAGAGATACGTTTTTTCCCCTCTATGACGTAGAGTGAGATCAGTCCCAAACAGATACACGAAGTTGCTTAGAGAACTGGAAATTAAACATCAAACCGTGAATTACTCTAGCGAGACAGTTCTATTTTGCTCCGTTCACATGAGTATATCCTCTTTCCTGTTTCTCATGTCATGTTACTCATATGCTGGGTTTCTTGGGAAGGTACAGTTTTTATGCTTACAAGTACTGCTGAGCAAAGAGTTCTAAAGAAAAATGCTTTACAGTTCTTCCTGTCTAGTGCAAGAGAGAGAGAGAAATTCTGGATCGGGTGGAGTCTACGTCGGCCATTGAGGCAAAGTTGAGGATGGAAGGAGTTGAGCTGAAAGAGGAATGGCAGGATGAAGATTTTCCAAGGTAAGGAGAGCCAAGTTTTCTTTAAATCGGTGTACATGTCTTTGTCCTTTTAACCCACATGCCTTCTCTGCTGTGGTATTGTGTCGATTCAGTAATGAGTTATATAGCTCGAGATCAAAAGGCAGTTCTAAAGCAAGAAATTGCAAGTAGATAAATGGGGACCACTTCAGTGGGAAGGTAAACAGCATTCTGTGTACTCCAGTGTCTAGGCCAGGGGTCAGCAAACTTGGCTCTCCAGCTGTTCTTGGACTTCAATTACCAGAAGCCCAAGTCAGCATTCCTGCTTGATCAGTGCTTCTAGGAATTGAAGTCCAGGAATGGCTGAAGAGCCAAGTTTGCTGACCCCTGGTCTAGGCCTGCCTGCCACATGTCCATGGAAACATCTGCAGACAGCACTGGCTCTTTGGCTATAAACAGAGGTGAGCACTGAGCCCTAGAGTCGGATATGATTGGCTCTTGAGCAAGGGCGGCCTTTGCCTAAAGCAGATAGGCTTGTTACTATCTGCAAATTCCTGTGATAACCTAGAGGAGAGGAGGAGCTGTTCTCCGTGTACAAAAGCTTTCTAATCTGTTAAGCTGGCTATAACTCTTTTCAGTGTCAGCAACGAGGCTGGTGGCTATTTCATGTCCCCCACATATTTTTTAGTAGTGCATTGAAATAAATTAAGTAGGCATTCTGTCACAGGGAAAGGCATGCGACTCAGTTTGAAACCAATAATGTCTACGTGGATTTCTTGACTTTATGACACTTTTGCTGCTAAAAGTTACTAATATTGTTTAACGTCAAAACAAGAGTGTGGCCATAATGTCCCTCACAATGTTCTGTCCCCTCATAAGCCTTCATGTCCTTAGATACTGATTAAGGTGACTTTGACATTTCTTCTCTGCCCCAGACCATTGCCAGAAGATGATCATGTTGAAGATTTGTCAGATTCAGATGGAAGAGGAGACCCACCTGGTAAGTCTATGTCGGTGATGGCCAGTCTTGGCACTCCAGCTGTTCTTGGACTTCAATTCCTAGAAGCCCTGATCAGCCGGAGAGCTGACTTGGGCTTCTGGGGATTGAAGTCCAAGAACAGTTGGAGTGCCAAGGCTCGCCATCACTGGTCTATGTCTTTGCTGCTTATTATGTAATGGAGTTAAGCTTCCTCCTTTTAACAGACTTTCCTGAGAGATGCCGATGAAGCCATAAGAAACTCTGCTGGAACATTTGAGTGATTTTAAACATTCCACTTCGGCATTTGTCTTGTTTGTCTTTCCATTGACTGGATGGGCAAACAGGATATGGAGATAGGAAACAAATTACTTACATGTACGGACGTTATTAGAGACTGTAGTGGCTTGGTGGTTAAGACTTGGTAACTGGAAGGTCAAGAGGTCAGAAGCTTGAGACCCAAGTGCTGTGTGACAGACTAAGCTCCCATCCCTGTCCCAGCTCCTGCCAACCTAGCAGTTTAGAAGCAAAAAAATGTAAGTAGATAAATAGGGACCACTTCGGTGGGAAGGTAAACAGCATTCTGTGCACTCAGATGCTGAGGCATGCCTGCCACATGTCCATGGAAACATCTGCAGACTTAGACAACACTGGGTCTTTGGCTATAAATAGATATGAGCACTGAACCCTAGATTTGGATACAACTGGCTTTTGAGAAGAGCAATATATTTTGGTAGTACTCAGTGCTGATAAATCTTGTGCAATGTTCACTTCCTTTGATAGCTGTCCTAGGGAATGCCGTTCAGAGAGAATACTTCCTCTGCTTTCTACGTCTTACAAACGTATCTTGTAAAGCAAACATTGACTTTAGAGATTAATTGATTATCTAATCATTGTATTTGCATGGTATCGCTTCCCCTTTGGCCAGCTCCGTGTGTACATTACCAAGAGAAGTGTCAAGAAACGTGTGTGTGTTCTCGTAATGACTTTTATTACTCAGTGTAGCAAGCTAAGATCAATGGGATTTTGACTCTGTGCAATTCCGGATCTTGACCAATGGAAGTGGAATGACGCTGTTAACCTCTGGACCGCGCCTTCCACTCCCAGCTCTTGACACGTTATACCCGAGAGTGGCTTGGAAATGCTGGCCATCTAAATAAATAAATAGGTACCGCTTTGGTGGGAAAAGTAATAAGTCTTCTGTGTGCTTCGGCATCTAGTCATGCCAGCCACATGATCATCAAAGCGTCTGTAGACATGAACAGTGCTGGCCCTTTGGCTGTAAATGGCCATGAGCACCGAACCCTAGAGTCAGACACAACTGGCATTTTGAGCTAGCGAGACCTTTCCCTTACAAACATATTCACCTGGTTAGACCTTTGAGAGCTATTGTTTCATCAGTGTTTGTTTTCTCTAAAAATATTTAGGAACATTAAATCTGCTACAATAAAGCAGATCTAAATCACCCCTGTCTGTGTAAAGCAGGGGTTACCTACCCAAGGCCAATGGGCCAGATCCAGCCCCCAGTGTCTTCAAGGGCATTTGAGAAACAAAATGGCCACCCGCATCGTGCAGGCAGGGCAAAATGGCCGTCCGGCCCTCGAAGCTGACTGAGAGAACATGACCCAATGGCCCCTCGCTTGAAATGGTTGGGTACCCCTGGTGTAAAGGTAAAAATATGATCATGTATAGTGGGCTGTGTTTAGAATTATGCACAGTCAATCCATAACCTTTTTAAAAAAAACAGAGGAAGGAGACTAACAAGGACATTTACAGTTTTAATTCTTTTTTAGTGCTTTCATTTGTAACATTTGATTTCTATTCATGATAGCACAGAGTAAACATTGCTCTCGTTAGCCATTGGCTTTCAAAGGTTCCTGCCATGTTTGAGGGCATGTGGATTGTCATTTTTTTTAATAACCTCTTAACTCTCCCGCTTCTTGTTTCTTTATTCATCAGAAGTGAACGGCAACAAAGTGAAGAAGAAACTGGTGGCACCAAATATCAACTTAACTTTGGATCAGAGTGAAGACTCTGTTTTTTCTGACTTGGAGGACGGCAAAGATATTGATCTGGATGATGTCGACACCCCATCTGAGAACAGCAACGAGTTTGAATGGGAAGGTAAGGCACTTTCTGTTACGTACGTTCTCTTGTCAGCTTTGTTGGCCAGCGGGGCTAGTTGGCCTGGCCTTGTTTATTCCTTTAAAATGCATCAGGAGCAACTCGTGGGTCGGTCACCAGGAATCCTTGGCTGTTTCCTCTTTGAAACTCACAGTCACCCGAGATCGGCTCATGTTGAAAGGATAATTTGGTCACTCAGATGTCAGTGGAAAATGCACTGCTAAGATACAACAGATCCCAAAACTGGGTTTGTTGTTAAATGGAATAATGCCATACCTACCTCTTGGTGATGGCTCAGTGGTTAAGACCCTGAGCTTGATGACAGGAAGGTCAACAGTTCGAGACCCAAGTGCTGTGTGACAGAGTGAGCTCCTGCCTCTGTCCCAGCTCCTGCCAACCTAGCAGTTGGAAAGCGAGAAATTGCAAGTAGATAAATAAGGGACCACGTCGGCAGGGAAGGTAAACAGCATTCCGTGCGCTCTGGTGGCTAGTCATGCCTGCCACATGTCCATGGAAACGTCCGCAGAGGGTTCAAAGCTGACTCAGAGGACGGCTCTTGAATTTCATTTGGACCATTGGTTTTGGCTATAGCAGCTAAGGCAGGGATTCCCGAACTCTTCAAGCCGGGGGCCGGGTCACGCTCCCTTGGTCAGCTTCGAGGGTCGGATGGCCATTTTGCCCTGCCTGCATGATGGGGGTGGCCATTTTGTCCCAACAACTTCAAGGGGGTGGCCATCTTGTTTCTCAAAAGGGGTGGAAGGCCACATGAAATGGTGCCATAGGCCAGATCAGGCCCCCAGGCCTTAGGTTGTGAACCCCCTGGGCTGAGGAGCATTATGCCTCTCCAGTTCAAATGTGATGACTTGTCCCGGGCATCGGAATACATGTTGGCCCACGCTGTGCTTGACACCTGTGGCGGCATGTTCATTTGTGCAAGCTTTACTAATAATGCATTAGAAGTGGCATGAGAGATGCGCTGATTGCCGTCGCTTTTTCCTGACTGTACATTGGGCGAGAGAAAGAGGTTGGCATTTGTACATCATTGGAATAAGGTTTCTGTCTCTTCTCTTCTTTTCAATGCCACGGTCTGCGTTTTCCTGGGAGGATTAAGTTTCCATTAACAACTTCTGTCTTGGGAACAAACTACTAACGTGCTGTGGTAGTTTTTCCACACCTCTGTGGTAAGGTTTGCGCGACTGAAAGTTTTATTTTATCAAAGCCGTGGAGAGAATGTGTTCTTCTGGGTGTTTCCAAGATTCTGCTTAGTTCCGACGGAGATTATCTCTTGCATGATTACCTGCAATCAGTGTTAAGGTTATGATTTGCTGCCAAACTTCTAATCAGCGGGGAAATAGCAGTAGAAGATAAGAGATTCGAGGCTGGCAACTGATCAAAGAGTTTTCAGCAATCTCATAAAACCTGTAAATTATTCCGGTCTACTGATACGTCTTATGCTAAACGGATCCAAGTACGTTACCTGAGTCAAGTCGTTTTGAGCTTGCATGCTGAAAACTCCTTTCCAGGCGCATTTGGGCTTTGCGGAAATAAAATCTGATCTGAATGAAACAATTAATAATCTGTAAAATAATCAAGGTTTTAGAAAGTGTTTAAGTAGCTGAGTTTAAAAACATTCTGCTTAACTACATTACTCAAAATGTAACATAAACTATATACCGTAATTACTCGAGTATAATTCCGGGTTTTTAGCCCCCCAAAATGAGGTCCAAAAATGGGACTCGACTTATACTCGGGTCAGCATAAACACTCAAAAACATACCCACACAAATGTCTAAATTAATTAATTTTCCTGTATTTTCCTGTATTTTAATTATTGAAACTCACTAGCAGCTGTTGCATTTTCCACCCTCGACTTCTACTCGGATCAGTCTATTTTCCTACTTTTAGAGGTCCAAATTAGGTTCCTCGACTTATTTATTTTATTTATTTATTTATTGGATTTCTATACCGCCCTACTTGGTGCGACCAACTCAGGGCGGTGTACAACACAATTAATATACAGTCGATCAATAGAGTCCAACAATAAAGGCAGAAACATACAATATATAAAAAATGTAACAATATAATAGCAAGATAATATTCCATTCAGCATTACAAGTATATTCGGGATGACTTATAGTCGAGTATATATGGTATATCAGTGGTGGTGAACCTATGGCATATGTACCACAGAGGGCACACTCTGTGGGCATGTGTGCCGTTGCCCCAGCACAGAATTCACTGTGCCCAGCAGCCCAGTTGGAGCACTGCTTCCTTCCCCCAAGCACAGAGTTTGCCCCGCCCCTCATTCCAACAGCCCAATGGGAGGGCTTCTTCCCTCCCCCAGCACAGAGTTTGCCCCGTCCCTCTACCCAGCAGCCCAATGGGAACACTTCCTCCCTCCCCTGTCCGGGATAAGGCAGGCGGCTCACAGGTGGCGTGAGGGTGCAGCGCGGATGACAGCCTGTTGAGTTTGGTCCCTCGGTCTCTGAAAAGGTTCGCCAACACTGATACGTATGAATGCTGACACTGCAGTTTTGTAGCACAGCTTGCCTGGTCAAACAAGAGACTCTCCAAAGAATGGCATATCCTGATTATTAATTTTTAAATTGGTTTTTTAAAAAACCTGCGCACAGACGACCTTCCCAAGCCCAAAACGACCGACGTCATTAGAAAGGGATCGTTTTCAGAATACGCCGCATCGGATGAGAAGGAAGAAGAACGGCGATGGAGGATGTTCCGGATCGGGGATCAGGATCACCGGGTAGACATGAAAGCCATCGAGCCTTATAAGAAAGTGATCAGCCACGGAGGTAAAGAAGGGCCGGTGTGGGGTTCTTACCACCACACTCTCCTTCTCTCCACCAGTGGTTTTCTAAAAGGAGTGCGAAACAATTATTTTTCATTCTCCCGTTTCTTTTCTCCAGGTTATTACGGTGATGGGTTAAATGCAATTGTCGTCTTCGCTGTCTGCTTCATGCCAGAAGGTGGTCAACCGAATTACAGATACTTAATGGATAATCTCTTTAAGTAAGTCTTGCTTCTTCTGCCGTATCCGAATCCAAATATTGGTGATCCTCATGGCGATCAGCCATGAAGATTGTCCTGAGAATATAATGCAGTGGCCTTTCCTCTGCCTTCTGTTTCACAGCGTGACACCTATATCACAAATCCAGTTCCATGAATCACACACTGGCCCTGAGCCCTTTTGGCACACAAAGTCCTCTTCAGCCCCAGGCCAGGATGGACGAAGCTGCCGCCCTCCATCCAGAGGGACTCAAGTGGGATTTAATCCACTGGGGGACCATCAACTTTCCCCATGGACTTTGGCACCCAAGGTCTCCCTTTCTCATAAGCCAGTCATGTCCACCTCTAAGGGATAATGCTCATCTCTGTTTGCAGCCAAAGAGCCAACGCTCTTTCTGTGGTCATGTGGCAGGCATGACTAAGAGTGAACGGAATGCTGTTACCTTTCTTGCTGAAGAGGTACCTATGTGTTGGCAAGAAAGAAGTGTAAAAGAAAGAGTTTAAATGCATTCTTGCTCTCTCTCTCTCCTGCAGGTATGTTATTGGGACACTAGAACTGTTGGTCGCTGAGAACTATATGATCGTTTATCTCAATGGTGCTACAACGCGGAGGAAAATGCCCAGTCTAGGCTGGCTCAGGAAGTGCTACCAGCAGATTGATAGGAGGTAAAGCTGAAGAGATGCTCTTAAAATGGTGTGCCCAGCCTGCGGGCTGGTCACGTGGCTCAAGGAGCTGGTCGCTATGGCCCCGGGGGCTGGATCCGGCCCCCGGGCCGTAGTTTGGGCACCCCTGCTCTAAGAGAAACGAATACAAAATGCTGTCGTGGACGGTCCAGAGTTTTTAAAAGTGTAGTTTGGAAATTTTGCTGAATGGTTGAAAGAGTTCCGCTTTGTTACACGATGGGAGGTGGTTGTTTTGTTCCAAAAGGCCGATAAGTTGTATTATGCGTGTGTGATTTTCTGTTGCTGACGGCTCTTTCATGTTTTGATTTAACTTTAGATTAAGGAAAAACCTGAAATCATTAATAATAGTCCATCCTTCCTGGTTCATTAGAACGCTTCTGGCAATCACAAAGCCTTTCATTAGGTAACACTCAGCATGTTTCCTTCCATGTGTATTTTTTGTTTTGTTTAAAGTATTGCTGTGTTTCGCATTTTTGTTTTTTGGCAGTCAGTGTGTTTTTAAATCTCTTTCCTAGCTCAAAATTCAGCCAAAAAATCAGGTATGTCTTCACTTTGGCGGAGTTGGCCGAACTTATCCCCATGGAATATGTCGGCATTCCTGAGTGCATAAAACAGTAAGTTGCTTACTCTTTACATATATATATATATACACAAGCCCCAGAATGACACTTAAAATGTGGTTTTTGGAGAACTGTAAAACATTCATTATTCGGCTTATAGCCTACCTTTGCTATTCATACTTTTTTTTCCCAATCCAAAATGACTGCTAAAGCAGATTTTATCATTTGAGGATAGAGACACATAATAAACACAAGTGTTTTATCCCTGTTTTGGCCCTGAAGGACACTTGGTAGGAGGGAATTATGTTCAGCATTGGTCAGTTAAAACAGTAAGTAGCGACATGTTGGTTTGGCAGGATATGGCAGAAAGCTGCCTTACGCCGAATCAGACCCTTGGCCCATCCTGCCCAATATAGTCAGCTCTGGCTGGCAGTAGTGGCTTGCCTACATTTTGGGCATGACTTAAGATTTCCTAGGACAGTGTTGGAGAACCTATGGCACATGTGCCAGAAGTGGCACTCGGAGCCCTCTCTGTGGGCACCCATGCAGTTGCCCCAGCGCAGTGTTTGTCCCGCCCATCTGCCCAGCAGCCCAATGGGAGCACTTCCTCCCTCCCCCAGCACAGAGTTTGTCCCGCCCCTCTGCCCAGCAGCCCAATGGGAGCACTTCCTCCCTCCCCCCAGCACAGTGTTTGTCCCGCCCCTCTGCCCAGCAGCCCAATGGGAGCACTTCCTCCCTCCCCCCCAGCACAGAGTTTGTCCCGCCCCTCTGCCCAGCAGCCCTATGGGAGCGTTTCCCCTCTCCCATGGAGTGCCAAGGTTTGGCCATTGCGGGAATAGACACTGTTCACTGTTAGGCTTCGAACGTGTTTGGGATTTGCTGCGTTGCGTTTACTAAAAATCACATTTTCCCCACTCAAGGTATGAAGAAGAAAAATTTAAAAAGAGACCCCAAAGGTATATGCACATCTTGATCAGGGGCTTTGTCTAATCTAGCTGTGGCTTTGGTGTGGCTTGACTGGGATGCATACAGCATGGGGGGAAAGACGGCACGGCCCCCTTGCAAAAAACCCGCTCTCTTGCTCGCTTCTTCTGCCGCGGTGTTTTGCCATTGCGAGGCTTTTAGAAAGAGCTTGTGGCATCTGAAGGAAAATGAATGGCCCAAAGGCGAAGGCATTTGCTGCCTTACTAATTTAAATCCTACATGCCTAAACTTCTCCCAGGCTTGCTTCGCCTCCTCCTTAACATGGGTAGCAGTGGCTACGGAAAGCTTCCTCAATTCTAGCTGGAGGACGGTGTCGATTCCCCAGGCATCGCTGAAGTAGAAAACTGCTTAAATTCACACATCTGGCTGAGAAGCTTTTCTAAAATGCTGTGTGCATTTGCAGTGTATTCTCTCTCTTTCCCTCCCCTTTTCCCTCCATCAATGCATGCTGGAGTTTTTGGGATGCTTAAGGATTCTGTCCTTCTCGCAGTTCCTTGGCAGTTCTCGGCAGTTCAGATCATCCGTCTGGTGTCGCTACTAACAAGTTTACTTGATCCAAAATGTGCCCATTATGCCTTAAGCGCTCTGAATAGGGGTTGGTGAGTGTCAACCTTTTGCAAGGGAAAAGTCAGTCTGCTTCCTAGTAAGACCCAAACCTGGCTGTAGAAAGCAAGGGGTGTGTGTGTGGTAGAGTTCAGTGTATATAGTACACAGGGATCCTAGTGAAGGCTTTTACACCAGGGGTTCTCAACCTAGGGACCGTGGGCCGGATCCAGCCCATGGCGCCAATTAATTCGGCCCTCGAGCTCACTCCAGCTGCCACCAGAATCGGCTGCAGACTCATTTACAGCCATTGTGAACATGGCTGTTTTAAATGAGTCTGCGGCCAATTCCAGCGGCACTGGTGCCGGCGGCTGGAGCACCAGTCTGGCCCGCCAACTGTTTGAAGGAACATGACCTGGGCCCTCACTTGAAAAGGTTGAGAACTAACCCCTGTTTTGCATAGATCAGAGGTTCCCAAACTTTTAAGCCAGGGCCCAGGTCACGCCCTCTCAACTTTGAGGGCCTGACAGCCTTTTTGCCCTGCCCGCACGATGGGGGTGGCCATTTTGTCCCAACAGTTTCAAAGGGATAGCCATTTTGTTTCTTGAATGCCCTTGAAGAGGGTGGGGTGGTCTTAGGTTGGGAACCCCTGTTCTGACTCGTGATTCTCCGGGCAAAATTATGCTGCTCGATCTGCCGTAACCGTTTCTTTGCAATCTTTAAAGGAAGACGAGTCCATTTTCCCCACTTCTGTCAAGTTTTTAATGTGAACCAAGGTGCACTTTTTTTAGATTTCTTTTTACCCTCTTCCTCTCCCCCTGCCTCCAAAACATGAGCAGAGTTGACCAGCAGTTTAATGGGAAACAGGAGCCGAAGACTGAGCAGTAGAAGATTTTGTGCTTGCGTTTGGATCCGACCCAAGACTGAAGAATGTGCCAAGCGGAATGACGTCTTGCTTTTATCGAAACCTGATCTGCGGCGGAGACGGACCCCTGGATGGACCGTTTGCCGTTGAGTGGGTTTGCTAGCCATGGCCAGGCGTTGTCATTTAATAGCTGCCTTTATTGTAACTTGTTTTATACTGCAGTGTCGCAAAGCGTCCTAGGAGGCACACTATGGAAAAAAATTTTTTACCCTAAATGATGCTTATTCATCACGTATTTATAAGCTTAAATGTTAAGGAAAGAGATAATATATATTTTTATGTGTTCTCAAAGCAATATTTTATGTTTCTCTGAAAAAAAAAACCCTCCTCGGAGGTATACCAGGCCAAGAATGACCTCTTATCATTTATGCAGTAATAAAGTGCATGACTTTTTTTAAAAATCAGTGGTTAAAAGCTTCTTGGCGAACCGGCAGAAGAAATCGAACCCTCGCAAGCAAAATTTAATCACCTACCTGGTTATAAACTGAGATGTTCTTTGCTCTTCTCTACTTTGGAAACTGCAAAATACTTGCGATATCTGGAGTGAATCCGCACTTCTGGCGCAAGTGGATTGTGTTCAAATCCTTGCTGAGTTGACCAGAGGACACTTTAAATTTTTGAAGAGCTCTTATTTCGAGCAGAAGAATTCAAGTAGAGCAGGGGTCCCCAAACTTTTTGCATCGCGGGTGTGACCACACCCCCTGGACAGTTCGGCAGGCCTGAAGTTGGGATGTTTAAGGTCGGCACGGGCCGGGTCTGGCCCAGAGGCCATAGTTTAACCAGTCCTGAAGTAGAGTAATGCTAATTTGGCTAGCCTTCCTTTCATGGTTAGCCAGTGGAAGGTCAATACATGTCAAGTGCCTGGTATTGAAACAGAACTGTATTGGCATATGTTAGCAAATGTTTGAGTAATGTGTGTCTCCAATTCAAGATGGAGAAGAAATACAGATTTCTCTAGTACAGGGTTGCCCAAACTATGGCCCGGGGCCCAGATCTGGCCCCTGACACCAATTCATCTCTCCCACAAAGCCCTCATCACTCCTGGAAGTGGAAGTAAAACGTGACCAACCCACAGCCTTAAGAATTTGGGCACCCCTTCCCTAGTAGAAGAAATTGGGGGGGGGGGGCTTTATTTTACCTCCTCTTGTCCCTCTCTGACATTCCTGTCCAGCAGTTAAGTTGGGAGAGAAGAGCACAAGATGGAAACCCATGCCGCCTTCATCGCTCCCGGAAGCAGAAGTAAAACACGCTTCTGGGAGCAATGAGGGCGGCACCGGTCAGATGACTTGGCATCATGGGGCAGATCTGGCCCACGGGCTGTAATTTGGGCACCCCTGAGTTAGAGGATACGGAATGAGATGTGAACTACACAGGAGGGAACTATGACAGGGGGTCATCTTTCACACCTGCTTTAGCAATGTGTTCGTCTAAAAACTTACCATCCCAGCCAGTAAGAAGTAAGAGAATGCTGAGGTTTTTGTAATTGGGAAGATTCCCTGCACCTAAGGTTTTGACCCAGCACTTTTGACAAGCACTAAACTCACTTTAATCCTTAAAAAGGAGGAGTCTTTTGTCCAAGGTCTTTCACCTGTGAGCAGAAATGTATTGTTGTCATGTGTGACCTGAATCACTCTTTTTTTTTAAAATGTTTCAGTGTGGGGTTGTTTTTGTTTTTTTGTTAAGCACTAATTCTTATGGGTCAGGCAAAAAAACACATCACATGCTTTTAACATTTGACTCACTTGGGGGCAGCCCAGTGGAAACAATCTCTTCCCCATCTCTAAACAGTGTTTACTCAAGGGGCGAATGATGTCCATATGTTGGCTTATAACCTGGTCAATAAATACTGTTTTTATAGAAAGAGAAATGACTTTGAATGTTTATCTTAACGAGCGCTCTTCTGGCTCAGCCTCAAAAGTACTTCAGATTTAAGTTGACAATTAAGTGTGGTTTGAGTCGATCTCCGCTGCCCTCTTACTAAATGTCTCTGTTCTTCCTGGAACTTAACCTTGATTTTCTTGCTAGAAAATACCTTTATTCTCTGGGTGGGGATTATCTACAAAGGAATTACGGACAGCCTTTTCCTGTCTTTACAGTAGGAATGTTGCAAGCTGCCTCTTGAGATAAGATCAGCCAATGTACTGACTTAGGCTTCTGGGAATTGAAGTCCAATAATGGGCTCAAACTAAGGCCCTGGTGCCTAACCTTGGCACTCCAGGTGTTCTTGGACTTCAACTCCTGCTGATCAGGGATTCTGGGAATTGAAGTTCCAGAACAGCTGGAGCGCCAAGGTTAGCCATGGAAGCCACATAAAGACTGAATGTTAGGAAAAAAACTTATTAATGGTTAGAACAGTATGACAGTGGAATCAAGTGTCTTGAGAGGTGGTGAGCACTCTCAAGACAGGAGAGAATTGGAAAGCAACTATCTGTCACATGATTTGATTTCTTGCATTGGGCAGGTGTGTGTGTGTGTGTTGGACTCACTTTCCTAAAAGGCTGCCTTCCAATTCAGTGAATCTATTATTGTTTCTGTGGTCCACATATGAAGCAACGTAGTTCTTGAGTGATAATTTTTGTCTCCATGTTCAACTGTACTCTTGCTCCGACACTTTCTTCTTTCATTTACCTTGGAAGTCTTTTCACATCATGGCTGCCCCTTTTTTTTTTTTTTTTTTTTTGCCACAAAGAGTGTGTCCTTTCTGTCTCTTGAATTCCTAGTGTGGAGGGTGCATTTTCCTTGCCCTGGGACTGGGAGAGGCAAGGTATGGAGCACCTCATTAACACCATGGACCCTCCTGGAGAGCCTAGGGCCAGTGATGGCGAACCTTGGCTCTCCAGCTGTCCTGGAACTTCAATTCCCAGAAGCTCTGATGAGCAGGAGTGCTGATTTGGGCGTCTGGGAATCGAAGTACCAGAACATCTGGAGTCCAAAGGTGCTTAGGGCCAGTGATGGCCAACCTTGGCCCTCCAGCTGTTCTTGGACTTCAATTCCCAGAAGCCCTGAGTGCTGATTTGGGCTTCTGGGAATTGCAGTCCAAGAACACCTGGAGAGCCAAGCTTGCTGAGCCCTGCTTTGGCCATTGGAATGGCAGAGGGTCATTTCTAACATCCTAGAGTCAGGTTCGCCTGATTGGGGCCGGATAATAAATAAATAAACCCTAATAGGCTTCCAAAAAGGGGACTCTGGAAGGGGGGGGGGAAGGAATCCTCTTCCGCCTCTACGGCGCACGCGCGCGTTGAGCAGGGCGCCCTGGCCGCCGCGTCTCTATAGTCGCGTCCGTCGCTTCCGCTTCCGGGTCGGATGCTTGAGGAGGGGAAAAAAAGGAGGAGGTCGGAGAGAAAGAAGCGGCCTTTTCGCCTCTACCTTTCCCGGCCAGGCCAGGTAGGAAAGGGGGGAGGAAGGCAGGCCTGGGCCTTCGTCTCCGTCCCCGGGGCCTCCCGCTTCCCTTTGAAGGCGAGGGGCCTCACCTCGGAGGGTGGGAGAGAGAGAGAGAGAAGGCCCTAAAACGCCCCTCCTTGTCCCCCCTCCCCACCCCCAGTTGCTCATTAAGGAGGGGGTGTAATTAAGAGGCTTATGTTCATTATTCCTTTTTTCCTAAGCGCCTCTTGTTTTAAATTAGACTCACTCCGGTGTTTAAATTGTGATGCTTTGGGTGGATCGAGTCCCACTCCCTGTGAATCCACACGAATGGGTTCACTGCACGTATGCGCAGTAAACCCATTCATGTGGCTTCACAGGGAGTGGACTCGATCCACCAAAGCATCACAGTCTAAATACAGCATACCAGAAAGTAAACAACGTTACACTATGTTGCCTTTTCCCTGCTTTTTGTGCCTGTCATCCAAGGTGTGAAAAATGTTGCATGAGCAGTAATTTCACTGTTGCCAAAGTCAACATTTCTGTGTTATCACGTTTTCCCCTTTCTTGCTTTTCAGTCGTCGTCCCCCCAACCAGTTTGTGAAGCTGTCTATCTTTGCTTCTGACCCATAATTTGTATATCTTTCCTTCTGACCTGTAATTGTGTTCGTTGCCAATGCGCTTCCCCTCCCTGAGCTTGCTGGGTAAGTATTCCACTGCTTTTCCTAGGTTTTCAGGGAAAATCTCGATGGTTTCAAATAAGTAAATGATCGCCCGCTGCTTCCACACTCTTCCGAGCCATGGCTTATCAACTATATAGAAACACCACCTTGGGCAACAGTCTTCAGGAAAGCCTAGATGAGCTCATACAGGTAAGATTCAGACCCACTTCTCCCTGGTAAATTTGAACATGCTATTGGTGGTCCAGTGCATGTTTGGGTGAGAGCTAGATCTAGCTGGTAGATAGGGCAATTTGCACAAAAGTGGGAGCAATGAATAAATGGTAGATTCTAGCATTTATTCATTGCTCCCACTTTTGTGCAACTCCTAACCAGAACAATTCTTGGTCATCTTACAAGGTGAAGAGAATTACAGTAAAACACCAGATAATGCTAAGACTTGGTTCCACAAGTCTTGGTGTTATCCGATTTTTAGTGTTATCCGATGCATGTTAAAATCCTATGGGATAACGTTAAAGCTCCATAGAGATACATTGTAACCGCACAGACTCTAGTGGTTGCTATCCGATCCATCCCATAGGACCTTAACGTTATTCGATCCAATTCTCCTCCCCAGATTACTTAACGTTATGTGATTTTAGCGTTATCCGAGGTAAACGTTATCCGGTGTTTTACTGTACCTTGCATTTCCTCACCCTTGCATGCAGTGGTAAGAAAAGCAACCGCTCACATCTTGCACCCTATTTAGTGATCTAAGCAAGAATTGTAGCCACAGTGGGAGAGTCAGAGGCTATTTGTAAAGGAAAATAATCAAATAATTTCCCTGCAGCCTCTTATGTTTAGTACGATGGATGATCTGTAAACTGAGTTCTGAGTTAAAGTTCCGGAGAGACTAATTTTGCTACCCACCAGGTCGTCTCCCACCACTTTGTGCCTAGAGTGTGTGAATAAATCTAAAATTGTGGTTTAATGAATTCTGAAGGGATTAACATGTTTCCGTCTTGAATGTATTTCACCCTCTCTTATCCCCCCCCCCACCTGAATCTCCTGCTTCCAGTCTCAGCAGATCTCCCCCCAGCTTGCTCTCCAAGTCCTCCTCCAATTTGACAAGGCCATCAATTCTGCGTTGGCACAGCGGGTCAGAAACAGAGTCAATTTCAGGGTAAGAAAGGTAAACACTAATTAGAAGCGGTGAATGTCTTGCCTGCAGGGTAGAAGCTCTCCTGGCTTAGGAGTCTTGGCACACAGGCTCTGTCGTGCAGTTTGCTCTGTCTGGGCATGTCTGTGCCACAAGGACAGGCCCACTGTCGGTGTGCCAACTCTGCCCTCCAGACTGCTTTGAGACCCTGCTGCCTAAATCTCAAGGGTTTGTGTAGGGGAAAAGGCACATAGAGAACTCACACACTGTCTCACTTATAGGAAACTTTTGGAAATGCTGTTTTTCTGGGGAACGACATACATGCTCGCTGTGTGCTGGCATTTTGGCAGAAGCGACTTTTACTGGGTGGGTCTTGTGTGGTCATGCCCTTCTCTTCAGGACAGGCAGCGGCATTTCCTTTATTTAGAGAAATGTTAAAATGCTTGGTAATGGTCTAGTCCCGTGATGGCAAACCTATGGCACACGTGGCAAAAGTGGCACTCAAAGCCCTCTCTGTGGGCACCTGTGCAGACGCCCCAGCACAGAGCTCACCTTGCTCCTCTGCCCAGCAGCCCAATGGGAGCGCTCCCTCCCTCCCCCAGCACAGAGTTCACCCCGCCCCTCTGCCCAGCAGCCCAACGGGAGCGCTTCCTCCCTCCCCTGTTGCCGTGTTGGCACTTTATGATAAATAAGTGGGTTTTGGGTTGCAGTTTGGGCACTTGGTCTCTGAAAGGTTCACCATCACTGGTCTAGTCCCACGATGGCGAACCTTGGCACTGCAGGTGTTCTTGGACATCAATTCCCAGAAGTTTACAATCTGACACTGTTTAACATCTTTAAAAAAAACAAAAACAAAAGGGTGTTCCATAGTTCAGACTGTTATAGCCATGCCATAGCAATTTCACTTCTATACCACCCCTGGGCGGTTCACAAGTTAACGAGCATTTTGGCTCCACCACGCTGGGGACTCATCTTACCAACCTTGGGAAGATGGAAGGTTGAGTCACTCTTGAGTCCTGGTCAGGAATGAATTCACAACATTCTAGCTGCAGTACAGCAGTTTATCCACTCTGGAATTTCCCATTTATGCTCTCCTGTCTGTCCTTTGTCTTCCACAGGGGGGCAGTGGAAATTCATGCCTTCTCAGTATTGTTTTATGGGGGGGGGGGAGATTGCATTTCAATGGTGGAGAGGGAGAAAGTGGTTTTACAAGCAGGGCATCTGCATGACAGATTTCAAGAGAGAGGCTTTTCATAGCCATCCTGCCTCCCACTTTCTCAGATATTTCCTTCCTTTTTCCCCCTTCCCAAAGGGCTCTCTCAACACGTACCGATTTTGCGACAATGTCTGGACCTTTGTGCTGAATGACGTTGAGTTCAGAGAGGTGACGGAGCTGGTGAAGGTGGATAAAGTGAAAATAGTCGCCTGTGATGGCAAAAGTGAGTTCTGGACAGGATGATGATGAAGGCCCAGAAATTCACCTTTTCCCTCCTTCCCCGTTGTCTGCCTTCCACCTGTGCTGCTTTCTAACCGTACCCTCCATTTCTATACAGTAAAACCTCATATAACACTAAAACCTGGTTCCACAAGTCTTGGTGTTAAATGATTTTTAGTGTTATCTGATGCATGTTAAAATCCTATGGGATCCATAGAGATACATTGTAACCACACAGGCTTTAGCGGTTGTTATCTGAAGCATCTCATAGGATCTTAATGTTATCTGATGCAATTCTTCCCCCCAGATTCCTTAATGTTACGCAATTTTAGTGTTATTCGATACTAATGTTATATGAGGTATTACTGTACTTAACATCTGCTCTCTCTGTACCACGCCCTCCGTTCCCCTCTTTTGTTTACTTTAAAACCCTGGATCTTGACAGAAACTGAAATGCTGGAAAGCAAACGCCCTTCATTGCTGCAGTTCTGAGTATAGGTTTTATAGCTCTGTGATGGGTGTTTGCAAAAAGAAGCCCAAGAGGACCATTAAAAGCCAGGCCGGGTGTGGCCAAGCCTAAGGATTAACTAAACAGGGCTTGCCCTTATGAGCTACCATCCAGGGCTGAGTCTGGTGAGTCAGAAGCACTTCAAACAGTGATGGCTAACCTTGGCACTCCAGCTGTTCTTGAACTTCAATTCCCAGAAGCCCTGATCAGCAGGAGTTCTGACTTGGGCTTCTGGGGATTAAAGTCTAAGAACATCTAGAGTGCCAAGGTTGGCCATCATTGACTTAGAACAGGGGTTTCTAGCCTTTTCAAGACGGGGGCTGAGTCACGCTCTCCCAGTCAGCTTCGAGGGCCGAACAGCTGTTTTGCCCTGCCTGCATGATGGGTGGTGGTGGGAGTTTGGCCATTTTGTCCCAACAGCTTCAAAAGAGTGGCCATTTTGTTTCTTGATTGCCCTTTTGAGGGGTTGGGCTACATGAACTAGCACCATGGGCCGGATATGGCCTTCAGACCTTAGGTTGGGAACCCCTGGCTAAGAATCATTCTTTTCTTGTGGATCATCTAGTCCAGACCAGATTATCCAGATAATTTTCTCCTCTTGAGGGTCTCCATGAAAGGACAACCTGCCCTTTCCCTTCCTTGGTTTGGCAACTAGATTGGTAGGGTTCGTATCAGCTTAGCTGCAGTGTGTCAGCGGTTAAGAAGCTTGCCTTGTTAGCTGGAAGGCTGGCAAGTCAAGACCTGGGTACTGCATGACGGAATGAGCGCCTGTCTTCGTCCCAGCTCCTGCCAACCTAGCAGTTCAAAAGCAAGAAGTTGCAAGTAGATAAATAGAGACCACTTTGATTGGAAAAGATTTTGGGGGCATGAAAGGAGCCTCATTCGGGCGTCCCCTGAGTGGAATTTCTCCAGCAAAAATCCTTTCAACCTGGAGTAATTTCTGACATGAAATTAAACTTTTAAAATCTTTTTAAACCTTTTAACCTTTTAACCTTTTTAAATCTTTTAGATTTTTGTAAATTCATGGTTTAATTCTTTTTTAATTGACTTTTAAGTAATTTATGAACCTTAAGGTTTTAATTTATGAATTTCTGTAAGCCGCCTAGAGTCAGGTTCGCCTGATTAGGGCGGGATAATAAATCTAAATAAATAAATAATAAATAAATAAATAAATTAGCTTTGTCCGGTGATTTCGATCCTTGGCACTCCAGGTGTTCTTGGACTTCAATCCCCAGAAGCCCAAGTCTCGTAAACCCATTCGTGTGGATTCACAGAGACTTGGGCTTCTGGGAATTGAAGTCCAAGAACACCTGGAGTGCCAAGGTTCGCCATCCTGGGCGTAGTCTTTGCTAACGACATGTCCTTGCTTCCGTGTCTCTCCCGTTTTCCAGATACTGGGTCCAATGCTGCCGAGTGAAGCGGACTTTGGGCCTCTGGGCCAGCGCCGTCCGTCCGAGGCTGCCCTTCCCAGAGTGGAACAGCCTAGGTATAGACTTTATCAGTGACTGTTTTAATGACACGAGTGCGAGCAAGCCACGCTGGGATGCCTCGTGGAACTGTCTTAGCAGGATCTTGGGGGTGGGTGGGTGGGGGGTTATTTCCCAAACCCACCTCCCTTGTGCTGGAGAGCAAAGAATCTTGCTTTTTAAAACAAACAACCAAACAAGGATGCCACAAATGCAGCTGCTTTTTTGCCTCCCAAACCTAACATCAATAAACCTTATATAAAACTTTTAGACGCCTGATGATTGCGACCTGTGCGCGGGGTAGGTTGACGGTCGACTCAAGGGTGAGACGGTTTGTACTTGGGAATATAAACACGCCGGCGAAAGAGGGCTTACGTTGTAGCTAGGAATGTGCTGGAATCCGAGACTTGCATCTCTACGCATTCACATGTCACTGGAGGCCAGATGTTTTCTGCCCAGGAATCGTGTGAAGTTGCTCCTTTGTTCAGAAAGCGGAAGAAAAATGTCCCCATCCATGCGCAAAATGCTGCCATAAATGCACCTGTAAACTAGATTTTTAATAGGTGCCAGCCACACATGAACCACATGATTGGCCCAAAAAGTTTGGGCACCCCTGGTCTAAATGCACCTGTTTGAGTCGAGGAAAGGGGATGACGATGACTATAGCTCGTGGCAAAGTTGGAAGGAGGGTCATGGGAAATACGCAGGTCCTCTAAATGGGGGCCAACCTTCGTTTAAAAGGCCGAAGGACTTGCCCTTCAGAACTGGCTTTGCCTGCATCAATGTCTGCCAATTCCTTTGAAAGGAGGGGACTGTCTCGTTCGGTCAGGTGAGAGTCTTAAGTCTGCTTCTGATGTTCTTTTCTACCTGTCCTTTACGGCCACAATCCGTTCTTTGTCTTCTGGGTCATGAACCCGGCTGGGCTTGGTTTATTTTCTTTCCAGAAGAACTCTTAAGACAGAGGTGCCCAAACTTTTCAGGCCGCAGGCCGGTCATGTGGTTTAGCGGGCCAGTCATGTTCCTCCCACCGGAAGCAGAAATAAAACGTCCCTTGCCATCTGTTTTGCAACAGGATGAGATAGGTTTTAAGCTGCCATTTTCTCTGCTTAAACCAGGGGTGCCCAAACTATGGCCTGTGGGCCAGATGTAGCCCCCCGATGCCAATTCATCCGGCCCACACTGCCCTTGTTGCTCCCAGAAGCGTAAGTAAAACGCCTATACAGGCATGTTTTACTTCCGCTTCCGGGAGTGGCATGGGCTGGATGAATTGGCATCGGGGGCCCCAGGTCTGGCCCACAGGCCGTAGTTTGGGCACCTCTGGTTTCAGAGAGGCATCTCTTAATCCTTTCAATCTGCCCTGGGGCGGCTTTTACAAGCCATTTGTCTGCCAGGTTTAAATTCTCTGTGACATTTAGTACACAGCTGGCAGGTCGGGCACTATTACCTGGCGGCCCCTGGGCCGTTTTCCCCTTGGCTCTTGTTGCAACAGGGAGCGCCAGACGTGAGCCGACCACATTCCCCGCCTGCTCCGAGCTCCTGTTCGGGGTGTCTCTCAGTTTCACTTCATGCTTCAGTGATGTGGCCTGGAAGCCAGTGGCTTTTTGCTGCCATGGCCTCTGGCCTCCACCTCCCAGATCTTGGGAACTTTCCTCATACAAAAGGGAGGTGTTGATGTGAATTCAGTTCTCCAGGTATACTCCGCATTTAATAAAGTTCAAGGACGCCCTGCTTAAAAACCAGTCCTATCTGACTCTAAGGCGACTGCAGTGACTCAGTGGTTAAGAAGCTTGCCTTGTTAGCTGGAAGGCCGGCAGTTCGGGACCCGGGTACTGCATGACGGTTTGAGTGCCCATCTCTGTCCCAGCTCTTGGGTACACGAAAGGAGGCTCATTTGGGCGTTCCCTGAGCAAAAAAAAAAATCCTTTCCACTCTGAATCATTTCTGACACGAAATTATTATACAGTATCCGATTCTAGGGTTCAGTGCTCGTCTCTGTTTATAGCCAAAGAGCCAGCGCTGTCTGCATCTGCAGACACTTCCGTGGACATGTGGCAGGCATGGCTAGATGTCAGAGTGCACGGAATGCTGTTTACCTTCCCACCGAAGTGGTCTCTATTTATCTACTTGCAATTTCTTGCTTTCGGACTGCTAGTTTGGAAGGAGCTGGGACAGAGACGGGAGCTCACTCTGTCATGCAACACCCGGGTCTCGAGCTGCCGAACTTCCGGTTGTCAAGTTTAGTGTCTTAACCACTAAGCCACTGCAGTTTAAGAGCATTTAGTGCACTCTTAACAACCTGGTGAGAGCCAGCCACACATGGGAAAAAGTAGGCATTTTTTGTGCTATCTGGTCCTAAAGAAAGCCCCTCTTTTGAGGCTGATAACTGCGGAGTTGAGAGGAATAGAATTTCCTACTGGCCTGGGACTGCAGTGGCTGAAGTGGTTATGACACTAAACTTGACGACTGGAAGGTCGGGAGGTCGATTCCCGAGTACTGCACGATGGAGTGAGTTCCCGTTTCTGTCCCCGCTCCTGCCAACCTAGCAGTTCGAAAGCAAGACATTGCAAGTAGATAAATGGGGACCACTTTGGTGAGAAGGTAAACAGCATTCTGTGTACTCCAGCATCTGATCATGCCTGCCACATGTCCACAGAAATGTCTGCAAAGGCAGACAGCACTGGCTCTTTGGCTGTAAATAGAGATGAGCACTGAACCCTAGAATTGGATACGACTCACTTTCGAGCAAGGGTGACCTTTACCTAAACTATGCAAGGAGCAGCAGCCCAACTTCCCTGAGTTTGTTCTAACGATGTACCCAGGCAACGTTACCCTTTGATACTTTGGTAGTACTCAGTGCTGATAAATGTCATGCAACGTTCACTTCCTTTGACAGCTGTCCTAGGGAATGCCGTTCAGAGAGAATACTTCCTCTACTTTCTACGTCTTACAAACGTATCTTGTAAAACAAATATTGACTTTAGAGATTAATTGATTATCTAAACATTGCATTTGCATGGTATCGCTTCCCCTTTGGCCAGCTGCGTGTGTACATTACCAAGAGAAGCGTCAAGAAACACTTATTTCTCAGTGTAGCAAGCTAAGATCAACGGGATTTTGACTCTGTGCAATTCCGGATCTTGACCAATGGAAGTGGAATGACGCTGTTAACCTCTGGACCGCGCCTTCCGCTCCCAGCTCATTGACATGTTACGCCCGAGAGTGGCTCGGAAATACATCTAAATTCAAATCATAACTTTTCTCAACTTTGAGCTATATGGATTGGGTCCAGTTAAAGCCACCACATCTACTAGGGTTTCCAAGGTATGCAAGATATTTAAAGAGTGACTTTTGCCCATTGCTGTCACCCACTGAGTTTTCATGACCTAGTGGGGAGTCAGCTCCTAGTTTCCCGAGTCCTGTTCTGTCATCTTGCCTAGTAAACCATTTTATCTGTCCATCGTAAGATGTGTTTTAATGGCTACCAGACCATGAGTAACAGCAGTTCATAGAAGACCCGAAGGCAGTTCTTGGGAAAGTACTTTTTCGTTCTTTAGACCTACAGAATAACCATTTCAGTATCTCAGATGCCTGGATGGAACTCTGGCAACATCTGGCTCCGATTCCCCATCATCACGTAATCAAATGGCCAGCTGGGTTTTCCCTTCCAAGATGGCAGTGGAGGATGCTGAAGAGAGTGAAGACCAGCTGTGGTAGATGTGAAGCCACTCTGTTCCCATGGGGATGGAGGTCCTCTCCCTAATGTGACTGTCAAGAAGAAGACCAAACCATGGACCACATATTTAGGTCTCCTTTACGTGCATTTGGAGGACTTTGCCTAGGGCCACAGATGAAGCTCTTCAATGGCTTTCAAACCTAGACGTGGAATTCTAGCTAGGAACGTGAGATGGATAATTTGTGCCCACTGCATATATCAGGGGTACCCAACCTTTTCAAGCCAGGGGCCGGGTCACGATCTCTCAGTCAGCTTGGAGGGTTGGAAGGCCATTTTGCCCTGCCTGCACAATGGGGGCAGACATTTTGTCTCAAAGGTGTGGCCATTTTATTTCTTGAATGCCCATGGAAAAAGTGCTTCAGGAAAAAGTGCATTCTCCGATCCAACTTGCAGCTCACGAAGACTTATTCATCACTAGCAGTTGCTATTTGGTGAGAGCTTACACCCGCAGTAATGAATTCTTACTCATATTATATTCGGTGTTACTTTCTATTCTGCAAAATTCCTGACTCATGGGGTTCTTGCCATCAATGGCCTTTCTTGACCTTCTGCTCTCCAAGGTAGAATCAAAATAAGGAAAGAAAAGCATTCTTGGCCATTGCTTTGGGGAAAGGAAGGGAAAAGGCAGTGGAAAAAATGGAGAAAATGCATGGGGGGCTTTGAGGCTACAGACAACGTCATCTCCAAGGCCCGCAAAAGCCGGTGAATGAGGCGATGTGATTCCATGTGCTTAGAAGCACGAGGAGAAGTTGAAGGATTGGCCAAGACTTTGGCTGGGTCGTCCTCCTCTTCAGAGAGGTCTTCTGCCAACATGTTTGTAGAGGGCAAACATTCCCAATCTTGAACAAGGAAAGGCAAATACATGAAGTTAAGCTCTACATTCCTCCCATGGCACTCAAGTGTGGTGTCTTAAGCTTTCTGTAAGCTGAAAGCAAAGGAGAAACCACTTGTGGAATGACAAATACACAAAAGGTCTTGGATGGACAGCTGGTTCTTACACAATGCAAAAACCTTGCCGACTCTTTGCACCCCATGCAAAATTTGCGCTTCATATGCTTGGACTCTAGATGTAACATGATATTGAACCATCTCAAAGACATGTCTTTTTATTATACCAAGCCTTCATTTTAATGGCTTTGGTTTCCCCCACTTTGATCGAGCTGTCATAGAATCGTAAAATCACTGAGTTGGAATAAGGAGCCTTTGAGGCTATTGAGTCCAACGTTTTCCTCAAGGCAGGAACCCAAATCAAAGCAGATCTGACAGAAGGCTGCTTTCCAAATCTCTCTTGAATGAACCCAACACTGAAGCGTTCACCACCTCTTGATGCAGTTGGCTCCACTGTTGTCCTGCTCTAGCAGTTAAGGAGCATCTACCCCTCGGAAATCAGGCCCGCTTCGCCCGCTCACACCTCAACTCCAAGTGCCAACACTCAAGTTTGGTAGAAAGCCCATTACCCATTGGAGGGATTTCTCAGTGTCGGCTCCGGCTAACTCGAACACTCTACCGGGGGAGCTGCATTAGATTGTCTCTATAACTCAACTTTTTTAAGCCAGGAGCCAGATCACACTCCCTCAGACAGCTTTGGGGGTCAGATGGCCATTTTGCCCTTCTTCCACCACATGGCACTTCTGGGTGTGGTGGAGGCCATATGAAATCGCAATATGGGCTGGATCCGGCCTGCAGGCCACAGGTTGAGAATCCCTGCTGTAGGCAGTCATATGTTTCTATTTATTTATTTGGTAATAATTAAAGAAAAGTCGCAAAAACTGCATGGAACAGACTTGACAATAAATCAGCACAAATGACAGTGCGAGTTCCTTCATTTACCCCACAATACACATTGTCCTTGCCCTGAAAGGTGTGACGGAATGGTGGTGGTGGACATATATTCATTGCCTGATTTCCTGAATTTGACACCACCCAGTTAGAAACCACTGGTGCACTACTTGATACCTGAAATACTGGTCCTCCCTCTACTCCTTATGCTCCAGCTAAGTGGTAGTTATGAAAAGGAAGCCAGAAAAATGCAAGGTGGGTCTGTTTTATTTTTTGAACGGAACTTCAACAGAATTTCACCCTTTTTATGCACACTAACACCCAGTTGAGAAATCAAACACTGTTTATATCAGGGGTTCCAAACCTACTCCATCACGAGGTACTGGAGTCTCACACTGTTGGCCTGTCGGCCTTCTAGTCATCAAGCCCAGAGCCTTAACCACTAAGCAGGCATGCAGCTTATGCCAAAAATCAATAGTTGCCTGTGTTTTTTTTAAAATTCCCAGCAACAGAGATGCAGCTTTGACAAATGCAGTCTGCCCGTTTTTTACGTTTGCTAATAGTGAAAACCAAAATGGTTTCATAAATGAATCAATAGCTTTTGACAACCTACCAAACGTACTCCAGTTGCTGAGCTGGAAGTGGAAAATGAATGGTTTAGAAGTTGGAGTGTGACCAGTAAAGAAGACAAATATAGAAAGCATTGCAGGAGGTTCCAAAAAAACTCCGCTGAACAGATGTGGCCTTGGACAATACATTTAGTGGTTTGAAAAAACCGCATCAGATTTTACCATTTCTTTTCAAAGGGCTCTTTAAAGCCACCCTCATTTCCTCTTTTCATAAGGAAACTGGCGCAGTTAATATAAAATGTTCCACTCAAGAAAAGAGAAGAGTGGAATAGAATCATGTTTCACTGTTGAGAAACAAACAATACCCCCTTCTCTCTCACACACACACACACAAACACACACAGGACTAAAGTTGTGTCCTCAGTGAACCACACAAATGCTGCCAGGGGAGGGGAGGATGTGACCCATAACAAAATCCTCAACTCTATCCTCTTGCTTAATGGCTCTCCCTTCTTACGACACCCACAGCTAATGCGCAATGCTTGGAATTTAAGCACAAACCTTCCAGGCTAGCAAAGAAGTTAAAGAAACTCAAGGAAATGCCAAATGCACATTTTTTTTGTTTGCTTGTCGCCTTCTGGGGGTGGGAGTGGGGTGGGATTGTTTAGAAGTAAACAACTTTTGAATTGGATGCATGAGGTTTGTCGTTTTTACCAGGCAGAGAAGGTAAGATGAAAAATGGTGACTAACAAGTTTGGCATTCGGTACATGTTTTGATGCAATGGAGGCAAAGCAGAGCCCCTCAGTCACTTCCTTCCTTTCCCACCCAAGAGAAGGATGCTTCTTCCCTTCTTACAGTTGGGTTTGAGTCTTGCTCCAAAGGAGAGCTTATTGGCTGCGGCATTTCTCCAGAAATGCTGAAAGCCGATCCCTCCACAAAGGAGGTCGCCAAGTCCTCCCAATGGGTCTTTTGAAATAGTTCCATTGTTGAGAAGTCCATGTTCCTCCTCTCAGAGTCCCATCCCATAGACTGATTTGTAGCGTAGATACTCTTCCAGACACTGGATGGCGTAATTGTCCACCTCCGGATCAAACTTGTTGGCGAAGAGGTGTTGTTGATTGAGCATCCATCGGAGGTCCCCTGACCCATAAACGCACACCGCCCGCCGGGAGACCCCTGTGCAAGGAGAGTATGGGGCCCCCTTGTCGATGTTTCCTTCGCTGTAAGACCACTTCACCAACCTTACAATGGCATTCATGTCCGTGATGTCAAATTTACTACTAAAAGGGACTGATCCTGGCACTCCTGGCATCCGGTGCAAAGTAGCCCACAGGTGTTCATCTGGACTGTAAGTATCTTTGCACCATTCCAGGAGCTGTTTGGCTGTTGGGTCTTCAAACAGATGTTGGACGAACTCCCTGGTGACCACAAAATAGGCATTCCCGGTGAACATGGGGGAACTCAGAGGAGGAGGGCTCTTCTCTTTGTCGGTTCGGACCACAAAGTCCGTCACCTCGTGGTGATATTTCCAGCGGGCCGTCTTCCCCATAGAAGGTCTCTCTGACTCCATGTTGTTTCTGCCCTGCAGAAGTTTTAGCCGTTGGACGATCTCCGCGTTGGTTTTGATGGGGAAGTCAGTCCCGCAGGTATTCAGGAGGTACCTCCATGGGACATTGCTGCGAAGGAGGTCCTCCATGCAGTTCAGGTCGGCTTGCACCCGGGACCAAGAGGCGTACACCACGAGCTCCTGTCTAGACGCCAGGAAGACGTTCTCAAAGCAGGCGACAATGGCCTGGACTGCTTCTTGGAAGGCCTTGGGGGACTTCTTGTCCATGTGGACACAGTAGATGTTCTGAGGAGTGTAGATGGCCCTCAAGAGTCTTTCAAACATCTCAACCTTTTCATGGATCACCATGGAGTAAGCAATGGGGAACTTCTCCTCCTCTTTACTCAATGGGAACTGCATAAATCTCCTGCTTTCTTTGAAAACCCTACAGTCTTTGGTCATGTTCAAGTAGTCTTTCTCCTCCAAGGGGACCCTCTTGTTTTCACGATGCAACCTGCTCAGCAGGGCCTCCTCAACGCTTCTAGGGTCCCCCCTGATGATCCGAGAACAACTAATGTTACCTTTGTCGGGAGAGAGCCTCACGGACTGGTACACCTTGTCCTTGCATGATCGGCTGGTGGCATCTGCTGCGTCTTTGCCCAGGGGGCTGAACTCGCAGTCCCAGCTGGTATATCTCAGCACCTCCGTGGCAAACAGCATCAGGAATCCCACGGCCAGGAAACGGAAGATCTGAGTAAAGCTTCTCCTTTCTGAAAAAGGCATATTCCCCCCCTCCTTCCTTCCAAGGCAAGTGACAGCAAATGCTTGTCCGTAGCTGTCTTAGGCTCCAAAATGCTCCTTCCACATGAGTCAGTTGTTAGCCACTGACTCAAAGGTTATCTGGTGGAGTTTGCACTTCCCAAATAGCAACAGGTGTTTCTCTCCCAAGCGTACCTTCTCCCTCTCTCGTTCTTTCCCTGCTTTACCTCACATCTTTATGACAGGCAAATGTAACCTGAGAGGCCCTGTGATGAATTGACACAGGTACAGTCCAGGCTGGGAGGAGCCGAAAAGGGTTTGGCTGCCAGCAAAACCTCTCTAACCCCCCCCCCCCGGAGGTGTCGTAACACTTTGGAACAAATGGATTGAACAAACTATGCAGAAAGCTGAAAATATGAAGTTTCTTTCTTTGCCTGAGCCTCCGGGTAACCTTTCACAGACAACCTGTATTTCTGGTTGATTCAGGAAAGTGGGTGATTTACCTGGAGTGGAAGAATAGCCGTGGGAAGAGTGAAAGGGCAGACTCCATATTCGGGCCTTGAGTGTTTCTCAAGACCTTAACGAAGGCTAAGATGCACTCCACAATTTGGGGCAAATGCTCCATTGATTTCACCTTTGTGGATCCCACAGGTAGATCAGGAACTGAAGCTGAAGGGAAGTCCTCACAGCTGTGGATTGGGACACAAGAGACCCAGGTTCGAATCCTCACTCGGCCAGGGGAAAATTCACCCAAGGGGAGTGTTGGAACTGCTGCCAAAGTGGGCAATCTTACAACTCCGGCGGCTCAGAGGATCAAAAGGAAAAACAACACTCCAAGTTGTAGAGAGAGAACAGCTTTAAGTAAAATATATTTTGCAAAAGGGGCTTTACTCTTTATGGATCAATTTCCCCAGCCGGCTGGATGGTTTGACCCCCAGTGCCTCCTAGCTACAATGCCTAGTTTTTAATGTTAAGTTTTTAAGTTTTCTTTTAAAACTTTTGAACTGGTTTTAAATTGTTGTCAATATGTTGATGTGTTGTGAATCGCCCTGGGTCCCTTCAGGGAGGAGGGCGATAAACAAATTTACATAAATAAATAAATCCTCCTTTGTGGAGGTGGGCAAGAGATTAAAAGACAAGTCGTTCAGGAGTAAAGGTCTCCCATGCTCAAAAGCTAGTCATATCCAACTCTAGGATGTGGTGCTCATCTCCATTTAAGCCAAACAGCCAGCACTGTCTCTGTCTGCAGACATCTCCATGGTAATGTGGCAGGCATGACTAGACAAAGGACACGGAACGCTGTTACCTTTCTTTCCGAAGTGGTACTGGTTTATCTATAGTCAATTTCTTGCTTGCGAACTGCTAGGTTGGCATGAGCTGGGACAGATGCCAGGAGCTCACTCTGTCACTTGGGTCTCAAACTGTTGACCTCTCAGTTGTCAAGTTCAGCGTCTTAAGCGCTAAGCTGCCACAGTCCCTAGTTCAGGAGTGCAAACAGTTTTATAGAGAAAAGCAACAGCAGGAAGGCGGGTACTGAGAAAATACTGTTGTAGACTTAAGCCAGTTTGATGGCCGGGCCATCTCCTGCCTTCTAGAATTAGAAGTCAGCTGGGTATTAATGTCTACAAATGCCCTCGAGGCAAAGGTGGAGGGAGGAGGAGGAGGCGGCGCGGCCGGCAAGAAGAGTGACTCTTAACAAAGCTACACAAGATGACTGTTCTCGAAGCTACAAAACACTCCATAAATATCTCACATACCTTGAAACCCGTGAGGCTTCCTGCAAGGCAAACATCAGCTGGCAACGCACGAGGCACGGAGTGAAACCGTGGCAGGAAATTTTTCGACACAAGTCAGTGATGTTACGGCACGTGTTGCCCCACGGTGGAGACGGAACCCAGAAAGAAGCAAAAGGTTATGGACCAGGAGCCAGAGCGAACCAGCAGGACCGATCCTGTGTCCCTGCCTTCCGCATAATAATAACTCCAAGGTATTTAGTGCACCTTCTCTTCTTCTGCCATATCTGAATCTGAATATTGGCGATCCTCGTGGCAGCCAGCCATGAAGATTGTCCTGAGAATATAATGCAGTGGCCTTTCATCTGCCTTCTGCATCGCAGCATGACACCCATAGTACCACTGATCCAGTTCCACGAGTCACTTTCTGGTCCTGAGCCCTTTTGGCACACAAAGTCCTCATCAGCAGCCCAAGGCTGGGATGGATGAAGTTGCTGCCCTCCGTCAAGAGGGATTCAAGTGAGATTTAATCCCCTTGGGGACCATCATCAAGAAGATCTGGAGTGTCACAGCTCATCATCACTGGTCTACTCTATTACCATAACCTGGCAATTTGCTGGTCAGAATGTCATAAGACCTTCATCTTTCTTCTGCTGGTTTCTTGACTATCTCACTATCCCATTATTTGCGTTGGCTTTTAACCACAACTTCAGATGCACATTTCTTCACTCTATATTTATTTTGGTTCCTTTCTTCTTCCTTTTTTCCACCTGCAGTATCTCCATAATTGGAATCAGGCCTTCCTAGGTGCAGCTAGCAGACTTCCTATGCAATGTTGCTACCAATCTATGGCAATCCTAGGAGTAAGTGATTTCCAAATGCTCCTACTTATTAAAGCATGGCCTCCATACTTATCTGGGAAAGGATGGTAGAAGTGATAACACCTTTGCAAGCATTTTTGACTTGACATGTCCTTTGGTGAACTTGTATGGGTCATAAATGAATCTTGTATGTGTCATAAATGAATCTGTCCATGCGTCCCTGCCAAAATGCTATCTTATTTTGCCTAGGATTTTGACAGCCCAGCCCAAATATTCAGGGCGTCACCAGCAGGCGAGAAGCAACTTCTGTAGCTCAAAATGTGCTGTAGGATATTCAGTTTTAAAATAAGGACAATAGTTAGGCTTAAATCAAACACTTAGTTCCAGCTAGAATAGATCCACTAAATTATGGGCTCTGTTTAAGTGTCAGCTTACCATTATAACTGAGTAACTTTTAAACTGATAGACAGGTTTTAAAATAAATTGATCTAACTTTTTGGGCCGCAGGCCAGTCATGTGGTCCGGGGACTGTTCACTATGGCCCATGGGCTGGATCTGGCCTCTGATGGCAATTCATCTGGCCCATAATGTCCTTGTCACTCCCGGAAGCGTACAGGCGCATTTTGCTTCCACTTCTGGGAGTGACGAGCTCGTCATAGGCCAGATGAATTGGCACTGGGGACCGGATCTGGCTCATAGTTTGGGCACCCCTCATCTAACAGCTTCCCCGGTATGGCTTTGAAGCTCCAGTCAATGTGATTCTAATTTCCCTGTTTTGCAGCAGCAGAGAGAAGGCAACCAGGCAGCATGTGAAATTTCGGCAAAGAGCCACCCCCAAACCCCCAGAGGTAAGGTGGCTGGCTGTTTTTCTGTTAATGAGTTACTAGACATCTAGACCTGATTATAATCTTCAAGAAGCATGTTATTTTCAGATGCATGGCCATTTTCTGCTATCTTCCCTTACAATCAAAAAAATGTAGTGTGGATATATAGCCAAAAAGATGCCTTCCAAGTGAGCAGTTACAGTACATAACATTTTTTAAAGCCTTCTAGAACACAATCAACAAAATGCATCTGAGTTAATAGCCCATGGAGCAGAACAGCGCACACAACACTCTCAGCCTGTAACAAGGAGAGGGGTTTAACTTACGTGTGACATTAAATAGGTCACTTAAACTCTTGGAGTCAGGGCTTTTTAAAAAAAAAATCACAAGCAATACAGGGAAGTCTAACCATAGCTCAGAAAATACACACACACTCACACACAGCAACCTTCACAAACTGCAGGTAACAGTATGGGGCCAAGTTCTCCTGTCAGTGCCATTTACAGCTGTTATATGATATTTGTTCTAACTTTATGCCACTTTTAGAGTCTCTTACCAAATAGAAGGGGAAGAAATGGAAGCAGTAACAGACTTCACCTATTTGGGATCAAAGATCACTGCAGAGGGTGATTGCAGCCATGAAATAAAGAGAAGACTAATTCTTGGGAGGCAAGCAATGAGAAACCTAGGCAGCATAATAAAAAGTAGAGACACCACCCTGCCAACCAAAGGTCAGCATAGTCAAAGCAAAGGTCTTCTCAGCAGTAATGTATGGCTGTGAGAGCTGGACCATAAGGAAGGATGACCTCAGAAGCATAGATGCCTTTGAACTGTGGTGCTGGAGAAGACTCTTGAGAGTCCCCTGGACTGCAAGGAGAACAAAATTTTCCAGAATCCCCCAGGTAGGCAGCTTTTTTTCCTTTGGGCCAAGGGTCAGTTGAACATTTCTGCTCCTTCCCCTTTTTGCCTCCTATATCTGATCGGGATCAACACTGTGTCTCTCTGTCCATGTGGCATTCAGGTGGCGGAAGATAAAGGTGTCCTGTTTCAGCGGTCTGTGACGTTTGCAATGAAATCTGGGCAGGTAACGCCAAGACTGGAGCAACAAAAAGCAAGAAGAAGTGATTCATTATTGGCATAAGTGTGCAAAACCCTTTCTTGGTTCCTGGGCTCTGTGGATAACCTGTGGTGAGAGTTTTCTCCAATCTGATAAGCTTCCTGACAAACTTCTTTGTGGTTGGATGCAAATTATGTTTCCTGCTTCCTTTTGCTCAATGGGGGTTAATCCGACATATAAAATCCTAGCAGGATGAAATGGTATGCCATGCGGGCGAGGAGGGAAGGGAACAGAGGCTGTGATTCTCTGATCATACCTGCCTTGTGTGTTACTGTGAGTTACACTGACTATCCAAGAGATTCTGTCCATTCAACGTTGGCCTCCCATGGTTGTCAGGCACAAGGAAATCTCTAGATTGTCATGATGGCTCTGAGGCTTTGGAATCATAGTCCAAAATGGAATTTTTCCTGGTTCTTGTCTTATTCTAGGAAAATGTTCTGGGAAATTCTGGGAGTTGTGGTCCACAAAAAAAAAAAAAAAACAACAACAACTTTTCCTACATCTGGATCTAAGTCAGTGGTGCCCAAACTTTTTGGTCCATGGGCCGGTCCAGCAGGCTGGTCAGGTTCAGCAGGTCAGCCATGTGGTTCCTCCCACAGGAAGTGGAGTAAAATGTGCCTTGTAATCTGTTTTTGCAACAGGATGGGATAGATTTTAGGAGAGAGAGAGCTAAAACCACCACATCTGTTGCCAAGCCACAGTTCTTTCTCCCCTGTCCACCTTGCTTTCTACACCCAGCTTCCCATTGTCCATTGTCCTGTTTCTCAAAGGCCAATGTTCCCATCCATTCTGGAGGTGTCATGAAATGCACCCTGCCAAGGCATGCTCGCTTCTGAGAGAGATTCATGTCTGCTGGGCAGTTCCTGGATTCTCAGCATGAATGGGTTTCCCTCGCTTGTTGCCGTCTGTCTCCTTCCAAGGTAGGCGCCTCCTGTCTCCTTTCATGATTGTGTTGGACGATGACCCAATGGTGATGCAACTAAAAAGACTGCGCCAGGATCTGACGGGAAAAGCAATTTCTGAGTTGTGTGGGATGACAAACCCTTTTGAATCCATGCCTTTTTTGACCTGGAGAGTCATGCCAGCTTTGATCCTAGGAGTAAGTTGGACCTTGTGGTGAGAACATGCCTAGAGTCTTGGATGTTCACAGCTGATGGCTGGATAGCTCAAGGAGTTAGGGATTTGGTTCCATACATTAGAAGTTAGATTCCCTTCTGTACCTCTAGGAAGAAGAGATAGCCTGTGTAGTGTTGGGTAAGCTGCAAAGTCCCAGGGCAACCCCAAAGAAGAAGTCTTGAGATGCCATTAGATGGGAATTGCCACATTGGCTCACATAATTCACATCTCTCTCTCTCTCTCTCTCTCTATCTATCTATCGTCCATATTTGTATGCTCTTCTCTATAGACTGGGGTTTCTGCAACTGTCTACCATTGTTACTGAACTAATCTGTATTGGAAAATAATTGAATTTCATATGAGGTTCTTAAAGGTAAATGTCACCCTTGCTCGAAAGCCTATCATATCCAACTGTTGGGCTCAGTGCTCATCTCTGTTTATAGCCAAAGAGTCACCGCCGTCTGAGTCTGCAGACGTTTCCATGGACATGTGGCAGGCATGCCTAGACACCCGAGTGCACAGAACACTGTTTACCTTCCCATCTATGTGGTCCCTATTTATCTACGTTCAATTTCTTGTTTTGAACTGCTAGGTTGGCAGGAGCTAGGACAGAGAAGGGAGCTCATTCCGTCATGCAGTATCGAACTGCTGACCTGCAGAGCAGGGTTTCATTACTACAGATGCATTTCCAATGATTATAAAACATTCAATGTCCTGCCTCCCTTCAATGTAAGGCTCAAAGCATCAATACCCTTTGCAAATCCATTGCAAGAATTGCGGCGAAGTGTGCGTTGTACTTTATCCACTTGAGATCAATGACAGGAACATTTTATCATTATAAGCTGTTCTTTGCATCGCTGTGTAAAACAAGTTTTGTGCCATTGCACCATCTTGTGGCAAGACATTTGCCTTAAAAGTGAGTTCAGGGAAACAGGTAACATGATACCTTTGATGGGGCTGACATCTGTCAGTGTGGGGGGCAATGAGTTAATTTTATTTCCTTTATGGAATGGGCTAAGAGCACAGGCATTCTTGGACTTTGGTTCCCAGAAGCCTAAGTTAGTATACCTACTGAGCAGGACTTCTGGGAATTGAAGTCCAAGAACATTTAGGGGTCCGAGGTTTAGAAACCCTGGGCTAGGGGGGATTTCTCATCCCATAGAGAAAATATCTGAGGATTAGGATATAAACCAAGGTTCCCAACTTTTTCCAGCCAGGGGCCAGGTCACTCTCTCTCAGCCAGCTTCGAGGGCTAGGCAGCCATTTTGCCCTCCCTGCATGATGAGGGTAGCCATTTTGTCCCAACAGCTTCAAAGGGGTGGCCATATTGGTTTCTCAAATGCCCCTGGAGGGGTGGGAGGCCACATGAAATGGCACCACAGGCCACATCCGGCCCACGGGCTTTAGGTTGGGGACCCCTGATATAATGAAATGTCACTGCAGGGATTTCTCTATCTCACAGAGATGTGAGTTCATGATGCTACACCCATCTTCAAGCTCCAGAAGGGTTGGATTACCAGCCCCATCATCCTTAGTAGCCTTCTGTCCAAGTGCTGACTTCAGCCACTTTCCCTGGCCTGGTTGAGGAGTCCAAAGGAGCATCACTGTCTGACTCTTTGCATTTCTCCATGTCCCTAACCATTGTTTTTCATCTGGAGAGAAATCCTTTTTAAAAGAGCAATTGCTTCTTGTGTACAGAATAGCTTCCCCAGGTGTGTCAGTTGAGGGCATTCACTTAATCTCTCTGACCCTTTGTTTGTATGTGAAGTAGGGTGCAGCCCTCGGGTCAGAAATTACTCAGGGTTGAAAGGATTTTTGATGGAGAAACTCCACTCAGGGGACACCCGGAAGAGCCTCCTTTCATATTTCCCAAGACCCATCATGTAGCACTCAGGCATCGAAAACCAACTTTCCAGTCTCCAAGCTCAGCATCTTAACCACTAACTCACCACAGAGCGGCAGCTTACACATAAAGGTAAGGGTCTCCTTTGCTTGAAGGCCAGTTGTATCTGACTGTAGGGTTTGGTGCTCATCTCTGTTTACAACCAAAGAACCAGCACTGTCTGCATCTGATTCCGTGCTCACATGGCAGACAGGACTAAACATGGAGCACTTGGAACACTGTTTACCTTCCCACTGAAGCAGTACCTACTTGCAATTTCTAGCTGTCAAACTGTAGGTTGGCAGGAGCTGGGGGTAGACAATAGGAGCTCACTTGGGTCTTGAACTGCTGACCTGCTGACCTTCCAGTCGTCAAGTCCGGCATCTTAACCACTAAATCATCACTTCAACAAAACCAAACAAAAATGATTTTTTAAGGTAGAACAACACCCTTTTTGCGATTTTTTTGGTGTTGTCGCAGGCTGTTTTATTTCTATCCTTCTTCATCCTCCATGCCTGGGACTCAAGGTATATTACATATGTCAGCCTCCCATGTCCTGTTCTGCATGTGGACAAGACAAAATCCCCTTCCTAGCTTTATCTGGAGATCCCAAGAAGTTCTGATGGATCCTTACCCAACACTAACTCTATTTACCATTCCTTGTGGTGGGTCATCTGTCCTGATTGATTGGTTGGTTGGCTGGCTGGCTGGCTGGCTGGCTGGCTGGTTGGTTGGTTGGTTGGTCGGTCCATATGTCCTTGTGGTGCCTTCATTGCAGTCATCTTCCAGATGTAAACACACTCCCTTGGAAGGCCTTCAGGGCATCTTATCCAAGATGCAGTTCCCAAGATCTGTTCTGACTTGCCCGGTCATCACTCGGCCATTAAAGCATGATGAGGCTTTGCTAATGCATTTTCACTGTTCAAACATCCTCTCAAGAGCTTCATGCCAGCTTTTGCTTTTTTTTCTCTCCCCCCGCAGGGTTGGTTACGGATGTGGTGATGCCTGGGGCTGCCGAGGCTCTCGTTTGTAGCAGGAGATGTTCAAAGGAGAGCTGAAGTCATTTTTCTGCTCTCTTTCCCATGCAATAATCATCACAGCTTTTCTCAGAGCTAGCAAAACACAGGATTATGTACATGAGTGCTTCCCTTCAACATCGGCAAAATGATGTGTAAAGATCTCGCTGAGCCCCTGGTGTTCCTTTGGCAAGATTGCGATGCATCTTTAGAAGACTCAGAACTCTCATTTAGCTCTTGGCCAAAGATGGTTGTGACTTATGTAGACGGGGAATCACATTATCTGTTGGGTTGAAAGGTAGCATTAACCACAACGCCGAAATCGAACCCTCATTCCTAGTTCCTTTTTGGAGTGAATCTTTATGTGCATTTCCCCCCCATCATGAAAGTATTGATTGGGAAAGCATTTCTAAAATAATAATAATAACTTTTTTAAAACTTCCAGGATACTTTCTAGCCCTTGTGATATAGAATATGGAATAGAATAATCTCAATTTGGGCTGCAGGGTGCTATCAGTTTCTTCTGCTTTTCCAGCGGAGTGGTTGGTCTGTGTTTTGAAGTCTTGTCCAAATGCATAACTGGAGACTGTGAACAAGGAACTGACTTAAGCGTGATCTCTCAGCCATAACTTGAAAAAGTACCGTAATTATACCTATTAGAATCTCTATCTATCATGACTAGTGTTCCCCCAAACTCTGGTGTTAACTGGTGAGTAGAGATGGCTTGGTCTAGTGTGGTGATGGCCAACCTTGTCACTCCAGGTGTTCTTAGACTTCAATTCCCAGAAGCCCAAGTCAACACACCTGCATGGGAGTGCTGAACCTGAAGGGTGATAGTGGTGGCGATGATGATAATTCTTAGCCATACAAATAATAGTTGCCACTCATGAGGCTTAGCCAGGAAATCTTCCTGGTGGGCTGATTTTGTCTGTGTACATTTGAATTTCATTTCCAGAGAGAAAACCTTTCCACTTCCTTCTTTATTGGTGCTAGGCATCCCATGGCAACATAATTGGGTTTTTAAATAGGATAGTTTCCTTTTAAGCAGAACACGGTGGTTTAAATATAACCTGATAGTCACCTGACATTTAATGTTCTTTGCTGCTGGATGGGGTGGGGGAGAGAGATCTGGGATCAGGCTAATGATTTCTCTTTGCACAGACTTTTGGTCTTGATTATGATTCCATAATTCTTGGTTATGATTCTTCTGGGAATTGAAGTCACGTTGGCCTGTAACCTTCTGTTAGAGCATGCGAGGTTGCTATTGCCCAAGCAATGTTTTCACCTATCTCTTTTGCAGGCTGCACCTATAATCTTTGGATCCATGGAGAATTTGTAAAAGTTGCTTGTCTGGACTACAGCATCCAGAATGGCTAGCCACAACTTCCCCAAGTTTTACATCCAGGATGGATGCTTCCTGCACCACAGATGTGGTTCTGATGGGTTTCCATGGTGGAAATAAATGCCTGTGTACAAAGTTTGCCTGTGGAGCAAATTTTAGAACTGCTGGAGAGAGTGAAACTCAAATAAAAGAAAACTCTACATCAAAAATCTTTATTTTCTCTCTTAGGATAGCACGCTTAGTTTGTAGTTGGCTGTGAAATTTTATTTTTCCTCCCTACTTAGTCTCCTGAGAAACTCCAGAACGCTAAGCCCTGTGACTGACTCCATCTTCTAAGGACTGCAGGTGGAATTCCATGTGGAACTCTTTTTTATTTAATCCTGGTGTCTAAGAAACAGAAGAGAAAGAACTCTTGCAAAACTTTCAGGTCCTGAGCTGTAAGAAAAAGAGATTAAAATGAAGACAGAGAAAAGGAGATGAGTCATCAACCTGACATGGAGCACGGTGGGATTTAACAGTCAGGGGTTTCAAAATGGAAAAGTACCACATTCTCGCGTTATTTTTAGCCATCACCATGGAGGACGTCAGAAAATATGGCTGGTGGAAGATTTGATGAAAAAGAAATCTCCCCGTTCAAAGGGTGGAGGAAACTTCTATGTTCGCTCATTTCCATAGTGCCAGTATAAAGTCTTCCTTGGATTTTCTATTTCGTCTTTGAAAGCTGAAAGCTAGTTCCTAACAAGTTCCTAAGAAATCAAGTGTGCAGCACTGTCTTGGCAGGGAGCCTGTTTGGGGAGCTGTAGAGCAGGGGTGCTGCACTAGTTCAGTTTTGTCCACAGCAGGGTCCGCACATATACCTATCCAGAATTTCTATCTCAAACACCATTGATTGTCCACTTCCTTTCATGGCCTTTCTCTTGCCCACCACCACTGCATTATATTCACAGGACAGTCTCCATGGCTGATCACCATGATGATCACCAATATTTGGATTCAGATACAGCAGAAGAAGACCATCAAGGTCCTAGCTTATATATATATATATATATAAAAAGGCTGTGTGAGTAGCAAAAAATGGGAGGGTTCTGAAACTGCATACAAAATAGCAGCAAATTAAACATTTCAGAATTCAATCCACAGTCATCAAAGCAGATCACAGAAAGACAGTTTAAAAATAATAATAAGGGACTATTTATAAAACTGATGAGTGACGCATAAAAGAATCTGTTTTCACCAGTCACCAGCTCCCTACGCCTCCATAGGCTGCTTAATACTTTAAAATTCTCTGTTGAGCCTTCAGAATTGAGGTGTATATTCCAAGAGCATGCTTTCAGGCGTGGTTCCTTATTTAGGGAATATTTTATGCATGTCTCAGGTCGTTCTGTTCATTCTGCGTGTTGATATATAGACTAGAGGTACTTAAAAAACCCATTCATAATAGGGTAAAGTACAAGGGATTAGGTTTGTTTCTTAAACAAAAGGGAGCACATAAGTATTTTGAATAAATAAATTTTTTAGACAAGGCTGAATTCAAGGTCAGCAGAAGAAAAATCCAGTTGAAGTAAATAGGGGACAACATCCCCATGAAAAGCAACCAGCTGTGAAGAAAAATACATTAATTTCATGGGAGTATTTTGTATTTCTATTGTTGGTAATGTGCTTTTAATATGGCTTTTATTGTTAACATATTTGTTTAACTCTTTTTAAAATATTGCAATAATTTACTAGTTTTAATATTGTAATAATTTATTGGTTTAGCCTCATTTTATCACAACAACAATTGCATGACATCAGTTTGATTCCAACATATGGGAATCCTTTCCAGGGTCTTCTAGATAGAGAATGCTCAGCAGTGGTTTACCATTCCCATCGTATAAGGGGCTGTGTGGCTCAGTGGTTAAGGAGCTTGCCTTGTTAGTTGGAAGGCTGGCAAGTCGGCAGTTTGAAACCCGGGTACTGCATGATGGCTTGAGTGCCTGTCTCAGTCCCAGCTCTTGAGGACAGGAAAGGAGCTTCATTTGAGTGTTCCCTGAGCAGAGATTTTCCCTCAAAAATTCTTCCAACCCAGAATAATTTCTGACATGAAATTATTATTATTCCCACCCTCTAGGGGGCTCCCTGGGACTGTGCAGTTTGCTCAGGGTAACACAGGCTGACTCTTTCTCCTTGGAGGCACAGCAGGGGAATCAGACTCATTTTATTACACAAAGACATATAAATATGTTAAAATCATAGTAAGAACACGGAGCCCTTGATTAATTGAATTGACCAGAATGCTTCATTTTAGCTATGTGGAGTTTAAAGCATTTGGAATCTCTACCCCAAACAAAGACAAACATTTTGGTAATCAAAAACTGTATAGCGGTAATTGATTTTGTGTTAACGGTGCAGTATAAGATAAATTTGGAAATAGTGATTCTAATTTCAGGCTGAGATGTAGGGGAGGTGTATTCTTAGCTATGGAGTTAATTTTTTTGATTAAAATACTCCATTGTGCTTTTTCAGACTACAACTTCCTTGCTTGCCCACCTACCTGCTGCTAAGTTAAATGGAAATGTTATGAAGGCTGCTACGAGTCAAACAAAGTTCCCTGCCAAAGGAAACCTTGAACTTTTGATCTTTCCATCACTCCACCACGAATGGAAATTCTATTCTCTAATAATGATGGAATATGACTGTGGTGGCTTAGTGGTTAAGACGCTGCACTTGATGACTGGAAGGTTGACAGGTCAGCAGTTTGAGATTCGAGTGCTGCACGATGCAGTGAGTGCCTGTTGTCTGTCCCAGCTCCTGCCAACCTAGCAGAAATTGCAAGTGGGTACCCAGGTACCACTTTGGTGGGAAAGGTAATAGCATTCTGGCAACTCCAGTGTCTAGGCATGCCTGCCACATGTCCATGGAAACATTTGCAGATGCAAACAACACATGTGTGTCTAGAAGGGATGGCGTGGCTGAAACATTAACCTGTTCATTCTTCTCCTCCGCTGTTGCTGTTCAGTCACACAGTTGAGTCCGACCCTTTGTGACCCTAAGCACCACAGCTCTGTCATCCGTCATCCTTCAGAGTCTGGCCAAATCCAAGCCTACAAGCCAACAATACTATCTACCCATCTCATCCTCTGCTGTCCCCTTCCTCCTTCTGCCTTCCATTTCCCCCAGCATTGGGGCCTTTTCCAGTGAGTCTTCTCTTCTCACTTAATGGTCCAAGTATTTGAGCTTTAGTTTCAGTATCTGTCCTTCCAAGGAGCAGTCAGGGGTGACTTCCTTTAGGATTATTATTATTATTATTATTATTATTATTATTATTATTATTATTATTATTATTATTATTATTATTATTATTATTATTATTATTATTATTATTATTATTATTATTATTTCGATTTATATGCCGCCCTACTTGGTGAAAACCAACTGACTCGATCTCTTTGCAGTCCAGGGGACTCTGAAAAGTCCACAGTTTGAAAGCACCTGTTCTTCTGTGCCTGGCCTTCCTTGTGGTCGAGCTCTAACAGCCGTACGTTATTCCTGGGAAGACCATTGCTATAACAATGTGCACTCTGGTCGGCAGGGTGATGTCTCCACTTCTTATTATGCTACCTAGGTTTCTTCTTCTAATGACATGCTAACTCTATAGCATCTGATTTGACTTAGAGTCACTGCCCAACTTGACCCTGGTTCAGTGATGTTTTCCAAGTGATATCCAGCTGGGTGGAATCTTCTCCATGAATGCCAAGATTATTAATGGTCCCCTTTTCCATGTTCATGGGGAAATTGGAGCTTCTCAGAACAAAATCAAAGTCAGTGATTAACTGCCAGCTGGCAGCTCAAGATTAGCAATTTAGTCAAGAGTCAGTAAAAGCTGTAACATTTCTTAGGGGATTTCCCTACGTCCTAACCTGCTATCCTGAAGAGTCAAAGTGGATGAGCAAAGCTGGTCTTGATTGACTAGCAACTGTACAAAGACTGTCAGTGCAGTCTTTCTCCCCACATAGAAAACTCTCATCCTACGAATCATTAGCCCACAGGTGCCAAATGCAGTCGTATCAACTGTCAAGCTGTGTGAGAGAAATAGACTCACAACGGGTTTCAATTAATGTGGGTTATTAAGAATGTAAGAATTGCCTTCCAAGACACAAGGCACAGATCATCGCTCACATTCATCTGTAGACTTCCTTTACAAGTTGGACATTTCATGCCTACGGAGACATAATGTGCGGTCTAGTTTCTGTTTTTTTGTGCTGGTGAGTTCCCTGAGCAAAGGTGAAACCAAAGTCTCTTCTGACTTAGTAGGCATTTCTTCGTGTAATGATTGCAGGAGGAACAGATGAAATACAGTACCTCAAAATCTTAAAAATAGCAAGAATCGGCATTGCTGGCATTTATGAAGGCTTCAAAGTGCTTCACATGCCCGATTACTGTCCTCCCCAGATGCATCAACCTTTCAAATGGTCTTCCATAATTTGGACTATTTCAATAGTAGGACTCTCCATGCTAAGTTTAGTGAGTAGATTGGTAAGTAGGCACACTTGAATGAAGAGCAAAACCAAATTAGAAGATGGAGGAAGGAGCTCACTGGACAAGGGACAAGGAAGGTATAGCTGAGGAACTCAACCTCCCCGATGTCACTTGGAAGACCCTGAATAGGCTGAGGGGTGGGGTCCCTAAATGCAAGACCAACATGCTCAAGTGGGGACTGCTGGTGGACAACAACACAGAGTGTGAATGTGGAGAGACACAGAGTCCATGGGCTCATTTGCTGGTCTGCCAATTACTGCCAGAAATAGGCACCAATGAGGACTTAAGTTTGGCCAAGAACAAAACTAAGAAAGTGGCTTCATTTTGGCAGTCCAGGGTTTGATTAGGATACAAAAGAAGAAGACTTGAATCCACCACACTTTTACATCTTTTACCACCACCCCTTCCACGTGTTTTTTAAAGGAAGCCATTAGTTATCCTACCACCAGCTTTGGAACGAGACTCTTGAGGCTTTATTCCTCTTTATCTTTCCTCTTCAGAAGAGCATGGAGAATCCACCCCTTTACCTGCCCTTTTGGTACCCAAATGCACATGGCGTACCTTTGGCACAACTGAATTTTCTCCTCTCCCTCGACATCAAAGCCTCTGGGATGGCAGAGCTTAATTTGCGATGCAATTGTGTATTAGTCAGCACACACAGCCATTTCCCTGGGTGCCTTTTGAGGATTCCTTCTATTATCTCCAGTATTCCTACTTACTGCTCAATTCATGAAATGAATATTAATCACAAAATGCTGCCCCTGGGTCTGAATCTGTGTTCTACTTGGGATCAGACTGAGAAAAATATAAATCCAGAAAGCCTTGTCATAAATATTATCCTTCCCTGGGCTTTGCATCAATTCATTTACATCTTTCTTGGAGGGGCAATGATCTTTTCATTCCCTCGCCTTCTGAAAGGATGGGGTCTGACAGCTGTACCCTATCTCCCCTGCATATTCAATATGGTAAGTTTGCTCCATTACATTCAATATTGTTTACTGAACTGGAACTAAAGGAGGCTCTCAAACAACTGCAGATAAAAACTGATACAGATACGAAGCAGACTAAAAAAATATGCTGTTAGGAACATAATTAAGCTATCATGTTAAAATATACATTTGAATTGAAATGCATTTTTTTAAAAGTGCATTGATAAAAAATGACAGCAGCAATCCATTAAAAGCCCCTTTCTCAGCAGCCACTTGAACTGCTGGAAGCCGATCTGAATTAGAAGGTCTTTGCCTGTTGGTAGGAAATGCTATAAATTTTAGCTGGTGTGTCTGTGGTTCCAAGTACAAGAATAAATGCCCAGCCATTTCTGCAGAATTCTTGTCATCAGCATCTAGCATAACTGAGTCAATTCTTGGATGTAGTACTTCGGGGTAAACAAATCTTATCAGTTTTGTTTTCCTGACACCTTCAATTTTTTTTATAACCCAACTGTCTTCTTTTCATCAAATATATATTAAAAATAAGAATTATCACCAGTATTTTTTTTAAAAAAAAATCAAATTAAATATTCACCCATATTTAATGGGTATAAATAATCTTTTTTGTTCTTTCTGGAAGATTTGTAAAGAAATGTGCAAAACCATGAATAAAAGAAAATTGTTACCCATCTTTACTAATATTTGTATTTACTGCATCTCATGCAGGCTGTGTAGACAAAGCACTGCAAAACAATGAAAAAATTATAAAAACAAATATTTTAGTTTCAAGAGAGCTATGAAGATCTGATGAGTCATGGGTGGGTGATTCACAATCGGCCATTCATTGTCCCTTACCCTGATAAAACTCAGCTTCTGACACAGCTTTCCTTAGTGAGCATAATAATTTCTGAGACCTTGCTCAAAAGCCAGTTGTATCCAACTCTAGGGTTCAGTGCTCATCTCTGCTTATAGCTGTCTGCATTTTCAGGCCTTTCTGTGGACATGTGGCAGGCATGAATAGATACTGGAGTGTACAGGACGCTGTTTATCTTCCCACTGAAGTGGTCCCTCTTTATCTATTTGAAGCTTCTTGCTTCTGAACTGCTAGGTTGGCAGGAGCTGGAACAGATGATGGGGGCTCACTCTGTCATGCAGTACTTGGGTCTCAAACTACTGATCTCCCAGTCAGCATCTTAACCACTTGAGCCACCACAGTTCCTGTTACCTGCTCTTAGCTGCAATCATACCTGCACAGACCAATACTTACATTATTGGTTTGTTTTGTTGCTAGCTAACTCATCCCTTTGTCCTCAGACTATAACAGAGTACACGTCCTTTTGCAGGGCGAATACTGCTCTATTATTCAAAAACACATTTCCAGACGAGGCTAGTGTGATCTATTGGAGACAGTTGAGACACTTTACAACTGAGGAGCTGTTCATGGTGCTGAAACTGAAGCATTCTGTTTCCAGTTTAGCCAGTTTGTTGACAAGCATATCTTGGAATAACACATGCAAAGAAGCCCTTCTTGCTCTGTGACATTATGGCTCAGTGGTTAAGAAGCTCCCCTTGTTAGCTGGAAGGCTGGCAAGTTGGCAGTTTGAGACCCAGGTACTGCATGATGGACTGAGTGCCCATCTCTGTCCCAGCTCTTAGGGACATGAAAGGAGGCTTATTTGGCTGTTCCCTGAGTGGAGTTTATTCAGCAAAAATCCTTTCAACCCAATTTCTGACACAAAATTATTATTATATTATGGGTTGTGTCCCCTTTGGTGCTTATTAACTTGTATCTCTTTATCTAATTTTGATTTGAACCTTCTCATTCCTTTCTTGCTGCTCTGCAGCTGTCAGCTTTACATCTATGTACCTGATTCCTGAGCTATACAACAGGATGGATGAGATATGCCTGTTCACATGTGAGTGGATTGTAATCCCCATCATCCCTTACTACTAGGATGAAAGATGAAGCACATGAATATTTTGAAAGCTGCCCTTCCTATAAAGTTATTCTGAGGTAATATGTAAATTCATATTGAAACCTGTTCCTTTCCACAATTACACATGCCTTTAAAATTCTAGGCTCTTGAGGTGGATAGAGCCGACTGCCTGATCTTGTCTTTAAGTTGGTGAGGAGGCCTCATCTTAGAAGTCTGGCTTGATATTTTTGTATTTTAGAAGATCTGAAAAACAAGAAGTAGGCCAGAGAGCTCTGCTAAAACTTCAGAACAGAAAAAGCAGGCCGCTGCCTTCCTCAGACATTAAACAGTGCTGATATCACTGAAAACAACCTCACCTCACTGTGAAATTTTGCCCTGAAACACAACATAAATAATTTAACAAATTGTATGCAGAAATCACTTCCTTTCGTTGTTTTGTATATTTAAACCATTTCCAAATTGGCTTCATTGTCTTGACATTCGTGTCTGCTCATGAGAATAAGCCTGCAGGGCTAATGGTTCAGTTTTTAAGCAAAAAACACAGAGAGGAGAAACAATTAACTGAGACCTTTTCAAGAATATTTTCAAGACTTTGATTGCCACATAGATGAGTGTATTTTTAGAGCATTTCTTGTAGTCAAGTTTAATACCCTGTTATCAACACAGATTGCATGGCAGCCTCCCCTCCCTCCTTCTCCTTCTCTTTTCTTTTTTCAATACAAGCACTCAAGCTTTGCAAAAGCATACCTATTGTACAAGCACATTTAATGTTTCCAACAGAGAGCATGAGACACATATGTTGCTGAGGAACAGTCACAGCTGGCTGAAAATATTTGGAGAAGGTATTCTTCTCTTCCAATTTGCTCACTCAAAATTGTAGCCAATTTGCTTGCACCAACAGCAGTCATTGTTATGGTTTTTCTTGTGCAAATGTCTTCCTACCCCACTGGGAACCAAAGAGGACTTGGCAATTGTTCTGTCTGCCACATTGGTAGTGCCAAATACACAATTTCTACTTTGGCACTGAGACCTGACACAGGGTTGGGGGCAGCCTGAAGGAAATCACTGTGGCTGGTTAGCACATAACTCCAAAGACCAGCCTAAAACGAGACCCTTCACATTGGCCACCTCACATAGTAACTTCTGGTGGAGGCCAAGATGCTGTTCATCTGCACGGGGCACAACCCACTGGGAGATTTCCCAGTGAAATGAATGGCTGGCTTTCTCATGAACAAAAGGAATGGAAATGTTACTTTTCAGAAGTACAATTCCCACCAAACCCACTGCCCCATCATTCATGAGTCTCATTTTAGCCAGAAATTATGTTCCTTGGTGGACTATCTCTGGCATCTTACATGAGAATGGAGAAGATCCAAATTTCTATTTGACCATGAAACTTACAGCAGCTAGATTTCCATCCATCCTCCCACCAGGTTCTTGTTTGCTTCAATAGTAAAGGTGTTCACTCTGATGGGTATGTACAAATTGAAGGAAAGTTACTATTTGGCTCCCATTGCAGTAGTGCTACAGGGTAGTTGCCTGTGGACAGTACCAAAAATAGTATTTCTTAGTACTGGAGTAAACTGTAGTGGTTTGAAGGAATAGATGTGAGTTCACGGCATCCTTTGGACCGGGGGTTAACAACCTTTTCAATCCTGGGGCTGGTTCATGCTCTCTCAGTCAGCTTTGAGGACCAGACATCCATTTTGTCCTACCTGCACAATGGGGGTGGCCATTTTGCCCCAACAAGCTTCAAAAGGATGGCCATTTTGTTAGCTTGGGAACCCCCATTTTGGATAGTCCTTGTTTCTCAGCCTGCCTCCTAACCCAACTTGCAGGGCTGCATGCAAGATGTGTAAAACGAGCTAAACCAATGCAATCTGCCTTAGCCAAATTCCTTGAAGAAGACAATGTGGGATTAAAATGAAAGGGGCAGAAGATAAAGTCATTTGCTGAGCTCCACTCAGCAAAGAACAGATAAAAATCCCACTCTCTTTCCTGTACTACATGTCTCGTCTTCCTGCCTTTTTAAATCATGCTTCTCACTGGGTGACATTTCACCCCATTTCTTTGCTCCAACTAGCAGATTGGACCTATGGAGTTTAATCTGTCAGAAATACAATTTCAAATCCTCTCACTGCCTTAAGCATCAGCTGGGCAGCCATACTGCCAGTCCCTCCATTTCCTGTCAACTCAATCTGCATCACATAATTCCCAGGAGAAAAAGTGTTGTAGAGAGACTGGCAAACCCATGAGGCATGCCTGCCACATGTCCACGGAAATGTCTGCAGATGCAGACAGCGCTGGCTGTTTGGCTGTAAACAGAGATGAGCACTGAACCCTAGAGTCAGATACAACTGGCTTTGAAGCAAGGGTGACCTTTACCTATTGTATTGTAAGCCACCCAGAGTGGGAAAATATCCTAGATGGGTGGATTATAAATGTAATAAATAAATAAATCTTCTAAACTAGGGATTCTCAACCTGCAGCCCATAGCACCATTTCACGTGCGCCTCCACTACACCAGGAAGTGCCATGTGGTGAAGGAAGGGCAAAATGACCGTCCAGCCCCTGAAGCTGTCTGAGGGAGTGTGACCCAGCCCCCAGGTTAAATCCAACCCACAGTTGGATTGCCCTTGTTCCTTTCTTTCAGTCCAGCCCACCCAATATTTATTTTGTAACAAAAGGAGAACAGCATTTATTTTCTTTCAGAGTACTGTATCTATAAATAGCTTGCAGCCAGGAAGCACAAAACAATGTGGAAGAGCAATAATAAAGAGATACAGTACAATGTAAATAAAACAAACCCCTTATACATTATCTGTCTACATTATCCCTATGAATCAAATATGTGGTAATCTGAACCATATCCTATCCTGCCTCCAAAAAGAAAAGAAAAGGTGTAACAAATGGGGTCCTTCAGCAAAGCCTTTAAAATTTTGAAGATTTTGACTTAAGAAGGTTATGGAGTCTTTTTTATAAGTGCACAATGTTCAAATAGCTTATATGCTTTTGGTTGGTTTTTAAGTCTTTTATTTAGCTTTTTCGATATGCTCTGCCTTAAAACCTCAAGGTATAAGGTGGGATATAAATAGAGAAAATAAAGAAAAGAGTGGGTGCCTTCACATTCTTTGGGAAATGATAATGAGGATGATGTCTGAAAGAAGAAAAAGGTTGGGTTGTTCATTGTTAATAGCAAAGAATTGGATCATTTGTCCTCGGGAGCAACCTATGAGGAGAGCACCCCATTGCCCATGTCAAATAATAATCAATATGAGGATGATGAGGATGAGGATGAAGAAGGCAGGATTGTCCATTGGAAAACAATGTAATCAATTTTCAGGAGGGACCTGCAAGGAAGATGCCCCTTCCCCCATGTAAGGTAATAATGATGAGGATGGTGTCGATAATGGAGTCTGAAAAAGAAGAGGATGGGGTTGTCAACTAGCAAATAATTTAACAAAATCTCCTCAGAAGTGACCTGTGAGGAGACCGCCCCTTCCCCCAGGCCAGGTAATAATGATGATGATGGAGTCTGATGATGATCACCTATGCTAGGTGATGAAGAAGATGATGATGGAGTCAAAAGAAGAAGAAGAGGGCGGAAATGTTCATCCATCAGCAAATAATTTAACCAATTCTCCTCAGGGGACACCCCCTCCTCCACACCAGATGATGATGATGATGATGGAGTCTGGTGAAGAAGAAGAGGAAGAGGGATAGGTTGTTCATCATTAGCAAATAATTTAATAAATTCTCCTCAGAAGGGCTTTTAAGCATTAGGCAACTGCAGGAAGGGTCAGTGAAATAATCTGCTCCCCTATGCCAGGTGATGATGAAGTTGATGATGGAAGAAGAAGGGTTTTTTTTCCCCCATTAGCAAATAATTTAACAAATTTTCATTTAGCAATTTAACCAATTCTCCTCAGGAGTGACTTGTGAGGAGAGTGTCCCCCCCCTTCCCCCATGCCAGGTGATGATGATAAGGATGATGGAGTCGAGAGGAAGAAGGAGAGGGCGGGGTTTTTCATTTAGCAATTTATTTAACCAATTCTCAGGAGTGACTTGTGAGGAGAGTGTCCCCCCTCCTCCATGCGAGGTGATGATGTTGATGATGATGGAGTCTGAAGAGGAAGGAGGAGAGGGCGGGGTTTAACCAATTCTCCTCAGGAGTGCCTTGTGAGGAGAGTGTCACCCCCCCTCCCCCATGCCAGGTGATGATGATAAGGATGATGGAGTCTGGAGAGGAAGGAGAGGGCGGGGTTTTTCCACTAGCCATTGAACCAAGTAGTCTACCTCAGGAGTGACCCGTGAGGAGGAAAAAGGGCGGGCGCCCCCTCCCCCCCAATTCCAGGTGTTCCAACGGTCGTTCCCGCGCTTTCTCTCTCGCGCGCGCCTGCCTCCTCTCCGCGTGCCCTGGGCTGGTCGTGGCGCGCGCTCTCCCCCCTCCCCCCCCCCTCCCTGAGGTAAAACCGAGAGGCGCGAGCGGAGGAGCTCCGCCGGGGAGGGAAAAGGCAACCTGCAGCCCCTCCGGACACCCGTGTCTTTTCCTCCTTAAACACACACGCACCGCACACATACACACGGTATCACAGCTGGCGGAGGCCGTCGCGTGTGAGGCAAAGGAGGAGGCCGGCAAGCAAGCCAGCGAGCGAGCGAGGCGGCCACGGCGTCCGCCATCCCTTCAGCTGGGCGCCTTCCTCTTCCTCGTCGTCGTGAGGCGCCTGGGACGCTCTTCCTCCTCCTCTTCCTTTCTGGCCTGGGTGACTTCATGGGGACGGCGACGCGGCTGAGGAGGCGAAGAAGGGGCGCGGGGGCGGCGGCGCAGGAGGTGGGGGCGCCCGAGGCCGCCTCCACAGCCGCTGCCACCAGAGGTGAGGGGCGCCTCGTCCATCTTGCCCACCAGACCTTTTCTTCTTCCCCACCACCCAGCCCGGCGGGGGAAGGTGAGAGGAAGGGAGCCCCGAGGGAGGGGGGCACCGTCTTGCTGGGAGGCAGGTGACTCTTACGGGGGGGTGGGGGGTGGAAGCAGCAGCGAGGGCCTCCTCTTTCCCTTCCTCTCCAGGCCTTCCCACCCACCTCCTCCCCCCTGGCCCCCCACCCACCCATGTCCTCCCCATCCCCCACCTCACGTCCCCCCCCATCCAGCATCATGCCCCCAACCCCCAACCCCCTCTTATGTCCCAGGTGCCCAAACTATGGCCTGTCCCACCCATACCCCCCCTCCAGCCTGTCCGTGTGTCCCCCTGCCCTGTGTCATGTCACCCCACCACCTCACGTCCCCCCCATCCAGCATCATGCCCCAAACCCCCACCTCATGTGCCCTCACCCCCCTCTTATCTCCCAGGTGCCCAAACTGTGGCCTGTCTCACCCATACCCCCCCTCCAGCCTGTCCGTGTGTCCCCCTGCCCTGTGTCATGTCACCCCCACCACCTCATGCCCCCCCCATCCAACATCATGCCCCAAACCCCCTCTTATGTCCCAGGTGCCCAAACTGTGGCCTGTCCCACCCATACCCCCCCTTGAGCCTGTCTGTGTCCCCCCCCCATTGCCCTGTGTCATGTCACCCCCACCACCTCATGTCCCCCCCCCAGCTCTTCCCTACATCAGGTCCTCCTCCCAACTCAGGTCCCTCCCCCACTTATGCCCCCACACTTCATGTTTCTGGTGCCTGAACCAGCCCATCCAACACCCCCCCCCCTCCACATTGCTCTCTTGCCAGGATGGCCTTCTGGTTGGAAAGCGCTGCTTAAATGGACCGGCGGATTCAGCAGGTGGGGGGTGGGGTCTCCCAGTCAGGGGATATCCCCTTTCTACCCTCACCCTGCATTCCAGCACTGCTTCCTCTCCCTGTCGCCCCTTTTTTATTTCATATTAATTTATTTTTTAACTCGGTCTTGTTGGAAAGACGGGGCCCCAGCGGCAACAACGCAGGAGGAGCCTAGCCTGGCTTGTGAAGAGGGAAAGAAGAGTCTGCATTGCAGGATCTCTTTCTCCCCCTCCAAATCCCCTCAACCTTTCCTTCTGTCCTTCCCCTTCCACTTATCCCCCCCCCATGTTTGCCCCCCAAAAGTGGCTCTGAAATTCCTCCCTGATGCTGGATGGTGGTTTTTGCTGGCCTAACAGGTAAGGATAAAGCATCCAGAGTCATCTTGGACCTTGGTGTGCTTTTCAAAGGAAGGTCAGAACAGCTGTGGGGGGTGGCGGAGAGGCTGGGAAGTAGATAGGGAATTTGGGGCATAAGAAATATGCTGGGTTGGTGAGTTTATGGCTTTCAGGCTTTGGAAGCCTCCCCCCCCCCCCAAATACTAGAGAAAGAGGAATGGTTAGGAAGATCTTGTTAAAAAAAGGGGGGGGTCTTGCCCATCCTGATGATCCATATCTGTCATAAATGTCACTGAGTGCATGGCTATACATGGATGACCAAATGTATGTGTATTAGGGGAGTACACGTACACACACACATACACTTACTCACTCTTGGTAAAAGGCAGATGGGCAGTAATCTGAGTGAATAAACATCCAGATTGTATTGCAATGAGCTTTAATGTGCATGTCAAGCATGATGCAGCAGCAAAGGCGAGGGGGAGCTCTGCTTTGTTTTGTCAGGATTTAGTAGATACGATATCAATGTATATTTTAAAGTCTAGCTTAATAACTGCAGGACTGTCACACCTGTAATTGTTTCTATGGAGACCTTGTTAAAACTAAAGGCTGTGATGGCAGGTCAGGGCTGGAGTATCCCATCCCCTCACAAGGCGAAAGAATGAATGAGATTACATGGCGATAGAAAAGGAATGTGGTGCTGGTTGCTAGAGAAAGAAGGGTACTGGGTGCCTCATGTGGCAGGGAAGCAACAGAGGGAGGGGGGGATGTCCTGCTACTTGGCTGACTTCAGATTTGCCTACTTCCAGTGATGTCATTCTGTAACGTACTTTGTGCCTTCATTATCTCTTCTCTCCCCTCCTGCTCTAAAGTAATAAACACAAATGCATCACCTGCCACGTGTTATTAAATGAAAATGACAGTAGACATGCACAACATCAATACATGAATTAGATCTAAAAATGGACTCCCATCTTAAATTATGGAATGGATATAAAATACTCAGGATTGTTTTTCCTCCATGAATCCACTGAGGGAAAGGCTTAATTTCAGTGAGACAGAGTACCAACATCAGTCTTTAACCATCTCCCTGGAACAGGGGTCAAATGTGTTTTGGTCCTGGGAGCTACATTCAATGTCAGTGAAGAGGCTAGGGCAGTGGTTCTCAACACGGGGCCTCACAGGGAGACCTCAATTCCCAGAAGCCTAAGGCAGTACATTGCCTCTTCAGTGCTTTGGGGAATTGACCTACGCCTCTGGGAACTGAAGTCCAAAAACCAAAGGTTGGGAAACAGTGGGCGAGAGGTCATACACGTGTACACTTTTCCTCCTTTGTACCCATATATGAGTAAACTCTCTACCGTTTCCAGCCATCTAGCAAGGTGGATTTCGCCCAAATAACTATTATTAGTAAGAGAGAAGCTGTCAGCAGCCAGGAATGAATACTCTGTAAATATTCCCAAAGAACAAAAAATCCTTAAATTTGGATTCTTAGGACTATTTTTAAGCTTTACACTGTGAAAAAGAAATTGTTTGTGTGACTGATCTGGCCCTTGCATCTGTATACTTAATTGTAAACGTAGACAAAATATCTACATTTAACATACACATAATCTTTCCTCAAGAGTAGGGTGAAAATGCACAATTTGGGGCCTCATGGCAATCTATGTGTAGGCCACAAAACCAGTGAAACTTCACCCACTGTTTCTTTCAGCCCACTAATCAGGTTGATTGTGGTAGGGAAAAAAATAACACTCTGTAAGTTGTTTGTTTATAGAAACTCAAATGGGGTTTTGAAGAGGCTAATCAGATTATTGTGCTTGCACATGGGTGGGGGAGATAAAGCTGTAGATATGCTATATATCAAATAGATATACAAAATGCTACCAAATGTTGCAAAGATGAGTGCTCCCATTTATTCTTCCAGCTACTCAATGATGCTGATCATGAAACTCAATTTGTTTTCCTATCTAATTCATCCTCTTCTTATGGTTGGTCTCTATGTCATGGCTGCTAAGAATTTGAGCTACTTTGGGGTTCTACCTCTCCCCCCCACCTGCCTTGTGAAGATAATCTGCCATTTATGTATATCTTGTTTAGCCTGTCTGTTGCTTGTACATGAAAACAAGAGCAAAACCCGTTTTGCTATAGGAAGCCTAATCAAGTGGTGTACCTCATTTATCTATTGTGCTCCTTGGTTCATTCATTTACCAGACAGTCTTTGGAAAGATTACAATATTTACTGAGCTGTCCAGTTCCTTCTTTTTAATCTGTTTATAATATTTTGAGTTTGAGGTATATTGAAAATTCTGTTCTAGAGAAAATGATAACCATTTAGGCACTTTAAAATGCCTAGAGTGGCATTTTCAGAATTCTTTTTTTCCTGGTATATGTAGAGCAAAACCCATTTTGTTTGTATCTCTCCCTTGAGTATTATCAGAATTGGTGTCAGAAAATGGAGTCATCACAGAAGAACAAGATGGTTAATGAATTATTTGAAGTTATAAAAAATATAGCAAGAGAGTAATTGTAATATAACAGATCAAAGAAGTAGACACAGGTCATGTAATGGCAGTTCCCCCTACCCACCCAAAGGCTATTCCTTTTCACCAAATCTTAAGGCAAAAGTGAGAATTTACAGCCTTTCATCTGTGGTTGCTGCAGCTTCTGTCATCTGGTAGCATTAGTTGTGTTGGCTGGGGTGATAGGAGCCAAAGACCAACAATAGAAAATTGCTTTATTTTCTCAGCCCATGAGCAATTGCTAGTTCTATATAAGTACCAAGCAAGTGGTTAGATATAAAGTTGTTGTAAATGATAATAAATAATCCTGAATGCACAGGAAAGCAAGAGTGGATATTTACTTACGTATGGCATTTTCTTCTGATTTTCCATTAAATAATAAAAATCATGATGACTTAAAAACCATTAGAAATGTTATCAAAACAGATTAGACAGATTAAAAACAATTGAACCACAGGACATTTTATAAAAATAATTGAAAAAATCAAAATATTCATAAGTTTTAAAAATGGTGTGTCTTCACATCTTTCCTAAGAGAAGTGAAAGTGGAAATTAATCAAAACTGTGAAGGGATGTATTCTATAATCTGAGAGCAATAACAGAAAAAGCTTCCACACAGGCCTCTGTAGGTAGGTGTTCATATTCCAAAGAAGGCATGAAAATCTTATCATCCAGATGGGATCATAGAGATAAGTAGTGAATCCTTTCCAAACCCTTGGTGGTTTTAAATGTGGATGATTGAAGCCTTTAACTCTTATCTACAAATCTGTAGAAAACCTATAATGGCAGCAAGCCATAAAAGACACCCAATTTGGGAATTTTCATGAAGTTGATACAGTTAAGGCAGGTAAAGAAATGTAAGGCCCTCATCAACTTCTTCAGATATGCAAGTCAAAACTGATCTGCTAAAACAGGACAAAGTGGCACATTGGTCATCTCAACTCGATTGATTATACTACTAGTCAAAAGTCCCATTGGATGGCTTCAGTCATTGATCTAAAAACAATCTACATACTGTATGTAGATTTTGAAGAATAATGTTGTCAGATTTGATCAAGTAATAAAATGAAAATCATCTGTAAGACAAGACAAGTGTCTCCTGGAAATACATTTATAAGGGTTTCTTGGCACAAAAGTTTCTAATACTGTGATAACTATACAGAATACATTTTTGTAGTGCTTTTGTTCTTGTGTTTGAAGCTTTAAGATTCCTGTTTCTATGTTTCTCACCACGTTGTTGGATTTGATGAGATACAGTGATAGGCTATTTCTGTTTGATACTATGAAGCGGAGATGTACTAATGTGATACTTCTGGACTTATCAGCTCTCCTTTTCCACTGTGAATTTTTGCTCAGCTAAATTAGGTCACTGCATATATTGCATGCTAACTAAGAATAGGAGCTTTATGATCATGCAGAAGAAAGCAATCAAGTCACTCTCTAATACAGAATTCTGAATTTTCCATCAGATTGTGTTTCCTGCCCACCAGTTTCCTTCCTGTCAGCCTGAGTGAATGGCACCCTCCTCTTTACCACAGAAAACATGGAAGAAAGGCTGAATAGAAGTTCACTGTGGATGTGCTGTTGGAATGACAGAAAGTAGGTGGGAAAAGGGTAGTCTCTGCCCAATATTAATGGTGAATCCGTCTACTTCCGGCATTTCCCTGCCTGCGAGAAATGTTACTCATACAACATTGTTGCTTCCCCTCCCCACAGTATATCATAATGCAGTGATGGCTAACCTTGGCACTCCAGGTGTTCTTGGACTCCAGTTCCCAGAAACCCAAGTCTCTGTGGATCCACACAAATAGATTTACTTGGACTCCAGTTCCCAGAAGCCCAAGTCTGTGAATCCACACAAATGGGTTTACAGTGCTTTAATCCCATTTGTGTGGATTCACAGAGACTTGGGCTTCTGGGAATTGAAGTGCAAGAACACCTGGAGTGCCAAGGTTAGCATTATGGTCATAATGGCTGAAACCCTGAAGTGTACCTTACACGTAGGCAGCCAGCACCACACAGCTGAGTGAGCAATTCATGTGACATAGCTGCAGAAACATTTTGTGACATTAGTTCTGTTTTCACACAGTTTTTCCTAATGTTTCCTCAGCTTCACATTGCACACACACAGCTGTGCAGAGGATTTCATCCAGCAAATTTTGTCTTATAGTTGTTGTGAGCTGTTCTTAAGATCTGCATGCAACTGCTTAACTAGATTTTAAACATTAATAAGTAGTTAATATTGAATACTGTAGTAAGGTTGTGAGGACTTGTTTGTTTGCTGGCTACTTTCTCCCTATAAGGAATTTACATCAATCTAGATTAGTGGTGGTAAACCTATGGCACACATGCCAGATGTGGCACTTGGTGCCTTGTCACCCATTTGGTTGCCCCCCCCAGCACAGAGTTTGCCCCACCCCTCTGCCTAGCAGCCCAATGGGAGAGTTTCCTCCCTCCGCTGTTGCTGTGTTGGCACTTTGCAATAAATACTTGGATTTTGGGTTGCAGTTTGGGCACTCGCTCTCTAAAAGGTTCTCTTTCACTGATCTAGATATATTAGACTTCTTTGTCAAAACACAATTTTGGCAGAAAGGATTACATACATTGATCCTTAAAAATTACTTTCATCTCCACATCATAGTTTTGACTGAACAGCCACTATTACTATTTGATTGCTCCATCCACAGTTACAGGTTATCAACTAATTTGAAGCAGAGGGAAGTTATACAAGTTTTTGCAAAGTTGTCCACTATTAATGTTACAAATGATTTAGGTCAGACTTGGGAGAAAACCTAATCTGAATTCCCTAGCAATTATTTGTTTGTGGCAAAGGCCAGTTACCAGAATCCTGCTGGTGACTTAATGTTTACATTGGTTAAACTCCAGTTCACCTTGTCAAATTGCTATTGACAAACAGGAGACCAGTTCAGTGATGGGCTCCAAAAAAAAAATTACTACCACACTGTGAGCATGATATGGTGGGCATGGCCAGGGGGAAAGCCCTGCGTTGCACCCGAATTAGGACTACTTTATTTCAAAACTTGGATGGGCAGGGCCAGCCAGAATTTCTGCTACCGGTTCTGGTGAACTGGTGCGAACCTGCTGGTGCCCACCACTGGACCAGTTACATTGTGAGGCACAACAGACACACACCTAGTAATGTGACCAGTGCCTCATTAGTTAGCAGCATTTTGGCTATAAAGCTGGATTGCCTATATAAATATTTATACGATCCTAGCCTCTGCCTTGATTCAGAAAACCATTGGGTGGTGAGGACATTTATGATGAATTATCCAGATTTGCAAAGCAATATTTTGAGATCTGACTTTTCTTTGTGCTGTCATGTAGTGTATTGGAGTGCCTACATAGGTAAGCTAGTGGTGTTAAGAGCATACATTTATGAGGCAGCAGAAAATGGTTTGTGGAAAAACTGTACAAAAGCCTACATAAAAAGGCTCAATTTGAATTGTAGTGGAAGTTGGCATTTTAGCACCTGAAACATCCCAAAACAACTTTTATGCAGCCACTATGTTCCTGGACCACAGAACAGTACATTTTGCTTTCCACTTTCCAAAGACTTTTAAAGCCACTAACCAGTTATCATTTATGTGAACAGCTCATTAGTACAACTTGTTCTGTTAAATCCATTTAATTTAACTGTGTTGGATTTCAAAACATTAGGAGGGAGAAGTAAATGTTGTTACAACATCATGGTAGCCTTACAGAAATTTTAAAATTAAGATCTTCTATTTTCATATTTTCCTGTGGTTTTAAAAAAACAATGCTCATGAAAAAACATTTCTTTTGATAAGTCATTTCAAAAATTCTAGATATTGTTGACTTTTGTCTTTAGCACCATTTGTTTTTTATTTAATTGCCATAAATTTATCAAGTATTTTGGGTTAGATTGGCATAGCTGTCTTTCGGATGTACAAAGGAGCTTTTATGCTTTTGTATTGCTCAGTTCCTTTTCTTAAGCAGAAAAATGATGGCATGCTGTTTTGTTTTTAAGTAAGAAATATGACCATATATCCAAGTCTGTCATCATTTAGTACACTAAAATCTGCTCCAGCGGGCTTGGATAATCTATGTAGTAGGTTTTTAAGCTAGTGGAGGACTGTAGAATACTGTACAGTATCCTACATTAGATGTACACTTCACATGGAAGTTGAGCTGGGGATGTTCTTTGATCCTCAAGCCTTTCTCCCCCCTGATATCTCTGGCTGTAAAATGGGAGCCAGAAGGAGATGGTTGATCAATTTTTAAAAATATGTTGCAAAGACTAACCCTCTGACAGTGGGAAGTTCAGTACTTAATAACTATTTGCTGATACAGTACTGGAATTCTTTGATCAATTTTTCACCTTGTGGTGAATTCAGAAATCTGATGGAACTCTTTGAAGATTGCTAAATAAATTTAAAATCAGCCAGTGTCGCTGTCTTAAAACAGGACATTTCATTTAGAGTCATGATGTCATGGGAACAATGTTGATTACGTTCTTGGCCACTAAACAGGATGTGTACTAATGGTAGCTGTGCTACATGTATTAATAGACTGTTGCTCTTGTATTTCTGACTGTGCATAACAGGGTTCTCAACCTATGGTCCATGGGCTGGATCTGGCCCATGGCTCCAAATAATTGGCCCCTGTCCTCGCGCCAGCTGTCACTGCTGTCGCCACTGGAATCAGCCGCAGACTCATTTACGGTGGCTGTAAATGGGGGGGGGGATGACCAGTCTGGCCCCCTCAACTGTTTGAGGGAGCATGACCCAGCCCCCAACTTGAAAAGGTTGAGAACTCCTGATAAGATGTTCAGGAGAGAGTATATGAAATGGAGATGTCTTCTATTTGCAACATGGTTTCCAAAGGTTCTTGTTCAAGAAAGAAATTTGCTTGTGTTTGTTACTAACTTTCTAGATGAATTACCTTTTAGCAGGGTAGTGAGAGTAAGCTACACAATTTCCCAACAACTGTTCAGGTCTCCCTTTGGAGACTTACCTTGTGCTTTCACAGTCACTGTGTGCTATACAAAGATCTAAAGAATCTTGATGATTGTTCATTGTTTATAGCAGACAATCTCTGGCTTAAAGCTGTAACTTCCTTTTGAAAAGCAGAGAGCTTGGTGAAACTGTGAACAAACTGTATTGTTGCATTTATAAACACAAACACAAACACTCACATATGGTATGCTAATTCTTATGGATTGTAGGAACCTAGTTCAGCTTCAACATGTGGCAATATGGAAGGTGGAATTTCTGAGCTATTGCTCTTTGTCTCTATCCCTATCATTCTTTCTATTTTACTTATTTTTGTACCAAAGTCCTAGAATTACCCAGTGGGGTTAAAATATCACAATTATTAAGGACAGAATCTAGGGAACAGCTCCTCAATGTTCCTTTGACCACATTGATTTTCTTCTGAACAATTGCATGGTGTTTACTTGTGTCTGATTTTTTTTGTTGCTGCTGTAATGTGTGCTTTTTGATTGATTGTCCAAGCTTGCATTTTCCCCTGTACTAAAGCAAATTACTATTGATGTAGTGTTTTTAAAAAATGCTGTGCTTCGGGAGAGAATGCAATTATACAAATCATGCTGCATTGCTTTCTATGTACAATATTTCACTTTGCTCAGGGGTGCTAGGTATGTGTCCTTTTTAAAACTTAGTTGCACTTGTGATGGCTTATTTTAAAATCTAACTTTAGGTATAATTTCAGTCTTTTCTGCACATCCAAAGAATGGTGATGGCCATTGTTATTTTTAGGATACATATCTTGCATACAAAAGGTTCAGAGATTCAGTCCTTGCCATCTCCATGTAGGAAAGACCTCTGCTTTTAAATCTGGAAAACTTGTAGTTAAAAAAAAGGAAGATTTTGTTGTTAAAAACAAAGATAAATGTAAGTGACCTTTGATCTCAAATTTTCTTGATTGCCTAAGTCCACTTCCAGTAGTTTTATGAGTGACTGAGGTTCTTGAATTGCAATACCTTCCTGCACCTCCCTTGAGCTGCATTTTAATTTTAAACTCCATAAAAGATCAGTCTCAAAGACTGTGTCTTTTACTGCACAGAATTAAATTAGGCAATTTGCAAGAAGGTCGACTTGCAGAATTGGCTCATCTCCCCAGGAAATAATTTTCTTTTGTATTTCTGCATAAAATAATGAAATTGTTAGAAAGGTGTGGCTGATTTTTACCTGATTATTTACTACAATGAGCTATTTAGGAATGTGGTGTAGCGGAACCATCTGTTTGGATGGGAGAAAGTATATACAGTATTATTTTACACCGTAAATTCTCTCTAAAACTTAAACTTAGTATATTAAAACTAGTTCTGTTCAGCGTAGACTACCTGCTATTTCACTTGAAGGATACAGGCAGCTAGCTGTGCACTATTTTTACTAGAATACTTTCATACTGATGCTTAGTTTCTTACCTCTTTTGTAATTTAACAGCATTTATTTATTTGATATTCTCCCTATATGTGAGATGATCCCTGGTGGCACAGTGGTTAAAATGCGTTACTGCAGCCAAAACGTTAAGTTCACTCCTGGCGGGAATCAAGGTTGACTCAGCCTTCCATCCTTCTGAGGTTGGTAAAGTGAGTACCCAGCATGTTGGGGGCAAAATGCTAATGAACTTATGAATTACCCAGAGCAGGAGTCACCAACCTTTTAAAGTTGGGGGCTAGGTCACACTCCCTCAGACAGTTGAGGTGCCCAGACTGGTGGTCCCTCTGCCAATTATGGCTGCTATACATGTGTCTGTGGCTGTCATACACTTGTTTATGGCTGTTGTAAATGAGTCTACAGCTGATTCCAGCAGTGGCAGCTGGAGCAAGGGAGTGGGGTTGATTATTTGATGCCATGGGCCAGATTTGGCCCCTGGACCATAGGGGCTCATAAGGTGCATGAAGCACTAGAAGCGATATATATAAATGCAATTGCTATTACTATGTGTATCTTCTTTTTAGGATATTTTACATCCTCAACATATTCAGTAAATACTTGGCTATGCCAAATGTATTGTTTTGTTTTTTGCTTGGTTTTTTGTGGAAAACAGTCTTTCCTCTCACAACTATGATTCTGATCATAGGCTGGGCTCAGACTGGGACTCTGAAACAGGAGCATTGTAAAGTGTCATGACCTTTTAGGTTGCTGGGAATACTGATGCAGCAGTAGAAAAACTGTGAATTTTGTCAATTAAAAGATGGAAATTATTTTATGAGCAAAAAGTCAAGGGTTGTTATTGAGTAGAGTGGAATGTTGAAAATGGTAATTGAGGAGCAGGAAGAGGGATAATTACTTTTCATGATTTAGGAAATAGGTATTTGGCAGAACAAAAAATAAATTAAGTATTCTACTTATTCCTCTCACTCCATTCCTTTCCTTTTTTTCTTGGCGGTGATGCAAAATGATAGCTTGACTAATTTTATGTAACTATGTATAGTAACTAAAGGTGATTTTAAAGAAAGTTAATATTTTTAGGGTTTTTAGGGAGATCTCAATTGCATTGAGATGAACAAAATGTCACTGTGACACTGAGTTAGAGTGATTAAAAAAACTATTATTGTGTTTCCAGAATCCTTGTAAAATAGTGGCAGTTTCCAAATAGGATTTTAAACCAATAAATGTTAGTACTAGCATCTATTCTGAAGTAAGTTTAAACTTTGCAAACCATGCCTCATTTCTGAAGTGCTTTCAGAATCCTCTCTTAAGAGTAACCTTTTCCTTGCTTTATCATATGTCCTCTGTTTGTGGCATGTTCATTTGTTTATTACAGGGGTGGCCAAACTACAGCCCACAGGCCAGACCTGGCCCACTGCACCCTTGCTGCTACTGGAAGAGGAAGTGAAACACACCCATGCATGTGTATAATGATGTCATAAATGCACCCACAGCTGTCGTAAACATGTTTACGACAGCCACAGATGTGTTTTATGGCAGGAGGAACCACGTGACCAGCCGCTCAACCACATGGCCAGCCTGCAGCGTGAAAAGTTTGGCCACCACTGGTTTATTAGAACTAAAAGTGTGCATACCTACTGTAGAAGTGATACATTTCCCTTGTAATTTTTGCTAGGTGTATATGAACTGGTGCAGTATGTTCAAACCTGTTAAAGGCCCTTATAGACCAAAGCCCTTCTGCTTAATGTAGTCATTTACATTGCAGTAGGCTCATTGAATCAAAAGGGATTTAGTGAGACAGCTCCTTCATAAATTCCATTAATTAAAATGAGCCTATTTTACCCTGACTTACTGTACCAAAGTCTGCTCCTGTGATCAAAAATCAACTGAGAATCTGCTACCTGTCATTCTTTATTGTCCCTTGCTCACAGCAGAGTGTACAAGATTACTCAGGTCTGTTTTGAACCAACTCTTCAAAAGATCTGATTAGAATAAATTTAGGATATTACTTGGCAGTAACTTTTTGGAATAGTAACCATATTAGTCTGTGGTTCAGGCATATCAGAAAACAAAAGCAATAAAATAAAAAAAACAACATGAGCACAACAGGATGTGCTCACACAACTAAGAGGTTAAACAAATAAGAGGTTAAAAAAGTAAGAGAAACTCATTAGCACATGCTCTGCTTGACAACTTCACACTTTTAAGACTAAAAATGGGACATTTAAAACTAATCTGAATAAGTTTGTTGCTGCTAGCTGTAGGAAGCTGTACTGATTTGCATGTTTATCTGTCATTCTGCTTGATTACTTTTGATTACCTTGAAACCTCTTTACCTCTGCATCTGGTGTATATAATCCATACCTGGAAATTTTACCAATTTTATTAATGTATGTATTTAGATAGGTAACAGATGTTAAATGTTAACTCTCTTGTACTGTATTGTGTCATGTTGTGCAGTTGTGTGTGTTTTCTGTATCATGTAATCTGCAAAGGCCTGTGTGCCAAAGCAAGAAACTAAATTCAACTCTGCCATACCTCTAATGAAGAGTGAATAATTGGTGCTAAGCTGAGCTCTCTTCCCCAGTTTTTATCTTTCCTACTCAGGAGGTTCCTTGATAACAACTTTGCAGCTGCATCCTTTCCTTTGTTCCTTAATATAATGCCACTTTTCTTCCCTTCCTTGGCATATTAACTGGATTTTTTTTTCTCACGCCCACTAATGAAACTACATCTGAGGCTAGCAATCCATTTCTTCCCAGTGTTTTATGCCTGGTTGAACCCCATGATTGTGTGCTTTTATAATTGTGTAAGATTATATACATGAGAATTATAATTACAGGACACCAACATCAAATCGTAGAACCTTGCAGTTCATTTTTAGTTTTATATAAGGCACTGAAAATTATTCATAGCATTTGACCAATTGAGTATCTTTTTTATATCCTTGACTTGAAAAATATTTTTGTTAACAAGCAGCATAGCATGTTTTCAACAATATTTATCAATGTATAGTCTCCTTATGGGTCTTTGAGGGGTGAGAGGTTTAGAGTGGGGAAAAGAATAGACTGTTGGAATTACCAACATTATCATTCAGAGTCCCCTGGTTGTTTCTTGTATGGTGTCCTCTTCTCTAAGGATAATGCTGAATGTTGGCATCTATACATTTTAACAGTTGAGCGTGAGAAGAAATAATTTACAGATAAAATGTGTCATCTAAGTTTGCAAACCATATGTATTGGAGTCATATCAGTGGCAATACTGACAGGATTCTGGCCAATATTATTTTTAGTTTTTTTTAATGGTGCTCCTGAAAACTGCATTGTAAAGTATTTGTCTAGGGAGTGGGGTAGTTATGTATGATGCCTTGAGCCATAGCAGAGATGTTAACTTCAGATGCATCAGAATGTGACTTTCAGATAAATGACTTTTGCCTTAAAAGTATATAGATCTATTCCTGTGTTTTATTACCAGGCAGTTGGACCACAGTAACAGAAAAGGAAGAAGATGTATCCATCATTACTGCTACTGAGCTGGTATGCTGTCAGATTACTCTTGGTCTTTATTGTGATGTAAGAGTGAGATAAATGTTACAGTGAGGTACAGTAATATGATTATGTTGTGTTTTTTTCCTCAAGACTATATCAAAAATAGGAAGCAAGTTAGCATGGACAGATAACGCACCATTTTGAAACATGAGAAGCAGCTATCTGGGAATTACGTTAGGAACAGTGTTTCTTGTCTTTCTTACGATTGCTATAGTTGTCATACTCAAAAGGCATTCCATGACACAGTTCTGTAGAAGTATGGTGAATTTGTGCTCTCTAACAAAAAATATATTACCACCAGTTGCTTCTGAGGAAAGTTTACAAGTTCCACAGCAACTGTGTGAGAAATGTTCCAGCAGTGACTCTACTATGACGGAGAGAAATGGTTGCAGTCAGGAAGCGGAAGAAAACGTGGAGTCCAGTGAAAGCAGGACTTTCAGGCAGGGATGCACCAAATAAAATAGTAATAAGACTGTAGGCCTACAAACAAGGCTTATTCTGATTTTTATATACAGTGTCCAGTGGTGGTGATACTACCACTGGTAATAGCATTTATATAGTATTGTTTGAGTCATTTTGTTTCTCGTGGTGTAAAACACAGGAAGCTTACTTATACCACCTCACAGCAGCTTTATCTAAATAGTTGCTTTATTGTTGTCTCTTCACAGATGGGTATCTTGTAACCTGCTGCCCAATCCAGCCACTGCTGCTCTTCTGGCAGCACCTCTAGATGATCACATGACTCTTGATATGGATGCTGTCCTGTCAGACTTTGTTCGGTCCACAGGTGCAGAACCAGGTCTGGCAAGAGACTTGCTGGAAGGTAGGCTCCGGATTCATAGTCTTCTCGGTGTTTTCCTCTCATTTGTTCTCTGTAAAACCATGTTCCTTTAAATGTTTTATCGTGTTTTCTATATGGCTATATCTGTGGTAGCCAACCTTGGCACTCCAGGTGTTCTTGGATTTCAATTCCCAGAAGCCCAAGACAACACACCTGCTGATCAAGGATTCTGGGAATTGAAGTCCAAGAGCATCTGGAGTGTCAAGGTTGGGCATCACTGTTATATTTATGCAAGCTTGCCCATTTTAACGAGGCTTTTTAGTGGAGTACTTAGACTGGTGTGCTAACCCTCTTGTTGACTTTTCTATTACAGGTCACCCCCGTATCTGTAGGAAATACGTTTATTATTTATTTATTATGTTTTTATATACACACACACTCCCCTTTCATGGTAATTTACTCACTCTGAGCAATTTACAAAATCAAACTGGAAAATATGAACTGGACATAATGCAAAGACTGCTGCTTTGTCTGGCTGGCCCACCCCCAGTCCAAGTGTCTGTAATTAGTAACCCCTGATGCCACCATGCCTCCAAGACTGACCTTGTGACAGGAAGAGATAGTGACATTTCTATAGTGCACCAAGAGTGCTTTGTGCACTCTCTGGGTGGTTCACAAGTTAATTAGCAATTGGTCCCCAACATGCTGGGAACTCATCTTACCAACCTGGGAAAGATGGAAGGCTGAATCAACCTTGGTTCCTGTCAGGATCAAACTCACAACATTTTGGCTGCAGTATAGCAGTTTAACCCTTATGTCACCAGATAAAACTACTTTACCCTCTGTTCACTTAACTTTTCAAACCTCTGAGGCTGGTCAGCTTCTCCCTTTTGCTTGCCTAACTAGATATTAACCCTTGAGAGTTTTCCTGGTTTCTTGAAATCAAAAAATCAGTTACAGTGGGACCTTGGTTAACATAATTAATACGTTCTCCAGGATTCTCCTTACAGCAAAAATTACTTTAACTGAATTTCCCATAGGAATGCATTGAATACAATTTATCATAGGAATGCATTGAAAACCAAAATACATTAACTGAATTGCGGTTTCCCATAGGAATGCATTTAAAACCAATTAATCCATTCTGGAAAAAAAATTCAATAAATTGAACCACTATTTTCTATGGATTTCCTTTTGTTATGTAATTTTTATGTTAACCGAGCCGTTTGTTAACTGAGGGTTCCACTGTATTTTGCAAACATGTCGTCGTCATCATCCCTAGTGTGGGTGGTGATAGCTGGGGTTAACTGATGGTTCCATATCCAAATGAAAGTTATATTTAGATAATGATGGCTTGAAAAAGCTTGACATCTGCTGGCTTTTCAGAAAGTGTTATTTGAGGTGGTGGGGGGGGGGAGAGTCAGCATCTAAACAGGTATTGTGGATTACTTTATTGCTAGTCTGGTGATAAAGATGTTACCGAAGAATATGGTAATCTTTGGCAGTCGTTTCAAATATTACCTGCTTTCATTCTTCCGGTGTAAATGATGGCCTGGTCCAGTAGCTGAAAATCAGAGGCATTTTGCTTTGTTTAAGGCTAATAATCATTGTGTGATTTCAGCACCAAGAATTGCTCATATGTCATTTGCTTTTACTGGCAGAGATTACTTTATCCCATGCACTTTATTATGGTGAGAATCCAAAAGCAGTTGTTTGAGATAGGTTATCTTATCCTTCATAAGCAGATATTGTTTGGGTGTGAGATCTTTAATTTTAGATTAAGTAACAAGTCCTATTATTGCCCTTTGCTTAAAAACACAACTGGAAAAGTATGTATCTAGGATTTGTTTATGCTGATCTTCCTGGCTTTGTTTTTAGGCAAAAACTGGGATTTGACTGCAGCTCTTAGTGATTATGAACAACTTAGGCAGGTTCATACAGCCAACCTCCCTCAAGTATTCAATGAAGGAAAGTATCCCAAGCAGCAGCAGCAGCAGGAAAGAGAGCATTCCCAACAGGTGAACAAGAATGAACGGCCATCTCTTCAAAGACAAGATGACATCGCTCAAGGTAAGGCACTTTTGCTCTGGATTTCTTTTTCTTTTTAAAAAACTATTAAACAGAAATATAAACATACAAATCATGAAATTAACAACAATAACAAAAGAGAATATATATTACAACTGGCCTGTCACCATTCCCCCTGCACCTGGAAGGAGAAGCAGGTGTGTTTACATCAGCCATAAATCACGCCTGATGTAAACACAGACGTGGGTGGATTTATGTCAGCTGTAAATGTGCCGACTTCTGGGGGGCATGGTCCGGCCCACTCAGCTGCTCTGGGGGTGTGGTCAGGCCCGTGGTGCAAAAAGGTTGGTCACCTCTTCTATATAGAGTAAAACCTCTACATACCAGTTTTTTTTCTGTACCACGAGGTTATTTGTATAGTACGTCGAAAAATGTGTATGTCAAAAACATATTGCATTACCAGAAGAGGCCATAGATGTCACCATTTTTTTTTGGTGTATGTCAAATTTTTCTGTAAAAATTTGTATGTTGATTTTTTTAAAAGCTAGGATTTCTATTTGTATGTCAAATTTTTTTGTAATTCGAACCATTTGTATGTCAGGGTTCCACTATACCTTCAAACAAGAGTATGTAAGAGATTTTCTTATTTCTAATACAATATACCTGGACATTTGAAGTACATATGGTCTATTAATATTTACAAATAAATAAAATCCTCAAATTAATCTGTGACCGGTTGAGTCGCTAAGCTCTGTGTCTATGTGTGGATTTTCATAAACACAATCCTGACACTTTTTTTGAAAATTTCATGTTACTTATTACTGTTTTTTAAAAGTTAAAATTCTGTTCCTGCAGACCTTTTGGGAATGCTAGAACTGTATAGCTCAGTGGATTATAGAGGCTGGCTGTGGAGCCAGGAGCCAGGGGTTAGAATCCCCACCGTAACTCCTGTGAGCTATGATAAGAGCACCCAAAGTGTATGTGGCTGATGTACTTAGCTGCCCTGCTTTGGGCAAACTGAGGGGTCAACAGACCTCTTAATATCTAGGAAATCAGGCGAGGGCCACTGTAAGCTTCCTTTTCTTTATTGTACCTAATTATTATAACTACAGTAAAACCTCATATAACACTAAAACCTGGTTCCACAAGTCTTGGTGTTATATGATTTTTAGTGTTATCTGATCCTCTATGGGATCCATAGAGATACATTGTAACCACACAGGCTTTAGCGGTTGTTATCTGAAGCATCCCATAGGATCTTAATGTTATCTGATGCAATTCTTCCCCCCAGATTCCTTAATGTTATGCGATTTTAGTGTTATTCGATACTAATGTTATATGAGGTATTACTGTACATGACATTGGGTCTTCTGCTAAATATAGTCACATTTAATGGTGCTTATTACTTTGGCTTTCCTGGATTTGTAAGAAGAAAGCAGGGAAATAGTAGTATCTGTCTAAACTTTCCTGGAGAAGAGAATGTTGTTACTGTAAATAATATCGTTTATGGTTTCTGAGGCCCTTTTTCTGTAGCTGTCATCTCAGGTAGCAAAAGGGGGGGGGGGAGGAAGAAGTTGAGCACCTGTCTTTGGATTTAAGTATAGTGGTTACTTCTGTCTGAATTGATTAGAGATTAAAGCAAAACTTGATGTTTGATGTTTTGGTGTGCCAGCAGGGGATACTGTGTGATGAATCCTAATTTATTTGTTAGGGAAGATGTAAGAGGAAATACTGATTTTAAGATATTTTGCCAAAGATATAGTAAGGATGTATTGCAATTCAGGGGTACCTAGTTCTTCAGAAATGTATGGTTGCTCTCTGAAACACATCTGTACAGCAAAACCTTGCTTCGCCATCTTACATAACCATTAAAAAAACCTCACAGCATTTTGGAGGGTTTGTGTGTAGGAACAGTTTTTCAGTGCTTGATTTGATAGGGTGCCTGTAAAGACATTATGTGAAAAAAAAATCAAAAGGTGTGTGTGCATGCTAATTTGACTTCTATGATAAATATACATCATTAATTGATTGATTTACTTCATTCAATTTATATACCACCCTTCTGGCCAAAAGACCATCATAAAGTTGGATGATGCAAACTCTGCTTACAATTATACAGTTTTAGATTTTAGGATTTTTCTTTCATAATCATTTTGCCTAGATTTAACAGCTCTTTGGCACTATTTGTTTTCTAAGCACTCAAAAAGCAAAGACCAGATTAGAAAAGGATTAGGCATTCTGCCTTCTGATTTGGAACTGAAATAGACATTTAGCTTACTTCTCTCAAAGATTTCACAGAATATAGCTATATTATCATGCAAGGACTTCCTGAGAGGCAGTATGGGGAAGGAAATACAGTATGTAAGAGCTGTATGCACAGGTATCTTGCTTCTTTAGCATGGCTTCCTTAAGAGCTGAGTTAAGTTAATAAGGATCTTTGCTAGATGCTTCTCTCCAACAACCTTCAGCATTACATTACCTGTATTTGAAAATTTGTATGCATGGTTTCTTGTTTTGCAATACGATTCTTCAAAGAGGATAGCCATGTCAGTTTTTGCATCAAAACATAAAAAACAAAAGAGAAAGAATCCTATGCAGTGATGGGATGACAAAAAATCTGCTACCACGCCATGACGTCACTGACGTCATGGGCGTGGCCAATGTCATGACGTCATGGGCAGAGCTGACGTCATGACGTTGTGGGCGGGGCTAAAAATAAAAATAATTAAAAAAATAACACACACACACACAACCTCAACTCAACCACCCAACCATCACAAACCCGTAAATAACTTGAATAAAATAAATAAATAAATAAATAAAATAAAAATTAAACAAAAATACAACCACCCGCCCAAAACACAAATAACTCGCCCACCCACCCCAAATACAAAACCCTCACTTACCTCCTCCTCCGAACGCGGCAGGCGCCACCACCTACAGCCGGCGCCATAGCCGCAGCCGGGCTGAAAAGGCTCCTGCCCAGCCAGTCCTTCCATGCTGTCCTTCCTCCCGACGGGCGCCCGGTCCAGCCAGCCCAGTCCGGCTAATGGGATCTCCAAGCTGCTCAAGGAGGAGGCCTCCCAGGCCGGGGCTGGAGCACTACCGCGGTGAGCAATGCTGCCGCCGCGCCCGGGCAGGGCTGCCCAAGGGGGGCAGGCAGGCTGGGGAGGGGTCTTTGGAAGGCGCGCTGGCTGAGGAACTGAGGGCTGGTGCCGCCACCGCCACCGCCGCCGCCGGAGCTGCCCTGAAAAGGTGCAGCTCCGATGCCGAAAGAAAAAAAATTAAAATTGGACCAATTGACTGCACATGCGCAGAAACTCAATCTGACGCATGCGCAATACATCAGATTGAGCTTCTGCGCATGCGCAGTCAATTGGAGCCATTTTTGCTCCGATTTTTTTTAAAAAAAATTCTTTCAGTGAGGCGTCCGGAACCGGACGCCTCAAAAGTTGACTAACCTCCCGGAGAACCCTCCGGGATTGTTCCTAACGGTTCCAGGGAACCGTATGGAACCGGGGACATCCCATCACTGATCCTATGGCATATTAAGGAGTATAAGCAGGTTTGTATTTGGCATAGGCTTTCATGGACTACATTCCTTTCCATCAGATCCAGCTGATGAAGTCGCCTGCAATTCATAAAAAACTAAAATCAAGTGAAAAACCATTCGTCTTAAAAGTGTCACAAGAGACTTCGTTGGTTTTTTGTTGCCATATATTCCTAACTACAGTCATAAAATACTCTCACTGAACATAATGGAATGATTTTGCATCATAAAGTCATAAATGAAGGGCACTGAGTTCCCAGTTCTTGCACTGAATAAAAATGTAGATGAGACAATTCTAGGTGGGGTGAGCACTTTCAATGCTGTAACAGGCTTAGTAGAAAATAAAGCCCACACTGAGCTCAATTTGCTTCTGAGTAAACATGTCTAATTTTGCGCTGTAATTTTTAAATCTTTTCTTCTTATTTTTCCACAGAAAAGAGGCTCTCCAGAGGGATTTCTCATGCCAGCTCAGCAATAGTCTCTCTTGCCCGATCCCATGTGGCAAATGAATGCAACAATGAACATTTTCCTCTGGAGATGCCCATCTACACCTTCCAACTCCCTGATCTTAGTGTTTACAGTGAAGACTTTAGAAGCTTCATTGAGCGGGACTTAATTGAGCAGGCAACCATGATTGCTTTAGAACAAGCTGGTGGGTAAATGCTGAAGATGTGAGTTTCTAGATGGCATGTATTCTCATGCTGCACTCTAACTTCTCTGTACACCGCCCAGAATGGGAAATATCCCAGATGGGCAATATAAATTAAATAAATAAATAAATAAAGGTTATTGTTGCGATGGATGCTTTTAGGAGAAGCAAATATAAGGTTTTTAATATTGTGTACATATTATATCTTCTCATTTCTAAAATAAAAAGAGTCCAAAAAAATTAAAATGCACCTTCATTATGCTAAAAAGAAAAGAAATGCATGAGAAGAATGTAGTAAAAATTCATGGAAGTATGAACATGTGAATATGTCAAAGAAAAGAGGATTTCTTTTTTTCTTGGTCTTGCATAATTCCATTTCCTCCCTTTCTTGGAATTAAAAAAATACCAGTAAATCTAATTAAGAGTAGGTTCACAAGAATAAGATTTTCTTAATCATGCAGTGGTAGGCATTGTGCTACTTTCCATTTATGTTATTTCCTTTCTCCTGCTCTCTCAAAATATTACAGTGTTGTCATATGCATACACAAATGTGCTATGTAAAACATATCTTATGAAAATGTTTATTAATATAGACTCCCAGCTAGTTGAATAGAACTATGACAGTTCATATGCATTAAGCAGCAAACTCAAGAGTATTGGCTATTAGTAGCTAATAATGGTTAGCTGTTGCCCTTAATTGTCTGCTTCTAAGTCTTAGAAGTATTTATCTGACCATTATTGAAAACAAATTTTGAGCTAGAAGGATCCTAATCTGTGCAGAGAGAAAATTAACATGTTCGCACATCTTTTGTAAAATCCTACTATAGAAAAATATCTAAATACCGTAATTTAATTGGACCAAATAAGAAATTAAAAGACTTTTATATAACGTTTTAATTTAGTGGTATTTTCAGTGGTGGTACTCAAGCTGCAAGAGAGAGAGTGTGTGCGCACCTTGGAAGCAGAAGGGGAGGGATAGAACTCTTCTAATTATTTTTAAATTGTTGTAGGTCACAAGCTGAGCATTAGCAAACAATACAAAAATTAAAAAGGCAAATGCTATTTTGAGCTGCATTAACAGAAATGTAGTCTCCAAATCATTCATTTTCATTTCATTCATTTATTTGATTTATATACCGCCCTACTCGGTACAACCGACTCAGGGCAGTTTACAGAGACAATACATATAAGGCAATCAAAAAATAACATAGTTCAGGTCATATAACATAATACAATAAATAAACGATACAATACAGCAGTGTAATTAAAAAACCACACTGCGAAATCAAGTTACAAAATACAGTGTAATGAAACAAAACCACACTGTAACATAAGATACAAAATATTCCAATTACATATATATTACATGACAGAAAATAACACGGTAATCACAATCTCGTAAGCAATAATCCTAAAACAAAAACTTCTTAAAAATTAATTAAATTAATATACAGTCAACGAGCCATAGGTGTTGCTAATGGCGGTGGCGCAAAGGTCCAGCCGCCGCCGCGGCTTTTGAGCCCTGCTGGGCAGGGTGGTGCCTCCGGGCCAGGTGGTTGAGCCCGGGGCTGAGCGGAGAGGTGGCCTTGCTCCCGCCGCAGGTGTCTCTGATGGCGGCGGCGCAATACTAGTTCTCCTCTGTTTGACACGGGTGGGCCTCCTCCTGAACGCTCTGACTAGCTCTGGATGTTACTCTTTAACAAGGATGCAGACAAACTGGAATAATTCAGAGACTAGATAACTAATCCCTATGAGGGAAGACTGAAAGAACTGGGCATGTTTAGCCTTGAAAAAATAAGAATAAGGGAAGATGTGGTAGCACTCTTCAAATACTTGAAAATGTGTTGTTCAGAGGAACAGGGTCTGTTCTCAGATGGAATATGTCACTTAATTTAAATTGTTCATGCTTTTTTTAACAGGTCGTCTTAACTGGTGGTCCACAGTGTGTATAAGTTGTAAACGACTTCTTCCATTAGCAACAACCGGTGATGGAAACTGCCTGTTGCATGCAGCTTCTTTGGGTAGGTCTTCTAATTAATTCATTTTGAAAGACTAGTATGCTATCTGTTTTATATTTAGCCTCTTTTTTCTTCAGAAGAAGATAAGTTCAGTTTAAGCTGCAGAAGTGATGGTGTTAAAACATGCTGTTAAGACAGTTCCTTTTAATATTTCTGAGCTTCAGAAGAAGTCTGTTACCATCATGTTCATCAATGATCTAAGAGACCTTAATACAAATCTAGTCATCTGCAAACTTGCAAAAAATAAATAAATCAAATTCAAGGTGTTCATTATGTTCTTGCTCCTATTCTTTGCTTCTTGTGATTTTTCATAAGCATCAATGATATAAAGAAATGATGGCCTATTAGTTGCTGGCCTAACACCATTGGCATAAGTGTCAGTAGTGAATTCTCCCAAGTTAAGACACTAGTGTAGATATTTGCTATAGCACATCAGGTCAGACAGCTGGGTGCACAACAGCAAATGCCTACACTGACTTAACTTGCAGCAATTCACTGCCAACATTTACACCAATTACATCAAACCAGCACAAAAACATAATTTGATTCTCAACAATACCTTTCTATATGCTTCAAGACAGAACAGTGACTGCACTGAAATAAAGTGATATTTTTCCACCACCACCATCTCATTATAGTAGAAACCTACTTGATCAATAGATGTTGATAGATGTCAGAAGCTTCTTCAGTTTACTAGGTGTGAAATAAGGGTAGCAACAGATCAGATTCTTATCCTATGGGGTCATAATGCATGAATGTAGAAAGCTCAGCCTGGTATAACAAACATATTATTTATTTTCAATAGATCTGTAGCCAGAACAAATCTGCAGGCTTAGATCTGAGTCTTTTGGGACAGTTATAATTTATGTACATTTTCAACTCTCGTGTGTCTAATTTGTTGTTTGATTTATCATTCATGTTTAAATGTGTTGCTCTATATTCGTTCATAAGAGGTGGAGGTCACAAAGCATCATTATGAAAATTGCAAAAGAAAGAGCTGCCAACTTGTATTTATATAGTAAGACAGGTGAGATAATAAGAAAAAAAGAGTCTAATGCAGGAGTTCTCAACTTTTTAAAGCTGGGGGCCGGGTCATGCTCCCTCAGACAGCTTCCCTGAATCTATGGAGAAAGAAGAGCATTGAAGGAAGAGACACATACGATATTCACCTTAGGAAAAATGAAGAGAAAAATGGAGAAGAGATATGGGAGACAGTTGCCGGTAACCTGTAACCCTAAGGCAATGCATCTCTTCAAATCAGAGAAGCCTGTCTGCCATGCACATTGCCAGTGTTGATTTTAGAATGGTTTTTGTATTAATTTTGCTGGTATACTTTCCAGTTAATTAGTTTACCACCTCAAAATCTAAAGGGGATTACCTTTATTTAATTTTGTTCCCTCTCTTCATTTGAAAGATAAGAACTGAGGCTTAAAAGCCCAAGGCTATACAGTAAGCCCATAACAAAGTCATGACTTGTATCTTGATCTCCAAGATCAACATTAATCTCCCCAAAGGGTAGTGATAAAGTTTACTTTAAAGCAGGCTTGTATTTTCTGGAAGGAAAGAGAGGTTTTAATGCAAAGAGCTGAGATTAATGACAGTAGGAAAACAGCTGTTCAGTGATGCATATTACAAATAAAACATGAGGTTAACTATGTTTACTCCTCAGGAAGCCCCCCCCCCTTTCCATCATTTGACTGCAGATTTAAAAGTCTATTGCTTTTTTCATTGTACTGAGATTATTCTGTTGCTTGTTTTAGATTAGAACATCTAAGACTATGTTTATATTTCTAGCATTCAAATATTGAGAATTGACAGGGGAAGGTTTATAAAGGACCTGGATTCTGAGGAATGTTCATTCTTCTCTTGGTGAGATAGGAAGTGTGTCGGTTTGTGGAACATTACTTCTGAAGTACTCAGAAGAGACTCTATAGAGCATTATCAGTCAGAGGCTTGCTAGGAAAAACCCTAAATTTGAAAGACTAAAATCAGAAGTCACTGTTCCTTCTAGCAGCGCAGGAATCAAAGTACTATGTACCAGATATTTTCATTTTCTAGTAACCACCTTAAGAAGAATCTTTAACTTTCTTTTATTTCAGTGTTGTTCCCTATTTATCCATTTAACATTGGAATGTGTATTTTAAAATGGTAAAAGAGTGCAAGAATTCAACACTAATTAGGGATAGAATACAAATGATTCATGGCAAAACCAGGCTTAACTTTCCTTCTTGCATTTGGGGGGCTTTTAAAAAAATAGTTAATTTTTTTGAGGGTGTTGTTGTACTTAAATTGTAACTTTTGCTGTTTTTTTTCTCTCTCCATGCATCTAGGAATGTGGGGTTTTCATGACCGGGATCTTGTGTTACGGAAAGCATTGTACACAATGATGAGAAGTGGTGATGAAAGGGAAGCCTTGAAGAGGAGATGGAGGTGGCAACAAACACAGCAGAATAAGGAGGTTTGTATAGCACTAAGGAAGTGAGTCCTCTCATCTCCTCTTCATGAGCAAGTGTCACTTTCTGATGTCCATGCAGAATGATCTGTGTTTATCTTCTTGTTTCTCAGAATGTTTTTCCCCCCTTTTTCCTAGTCGGGATTAGTTTATACAGAAGAAGAATGGGAGCGGGAATGGAATGAACTGCTGAAGTTGGCTTCAAGTGAACCACGTACTCATTTCAGCAAAAATGGAGGCACTGGTGGGGGGTAAGAAGCTTGACAAGTCCCATTCCTGCTTTAGTACCCTGGTGGCACAGTGATTAAACTGCTATATCACAGCCCAAACATTGTGAGTTCAACTCTGACATTGAGATTTCTCATTCATTGGGTCGCCATAAGTCAGAGTTGACTTGACAGCATGTAACATCAACAGTACACCAAACATGTACCAGTCTGCCAATGTCTGACTTCTCCCTTTCACCTAAATTATCTTATAAAACGCCATGGCGACAGTACTTCTAATCGTTGAACTTCCCAGTTATTTCCTGTAATGTTGCTGAGCAGAATTTACATATCTGCCTTTGAATTATAGATGAGCTAATTTTCTTTGGTGCCAGAACTTGATGCATCCTAAGTTGTAGCAGCTTCAAAGTCAGCTTAGCATAAAAGGAGAAAATAATGGATTCTAAACTCAACTAGCCTACCATTGTGTGTTATGGTTTTTGTTTTACTCTATTTCTATTAAAAAGCATGTTCTGATTAGAAAGAAAGAAATGTATTTTTATTATCATCTTTAAGAGTTGTACTCTTCTGTGTCTGCCAGTTCTGACATAGCAAGAGATTTGCTCAATTAACTGTTAACACAAGTGTCATACTCGTAAGTGGGCATTTATAATCTGATGCTGAACAGGAACAAGTATGTCTCAAATGGTCTTCAGTTTTCTCTTTGCATTCCTGAGCTTTGATTTTGATACCCACCTTTGTGGCATGGGATTGCCAGCAAATAGAGCCTCCACATGGGCATGTTAGGTTTAGTATCAGGCATGCTATAATCAGTAAAATCCAAAATCACTCTGAGACAGTTTTTCAATCTAAATATGATTTTATTTTCAATCTGAGTTGCATTGTAAGAAGATGCTATATAATTCTGTGTACTTCTTGCATGTGGGCAGTCCAGCTAACATCTGTCTTAGAAGGTCTTTCTTTATATATTATAAAAACAATCAGCTGAAATCCACCCCTTTAAAAATAATAGTCTGTTTCATCTACTTAAAGAAGCAGCTCCAATTTAACTGGGAAGGCAAGAGTTTGGAATATTGAATCTGGTTGTAACACAAGTCAAACAAGTGGAAGTAGTTTAAGAATCATGCAGGATCACACCCATGGATAAAGTCTATGTGCCTTGCATCTCCCCTTCTTGAGGAATGCCAAGAAGTGCTGGCAAATAACAAATTAAATACAGTCAAACCTCGCATAAAGAGCGCCTCACTTAAAGAGTAACTCACTTAAAGAGCAGAATTTTCTCTGAATGTTTGCTTCGCTTAACAAATAAAACCAACCAAAAACTCGCTTAACAAATAAATCAGGGTTCGCAATCCCCCCCACAATTGGTCACTTTCAATGGTGTTTCGCTTAAAGAGCAAACTCGCTTAAAGAGCAATCCTGTGGAATGCATTATGCTCTTTAAGCGAGGTACAACTGTAGGTTAATACAGTATCAAACCTATACACTTCATGGACACCATCCTCCTTGAAGAAACGTTTTCTGTACATGTCTCAAAGTCTAGATATGAAACCAGAAGAGGCTAGGGTACACCAATGAAAAGCAAGAACCACATGCCTTGCCAAATGGATGAATGTCAAATGGAATCTCCCATCAGGATGACATTGTGGCTGGGCCATCTGGAAATCACTTAATAGACTTTGAAGTCAATTAGGAAAAACAAAGAACGATCAAGCAAAAACGGGGCTACTTGGATACAGAACAAATGTTCTGTGAATGTGGAGAAATTCAGTCAGTGCATCATTGATGTGCATGCAATTTCTGCTTCAACATATGTATAAAAGCAGGTCTAGTAATGCCCAAGATAATGCTGTAAAAGTAGCCTGGTCAAAAATAGCCTAATTGTGCAATGCTCTGATACAAAGAAAGAAAGAAAGAAAGAGAGAAAGAAAGAAAGAAAGAAAGAAAGAAAGAATGTTGACGGTGTAGATAAACTCTTTGTTCAATAAGCGCCTGTAAGACAAGGAGTAAAAGTCTTAGTTTCTGAATTGTATATGTTTGGTTTTCTAGAGTTGACAATTCTGAAGATCCAGTCTATGAGAGCCTAGAAGAATTCCATGTTTTTGTTCTCGCACATGTATTAAAGCGACCAATTGTAGTTGTTGCAGATACAATGTTACGAGACTCAGGAGGAGAAGGTAAGTCTGTCTGTGTCGGCAATGTGCGCTTGCTATCAACTGTACCATTTTGTTCCCAAGAAAACTATGTTAAATTGTGGCATTCAAAGGGTAAAATATCTTCTTCAGGTGCTGCATCCGATTCTGATTATTGGCTACCTTCATGGTGATCAGCCATGAAGATTGCCCTCGGAACAATAGGGTGCAGTGGCCTTCCATTTGCCTTCTGTGTGTAAAGTATCTAATGCTGTATAAATGAAACATTTGCTTATAATTGTAAAAGTGGAATTCAAAGCCATCATGTAAATGAGCAAGCGGTTAATATGGTGACAGAGAACTCACCATTGCTGTATTTAGAAGGTGTCCCTTACCATTCTCTTTTGGACCCTGGCTGCGTGTTGGTCATGTGGTTCAACAGGCTGGAAGTAAAATGCACCTTGGAAACTGTTTTGCAACAGGATGAGATAGATTTTAAGACTGCCATTTTCTCTGCTTAAACCAGGGGTGCCCAAACTACAGCCTGTGTGCCATATCCAGCCCTGTATGGGCATATTTTACTTCTGCTTCTAGGAGCGGAAAGGGTAGTATGGGCCAGATTAATTGGTGGCAGGGCTGGATATGGCCCATGGGCCATGTTTTGGCACCCTTGCACTAGCTCCTGTCCAGTATTTAAGTTTGCTGTTAACCATGACTAATAAACTAACTGGTAAGGGCTGCAACAATTTTGGCTGGTCTGGTCAACTTTGTGCATATTATACCAGTTTTAAAATACTGGTTTTTTTTTTTTTTTTTTTTTTGCTTCTGGATCCAATTCAAAGTGATGGAATTTCTTTTCCACTCCTAAAATGACTCAAGTATCACAAGGTGTGCATCTTCCCATACTAGCTAGTTTGCTTATTAAAATCTTCTGCTGCAGTCCTTGTATTGCATAATGCATATTCAAGAGTGTTTTTGATTATCTTTACTGAGTAGCTTTCATTTATTTTACTGCTCATGTAAAATAAATGCAATTGAATGGATCAACAGTAAAAGATGTGCCGTTTATTTATTTATTTATTTATTAGACTTATACCCCACCCCACTCGCCGTTCTTCTAGACTGTCCCCAGTTTTAAACCTTGTTTTCAAAACCTTGATTTCTCTTTGCAGCCTTTGCACCAATCCCATTTGGTGGGATTTACTTGCCTTTGGAAGTCATGCCTAACCGATGTCATTGTTCACCCCTAGTCCTTGCCTATGATCAAGCGCATTTTTCGGCTCTTGTGTCTATGGAACAAAAAGATCAACAGAGAGAACAAGGTAAGTGATGTGAGAAGGAAAATGGTTTTGCAAAAGGGTAGAATGCTGAACTGCTGAATGTATATACCAGTGATGGCGAACCTTTTAGAGACCAAGTGCCTAAACTCAACAGGCTGGGGGACAAATAAGCATTTGGAAACAAAAGGGGGGCTATTTATAGGTTTGAAGGAGCGCCAGGACTTGCAGAAAAAGAAAAATCTCTTTGAAATGGCAAAAAAGTGCAAGAGTTTGTAAAAGCAAAAAGAACCCAAAATAATGCTGAGCATCAGCAGGAGGGGGAATTGCAGTGTGGCTCAGTGGTTAAGAAGCTCACCTTGTTAGCTGGAAGGCTGAGAAGTTGGCTGTCAAGACCCAGGTACTGCATTACTAATTGAGCACCCAGCTCTGTCCCAGCTCTTGGGGACATGAACGGAGTCTCATTTGGGCGTTCCCTGAGCGGAGTTTCTCCCACAAAAATCCTTTCAACCCGGAATAATTTCTGACACAAAATTATTATAATTATTGAAGTGGAACATAGTATCCTGCAGAGGGTGCAGTTGACTAGTTAGAACCCTGATCAGGAGCTTTCCACATATTTTGAGGCAAGTCATATTTATTCTTGAAATGGTTATTAGAATGTTTTTGCAATGTTTTTGCAATGTTTTTGATGTACGCTGGTGTTTTATTTTACTGAATTGCATTATATTGTATTGTAATTAGATGTATTGTGATTCTTGTTAGCCACCTTAAGTCATGTAGCCAAGTTGCATACAAATCCAGTCAATCAATCAACCCAGGTTTTACCCTCTTCACAACAATGACAGCTTTTAAAAATTACTTTTTCATTTGTCTTTGTTAAGTGAAGGTTTACATTCTCATGAACCTTCAATTCCAAGTAGCTGCTTCCATATAGTATAGGTAGCATATAGTATAGGTAGCACTAGGTCAGGAGTTCTCAACCTTTTTAAGCTGGGGGCCATTGGGTCATGCTCCCTCAGACAGTTTCAGGAGCCAGATAGCCATTTCCCCCTTCCTCCACCACATGGCACTTCCGGGTGTGGTGGAGATGGTGGTGGGCCACATGAAATGACGCTGTGGGCTGAATCTGGCCTGCGGGCCACAGGTTGAGAGTCTCTGCACTAGATATAGGAGCACTTTTGTTTCAGTTCTGCTCAGGAAAGATTGATTTTTGCTTAGGGAATCTAGACACAAATAATGTGAGATCAAATAATGCCTCCAAATAGTGTCCCAGTAAAAGCATCTGGACTATAAACAGTTTCACTAGGATTCTCACTGAAGGAGGTAGTGGGCTTTTACCAATCTCCTCTCCCTCTTGCATCCTCTTTAACTAAGAGCTCTTCCCTGTGGACTGATACAGTGAAACACATTCTTCTCACAAAGTAAAGTGCAGTTGCTTATAATTCTATTCTATTGCTTCTAGAAGATGCTGAAGTCCTACATTAAGGTGTGGTTATAGTTACCTTGACTTACTTTCTTTGAAGATGTGGTTTCTGAGCAAAGTAGAAACACAACCTCTTGATTTTTAAATCTTGCTTTATGAAGTAAGCAACCTCTGTGCAAAAATTCCTTTAATCATGGGGTGTTAGCTGATTTATTCCTAGAATCCTTTATTCATGGCTTTGTCAGTTCAAAGGCACAAGCAATTCTTTCTGTCAAGGGGCTGGTTTCCCATAAATGGATAAGTATAATGGCTGTATTCCCAGTCTCGCTCAAAGCATCCTTTGATTTCAGCAGTACAAGGAGACACTATTAACCAAGAGATGTGTGACTTTGGTTTGCTTAGTTAGTGGACATTTCCAAACCCATTTAGAAGGTCTAGATATTTCCTGGCAGGTTATGGAAGATGCCAAAGAAACAATGAAATGGGCAAAATACACTATCTTTACAAGCAATGAGCCTTCATGAGGTGTGTCTCTTGCTGGCAACAAAGAATGTTAAACCACTCACATTCAGTTGCGACTCTCAAGCAGAAATCGCAGACCTTAATTTTTCTTCAAATGCTATAAATCGACCTAAACATGTTTTTGCTATTCATGGGTAAAGATAAAGGTTGCCCTTGCTCAAAAGCCAGTCGTATCTGACTCTAGGGTTCAGTGCTCATCTGTTTATAGCCAAAGAGCCAACGTTGTCTGCTTCTAGAGACATTTCTGTGGATTTGTGGCAGGCATGCCTCAACACTGGAATGCACGGAACGCTGTTCACCTTCCCACCATAGTGGTCCCTATTTATATACTTGCAATACCTTGCTTTTGAACTGCTAGGTTGGCGGGAGCTGGGATAGAGACAGGGGCTCAAACTGTCATGCAGTAAAACCGGGAATCAAACTCCAACCTTCCAGCCAGTGAGTTCAGCATCTTAACCACTTGAGCCACCACAGCTACTCGTATTGTTTTGCTAAAAGATTGTAGTAGAGTACTTCCCAAATTTATCTTCCATGTGATATAATTTTATTCTGCAGCATTGATATGTATAGCTTTGAAGCTGTGAGACTGTTGACTAATACTCTTCCTAGTCAGCTGCATTTCACTGATTAGTGGAATTAACTCTGTAAAGATACATATAAATGTATAAAATAAATGGGAAGCCACTCTTAGCTGATGGAGATTTAATAAGCGAATCTTTTTTAAAAAATACCACTTTTGTGCAAATCAAGAAAATGCCTCTTTAGTACGTCATGTAACATTACTAAGGAATAGAATGGAGTACAAGATATTTGTTAAAACTTTAAAATTTGAAACTTCCATTTGAAAAGTTTTTTGCTGGTATTCTTATCTATTAAAATAAAAAATTGCAAGAAAGTATACATTTATTCTCTTTGTTCTCTCTCTTTTAATGTTTTAAACTTGCACATGTTACTATGATCAGACACAGAGACAAAATACGCTCAGGGTGTACGTGTCAAATTTCTCTCAAAGTGAATTTTGAATACTGTATTCTGTTTTACTCTTGAATGAATAAAAATATTTCCTTGTGAGTGTGAAAAGAGTCAGTGATATAGATGAGTGTCAGTTTCAGAGGATCACAAACTTCTAAGTTTCTTCTCCCCATCAATTTTACAATTTTTTGTTCTTCTTTCGCGTTCTGATCAATCCCTGGACTGCCAAAATGAAGCCACTTTCTTGGCTTTGTCAGTGGCCAAACTTAAGTCCTCATCAGTGCATGTTCCTGGCAGTAATCAGCAGACCAATAAAAGCCCATGGATTCTATAGCTCCACATTCACACAGCATTTTGTATGCCAGCAGCCCTGACTTCAGCATTTAGGGACTCCAACCTTCTACCTGCTCAGGGTCCTACAAGTGATGTAGGGGAGGTGGAGTTCCTCAGCTTTATCCTCCTTTAACTATCCTCCTTTAATGTTATTCCTAATCCAGTGAGCTTCTTCCACCATCTTCTAATATGGTTTTGCTCTTGCATACCCCTCAATAAGTTTGTTCTTGCTATAAAGCTCTCCCTGGATCTGAGTTGGTGGACTTGAGGCTCATCTCCATTCAGAGAATGTTGAGGGTCCTTCTCTTGCTTAGTTCTCTCAGCATCTGCACCCTAGAGTTGGATGCGACTGGCTTTCAAGCAAGAGAAACCATTACCTTTACTTCTGCTTTCTAATTTGTATTTTTAAAAGAAGTTTTAAAAACTCAAATGTGGCTTCTGTTGGGTCTTCGGGGGGGGGGAGAGAATAAAAGAAACCTGCTAAAATTAAATATTTAATGCAAAATCTGTGCCACTGAAATTTCTCTGCAGTTTAACCTTTCTAACACAATCTGTTTTTCTAAAAAGCTACCTAAATGCAGCCACAGTCTTAAAACAGTTCTGTGCCAGAAGCAATTACATTGTGCTTTTATGTTGTTTTCACAGTGTAGTATTGGCTGCTTTGCAGCTCTCACAATCACACCCAAGGAACTGCTTTGAATTGATTTTATGTGTGGTTAGGTACTGTTTTTTACACTGGGTAGAAAGACTGAGTTCTCTAGTGCCACCGAGTGGAAGATTTTTTAATGTGCGCCATACACATGTGTCTGTTATAAGGGCACTGCAGCATGTACCAGTTTGCAGTTGTGCATTGGTTTTTAGGGGTGTTCTTTTTGAGATATTTAATTTCACATGGTGGATGTTGAAGATCTGAAAGCAAAGTACAAATGTTAAGTTATTACTATCTGTCCTCCATCTGTTGCACACTTTGTCTGATTGTTCATATTTAATTTTCAACATGTCAGGAACAATGTTATTAAGTTTAATGTTTGTCAATAGTTGTGTGTTTTGATGGATCATTACCATTCCATAGTGAGGAAAAGTGCGAATGCAGTGATGTTTTGAAAGATTACTTGAGAGTGGAGTGTAATGAGTGTAAAAATCTTGTCAGAAACTTGTCCTCCAACCTGATCTGACCTGTCAGCTTTTCTCTCAGGTACGAATGGCCATTTCATCTTACTTTTCTTCTGGTAAGACTGGCATTCTGACTCATTTCTCATGGAATGATTCTCAGATTGGGGCCAGATTCTGTTCAGAATGAGTTCCCAACCTATGGCCAAAGGGCCAGATCCAGCCCACAGCACCATTTCATGTGGCCACAACCCCTCCCAAGGGCATTCAAGAAACAAAATGGCTGCCCTTTTGAAGCTGTTGAAACAAAAAGGTCACACCCATTATGCAGGCAGGGCAAAATGGCCATCCAGCCCTCGAAGCTGACTGAGAGAGTGTGACCCGGCCCCTGGCTTGAAAAGGTGGGGGACCCCTGTCCTAAAGAAAAGACATGGATTGTTTTTGTAATATGGTTAGAATAAAATAGTGGTTAGCATGGTGACGCAATTAAGATATGTGAAATAGGCTCACATATGCTAAATAGATATAAGAAAAATGTTGGCAGTAGATTGGTAAAATGCCTGCCAGCTAACAATGATTGCATCATCAACCCTGATGACTATTAACTTCTTTTCTTTAACATTAATATAAGAAAGCATTGTCTGAATAAGACATCAGGCATGAAGATTAAAGGCTGCCCTTTGCGTGTGTGTCTGTGAAGTGCCTTCTTCCTTTTCCTGAGCCTTTGCTTATTTCCCACACTTTCCCAGCTAAACTAATGCCTTCAATCTGATCTTCTCTTCTTTCCTTCAGCGGTGATTCCTCTGACTGATTCTGAACATAAGTTACTGCCTTTGCACTTTGCGGTTGATCCTGGGAAAGACTGGGAGTGGGGAAAGGATGACAATGATAATTCCAAGCTGGCCAAGTAAGACCATTTTTCCCCAGTCATTAAGTGTTCAGTAAATTAGTTTGAGGATCTGTGTGAGCTTAAGGCTCTTGGTGTCTTCCTCTTTGTAGCAGTTCGACAAAATACAGCGTGTGGACTTTAGTTGGTTGGTTGTACAGTTTTGCCCCTCTTAAACAATTACACTTCATGACAGAAAAATAAATATTGTCTGCTACTTGGTCTAATCCATGTGTCCTATACAAAATCAAGTGCACTGAATCCAAATCTGAAGTCCAGGACATCAGGATCTTAAGTTAGCAAATCTCACCCTCTTGGTTAGGTTCTTACGTTGATCATGCAGGGTATATTTGCCACAAATAGGAAGAATTCTCAGGTTTATTAACACATCTTTAGCTTAAAACTACTCATTTTTAGCTTAAAACAGGCTCACTGTGGCATAGCTGTACCTATTATACACCTATTTATGATGTCAGCTCACTGACTTGCCGAGCCACTGCTGGAGCATGCATGCCACCAGGGGATGTGATTCAGCTGAGGCAGCAGCAAGCATAGTGGTAGCTGCAACTGTTATAATGTTCCCATGTAAAAATGCACAACCCAATTACTGGCCATTTGAACAGCTATAGCACGCCTTAAAACCTGTACATGATAGGCAAATTCTGAGTTCAGATTTGGAATCAGCTCACTCGATATCATGTAAATCACATGTGTTAGCAAAATCGTCGTTGTGCAGTGTAATAGGATGTTTCATGATAAATTAAGAGTCACCAGGACAGACTACAATTTATATGGAGGGATGTGTGTGTGCTCTACCATGGTAGGTGCAGGAGAGAGAATAATTGTTTTCTGGAATCTGTATCTTTTAGAGATTATGTGGGGAATTTTATTTGAAAGTGCCCTTGTCAAAATGTTGTCCTTTCAGTTTCTGTTAATTGAGGATGCATCAGCTAATGCTTTACTTTCCCAATAACAATATGGTATGGTCTTTCCCTCTCTCTCTTCTCTCTCTCTCATTTTCAGTTTCATTCTGTCTTTGGAGGCAAAGCTTAATCTTCTCCACAGTTACATGAATGTAACCTGGATACGCATACCATCGGAAACACGGGTAATCCCTTTTGTATAAATAAATTTAAAGTCTGTGCATCCAAAAGAGCTAATGGAAGAGCTGAGGTGATCAAGTGTGTGGATTCCCACACTAACACAAAACAATACATTACTTCCGTTCTATGTTGCTTGCCACCTGCTAGCATTTGAAGGAATCTTGTGTGCCCTACAAGAGACCTTTGGGGGACAGGGAATATACAAAAGAAACAGAGTATTTGAGAACCCTAGCTTTCTATATTTATTATCTGCACCATTATTCAAATCATTTGTGATGCCAACTGGCCTTGCCCACAACACCTGGTAGTAGCATAGTTTTAGGTTGTACATAAAAAATTGTGTATGAAAATTATAGCAGACAACAACTGGTAGAATTAAAAATTGATTTCTTTCCCATTATCTTTCCTATTTCTTCTTATATTGTATGCAAATACTTAATCTCATATGCTTTTCAGTAAATTTCGGAATAATCAATTTTCTTATAGTATATTCTATGTTTCCAGATATATAAGCATGAATTATTTGTGGTAATTCTTTGATCAGGGAGGATTTACTTTAAAAGAAACCACCACATTTCATATTCTTGTATAACTAACCCAACTTAGTCTTTACTGTAAAACTTGTCATAATATTTGATCGGAAGGTGCTTGACAATCTTGCCAGCTATCAAGCAGATGGCTACTGGAGTACAGTAGTTCTGTTTTTCTTGTGGACATATAATTATACTGGGATATGTCCAAAATTAGGAGCATTGTCATACAGAATGTCTCACTGGAGTGATCAGTCAGTCATCAAGCGGGAATCTTCAATTAATTATTCTTACTGCAATATGAAACAGTCCCACGTAAATGTTCAGCAGGAGCAAACAAATCATAAGGGGCTTCAAACCCCTTCAGATATGTCAGGCAAATGAACCAACTGAGTATGTTTTATAGAAATTTTGAGACTACAAGTTGATTTGACTGGACAAATTTCCTTCTAAACTTATGAACCAATTTTTAGAGAGTTATAAAGAAGAACATATGTATGATTTCTGGCATTTACATATTTATCAGCAGTAATCTTTTTTAAATTATTTCCTGAAAAGCCACCTTGATGAGAGATTTGGCAAGCCACTTTACTAGAATCCAAGCTCTAGAAAACGTCTTCCAATGATCAGATCTCTCATTCATTAACATTCTTGTCTATTAATCTTGTCTGTTTGAGCAGTGCTTTTAATGGCACTTTTGTTTTTCAAATGCTAAATACCCTGAAATGTCTATAGTACCATCCTTGCCTCTAATGGAAGCAAATGGTAGTGGAAGGAATGCTCCTCATTTCTAATTGTCCCTTGCTTCTTCTAATAGGCTCCGCTGGCTCAGCCAGAATCTCCTACTGCATCAGCAGGAGAGGATGTTCAATCTCTTGCTGATTCCATGGACTCCGACAGAGATTCCGTCTGTAGTAATTCTAATGGCAGTAATGGCAAAAATGGGAAGGAGAAGGAAAAACAAAGGAAAGAGAAAGACAAAAACCGAGCTGACTCAGTTGCTAACAAACTTGGGAGCTTCAGTAAAACACTAGGCATCAAGCTAAAGAAGAATATGGGCGGGCTTGGGGGCCTCGTGCATGGTAAAATGAGCAGAACGAATTCAGGAAATGGCAAAAATGGGGAGGTCATTGAAAAGGTGAAAGAGAAGAAGTCATCCAAGTCCCGCAAGGGAAGCAAAGAGGAATCTGGGCAGTCTGCCAGCACTTCCCCCTCTGAGAAAACAACCCCCTCTCCCACAGAGAAGGCAAGTGTCTCCCCTGCTGAAAAAGCGAATTCTAAATCGCCTTTGGAGAAGCAGTCAGACCCGTGGAAGTACAGTACCGATGTGAAGCTGAGCCTCAACATTTTGAGAGCTGCCATGCAAGGGGAACGCAAGTTCATTTTTGCCGGTCTCCTCCTAACTAGCCATCGACACCAGTTCCACGAGGAGATGATTGGCTATTACTTGACTAGTGCACAGGAGCGCTTTAGCGCTGAACAGGAGCAGAAGAGGAAGGAGGCGGAGAAGAAGGTGGCTCTCGGTGGGTCCTCATGTAGGAAACTTGAACACGAAGCCTACTCAAAAGAGAAGCTGGAGTCATCTCCTCAGGGAAGGGCATCACCCATCTTGCCTCAAAGCCATACGACTCAACTGGTTTTAAAGTTTAAAGACCGCAATAGTCCTATACGAGGGTCATTTTCATCGCCTAGCAACAGTGCCAAGAAAAGCGGACCCATTCCAGTATCTGCCCACTATAGCCATACCCCCCCTGTTCAAAGGCAGAGTGTCATCCATTTGCATGATGTCAACTCCAAGCCATCAAGCTTCCAAGATGATACTTATAAGCCAGTGGTTGGCACCTTAAAAACCTGTGCCACATATCCCCAGCAAAATCGGTCATTGTCTTCACAGAGTTATAGCCCAGCCCGGATAGCAGGCATCCGTACTGTCAACACAGTGGAGTCTCTCTCCTATGCTATGCCCACGGACCACAAGTCTCAAACATATACCAATGGGTTTAATACCAGTGACATTAGAGACTGCTTAGAATATGCAGACGAAGAGGCACCTCAGACCTGGTTAAATAATGATAAAAATCAAGGCAGGGGCACTGTTTGTCCAATATATTCTATCCAGCAGAGCCGCTGCAAGAAGGAGAATTGCTCCTTCTATGGTCGCCCTGAGACTGACAACTACTGCTCCTACTGCTACAAAGAGGAACTGAAGCGCAGGGAGCGAGAAAATAAAGGCCACCGACATTAAAGGCAGTGGGACTCTTATTCCCAGGACTATTTATTTCCTCCATTTCCTTACTTCGGGAGTATGTGACGACGGATTACAGAAGTAAGGAAAAGCGAATACTTTGAGGAATCTGTGAACAGAAAGGTCTAGATATTTTCTTCATTAGGCAATGAAAAAACAAGGATAATTTATCATAAAGAGTTTATTATTTTCCGTTTTTGTGGTTGTCTTTTTTACATACACTGGTAAGCTGAAAGGTTGTTTACTCCTTTTGTCAGTGCTATGTGTACATGTGGTCAAAACTTTACTAATGGTGCCTGAATTTACACTGACATCACTCAGGTAGTAGAAAGATAGGGAAAAAGTCATAATAACTGGACATGTGATGTTGTGATAAGATTGTGTCTGCCTCGTTCTACAGAGCCATTGCATTTAAAGAAATTTAACTTTTCATACCTGCCCATTTTTGTTTTCAAGTAGGATGGAATAGTTGCATTCTAACATACTAACATCTTTACTATAACATTTCTGTTATTTTGGTTTTGCTGTTTCTCCACAGATACAGAAATGAAAATATGGATTCATGAAAGGGTCATCCTCAAATTGGCAGATTCTTAGTTAAATGAAGAGATCATTTTTTTTAAACAAGGCTTTATCTCTTGTGCTTGAAAATAAGCACTTTACAGCTTAACAGAGGAGCAAGGAAACATCTCCAGCCATAAATGGGCAGACATGTTGTTCCTCAGCTGTTCAATGAACGTTACACAGGAGGGCATTCGGTATCTCATTGACCATGTCAGGGAATTTTATTTCCAATTATTCCCAGCTGCTAAACACAAAGGGACCCTTGGCACAATATCTTAAAATATTATTACGTAGTTTATTGTAAGCAGAAGTCAAATAAGAGCAGGACACATCATATAAAGTACAATACTTTAATAATAAACAGATGCAAGTAATATAAAGATTGGCCAATTGTATAGAAACTGAAGCAAAGAGAAGACAAGTTCCCAAAGGATCCCGTGATGGCAATGCCCACTTACCTGTGTTTTCTCCTCCCTTATATGTCTTTGCCATGATAGCTTTGACCAGTTTGGCAATTCTAGATATCTAGACTGATGCAGGTTGCCAGGTGAAGTCAAAGATAGCATCAAATGCAACTCATTGCAGTAGTTAGCCCTGGGCAAAAGCAAAGTATGAAGAACTGAGGCACCTATTGTCACATAGGATCAGAGAAACTATTCAAACAGTTTGCATTGATAAAAGTCACTGCTAGGCATCACTGCCACTTGTTATTCCTCATGTACAGCATTGAATCCTGGAGGACGTCTAAGTTCTGAATCTGGCCTTTCAGTCATGAAGAATTGACTGAGACATCTGAGCAAAGGCCCCTTCCCACCCATAAGTATTTCTCTCTCCTTAGGACTGGCATAAACAAACAAATTTTGCTTTCCTTCTTTCAGTTTATTTCTCCTTGTGATCCATTTGCTGCCTGTGGCCATAAGTCTTGAGGAAGTTGGCAGAAAATACTTCTCCCTGTCATGTGTGTTCTCTCCCTAGATACCCTATTGAAGGCACTTTGAAACAGGAAACTGGCTCTAACCATATTGAGGGATTTCCTCAGTTGACCTTATTCTCCTTCAATCATTGGTTTTGTAGGTTCCTTATTTGGATCTGTTTCTGTTTGTTCACCTTAATTCACTGCATTGCTATAGACCTTGCCACAGCTAATGAAGGGGAAAGGAAGAAATAATACAATGTGTCAGTCTCTTGATAACATGACTTAGAACAGGGGTTCCCAACCTACGGCTTGTGGGCTGGACCCAACCCACAGCACTGTTTCATGTGGCCCCAGCCGCCACACGTAGAAGTGGATACATTTATGGATGCACGGGTGCAAACACGCCCACGACTGTCATAAATGCCAAAGTGGTTGCATTGGCGAAAGACGTAATTGCACCTGCTTCCGCTTCCGGGGGTGTGTGATCTAGCCCACTCAGCTGTTGGGGGTGGTGGTCAGGCCCACAGCATGAAAAGTTTGGGACCCTTGACTTGGAACCTTAAAAGTGGACCTTTTAAAAAAAAATTTTTAGAAAGATCTTTGCTAGGAGTGATGCATATTTAGGATCCTATCTTTTAATTCCTATACACACTGAAAGCCTATGGGGGGAATCGATCATAGCTATTTCTGATCTCATATTTCATACTTCATTCTAATACCCTTGAATCTACAGTAATTGTGCATACTTTCAGTTGTCTGTTTGTACACCCTTTTTATACATTTCACATTGAAGTCAGCTGTAGTGGAACTTACCATGGAGTCCAGCCAGAGTACAAAATGAAGCGATAAATGCTCTCCAAAGGAATTTGTTAGACTCTATGTGGTACCTTTATTTTACTTACCTGAAATGTTTTTATGCCTCCTTTCTTGGCAAGGCTCCTGCAAGACGATATTAATATTAAAATATTACCTGGCTACAGCACTTCATGAATCCAGGCATGTCATTTCTGTATCTTTGGGACCTTTACTGAAGCTGTGGTCTTTCTAAGCTAGTCTCTACCCTCACCCCATGAAGCAGTTTTACCTCACACTAAAGGGCACACTCCCATGTGATTTGATAAGGGTGCACACAGAAGTGCCGCAGCCAGGCTGTTCCCTGTTCAGTTATGAGAAGTCCATTCAAAGAAAGAAGTTCAGCTGTTGACAACATTGCCTGGTTTAGCTGTCTCTGTAAACCGCTTTGGCTGTTTAGTTAAAAGTAGGGGGAAGGGGTCCTTCTGGAAAGACCCTTCCTTTGGCCTTTCTGTGCTTCCAGTTTAGAATCAAGATATAAAACCAACTGGGTGGGCAACTGCAGGATGAATCAGATTTCCTGGATATGATTTGCACATAAGTGTCTTAGATGTTTCAATTCTGAACCATACTGCAGTGTCTTGAAAATATTTAGGTCAGTTGTGGCAACTGCTCCAAAGAAATCTGTGGTTTCAGATGGAGTTACCTGTGATTGTATTTGTTATGAAGGAAGAAATAAGGAATGGTTTTTGAAAGAGTTTGGAGAAAGCAAATATTAATTATTATCAATGCATTAGTGTAGGGATAGCTTTTCATATTCCTATGAATACTTCTTTACATGAAAGCAGTGTTGATAAATTTGCTATTAATAGTTTTTGCTTTCCTTGTGACTCATGGAGTATATCTGGATGAAAAGCTATTTTGCAAAACAGTTTTCACAAGGTGGCATACTAATATATTTTTTGAAAAGGTCCTCATCAGGAGAATAGATCTGAACAGCTTTCTACTGTATAAATTTGAAGAAATAAGTGGATGCAGATGAATTCTGCCTTGATAGTAGACGCTCAAGTGTTCTGAGTGTCTGTTGAAATCAGTAGCAAGCAGTTCTGTGCATTGATAGCCATGCTCTAATTCTGATTCTTGGTTCAGGGCTAATCACTGAAACATTTCAGTGAATATGTGTGGTAGTACCATGCAAGCAAAATCTTAAAACATGGGTTGGGGGAATGTAATCCAATAGCAGGTCATCTAACTTGTGGCTTTGAGAACCACTCCTCCCTGTTTATCATGAAAGTTAGGCAGGAGGCCAAGGTGGGTTCATTTCTTGATTAGAACTGTAGGGCTTGACTTGATATTTGGGATATAAATGGAAAAAAGGGCTGAAAGGTGATTTTCAACATTCATATCAGACTTAGCCAGTTGCAGAGGCCAGTGATGCATAGCCCAATTCTTTTTGTGTCTGAGTAATGGCTTTAACTGCAAATTAACTGCACATTAGGCTACATCCCAGATTCAGATGTACAGTTCTTTGACAAGCCTGCTGGGTGACAACTCAGGGGATTTTCTATACTCTGATTGCTTTGTCACGACTGATCATCATGCTGAGTCACTGCAGAAAGGGGACCGAGCTATGAGATGACATAAGGCAATGGTCTGTGTTGATCCTTGGGCTCATACATCAGTTGTCAAAATGGCCATGCCAAACTCAAGGGAATTGGGAAATGTGAGTTTGTTCTTATCCTCTGCATTTCTAGTGTTCTTATCTGCCTCCCTGGGTCTCCCCTGGATTTGTTGTTCTGTAGAGATAGAATGGAGCATCAAAGAAAACTGTGTAGTTGTCAACTTTTTCCCCTTCATGAACTAAGCATTCATTGAATGCATGTTCCCGAGATATTTTTGTGTGCTTTAATTTTAAAAGCCAACACATTTTATCAGAACTCGCTCTTCTTCATGTTCTCCCCGAGCACTTTCTCAATCAGTATTTCATTTTTCTTGCTTGTGCCAGTGATTTGTGGGCCAATCACTTGGTAGGGAACAAGTATATATTGTATACAATTCAGTATATAAAGGGCTAAGGGTTTTATGGAAGGTTAATTTTAAGTCCAGAAAGCAGGGCTGTGCAAATAAAACATTTGTTTATAGATATGCGATGGTATAGGCCAGTGATGGTGAACTTTGGCACTCCAGCTGTTCTTGGACTTCAGTTCCCAGAAGCCCAAGTCCCTGTGAATCCACACAAATGGGTTTACTTCCTACACACAGTAAACCCATTTGTGTGGATTACAGGGACTTGGGCTTCTGGGAATTGAAGTCCAAGAACAGCTGGAGTGCCAGTAAACCCTTTTGTGTGGATTCACAGGGACTTGGACTTCTGGGAATTGAAGTCCAAGAACAACTGGAGAGCCAAAGTTCACCATCATGAATATAGGCTCTGTTAAAAGCCTGTGTTGCAAAAGTTAGGCAGAGTTTCTTGGGAGATTCTGTAGCATTGAACAGCAGCCACAGAACAGCTCATCAGTACTCTTGCAAACATGACTTGTGCAAGAGGTCTTCCACAGGACTGCCTGTTCTTAGGGGCATTGGAAGTACAAAACATGGAACAGCAATTGAATGTAATGTGTTGCTAACAGTTTTGGAGTAAAGTGATGTTTTTGCAAATAAAAAATGCTTTATGGTAAAAAAAAATGTATACATGTGTACTGCTAGTAGGGATCAGGAAAAAACCCCAATGTGTTTGGGAGAGAAGGCTGTTTTACTTAAATTGTTCAAAATACTAATCCATAACCTATTCAAATATGAGAAAATATGCAAAATCTTTGCTCTTCTGTGGAATAAAAAAAATTCATGCTAAAGATGGTTAAGGAAACAGCTGAAGCATTCCCAGACTTTGTAATAACACATTTAAAAGAAGTAATTAAAAAGGGCTAATGAATGAATAAAATATGATATATTCATGTTTACAAATAACTTGTGTTGTGTGTCATGGCTGGGTGTAAGCTGGTCTGCAGAAAGTTCAGCAATTGTTGCTAAGCCACTTTAAGCAAACTTTAAGGTACCCCATGTTTCTCATTGTTGTTCTTTCAAATCAAAGGCAGGGTATTTTCTTAGTATTCTGAAATCCAAAGACTATTCAAGTCCCCTTTCTCTAATCCAGAATGCATTAAAATCAGCCTCAATCTATTCATGTTTAAATCATGTTTTTTGTTTTGTTTTTTGGAAAGGACTCACTAATATGATATAGATAATGCATATCTTGCTTCTAGTAGCAGGAAAACTTTCATTCCTGGCCTCTTATCTGCCCTTTTCTTATGCTGGAAATAAGGGCATTATCCTTCCTATGTTACAAGATGATGAGCAATGACATATCTTTCAGGAAAATGAGTAGTAGGAAAAAAATGATTAGAAACAGTCCAGGTAAAATACTCTACTCAAATGTACCCCACCTCTCTTGGGGCTGAATTTTTTGTGCTTGCAAGTTTATATGAATCTCTCCTCTGACAAAACAGTTGTTTGATGTTAATAAATAATTTAATCTCTGAAAAGAGTGAAGGACATGCAGTATGCTTGGAAGAGTATGGACTTTTCTAAAATAGCTTATGGCCAAGGCTACCTCTGTGCTTGGGGCAAGATGTTTGTGCAAAATGATGTGTTTGGTATGCATTTCACTTCCACCACAACCCACCTTTAGAGTACAAAGATATACTTGAAAGTGTACTGGCAATGCATGGTAAAAATCCAAATGTTAGAGAGATGGCTGTATAACTCTATGCCACACATTGTGACTGGAAAATCTAGAGTTATTGATGTAAAATAACTGCTGGATAGCCCAGTGATTTAGATATCTAGCTGCAGAGTCAGGTTGGGAGTTCGATTCCCTATTGTGCCTCCTTGACGGTGTGAATTTGATGATCCGCAGGGTGCCTTCCAGCTCTGAACTCCTAAGATGATGATGATTATTCCAGATTCAATTAGGCAGTTGAAAAGTATCTGTGAAAATCTATTCAATTTGTACAATTTATTCATAGAAGAATAAATTTCAAGTCCATTTTAACCAGAACCAAAAACCCGTAATATACTGAAGGTTTAATCCAAATTTGAAATATTGTTTTCATAGGAATGACTGAGAAGCCTGCATCTCTTGTTCTTAATTATCTTTGCTACTGCTGTGTTATTGCTTGAGGGTAAGCAGCACAGGTGTTTCTAACTTTCTTGTCACTGTTGTCATGATATTGTTCTATTATGCTGGCCTTTGGATTGAAATGACAAGCCATGGATACTTAATAAAAGAGAAAGAATTCTTAATCATAATAGCAGGCCCTGCAATGGTATAATTTACCCTCTGAACAGAGGTCTTTGCCTACGGAAGTTAGATGGCTGTCTTGCTTTCTGTTAGTAGATTACCATGCAGAAATGTAGAATGTGGTTTTTAAAAATGAATATGGGCTGGATCCAAACTGAGTCCTACTTGGAGTACTTTATGATCAATAGGACTGATTATCTTAACCCACTATATAACAAAATAATTATTTATATTAGAAGGTGGAGAATTTATCCCTGCCCTTCTAATGATATGTGCACATGCTTTTGATGACAACAAGAGAGGGGAAATAATAATTGACTTTGATTGTACGTGTCTTTTCAGCTCAGACTATGTTTAAATCTTTTGCAACCTAAACTGCTTTTTTTTCCATTTGAAGGTACAGTAAATCATGTAGAATTTTTGGCAGATAGAACATGGTATAGAATTTAAATGACTTCAGTGGCCTGTTTGCACACTTGCTTTTCTGTGTACATGATTGTTCTTCTTTTAAATAAAGAAAAGAGTAGTTTATTGAAGTTTTTTTAATCCCCTAAAGAAAGGTATTTGTAAATGCATTCTGTTTGTAGACTTAAAAGGCTGTATTATGTTGGAATTTTCCAAGCCAAATTTGAATTATAATACAGAAATTATTTTTATATTGTTTTCAAAATATGCTACAAAGCAATATTTTATGCCTTTACTATGGAGTTGTTTTCATTTTAGTAAGTTGATGTGGGAAGTGTAATATTAACCTTGTGAAGAAAGCTTTGTAAATTTATGTTACATACTGAATGCTCTTAAGTCTATAACTATGTATGCCAGTGACTATTGAAGGTTGGAATACATAATGATTTTTATTGAAAAGCTTTATATTGTGGTCTGTATATTTTGGTGAAAATATCATCCTCTCTTTATTTCTGTATGTAATCTTTTACAAGACATTTGTGTCATAAAATCTACATTAAGTTTGCCAAAACAAAACAAAAAAAATTGTCACCACCCACATTACGTATAGCATACATACACAGTACATTGTCCCTAAATCCCATCTGCGTGAACAGCTTTTGTAGAATTTCTTAAATTCTACAAGTTGCTTTTACTAGTAAAAAAAGAAAAGAAAAGAAAGGTGAATATCATGGTCAAAGGAACTGTATCATATCACTTCCAAATCAAAAATTTCTCCTCTTTTGAGTTGTAGCACTGTGATCCCACCTGTATTAATACTGTATCCAGGGTCTCTGATGTTACCCTATAAATTTCTATAAAGACTACTGTACTTGCAGTCTGGCTAATTACATGTTGCTGTGAAGTTATCTGAATTGTGTTCTGTTTAAAGAGAAATGGTTTTGAAAACACAGAGAGCTTTCATGCCTGCCAGAGCATCTGGAACCTTAAATGAAAAGAAGAATTGAAGGGGTTTATAATAATTAGGTAGATAATGTGGTACTTATAGCAACAAAGAGTTTTAATGGAGGCAAAGGTTTTGCTTCTCCAGACACACAACATATCATTTTAGATAGTCCTGTTTAGGTTTTGGAATTTCATTGTGAACTTTCACTTTAATCTCAGATTCTGGGTCCCCCCCCCCTTTATTATTATTTTTAGCAAAGTAAATGTGGCCTCACATAGAAGGTTATCTTAGCACCAAAAGAACAACAGTCATTAATTTATTTTAAGCCTAATGATGCCTTTCTAGTATTTTCACTATCATAGCCTCTTTAACAAGCTGGCAACCAGGTTTTGGGCTGCAAGTTCCCTCTTAGGATCGAAGCAATTAAGGTAAAGGTTGCCCTTGCTTGAAAGCCAGTCGTATCTGACTCTAGGGTTCAGTGCTCATCTCTGTTTATAGCCAAGGAGCCAGCGTTGTCTGCATCTGCAGATGTTTCTGTGGATATGTGGCAAGCAGGACTAGACACCAGAGTGTATGGAATGCTGTTTACCTTTGCACTGATGTGGTCCCTATTTTTCTAGTTGCAATTTCTGGCTTTTGAACTGCTAGGCTGGCAGGAGCTGAGACAGACGGGAGCAAATTCTGTCATGCAGTACCCAGGAAAGCAATTAAACTAACATGCTAATATAAGTTCTTTGTGATGTTGCAACAGCTCACCTAAACAAAGAGAAAACTTCTGATATGTACCTAATGGCAAATATAAAACAAGAATAAAAAAGTGAGAGGACAGAAAAGGCTATCCCAAGGGGAACTAGACAATAAGCATGGAGGAAGAAAGGCTTAGGACACAGTGATGGCAAACCTTGGCACTTCAGGTGCTCTTGGACTTCAATTCTCAGAACCCCAAGTCTCTGTGAATCCACGCAAATGGGTTTACTGCACATGGCCTTGGACTTCAGTTTGTGTGGACTCATCAGAGACTTGGGCTTTTGGGAAGTCCAAGAACAGTTGGAGTGGTAAGGTTTGTCATCATGGGCTTAGGAAGTCTCTCTCATTCAGAACATCATTGCTGTCCTGGGAGAATCCAATTCCCATGCCTGGATTTCTGTTCATGTGCCTGTTATTAGCAGATAGACCAACATTTAGACTGAAATCTAGCAAAGTAACTGACACCACAAAGTGGCAGCTTTTTAAAAGATTTCCAACCCCCAACCCCCCTTTGTAGGTTGCAAAGTTCCTTTGGGATTCCTTTAATTGCAGGGAAGGCATGAAGAGAGCAAAATATCTTAAATTGTTTAAAACTCACCACCACCAGGAAAGTCAGAAGCAATGATTTTGGAAATTAAAGACTTCCTCCCCTCATCTCAAGCCACAATGGCTTCCCACTACAAAAGGGATCTTGCACAAGCCTGGTGGCTTTTAGAAGGACGAGTGGAATGAGAAATCTTTTATTTTCCATAAACTCTTTTTTGGCTTATAACATCATCAAGCTTACATGGTGTAAGTTTGTTGTTCAGTCACTCAGTCGAGTTTGACCCTTTACAACCCCATGGACCACTGCACACCAGGCTCCTCTGTCATCTGTCATTGTAGCTTGCTCATCACATTTCCACAGCCCTTTAGATACAGATGTGATTCACAAAACTCTCTGTGATATTCCAAGGAAATGCAGAATTTGTCCCAAGGTAAGTTTTACTTCTAGAATCTGTTTCTCAGAGAAGAATGAAGACAACTTTTCATTGCAAGGAGAGCAATCTGTCTTCAGAACATGCCCACTGGTCAGAGTGAATGAAAAATACATGCGACCCAGATTTATGTAAATCGTTTGCTAATTCTGTGGTTGTCAGAGCAATGCATATGATATATCTATTGGAATGCATACGGAAGTAGAAGACACGTGTTTTTGTTCTATATAAATCTGTTTGCAGATGTGTCCAAAGCATAGTAGTTTGTCAAAATAGAAATGAAGGCTTCTGTGCTTCCCAGCTGGCTTCTCCGCTGAATGGTCAGGGTGGCCCCTTCCTACCCACACAGTGGATGATGGCAGGGGCTTTCTGGAGGAAAGGGTCACCATGCTATGCCCTCTACTGGTACCCTGGCCTGCTTTCCATGCCAGCTCTTTCCCCCGTGTCAATCATGGGAGGTTGTGTGAAGAGGGACTGAGGTCTTGATCTGTCCTTTGAAAGCCAACTTGCACGTCTGAGTGAAATTGATTTTGTTGTTGCTTCTTCTCTGCTAGTGGTTTTTAAATGCATTTCTTTTGAAAGGTTCGTCAAGTTATAAAGAGTGTGCCACGAAGCATTGAAAAGTGATGTCTCAGACACTTTCAAAGGGCATGTGGAATTGCTCCTGCAATTCTTTAGATTAGGGCCAAAATGTTTCAAGCTGCTTATAAATGAATTGTTACAAGAAGCAAAAACGTATAACAAGAACAGGTAGTGAATGTTTTTCTTTTCTTATGGGATTTGTGTCCTTGAATCCCCCCCCCCCCGGTGCAATCCTTCCAATTGAAATCAAATATTTTTGTATATGTCATTCTTTGATTGAGAAAATGTACAAGAAACTGTTTTTAGCAGTAGAATGATATTTTGTAAAATACGGAATCACTAAACCAATTTTTGCAATACAGTAGTTATTAAACTGGGCTTTTATTTCAGAATCCCCCCAATTATGGACTGTCACCGTTTTTATGAAACTGTAATTAATTTGTTTTATGAAAGAATGTTACAAGTTACTTATGGTTCTGTAATATGTGTGATCGATTACCTTATTGGTTGTTTGAATGAGGAAAGCTGTGATACCAATTCAATAAAACTAACTTATTTGTAAAATACCCACTTGCCTGAATTCATACACTATACTTATCCGTACAAGAGATCCCACCCATGCACTAATTGTTTTCTCATTTCACCCTCAGAGTTGTCAAGAGTTGTACACCCCATAATCAATAAGTAAAGGTAAAAGTCTCCGTTGCTCAAAAGCCAGTTGTATCTGACTCTAGGTTTCAGTGCTCATCTCTGTTTATAGCCAAAGAGTCAGCACTGTCTGCATCTGCAGACATTTTCGTGGACATGTGGCAGGCATGACTAAACACTGAAGTGCATGGAGCACTGTTTACCTTCCCATTGAAGTGGTCCCTATTTATCTACTTGGCATTTCTTGCTTCCAAACTGCTAGATTGGCAGGAGGTGGGACAGAGAGTTGTCTCTTGTCAGGGTTTCCCAGGTAAAGAGCAGGCATACATGGCTTCCTAGTCCCTTCTTCTGGGACTACACAACTTGCCCAAGGCCTCACAGGCTGGCTCTTCTGGGATGCACAGTGTGGAATCAAACTCTCAACCTCTGTAACCAGATACCTAACTAACTGAGCTATTGATCCAGCTCATAGGAATAAAAGAAGCTTGAACTAAGGGTGTTTAGACTCAACCTCAGCATCACAGAATCCTCTTTGGGAAGGAAGAGACTATAGCTCAGGTGTACCTGCTCTGAATGCAAAAGGTTGACGCTGGGCTCTTACATAGGTGCTGTTGAACAAGGTTTGCTTCATAGGACCAGGGGCTGCAATGGCTCAGTGGTTAAGAAGTTCACCTTGTTAGCTGAAAAGCTGGCAAGCCGCAAGTCAGCAGTTTGAGGCCTGGGCACTGCATGACGGATTGAGCACCTGTCTCTGTCCCAGCTCTTGGGGACATGAAAGAAGCCTCATTTGGGTATCCCCTGAGTGGAGTTTCTTCTGCAAATGTCCTTTCAACCCAGACTACTTTCTGACTACACAAAATTATTATTATTATAATCAGGATCCAGGGTCAGGAGGGTTATTTGAGTTCTTTGGCTTGGACACTAAATGCCTTGTGTTGATCTCACCCACACACCCCTTTGAAGTGCCAGAGGCAATGTGGATCCACACCTTCAGTCCACTTTACGCCACCTTATCCATAGCTAATCTCCCATTGGCATTCTCTCCTTCATTTTATAATGCCCAAATAGTATCCTTGGAGGCACTCATCTCTCCATAGCTGTACATATAAATGTGTGGTTATTATGGTAATTCTATATCATCCTTCGCAGTATTTATTCTAATTCAGCTTAAAATGTTTCAACATGGTCTGTATGTCGTTGGGAACTCCATTCATAGTTTTCACTCAGAATTGAGAGCCAGGTATTCTGCAGTGGTGGGGAAGAGACTCCTGTCGACAGACAGTGAATGAGAAATAGAGACTTGTCAAGAAGGCTGGGATTGAGAGTCAGCAGTTGTAAACAGGAGAATTATCAAAGCTTTGAGGTTGAAAGTTCTGGCACAGAGCAGGCCTCTGGGAGTCATAAAGCGGTTTCTGTTCACTTGAAAATATTTGCTGTTTTCCCCCTCCCCTTCCCTTTTAAAACATAGCAATCATAAGTAACTCTAGGAGGAAATATTTGCTAGGGTGAAGTTACCTTCAGAGGAGGGAGTGGAAATGCTTCTATACCTTGGTTAACAGTCTCTTTGTGACTCTGGAAATCTGGATGTCCTAAGCAAAAAACACACATTGCTGTTTTTGCCACCACCCAGCTACGAGCTAAAGCAAAATGTTAAAGATTTAAGCGCTAAGGCAGGGGTGCCCAAACTACAGCCATATGGGCATGTTTTATTTCTGTTTCCAGGAGGTATGAGGGGAGCACAGCCCAGATGAATTGGTGTTGGGGGCTGGATCTGGCCTGTGGGCTGTAATTTTGACACCCCTGATTTAAGCAGAGAAAATGGCAGCTTAAAATGTATTATTCTATTGGAAAACAGATTGCAAGGTTTTGAATGGTCAAGTCTTGGCTCAAGTGAAAGAACCTCAGGCAGTACAGGGAAGATGTTTTGTAAGAAGAAGTACACACTGACCTTAACTTGTGTTCTTGCCCCTAGGCCCTGGAAGATCTTATCCCCTCCCCGGCTCCCATGCTATGATAACATATGCTACTGAAAAGCAGTTTGCTGGCTGTGCTTCTTTTTAGATTCCTCCCACCACATTCTCCAAAGGGAGATCCTGGAGAGAAATGCCCACTTGAAAGGATAGAGGGAGTGTTCAATAGTTGAATTAAATTGGCTGTAAAGCTTTACTAGGAAGGTTCTGTTTGGCGTGTGTGAAATAGTCCCTTGATGTCTCATGCACTAAGCTGTTATTAAAGTGGTGCCAGAAGGATTTCTAATTTACTGTAGATAAAGGCCCCATGAATTAGCATCAAGCCTATGATCAGATGACCTGCTCAGATTGCTGACTGTGAGAGAAGGGGGGGCCAATCTCTTCCCCATAAAGAACTCTCTTGTTTTGGATGGTTTTGTTGCTCCCCTTCATGTAAAGATTACATGTTTATAACTGAGAAGCAGGGTAGAGGCAGGAGGAATATTTTCCCTTTCAATAGGTTTTGGATTTGTCTAATGTGGAAGAAACACATACGATCTGAAATTTTAGGCTACTATATAAATCAGTGATGCTTTACAAAGAAATCTGGTGGGGCTTTGAAATGCAACACACGAAGCTGATGTTTAGAATAAGAAATTAAGGGTTAATAAGCTTAACATAACAGTAAACCTTTAAATCACCATCAATCTGTTGGACTCTCATCTTTAAGAATATAACTGATCTCTTTAATTTACAACTTTATAGTACTTTATATTTTTTTAATTACGTAATAAGATTCTGCGATTGAGCCATCAAGTCAAAATTTTGTATATCTGAAACCCTCCCCTAAGATAGCCTTTTAAAACTGCTGCTTTAAATGAAAATATTATTCTGATGCCTTTGCCAGATACAAGAAGCTGTTATAGATACAAAACATCTGTGACAAACCACTTGGAATTTGAAGTGGTATGGTATATCCTTGGTGCGCCATTTTGCATTTGTAAACCAGATTTTAAGTAGCAGAAAACTATTGTTCTTCTAGTGCAGGGATTCTCAACCAGCGGCCCGTGGGCCAGATGCAGCCCATGACACCATTTCATGTGGACCACAACCACCTCCACCAAGCCAGGAAGTACCATGTGGTGGAGGAAGGGCAAAATGGCTGTCCAGCCCCCAAAGCTGTCTGAGGGAGTGTGACCCAATGGCCCCTGGCTTTAAAAGGTTAAGGTGACTATTTTTCTAAGACTTCCAGACTTCCACTTCTTTTCAGGAGATATAAAGGGGTGCTTGTGAAATATCTGTGCTGCAGCTAGAACTCTCCAAGAGGGATGGTTCACCTTATGACTATGAATTCCAGCCAGCTCTTCTCAGCAGCATATTCTAACTCATGAATACCCAGGTTTGTATTGGTCTGCTTAAGTAATGAATGAGGGTGTCTGTATGTTTTGCCCCCTGTGTTTTAAAATTCCACTTTGTAAGCCTTGTTTATGACACAGAAAGTGGGTATTTTCCATTTGTCTCAAAGTACACAGATGACTGAAGAGAAATTTGCTGGGCTTCCTATGGAGCTTAGGAAACATTGCACAGACAGCTATTTCCTGGATTCATCATCAAGAGATGAGCCAAAGTCTGGCCTTACAAAAAGCTATCATAAAGAAGACAACTGAAGATAGCAGATGTGAGACCTGGAACTACTGTATTGCATTAACCACTGATGTTCTTTGTACCTTCGAAGATGTGCCACAACTCAATGACAGAACACAATGCTAGGACCTACAGTGTATCATATTTCTGAATTGACAAATGAAAACACTTCTGTGCCTGGGATTGATATAAACTACGTCCGCTCCGGCCCTGTGGAACCTCCTGCCAACCGAGTTGCATCTCCAGACAGAGTTGCTGCCCTTTAGTAAGGGTGTGAAGATCTGGCTGGCAGGGCAGGTGTGGGGTTCGGGCCAGTCGGCTACCCCAGCCAGCTGGCTAATCTGACTGTCCCCCCGCCCCCTAATTTTAATTGGTGAATTTTAACTTTTAATCTCTTTTTAATTTTTAACCTTTAAAGTTTAACTTTCGGAGATGGGTGGGTATTTTATCATGGGTTTTATTGTTGATTGTGTTTTTAACTGTTGTTTGCCGCCCTGAGTCATTCGTGAAGAGGGCGGCATAGAAGTCTTGACTAAATAAAAATAAATAAATAATAAATTTGTTGCTAGAAGAGGTTACAATAGACTTAGTGTAGATGATTAGTGCCAGATTTATACAGGACTAGTGTTTGTAAACCACAGTCAGGTTGTGTCTGGCATAGGTGGGTGACCTGAAATTTTGGGGTGAGTCCCCCTCCCTCCCCATTGGTTACAAATTGTCCCAGCTGTAAACTATAGATCAGGGGTTCTCAACCAATGGCCCACAAGCCATAAGTTGAGAAGGAAATTCTAGCAATGCCCATTGAATTTGCCAGGGCGAAAAATGAGACTCCTCTGCTCTGGGCCAGCAGGTGGTGATGTTAGCCCTGGCACATAAATCTCTAATGCAGAGGGAATCCCTTCTACTAAGCCAGTGATGGCGAACTTTGGCACACCAGCTGTTCTTGAACTTCAATACCCAGAAGCCCTGATCAGCGGGAGTGCTGACTTGGGTTTCTGGGAATTGAAGTCGAACAACACCTGGAGTGCCAAGGTTCACCATCACTGTACTAGGCTGTGATGTGCTGCTTAACACTCCATCTGTGTGTTTTTTAAATACAATAGTGTTATTTTCTGGTGAGATGTTACTTTGAGTATCTGCTTTGGCAAAGTAATGCTTTTATGAAAAAGTCTTTGGTTGCGGAACTATATTTTAACTGCTGCCTTTCAGTTACTTTAATGATTGCATTTTTTATTGTTGTTAGTGCTTTTTATATGTATATGGCTGTGGGTTTATAAATTGTTTTAAATAAATAAATGCATCTCCACTGTACACAGTAGACAAGCACGAAGGAGAGTCAAAGAAGTCATGATGTGTGGGCACCATCCATATCTTCTGTAAATCCTGAACTGTAAATCCTGTTATTGAAAAGAAGCAAAAACAAATCATGTGGGAAACTGGTGGAGGGATAGTACAAACTGATCTTGTTTGTCCCTTGGCCTGGTTACCCAGCCGTAGGGAAAGTCGAATACTGTAAATAGAATTGGGAAGAATGTAAGTCAGGTGGCTCTCCTCCTCTGTCGGATGCTTGTTTCTGTGGTCTTTCTGTGGACTCTTTGGCTGTGTAGGAAACATTCAAGTAAAATGTCTACGTACCAAGAGGAGGGAGTGGGATGGGGAAAGGAAGAAGGGGCGGGATTTCTGGGCTCCCGTTGCTATTGTTCTGTTTTGTTTGGTGTCCACGCAATTTTTGTCTCCAGGATCTCACAATAATGAGTCATTTGGTGATTTACCCACAACACCAAAGCATGGGAAAGTGCAAATATTATCCTCTTAAAGGTATATTCACCCATTTAGAGACTGTGGAAGGAGACAGGCTCAACTTTCTCACACAGCTGTAGTTAAAAAATGAAAAATGAACCTTTTCTCAGCACTCGAGTGTTGACTGCCACAGACACGATCCACACTCCTCCACACTACTTCCAACCACAACCTATCGGAGCCACGTCTAGACTACCCTTAGGTTCTCCAAGGTGGTTTGGGAACTGTAGTTTTGTGAAAGGGGAACATAATAATAATAGGTAAAGGTAAAGGTCGCCCTTGCTTGAAAGCCAGTCATATCCAGCTTGTGGGTTCAGTGCTCATCTCTGTTTATAATCAAAGAGCCAACGTGGTCTGCATCTGAAGACGTTTCCATGGTCATGTGACAGGCATGACTAAGCACGGAATGCTGTTACCTTTCCCATCAAAGTGGCATCTATTTACCTACTTACAATTTCTTGAACTGCTAGGTTGGCAGGAGCTGAGACAGAGATGGAAGCTCACTCCGTCATGCAGCACTTGGGACTCGAACTGCTGACCTGCCAACCTTCCAGTCACCAAGTTCAGCATCTTAACCACTTTACTAACAAATAATCTCTAACGTCTCAACATTCGTATCGAACTGTAATTTCTAGAGCGTTCAGGTGATATATATAATTAACTGATATATAATTTAATAGCACAGATTAAATGGCAGATAGTATTCAGTGCAGTTAGGTGCTACTGAAAGATAAAATTCAATGGATGGCCTCCTTTTGCCTTTTATTCCAGAGCAGCACAATTGCTGTTACATAGTCTGCATCCAGTAATTTTTCTATTGTATTTCAGTCTTTGTTCCCGTTTGCCATCCTGCTATCCTCTGCCTGTGTTGTTGTAACTTTAATTAGTCTCCAGTGATCGGTGGGTGTTCACACTCTAGGGCTGTTTCCTTGTAAACCAAAGGTTACCAAACACTCAATTGTCAAGCGCAGATTCATTATCTCAAACGTAGCTGGGCGTCAGCTAAGCCTCTATACGATGAATGATAAAGTGTTGAGTCATGGGTAAGGTGGAAACTTCCATTGTGATACCTGCCAACAGCCTATGGATTTGTATATCTGGGTGTAAGTCTCTAACACTATCATATCTGGGCAGTAATGGTTGGGAAAAACCCTGCCTATACATTGCCCAAGAGGAACGGCTTCATGTTAGTTACTACTAACAACAGAACTGAAGTTTACTTAAAGCAGTGATGGCGAACCTTTTAGAGACCTTTGAGTGCCCAAACTGCAACCCCAAACCCACTTATTTATTGCAAAGTGCCGAAACAGCAACAGGGGAGGGAGGAAGTGCTCCCATTGGGCTGCTGGGCAGAGGGGTGGGGAGAACTCTGTGCTGGGGGGAGGGAGGAAGCACTCCCATTGGGCTGCTGGGCAGAGGGGTAGAGCAAACTCTGTGCTGGGGTGACTGCACGGGTGCCCACAGAGAGGGCTCCGAGTGCCACCTCTTGCACGTGCGTCATAGGTTCGCCACCACTGACTTAGAAGAATGTCCTACAAAGTTCAGGGGAAGATATGTTTCCTACTGAGTACATTTATTAAATTGCAAAAATAACTCAGTAAAGTTGGTGAAGAAAGTACTGAACATTGGCTAAAAATTAATATTAAGAGAACTGGGTTTTTTTTTAAATAATCAGTAATAAAACAACCAATTCCCCAGGGGCAGTTAAACTTATGAAATGAAAGTGTGGAGAATTCCAGCTAATTTATTAACCTGAGAGTTGAAAGTGTTATTTTGAATAAGTGTGAGCCAAGCCATGCAAGAAAAGTCAGAATAGAGATGAGCCAGAGCAGCAAAGAAAACATAAAATTAGCATGCAGAATGTGCCCTAAATAAAGTCCACATACTTCCATTCATATACTCACAGAGGAAGAATATATAGATACATCACTCTAAATGTGCTGTATGTTCTTGTACAGCCATTATTTTTAACAGAGCTTGGGCCGAGAACTTCCTAGCGGATTATGTGAAGCCAAGAATGTGCTGCAGATATACTCTAAATGGTACGCAGTCGTAAGCTGATAAATGCCACTTCCTCAATCATTGGTTTTATTTAGAAATGCAAACATCACTAATCATGTATACATGTTGACATTTGACATTTGTTAATTTTCTGTGTTTTTTGTTTGTTGCATAGGAACATTGTCACAATACATAAACTATGCAGTACAAAAATGTTTTAAAAAAGATTACAGCAGAGCAAGTAGAGATCCACATATGGCTGTACAAATGCAATACTTTGATGTAGTGATTTATGTTTAAAAGTCCAGAAAAAGTTACCCTTCACAGCAATGAAGCGCTGTCAACAGAATAGATGAAGAGGGGAACGGTGACAAAAGTCATCTTTTACCCCAACATGAAGATCTGTATGTAAACATGTATAAAATCCACATACTTCCATCCATATACTCACACACAGAGAATATACACCTATATCACTTTATATATGTATGCACAAGTAAATATACACAGGATCTTAGTCGTAGCATAAACAAAAGTAGAACTTGGGAGTGGTCCACACAGGTTGCATTTACCACACATAGAAACACCTCTAGCCCTTCGCATTCTCTATAACCATAGACCAGTCCCAAGTTAGAGGAATGCTTTACTTCTCAAGGTTTCAGTGATGTGTGCCCAGAATTGTTGTCCGGGCCCATCGTTCACTTTAATGTAATAATATCCAAAGCTCGTCTAAAGTTGTTTTTCCCGTTCAAGCGTGGGAGAAATACAGAAGTGTTTCTTCTATACTGCCTTTGAATACATGAGAGAGGAATCAATACAACCATTTTTTCCCTTTGTTGTGCCTGGGCTACCTAACCACTGATCTCTGCTAAGTAGATGCAGCCCTTAAAGTGTAAATGGCCCTATCCAGGAAGAACTTTGTACCTTTGTAGATACTGATAGACTCTATTTTTTCAGTTTTGTTTTGCCAAATGCGAATACAGTAATAAAATATCAGGAAAGTGTATAGGCAATGCCTGTTTAAATTAAGAAAATAAACACGAGAGAGGCGGCTAACTTGAGAGTCACATACAGAACGTCTTTTCCTTTTACAACAATACACACACCCACACACAAAGTTTTCCAAAAGAAAGCATAATCCTTGTGGCTTCATTTCTAGAACGCTTTCTCTCTATTGTCTAAAATAGGATAGATTCAAACTGCCTGGAGGGAATGAAAGCTCAGAACTTGCGGTAGGGGGTGAGTAAGGGACTGGCCGTCATTGCATGGAAATTTAGGCACCTCTAGTCTGCAAAATTAACTTTTCCAAGCTAGGTTGGGGAGTCTTGTGTCTCTGCAGCCTGCAACATTTTAGTTAAGATGCTATTTACAAAGCACTTTAAATCCTTAAAGTAAAGAAGTTTTAATGCCCAGGTAAAAACCTGCAGGGTTTCAGGTTTTTTGTGATATCTAGGCAGGAAGGAAGGCCACCTATTACAGTAAATGTCTCTGTAAATTACAAAAAAGCACATTGCCACACCTGTTTCCTAGGACTGTAAACAGCTATTGTACAATAAACAGCAAGAGCAGAAGTGAGGAGAAATGACGTGGAGGGAAAAGGCTGGGCCAAAGCATAGAACCTGTCTGTCTCAGGTTTCTCTGCTTGGTCTTTCAAGAGCTCACAGTTTAGTCAGAACCTGACGTTTCCATAAAATTTTCTGAGGAACAGAAGGCAGCATCTGCTGGGCATGAATAAGGTTTTCTTTCTGTGTGTGATAGAAGGATTTTGAACTAGCAGTAGTTGTTGTCTGCCTAAAGAGAGAAAATAAGTCCCACCACATGGAAACTATCTTTCAAATGTTTTCTAGGGCCTGGGGATTCCAAAGACTCCTCCATCACTTATCTGCCAGGACATTAAAACCAATGGTTTACACACCCTACCTAATATTGCCATACTGATAATATCTGAACTGTGCAGAAGAATGCTATTCTCTTAGTATCTTTGATGTGTTTTTTAGGCCAGCCGTCAGAAACAGCCAATCAGGCAAAATATTTGTTCTAAGCCAACATCTATTTTAGATCTCCTGGGACAACGTTCAGTCACGCAATATCCCACTATTATAAGCCCAATATTAGAGGAGGGAATCTTCCCAAATAAATCTTGGCCAGGACATCCTTAAACCTCGAGTCAACTCTGAGCTCTGGATTTCCACAAAAGGTTCTCAGGTCATGGTCATAATAAGGGACCACAGCCCAGATCAGTGATGGCCAACCTTGGCATTCCAGATGTTCTTGAATTTCAATTCCCTGAAGCCCTGATCAGCAGCTGTGTTGACTTGGGCTTCTGGGAATTGAGGTCCAAGAACACCTGGAGTGCCAAGTTTGGCCCCCGCTGGCCCAGATTAATCAGATCACAGGCAGCAAGTTGCTGAGGCCATTCTCCTATTTGAGTAGATCGATCTTCTCTGAATACAGGCACACACAATATTATGAAGTCTCTATGGTGAAGTCTGCTGTTTGCTTACAGGGCTGGGCTGCAACTATAGAGAATTAAATGTGGCGCTCTGTTGAGCTGCCATTAACTGGATGTGTAGGCATATGGAAAGAGCAATAAGGGCAGAACAACCCCTTATGCATGCTATCCTCGCTGAACTGAGAAGTGGACACATCCCATAGGGCATTCCAGGTGCTCTTGGACTTCAATTCCCAGAAGCTCAAGTCAGCACTCCTGCTGATCAGGGCTTCTGGGAATTGAAGTCCGAGAACAGCTGGAGTGCCGAGGTTCACCATCACTGCCATAGAGTGCCATGGTCTAGTGCAGACCAAGTGAGCCAATTCAGTTAGTTGGGTTGTGAGCATTGCAGATATTACAGATGTGCTCCAGAGTGGACATAACCCAAAGAAAATCTCCTGGAGATTAATGCTTTATCAGTTTTTTACACAAAAGGTCTGGATACGTTTATAGATATATAATTTCTACATAGGCTTTTAAATGGGCAGAGGGAAACACAGAAGAAGAAGAAGAAGAAGAAAGCTTGCATCAGGTATGAGAGGATCAATGCCCTCATTTTTGCTAGACAGGAGGCTATGGCTAGCTAAACCCTGAGTGATTTGAACATACTATTCCCTATTATTGCTTATGAAATAATAAAGAACAGAAATTGTTTTTCAAAGCTTTGAGGCACATCAGAATATTACCACACTTCCTCCAAATCCTGAAATAATATCAAAAATAAACAACAAGGTTATGACTTACAGAGCCATAGAATCATATTGAGCTTGGCAGGGGGTCTATAAAGCCATCGGATCGAACCCCCTGCTCAAGGCAGGAATCTAGATCAAAGTATATCTGACAGGTGGCTATCTGGTTTTCTTTCAAATACCTCCAGTGCCTGAATCCCTCACTTCTGTTTTGTTTACCTCAGCCACTAGCCTAAAGATGTATGTATTTCCGTATTACACCAAGATTCATGAAACTGAGTAGGTTTGAGAGGGATACCTCTTTTATCCAATAAAACAAGCCATTCTGATGGAGCGACCCACAGGTTAATAGCAAAAGTGGGATAATAGCAAAAGTTAATGGGCAAAAGTGGGATAGATCAGTGTAACATTAGCTCAAGAAAGCTGTAGAAAGTCAGAATAGACCACTGGGTGGATCTGTGGTCTCTCTATTGCAGTCTCACACTGCTTCTTCTCTGTCTAATCCAGATGTGAAACTGCCCAAATGAAGGCACTTTTTGGTGAGTTCATTCTGCAGTTCCTTTTGCCTGACCTTGTGTGAGAAAGATTAGCCAGCGGGAAGAAAATCTAGTTCTCTTGGAGAAACCACCATGCTCTGCTGAGTACTTTCATGTATATTTTAAAGCCTTTATGCCCCACCTCCTGTAGAAACACCCATTCCTATCCAACTGTAATTAAAAATTAAATTAAACTGTAGACCAGTTCCTATTGCTAGTTATATTCCTAATAAGAATGAATGCATTTTATTCAGTTTGCAGTACTTCTTGTAGCTGTACTGGACACTTTTCAGTATGAACATTTGGTGCCTACCAAAGCAATCTAGAATGTGAATTTCTCTGTGCAGATTAAATGGGCCATCTCATTGAAGAAGGCGATCTCATTTGATTCTGCCGTGGACAAGCACACTCTTTCCCCAAAGGTACAGAGGTGTAGGAAATAAACAAGACTTTGACCATCCATAAGGGCAGCCAAATTGGTCTGTTGTTTCCGTGAACCTACACTGAAAAGTCTAACCTAACTGAAAAGTGAACTCTGAAACCAATGCCCATAAAATACTGAAATAGCTGGATTTTGACCTGTTTTTATGTAGTAGGTGGCAGTACAATGGAAAAGGATACCTGATACTGTACTTAAGAACAGTCTATGCATTTACCTGTAACTTACTTTTAAATTTATTGTTTTCCTTTGACATTTTGTATACAGTACATGTTTGTTATTCTGTGCTTGTTGCTTAAATGAGCTGGCTAAACGGAATTGTTGAAGAGGAAGACGGTAGTTAAGACACATTTTGGAAACATTGAGAGGAGGTTTACACCTGTTGTAAACAGCGGCATGGAGGTTGTGGAGTTGGTTTCACTCTGCTACAGTCAACTGCCCCTTCATATTTACAGTAATAAAAAGTAGAACATGATCACACAGAAAAGCACCTGAATGATTAATATATGTGCTGTATATATATATATATATATGTTTTTTTTTCAATTCTCTAACATCCTTGTTGGCAACTCATCTCTATCACCCACCCACATTCCCACCCAATTTAGAAAGCTGCATAAAGCAATTTCTGGTAAAAATCACAGACCTGCTGATTATGAATAGAACAACTAGTAGCTGTGGACACAGGTATGCTTTAAAAGTACTCCTGGCCAGTTCACTGGACTCCAGGGTTTATCTGAGATACACCTCCGTACCAGTATTGCAAATGGAAGGTAACCGATGCACAAAAACTCTCTTTTTGCCCCATCAAGTGGTTCATTTTTTTTAAAGTGGTCACCTTATTTGCAGATTGCCATTGCAAGAAGTGGACAGAGTTGTTTGGTTCCAGTGTGGATCGCCCTAGGTCAGGAGTGCCCAAACTACGGCCTGTGGGCCAGATCCGACACCCGACGCCAATCCATCCTGCCCAATTACTCCTAGAAGTGGAAGCAAAATGTGCCTGTTTGGACGCATTTTGCTTCTACTTCTGGGAGAAATGAGGGCAGCGCAGGCAGGATGGATTGGCATTGGGGAGCAGATCCAGCCAGCGGGCCATCGTTTGGGCACCCCTGATTTAGGAGAAAAAATAGCAGCTTAAAATCTGTTTTATCCTGTTGCAAAACAGATCGCAAGGTGCATTTTACTTCCGCTTGGAGGATCCACGTGATTGGCCCGCTGAACCATGTGACCGGCCCACAGCCCGAAAAGTTTGAGCACCCTTTCCCTAGGTGACCACAAGAACTTTGCTAACGAAGGAAGTGGGAAGCGTTATCTGGAGACTACAGACTCAATAAGCGAAGGGAGAACGTTCTCCTCTAGATGGCCAGTCAGGCAGCATACAATGCTGAGGGAGAAAGTTGAAGTACTCTTCAGCTAAAATACCAGGATTGTAACACTTCCCATCAGGTGCAGGGGTGTTTTTGGCAGGGGAAGATGAGGTTATTGTTACTTTATTTAACATTTACTGACCCTATGTTCTTGCTTTAATGAAATAATGTATGGAAGTGTCCTGCTTTTAAATAGTGTGTTGTGCTCAAACTGAAAGTCTCGACAGCAGATGAGTTACCTTGCTAAAGTTTTCATGAACCTGGATATGCAGTTTTCACCTCACTTAAAAATTAGTTCAAGTCTGCTTGCCTGTCACCTTCGTTAGATCATCAATGGGCAGGGCTGAGGCTGGTAAGGATGTCAGGAAACAATCCCAGAAGGACTCCCTGCAAATTGTAATGTACCATTCTCCAACTTCATGCTCTCGTACACCTCCCATCTTCCCCATGCAGTACTGAGAACTGGCTTTGGTAACTGGGGATGATGTAGGTCGTAGTACAAAATATGTGGAGAGTGCCCATGGAGGAAAGTTGCTGTAATGCAGGAGTTCTCAACCTTTTTAAGCCGAGGGGCGGGTCACGCTCCCTCAGACAGCTTTGAGGGCTGGACGGTCATTTTGCCCTTCCTCTACCACATGGCACTTCCTGGTGTGGTGGAGGCAGGGGCACATGAAATGGTGCCGCTGGCTGCATCTGGCCCACAGGCTGCAGGTTGAGAATCCCTGCCTTGAAATCTCAACCCAGTCATTTTGTACTTAAATTGTTCCCCAGTGTAAATACACTTTCTTATATTCGGAGTGGGGAGGCGGTAGTTGTGGATGAATAAGGCATCTTGTTCATTATTGTTATTTTCATCTCTCACCAACATTTTTGTAAAAAAAAAAGGATCACAATTTGTAGGCAAGCTTTTTGCAAGAGAAAGCTGGTGGTGAGAGAATCACTTCAGTGTGCAGTGACATGAAGGGGGGAAACCCAACTAGATCAACTGAATGGACGCGTTGAAGGGCAATGCGATGTACGGTCCTATTTCCCCAAAATGGCATTGACTTGTCATGAAACCAAAGTGTTTTATCTCAAAGTCCAACCTTGTTTTCCTTCTCCTTTTGCGAAAGAACTTTGTGCCACTGTTCTGAGTGCAAACGTGTTTGCCAAGTGAAGCTGGGTGTGTCCTCGCTGTACTTACTGTGTTACATAAATACATATCCCTGAGAAAGATGAAAAGAGGGGATTCCGACCTTTTTGAAGGAGCTGTACAGGCATTCCTGTTTTGCAGTCTCTTTTCTACAAAAGTCACCTGAGCAAAAGCCATTTTAAAAATAGATATATAGATCGACAGATTTAAAAACTACTGACAAAAGCATTCTTCTTAAGGCTTCGAGGAAAGACGACGAGAGAAAATCTTGACCAAGAATAAGTTGTTGGCCCTTCTGTTTAAGTACATGGTAGGAACTTGGTTCAAAATATTTCCTGCCGCAGAGTTGCAGTGTGACAAAAGGCTACGTTGATTTTTGTTTCCTTTTAAATGAAATAAACGTTTCTTAAAAAAAAAAAAAAAAGCCATGTGTGCAATGCAAGAAACTCTAAATTAAAGATACAGGTATAAAATGATGAAAAGGAAAGTGCTGGACATTCAGTGCAGGCGGGTTTAAGGGGAGCTGGCGGGGCTGATGGTGGGACTCGAGGCATCCGAACGGCTGTAGTCGCTCACAGACCCTGTCCTGGAGTTGCTCCCGCTCCTCCGCTTGAGCATGCTTGGGTGGAAATTGGTGTGCCGCCGGGCATGCTTCGTCAGGTGGTCGCTGCGCATGAAGCGTTTCTCACACAGCGGGCAGCCAAACCTTTTCTCTCCCGTGTGAGTGCGGTAGTGGCGAGCCAGCTCATCCGAACGGGCAAACTTCTTGTTGCATTCTTCCCAACGGCATTCAAAAGGCCTCTCGCCTGTGGGAGAGAAGGGGGAGTTGAGAAAGCCTCGTTTACTTGATCATAAATAAATAAATAAAATCATAGAGGGTGACCCCATGGGTGCTTAGCCCTGATGACTGAAGCAACATAGGGATGGGATAATGTGCTCTGAAAGAGAACATTGATGTTCTAACACAACAACCTGGCCCCAGGGCATTTTCCTCACCCACACCTATCTGGCCCCCTGAAGGACTTCTACTTTTCTGATGTTTTCTTCTTCCATGTCAGCAGCTGTGTTGACTTGTGGCTTCTGCTAACTGAAGTCCAAGAACAGCTGGAGTGCCAAGGTTGGCCATCACTGGCTATAGCTAATCAAGACTAACTGTTTCGAGGCAGCTTTCTCCCTGCTGCTAGTCACAGCCACACCCTGTACATTTTGTTTATCACATTATGAAATTTTGAGGACACTTCTGAACTGTGCTTTCATTGTGGCCTTAGGGGGGATGCAGGCACCATTGTCTTGTGGTTGAAACCCTCTTACCTTTACCTTTTCTTTCTTCTGTCCATTAAATGTCAAAGACAGAAGAGAGAGGTTTGTGAGTCCAGGGGTCTCTCACTGTTGTAGGGGAATCATAAGCAGTAAGTGGTCATTGCAAACCTCCCAAATATGAGATGACTTGAGAAATTTGTTTGGATAATTAAAAAAAAACCCATTGTGTGTACACTATAGTACACTACTGGTTATTGAGTTGATAATTAGGGGAGAAAGTGCACGTATTACTTTAATTTAAACTGTTTACCTGTTTTGTGTTACTTTCCTTTTTTAAATTATATGTCCCCAGTGAGTCATAATCTCTCTGCTTCCAGGCTAGTCACAATCTGAAAAGCCTCTCTTGCTTCCCCATTGTTTCACTGTCTCATTTCTTAGCCAAATTGCCTCTTTCTTTGGAGCTGCTCATTGCACAGAAGGAAAACCAATATACTGTACTGCAGTTTGTGCATTGGGCCTCTGTGTAGATTTCATGAATTTTGACAGGGAGCTGCATGAGGAGCTGCAATAAGGTGGTTTGATCCTTGAATTGTATCAGACGTGCTCCTCCTAAATTAATATAATAAGCACTCTGCAGGTCCTGTCAAATCAGATCACAGAAACTAGAGAATGAACGCCAAGGCTTAATCATGCCAAATGCATACCAATTGGGTGAGTAATTGTTGATTTCTCCTACCAGTAAGACTAGATAAAAATATAGTGGTACCTTGGTTTATGAATTTAATGCATTCTCCAGAACATTCCGTATTGTGAAAAATTCATAAACTGAAATGCAGTTTCCCATAGGAATTCATTGAAAACCTTTTTTCTGACCTCTGGAATGGATTAATTGGTTTCATTGCATTCCTATGGAAAACCACATTTCGGTTTATGAATTTTTCACAATTAAATTCGTAAACCAAGGCATAATTTTCAATGGACTTTCATTCGTAAACTGAAAATTATGTTGACTGAGGTGTTCGTAAACTGAGGTACCACTATAAATATGTAGAATATTAAAACAAAGTAAACTTGGCCATTCCTGCTTAGCTATATAGCTCCCACACCCTCCTCCCATCTATCAATCAGTTAGAACTGTAGCATTCAGGAAGGATACATGAATCAACTCTTTATTCTAAGGGGGCAGGTGCACCTTCTACAGTTCCTTAGGTATTGCTTTCATATTCTCTGGATCAAAAATTATAAGTAGATTTTTCTGATGTAGGATTGTTCATTGGAAGGGTGATCCCTTCTGCGGATGGCATAGCAGCGTGTTCAGTTTAGTATTAAACTTAAATGCCATCAATCCAGTAGAGTCAGTCAAAGAACCAGACAAGAACTCAAAGGAGGAAGGGGAGGAGAAGGTAGAGAAGAAGAGCCCCAAACCCTTCTTTAAGCTGGAAATTAAGAAAACAACAAGAAGGAGAAAAGACCTACTGTAAATGTGATGAAGAGCAAAACTAAGTTCTAATGAGAAGCACTGCAGTAATTTTGATTCGTTTTAATGGGAGATTTTGGCTCCATAGGGTTATTATCTTTAGAATGGGAGTCAAGAAATGCATCCTCTTTTCTTCTTGCCAACAGCGATGTGATGTAACCTGCATTATTAAAGAGGACAGTTACAGCTTTCCAAGGTTCTTTTCAAGTCGTTGGTTGGTCCCACGACCTCCCATTAAAGTACTGCTGTCTCAGATACCTGCTTTCTACTGTGTAGGAGCAGAAACGAGGGCAGTTCTTTTCTTCTGGAAAGCAGCTCAAGGGAGTTTCTCATCATTTTATCAACTGTGCTAAGAACTGGATTTGGATGTCTTTTCACAACCACCCTAAGGAAGCACCCATGACTCTCCCTGCACCTCTGTGCTCTAGGAAATGATGTGTGTCAAATTCCCTGCCTCTTTCCTGGGTTGTTTGGCTCTTCCCTGCCTATTTGTCTCTCGTTGTCCATCCCCCAGTCTAGGGAACGAATGTCACTCAGCAGCTGCTCTCTCTGCCTTTGGCCATCTGCTGGTTTCTAGAGTTCACATTGGCCTTTGTCATCCATTTCAATGTATTATCATCCAACAGGACAGTATCCTGACATACTGTATTGTGTTTAAGAAGGAATGTACCTAGTGGTAGAATTGCCCTGGAAAATAAGGATACCTTTTTGTTTCCAACCTTTTAAAAACAAGTAAATATGTTTAATATAGCATGGTATGAAGAAGGTGGACATTTTAAAAGGAATATTGCACGTTCATCACTAGAAACATGGCTATGTTACTCAAGGAATCAGATGGATTTCTTGGTTTCTCTGAACACAGGATGCAGACAATTACTGGCCATTGGCTTCATAGAGAAATTAAGGGCTGGTTGGTATCTTAATCGCATGCTATAATTGACTTTACAAGTGAATGTGATGCTTGTGCTGTAAACCGGGAGTTCTCAACCTTTTAAAGCCGGGGACCGTGTCACACTCTCTCAGACAGCCTTTGGGTGCTGGATGGCCATTTTGCCATTCTTCCACCACATGACACTTCCTGGTGTGGTGGAGGTGGTGGTGGGCCACATGAAATGGTGTCATGGGCTGCATCCAGCCAATGAGCCACAGGTTGAGAATCCCTACTGTAAACCATCAGCGCAAGAGACAGTGCTTTTACATTAGTTCAAGTAATGCTTGGGAAAAAAATTAATTCTTGATTTACAAGATCTAGAATTCCCCAGCTAACAGGGCCAGAAGATAATGGACATTGTAGTCTAAGAAAGTTACTTCCCAATTTCTGATTGTCTGTCAGATGCAGCCACTTCTGAGCTTCAAAAAAAATCAGTGTGGGAAATGAAGAAATAAACCGAGTGTCTCCTGGAAAACAGCTAATAAACTTAGCAACTTGAAGTTCTCTGTCATAGAAACAAAATGCCCCAGGATCCTAATTAAGAGGAGACTGAAGACTGCCACAGTATATCACCAACACTTTATATGGAAACTCCTCTGCTGACTCATCGCCTTTGTCTGTCAACATGGAGTTGAAGGATAGGGGGATGTCGTTTTCACTGCGGGAGTCTACCCAGGACCTTGTTATGGCAGGAAAGAAAGCATGTGAGAAAAATGGAGATTATAAGAACTGATGGCCGTGTGTTAATTACAGAACTAGTAGTGTGGCAAAATTGTCTTGCATCAGACATTTTTCTTCATCAAAACAGCTATTCTTGTCCATTGTAAAGCAATGTGTGCTATAAACTCATGGAGACTATAAACTAGTGCATCCCTTAACATACTTTCCTCAAACTAAAGGAATGAGCATGAAACATTTACCTGGCCTGGAAGTCACCCATTCCTTGCCTCAAACATTGCTGCCCCTATTTAAGATTGTCATTTTCTCTTTTCATATGATTTTTGCTTTGGGATAAATGGCGTCTTTTTGCCAAAAATATAGTAAAGAAGTAGCCAAGTCATGAGTCACATGCCTTTTATCATCAATATCAACTCAGCCCGAGAAGAGAATGAGGAACTGGCTGAATATATGCATACATCCAAGGAATCCAGAGATAATTTTCTCTCTAAACTTAATTCCACAGTCTCAAAAGAATTGGGGATAGAAGAAATAATGAAGTACTGTAATAGGTTACTGGAGATGTCTATTTCCTGCTCTTATAATGTCTTCACTCCAGGCATGCTGTTCCTTCAAAGCTGTGTGTCTGATCAATCAGACTTGCAAATAATAATTATTTTTCCCCAGTTATTACTCACAAAATAAAAGAAGCTAACTTGCAACATATGGAATGAAGGTGCCTTATAGTAGAAGAAAAGAATTATTTTCTCCTCTTAAGGTGTATCATGTTTAGTTTGAACTTTTGTTCTCACTTAGATCAGAATCTCCACAGGTATTTCTTCTGGAGGCAGGGTTTTCTACAAGCAGATTTTTCAACCACATACAAGCTCATAAGATACCTCGTAATGAGGAGGATAAATTCAAAATTAACACCAGCACACGTTACTCCCTGCTTGCTTCCTGTGTCGGCAGGAGTTTCTTCATCGGAAGCAATAGTTTCATTCTTCTTCTTCACCAAGACAGTTCATATACGGATCTGCCTTAAGTCAGTAATAACCTTATCTTTCTGTTCCTCTTGCCTAATCAAACTTGTGCAGCAATCACTAAATGACTATTGCCCCAGGCGAGGTATTTGGCATTGGCCACAGATGAAAGAACACATAGTGCTAGATTAGCGTAAGAAGAACAAAAACAGAACGTCATTTCCAAGGAAAAAATGTTACCTAACCAAAGATGAAAAAGAAATGAGGTTGACACAAAATAAGTTTTTTTAAAACCAGTTTGAGCAGTTTGTTTAATGTATGAAATGTCTACAATGTCCTGTCTTATCACACAGGGGTCTTGAAGGCTAGGTCAGCAGAACACCAATTCCAGCAGGTTCTAAGAGAGTAAAACTTTTTGTAAAGCTCTAGTGATAGTGTGTGTGTGTGCCATTCAACACCCTGCCTAGTAAATGCAGAGGCGCCTTACCAGAAGGTTTGTCACCAGCTGAAAAGTTGGCTACAGTAGGTAAAGGAACAATGGTGGTGAGAAATCAGTGGAGGCAACAGGGCATCTTTAAGGTATTCAAGGTACGGAGACTACATGCTTTCTATTCTTCTAGAATTCTTGTTGCGTGTTGCAACAAAGTTCTAAACATGTGTCTAGTCCTTCTGGACTAGTGGATTTGTGCCACCCTGAAGCTGGAAATATAGCTTGGAATAGATCATGTACCCTTTGTGCACGCCCACCCACCCAACAGTGTATCTTTCCATCTTTCAGCTGTACCATTCACTGGGCACCTGTGATACATAGATCCTTTCCCTTCTTTCTCTTCAGGTGCGGTATCCATTCTGGATATTGGCTATCATCATGGAGATAGTCTTCCTGTTCTTAACTCCTTGGAACAGCTCTTCCGAGGACATGCCACACCAGTCTCTCAGGTTCTTCAGCTATGAAGTCCATCTACGTCCAAGGGCCTCTCTTCCCAGGGATCTTTCCTTGCAGAGCGAGTTGGAGTATTTGATACTTTGTCGTTCCTCACAATGTGGCCAAGGTATTGGCACCTTCTTTTGCTTAATGGTCTTAAACCAGGGGTTTCCAACTTTTTCAAGCCGGGGGCCGGGTCACGCTCTCTCTGTCAGCTTCAAGGGCCAGATGGCCATTTTGCCCTGCCTGCACGTTGGGGGTGACCATTTTGTTCCAACAGTTTCAAAGGGGTGTCCATTTTGTTTCTCGAATGTCCTTGGAGGTGTGGGGGGACCATATTAAATGGTGCCATGGGCCGAATTTGGCCTGTGGGCCTTAGGTTGGGAACCCCTGTCTTAAACAGTTCTTGTTCTTCTACATTAGTCCCAATGGTGAACCCGGACTGACATCCTTTCCCTAATAAATAAAATACAAAACAAAACCCTCTATTGTGTGGAATACCTACCACACTGAAAGAGTTACGTGTGGATGAAGAGAGTTGCAGATCCTTCATCACATGAATCAGAAGATCGGCCTACTGACTTTATAAACCAGGCCTGTCTCTTTCGGTGTGATGACAAACCACAAAAAAGAGCAGCCTTTATTTTCTCCCCTCTTTCTCCAGAGGGGGTGAAAACAGCATTTGAGTTCTTTCCAGAGACAAACCAAACACACATGATTCTTTGGGGTAGAAACTGTGGTCGTCGTATGACTGATCAAACCAAAGGGTATTTTTAAACAAAGCATCCTTAAATAACATTCGACAAGGTTTTCGAAAACATTTTCACTCCCTCTGTTTTTTTCTAGAGGCACTTCAAACTGACCAAAAAGTCAAGCCTCAAACAAATCCTCAAGGCAGTTATTTCTTTGACGACATCAAAGGTGCACTTCTCTACAGCAAGGGTGCCCAATTTTGGTGGACCATGGTTCAAGGGTGCCCAAACTACGACATGGGGGCCGGATCCAGCCCCCAAAGCCAATTCATCGGTCCTGCAACACCCTCATCACTACCAGAAGCGGAAGTAAAACACGCCCATATGGACACGTTTTACTTCCACTTCTGGGAGTGATGAGGGCATTGCTGTCTGGATGAATTGGCATCGGGGGCTGGATCCAGCCCCTGGGGCATAGTTTGGGCACCCCTGCTCTACAGCATGCAGAGGAAAAAGCAAAACAGGCCTTTCCACACCCTCTTCCTCTGAACTGAAAGCAGGGCTATTTTTAGCTCGGTGATTTATTTATTCCCTTTAACGTTTTCATTTGGTTTGGGGCTCTCTCTTCTAAACTCCGTATAGTAGTAAAAAGCCTCAAACAAAACTCCCGATGCATACAGATGCCAAACTATGTCTCATTGTGGTCCGATCCTAGCGTTGCCAATGAGATGATTTAACTTACGAGACGATGTGTGCCACCCTGAAGCTGGAAAGATGGCTTGGAACAGATCATGTACATTTTCCCCCCATGAAAATTATAAAAACAAAACCTCGCTCATTCCAAACCTCCCCTTTCCCCCCATGCAGCCTGGATTAGTCATTTTCTCTAGCTCTTCTGGCTTCTTTCTCCACTCTCTGCAAATGTTAATGAAAAGAGGTCATTTTGACATTACTGTGCTTCCAAAAGAATATTGGATTGTTCCATATTGGGTGACTCCTGGTATTTAATTTTCTGGTGCCAGATGAACTGAACTCAGTGTGCTTAACCTGAATTAACCAAAGCCTGAATAATTCTCCCATGGAAACTCCAAGCCATGGTAAAGGGAATGCTACACACTCTCTCTCTCTCTCTCTCTCTCTTCGTAAGCTTGGGCAATGCTCATAACTTAGACTACTACAATAATTTCAAGTCTGTTCTTTCCTCCCTGCTTTCCTCTCCACCCCATGCCCAAGCCTTTCTACCAAGTTGTTTATGTACAAAACAAACTTTAAGCCTCTGGAAAGAGCAATTTTAGGAGCTGAGAAAGGAAACGGAGACTTGTATAAATGTTTCAAGAAGATCTAGTGCTTATGAAAGACTTGGATCCAGTCATTTTAAGGAACACGCTGTTTTGGGAAGATTAATTTTTTTAAAAAGCATCTCATGTGGTGGGGTTTTTTTGTGGAAGAAAAGAGTTTTATCCTCCTGGCAATACAAATCTGATGGAGCCTAGAGGAAGCAAATGAAAACAATTCAGGAGAAAAGACTGACAGAGACATGGGTGGGTGGGTAGATAGATAGATAGTACACCTATTTGTAGAGGGGAAAGTTGGCACTACTAAGAATTTTTGGAGAGTTTTTTAAAATATAGTTTTAATTACAGTTAACAGTGGTGTATTTGGTATCTTGCCATAATCAGATGCATCTGCCTGAAGCCTATTTGAGATTGTTAATGATAGTATATATAGACTGAAAGTTAAAATCAAGAAAGAACTCCCCCCTCCCATGTCTATATTAATACATAAACACCAAAACAGAAGAACCTGCTAAACTTGAGAAACTGAGCATATCTACAAGGAACCTCTGGGATGAATTCCAGAAAACACACATTTTCCATTGCAACTGAGGACGTTAATGCACAATCCATGCTCTTGAAATGAACTGTTGTGTTGTGGAACTTCCATTAATTTTAATATAGCCTGCAGAAGGTAGTTTTTTCTCAGTAGATTGTGTTCCAAGACCCCCCCCCCCAAGAACTGATGATGATGATGATGATGATACAGTCAAACCTCGCATAAAGAGCGTTTCACTTAAAGAGTAACTCGCTTAAAGAGCAGACTTTTCTCTGAATGTTCACTTCACTTAACAAATAAAACCAACCAAAAACTCACTTAACAAATAAATTGGGGTTCGCAATCCCCCCCACAATTGGTCACTTATAATGGTGTTTCGCTTAAAGAGCAAACTCGCTTAAAGAGCAATCCTGTGGAACGCATTATGCTCTTTAAGCGAGGTACAACTGTAATAATAATTCTACATGATCTGCCATAATCCATACTGTCTACACAACTATATTAATCAGCACCCAAGGTAGAAATTAGGCATTAAACAAAAATAGAAATACTGTACCCTTAAGTTTAAGAATAAAGACATGGTGAGAGCAAGATTCTTCTTTCTTGGTAACATAAGGCTGGATGCCATGTTCCTATGTGTGCAAACAGTGCCTACTCAAATGCCACAGAGAGCTGAGATGAAGCAGGGATAGGGGTCAGGTACATGAAGTGACTTGCCCTTCCCTGTCTGAGACTCCATGGTATGAAACCTCTTGAGGGCCAGTTTATACTGTCAGCAGAGAGCAGGTCATTCCAGATTTTCTTTCCCTGAATCTTCCTATATACCACAGAAATCTTTGCTGGTGAGAAACTAGTATTTCAGGACACCGATAGAACCTACCAAGCCTGGAAAAATTCCTGCCAGACAGAGCATGCAGGACTTCAAATCCCAAAATATATCAGCCTTCACACTTCCTCGCTGAGTTGTTCATCTACAGCAGTGATGGCAAATCTTGGCACACCAGGTAATCTTGGACTTCAATTCCCAGAAGCCCAAGTCTCTACGAATCCACACAAATGGGTTTACTGCACATACACACAGTAAACCCATTCCTGTGGATTCACAGAGACTTGGGCTTCTGCCTTCTGGGAACTGAAGTCCAAGAACCCCTGGAGTCCCTAAGGTTCACCATCACTGATCTAGGGGTTGCAGTGTTAAAAATGGGCAAACTTTCTAAGCTCTGGTTCCTACCATGCCAGTTTGGGCTTAGGAGAGTTGATGCTTGGTTGGTTTTTAAAGGAATCTCTTCTTCTTATTAGTCACTGCACAACCCAAAGGAATGTTGATTTGTGGCTGGTACGAAAATCAGAGGGTGTGATCAGGACTCAAAAGCCAGCCTTTCATTTAGGGGCTGGGAAGAACAGGGTGAGAGCCAGCAATTTTTATGTAACCTCCCTGCCACGTATTCCTTTGACAGCAGCTCTAATCAAATTAGAAGATGGAGGAAGTTGCTCACTGGACAAGGAACAACTTTAAAGTAGGATCTGGCTGAGGAACTTAACCTGAATAGGACCCTGAAGAGAGTTGGAGTCCCTAAATGTAAGACCAACATGCTCAAGTGGGGGCTGCTGGCAGACAACAACGTGCTGTGTGAATGTAGAGCGATACACAATCTGGTTTATTTGCTAGTCTGGCAATTATATTTCCTAGTCTGGCACTCCAGGTGTTTTTGGACTTCAATGCCCAGGAGCCCAAGTCTCTGTGAATCCACACCAATGGGTTTACTGGCACTCCAGATGTACTGCGTATGCGCAGTAAACTCATTGGTGTGGATTCACAGAGACTTGGGTTTCTGGGCATTGAAGTCCAAGAACACCTGGAGGGCCAAGGTTCTCGTAGCTCTCTTGCATGTGAACTAGCTGAAACGGCAAGCTTTGCAAAACACAGGATGCGGCTGTCTGGCTTCCCAGCCTGCACTTAAATAACCCTCATTGCCTGATTGTCATCTCACCCATATAACAGCAAGAGAATGATCTCAGCCAAGCACGTGAGCCTTCACTCCTGCAATAGCCAAGTGGGGGGAACCAGTAAACAACAAAAATAGAAACACCAGGAGAAACAGATCTTTTTTCTGCTTCAAAAAAGAAAATGGTTGCCCTTGGTTTGTGGTTTCTCCTCTCTCTCTCTCTTTCTGGCTCCGTCAGCAATATCTTGCATCCAAAGAAAATGGTAAAAGAAACAACACAGAGGCCTGCTTGAAATTATAAAACAGAACAATAAACCAGGTGGCTAAAGCAGACTTCATTCCAGGTTTCCAGGTTTGGACATGCCCCAAAAGAACACAGCCTGTAGTTTGGGCACTTCTACTTTAAGCAGAGAAAATGGCAGCCTAAAGTCTATCTCATCCTGTTGCAAAACAGATTACAAGGTGCATTTTACTTCCAGTGGGAAGAACCACACGACTGGCACGCTGAACCAGATGACCGGCCCACGGCCCAAAAAGTTTAGGCACCCCTGCGATAGATGATTACGATGTTTGCATATTTAAATGGTAGACTTCTGCTTCCTCTTCAAATAGATTCTGCTGTTCTGTATTTTGCATACCACGTTTAATGCACGCTATTATACATTCGCTGTCCTTTGAACCTGCTTCCCTTTTAATGATAGCACTTTTAATGTGTTTTTACTGTATTTGTAAACACACCTTTGTACTTAGGGAGTAATTGGGAGTGCAAATATATTTGAAGTAAATCCTGGGGAATTTTCTTTTTGGCAGTATTTGATGCAATTCAGACAGGGATTCCCCTCTGCCTGTAGCACAGGAGTGAAATCCCTGCAACATCAGTGTGATGATACCATCAGTACTAACAAGGCATTCCACTTGAAGACCAAAAAAAATCCATTGCTAATTCCCAGTAGAGTAGACTGTGTGAGTTAATGTGATTTATAGACGTGTTGATTTGCCATTAAGCAATTTTCATTGAGTCTGCTCTATGTAGGATTAGAGATAGAATTCCATCAGAGAACTCGCCACTTAACAAGCACTCGTGTTCCACCCTGCGGGCATTAGATAGGATCTGAGCCTGTACCGGTGGATCTTGAAATCAATGTTGATACATACCAGCGACTGTTAGATAAAGGTAACGGTTGCCCTTGATCAGAAGCCAGTCATGTCCGACTCTAGGGTTTGGTGCTCATCTCCGTTTATAGCCAAAGAGCCAGCTATAGAGCAAACTTGTCTGGAGATATATTGGTCCATTTGAATTTTAAATAGTTAAAACATCAGTAGAACAAAAACAAAACATTGCAAAACAAACCATGATGTTTGCAGCACATATTTCCAGAATGAATGTTGTGCTAAACTATTTTTTTTTTCCGGAATGGATGAATTGGTTTTCAATGCATTCCTGTACATAATTCCATAATGGCGAACCTCGGCACTCCATATATTCTTGAACTTCAATTCCCAGAAGCCCTGATCACCAGGAGTGCTGACTTGCCCTTCTGGGAATTGGAGTCCAAGAACACCTGGAGTGCCAAGGTTCACCATCACTGGAGTTGATAAATAATTATACCACGTTATCTCTGGCTAGTACATAATCATTGTTTATTTTAATTGAAATGGGCATAACACCAATCAAATAATAGGTAAGCACTTAAATATTAAGGATGATTTCATCACCAAAGGAAACCTGCCCATAAATACAGTTTGCATTGAATTGCTCTTAGCTGTTGATTAATCCACTGAGAAGGTACCTTGGTGACCTTTTTGTCCCTGTGCCGTCCCTGACTATTAGACTAATTGTTTGGAAAGAGGTTTCTATAGTTTTCCCCTGCCTGCCAAAGAGTGTGACTACATGTTCAAATACCATGGGATTTGGTCCACTTATAAAATGAGGAAATGCAAAGTATTTTTTACTGACTCCATGATGCAAAAGCAAATTCCAATTGGCCCAGCCTCTTCTTGCTCCCAAAGTGGCTCTGCTGATGGAGAGCTGCTAGTTTTTCAAGCCAGAAAGACTCGAATGGGGTTTTTTTCCACATGTGGCTTAGTTGTGATATTTTCTGTAAATGGTAGGGATGTTACTTTAGGTGGCATTTTGGTGAGATAGGCAAATGGGTACCTGACATCTGGAACATGCATGTGGAAAGGTGAACAAAATCTTACTGTTGTTTTCAGCTGTTCGCTGGCACTGTGGAACGGGTCTGGCCCACAGGCAGTAGGTTGCAAACCTATAATCTAAGGAAATTAAAAAAAAACCTTCCTCTGATGTTCTGAAGACCACAGATAGGGGAAGTGTTTGATGATGAACAGGTGCTGGGGGGAGGGGCAGCATATCTTCATTTCACAAAAACATTTCTATAGAAAAAGTAACATGGAAAGTTACTTCCCAAGAGAGGGAAGCAACATTTGTTACAAGCAGTCTTTGCCTTTCTGTTGGGTTCGTGTTCCAGCAGCAGCAGCAGCAGCAAAGACAACAATGAATTGCAAGCAGAATAACAAAGCTGATCATCAGCTAGGGATGTTAAAGGAGCTAATTGGCAGCTTGACACTCCTTGTCATTATGGCTATGCCAGCTAAACTGTGTCAAAGAACTGATAGAAAACCATTTGGCTCATTACCGAGGAGAGATTGAAACGAGGAATTTGGCTGTTGGGTAGAGAGAAGCGAGAGGCAGAAAATCTTCAGCCACCTACTCTTTTGTCCCAAGGTTAATTTCTTAAAATGAGCAGGATAATTTAGAGTACAGTAATACCTCGGTTAATGTTTGCATCAGATAACGCTAAAACCACATAACGTTAAGCAATGGGGGGATTGCATTGCATAACGTTAAATCCTATGGAAAAGAATCAGATAATGTTTGCTAAAGCCTTGCTGGTTACAATGTATCTCTATGTAGTTTTAACATTATCCGGTGCGTCCCATAGGATTTTAACGTTATCCGATATATGCATCAGATAACATTAATAATCGGATAACACAAAGACTTGTGGAACCAAGTTTTAGCATTACTATACTGTCTAATCTAAGTCTCAGTCTCAGAGTTTAGATCTAGATTCTAGCAGGAAAAGTTTATTCATACATCATATTTCCAGATGTACTGTACATCTAACAATATTTAAATCTACACCCAGTGGTGGGCATCAGCATCTTAATCTTCTCCCAGTTGTTAAAGGTGAAATATTTTGTTTGGATCAGATAATTACGGCTTTCTGTGCCCAGAAACACTAAGGCTTTTCTGCAGGGAAATGTTTATCCTTGTCAACATTGCTGAACCTAAAAAGCTCCCCTCCCTCCCCTTTAAAAAGTGATGAGTGCCATAGGATGCGGGAGTATGCAGACGCAAGTGGACCATGAAAATTAAAACAATCAGGAGTAAAGGATCTCCTATTTCTTGCTGCAGTGATCAGAGAGGGCTCTCAAAAACAAAGAGTGTTGTTCGGGGCTAGACTAAGACACTGTGACTTATGTGTTAAGTTAGACAACCCAAGAGCACCTTCTGTAGGCATGTTTATGTCCAGTGGGGGGGACACATGGAAGCCCCATTTCTCCTGGTGTCTTAAGATTTTCTGCAGCAGCTACAGATCTATCTTTGCACTTATTTCTTCTCAAAAAGTGATGAAAATCAGCTGCTGCTCCCCTCGCCAAACTTTCCTTAAGAAGCTGAATTCTGAGACTTGATATTGTTCTGTACTCTTCCAGACTAGGGGTGTCCCAACTCCAGCCTATGGGCCAGATTTGGCCCTCAATGCCAATTCATCTGGCCTGTGCCACCCTTGTCACTCCCAGAAGTGGAAGTAAAATGCACATCCTGCCCTGCATGGGTGTGTTTTCCTTCCACTTCAAGGAGCGACAAAGGCGGTGAAGGCCAGATGTATTGGCATCAGAGGCTGGATCTGGCCCACAGGCCATAATTTGGGCACCTCTGGTTTAAGCAGAGAAAATGACAGCTTAAAATCTATCTCATCCTGTTGCAAAACAGATTGCAAGGCACCTTTTACTTCTGCTTTCGGTGGGAGGAACCACGTGACTGGCCTGCTGAACCATGTGACCGGCCCATGGCCCAAAACTTTTGGGCACCCCTATTCCAGACAATGACAATTTTCACTCATTGCAGCTGCCTTGTCAGTCTACCACTACTCTCAGCTCTGTGTAGCCTTCTCTTTCCTATTTGTGTGCATGCTTTTATATTCCTTTGATCATCTCAGAGTAAAGTATCTTCAATTTATGAGCCTACCAGCAAAGTAGAAAAGAAAAGAAAGAGTCGGGAAGACATGTACACTTCTCTAACAAGCAGAAGGTGTCTTCTTCTTCTCCTCCTCCTCCGTGTGTCTCAGTCTCAGTACAATCAATCATCTGCTTCTAGCCTGGAGGGCTACTCTTAACTTTCAACTGGCCTCTAAAACACTGCACTGTACAAGCTTTTCCAGTCTTGTAAAGGTTGCAACCACCTTGCTCCATTCCAGTTTTGTTCGTGGAGTGAGTAAGACATGCTGGAGATTATTATTATTCACACAGAAGTCTGTGTAAACCTCCTTACTTTGGGGGATTCCCAGCGAGCAAAAGATACTGAATTCAAGACCCCCAAAACAGGTGTTTTTCGTCCTGAGCTCTTAGCTAGGCAAAGGAGAACAAGCCGTGGTCCATATTCATGCAAGCCAATTCCGAAAAGAAGCCATAACAGTATGAAGTCCTTTTCTACCTCTTTTGAATCCCAAGCTCCAGCTGTCCCTCAGTTCAGACTCCCTCCCACTTGGCAGGAAGTCCCAGCCAAAGCCCCCCCAAACCATTTTAGGAAGCAGAACTGAACTAACTGCTTAGAATGGCCACTTGGGTCGCTATCGGAGAAGAATGAAATAATTACTGGGAAAACATTGGGTTTCATCCATAATATACACTTTTATTATTCCTCAGGTTGCTCTCTGTGTTTATTAAATTTGATTGGTGAACCCTTCCGCCAGGGTTGCTCATCAAACGTTGTGAAACATTAGGCACCCAGTTCTTGTAAAAAGAAAAGCCTTCCTTCCGAACCGCTGGCCAAATGCCATTCCTACACATGACATATATCTAGCGCAGGGCCCCCTAACCTTTTCAAGCCAGGGACCGGGTCATACTCTCTCAGTCAGTTTTGATGGTCAGATGGTCATTCTGCTCTCCCTGCAGGATGGGGGTGGCCATTTTGTCCCAACAGCTTCAAAGGGGTGCCTATTTTGTTCTCGAATGGCCTTGGAGCAGGGAGGCCACATGATACGGAGCACAGGCCCAGATGTGGCCCATGGGCCTTAGGTTGGGAATCCCTGATCTAGTGAAATATCAGAATGAGGGAAAGTAAGCATTTCTCCTTGAGCTTCATGGCAAAAATACATTTCCATGGAGAGAGAGAAGAGTAGTGGCACTGGAGCCCTTTAAGACAGGGGCTCTCAAGCTACGGCCTGGGGGTTGGATGAAGCCCATGACACCATTTCATGTGGCCTACCACCACCTCTGCCACACCAGGAAGTGCCATGTGTGGCAGGCAGGGCAAAATGGCTGCCCTGCCCCCGAAGCTGTTTGAGGGAGCATGAGCTGGCCCTTCTGCTTGAAACGGTCGAGAAGCCCTGCTTTAAGGCTCTGTTGAAAGAGTAGCCAAGGGCTTTTGCCTTTTCTCCAGGGCCCTGCATGAGTTGAAGCAGCTGCACAAAGAAGGCACGGAAAGCTTGGCATCCTGGCCACGCTCTTGAGCCTGTTGCCCTTTCTTTCTTTCTTTCTTTCTTTCAGCTAGCTAGCGAGCTGCTGTGCCAACCGTAAAATGCAATCCTGCCGCCCAGGAGAACTGAGCCAAGGAGGAGGGAAGCATTTTTAAAATAGTAATAACAAAGAGAAACGGTGGCTGGGCGCCAGTGTCCCCATTTGACTCCTGCTTCCCCAGCCCGCCCTTGAATGACGCGGGCTCAGCTTCTTTTTTCCTCCCCTCCCTTTCCCCAGAGGCATCGGCCGCCAAACCCTCTTTCCCAGTCCAGTATTATCAAAGAACGGAGTTTTCCCCAACAGCCGCCTCCACTGAAATTTCCAGTCAGTTTTATGAGCTTAAAAAAAAAACCCTTTTGTCTCTGTGTTTGAAAGGAAGCAAAGGAAGAGTTTGGACAAGAGCAGAGCAGGGCGGGATTCGTGGACAATTTACCAAATCTAAACGGCAAGGCAACGGAGGAAAATATATTCTTCGTGAAACATGAAAGCGACAGCAAGGGAAGGGTGTGGAGAGAGGTGGAAGCAACGCCCTTCTTTCAAGCAAGTGGGGCTTCCTTCTCAATAAAGCGGTCAGGATAAAGGTGTCCTCTTTGGGGAGTCAACTGTACCTCAGTCGCACCCATGGCTTTGTGGAAACAGGTAGTATTTCACACTACAAAAGTTTCCTCACCTGCCAAGCAAAACTTTTGGATTCACTGAAGAGTCAGAAGTCGAAGCAGGAGCACATGTGGGCCACAGAGAGCCCTAATGGTGAACCTTGGCACTCCAGCTGTTCTTGGATTTCAATTCCCAGAAGCCCAAGCCAGCGCTCCTGCTGATCCTTCTGGGAATTGAAGTTCAAGAACACATGGAGTGCCAAGGTTCGCCATCATAGACCTAACGGTTTGTCCAGGCAATACATGTGGGCAGCTGATTATGCTGGCAGAACTTGATCTTGCACTGGAGAATTGCCTTGTGGTTCATGCCCCACATTAATTAGAGCAAAGGAAATGTTGCCATGAGCATTTTCTACCTCAGTCTCCCAAGAGTTGCCGTAAGCCAATCCGATATCATGCACAACTGACTCACAAAACACCTGGAACGAGCTATAGAGCTATAGCCAAAAACATTTGTGTGTGAAAAGGAAAACAAACAAACACCTTCTACCTAGCACAATGTAAGAAGGAATAAACAAGCAGACCGTTAGGCTAATGGCATTCCCTTCCTAACAGTAGATCCCTAGATAAAAGCAAATGCTATTTTTGGTGTCAGAGGCCGGATCCGGCTCACGGGTCATAGTTTGGTACACCCCTGGTTTACAACACCAAAAATATCCTACAGGTCCACATTGTTTTTTAAAAACACCCACCCCCACCAATAACAGTTATTTGCATAGAAAGGGCTAGTCTGTTGATTTTTTAAAAAACAGCACCAGAAAGTGGAAGAATTAGAGCAGAAAATGTTTCAAAAGCAGGGTAGAGGGTTAGATGGGGCTGGAAAAAGCAGGGTGGGAGAACTGAAGGTAGCAAATGCAGCTCAGTTTAAACTACTTGTTACAGAAGCAACTGGAGCTAAAACATAAGCTTCAGTGTTTACAGTTCTCGTTCATCTATCTTGTATACTTCAGATCTGGAAGCACACATGCCGAGGGTGGGCCGGATGGACCACCCTAACTGTGACCCCTGCCCAGCTGTTAGAAATAAGCCCTTGGCCCAGCCAGTGACTAACCTGTGTGGGTCCTTAGGTGAGCTTTGAGGTGGGAAGATTTGCCATAGACCTTTTCACACCCCGCATAGTGGCATTTATGCTTTTTCTGGGGTAATTCAGGGTCAGGCCAGCACCTTCCTCTCCTGTTCCTTTGTCTGGGGCTCGACTCGGTCTTTCCTGCCAGGCTGGTAGGTGTGGCCGCTTGGCCTTCTCCACGTTTGATACTTTCCTCCCCACAATCTTCATGAGAAAATGAAAGGTTCGACATCTCTCCTTGGTTGACACACTCTGGTTTCCCCACCTGCTTTGAGGAAGGCTGTGGCACGTGCTGGTTGAGGTCCGCCAAAATGCTCGCCACGGCATAGACAGAAGAACCCCCTCCACTGTCTTTCCTGACCTCTTTTGCTTCATGCTTCTCATCCCGGCTCGAGAGAGCCAGAACCGAAGCTACCCCGATGGGACGTGAAGAGGATTCGCCTACAGAATTATGTATGATGGCACGGCTAGACATCGAAACAAGGCACTCGGCGGCAAAATAGGCAGCGGTCGCCATGTCCACACCTCCCTGAGGTGTATAAATCAACGGCAAGAATCCTTGGTCTCTTCAAGTGGGAATCAGATAGACAGGAAGGCTCCCACACAGTGTGCACCTTTTTGAAGAAATGATGGTAGCTGGTTTCTCAACTTCCCAAAAGAAAAAGTTGTTTTCTTCCAACGGTCACACCCAGAGTCTTGCTTGCTCAAAAGGAAAGTGAGAAGCAAAACAAAGCCCATCCAGAACAGAGTGTTCTCTGAGAGAGAATTAACAATGCGGGCCGTCCACAAGAACAAATCCGCAATCCGTCCAATCTCTCCATTACACTCGGGCAGCAGAACTAAACTGGCCTGTTATTGCACTGTGGATTGCTTCAGAGCCCCCCGAGGGTGTGGCTTTTGCCAAACATCTGGCCGTGAGGTCACATCTGTATCCTGGGCTGATCAGGTTAGCAGACAACGGAGCGGCTTGGGCTTCTGCTTCAGCCGCTGCTGCTGCTGCTGCTGCCACTGGAGAGAGCTCGCAAGAAGAAGAAGAGGAGGAGCAGCAGCAGCAGGAGCAGCAGCAAAGGACAGGAGACTGAATGTGAGCTTGAGCTTGGAAAGGGCAGAACAACAAGCTAAATGAAAGGAAGGAACTGATTGGCTCGGCCATGGCCAATCGGAACAAAGAGATCTACATTTGCACATTTCCCTGGGCTAATGAATTTCATTTTTCCCCCCTGTATGACCCAACAGAAGGGAAGCAACTCCAGATTAGTCTTTGGCTCTCCTTGCTAAAGGCAGACTATCTAGAGAAAGACAATGGCTTCTCCTCTGCCCGTGGCAACCTAAAACAGGAGATGTGATCTTGATCAGCTCCCTTCTTCCCACACATGCTGCCATAGAACAGGGATTCTCAACCTGCGGCCCGTGGGCTGGATAGCACCGTGGCACCATTTCATGTGGCCTCCACCACACCTGGAAGTGTCACGGGGTGGAGGAAGGGCAAAATGGCCATCTGGCCCCCGGAGCTGTCTGAGGGAGCGTGACCCAATGCTTCCCCCGGCCTTAAAAAGGTTGAGAACCCCTGCGATAGAATAATTGGGTTGCAAGGGCCCTTTTTGGCCATGAAGTCCAAACCCCCATTGAGAACCCTGCTCTATAGAGCTGCTGTCTCTCTATTGAGCTACATATATACGAACTCTTGGGAATATAAACTAGACAAAACCTCCAGTTGACTCACCCAGCTTCTGTCTGGTGCTCCTAGCTTCTGTTTTTCTTATTTAACAAATCACTTCTTGTTTGTCAAATGAAGCTTGTAAAATTGTCACGGCCCAGGGAGCCAACCTACAACATCTTTTGCAGCTGCAATATAATTTGGTGACAGAAGGTGATCTTAAGTCATTGATTCATTAGAATTTCCGTTCCATGAGAATTGTTTTCTAATACACTTTTAGAGTCAACAGCTGTTTATTATGAGTATTTCCCAAGTTTACACTTGAGGTTTTCTCTGAAATTCTGATATAACTCTATAGGAATTCTAAACCTTGAGCTAAAAGTCTATAATACAAATAAAACAGGAGTGTCCTCAGATATTTGAACTCCAGTGAGCCCAGTGTTAGTGTGTACGTGTAAAATTGCTGTTATCCTGACAATTCCTGGGACAGTAGGAGTAAGTAGGATGATAGAATGCAGTGGGAGGCACAGTGACCCTTGACAATAGAAATGCTGAACACCCCTTTTTGATATATATAATTCACAGACTAGCATGAGTTTAGCAATGGGGTTGATGTTCATCAACATGTAGCTACATCTTAAGTAGACAACCAAAGCATTTTTAGAAGCTGAGCATAAAGAACCTCCACACACTGAATATGAACTGTGAACTCATCATTTGGGTTTCTGTTAGTCTCATTATAATGTTGTTTGCATTTGTCCAGGTCAGCCACACATATACTATCCCAGTGATGGCGAACCTTGGCACTCCAGCTGATCTTGGACTTCAGTTCCCAGAAGCCCAAGTCTCTGTGAAGCCACACGAATGGGTTTACTGGCACTCCAGCTGTTCTGGGACTTCAGTTCCCAGAAGCCCAAGTCTCTCTGAATCCACACAAATAGATGGATTCACAGAGACTCGGCTTCTGGGCATTTATGTCCAAGAATACCTGGAGTGCCAAGGTTCGCCATCATGACACTATCCTGTTTTCTTCTTCTATCTTAATTTTACAGCAGGTCAAAATTGAAAGTTGCTGTAGTTGTGTATGAATGCATTTTCATTAGAAACCCCAAGGGAGAGATAAAAATATCATGTTCTGGGACAAGCAAATTGATCCAAAAGGTCTATATATTCAATTACTGGATCAGACTTTTAATTCATCTTAGAACAGGATGTGTCTATCCGGTTTGCGCCACCATGCTCAGAAAATTCCATGTTGGTACGTGATGGCTGCATTACTCTTTTATAATATTCAATGCTTTGTATTATTGGGAGTGGGGTTTTTTGTCTCAATATTTATCACCTGTCTCCAACCCCCAATCCTCTGGGTAAAACAAGATATAAATCAAAGCACACTGTCTCTTTGGCAAGCTATAATTTTGTTGTCTGGAGGAAGGTTCTTAGCCATCTAAGCTAGGAATCAGAGCTTCAAATCTGTCCCCAACTTCCGTCTCTTATCCATTATATGTTTGTTCCCTCCCCACTTCTCTACTGAGGAATTATTGGTGTTTTAAAAAAGCAGTGAGAAAGGAGAAGGAAAACTCAGAAGTTAAAGCTTCCCCACATTTGTTAGGATCTGGGGCTGCGGTGGCTCAGTGGTTAAGAAGCTCGCCTTGTTATCTGGAAGGCTGGCGAGTCAGCAGTTCAAAACCCATGCACTGCATGACAGATTGAGTGCCCGTCTCTTTCCCAGCTCTTGGGGACATGAAAAGAGCCTCATTCAGGCATCTCCTGAGTGGAGTTTCTCCAGCAAAAAATCTTTTCAACCCAGAATAATTTCTGACATGAAATTATTATTATATTTGTTAGGATCAAAGGAATATATGGGACTGCAGGGGCTCCGTGGTTAAGAAGCTTGCTTTGTTAGCTGGAAGGCTGGCAAGTCAGCAGTTTGAGACCCAGGCTACTGCATGAGTGATTGAGCGACCATCTCTGTCCCAGCTCTTTGGGACATGAAAGGAGCCTCATCTGGCCATCCCCTGAGCAAAGTTTCTCCAGCCAAAATCCTTTCAACCCAGAATAATTTCTGACACGAAATTATTATAACTGAATGCAACTTGGATTTCTGAATATTTCTGGCAGGTGTTAAAAACCCTGGCTGTGTGTTCTAGAGAACCTCTCTGACTCTTTCATTTTACCTTCCTTTAACTGTACTTTTGTAGTGAAGAATCATGGACCAGACATGGGTAAGGGTTGGCGGCACATGGTCAAGCAGGTGCAAGTTAATTGTATGCGCACATTTTGCAGCTGCCCTGTGACCCAAATGGCCAGCGGAGACAGGCACACACATACACACACACCCAAGTTCCTCTGAACCCTGGCATTGGCCAAGACACAGCCATGGAACAACAGGGCCATTGTTATAGAGCAGGGACAGTGAACCCCCAAGGGCCATGCTCTGATATGTTGTTACCACTCTTAAATTATTCCATCCTCTTGCGAAGGCTGAACAAAGCTCCTTAAACGAGAGTCGTAAGAGAATGTCATGGATGTGCCCTGGTTATTGGCTCTTATTAAAGTTGTTTGCTTACTTGCTTCTTCCTTTCAAGAAGATAGATGTTCCATGAGAACAAATGGGATTTCGGTCCTCCTTTCAAACAGAAGCGCCCAATCTTGTGATTTCATTATTATTATATGAAGGCAGGGAATTACGCTGCAGCTGTAGTAAAGTACCAGATGTACACAATGCTCATTAATGTGAGTTTTCTCATTCTCTTCCCCTGGTAAGCTTATTTTGTTTTATGTTCTAGCCTGATCAGGCATGAGAGCTTGGGCCATAATAGGGATATTGTGCACGCCTCATGCACAGAAGGGTGATGTCAGTTTGGAATTCGGAAGGCACATCTTATAAAACGATTGAGCTTTGATAAATTAATATGTTGCAAATAAAGCTTACAAAGGTTTTTTTTAAACTTCATCTTCCAGCATCCACAAACATGTATGGATAGTGCCTTTGCTGGCTGGTGGATTTTTGGGACACGAATCCAAAAAGGGATGTTTTTAGTTTCTGTGCTAAGGACATTGAGTTGGGTGTGGAGATGGCACTCTTGGGGTTGAGAGATAAAGGTCACCCTTGCTCAATAGCCAGCCATATCCAACTCTAGAGTTCAGTGCTCATCTCAGTTTATAGTCAAAGAGGCAGCGCTGTCTGCTTCTGTAGATGTTTCCGTGGTCGTGTGGTAGGTATGACTAGACAACGGAGTGCACAGAATGCTGTTTACATTCCCACCGAAGTGGTACCTGTTAATTTATTTGCAATTTCTTGCTTTCAGATTGTTAGGTTGGCAGGAACTAGGGCAGAGATGGGAGCTCACTCCATCATGCAGCATTCGGGTCTCGAACTGCTGACTTGCCAACCTTTCAGTCAGCAAGTTCAGCTTCCTAAACACTTGAGCCACGGTAGTCCCTGGGGTTGAGAAGAAAAGTGAAAGTCTCAATTCCTCCTCCTCCTCCATCCAACTTGATTGGCTTTTTGCTCAAGTGAAGAAAAGAGACAGATCTTTCTCTTGTGCGGGAGCAGTTCCATCCTCAAAGAAGCATGCCCTAATCCAGCATCACAGATGAAACAAGCTGTGGCTGCCTGAGCTTTGCAAATCAATGGCCAGACGCAGGCGTAACGACCAGGGACAACAACAGGCGCCAGAACACCAGAGTCTGGCAACTGGTTCCCAATCTGGTTAAAAAACAAACGAGCGAGCTCATAAGCCAGTAAACGGTTACAGAAGTCCTCAGTGGCTGCTGTGATTTGGGGCACAAAGACCCCAACGGCTCATGGCATCCTCTGCTTCACCGCATCCCTGCCAAACACCCACCCCACCCCACCCAAGCCATCTGCATTGCGCTAGCAAAAGTCCCACTGTACAAAGTCCCCATTGTATTCCACATGCAAGTAATACCTATGTATATTTCAACAGGCATAATGTGCTGTGGTAAGTCAATGGGGGCAATTACAGGCCATGTGCACAGCGCACATCAAAGTGGGCGATTGGGTTTCTTTCTACAGGTCTGAAAGAACTGAATTTGCCTCTTTAAAACATTTTAGAACACTGTCAAGTTTCACCGTTCGTTAGCGTTTTCTCTGCGGCGTCTGACAGGATTTGGAGTGTTTGTTTTCACTTACTTTTCACTTGCCTTCTGGTGGGAGAGAAACCAGCGTTCCGAATCCACCATCCTGTTCCACTTTGATAAGACTTAATTTTGTTTCATTTATTTACTTTGATGACTAGCTGCCCCAGTCCCCGGGTCTAAGGGTGAAATGGAAACGCGCGCATGGAATATTGTCCAAAGAAAATCAGACATAGTGAAATAGAAAACAAGTCAAGTCAAGGTTTAATTCCAACCACAAAAGGCAAGGAGAATTACACACGTCTGCCCGGGTTTGCTCGGTGAGGCCTTGGCAAGGAAGGGAAGGAAGAGCAGATGGTAAAATGAATTGGCTATTGATATTTGCCAGTTAGTTAATAATATCCACAGCCCATCTTTCTCCGGTCTCATCATGTGCTAGGAAGACATCAGGTCATGGTTGTGATAGAGTGGTTTCAGGAGGATCCATCAGAAGTACTAGATATCAATAGGTCTGGCCGGACATCCCACAACAGTAATGGAGTAGACCGTACAGCCAGCCACTCAATGCCAAGTGTTGGGTGATGGTCCCTCCCCCCCCCACCTCCACCACACCAGGAAGTGCCACATAGCGGAAGAAGGGGGGAATGACCATCCGGCCCACCAAAGCTGTCTGAGGGAGCATAACCCAGCTTTAAAAGGTTGAGAACTCCTGGTTTAAAGGATAGTGTGGGGAGCCTGCTTTTCTCTAAACGTTTTGTACTTTATCTTTCCCTCTGTCCTTCACTGAAACTGAAACTTGGGCATCTGGGAATTGAAGTCCAAGAACAGCTGGAGTGCCAAGGTTTGGGAGAGATCATCCGTTCCCACGGGGTGAGGTATCATCAGTATGCAGATGATACCCAGTTGTACATCTCGGCCCGTGGGGACCCAAGCGGTGCGGTGGAAGTCCTCTCCAGGTGCCTGGAGGCTGTGAGGGTCTGGATGGGGGACAACGGGCTACAGCTGAATCCCGGCAAGACTGAGTGGCTATGGGTGAGGGGCCCTGTGTTATCTCGGGAGTTACCAGCTTTGGTTCTGGATGGGGCAGCTTTGCTCCAGACAGACCCGGTGCATAATCTGGGGGTCCTCCTGGACTCACGACTACTGTTCGAAGAACAGGTGGCAGCCGTGGCCAGGAGGGCTTTTGCACAACTTCGTGTAATACGCCAGTTACGCCCCCTCCTAGACCGGGACGCCTTGCTCATGGTCACACATGCTTTGGTCACCTCCAGACTTGATTACTGTAATGCGCTCTACATGGGGCTGCCCTTGGTGACCATCCGGAGACTGCAGCTGGTCCAAAATGCGGCGGCCCGGGTAGTGATGGGGTGCGGGCGTTATGCTCGTGCCACACCATTGCTCCGGGAGCTGCACTGGTTACCAGTATGTCTCCGGGTGCAATTCAAGGTGCTGGTCATTACCTTTAAAGCCCTATATGGTAGTGGGCCAGGATACTTAAGAGCCCGCGTCACCCTAAGAACGTCTGTCCGTCCCACCAGGGCGGATCGGAGGGGCTCTCTTGTTATTCCATCGGCTAGGGAGGCTCATCTCTCTAGCACTAGGAAGAGGGCCTTCTCTGTGTTTTCCCCGGCCCTCTGGAACCTCCTTCCAACTGAGCTGCGCCTACAGGCAGAGCTCCTGCCTTTCCGAAAAGGCTTGAAGACCTGGCTGGCGGAGCATGTATGGGGGCCCAGTAACACGGGATCCCACATAGGTTGGCTTATTTAAGGGACAGCCACCCCTCTTGCTTTGTTTATTTGCTGCACTGTTTTAATCTTTTATAATTTTAAGGTTTTGAGATCTTAAATGCTATTATCATAACAGATTTACTTGTGATTTTAAATTCATGTTGTAAGCCGCCCAGAGTCGGGTTTACCTGATTGGGGCGGGGTAATAAATGTGAGTTAATAATAATAAAAAAATAATAGTCAACCGATTCATGTGGATTCACAGAGACTTGGGCTTCTAGGAATTGAAGTCCAAGAACAGCTGGAGTGCCAAGGTTCACCATCCCAGGCCTAGGCAGTAAAATGATGCCCATAAGGGGATGCAGCCTTGCTATTCTGATTGATGTTGGACTGTCTGGCCACCCCAGTCTTAACTCAAGTAACAAACCAGCTTGTGACCCCTCTGGTGCCAAGTTAGAATTCTTCAAGCAGCCCTCAGGTTTCCTATTACAAGTGTCCTTGGCTGCTGTTTCTCTTCCCCATTTTTGACAACAGAGAGTTGCACAATGCAACCAGTTACTGCTGTGTTCTCTGTGGGTTCTTGTTGGCCTGACCTGTTGAAAAATCTCTTACTACACACGTCTGCAACCACAATATATAGCTGTGGTCCTGTAGATGAAAATCATCAGGTTTCAGTGCTTCCCTGCTGGTCATGGGTCCAGTAGTGCTTTGCCATGCCACTCATCTCTAAGACCTGGGGATGTTTCTTTGGACAAGACTCGGCTATCAAACTTACAGAGAAGAACACTTGAGAAGCTACTAACACACTGCTATTTACATTATATTCATTTTGGGGAAGGGTGTTGTCTGATTAGTTGGGAGCCTTACAACCTTCGAGAATGTCAGTGCTTCCAGTGGTACAATTAGCAGTGTAGCTCCTCCATTTATTGTTTAGCACAGAAGTCCCCAACCTTTTCGAGCCAGAGCCCGGGTCACGCTCTCTCAGTCAGATTTGAGGGCCGGATGGCCATTTCGCCCTGTCTGCACAATGGGTGGTGGTGGTGGTGGTGGCCATTTTGTCCCAACAGCTTTGAAGGGGCAGCCATTTTGTTTCTTGAATGCCCTTGGAGGGGGGGCACATGAAATGGTACTGCAGGCTGGATCTGGCCCACGGGCCTTAGGTTGGGGACCCCTGGTTTAGCACACCAAGGCCATTGTCTCAGCCCAGTCTCCTCCTTGTTCCTTAAGCAGAGAGGGACCATGAATGCAAGCAATTATTTTAGGCGCTGGCTTTCTTCCACTTGGTTAGCAATTTCAGTTGCTTTCGTTTTGAATTGTACTCTTGGCCAAAATGCAAATGTACAGTACAAGTTATGCTTTCTCATGCACTGTATTTTTTCTTCATCTTCCATGGACTGGACTCAGAACACAAGCTCATATTTGCTCTGCTGGACACGCATCAATACATACTTTTGGCAGATGAAGTTTCACAGCACATGAGCCAGGAAGCACAGACACGTACATAGATACATAGGGTGAGCCCTGCTCCATAGTACGTGTGAGCTGTGTCCCACATACTGGAGATGGCTTTCTCCAAACACACAGGCTAATCTGGCAGGCTGAAGCAATGCCTATAACACCTGCTCAGTCCCTCCGGAGTCCCTTAGGAGAGGTGGCATAGCTTCAAAACACAATATACAAAGAATAATAACTTCCAAGGCTGTGCTAGAAGTTGGCGAGAAGCAGACTTGAGAGGAAAGAAAAACATTGAGGCAGACACCAATTCACAGGGCTAGTCTGTTGGACGGCATTAAATAACCCCCCAAGCAAGCAAGTTGTTGTTGTTCAGTCCCACAGTCAAGTCTGACCCTTTGGGATCCCATGGACAACCGTACATCAGGTGCCCTGTCCTCCATCATCCTCCACAGCCCACTCAGCTCTACACCCATTGCATCAGCGAAGCCATCTAACCACCTCATCCTCTTCCCAACCTTCTCCTTTTGCCTTCGATCTTTCCCAGCATCAAGGCCTTCCCGAGTGAGTCTTCTCTTCTCATTCGATGTCCAAAGTACTTGAGCTTCAGCTTCAATATTTGTCCTTCCAAGGAGCAGTCGAAGTTGATTTCCTTCAGGATGGACTGATTTGATCTCCTTGCAGTCCAGGGTACTCTCAAGAGTCTTCTCCAGCATCACAGTTCAAAGGCGTCTATTCTTCTGCGCTCAGCCTTCCTTAGGTTGAGTTTTAGACCAGCTTTTGCACTCTCTTCTTTCAACCTAATCAAGAGGTCCTTTAGATCTTCTTTGCTTTTGGTTGCTTCACAGTAAAGACAAGATTCAAAGGTGTGATGCCTTTTAATCTGGTGGCTTTGGATGGCCAGTTTTGAATCTTGGGGAAACTCTTCTTTTGACTGCAACTCCTAGCAACCCGCAGCCACAGCTAGAAACAAAGAGGAGGTGACGACTCACGGGACTGGGTCTGTAGCCTCAAGCAGCAGCTAATGTTTAACCAAGGTCCATCTTTTAAGGTGGGAAAGGATCAAAGGGTGGGCATGGCTTCATTCAGCAGTGCCAGGTGAGCAGGGACCTAGAGAGAGGGTAGATTAACCCTCTCCTTTCCAGGCAGAATTACAGGAGAACTCTTGGGGTGCTCTGCTTCAGAAGGGGCAAATGGCTTAGTGGTCAAGTCCTTGGTTTATTTCATGCAGAAGCTCCTAAGTTCAAACTCTGACCTCAAAGGCAGAAAGAAGCAGATGATTGTCAATGGCCTGAAACTCTGGAAAGTGGCTTTTGGCCAGAGGAAGCAACACTGGCCAAGATATATCAAGGATCTAAGTCAGTGTAGAGGAGGGGTGCCCAGACTATGGCCCGTGGGCCAGATCCAGCCTCCAACGCCAATTCATCCAGCCTGCACCACCCTTGTCACCCTTGTCAGCGCATTTTACTTCTGCTTCTGGGAGTGATGAGGGCGATGTGGGCCAGATGAATTGGCATTGGGGGCCATATCTGGCCCATGGACCATAGTTTGGGCACTCCTGGTTTAGGCAGAGAAAATGGAAGCTTAAAATCTATCTCATCCTGTTGCAAAACAAATTGCAAGGCATATTTTACTTCCGCTTCCGGTGGGAGGAACCACGTGACTGGCCCACCGAACCACGTGACCAGCCCACTAAACCACATGACCGGCCAGTAGCCTGAAAAGTTTGGGCACCCCTCATGTAGAGCCTCTCCCTATGTTACCTCAGCCACAAACTCCCATGTGCCCCAGGCAACTAATGGCCCATGAAATGTGTGTGCCTGGCCCTGGCTAATGTGTCACTGTAGCAGAGAACGGAATCCCTGCTTGGAAGTCTGGCTGACCCATCAGATCACTTTAGGTCGGTCTCCTTCCCTTTCCTTCCATCCCCTTGGCAATCGGACTGTTGCAAGAACTGTACAAGGGGGAGGAGGGACCACCCGCCGCAGACACGAAAGGTATTTTCCTGTTATTGTGGTTAAAGTACATAGTTAAGCAACGTTTCAATTCCCAGCATCGCTTCTCGACATTTCTCTTCTCGGAAGTGGCAGCACTGTGTCAGGGGAAGGTATTCTTGCAGCAAAATGAGCCAGTCTTTCTCTCTCTCTTATTAAAATTGACTGGGTTGAGCTGCTCAAAAGGGCCCCCCAAAGACTGGGTAGGAACTATTTACCCACAAGCAGCAGTTCTTTCAAACTGAAGCACCCCTACATTGTATTCCATGATGATTCAAACTATACCAAACGATGGTGACTGTCCAAGGTATAATTTCTCCAGAACTAGCCCGATTGGGGTAAACAAGAACAATGTACGTTCGTTGGCGGGGCTGAGAAGGAAGAACGTGCCAAGGAAGTTTGTGGTTAGAATCGGAGGCCTGTTTTGAACTCCAAGGAACCATTTTTTATGCAGCCAACATGTATAAATAGCTGCTACTCCCTGCCAGAGAAGAAACAACACTCTGATAAAGGCGACTAGTGAGTTACAATGTTTTGCACATGACAAAGAAAACCAAAACACCATCAAAGGGCACCAGACTTCATTAAAGCCAAGAGAGAGTTCTGTTAAATCTGGAGTTCTCAACCTTTTTAAGTTGGAGGCCGGATCACTCTCCCTCAGATAGCTGGCCATTTTGCCCTTTTGCACTTCCAGGTGTGGTGGAGGCCCACATGAAACAGTGCCATGGGCCTTATCTGGCCCACAGGCCACAGATTGAGAATCCCTGTGTTAAAGGTGTTTAAGGAAAATATAATTTCTCTAAAATCTACAGTTACTGAGAAACCATTGCTGGCACGTGAAATGGCAGGCTGTGTACTATAGGGCACTTTCACCTGGGTACGCATGCCTGTGCACACCCTTGGCAAAGTTGCTCAAGAGTGATTCAATGCATCTCTTGTCTCCACGAAAGCCTGGAACAAGCAGCTTACATTCTGAGGAAAAGCACTTAATAGCAAACAGGTTCCAAGCACAGGCAACCTAGACCTTGGCAAAGCACAAAGGTAACAGGGAGGCAGGTGTAGCTTGTCTTGTTTATGACTAGAGAGCTGAGGTTGGAGCAAAGAAGGTGTACAGTACGGCAACGTTGTTTTCCTCCAGCTCCAGAATGACTCCATGCACACATCCAATAGCCATTGTGGGCCTGGCTCTAAAGACATCCAGGCAAAGCTTTTGTCTGGGTACTGGTCTGAGCTAGACTTCCCTTCCTCTATCCAGGATGGCTCTTCTCTTCTCTCCGGCCCCCTCCAAAAATGTTTTTCCGGGCAGCCAAAATGGCTGCCTGGAACTGCACATGCGTCAAACCTCCGTTTGACGCATGCACAGTTCTATTTTTAGTGTGCATGCATCAAATAGAGGTTTGATGCATGCACAAAAAAAAGAACTGTGCATGCGTCAAACGGAGGTTTGACGCATGCACAGACATTTTACAAAAATTTTAAAAAAATTTGCTCCGCCCATGACATCATGATGTCGACTACACCCATGGAGTCGATGATGTCACGGTGGGGTAGCGAAGATTTTGACAACCCACCACTGCAGGCGCTCAATCCTTCTGCCTCCTAGTCAGCATCTTAACCACTCGAGCCACTGCAGTCCTGGCCCCTAAACATCCAACCAACAGATTTGCTACCCATGCTGGCAGAGGTCAATACAGGGGGTCAGTAGCTTCACAGAATCACTCTGCTGCCTTTTCCTGCCTCCTATCTACCATGACAGAGCAGGGTTGCCTCATCAATGTGACACATTAACAGGATTTTCATTTGGAAACTTCCTCCTTCCTCAGCTTGCTTTATTCGATTACCAAGTGATGTTTCTTCATCTGTTCTTCACAGCCCCTTCTCTGCCAGAGCCTGGGGTGGGGGGTAAATGCCCACATGTTCCCCCCCTTCCAGGTCTGTGGGTCACCCCCCACGCCCCTTTGGCAAAAGCAATTAATTAACAGGTTAAAGTGCACAGGGCCCCCCAGGTCTGGCCCATAGGTGAACTGTGAAATTCCTCTCCATTCACCCATTATGCAAGTCAATTATTCTGACCGTGTCTTCCCTTCAGTCGGTTGCTGATCCATGAAAGACCTTCCCCCTTTCATGGCCTCGCTTTCAAGAGACCCATTGGCTGGGAAAGACCAACTTGGCTGAAGCATGTTCTGGCATAATGAGTTCTCTTTATTGGCATGGAGTTAGGCAGCCGTGGTCACAGAGCACCTCCTTTGAGCCTAAAAGCAGGGGTGCCCAAACTATGGCCCATGGCCCAGATCCGGCCCCTTGACACCAAGTCATCGGCCCACACTGACCTTGTCGCTCTCAGAAGCGGAAGCAAAACGTGCCCTACATGGTAGTGCGCCAGGATACTTAAGAGACCACGTCACACCAAGAACATCTGTCTGTCCCACCAGAGCAGAGCAGAGAGGCTCTCTAACTGTGCCACCTGCTAGGGAGGCTTGACTCTCTAGCACCAGAAGGAGGAGGGCCTTCTCTGTGTCTGCTCCAGCCCTATGGGACCTCTTGCCAATTGAGCTGCGTCTCCAGACGGAGTTGCTGCCCTTCGGGAAAGGGTTAAAAACCTGGCTGGCAAAGCAGGTGTGGGGCACCAATAACGTGGTGACCCCCGCCTGCTGGCTGATCTAGGAAGAACGCTCTCTCTCTCTCCTTTAATTGGTAAAGGTTGGGGTAATTTTTGATAGTCGTTTTTAATGGGGTTTATATAGGTTTTACATTTTTAACTGTGATGCTGGTTTTTATTCTTTGTCTGCTGCTCAGTCTCTTTTGAGTTGGGCGGCAATATAACTTTTAACGCGTTTACTTTTTGATTAATTTTAATTGATTTTTAACTTTTCTAATAATTTTAACTTGAACTTTTTATGGTGTTCACTGATTTTGTTAGCCGCCCTGGGTTGCTGTTGCGAGGAGGGTGGCATATAAATCTAATAAATAAATAAATAAATCACAAAATAAATACAATCAATCAAATCAGTCAAGTTCAGGGTCTTAACCACTAAGGCACCGCAGTCCCTGTGTTCTATAGCAGAGGGCTTTTAAGCAGGTGAAACAAGGGTATCTAAAACTCCCTTTGCTGTGGAAGCCTTTAATGAGAAACAGGCCTCTATCCCTTTACACATCATGTTAGCTCTGTTAGCTTTATAAGAGAAAAACAGAGAAGCATCACCGTAGCAATCCGGCCCCATATGAGCCAGTGGGGCGAGGCTGTGCAAAGTCCACAGAGCAAAACATCTGCTCTTTGATTATATTTAGCTGGAGCATGGGCACAGAATGGGCGGGTGAGTAAGAGGAACTATTCAGTGTAGACTATTTACTGCTGGTGCTGCTGCTGGTGCTGCTACTATTATCACTGCTGTTGTCCTTAGGCGACCTACTGCTGCACTTCTGCTCCAGGTCCCGTGCAGGAAAGTGGGAGGGCTCACTCCGCATTCAGCACTCAATGAGCATTCCCCGTCTTGTTTGGAGAAACAGAACCCTTGCCTGCCTGGACAGTGTGTGTGTGTGGGGGGGGGGAGTCCCTCTGCCACTTCAACCCAACCACTGCTTTGGACAATCTGCTTTCGGGGGGAAGGGACAGCAAAGTCTAGACTCCTTGGATGCATATCTTACCATGGCGAAGAGATTTCAGTCTCTCCACGGAGCCGAGAGCAATGCCATCCAGAGGCCAGACTCCGTTACAAGCCTGGACTGCTAGCAGGGTCGCTTAAGGCTGAATGATCGAGCTAAGGCACCAGGCTGGGATGCATCCACCTCTACAGGGCAGCTGCTAAGAAAGCAGTGGTAGCTGAAGGTGACATTGGCAAAAGAAGCAGCAGTTGGTGACACTGGAGCTAAGTTTGGATAGTACAGCAGAGAAGGTGGAGGTCGTAAACCTCGACTGAACTTTCCTTGCCATGAAAACAGAGTTAGTCAGAACGAAACAGGAGATGGTGCTGGAAGATGAGATTCCCAGGAGATGGAAAGCAATGGATCACAGACTGGCAGTGTTCCATGGCCTACTGCAGTGATGCGAACCTTGGCACTCCAGGTGTCCTTGGACTTCAATTCCCAGAAGCCCAAGCCTCTGTCAATCGTACGCACAGGAAACCAATTCGTGTGGACTCACAGAGACTTGGGCTTCTGGGAATTAAAGTCCAAGAATACCTGGAGTGCCAACGTTCACCATCATGGGCTTAGTAGGAGAGCTGGCAATTTCCATACAGAGTTTACAAACTCGCCCTCAGCATTTCCAGTAAAAAAAATATGAAGCATTGGGAATGAACATCGCCACCTAAAAGTCAAGTCAACTGTGGCCAGTCATGCTAGACTAGGCAAGCCACAAACATGTTGTCCTCCAGATGGAGGGTTGGTGGAGTGCCAAGGAGCAATGCTGGGTTAGATGGGGTTTGAGCCAGGAAAAGTCTGCTTCTTTTCAAGTGGGAAAATTAAAATTAAATTCTTGAAACATTTCTCGTACCATTACTCTGGCACAGTCTTTAGAGCAGGGATTCTCAACCTGCGGCCCATGGGTCAGATGCGGCCCGCAGCACCATCTCATGTGGCCCACCACCTCCACCACACCAGGAAGTGCCATGTGGTGGAGGACTGGCAAAATGGACATCTGGCCCCCAAAGCTGTCTGAGGGAGCGTGACTCGGCCCAAGGCTTTAAAAGGTTGAGAACTCTTGGTATAGAATAAGACATGCCCTTTTCATGTGTTGGGCACAATTGCTCATTCATTTCCCATCTGTAGCATTCTCTTCTCTAAAGGCTTACGGTGACGGCCAGAGAAGAAGAGAAAGTGCCTTCAGAGTGACGATTATGGCAGCTTAACTTGGACCTCCAAAAGTTACCCTAAGCAGGTGCCTCTGGTGTCCACCCGCTGAGAAGATCTCAGGCATGTCACTCAGAGAGCCTCCAAAACAGTGGGTGGGTGGGACCACTTTCACTGCCCGGGGCTTTCCAGGAGAAGCCGCTTAGCCTATATATGCAGCCTTCTAGAGAACTGAAAGCCATTCAGAGGTTTATACCAGGGGTACCCAAACTACAGCTTGTGGGCCGGATCCAGCTCCCAACACCAATTCATCCGGCCCTTGCCGTCCTCGTCACTCCTGGAAGCAGACGTACTTCTGCGCTCTGAAAAGTTTGGCCACCCCTGCCCTAAATTTACCAAGTGTAGAAACGTTTGCATTCAGGATTGTAGATGGTGCTGAGAGCCTGGCCTGGGACTCTTGCCCTCAGTCCCACACTGGAGGAACAAGAAGATCTTCTGGTATGAATCTCTTTGTGCTGTTCTTTTTTCTGGCCTCCTCTTCTGCACCACTCAGGATCTCATTTCTGCTTCCTCTGCCTCTTTCCCTATGTTTTCCTTCTGGAGGAAGAGGAGGGCCATCCCCCTCTGAAATACTGGGTGACCCTCTCCCTCCTCCACTACAGTGCAAGCCACAGAGCTCGGCACCAATACTGTCCCAGATATCAGCAGCTGCCAGAGCGTATGACATATGCTGAGCATAGTAATAGCCACTATTTTCTTGCCTGAGCCGGGAGAGTTCTACTATTGTTGCAAAAGGCGCATGAGTCAGACAGAAGTGGAGTGGAGTGGACTGGGAGTGTCCTTCGTTGGAATTGCCTTGCCTAGTTTGCTCAGCTTGGATTCTAGGGGAGGGAAGGATCACAACAGGAGGCTGGTATCAGTGCTGTTATAGAGCAGAACCCAGTTTCCACCTTCCCTTCTGTCTTCTTCTGTCTTCTGTCTTCTGTCTTCTGTCTCCTGTCTTCTTCTTCTTCTTCTTCTTCTTCTTCTTCTTCTTCTTCTTCTTCTTCTTCTTCTTCTTCTTCTTCTTCTTCTTCTTCTTCTTCTTCTTCTTCTTCTTCTTCTTCTTCTTCTTCTTCTTCTTCTTCTTCTTCTTCTTCTTCTTCTTCTTCTTCTTCTTCTTCTTCTTCTTCAGTGCAGCAGCAGCAGCCTTCTGAACTCCATGTCTTAAAGCAGGAACCTCGGGTGTGCCCTCCTAACACGCACTGCCCTTTGCTCCTGACAGAGGCGCACTCCAGTTTGCAAAATGCTTTATGAACACACACACACCGGAGACCTGAGATGCCCTGTTATTTTTCCCAAGGGCCCACCAGGAAATTCCCCCTCGTGCATTATAAACAAGAGCTTTCTGTCAAGGCCTGTTCAAGGATCGTGCAAACAAGCGCCCCCTTCCCCCCATAAACAAAGCTTTATCAGCCCCAGGGAGTAGGAGGGCAGCTGAGAACCAAGCTGGCAGACAGTCAATGGTTGTGGGGCTGATAAGCAGGAAGAGACAACAAATTCATTATATAGAGCCGTGATGACGAACCTTGGCACTCCAGATGTTCTTGGACTTCAGTTCCCAGAAGCCCAAGCACCCTGTGAATCCACACGAATGGGTTTGCTGCGATTCATCCTGCTCACACTGCCCTTGTCGCTCCCAGAAGCGGAAGTAAAATGCGCCCATATGGTTAAGACTCTTCTGGGTTAGCCCTCCCTCCGTACAGGTGCGTTTTACTTCCACTTCCGGAAGCGACGAGGGCAGCATGGGGCGGATGAATTCCAATAAACCCATTTGTGTGGATTCACAGAGAGTTGGGCTTCTGGGAACTGAAGTCCAAGAACATCTGGAATGCCAAGGTTCGCCATCACCAATAGGCGGAGAATTATGCCATGTCCTCAAATGTACCTTGGTGATAACAGAGGGCGGATGTGTTTTACTTCCACTTCCAGGAGTGATGACGGCAGTGGGGGCCAGATGAATTGGTGTCAGGTGCCAGATCTGGCCCATGGTGTCAACAGCCCTTGTTTAAAAGAATAGCAAAAGGGGAGCAGTCAGAAAATTTTTGCCAAGAAGCTCGAACCTTCTTGGGCGGGAATGCTGGCATATCCTGATGTTGCCACAAGCTGCTGCGTCAGATGGAAACATGGACTGCACGGGAGAAAGGAAAGCAGCAAAACCCACCCACAGATGTTCCACCTGTGAACTTTCCCTGGACTTTTCCTTCCAAAGGGAAACTGAACCTCTGCCTAAAACGTTCGCAGTTTCTTCATCCGGGCTCCTCCGCTTTTCAAAGTACTGTATTCTGTTTTTGGCTTCTACGATGTTCATTCCATGGTTGTATGGCAGGCATGGAACACTGTTACCTTTCCCATCAAAGCAGTAGCTATTTATCTACTTGCAGTCTCTCTGCTAGGTTGGCAGGAGCAGGGACAGAGACAGGAGCTCACGCCATCATGCTGTATTCGGGTCTCAAACTGCTGACCTGCCAACCTTCTAGTCATCAAGTTCCTGGTGACAGCAACGGCAGTGGCACATGCATTGGCACTGCATTTCTGGCCATTTCTCCCACCTCTATCACTTCCCTTGGAGGAGGGAGCAAGGGAGGAACATTTTCGAGACAGTTTTGAATATTTTTTGCTGCATTTTCACAGCATGTGTGTGTGTGTGTGCAGTTCTTCCTTCTGCCTCCCCCACCCTCTCGGCCACACGCCTCCGCAACAGAAAAAGAGGTGAGGTTGTGAGTCATCTTTGTGCCGGAGGCGGCAGCATCAGCATCAGCATCAGTGGCTGTTCTGAACAAAACAGAGCCACGCCCAGCCCAGCAGGAAGAAAGATTGGGATCTGCGCTAGCTGCACCTGTTGTACAGGAAGGGGTGTGTTCATTTCAGGGCTCCAGCCTTGAATGCCAACTGGGAAAGTAGGTCAGCCTCCTCTAGAGTTGAATGGAAGGGAGGCTGTTTGGGGATGGCTCAGCTGCCCTTTCTCTAGAGAGGGACGGCTCTTGGCCACGCGCTTTATTGCAAGCCAGAGACAAAGAGATAAGCAGAGGAGATTGTCCAGGCCCTCCCGGGCCTGACTTTTGCACTTCTTCATAATTTAAGCTCCTGTTAAAAATCGAAAGGAAGAAATTGCAAATGGATAAATAGGGACCACTTCGGTGGGAAGGTAAACAGAGTTCTGTGTGCTCTGGTGTCTGGCCATGCCTGCCACATGACCAGAGAAAGGTCTGCAGAAGCAGACAGCGCTGGCTCTTTAGCTATGAAAGAGAGATGAGCACTGAACCCTAGAGTCAGATACAACTGGCTTTCAAGCAAGGATGACCTTTACCTTTAAAAGGAAGGTCGTCCTTGTTCAAAAGCCAGTCATAGCCGACTCTAGGGTCTGTTCCTCATCTCCATTTACAGCTAAAGAGCCAGGGCTGTCTGTATCTGCAGATGTTTCCATGGTCATGTGGCAAGCATGACTAGACACTGGAATGCAAGGAACACTGTTACCTTTCCTGCCAAAGTCATGCATGTTCATCTACTTGTATTTTCTTTCTTTCCAACTGCTAGTTTGGCGGGATCTGGGACAGAGATGGGAGCTCACTCTGTCGTGCAGAGTTCAGTTCTCAAAGTGCTGACCTGCCAACCTTCCAGTTGTTAAGTTCAGCATCTTAACCACTAAGCCATTGCAGCCCCAGGGGAACCACATCTGTAGCTGTCACAGCCCTGATGAAAATGGGTGCATTTAAGCCTTTCCACGATCGATATTTCTCTAATTCAATTCAGGGAGTGTCATCAGTATGGTTCTGAAGGAAGGTTAGTTGGGGAAGTCACATGTCGTGGTCTTGGCAGCCCCAGTCTTCTAAACTCCTATGCAATCCCTCTGAGGATGGACTATAAATATCCAAAACACCAGTAGTGGTGCAAATGTTTCCCCATATTACAGTGAAAGACACAAAACTCCGCCCAGTCCACATTTCTTTAGATAACTTAAAGCTTAAGGATGGGAGCCGACCCATCAGCAGAGCAGTGGTGCCCTAACTTTTGGGGTGGCGTGCCGCCCACATGATTCCTCCCACCGGAAGCAGAAGTAAAACGGCCTCGTAGTCTGCCTTGCAACAGGATGAGTTAGATTTGAAGCTGCCACTTTCTCTGCTTAAACCTGGGGTGCCCAAACTACGGCCCATAGCCTGGATCTGCCTCCCTGAATGCCAATTCATCCGGCCCATGTAGCCCTGGTCGCTCCGGGATGCGGAAGTAAAATGTGCCCATATCAGAGTGACAAGGGTGTCACAGGCCTGATGAATTGGCATCAGGGGCCAGATCCAGCCCATGAGCTGTACTTTCCCACCTTTGCTATAGAGCCCTCTTCTTCCAGGAAACAGGAAAAAATTGTTGGTCCCAGTGGCTCAGCGCAGGGTTGGTATTTCTCCCTGGAGGGTTCGTAGTAGCAGCAGCAATAGCCACCGCCATCTTGTATCATATCTGCTTCCAAAAACCAAACACAGTTTTGACGCCTGAGGGTCAAATTGTACCTTTCAGGGGAAGGAATACCTCCTCTCCTTCTAACCTTTTCTCTTCAGACATGCAAATATTTCAAAGCTACTGCTGTGAAACCAGACATGCAAAAAATTGTTGACTCCCAAATCCAGCTTCAGATGTTGATGCAGAAGACCATCCACCAGTAAATCTCAGGATCCTTGGGCAGTTTGACGGAATGCTCTCCCCTGAATTAAATCCATTTTTCTTCCTCCTGGGAAATGGACCCGCAGTACCTAGCGCATAGATACCTTCATGTCCCTGGATGCACAGGCTCATTTTAACATATGCCAGCTCATGCCCTTCCTGCAGGCTTATGTGCCCGTCTGCAACATCATAAGGACAAAACACGGGGTGCCGATGGGGCTACAGGCAGCCGCCCTGTAGACAAGTGTCCGCCCCCAACGAAAAAAAAAATGTTGTGGCAACTTAAAGACTAGCTGCTGTATTTTAATGTTACCTTTTGTGGATCAAGTCCACTTCATCAGACATAAAAGTGAGACTTCATGGCATTAGTTCATAAAAGACATTTTCATGGGCTTGATGCCTCGGAGTCACAAGGGAGAAACTGGTGTATGTCTTTGCCTTTTGGGGTGACTCTCTGAAATCCAGGTAATGCCTGTCAACACCAGGGACCCCCTCTTAATATGGAAAACTACTCCAAACCCATCTGACGCCTCATCCCTTTTGCCATGCTGTGGTTTGTGAGCCCCATCAGCTGGTAACAAGAGGAAATGCAGGTGGGAACATCATCGCATTGATAAGCATTTCAGGGTCCTTGGGATAGCTGTGGTGTTTCCACCCGGAGGAGGGACTATGGTGGCTCAAGCAGTTAAGATGCTGAGCTTAGTGACTTGAAGGTCAGCAGTTTGAGATCCGGGTATTGCACGATGGAATGAGCTCCCATCTCTGTCCCTGCTCCTGCCAACCTAGCAGTTTGAAAGCAAGAAATTGCAAATACAGTAGATAAATAGGTACCACTTTGGTGGGGAGGTAAACAGCGATCCAGGCAGTCATGCCTGCCATGTGCCCACGGAAACATCTGCAAATGCAGAGAATGGTTGCAAACAGAGATGATCACCTTTCTCTCTCACCAGGGGACACCTTTCAAGGCAAAGGCTGGCAGGGTCCAATTCTTGACAGAGACGTCGGAAGAAACGTAACCACAGGAAAGAGACTTTTAGAAAGACTTTTTGTGAGGTCTGCTTACAAAATAGCACAGGATGGAATGCAGCAAAGAATACACTGTGTCTTGCTCTTTGTAAATGGCCAACAATTCATCCACCTGCTCTGAAGAGAAACAGTTGCCTCGCTCTTCTTGCTCGTTGTGAACCTGTGTGAGCCACGTTAGGCTAAAGAGAGCCAACACCCCGTGACATGCAAAGCGGCCCACTAGATTTGGGGAGAAAGTAGACAATTGCCTCCAGCACCCTAACTCTCCTTCTCACGGACGACCAAGACGAACCTGGTTCTCTGTTCCTGGCTGAAAGATCTGGCAGCTTGTTTCCTGATTAAATGAAGCAAGGCACTCCTTTTAACCAAAAACGGAGGTCTCAGAAGCCCTTTGCCCCATCCTCCGCTCCCCTGAGCACCTGCGCTGTCGTTTCAGACGCTGCATCATTCCCATGGCTCCTCTGTCAGAAATGGCCCTCCGTAACAACAGGAAGGCTTAGTCAGAGGTATTAGGATTAGACTAATACCTCCCTGTGGACGGCAGCACCTCCGCCTGCCCCTCAGCCCAGCGGGCTCCAAGCAGCCGCAAGCCACCAGGACCCTGGTATGTTTACACTCACCGCCCCTGGAAGGCCAGGACATCCCATGGGAATGTCGCCACCTTTCCCTCTGAAACGGTAGGTGTATTTTTTGCTTAAGAATCCAAAGTGGGAGGATTTGAGGATGAGGAAGATCGAGGGAGGTGCAGGAGAGAGAAAGAAGTCTGAAGAAGTCGAAGTGGAAGATGGTGGGGTTGGTTTTGGCCTGGACGCCTCCCAGGCCACTTCTGGAAATAGTGTGATTTTTTATTTATGTTTATTTTGGTGAGAAAGATTCCCATCTGGACCTCAACTGGAAGGAATGAAAGGACTTCAGATGGGGTACACAGAAAGAATCTCCTCAAAGATTGTGGAGTGCTCAAACCACAATTCAGCGTACCCTAGTAATGGCAACCTTGTGTTGCCGGCTAATCTTTCTCACACTAGGTCATGCAAAGGGAGCTGCAGAACGAACTCACAAAAAGGTTTCACATCTGGCCTAGACATGGAAGAAGAAGAAGTTGGAAAGAACGTATGTGGCAAATGGCTGAGAAGGATTGTAATTGTGAGGCTAGACTTGTGAGGGGAGGAGATGGTGGGAGAAGGAAGCTTTATATATATAGGGTCGGTAGGTTTTGATTTGTTTTATTCCTAGCAATCAATTCATTTTGAATTAGATACAGGGGACAAGGAGAGTATAAGGTTAGTGCAAATTATGTTCTTCATTGGCTTGAGTTTTGATTTGGGTTTGGACAAATTTTCTCTGGCTGAGGGTCTGGATTCAGTTGCTTTTTTGGTTTTTTAAACATAATCTGAAGCAGAATAAGATTTGTAGTCCCTATTTTTAGATTATTTTACATTTACTATCTTGCCATTTTGGTATTATATATTATTGTTTAAATGTTTTGGTTTAGTACTTGTGTTGTGGTTAGTTGATTATTGTATGTTTTTGGTGATTTGTGTTGTATTTATTATTATTATTTGATTTTTGAAGACCCAGGGTACCCTTTAAGGAGATTGTGTGTTCCACACAAATGTCCGGTTGGTCATTTCAGAAGATCTCGCGTTAGATGCTTAAAAACTATCACATGCTTTAACTGTCTTCCAATCTGCCAGATAAATGGGTGCCCAGCTCAGCCAATCTTCAGAGCTGTCCTGTCTGCTTCTTAATGCCAAGTCAGTGAAAAACAAGTCTCAATGATTTAGGACTAGTTGCCCCAGCTCCTGCCAGCCTAGCAGTTTGAAAGCAAGAAATTGCAAGTAGATAAATAGAGACCACTTCGGTGGGAAGGTAACAGCTTTCCGTGTGTCTAGTCATGCCTGCCACATGACCACGGAATTGTCTGTAGAAACAGACAGCGCTGGCTCTTTGGCTTTGAAACAGAGATGAGCACTGAACCCTAGAGTTGGATACAACTGGCTCGCGAGCAAGAGAAACCCTTACCTTTAGTAGATGAGCAACCCAACATGGTATAATGTAAAATTGAGTGGGTGAAGGGAGAGGCATGTCCTTGTCCTTAAGTGTCTGGAATGCCACTAAACTCATTTGTGTGGATTCACAGAGGCTTGGGATCCTGGGAATTGATGTCCAAGAACAGCTGGAGCGCCAAGGTTCCCCACTGTGGTCCTAGGAAGACATTTCTTTAAAATGTGTTGAGTTTTGTTCCCTTTCTTTTATGCATAAGTCAGCACTTCATTAGAGGCTGAACCGTAACTCCAGCAATTTCCGGTTTTCTCTTCCAGCCACCTGGAGGTCAGTCTTTGTCTATCAGCCAAGATCATATCAGGTCACAAAACACAGGAAAGTGATGCCAGGTGAGAGGCAGACGTCACGTCACGATGAAGAGCCAACGTGGTCACACGTTCACCTGAGACCCTGCTGAAACAGAGAGGAAATGGTTTCCAGGGCAGAGGCCAGGAGACAGGTAAGAGGTCACATTTACCACTCCCATCCTGGCACACCATCACTCCCTGCACCAAAAAACTTACTGGGATAGTAATGATTGTGTCATTTTTCCAAAGTAAAGTTGTTCTGCTGATGTTGTTACAAGTAATGCAATTGCCTGCATCACATTACATCCATCCCATTACATCCAGGCTACCTTGGACGTAAAGTGTAAGAACAGGGAGTGAAGCAATTCAGTAACATCTGGAGGACTGGCATTGTCTGCCTCTAATCAAAACAAGTATGCCAGCCAATATAAGGTTGGCTTTTAAGTGTCCCACAATGTTTGCATGCAACCATTGCCTGTCTGGCCCAAACTAACCTTGGGTCCAGCTGCAAAAATGTATTTTATTTCCTACTGTATATACTTGAGTATAATTCGAGTTTTTTAGTCTCAAAAATGAGCCCCTAAAAGGGGACTCAGCTTATACTTCGGTCAATGACCACGAGGATCCCAAGACCGTGTCGGATTGAGAAGTGCTAACAATTTAATTAATTTTACCATATTTTCATGTATTTTGATTATTGAAACTCATTCACAGCTGCTGCATTTCCCACCCTCGGCTTATACTTGGGTCAATCTATTTTCTTGGGCTTCCAGGTCAAAATTAGGTACCTCAGCTTATATTTCGGTTGGCCTATACTTCAGTATATACAGTATCCCCCCCCCATCTTTGCTAGGCTGTTGATCTTCCACCCAATGGGAGGTCCATGCTCTCTTTTGCCCCCAAGCCCCTAAACCCATGATGGCGAACCTTGGCAAATAAGATCAGTGTATGTACAGTAAACCCATTCGTGTGGAGTCACAGAGACTTGGGCCTCTGGGAATTGAAGTCCTAGAACACCTGGAGTGCCAAGGTTTGCCATCACTGCCCTAAGGTGTGGCTGGGAGAACAGAGAGAAAAGTTAGGTCAGTAAGTGCGGCTAAGTGTCTGGAGCAAGATTAGTTTGCTATGACGGTTAAGCCAAGTCCAATCCATGTCACGGCTAATCCTGGCATGATCCTATTATCATAAGGTCAGGTGGGGTTTGGATCACTTTTTGAAAATGGCGTTGCTTTTTTCACTCCAGTGAGTGGATGTTTACGTTGGAAGCGTTCTTATCTATGCAAACTCTGGGGATGCCTGTAAACCCAAAGGGTTATTGGGAAAGCTTTCTCTCTTCCTGTGCAAAATGCCGGAAAAGAGCCCCAATATTTACCAGATCCTCATCCATCAAAGGCTAATAAAAATTTGAGATCCATTGGGGTGGGGTGGGGGGTTGGACTTTGGGCAAGAAAGTGGGCAGGGGCGGGAGTTATAATGGCAGGAAATACGTGGTGGCATCAGAACAAAAGCAGATCAGCGCAGGGTGTTCTTAGTGACTGAAAAGGACCAAGCAAAATCTTAGTACAGTGACTCCTGGATCATTGCCAGTGTGGTAAAAATAGCTGTGGTAATTCGCACTCTCCTTGGAAGTGTCTCCGGGAAGATGATGGATGAAAGGGAGCAAGGGTCGGATGCAAGGTCAGGGAAGTAGCAGGCATGGTTATTTCATAGCCAAAGTCCCATTTCTTCAGCAAAAAGGATGAAAATTCAGAAGCCCTTGGCATTAGGAGTGCTGGCCTGGGCTTCTGGGACTTGAAGTCCAAGAACAGCTGGAGTGCCAAGGTTGGCCACCACTTTAATAAAAACAATGCAGAGCATAATACTTAGCTGTTAGCACAAGAACAAGTTATATATGTATGAGTCAATGGTTGAAAACAGAGTAGGCGCTTGATCAGTGATTCTGGATGGTTCTGGAAGTGAACATTAGGCATCTGGTGGTATTTGTCTGTGTGGGAATGGTGGTAAGGTGTCTATTTTTGTGGTGCTGTACTGTCAAGCCAGTTCCAATGTATGTCAGTTGTAACAGGGTCTTTAAGGTCCATCTCTTCCACCGCCCCCAATCCCAGTGGTCAGGGATTTGGACCCCATTCTCTTGAGTCCCAGGCTGACACATTGTCCATTATGCCACATGGGCTTTCAGTGGTTCTTCTTGTTTGGACAATAGTAGCATTCAATGCCCTGGTCTCACTGAAGAGCACAGCACCAAAATCCCATGTGCCTTTTGAATATGCAGACCTGACAAAGTATGTATCGCTTGGTATACGGTTCTTCAGAAGAATGCTGTGTTGTTGTTATTCCGTACTATTCCTCTGCTGTTTAAGGCAGGAGTTTTCTACCTGTTTAAGCCAGAGGCCATTGGGTCATGCTCCCTCAGACAGCTTCGGGGGCCAGATAGCCATTTTGCCTTTCCTCCACCCCATGGCACTTCCGGGTGTGGTGGAGGTGGTGGTGGGCCACATGAAATGTTGCCGAGGGCCACATCTGGCCCATGGGCCAAAGGTTGAGAATCCCTGTTGTAGAGATATTTCATGCCATTGCAGAGTAGATTTTTTTGTTTGTTAGTTTGCTTATGTCCATATAGTATTTTATTTACTAGAGATCAGGACTAGAATACATGACTGCACTTTGCCACACTTCCGATGGGTAGAAGAGGAAGCAAAGAAGAAGACGGGCACATTTTATTTCCACTTCTGGGAGCGACGAGGGTGGCGTGGTCTGGATGAATTGACATCAGGGTCCGGATCCATCCCATGGGCCGGAGTTTGGGCACTCCTCGTCTTAAAATCTCACAAGCACAAATAATAATAATATGGCCACATTTCCAAAATATCCTGCAGATGGCACTGACGGTATTGAAAAGTATCCTCTGATGAAACTCTGGAGGAGAGAGAGGAGGTGACACACAAAGGCGGACAAAAGACCGAAAGGTAGTAGAGGGATGTGAAGTGATAGGCTGGGGGAGGCCTTTCCAGTCTTGAGTTTTACTGCAGTGACCTAGTTTTTATTTTGTCAAGGAAATACTTGAGAGATTATTAACAGACTGTGTCTTGACATATCTCAAGATACATCCTCCCTGACTGGTTGAGCTGGGATGAGAAACCTGGGGAACATAGTGAAAAGTAGAGACATCACATTGCAAACCAAAATTCATCTAGTCAAAGCAATGGTATTTCCGGTGGCAATGTAGGGTTGTGAGAGCTGGACCATTAGGAAAGCTGAGCGCAGAAGAATAGACGCCTTTGAGATGTGGTGTTAGAGGAGAGTTTTGAGAGTCCCCTGGACAGCAAGGAGAACAAATAGGTCAATCTTAGAAGAAATCAACCCTGACTCCTCCTTAGAAGGTCAAATAGTGAAGATGAAGCATAAGTACTTTGGACATCAAATGAGAAGAGAGGGTTCACTTGAGAAAGCCTTGATGCTGGGAAGGGTGGAGGGCAAAAGAAGAAGGGGACGGCCAAAAATGAGATGGCTAGATGGTATTGTGGACATAATGGGCACAAAGTTTGGTGGGTTGAGGAGGACGATGGAGGACATAAGTGCCTGGCGGACAGTGGGGTCCATGGGGTCATTGCAGAGGGTCGGAATCGACTGTGCGACTGAACAACAGCAACAAAATGTTGTTGCTGCTTAATCACTTGGGATCCACATCAGGGGAAGATGAAGTACAAGCTTCCTGAGGTTATTAGTCTGCATCTCCCAATATACCTTACCATTGGTTATGTTTTTATAGGACTGGTCAGGCCAGGTTACCCTGCGATGGTAATAGAGTAGACTCAACACTGATTGTAAGGCAGCAGTTAACTAACCAGTTAACTAACAGCAGTTAACTAACAACCCTGAGGACTAACAGGCTTGGGTGCTGAAGTCCACACGGAAGGGTGATGGTCCCCAAATGGATTAAATCCTATGCAAACCCATAGGGAAAATGAATTTTTACATAAAACAAAGCAAACCCACAGAAAAAATGAATTTTTAACGTAAATCGAAGCAAATCAATCAGAACTCTGGGGAAATCACATTATGTACATTGGGGCATTTAATTTCATTAACATGATGTCCTCTCTGTAACATGCCATTTGCCCCTATAAGCCCTACAGGGGCTCACGGAAAGGACATCACTGGAGCAGATAAACCCTTTTGTGTCCCAATCAAACCAGTGACATCCAGAATGAAGCCACTTTCTTCACTTTGCCGTTGGTCAACTTAAGTCCTCATTGGTGCGTGTTTTCTGGTAGTCATTGGTAGGCCAGGAAATGAGACGCGCTCTGTGTCTCTCTATATTCACAGAGCATGTCGTTGTCCACCAGTAGACCCAACTTTAATATCTGTAAAGTGCCATTCTTAAAACTCTGATTCCAACCCTACTTCCCTCTTGTCATGCTTGTTCCTCCATGAGATGTTTGTTCAGTCATATGATTCCTCCCTTCCTAACACACACGGCCCACTGGCATAGTGACAGACTTGTCTCAAGGGGAGAGGTTGGAACACCCGTTTCCCTGAAGAGAAAAAGCTCCTCGGGTGCTGAATCATCCTCGACTCCAAGAGCCAATCACGGATCCCCTTGAAGGTGCAAAGTCATTACAGTAATACCTCATATAACATTAGTATCAAATAACACTAAAATCACATAACATTAAGAAATCTGGGGGGAAGAATTGCATCGGATAACATTAAGATCCTATGGGATCCATCAGATAACAACCGCTAAAGCCTGTGTGGTTACAATGTATCTCTATGGATCCCATAGGATTTTAACATGGATCGGATAACACTAAAAATCGGATAACACCAAGACTTGTGGAACCAGGTTTTAACGTTATCCGAAGTTTTACTGTATGAGACTAGCTCAAGCGAGTCCAATTAGCTCTGGCCAGCCATGAGAAAGGGAACTGTGGTTGCCTTTGAGGCAATTAAGAATCACAAGGTAAAGATAAAAGAGTCATTAGAGAAACAGTCAAGACATATTGGGGGGGGGGGAGAATAAAGGTTTGTGTTTATGAAAGTTGAAATAGAAATATTCATGATATGTGAGCTATTGTGGCACAAAGATGCTCTGTATTCCTCAGGACGGTGCTGCCTTTTTGAAATAACCTTTTTCCAGTCAGGATGGAGCACCTGAAAGAATGAAATGAATAGACAAATCCAAGCCATGAGTGAGCGAGGCAGGGGGACTTTTAGTTTTTTGATAGGCGAGGGCAGGGGTTCCCAATCTAAGGCCCATGGGCCGGATCTGGCCCATGGTGCCATTTCATGTCACCCCCACTCTTCCAAAGGCATTCGAGAAACATAATGGCCACCCCTTTGAAGTTGTTGGGACAAAATGGCCACACCCATCGTGCAGGCAGGGCAAAATGACCATCCAGCCCTCGAAGCTGATCGAGAGAGCGTGACCCTAATGGCCCCCAGCTTGGAAAGTTTGGGAACCCCTGGGCTAGGGTAAAGGTAAAGGTTGCCCATGCTTGAAAGCCAGTCGTATCCGACTCTAGGGTTCAGTGCTCATCTTTGTTTATAGCCAAAGTTTATACCCACTGTCTGCATTTTGAGACATTTCCATGGACATGTGGCAAGCATGCCTCAATGCCGATGGAATGCTGATAGGCAAGACATCTCTGCAATGAGGAACAAAAGCCAGTTGCTAAAGTTGGTAGAAGGTTGTAAGAAACCTTCCTGGTGAACCTTTCCATGTGTGGTGAGAGGGAAATGGGGAATATGCCTCCTTTTCCTGACCAGGTTCCTGCAGTCTCTCCACAAAATGAGTGCCTTTGCCCTTCGTATATCACCAGCACAGAAGGTTAGGCTGATTGACTGAAAAGAAGCAAACAACCTGTCCTGTGCTTCTGGTCTTTAAAAATCTGTGGAGAAAAACTTGTGGTGTTGCAAGGGCCACCAACAATACTGACAGGAAAGATCTTGCCACTTTGCTGCTGCTGCTGCTGCTGCTGCTGCTGCTGCTGCTGCTGCTGCTTCTTCTTCTTCTTCTTCTTCTTCTTCTTCTTCTTCTTCTTCTTCTTCTTCTTCTTCTTCTTCTTCTTCTTCTTCTTCTTCTGTCGTATCCAAATCCGAATATAGGCGATCCTCATGGTGATCAGCCATGAAGACTGTCCTGAGAGTATAATGCTGTGGTCTTTCACCTGCCTTCTGCATCACAGCATGACACCCACTTATCCAGTTCTGTGAGTCACTTTCTGGTCCTGAGTCCTTTTGGCACACAAAGTCCTCCTCAGCCCCAGGCCAGGGTCAAAGCTGCTGCCCTCCATCAAGATGGATTCAAGTAGGATTTAATCTGCTTGGGGACCATCACCCCCTTCCCTGTGGACTTCTCCACCCAAGGACATTAGTTTTCAGGGTTGTCAAGTGAAGAGATTTTGCATGTCTTGGGCTCTTGTGGGGAAGAGCAGGTTGGGTGAAGAAGGCATCCCTCCCTACTCAAAAGGCAACTTGCCATCCAACACTGCTCTTGTCTGTTTCCTGGGTTTTTCTTTCCTCACTTTTCACTCTCACCCCACCAAGCGCCCACCCAGTCTTTGGCAGGCCATCTGTTCTTGCCCTGTGCCTTTCTACTTGGCCTGCTGGAACGGTTTCTCTCTGACCACCCTATGTGCTATATGTGAATAAAAACCTTTTTGGGCCCTGGTGCTTTCTAAAGTAGATTTACCTTCAATCACCATTTATTAAATCTCCATCCATTAGAAACCATCACTCGCAGGAGCTGTGTGCATTAAGCCTGATTATAGCGGAGCTGGGGAGGGCGGGACAGAAGGAGGGGTGGGGTGAGGTGGGGAAGAGAGCTCTTTCTGCCCGCCCCTTTGCTTCTTGCTTCCCCTACTTGCTTTGCCTAGGATAGCTTTCCAACAAGAGAGGGCTACAGATTGGCACCGGATGTCCCGGGTCTTGGACCAGGATGGCCCGCCCGGGACTCTTCTCTCAACAGTCTCCCACCAAGCTTTGGCTTCGGGGGTCTGTAACTGAGAATATGCATAGACGTTCTCGCAGACTGGTCTTGCCTTGACCGTGAGGGGTTAGGTCACTCATGGAGGGCAAGGGGACCAAGAAAACGCGGGGAGGGAATATAGGAGGCTCCCTCCGGAGGATGAGCGGCTCCTTCAAACGCACTTCGCTAAAGGGTTCAGCCTCTGGATCACAAAAGGTAAGCTGGCGGTTTTGAGTTTGCTCCAGTGGGATCATGGACTGCCCAGGAGTCGAGCCACCTCAATAGGGTGGCCATTCACACTGGACCGGAAGGACAAGAAGGGATGCCAAGGTGCTTAGAATTGTATATCCTAATTCATGTGTATGGATGCAATTTTAGATTTGTTTTCTCAGTGTATGGAGAATGACAATCCACCTTGCATGAGTAGGACAGGCTGTGGTCCAGAGATGTGTGCCTCTTGAAGCTCAGCAGAAGGGACTTTTAGTTGCTCATCTAGAACATAAAATGTTGTTAGTGTCATGTTCCTTTGTAAGAGAGGCTACTCATCAGTCATTTCAGATAGGCGGCCAGTTCCATCCATTTATGGCTTTCCTCCAAGCGCTGGCAGCTCCCAGCCTGAACACTAAGATCTGCTCAGATGTTCTGCAACTTTCAGAAGTTAGGGGACAACACCAGGGGACCAAGTCCTTTCAGTAGAAATGAAATGTGCCTCCTAAGCAGATTCATTGACCCTTCCTCATCTGTCATTTAAGAGGCAAGTCAAGTCTCACAGTTCTTCATGGTCTTTTAACTGCTGTATTGATTTCATTTGCCTTTCTCCATACTTATCTTGTTTTTAGACTGAGTTTCACTATTGCTGGTTGAGTTAGTGTTTTAAATAATTTGATTATTGTTTATGTGGTGGGTGTTGCAAGCTGTCTTGTATCCAGTTTGGTAGGGATATAGAATATATCTGTGGGCAGAATTCTATTGGCAACTGGAGAGTGTAATAGATAGACAGGCCAGCTTACAGTTTATGCAGACTGGCAGTTGCCCCATTGAGTACAACAGACTTTACATTTGCAACATGGAAATGATAAAAAAGCATACAATCTCGTAAGCAGAGGCCCATAGCACATGTGTGTATGGGGAGGGGAAGGTTTTTGGCCTATATCCCATCCATCACTGCTCCCATACTTGGGAGCTTGGGAACGCAAAGAAGGTGATGGCTACTGTACCCTAGACCAGTGATGGCCAACCTTGGCACTCCAGGTGTTCAATTCCCAGAAGCCCAAGTCAGCACTCCTGCTGATCAGGGCTTCTGGGAATTGAAGTTCAAGAACATCTGGAGTGCCAAGGTTGGCCTTCACTGCCATAGACCTTCCCAGCCATGAAACCTTCACAACAAGTCAAGGTTTTCATCAGCTTTTTACTGAAAGAAAAGAGGGCCTTACAATTGCTGTTTTTTTGTGTTCACTTGCAAAAAGCACAAAAAGTGGCCTTTCTGCACAAAAGATTAATCTCTGATAATAGCACAGTAAAATATGTAACAGCTGGTCTGGATTAATATTCTGAAATATCTGCTTTCATGTGATTAACAGCTGTATGGATAAAGCACACACACCAACAAAATGGCACCAGCAGAAGGGAGCAGAAGGACCGAAAGCTCTCTGATCAATTCACTGTCTGCTGTGTTGACAGCCCTCTGTCTATGAAGCCGCCCTCTGCCTTCTTAAAATGCTCTTTCTGCAGAGATTATTAAGCATTTCAGTTCAAGTGTCTGCAATAATGCAGAAAGAAGCCTAAGCCTCATAACGTGGATTCAACATGGTTGAATTTTGACTTGCGGTGACCCTTAAGGTCCCAGTGAGATGTAGCGATGGGTAAAGTTATGTAAAATGAAGGAGAGAGGCTCTGCTTTTTCAGAGGAAAAGAGGACTGGCATAGGGACTGGATGCTCTCATGCTCCTAGTTGTTGTTCTGCCATATCCAAATCTGCATGTAGGTGATCCTCATGGCAATCAACCACGAAGACTGTCCTGAGAATATAATGCATTGGTATTACATCTGCCTTCCGCATTGCATCGTGACACCCATACCACTGATTCAGTTCCTCGAGTCACTTTGTGGTCCTGAGCCCTTTTGGCATGCAAAGTCCTCCTCAGCTCCAGGCCAGGGTGGATGAAGCTGCTGCCCTCCATCCAGATGGACTCAAGTGGGGTTTAATCCATTTGGGGATCATCACCCTTCCTTGTGGACTTCGGCACCCACAGCCGTTAGTCCTCAGGATTGCCAGGTTAGTTAACTGCCACCTGACACTCGGCGTTGAGTCACTGGCATTGGGGTCTACTCTATTACCATAGCAGGATAATCTGGCCAGACAATCACGCCTCCATGCTCCTGGATGTTCATGGTTTACCTTTCGAGCGTGTCTGTCTTGGGACACTTTTCTCAATTGAACTCACAGCTTGCAAAGTTACTTTTTTAAAAGAACCTTGTTCACTTGTTACAGTATTTCATTTATCTGTGTTACTTTTCTGTTACCTATTATTGCTGTGTGTGTGTGTGTGGGGGGCAAATAGGATTGATTAAAAAAAGTCATAAAAGGAAGTGGGGGAAATCCTGTCGTGCCTCTAAAATACTGTAGCTGAAAAACTTTTTTTTAAATCAACTAGAAGACATTTTTTATTCCTTTTGAATGGTGATGTTACGCTCCTGTTTCTAGTTCCACACTACCCACGCCTCTCTTTTTCCCCAATACCCCCCAACCTTAGGCTGAGTCACTTTGTAATTCCTCTTGACGATGAGCCACCGATTAGAGCAGCACAGCTGGCATGTTCTACAGACCAGGAGGTGTGTGGCACGTTTTCATTTGTTTCCAATGCCGGCCTCTCAATCCATTTGTTCTCATCTCTACCCTACCTGCTGCCTGGTGGTACAGTATCTAAGGGCCAGCCTATCTAAGGGTCATCATCAAGCCAGGCCAGATGGTGCCCATCCAGAGTTTCTGTCCTTTGCAGAATCCCAGGGCTCCAGGCTGTCAAGTACAGGATCAGACCATGAACTTGAGCCTCACTAACCATAACCAGCATTGTATCTTTCCAAGACTCTTTTCACTCCGTGCAGAAATTCTCATTTATTTACTGTACCAGCTGTGTAGTTGAGTTGGGCTGCTTCCTGATGCAATTAGAAACAGTGGGACATTCGTTCGTCCTCATTGACTCAGAATGTTCTAGAGCTCAAAAATGAGACCGTTGGAATCTCCCAACCAATGTGGGCACATGTACACACACACACATACACTGGCCAACATGTACACAAGTTAGAAGAGTTCCTTATTGTCCCAATTCCATTCCTTCTAACCACTCCCAAGGAAATGCCTTTGAGAAATCAATAAAGCAAACTTCCATTTATTCCCTTAAATAATTAGAAATAGAAATTATCTTTCTATCATCTTCTACTACTGTCACATCTTCTTCCATCCTCAAAGAGAGAGAGAGAAAGTTAGAAGTATTCCTTATTATTCCAATTCCATCCTTTAATTTCTTTGCTTTTGTGAGGCCTTTCCGCCTTTTATGGTCTCGACAGCCCCTTTCAACCACATATGTTTTCATTTATTTATTTCCACTACTTCCTTACTCTGAAGATTTATGAACCACAAGGATGTCAGCAGTGTGACTTACAATATAATTTTTGAACATGAATAAAATTGTTGTTGTTGTTCAGTCGCACAGTTGATTCTGACCCTTTGTGACCCTATGGACCATTGCCTGTTAGGCACCTCTGTCCTCCACCATCCTCCTCAGCCCACCCAGCTCTGTGCCCATTGTGTCTACAATACCATCTAGCCATCTCATTTTTGATCACCCCCTTCTTCTTTTGCCCTCCACCCTTCCCCACATCAAGGCTTTCTCAAGCGAATCCTCTCTTCTCATTTGATGTCCAAAGTACTTTAGCTTCATCTTTACTATTTGGCCTTCTAAGGAGCAGTCAGGGTTGATTTCTTCTAAGATTGACCTATTTGTTCTCCTCGCTGTCCAGGAGACTCTCAAAACTCTCCTCTGACACCACATCTCAAAGGCATCTATTCTTCAGCGCTCAGCTTTCCTTATGGTCCAGCTCTCACAACCATACTAATAAAATATTGCAGACTTAAAGTTTTATGTTGGGTTAGATCAATGGTTTCCAACCTGGTAGTCTCCAGGTGTTCCTGAACTATAGCTCCCACAAATCTTGGCCAGCACGGCCAATGGTGAAGGCTTCTGGGAGTTTTAGTTCAAGAACATCTTGGACATCTTGGTTTAAAATTATTTATTTATTATATTTATACACCACCCATCTAGGAGACTAGGAGATTTTCCTTTTCTAGGTGGCTAAAGGGTTGAAAACCCCTGGGTTTGATCCACTGACCCTGTTCATCTGTATTTATCTGTCATCATCACACACTTTTGTGGCCTGGAGAAGTTCCAAAGCAAGCAAGTTGTTGAGTTGTGCATTCTTTAGCAACAACAGTTCCTGGGAAGATTAATTTGGAATTGTTGTCCTACTTCTAATGGATTGATCTTATGCCCAAACTAAACAAGATGTGGAATCAAAATTGTTTCATTGGCTTAATATGGGTTAGAGAAGACCAAATTGTTTGGTCTTCTCTTGTGAGTATGTAAATAGGGGCCCAAGTATTGCAAACTATGGTTTCCCAATTCGCGACATGAATTGCTTTGCTGTGATCGCCTGGTGCCCCAGGATGCAAATGCACATTTCTTTCAACTTCAAACTCATCCACTTTGTTAATGGATGCCACACGAACATCACATTATGCCACAACCTCTGTATCAAGAGCATATGTGGTTTTCCCTTGCAGGGTTGGGGTGGAATGTAGTCTCTCCTCATGAGGAAAATAACCTGTCAAGTGCTATTGCTTGCACTCTCTGCCACTGAGGACAGGAGGAAGCAGGCTCTGTGGGGAGAATAGGCAGAATTTCTGGGGGGCACAGGCATAAATCTAGGATGACCCAGACAAAGGCATCCCAAAGCAAAGCAAAGAGGGTTAGAAAGACCGTGAATCCTGCTTCCTGTCACCAGAATAAACAAGAGTGGCACAGTCTGTGTAATTTGGCTGCTCAGTGAAGCGTGTGGAATTACAGCTCGCTTTAATCTGCCCCTTTTCAGGCACCTCACATGCCATAATTGTTGTTTCAACCCAGCATTCCAGCTGCCTGTGAGCTTTGACCACGTCCCCCCTTTTTTCTGTGGGGGGCCGTAGCCTGGATCTAACATAGGGATCAGACAGCTATATTAGCCCTAACCACCCCTGCAAAGGTGTCCCAGCACCTTCAAAGGGGTGGCCATTTTGTTTCTCAAATGCCCTTGGAGGACCCCCCCCCACATGAAATGGCACTGTGGCCCAGATCTGGCCTACGGGCGTTAGATTGGGAACCCCTGTTTTAAGGGAAATGTAAAATACTTGAGGTTTCAAATTCAACAGAAAGAAGACCACTTATATATTTTAGGCCAGCCAAGTTGTGTGGGACTTTGAAACGTAAGTCTGGCTCCTGCCCACCATTGTTCTGCCCCTTTTCTGTGGTGATTGGCCAGAAATCCCTTGTTAGTGCACCCTGCCAATGATACTGTAAAGTAATTGGAGGCCTCACAGCAAAGTCAAACGCAGCTGAGACTAGCCAGTTTGGCCAGATTTTCGCCTCTCAAAGGCAAACCAGTCTCTGTCAAAAGTGCCTGCCAATGGCTCAGAAAAAGAGTCTGGTGTCTGCTTTTCAACAGCCAGTCAACCAGTGTAACTTTGTTGTGTAGATATTTTTCTGGTCCCTAATGTGGGTTCCTTTAGCTCTGCAAAAATGGCATTACAGGCAATGCTGCCTTCACACCTGCCTCGAAACACTGTTCACTGGCATCTTGACCAGTGAGTTGGATGTTCTTAGCATGTGTTTTCTTCCAAAATATGGAGATATTACATTTTGTACAACATCTCCTAGAACCGTGATGATGATGAGCCTTGGCACGGCAGGTGTTCTTGGACTTCAATTCCCAGAAGCCCAAGTAAACCCATTCATGTGGATCCACAGAGACTTGGGCTTCTGGGAATCGAAGTCCAAGAACACCTGGAGTGCCAAGGTTCGCCTTCACTGTCCTAGAATCTCCCAGCCAACATGGGCATGGACAATGAGGCCTAGGGTATTTTGAGAATTCCAGTCCAAAAAAACCCTGACATTTCCTTGCATTTACAAAGTTTTTATTTGCTTTTTCCTCTTCTCGACTATTATGAAGTAGCTCACTGGTTTTCACAGCTTGCAGAAAATGCATCCATACCTAAAGAGTGGGTTTCATAAAGCTTAGTACGCCTACAGAATATGTGGAAGCACTGGTTGTTTGTTTGTTTTTAATTGTAACCAATACATCCCATGTATTTAATGTTTCAAGTCCTTGCCAAAAACCAGAAACCTCTTTGTAGTTTTGTGCAATTTGCACAAAAGTCCCTCTTGCAGATGCAAAGAGTGCTGTTGAAACCAACAGATAACGTTCCACTCTCTTGTAGTAAAGGGTAAAAATCTTGCAGTTCCTCAACAAAGGACTCAAGTATTTACATCCTGTGGCCCTTCTGGGTTGAGGAGGAGGAAAAGGAGGGATTACAACAGCTAGACATACACACACATCAACACCAAATATATATACTGTACATTGCTTCCTCTTTCCATATTGTGTCCACGGACCCTTGGCCATTCTGGTTCTTTCTAACTGCATTCCCCTCGGGTGCCTTTCCCTGACCGATGGGCACCCCTCGTGGATTGCTGAGCCAGGCAGAGCTCCAAGCCAAGCGATCCCCTTAAATAAACTCTGATCCCCAGGAGTCCTTCCCACCGTCCGAGTGCAGGCATCCATGAACACTGTTTTCTGTATCACCGCCGTTTCCCTCGGGGAGGCTGGCCTTCTCATTCACCACTAGCATGCCTTTGAACGATTCAGATCACTCTTTGGCGCTGGCGTTGCATGCAGGATTTGAGCTGAGGAGATACTGAAGGTATGGCCCGCTTGGAACACCGGCATAAAATGTCAAAGAGGAAAGGTGGTGCGGATCATCTGATGAAACTGCTTTTGACTGAAATGGCACCATGGGCCGGATCTGTTTTCTGTGAGTTAGGAACCTATGAGACAGAGATTGCAGTCCCCCAATATTTTGGATTTCAAGTTCCAGTGTCAGTGGCCATCTGCTGTGTTGACTCAGGTTTCTGGGAGTTGAAGTCCAAAACATTGGAAGGACTAAAGACGATGAACCATTGGATTATGTCATTCTACGCCTGTGATGGCAAACCTTGGCACTCCATGTGTTATTGGACTTCAATTCCCAGAAGCCCCAGTCTCTGTGAATCCACACGAATGGGCTTACCATGCGTACATAGACTTGGGCTTCTGGACGTTGAAGTCCAATAACACCTGGCGTGCCAAGGTTCACCATCACGGTAGCATTCTTTATATTCATCGCTTTTTAGAAGTTTGAGAAATATGCACAACTTATGCAATTCGCTTTTACAGCCTTAGAGGTAAGAGAGAACTATAGCAACCAAAATTATACCAAAACCTCTTCCACCAAACAGGAGTAAGAGCCACGTATGGAGGGAGAGGAGAGAGATAAGTGTACGATATTTCGGAGGCACATAGTCCAGTTGATTGCCTCTAAAATGAAGCTCAGCCTAAGTCCAATTTCCCTTAAAAAGGATTAGCTATAATTAATGTTGTATGACCTCCTTTTCCCCTCTTCTCCAAGAATGTTGAGCTGTACGTCTAATGAGGACCCTGAAAAGAACTATTATGTCCAATTGTCTCAATTATGCAAATTGCCCTGAAATTCCAGCCATCAAGAGAGGGCGCGTTTCAGATTAGAACCTGCGAACATCCAATCCAGCCGGCCTTTTCTGTTGAACCAGCATTCTTACAAGTTTTGCTCTAAGGCAATTGTTTGGAGGGGGGGAGGAAGGAAGGAGGGAGGGAGGAAAGAAGTTTTAACTGAACATTGGAGATTTGGGCACTATCAAAGTCAAAACCTTGTGCCTTGTTCCACCATGAGAAGAAATTCCCTCCCGGCAGAGAGATGAAGGAGTCATGGGACTTCGAGAAGATTACCCTCAAAGAGAGTCATGGGGTTGGCTTGAACAAAGAAGCCACTCACATGCTGATCATATGAGATTTTCTTGTTAAAGTAGCGAAACTTTCAACTTTATGGGGAGTTCTCAGGGGCTTCGGAGGAGCTAGGCACCTGCACCTCAAGAGGAAATACCAAAAGAGACAAGCAATGTCAATTAAAGGATGGTGGGATGAAACCCCAATATTTAATTCTGATTATGCTCTGTTAGACCACGTCTACCGCTGTTCCATGATGTGTACTAAGGTTTTCCAGAGAACAATGGGTAAGAATGTTGTTTTTGAATCTATGTATTATTTTGTAGTTCTCCTCATTGTTGTTTACTTTCCATTTACTAGCATATCTTTTTTTCCCATACCATAATATATAACTGTGGCTATTGTAGAGTGGGCACTGCAATGACCCATAGTGATTTGCTGTGGGGTTTGTTGGCATTGCTTGAATCTGGCAGCTTTAGACAGAACGTGGAGTAGCAAATTCAAGAAAGCACCAGTGAGGTGTGGGTTCTTGATCCAAGTTTATTGGCATTTATGGAGATGTCCACATAAGTTTTGGTTTTGCACCATCTCCCTGTGGCTATCCAAGAATCATTCTTGTAACCCTTGTACATCTTAATATCAATGAAGCCCACAAAGAATGTGCAGAAATTTCCCCATTCCCTCACAAGTGTCAGAATTCTGATGTAATTTCATAGTTAAACTGCGATGGATCAGTGGTTAAGAAGCTCACCTTGTTAGCTGGAAGGCCGGGAAGTCGGCGGTTTGAGACTCAGATGGTTTGAGCATCCGTCTCTGTCTCAACTCTTGGGGACATGAAAGAAGCTTCATTCAGGCATCGTCTGAGCAGAGTTTCTCCTGCAAAAATCATTTCAACCCAGAATAATTTCTGGCACTAAATTATTATGGTTAAGTGTTTCTTTGGAGAAGGAAACTTCAAAATGCAGTTTTGTTTTCAGTGAACTTCCATCTATTTGAGACTCTAGCTCCAGATTTTGACTGATTTCTCCCCATTAACTTAAACAGCTCTTATTAAACCTCAAGTTCTGAGTGTGACTGTCTGTAAACTAGGGCAAGAGTGGACCAGCGCAGAAAATGGGGTGTTCCTGAACAAACCAGATGTTTGCATGTTTTCTGTGAGTTACGGAGATGGACTCATATGTGCACATGGGAATGACCTTTAAAAATAACCTACTCATTGCTCTAATTACATTCTTTGAAATCCTCAATTTCTCTTGAGCTGGAAATTTATAAATTTGCCTTGGAACTTCATTCTAAGTTGCAGCTTAAAACCACCTGATATCCTCACATGGTTGACTCCCTCTCCCCCAGAACACATTGAGTTGTCTGTCTGTTTGTTTGCTTGTTTGTTTACTTATTTAACTTAGGTTTGGCCAACAGCAATGCCAAGAAAGTGGCTTCAGTTTGGCAGTCCAGGGTTTGATTGGGACACAAAAGAAGACTTACTTAAGTTACTAGTGGATTTTACAGCTTGATATTAGGCAGGGTCAGAGAATTCTGAAAGTCTAGAAGGTTGGAGCTCTCTCAGGTTTTCTGTCAAGGTGCAGGAGGTGGTGATGGAAGGGAGAAGAAGACCTCCCGAGTGCAGACCAGCCAGGATGGTGTTGACTCCCATAGCTCCTAGGCTTTCGACCCTGGTGGAAGGATCTCAAGTTGCTTTCCTCTGGGAGTGGCATCCCTTTCAGCCTCCTGGCCCAAAGAAATAGACTGCCCTTATGCATAGACCCAGGGTGCATCCTTTAAGTGGTCTGTAGTCCTAAGGCAGTGGTGCCCAAATTACAGCCCATGGGCTGGATATGGCCCCCCAATGCCAATTCATCCGGCCCACACCACCCTCATCGCTCCCGGAAGCAGAAGCCTACAAGACCATCCCTGGTGCTGCAAGTGGTCATCTTGAAGCTCTCCTCGAGAATGTCCCGTTTAGGGCACCACGGCTGGGGGAAAGTTCAAGCCCAACCAACTGGAGCACCAGCTTATGTGTCTGACTATAGATTTGTTGGGTTTGGGTATTTTCAAAGGATTATAATTGAGCTTTGGGTAAGGAGATTAAATAGACAAGGGCAGTGAAACTTGAAAGGCTCACCATGTTTGCTTTTGTGAGGTTTTTATTCCAGCAGTTCACTCCATCTGCCTAGGTCTCCTTCACCAACTTGTTAGCACGAGAAATACTAGCTTGGAGAGGCATCAACAGGGGCCATTTCCTAGGATTAAATATGGTCCTAAGTTGAGGAATGGTGCTTTGTCTACATTTTTGAACTAGATTTTGCAATCGTACACACAGACTGCAGTATTTGAGAATAATAGTAAAAAAAACAGTTTTCATTTCTTGTCTGGCCTTTCCGATCATTCCTTGTTTTGTCTCTGGTTTTTTGGCTTTCTGGAATACCTCATTACAAGACAATTGGTGAAGTTGTGACTTTTCAGGGTGTCGTTGTTTTTAAACTTTTAACAGTGGATCTTTAATTTGAGTGAGCCGCAAATGCATTTTGTCTAATATGCACCCATGGGGAGAAAGCTCAGATAGGGGTCAAGTGAAATGAATAAAATGTGGCAACTTCCCATTCATCAGCACTGCTTTTCTCTATGGCACATGGGTATCTGAATTCCTAATCTTGTGTAATTTTAAAAATCCAGGTCAGTTGTGTGATGAAACATTATGTTGCAGTTAGGGCAGGAAATTGGGGGGGGGGCAGTTATGCCTTTAGAAGCAACACTGTTTAAAGAAGCAAAATATGTCCAATTATGTTCCAACGCTATTTAATAACTTTGTAAATTAGTTTGCCTTCCTCAGGGCCAGGCTTCATTTGCATGTGGATGGAACAAACGCAACAGCTGTGAAGAGATCATTTATGGAGAAATAATATTTTATTATCAGGGACTTGGGTGGCTTAGTGGTTAAGATGCTGAACTTTATGACTGGAAGGTCGGCAGGTCAGCAGTTCAAGACCTGAGTACCTCACGACGGAGTGAGCTCCCGTCTCAGTCCCAGTACCTGCCCACCTAGCTGTTCAAAAGCAAGAAACTGCAAGTAGATAAATAGGGACCACTTCGGTGGGAAGGTAAACAGCGTCCTGTGCATTCTGGTGTCTAGTCATGTCTGCCACATGTCCATGGAAACATCTGCAAATGCAGACAATGTTGGATCTTGGGCTATAAAGAGAGATGAGCACTGAACCCTAGAGTTGGATACGACTAGCTTTCACGCAAGGGTGAACTTTACCTTTACCTAATATTTTGCCGCCTTCTAACCTGTTTCTGCCCTTAGCTTGTTAACTTTCTGGCACATAGATGGGGCTTCCGAGGGAAGTTCATTTGGCATCTACTTTACTCTATTTTCCAGTTCCAGGTAATGGTTGGTCCATGGTGAAATCAATTGAGATGTAGTTGCTTACAGAACACACATAAAGTCTCACATTTTATGCCCATAAGATGGGTTACCCATTTGCCGTCGTTCAAGTTGGCCTTTAAAACTGTGCTTCTCCGTGCAAGAGATAAGAACCCAAACCAGAACACATTCAGAACCAGTCTAAAGAGGCCTGAATATTGGTTTTGCAAAGCCATCTAGTCACAAAGATCAGCCTACAGCTACACAAACCAACCAATTCAGAAGGCTTTATTAATGGATGCTAACATTGGTTTATATTGCCTGTGATGATAAATTGATTTTTTTAAACACAATACAAGTCTCAAAATCTGTTCTTAGCCACCTAAGACACATTTCCATACTGAAGTTGGCAGCTTCACAGATGAAGGACATGAGGGAGACCTCTTTGATCTTCAGACCTCTTTTGTCTCTGCTTAAACATGTTTAGTGGGAAAGCTTTACTCTTCAGATCTGCCTTGTGCCCCTTAAAGACATCCAGGTCCAGGCTATTTGCCAGGTGAATATCATCCTCCCCATCATCTGCCTTTCAACCAATATCAGGTTGTCTCTCTTTCTTCCTTCTCTAGGGTCAAAGGGCTTGGATAGAGAAGACTTTTTCCAAGAGAGAGTGCATCTGCATCATTGCCCACAGCAAAGATCCTAGCAGGTGACTGTTCTTCAGCTATGGTGCTTCTCTCCCTGGATGCAAACACGTGCAAAGTGAATGAATGTATTAGCCTAATTTTTCTGATTAGTTCAGCAAAACGTTTTGAGTTTTCTTCTTTGGGTGCTGGACAGGAGTCATGTTTGTTAATCTGGCTCTCAGGGGCTGCGGTGGCTCAGTGGTTAAGAAGCTTGCCTTGTTAGTTGGAAGGCTGGCAAGTCAGCAGTTCTAGACCTGGGTGCTGCATGATGGATTGGGCACCCGTCACTGTCCCAGCTCTTGGGGACATGAAAGGAGCTTCATTCGGGCATTGCCTGAGCGGAGTTTCTCCTGCAAAAATCCTTTCAACCCAGGATAATTTCTGACTACACCTGGCTCTCACCCTTAGGTGCTGCTGCGGCCAACTTATTACTCAGCATATCCCGACCCCTCCCAATGTAACTGCAAACAGGAATGAAGAAGAAGCCTCAAAGCAGGTGGATCCTCAGCCTGAAAAATGGTCTCCCAGTAAACATACCCAAGCGCTCCCGACCGACGCCTACGGAAATCTGGAGTTCCAAGGCGGAGGGCATTCCAACAAGGCCATGGTGAGCGATGGGGTCTTCTACCCAGTTAGAGGCTGTGCAGCTTTGTGAGAAGGAAGAGTGAGCTTTCACAGCTCTAGGCCAGGGGATGGTTCTCAACCTTTACGAGCCTCTGGCGGCTGAACCACGCGCCCTCAGACAGCTGAATGGGCCCGACTGGTGGTTCTCCCCACTGTAAACACTGCTGTAAAATGCATTTATGGCTGTCATAAATGTATGCGCTCCTGCTTCTGGTGGCGGTGGCACCACCTTAAATGGTGCCATGGGCCTTAGGTTGAGAACCCCGGCTCTAGGCTGTGCCAGGATTTCAGCTGATGAAAAACCAGAAGCAAATCTGAGAGGGAACTGGGTAAAGCAGGCAAAGCGAGGGAACTGGGTAATTTGGAGGGAAGCCCGGACTATTCAGAGTAGTGATAATAGTCCCCTTTGGTGGAGGTGAAGAAGGTATCCCTTTGTGTAATGGAGGCACCTTTGTAAAATGAGAAGCGTAACTCAAGAGAAATAGCCAAGAATCTTCAGCACTTTACGGACTAATAGTCTTTATCTGCCTTTAAGGTTTAGAGGGCTGAAGGTTGTTTCATTAGCTGTGGAGGTGGTCTGTGTGTCCTGGAAAGAGACAGAGGGGACCTGTCTTAGCAACTACAATGGAACCTCGATTAGCGTTATTACTGTAGTGCGTTCTCCGGGACGTTTCTAACAGCGAAAATTACTTTAACCGAATTTTCCATAGGAATGCATCAAATGCAATTTCCCATAGGAATGCATTGAAAACAAAAATACATTAACCGAAATGCAGTTTCTCATAGGAATGCATTGAAAACCAATTAATCTGTTCCAAAAAAAATTCCATAATCCGAGCCATTATTTTCTATGGATATTCTTCTGTTATGCGATTTTTATGGTAACTGATCCATTTGTTAATGGAGGTTCCACTGTATTAATCATGATGGAGATATTGAAGCTTCAGGTTTAGAGACTATGTGACACCTCTGAGTTCTAGTGGCTGGGGAGGGGAGGAACCACCTTCTAGAACTGCTTCCCAGAGACACCAGGCTGGCCGAGGTGGGAAACCCATCTATGGATCCGGAGTGGGTGATCTTTCACTCTCACCTAGTTCTGCTCTTCTTGTGTCCCTCCTGCAGTACATCCGGGTGTCCTACGACAGTAAGCCAGACACCCTTCTCCACCTCATGGTCAAAGAGTGGCAGCTGGAACTCCCCAAGCTCCTGATCTCTGTCCATGGGGGGCTGCAGAATTTTGAGATGCAACCCAAACTGAAGCAAGTCTTTGGGAAAGGGCTCATTAAGGCAGCCATGACCACAGGGGCTTGGATCTTCACTGGAGGGGTCAGTACAGGTAAGCCATGGAAAGGGTCGCTCCAATCTGTCAGCGGCGGCGGCTGCTACTCGTATCCAAGCATACATGTTTCCTGGATGTCATGTTCTCCATTGAGGGATGTGTCTCTGGTTACTCAATAAGCCCATCTTGGCATGAAACCTGCAACCACACACATTACACTGAATAGATGGTGCGACGGTTCTCCATCACTGGCCTAGGAGAAACCTTGCCAAAGGTCTACCCTACCAGCAGTGCTGCTAGACAGCCCTAGAAGTTCCTTTTTAATAACTTGTGTCAGTCTGGTGGTAGGAAAGAAATTTGTTGTGAATGCCCTGTGTTGATTTTGAATCCAACAGCCCACATTTAATAGGTGTAATTGTACGGTGTTATATCTTCTTCAGTATAACTGTGTTTTAAATAAAAGGAAGACCTCAGTCCCATAATATTCTGTGCTCACACATTTACTGCTTATAAATAAACACTATCAATGTGGATCCATGCACAGGAACACCAGATATAAGATTGCCGACTCTTTCTTTGTAATACACCGGAGCTGCCCGAAATAAGCTAAACCACAAGATCATGTACAAAATGGGAAGAAAACAGGAAGTCAAAGAGAAGAGCCAGGCTAACAGCTTGTAAACTATTATTACTTAGCACCTGGCTAATTGTAGAGTTTAGTGACCTGCCAAATCACCCTCACTGGTTACCTGTCAGTGTCTGGTTTCACTGGATTATGTCTCCAACAGCAGGTCTTTGATGAGCTGTGAATTTGGCGCACACTCAAAGCTGAATGAGAAGGACAGAGTTAACAGATAGCAAGTCCCAAGGGGACTGGTCACAAATGACCTTTCACTCAAAGTGTTCAATATTCTATAAAGCAGGAGGCTTAAAATACTCTGCTCCAAGCAGGTTTTCTTGTTGTTGTTGTGCCCGATGCTGAATACTGGCGATCATCATGGTGATCAGCCATGAAGATTGTCCTGAGAATATAATGCAGTGGCCTTCCATTTGCATTCCACATCGCAGCATGACCCCCCCCCCCCCCAGTACCACTGATCCAGTTCTGGAAGTCATGTTTTGGTCCTGAGCCCTTTTGGTACACAAAGTCCTCCTCAGCTCCAGGCCAGGATGGATGAAGCTGCTGCCCTCCATCCAGATGGACTCAAGTGGGATTTAATCCACTTGGGAACCATCACCCTTCCCTGTGGACTTCACCATGGCCATTAGTCCTCAGGGTTGTCAGGTTAGTTAACCGCCACCTGACGCTCGGCGTTGAGTCACTGGAAGTAGGGTCTACTCTATTACCATCACAAGACAACCTGGCCAGACTTTAAACAAGTTTTGCCCCCTCTGTCAAAGTCCTATTTGACCAACCTGCCTCCATTAAAGCTGACACAGAGTGCAAATCTTCACTGGACTTTCTTAGTAAACAGGAAAGTAAGGGTGAGAGGGGAGAACCTACTTGGAGGATGTGGTAGAGCAGACTTTAATGGACCTGATCCTTCCTCCAGGTGTAATCCGCCACGTAGGAGATGCCTTGAAAGACCATTCTTCAAAGTCCAGGGGACGGATCTGTGCCATAGGAATTGCCCCGTGGGGCATTGTTGAAAACAAAGAGGATCTGATTGGGAAAGATGTAAGTGTGCATTGCTTGTGTGGAATTTTTACTACAGTCCTTAGAGCAGTGATGGCAAACCTTGGCACTTCAGGTGGTTCTTGGACTTCAGTTCCCAGAAGCCCAAGTCAGCAATCATGCAGATCAGGGGCTTCTGGGAATTGATGTTCCAAAACACCTGGAGTGCCGTGGTCGGCCACCACAGCCATGGAGTATGCTGGCAAATATAAAGAGCCTTGAGTCTGCTTTAAGAGAGCAACAGAATGTGACTGTCATAGGCAGTTCCTAGGCCAGGCGTTCTCAACCTTTTAAAGCCAGGGGCCGGCTAACACTCCCCCAGACAGCTTCACCCAGCCCACAGGCCACAGGTTGAGAATCCCTGCCCTAGACAGAACACTGCCAGCACATTGGAAGACATTTGTCTGGGTTGCTCGTGTCCTCTCTGTGATCAAAAGACAGAAGGTTTTGCGTAGAAAGGGATCTTTCTCTTTCCAGAAAAATGGCCCGTAGAGGGCTGGTTTACTCAACCAACATTACCTACATTTTAGACCAGTTTGAAACAGCACCAAGAGAAGCCAAGCTATGTTGCAAGGCTACTGTGTGCCAAGAGGAGGCCCAGGGGGATCAGGATGTGCTTTTTTGAACATGCCGGAGGAAAAGGCCGGTGAAAGAGGCTAGAAAGGAAGAAAAGACCGGGATTGCTCCAGAGAAGCTGCCATGCAGTGAAAGTGCTGGGAGATCTTCCCCTCCCCTCCTGAAGGAGCCAGGACTGTGCTGGCCCGGCGGGATACCAGGACGTCTCACCGTGCACCACTTCTTATAAATTATAACTTAAAGGGCCACCACCACCTCAGCCATTTCTGCTCCCGCTTTGGCTCCTCTCGCCGGGCTCCCCTTCACCCTGTGGAAGAAAGTCCAAAGTGCTTGGGCAGTGGCATGGAGATAATAATAACAATTTCATGTTGTTGTTTTATCAATCCAAGCCTTTATTATTATTATTATTATTATTATTATTATTATTATTATTATTATTATTATTATTATTATTATTATTATTATTATTATTATTATTATTATTATTATTATTATTATTATTATTATTTCCACTCTGCTGCCCAAGCGCTTCGGACTTTCTCCCACAGGGCGAGGGGAGCCGAAGCGGGAGCAGAAACTGCCGAGGTGACATGGCCCTTTAAGTTATAAATGGGCATGCGGTGACATGTCCCAGTATCCCACCGGGCCATCCTGGGCCTGGAAGTAGCCCAGTATTCCTGGAAGGGAAGTGGTCTGGGAAGCCATCTGAGGCCAGACCAAATGCAGGGTCAAGGGACAGCTCCGTTGTCGAGCTCCATTTTGGTTTTCCCCACAGGGAAAGTGAAGTGAAATAAAGTTGCCCTTTTCTTTTTGGCAGGTGTCAAGAATGTATCAAACCATGTCAAATCCACTAAGCAAACTCTCTGTGCTCAACAGTTCCCATACGCACTTTATCCTCGCCGACAACGGCACCCTCGGCAAATATGGGGCAGAAGTGAAACTCAGGCGCCAGCTGGAGAAACACATCTCGCTCCAGAAAATCAACACCCGTAAGTGGCAAGAGGCTCCGTGACGCCTCCCCTCGGAAGAGCTCCTCTCTTGGTCGCAAAGCTCTTCCCTCCTGCTCTTTATGACCCTCCCCTACGGAGAGCGACTGTGTCAGAATCATGGATGTGAGAGCCACAGATTGCATGATGGGGGCTTTGGATCTTTAAATAATTTGGATAATTAAATAATCCTCTCCAGGGCTCTGCTCCCTCCACACTCCAGTTCACCTTTACAAGCGCTGTTCAAGACAGGCCTACTAAGACGCAGAAGGCTTGGTCAGGAGGGGATGGAACATCTTACCTTCCTAGTCTAGAACTAACCCCTTCAGCACTCTGCCTAATTCACTGCATAAGTAGATCACAGTTTTAGGGACCAGTGAAAGGGCAGGAAAGCTGTGAGAGTGATGTGTATCCAGGACATATTTATCTACTTTAGATATGTTTATATGCCTCTCCTGAAGTCAACATGCAAAGCTTGGTTTGTCCCCAAGAAGCACAGATTTGGTAAACATATCCATGTCTCACACTCACATTGTGGACCCATTTTTAATGTGTTACAAACATCAGCTCAAGAACGTCTTCTGTATAACAGGAGTGAAGGTAAAAATTGCATGTTAAGCAAAGTATGCCTTTTCTACTATTCCAATGTTTTCCCTCCAGGCACACAATTCTTTCCAGGTTCTGTGCCTGATCAATCTGTCTTGCAAATGAAACATGGGTGTCCCGAACAAGAACAAGCTAATTTGTAACAAGGGGGATGTGGGAAGTTCATACCGTTTAAACAAATGTCCTTTCTCCTCTTAAGGACCTAAGACAGTGATGGTGAACCTTGGTCCTCCAGGTGTTCTTGGACTTCAATTCCCAAAAGCCCAAGTCATCACTCCTGCTGATCAGGGCTTCTGGGAACTGAAGTTCAAGAACAGCTGGTGTGCCAAGGTTGGCTATCACTGACCTGAATCTAATTGCACATTAACTGTACCATCTACGATTCAGGCGATGTGTAACAATGGAGATGAATGAATACACTCTTGCCATCTCTAAATTTTGCCAAAGGTAGCTGTTGGGGATGACTGGACTGGAAATGGCAATTGTGGAAGTCTTTTTGTGAGCATTGTTGATCATCAAAGCTTAGAAATGCATGTACTGGGCTCAAAGCTGCCATAAGAAGAACCTGATTTTCATTGTTCATCCCCACAAAATCCTGCTAACCACAACCTTGTGACTTGGTTCTTCCAAGTTGTTTATCAATTCAAGTTAGAAGGTCTTCTATAGCAGTATTTCCCAACCTTTGGGGTTTGGACTTCAATTTCCAGAAGCCTAAGTCAATTCCCAAAGCACTATTCAGCCAATGTACTGACTTATGCTTCTGTGCACTGAAGTCCAAAAGCCAAAGGTTGGGCAACACTGCTCTGTGAATCCACATGAATGGGTTTACTGAATGTATGCATTTGATACAGAGTTTTTGGGATAACGATTTCTTTTCCCTTTTAGTCCTCCAGCTGCACTGTGTGTTGCCACCTCTGCCTGGATCACGTGACCTGTGGGCTTCCCTTTGTCATCCTATGCCTGGAGATCACATTGAGGCAGGGAAAGCAAAGGGGTGCTCAGCTGTCGTCTCGAACTTCAGCCGGCCGTTGTTTGAAGCAACAATTGTGAACAATCAATAAATGGTTCACAGTGGGTCTTAGGAGGGGCAGATTTTGCAAAGGCGGTGTCAAAGCAGCAAACCCATTTCAATTTTGTGTCACTTTGGCCGTCACATTTTGCCTTGAAATTAGCAGCAGTCATTTCATGGCCGTTCTATTAGAAATAGAACATGATTTCATGGATTAATCGGGAGGTGCTCCCATTTCCCCCTCCCCCATCTTCATTTCCTGGTGTTCATCTGACTCTTCGGATGGTTCAGATGTTAAGATGTCTGCTCTTTTGAAAGTCTATTAACTCTCTTTTTCGTTTGGTCTACAGGCCTGGGGCAGGGTGTCCCCGTGGTTGGGCTCATCGTTGAAGGTGGCCCCAATGTGATTTCGATTGTGTTGGAGTGCCTCCGTGAAGATCCTCCACTTCCCGTTGTGATCTGTGATGGCAGTGGTCGGGCATCGGACATTTTGTCGTTTGCTCACAAGTACTCTGAAGAGGGAGGGTAAGAGAGTACCAGACGTATTGCATTTACCCTGAGTAACAGAGCAACTAGGAAAGTGAGGCCCTGTTCAGACAAAGGACTAAACCAGGTGTTTAGAAAAGGTGCAGATGTTCAGGAAGGAAATGGTCCTACAAGTTCCGGAGGATGGCATACTTGGTTCCCAAACTTTGGCAGTTGTCCACCCTTGATCTGAATTCTCACTGCCCTCCAAGACCATCTGGAGTTGACAAGATCCTTGAACTGGACTAAACTGTTAATCCTGGTGAGAGACATTGCTTCATCAGGCAGTTACATTTGAGCATTATATTGCATTCTACATCTGCAATATAAGAATCAGTGTAAACTTCACCTTATAGGGTGGTTGTAAGGACTTCATTATAATTTGTGTGATGCGCACAAAAGTCTCACATCTTCTGTATCAATGGGAAGTGTTATTATTATTAGATTTTCAAAGCGAATGACTGTGTTCAACTGCAATATGCTGCAATTTTAATATTATTATTCAACATTTAACTTCTCCCTCATGGCCACTCAGTCCTGGATGCATGACTCCATCTCAGTTTCCAGGTGAAACATCTCAAACTAAATAGGTATTTGGGATGAACAGTCAGTTTTTGGAAGTTCTCCTGGGTCGTTCTGATGAAAGAGCATAACTTTGTGAAAAGTGCATAGCCCAGCAAATTTATTAGGCCTTGGGAGACTCATGCCTTGGAATGAACTACCTGCTGATGAAATTGAAATAAGAAGAGATGGGTTCTCGTCAGGGGAATTACATTGCATTGTGTTTGGAGAGAATCTTGATGGCTTTTGAAACCCTCTCTCTCTCTCTCTCTCTCTCTCTCTCTCAGATACTGGGATTCAATGCTCAAGAAATGCAGAATCCTCAACCATGTGTTCATGTCAGTGATGGCCAATCTTGGCACTCCAGGTGTTTTTGGACTTCAATTCCCAGAAGCCCAAGTCAACACTCCTGCTGATCAGGGTTTCTGGAAATTGAAGTCCAAGAACACCTGGAGTGCCAAGATTGGCCATCACTGGTCTATGTTAATGTAGTGTACATAATGTGTTTCAGGCAGAGTCTAGAAAAGGTACTGTTGGCAACAACAGCTCCTGGAATCCCTCTGGCAACATGGCCAATGTAGTCCACTACAGTAGCTTTTCTAAGCTGTCATTTCAAGAGCTCAGAAATGCTCAACAGAAACCATTTTCTTCTGTCTTGCAAGACACACCAGTAGGAAAAAAGGAAAATTATGAGACACAGGGTTCTTCCGCCTACCCCACCCCATATTTGTCCTTTCCATTAGATGGCCCCAACCCTTCAGATCAACTGAAAAATGCTGGAGAAGTGATATAATTAAAGCTGCAGTGCTTGTGTGTATGTCTTTTTCTAGCATCATAAGTGAGTCTCTGAGGGACCAGCTCCTCGTCACCATTCAGAAGACCTTCAACTACAGCCGAAATCAAGCCCATCAGCTGTTTGTTATTCTCATGGAATGCATGAAGAAGAAAGAGCTTGTAAGGATCTTACCTTCCATTTACAAAGATAGATTTCAGGGCATGGTTTTGCATTAGGTTAAGCATTGGTTAATTAGAATACAATTTACCTTCTTCTTTTTAAGCATAAGCATGCTTCACAAACATAGAGCATACCAAGCCACAAACTTAAAGTGACTGTCGTCCCTCTGGGAATTGTAATTCAATGGGGCACTGCTAGTGATTTCCAACAAACAGGTACTTAGCTTTTCCTTTCATATCTTCCTTCCCAATTTTTATTGTGTTTAATAAACATTAGACAGTCTATGTCAGTGATGGCCAACCTTGGCACTCCAGCTGTTCTTGGACTTCAATTCCCAGAAGCCCTGATCAACAGGAAAGCTGACTTGGGCTTCTGGTAATTGAAGTCCAAGAACAACTGGAGTGCCAAGGTTGGCCATCACTAACTCTAGGCAGTCATTTCTCACTCTTAGAAATCACTGTCACAGTTTGACTCAGTGCCTGGGTGCCCCTGAGCCACTGCTACTCATACACTGTTTCTCATAGGAATGTAGCCGAGAAGAGCTTTTCCCTGGACCAATGTGGCTCTTATGCTCTAAGACATTCCCTACCTATTCCCTGCTGCCTGTCCTTAAGCAAATTCTGGATAAGTCCCGCTGCTTTGCATTTACTTTGGACTGGTGCCATTAAGACTGAGGATAACAGGAAACTCCTCTCCCATGTTAACTAAGCTCAGCTCAATGCCTGCCTCACTGCATGTAATCAGTATATGAAGACTTGGTCCCTGACGACTGAATGGGGGGAAACTCTCTCTTTCCATATTTTATCAGCCATGCAGCCTCTCTGTCCGGATTGGCCGGGAATCCTTTCCGATTATATAATCTGTTCATTCTTTTTAAAAGCCTCCATCAAAATAATGATTAAATATTTTTTTATCCTGTGGAAAGGAAATCAAGTAAGCAAATTATAGTACACAAATTTTCAGCAATAGCAATTAAAAGGGCTTTCTTCCTTTTTTAAAAAAATAAACAAGAGAATTAGGAGACCAATTTGATCAGATTAAATATTAATCCCAGCGTTCCAGTTTGGAGATAAATGGCTGCGAGTAGAACATGCTGGCATCTCGTGTGCTTTTCCCTCTGTGCCAAACCCAACAAGCCTCCTGGCTTACTCATCTATCTGTATCGCAAGGGAAGACAGTAAAGGGCTGATCCTCCAAACCACTGCTCTGATACAGAACCCTGTAGCAATGATGGTGAACCTTGGCACTCTAGGGGTATTCTTGGACTTCAATTTCCAGAAGCCCAAGTCTTTGTGAATCCACACAAATGGGTTTACTGTATGTACTCCAGGTGTTCTTGGACTTTAATTCCCAGAAGGCCAAGTCTCCCTGAATCCACACGGATGGGTTTACATACACACAATAAATCCATTTGTGTGGATCCACAGGGACTTGGGCTTCTGGAAATTGAAATCCAAGAACAGCTGGAATGCCAAGGTTCACCATCATGACCCTATAGGTTCAGGGAGGTCACATAATTTCTTCAACAAAGAAGAATTACTTCTGTCTTTCCTTTCCTTTGGTTGGTTGACCGCTCAGATCACTGTTTTCCGCATGGGATCCGAGGGGCAACAAGATATTGAGATGTCCATCTTGACAGCTCTCCTTAAAGGTGAGTTACCTGCAGGAATACTCAAACTTGGAAGAAATGGTTCTCTCCCTATTTGCATATCCATTTCCCCCAGTCACTTTCTGGTCCTAAGCCCTTTTTGGCATGCAAAGTCCTCATCATCATTCTGGCCCTAGGCCAGGAGGGATGAAGCTACTGCCCTCCATCAGGATGGATTCAAGTGGGGTTTAATCCATTTGGAGACCATCACCCTTTCCCTGTGGACTTCAGCACCCAAGGCCATTAGTCCTCAGGGTTGTCAGGTTAGTTAACTGCTGCCTTACAGTCAGCGTTGAGAAGTAGTAGGATAACCTGGCCAAACTGGAGCCCATTATTAGAAGCTTTAAAACTATTAGACGATGAAAGCAGAATGTCATTATGGTGAACAGGACCCAAGAATTCTCATGTGTTTTGGTTCGTATCTGTATATTCTGATGAAGGATGAAATTGTGTGTTTTGTGGGTTGAAAAGAAAACCCATTTTTGTCTCCTTAGGTACCAACGCATCTGCACCAGACCAGCTGAGCTTAGCATTAGCCTGGAACCGCGTAGATATTGCACGCAGTCAGATCTTTGTGTTTGGACACCACTGGCCGGTAAACATTTTTATATCATAGAGATTAATTGGCCGTCCTTAAAAAAAAACAGAATCATAATTTATCCTGTTTTCATGGGAGCACGTATTCCATTGGTCAGTACATTGAGCAAGGATTTCTTTACAACAGTTCATCTATATAAGATGAGGCCAACCCAGTAGTTTAATTGTATGAAAGTCATTCTTAATTACTCTGCAGGTCCCATGATCATGAACCTTGGCACTCCAGGTGTTCTTGGACTTCAACTCCCAGAAGCCCAAGTCAACACACCTGCTGATCAGGGCTTCTGGGAATTGAAGTCCAAGAACATCTGGAGTGCCAAGGTTGGCCATCACTGCTCTAGTACATCATCCTGTTCCCACAGTGGGCAGGCAGAAGAATCGGGGCAGCTAGTGGTCTCGGAAGGAGTACATTAATGCCAGAGCTTTGAAATTTTACTTTTTTGATCTCTAGCTCCCAGAATCCCTGAAGACTAACAGGTTCTCAAGGTCCAAACTCTGATTAGTACTCATGGTAAAAATTCCATTTAAAAACAAGCTTTTCTCTAAGAAAAGAAGTTTTTTAAAAAATTAAAAATCCACATGTTGGAGGAAACCGCACCTACTTTCTTTGCTGTAGTTGTGTTTGTGTCCTGATGTCTACTCTGCTGCCTCCGTGTTCCTTTCTTATACAACTGGAGAATGAAGAGGGGTTGGTTTTGAGTAGGGTTTTGGTAGCTCTATGGCAGGGGTTCCCAACCTTTTCAAGCCAGGGGGGCCGGATCATGCTCTCTCAGTCAGCTTTGAGGGCCGGACGGCCATTTTGCACTGCCTGCATGAATTGGGGATGGCCATTATATCCCAACAGCTTCAAAGAGGTGGCCATTTTGTTTCTCGAATGCCCTTGGAGGGATAGGGGGCCACATTAAATGGTGCTAAAGGCTGGATCCGGCTCCTGGGCCTTAGATTGGGAACCTCTACTCTATGGGATAGTTGTGGGGCTTTCGTGTCCCTGATATTGTCCCACTGTCTGGTTGTACCGGGTCCCTTTTGTCCGAGCCCAAAATGGGCCGTCTCTTGGGATCCCACAGAGGACTGCTCTTCAAGGGACCATTTCGTTTCCTCTGACCTACAGCCCTTGGGAAGCTTGACCGCTGCAGATGGGGCAGCCCCAGAGAAGGAAAAGAGGTCACCAGTGCCCCAGACGAAAGCCAGAGGGAAGGGCAAAGGGAAGAAGAAAGGGGGGAAGCAGAAAGAGGAGCCGGAAGAAGAGACAGACCCAAGGAAACTTGAACTGCTCAGCTGGGTGAGATGAAGGAGGCTATTTTCAAACCACCCCCACCCCAAATGGTCTCTGCTCTTCTTTCCTCCTGACTCGTTTCTTTTTTTTATTCTTCTAACCCTCATTTCATCTCTCTATATAACCTTTCTAAGGGTTGCTCTATGGGAGTTAGGCCTTTTTTTTAAAAAAATGAAGATTTTACCAAAAATAAACTTCTTATTTGGGGTGATGCCAATACAACTCACTGAAGAAGAGTTAAAACAGTGACAAAATCTAATAAACAGTTTTCATCATGGGGATAAAAAAGCAAGAATAAATGAAAAGGTTATGGTATGAACATCAGTGAAAAGGAGGATTAGTCAGCCCAAATTTTAGAGAAATTATTATATGGCAAACCAGATTAAAAGGATTGTAAATATTGTAACAGAAGAAAAATTAATATGGATAACTGAAACAACAGAATGAGAGAGGTTTCTGGGCAATCTTAAAAAAGAAGCAGCAAAGGAACTAGATAGAATAGGTCAGTGATGGCAAACCTTTTAGAGACCTTTGAGTGCCCAAACTGCAACCCAAAACCCACTTATTTATCACAAAGTGCCAACACGGCAACAGGGGAGGGAGGAAGCGCTCCCATTGGGCTCCTAGGCAGAGGGGCGGGGCAAACTCTGTGCTGGGGGAGGGAGGAAGTGCTCCTATTTGGCTGCTGGGAAGAGGGGTGGGGCAAACTGTGCTGGGGCAACCAAATGGGTGCCCACAGAAAGGGCTCCGAGTGCCACCTCTGCACTTTGTGGGCCTTTTCATTCAGGGCACGCGGTCACTTCTCCTTCTGACCTCAGGTCAATTCCCTGGAGCAAGCGATGCAGGATGCTCTGGTGCTGGACCGGGTGGATTTTGTCAAGCTCCTGATTGAAAACGGAGTCAGTATGCAGCACTTCCTCACCATCCCACGGCTGGAAGAGCTTTACAACACAGTGAGTGGCGTTCCTTGGAAGACGGCCAGAACAGCACGGTGGTGGCAGATGTGGCCGTAAAGCAAGGTCATGCGGTATTTGTGGGTGAAGAAATTGGGACGGAGCCATCGGCAGGGATCTCGTCAGGTCACGGAGGGGCTGAGCTATGAGCTGTGCTTCTGAGACCCTGAAGTCCACCAGTGGCAGCATTACAATGATGCTGCAAAAGCCTGTGGGTTCAGTGCTCATCTGTGTTTCATAGCCGAAGAGCCAGCGCTGTCTGCTTCTGCAGACATTTCTGTGGTCATGTGGCAGGCATGACGAGACACCACGGAACGCTGCTTACCTTCCCACCCAAGTGGTCCCTATTTATCTACTTGGAGGCATAAAACCCACAGAAAAAGAAGGAAAATGGCAAAAGAGCAAAATGAAGTAAAAGTTAGAAGATCTTTTGGACAGAGAAACTGGAAGAACCAGGCACTGCTATAGTCCAGGGTTGGGTAAAAGTAATCCTTTTCACAACCCATTCCCATGTGCGAGTTTAGATAGGCTACTCTGATTTTTTGGCAATATAACTACTGTACCTGCATTCCCCAGCCATAACTTTGCTGGATGAGGCTTTTCTGAGCTCTGCTCATATTTAATCTCCTGACCGTGTCTGGCTGTGGTCTTTTTCAGAGACTGGGTCCTCCGAATACCTTACACCTCCTTGTCCGGGACGTCAAAAAGGTAAAGTTAATCTTTCTGTTGGTTGGTTTGACTTTCTTCCCCCCCCCCACCCCCTGAGAGAAGCCAGTGTGGTTTTCGACTCCACCTGCCGGCCGAGGACTTGGTTGCAATGTTGGCTGCTTTTGTCATTCCAGAACATTGCAGGATGTGGCTGGATGCATGGCTTGTGGACTGGAAAATGCAACCAGCCCATAAAGGAAGTTGATGCTCCAACATTCTACACAAATGTTCTTCCTTGGGGAAAAAATACCCCCCCTTTTTTTTAAATAGCCCCACCAAATTTAATGCAGTGGAATCTCAGTTAACAAATGTCTTTGTTAACATAAAAAGCGCATAACAATATCCAGTTGTAGAAAATAGTGGTTTGGTTTATGGAATTTTTTCAGAATGGATTTATTTTATTTATCATATGATGGTTATCTACATTGTTGTTGATATAACAACAAGCACAAATTGACCATCTCAGAACGGATTGATTGGTTTTCAATGCATTCCTTTGGGAAACCGCATTTTGTCCAACGTATTTTGGTTTTCAATGCATCCCTATGGGAAATTGCATTCAATGCATTCCTATGGGAAATTCAGTTAAAGTAATTTTCGCTGTAAGAAATGTCCTGGAGAATGCATTAATTACATCAACCCAGGTTCCACTTTATATGGTTCTGATGTTTGGAAATAGTGTGGAATTGAGCAACTGGATTTATCAAGGGGTTGTGATACATTCTGTTCAAGGAAATGATAAATTACCAGAGGCTTTTTGGGTTTAGTAAAAGATGGGCATGGAAAGAGCCTCATTTGCGTATCCCCCGAGCGGAGTTTCTCCAGCAAAAATCCTTTCAACCCAGGATAATTTCTGACACGAAATCAACATTACTGTACAGAACTACCACTTCCCACTGTCATTAACATGCTGTTGTATGTTTCTCTGCCCTTCCTCTCTCCATCTCTGTCTGTCTCTATGTGTTTCCATCGCATTCCCTTGGCTCATCGTCATTCAGCGTCAATCTGGGGGATTTGGATGGGTGAACATGGAGGTGAATCATGGCTTGCTTTGAATGCTGTGTGTTTTCATCTTAGTTATTGTCTCATTTATTTTTGTAGACTAGACTTCTTTGTTCCCTGTTGCACATAAAAGGCACCCAGGGCCAACAGTGAAACTTTGTGTTCTGATCAAAGTTCCAGGATGTGTGCCAGTATCAGGGATTCCCCTAGCGATATGTGTGGCTGGATAGCAGAGTAGCACTTTTAAGCTCTTACGCAGCGAAAGCCTTAGTGCAATAACACACACACATATGCCTTCAGTGGAAAGGTGCGCTTTACTTACAGTGAGGGGAAGACAGACATACACAGGAACTATATACAACAGTCTCTCTCACTCTCCAAGTCCCACAGTAGGTAGGCAGCTTGGATTCCTCTGTTGGCTCCAACTCCAGGAGCATGCACAGAGTCCTGGTGATCCTTTAGCAGTTCTTTCTTCTCAGTTGAAGAAAAGCTCTCAACAGCATCACCTCCTTCAGTGTCTCAGTCCTTCTCAGTATATAGACTCCTTCAGAATAGCAACCTCCTCACAGATAATCTCCTCCAGTATGATAGCCTCCTCCATAGACCCTTCCCAGAGGGCCACAGTTATACACTACTGTTGCTGGGCAAATTCTCTAATCAGCCACAGCTGGGCTGTTACAGGAGCACATGGACCAAGCATGCGCAGCCTGGCAATCAGTTTGAGGCTCTATTATGGACACCTGTGTTCAGAACACATGGAGGGCCTTAAAGTTGTACTATTCCACTGGGCAGCAATCTTTGTACAATACCCCCAAATGAAAAATGTCCTAACAGCCAGATTGTAATATAACTGTCTAGCCTTCAGTAATATGACAGTAGAATTTATACAACCAACACAGTTACCAAATCTGGACTGGACTGCAGATTGTTCAGGAGCTTGTTGTGGCTTTGAGACACACTAGATTAGTGATGGCAAACCTTGGCACTCCAGGTGTTCATGGACTTCAATTCCCAGAAGCCCAAGTCCCTGTGAACCCACACGAATGGGTTTACTGCAGTAACCCCATTTGTGTGGGTTCACAGGGACTTGGGCTTCTGGGAATTGAAGTCCAAGAATACCTGGAGTGCCAGTGAACCCATTCATCTTCAGGATTATAATCATAGGAGAGACTGGATACACCAATGGCTAATTGGGCAGGTCTTGAATAAGTGAGAGTCTTGATTGACCAGGAGTTAATTGCCCCAGGGGGCTGGACCTTATTTGGATAGCTGAGGCTTGTTTTCCATCCCTGTGAACAACATCAACAAAATTTCAGATAACTCCCAGGTGGTTCATTTTATTTGGGCGGGTCCAGGAAGATTTCTTGGAGGGATGCCCCATTGCTCTCTACTTATTTCCCCCATCTTCCGTTCTGAAATTTTGAACAAATAATAATAATCCACAGGGAGAAAGAGCCGTGACCCTCCATTAGACAAAGAGCTTTGAACCGTCTTTAAAGAAAATTGAATTCTTCAATGGATAAAAAGCTCCGGGCAGACAAATGACGAGATTAGGACAGGGATTGTAAACCCCATTCAAAATGCAGCCACTTTTAATGCTTTCAAAGATGCTCTTTGGTAGAGATAATAAAGGAATGGAAGGCCACAGAATGAAGGCTTCCGGCAGATCCATCCTCCAGTAAAACCCTCTTCAGGAAAGAAAGACATTCACAAACATAAGCGACTCTTTCCCCATCCCTTCCTCTCTTCCTGATTCTTTGAATTAAAAACTGTACAGGGGTAGAAAGAATGGCCTCACACATCATACCTTTCGTCTTTATTTTGCTCACATAGGATTGATAATGGCATAAGACAGGGATTCTCAAACTGTGGCCTGTGGGCCGGATGCGGCCCACGCGCCATTTCATGTGGGCCCCCACTGCCTCCACCACACCAGGAAGTGCCATGTGGAGGAGGAAGGGCAAAATGGCTGCCTGGCCCCCGAAGCTGTCCGAGGGAGTGTGACCCAATGGCCCCTGGCTTTAAAAGATTGAGAACTCCTGGCATAGGAGGAGAAAAAGCACATGGGAGATGGCTCCTCCATAAGTGACTTTTTTTTTTAGTTGATCCAGCCTGCACCTAAATCAGGGATGGCCAACCTTGGTGCTCCAAAAGTCCTAGAACTTCAATTCCCAGAAGCCCTGACCGGCAGGTGTGCTGACTTGGGCTTCTGGGAATTGAAGTCCAAGAATACCTGGAGTGCCAAGGTTGACCCTCCCTGACCTAAATGGTTGTTCTAAGCAGGCCCTAAGTTTCAGATTGCACCTCAAAGAGATACAGTAATCACCACATGTCCCCTTTGGTTGTGTTTTGCCTTAAAATAATGATATTTTTGATTGGGTTTTCTAGGGCAATTTGCCCCCAGATTACCACATCAGCCTCATCGACATTGGCCTGGTGCTAGAATACCTCATGGGAGGGGCGTATCGCTGCAACTACACGCGAAAGAGCTTCCGGACCCTCTACAACAATTTATTCGGACCAAAGAGGGTAAGAATCAGTTGGATTCTGTTCTTATCGCCATGAGCTCTTCACAAGAATTCGCTCGATTTCCTCACCAACTAAATTCTCTTTTCTTTTTCCAAAATTGCAGCCTAAAGCTCTTAAGCTTCTAGGAATGGAGGTAAGTTTTCTTTGTTCTTACAGAAGCAAACATCTTCCCCCTCTCACCTTTCCTTCCCTAATTCGAGGAGTCGTGTTGTGAGCCAGTTTTCAGAGATGTGCCCCTGATTCTTTGCACAATTCATAAAAAAATGTGGGAGGAGCAAAATTATAAGTGATCACAGAAATATCTCCGGAAGTTAGTGTGCATTTAGTCTGGCTTTCAACTTCGAGTAGGCAAATTATCCTTAAATCTCCCCTCTGGAAATCTAAAGAGATTGCACTGTATTTCTAAGTATTAGTGTAGGCCAGGGGTTCCCAAACTATGGCCTGTGGACCAGATCTGGCCCACAGCGCCAAATCATCCGGCCCATGCCGGTCCCAGAAGCAGAAGTAAAATGTGCCCATGCTGCTGTAAATGACCCGCGGCTGTCGTAAACGTATTTGCGGCAGCCAGGTGCATCTACAGTGCATTTTGCACATGTATGGGTGTGTTTTACTTCCAGGTGGGAGGAACCACATGACCGGCCCGCTGAACCACGTGACTTGCCTGCGGCCTGAAAGGTTGGGTGTAGGCTATGTTTGTAGAAATTATAAGAGATTCTCCCATAAATCTGTTGTGTACAATCACCGTGACTGTTTGGCAATTCTGCCATGAGACCTGAAAGCAGGAGGGTCACAGAGTGTACACACATTAGATAGCGCATAGGGAGAAGCGACATTAGAAGAAGGTGTTTCTAGATGTATTGATTTTAGCTTTGTATGTTATTATGTGCTGGTGGTGCATCTGACATGAATAAAGAAAGTAGAAGGTGCTTCAACAGCGCACAGAGGAAGTTAATCAAAAGCTCCTCTTTTCACTAGCTATGGCAGTGGTGGCAAACCTATGGCACACGTGCCAGAGGGGGCACTCAGAGCTCTCTCTGTGGGCACATGTGTCATCACCCCAGCACAGAGTTTGCCCCGCCCCTCTGCCCAGCAGCCCAATGGGAGCGCTTCCTCCCTCCCTTGTCTGGGGTGAGGTTGGGTGGCTTCCACGCGGCAAGAGGGCACATGTTCACCATCACTGAGGTATGGTCTTCCCCACTTCCCCATGTATTGCCCGTGCTGAACAGCTGTTCCAGATGTGCTCTGCACCCACAAAGGGTCTCAGTCAGCACCGTGATAGGGCAGCCATATTTATCCTTTGCAAACTCGTTCCCTTTTTGCTCTCCCAGATAAAGCTGCCGTTTCCTTGGAACCCGAGACTCTCCCGTGCGCGTCCCCAGAGCTACTGGAATAAAGGCAAATGTTATGCACAGAAAACATAAAAGCTTTTATTCTAAATGGGCAGAAAATACAGGCTGTTATAGCCACACTAAAATCACTTCTGAAACATATAAATACAATGCCAATCCTGTTGGTCTGAAAGCTCGGTAAGCAGCTTTGCCCGATACAAAGGAAGCCTTGACAATGCTTAATCTCCTTTGAAATCTCTTTGTCTTTTCTGGGGACTACAGGACAAACTGTTCCGCTCACCCAAGAAAGGAGACAACTGTTCTTATAAAGCAGGGGTGCCCAAACTACAACCCATGGGCCAGATCCAGTCCCTGACGCCAATTCATCTGGCCCATTCCGCTCTCGCCACTCCTGGAAGCGGAAGTAAAATGCGTCCATAGGGGCACGTTTTACTTCTGCTTCCGGGAGCGATGAGGGTGGTATGGGCCAAATGAATTGGCGTCACGGGCCAGATCTGGGCCACGGGCTGTAGTATGGGCACCCCTCGTTTAAGCAGAGAAAATGGCAGCCGAAAATCTATCTCATCCTGCCACAAAACAGATTGCAAGACCGGCCCACTGAACCACGTGACCCAAAACGTTTGGCCACCTCTGGCCTAGAAGTTTTCATTCCAGTTTGCCATGACTTCCAGTTGCTCTTATGCCATATGGAGCTTGGAGGAAGTGTTACATGGGGGGGGGGGTATAGCCCCAGGAAGAGCCACAGTGGCTGCAGAACACGAGGAACAGATTGTATAAAGATGTGGCGGTTGGTGTCTGGCAGACCTGGCACTTTCCCCCCCATGCAATCCTAAAAACTGTGGTTGTTTTTCCTAGGCCTGGTGGTCCCAGTCATTGAAGACTCTGTAGCTTCCTTGTGTGTCTTCCTTCCCTTTTGGCTCCTAGCATAAGGGACCCCCTCGCCCTCTCTGGCCCCCTTGGGGAAAGAGAGGAGGATTCCTTCGATGTGCCTATGTAGGAGGAGAAATCTCGTACGCCAAAGGTGAACATTCCCTGCTCGGCCTTTCAGGGACCGTCTATCTTCCTGTCGCTTTCTCTAGTTGCACGTGGGCTTGTCTGTCCTTTGCATGGCATTCTAATAACAAATCAAGTGCTTTTAAAACAATTTTTAATGCCTCTCCCTCCCAGGATGATGGCGATGACTAACACGCACCTCATGATTTTGCATGCTTGAATTGCTGTGTTTCTCTGAAGATCTGCAACTAACAAACTGGGCATGTATGCATTTCTGACCGTTGCCATGATCCCACAGTGCGCACAACGCAATGTGGCCACCCCAAGCTGTTTTAATACCGCGCCTTCTCCTTCCTAGGATGACGAGCCCCCGACGAAAGGGAAGAAGAAGAAGAAGAAAAAGGAGGAAGAGATTGACATTGACGTGGACGACCCGGAGGTCAGCCGCTTCCAGTACCCTTTCCATGAGCTCATGGTGTGGGCGGTGCTGATGAAACGGCAGAAGATGGCGCTCTTCCTATGGCAGCGTGGGGAGGAGTCCATGGCCAAGGCGCTGGTGGCCTGCAAGCTCTACAAAGCCATGGCCCACGAGTCTTCGGAGAGTGAGCTGGTGGACGACATCTCGCAGGACCTGGACAACAACTCCAAGTGAGTCGGCCCAAGAGGGTGGGATGGATTTGTTGGGGGGACGTCAACCCAGTGGTCTGAAGGACCTGCCTAGCTCAGGCCTCTCCATCCCTCCCCTAAGTAAAGGGGAGAGAGGATGATGGGTTCATCAGCCTTGACTCTGGTGTGCTAGACCAGTGATGGCCAACCTTGGCACTCCAGTTGTTGTTGGACTTCAGTTCCCAGAAGCTCATGTCTCTGTGAATCCACATGAATGGGTTTACTGCACACACTCTAGGTGTTCTTGAACTTCAATTCCCAGAAGCCCAAGTCTCTGTGAATCCACACAAATGGGTTCACTGTGTTTACACAGTGCGTTTACTGTGCATACACACAGCGAACCCATTTGTGTGGATTCACAGAGACTTGGGCTTCTGGGAATTGAAGTCCAAGAACAGCTGGAGTGCCAAGGTTTGCCATCATGTTCCTAAGTGTTCCTCTAGATGGAGCATCTTCCTCTTCTGTTATATGATGCCAGTAGTGGAGTTAAACAGGATTTATATCCAAACCTGTCTTTAAAGATCCACTTGTCGTCTTTTTATGAAAGCTGCTCCTCTTTACAAAACCTTTGACCAATATTTAGGAAATCTGCTTTCCTACCTTATTCTCTGCTCTTGCTTGTTGTTCACGTGGTTCTGAATGCAAATCAGGAAGCTGTCCTTGGAGACTGGGTGTGACATCAGAGTGCTAAACATTGTGCCCCCCAAATAAAGCAATATTAGAAGTCAACCATGCTTTAAGCAAGAGTCTAAAGGAGAGGAAGGGAAGGAAGAAAGCATTGAACTAGGTGAGACACGCTTCATGGTGCACGGATAGCCAGAAAAAGGCCAGTCACCGAACTACAGAACTTTTTACTTGAAGGACACCAACTGCTCCATCAAGAAGTATCCCTAGGTGACACTGAACTTGATGTCCCTTGGCGAAATAAAGACTTTTCTATTGGGCCTGAGCTTCTGACTCCTAGAGCACTTTAATCAACATTTTAATGGGTTTTAGCTGCTTTGATCTATGTTTTGTTCTGTTTCTGAAGCTCCAGTTGTTACTTTCATTTTTAATTCTGTTATCCACCCGTGGAGTTTTGTAAACTGGAGGGTAGAGAGTTTCATAAATATTTCATAATTTTATAAAACACAAAGAGTCACCCATCTGGTGTCTGTACATCACTTAGGGCAGACAATCACCGTTAAAATCAATTATGAAACATAAAGCTGAAGTGACGATCATAAAAATATTGCCAGAAGCAGCAGATAAAACAGAAGCATCAGATAAAAACTTACCAATCTGACTTTAGAATTTAAACAAATAAACAGATTGTTCCACTACATAATTGATCAATGCTTCTCTGAGCAATTGTATAGAATGATGGCCGTATGTAAACGTATTTTCCCCTTGAACAGAAGGCAGAGGGGAAATACAAATACAAATCCTTAATTTTAGGCCGTTTTTTAATTTAAAAAAAGGAAACATAAAACATACATGTAGATGCTTCTTCTTCTTCTTCTTCTTCTTCTTCTTCTTCTTCTTCTTCTTCTTCTTCTTCTTCTTCTTCTTCTTCTTCTTCTTCTTCTTCTTCTTCTTCTTCTTCTTCTTCTTCTTCTTCTTCTTCTTCTTCTTCTTCTTCCAAATCTGAATCCGAATCCCAATCTCAATCCCCAGCAATCATCATGGCGATCAGCCATGAAGACTGTCCTGAGAATATAATGCACTGGCCTTCCATTTGCCTTCCACATCACAGCGTGACACCCACAGTACCACTGATCCAGTTCTGAGAGTCACGTCCTGGTCCTGAGCTCTTTGTGCACGCAAAGTCCTCATCATTAGCCCCAGGCCAGGACGGATGAAGCTGCTGCCCTCCATCAAGATGGATTCCAATGGGGATTTAATCCACTTGGGGACCATCACCCTTCCCTGTGGACTTTGCCACCCAATGCTTTTAGTCCTCAGGGTGGTCAGGTCAGTTAACCGCCGCCTGACACTCAGTGTTGAATCACTGGCAGTAGGGTCTACTCTGTGACCATAGCAAGATTACCTGGCCAGACTGGCTTAAAGACAATAGAGTGTGTTTTTGTGCTTTGTCCAGAAGCTAGGTGGACATTAACTATCACATAAAGAGAGAGAAATACATTTCTTGATATTCTTTCCTCCCTCCGTGTTTTCAGAGATTTTGGGCAACTGGCGGTGGAGTTGCTGGATCAGTCCTACAAACATGACGAGCAGGTAGCCATGAAGCTGTTGACTTATGAGCTGAAAAACTGGAGCAACTCGACCTGCCTGAAGCTCGCTGTGGCTGCCAAGCATAGGGATTTCATTGCCCACACTTGCAGCCAGATGTTGCTGACGGACATGTGGATGGGACGGCTGCGCATGCGGAAAAACCCGGGCCTTAAGGTGAGAGCAAATGGTGGGCGTCTGCAGGGGCCTTTTGTGTAAAAGATAACTTTGCACAGTTTGCACAACATTTCCAGGCCAGGTTTCTCCGATCCATGGGGTCCAATCTTTTCCCCCTTGAGTAGGTTTCTCATGGAGACCTTGCGGTTTAGCAGAAGCAGACTCAAGCGCATGGGACACGCTGCCCTTTCGATTGGTTTCATAGAGCTGCATATGGATTTTCAGTTTACACCTGGAGTTTTTCCGTCACCGTATAGAAAACAGAAAAAACGAAGCATGCGGTGGTTCATCATCTGCTCAGCATCTGTTCTCTGTCTTCTAACACCTTGAGAACAAACTAGATGAAAGCCCTCTAACGATTAGATCTCTTGACTCTGTCTTTGTGGGTGCATGTATCAAGGCTAAGATGCAAGGAGGGGCTGCGGTGGCTTAATGGTTAAGATGCTGAACTTGGAGACTGGAAGGTCAGCAGGTCAGCAGTTTGAGACCCTAGTGCTGCATGACGGAGTGAGCTCCTGTCATCTGCCCCAGCTCCTGCAAACCGAGCTGTTCCAAAGCAAAAAAATTGCAAGTAAATAAATAGGTACCACTTCGGCAGGAAAGGTAGCAGCATTCCATGCAGTGCTAGTGTCTAGCCACGCTTGGAACATGACCAGGGGAATGTCTGTAGACACAGACAGCACTGACTCTTGAGCTGTAAACAGAGATGAGCACCCAACCCTAGAGTTGGATATGACCAGCTTTTGAGCAAGGGCGACCTAGGAGGCAAGGAGATTTTAAACCTCCAATCTGTGCTGTTAGCCCAGGAGTTCTCAACCTTTCAAAGCCGGGGACCATTGGGTCACGTTCCCTCTGACAGTTTTGGGGAGCGGACAGTGGTTTCACCCTTCCTCCATCACATAGCACTTCCTGGTGTGGTGGAGGCAGGGGGGGCACATAAAATGGTGCCATGGTCTGCCCACAGGCCACAGGTTGAGAATCCCTGTGTTAGCCCAGTGCAACATCTCTTCACTGCTGGCTGCCACATTGAAGATAACTTTTGTGGAGATGTTTCTATAAGGAAGAAGGACTGCTAGGAATAGAGGAAAGAGCCTCTTCCCCCCGAGAGTCACACCTCCATTCAATTTCACAGCACACAAAGCATTTAAAGGGGTGGGAGAGCCAGTCATGGGTGGCCACAGTCTCCTCATCTCTCGCTTGCTGTTCTCGCGGGCCCTTCCTGTGAGTTTCTCAACCCTGGGTTGGTCTTCCTCTTGCCCCTTTGCCTATAGGTTATCATGGGGATCCTCTTCCCACCCACCATCTTGTTCCTGGAGTACCGGACCTGTGATGACTATTCTTATCAAACGTCCAAGGACAACGAAGAAGGCAAAGAAAAGGAGGAAGACAACGTGGTTCGTATTGTCCTCCTCTTTCCAGGACTGCCTTGATGGGTCTCTTCTGCATGGATAGCATACCTGAGCTTAGACCGGGGTGCCCAAACTAAATCCTGTGGGCCATATCTGGCCCCTGACACCAATTCATCCAGCCTGTGCTGCCCTCATCGCTCCTGGAAGCGGAAGTAAAACACGCCCGCATGGGTGTGTTTTACTTCCAGGAGCGATGAGGGTGGTGTGGGCTGGATGGATTTGTGTCAGGGGCCAGATCCGGCCCACAGGCCTTAGTTTGGGCACCCTTGGTTTAAGCAGAGAAAATGGTGCCATCCCTGGGACAGGCTGTCTCTTTCACCAAAGAGACGATAGCAAGATGGACAGAACAAGCATCAGAAGTTTTATTGTACCTTTTGATTCTAAGAATGTATTTCAAAAGACAAAAGAAGCAGGGTACTTGTCTATGGAGAAGAGGCTAAACTTCACGACCGGAAGGTTGGCAGGTTACCAATTCAAGACCTGAGTGCTGCACAACAGAGTGAGCTCCTGTCTCTGACCCGGCTCCTGCCAATGTAGCAAGAAAGAAATTTGCAAGTACAGTGGAACCTCAGTTAACGTAATTAATGCATTCTCCAGGACGTTTCTTACAGCAAAAATTACTTTAACCGAATTTCCCCATAGGAATGCATTGATAACCAAAATACTTTAACTGAAATGCGGTTTCCCATAGGAATGCACTGAAAACCAATTAATCCATTTTGGAAAAAAATCCATAAACTGACCCACTATTTTCTATGGATTTCCTTTTGTTGTGCGATTTTAATGTTAATCAAGCTGTTTGTTAACCGAGATTCCACTATTGATAAATAGGTACCACTTCAGCAAGAAATGTAATAGTGTTCCATGCGTTCCAACATCTAGTCATGCCTGCCACATGACCATGGAAACATCTGCAAATGCAGTCAGCCCTGGCTCTTGGGATGTAAACAGAGATGAGCACTGGATCCTAGAGTCTGATACGACTGGCTTTTGAGCAGGGGTGACCGTTACCTTTACTTGACTGTGTTCAACCAGTATTTTACCATCTCCCTTTTTCTTCTTCTTCCCCAACTGTGAATAAGTGCCGTTTCCCCACGAGCCAACCTTCCCCTAATTGCCTGCCTGCCTTTCAGGATACAAACGCTGATACTGGTTCCCGGAAAGGAGATGAAGAAAATGGAAACAAGAAGCAGAAAAGCCTCCCCATCGGCAAAAAGATCTATGAATTCTATAATGCACCCATCGTGAAGTTCTGGTTTTACACAGTAAGCAGAAAATGTCCCCATCTGTTCTTTGGCTTCACTCTCGTTTCTACAAATCCTCATTTGGGGGCGCAGCTCTCCTCTCTAGAAAAACAACCTTGTGAACAGGGACCTCCAAAGTTGAGCTGGGTTTGCATTTTTAATCTGGGGAAGTGAAGTTTCAAGGGAGAAATTATAACTATCTTCAGAGATCTGAAAGGTTTTCTTATCTGTGCCTCTAGACCAGGAGTTCCCTACCTTTTCAAGCCAGGGGCCGGGTCACGCTCTCTTAGTCAACTTTGAGGGCCGGACAGAGTGGGAAACAGATTTTGGAGCTGGTAAATGCTTCTTTAACAGGGGCTGCTTTCACAAAGGTTGGATTATGGCGAACCTTGGCACTCCAGGTGTTGTTGGACTTCATTTCCCAGAAGCCCATGTCTCTGTGAATCCACACAAATGAGTTTACTGTGTGTGGGTTCACAGGCACTTGGGCTTCTGGGAATTGATGTCCAAGAACAGCTGGAGTGCCAAGGTTCACCATCATGGTCTTAGGTAATTGCAAGATTGTCTCTGTGTGTAGATAAGGAGAGGCTAGAAGACCTCATAGGCCACTTGCAAATCTCACACTCCACACTTCTGTGTGGTGATATCATGATTGCCATTGCACTTGCCAAATGAATCTCCAAACACGACCTTTCCATGATCCCTGAAACCCAGGAAAACGCATCTTCTCCTTCCCTTTCTCAGATTGCCTACTTGGGCTACTTAATGATGTTCAATTACATCATCTTGGTCCGGATGGATCGTTGGCCTTCACTGCAAGAATGGATCGTCATCTCCTACATTGTGACTCTGGCTTTAGAGAAAGTGAGAGAGGTCAGTACCACTGTCGCAAACGGGTTGTTCTTTCCCACTCTTCTGCCTGTACCGATGCGCCACGCATTGTGCAATGCAGACACACCCATTTCCTCGATGGTCCTACAATGTGCCTTGGAATGTTATCACAGACTCTCCATCTTCCCTCTCTTTTCACTCTGATTGTTTTGCTTCCAGATTTTGATGTCAGAGCCTGGGAAGCTGAGCCAGAAGATAAAAGTCTGGCTGCAGGAATACTGGAACATCACCGACCTGGTTGCCATTTCGATATTCATGATCGGGGCGGTTCTTCGCCTGCAAAACCAGCCCTACATGGGATACGGGAGAGTCATCTACTGCGTGGATATCATTTTCTGGTACATCCGGGTCCTGGACATCTTTGGCGTCAACAAGTACCTGGGGCCGTACGTCATGATGATTGGCAAGATGGTAGGTAGCTGTCGTACAAACGCTCTCAAAATGGGCTGGAGTGTGGGTTGCCTTACATTGCAAGAAGGAGGCTGTGGCGGCTTTGTGGTTAAGATGCTGAATTTGAAGACTGGAAGGTCAACAGGTCAAGACCCAAGTGCCGTATGACGGAGCGAGCTCCCGCCCTCTGTCCCAGCTCCTGCTGACCTAGCAGTTCAAAAGCAAGAAATTGCAAGTAGATAAATAGGGACCATTTCGGTGGGAAGGTAAACAGTGTTCCGTTCCAGGTTCCGTAGGTTGAGATTATTATTATTATTAGTTCAAATCACTTTAGTTGCCCAGTTCCCCAGCTCAGCTCTCTCTTTTCTCAGGTCCAGAGGCTAGAAACATACACCGTAGTCAAGTGGGGTCAGCTCTTAGTGGGGGGATATGGACAGTCTGATCCTGGCTGATTTCTCTTCTAATGACACCCTATGGTGGAATCTCCTTTGCCTTCTCTCTTCCCGTGCAGATGATCGACATGCTGTACTTTGTGGTGATTATGCTGGTGGTCCTGATGAGCTTCGGAGTCGCCCGCCAAGCCATCCTGCACCCGGACGAGGAGCCCTCCTGGCGGCTGGCCCGCAACATCTTCTACATGCCTTACTGGATGATCTACGGAGAGGTGTTCGCAGACCAGATAGACCGTAAGAGCAGAGTCCATAGTAAGATTCTGTTTCCTATTTGCGAGGCAGATGATCAGATCCAAATTAATTAATGCTACGTGCTTTAATTTGGAACGGCAACTCTCCGTCCCTTTCCTCCTGTGGGAAATCTCCCTCCATTGTGGCCTCGGCTTCACAACCAGTGTTGCAGGTTAAAAAGAAACAGAATTATTCTTTTTAATGGAAGATTTCTCTTTTATGTCTTAATCTGGGTAGGCAAAGGGCAGCGGAGGCTCCGTGGCTAAGCTCGCCTTGTTAGCTGGAAGGCCGGCAAATCAGCAATTCCAGACCCGGGTACTGCACGACTGAATGAGCTCCCGTCTCTGTCCCAGCTCCTGCCAGTTTGAAAGCAAGAAATTGCAAATAGATCAATAGAGACTGCTTTGGTGGGAAAAGATCTTGAGGACATGAAAGGAGCCTCATTCAGGCATCCCTGATCTTAGTTCATCTAGCAAAAATCCTTTCATCCCAGAATAATTTCTGACACGAAATTAATATTATTATTCTCTGGGTAGGCAGACAGAGCGTAGTTGAGCCCTCAACTCATTCTCTACAGTCCCTTGAAGTGAGTCCACATGGAGTGAGATCTCTTGTGCTGCTTCTGGGCATTTCAGAAGAGTTTAACAAGATGTGTGTCCAGCAGATTGTTTGTTTCTGAAGAGGGGTAGAGCTGTACAGTAGTGGAAACCACGGCATTTCTGTAGCCTTACCACCAGATATCCAAACGGGGTAGATTCAGAATCATAAACAGGCACTTTATCACCTAGAATTGCTCAGCTTTTGGAGGATAGAAATCTTTGGGTTCCCTGCAGTACCTCCATATCTTTGCACCACAAAGTGATTTTGTAAAAGACATTTATACATATTTTCATTCCACAATCAGCCTTTCTTGAGAGTGAATCCTCTATATCAGTGATGGCAAACTTTGACACTCCAGATGTTCTTGGACTTCAATTCCCAGGAGCCCTGATCAGCAGGAGTGTTGACTTGGGATTCTGGGAAGTCCAAGAACACTTGGAGTGCCAAGGATGGCCATCACTGCTCTATATATACCTGCTAGTGTTACTTAAAAATCTGTGGTCTCGTGTTTGAACCATTGCAGGGGTAAAAGTGCCAACCATCTCAATATTATTTATTTTTTAAAATATTGTCCAGATGTGACAAAAGCCCCAAATTTTATTTATTTATCCAATTTATATAGCCACCCAACTCAAAACGACTGTGAGCGGCTCACAAAGTTAAAATCCACGATACAATCTAAAACTTAAAACCCCATAAGCCCAATTAAAAGTACTAAAAATTGCCCAGTACTAAAAGCTAAAAAAAGGTGGGCGACGAGGGAGCGATATGCTATATCAGCTGTTGTACACAATCCCCAATTAAGATTATTTTGGGATGGAAAAAAACAAAACAAAAAACACAATGCAAATACATGTCTCTGTATAGCTGTATGGCACATGAGTGATGCCTCTGTCACCTTTGGCATATGAGTGATGTCCACAGAAATATTTCATTAGCATCCATCACTCACTTGATTCTGGACTTGAGCAGCCTAGAACCCGATTCTTGTCGAGACCTTTGGATATAAGACCGTACTTTGCTAAGGCTAGTGTTTCTTTCATGTCTGTGAGCAAATCCAGGTTCCCAGAAATGCTTGGCTCTCCATCATGTGGGGTTTTGCCTCTGGTGTTTGTGTGCTTGTGTTGAGACTCAACCAACGTCATCCTTATACGTATAATTGAAACCACTTGAATATTAACACGATCATCTGCCAGCTGCCTTTTGTAATTTTCTTTTGATTGCCACCAATGCGCTCTCCTATGGAACATTTCAGAGAGGCAAAGAGGAAAGGAAATGGCAGGCCATTTGGATGCTCTGCCAGGGCCGTTGTTTCTGAGCATCTCTCTTGCCTGTTAGGATATTTGAGGTTCTTATCTTTCTCCGGCAGCTGAAAAGGACCGCTGCTTCCAGCCATCCACTTTCCCTCTCCTTCCCGATTATTCTTTTGTTTCTAAACCTTCTCATCCCTCTTCTAATTGTTTTTCTCCCCTTCATTCTCTGCTTTCCAAATGCCGTCTAGTCTACGCCATGGAAATTAACCGTAAGTCTCTTGATAAGGGGAGTTGACAAATTAATTAAACGTTCCTGTCTTGTGAGCTCTTTACTTCAAACCAGAGCGATCCCTGGGCCGATGCCACCGTTGAAATCTGGAGCAGGGACCAGTTTTTTTGTTTGACTGCAATATCTGAACTCCTTTCCCAAGCATGGACAATGACCGCATTCTGAGAACTGTCGTACATATAATAATAATATCGCCAAGCTCTCCTGGAAGCTCCAGCCTAGACTCCATGAATGGTAAACCCTAAGGCTTGGCCACCAGTGGAGCTAGACTTCATTTCCAGGGACCGCCTAGTCCAGGCTTTTCCAGCTGTGGGATGGACCACGCCCCCTCAGACAGCTGAGCAGGCCAGAAATGTGGTTCCCCCCGCCATAAATGCTGCCGTAAAACGTGTCCCCGGCTGTCGTAAACGCATTTGCAACAGCCGCAGGTGCATTTCCATGCGTGTTTTCAGCTGTTTCTCCCACTTCTGCCAGCGGTGGGAGCAAGGGTGGGGGACCCTTTGAAATGGCACCACGGGCCAGGTCCGGCCCACGATTCGTAGGTTGCGAACCCCTGGCCTAATGAGTAAATGCCAGATAATACAGGAAATAAGCCACAGCAGTTTGGTGGTCCCCAGTGAAGTTGAGATTATCTAATTTAATTTTATGCTAATTTTTAACTTGATTGTATGTATGTGTTTTAATTGTTTTCAGTTGTAAAGCTGCCCTGAGTCTTTGGAGGAGGACGGGGTACAAATGAAATGAAATAAAAATGAATAAATAAATGTGATATCCTCCCCCACCCACTTGCCATCTAAGGGTCTCTTGGCCCCACTTGCTCCCCACCCAACCCTTGACACTCAGCAGATGGTGCCCAATGGATCCTCGGTGTGTGTGTGTGTGTGTGTCCTACCTTTTAAACTAGAATACTCCAGGTGAAGGAGAGAGGAGGGAAGGTGTGGTTGAACAGAGAATACCGAACACAAAAGGAAGAAAGCATTTCCTGGACTCCACATCCCTGAGTGTCTGTGTTCCCGCAGAGTAGAGTGCACGCCTTTGTGATTACCAACCCTGACCCTCATTCGTCCTCAGCTCCTTGTGGGGATAACCTTTATGATGAGGATGGCAAGCGGCTCCCTCCATGCATCCCCGGCGCCTGGCTGACTCCTGCAATCATGGCTTGCTACCTCTTGGTGGCCAACATCTTACTGGTCAACCTGCTGATTGCCGTCTTCAAGTGAGTAGCATAGAATCGGAGAAGGACTGAGTTGAAAAGAGACCTTTTAGACCAGGGGTTCCCAATCTTTTAAAGTAATGCTCCCTCAGACAGTTGGCCTGGCCGGATTCTTGGTTCCTCCCACCCTAAACGGTGCCGTAAAACACGTCTCTGGCTGTCATGCATGCATTTGCGACAGCCGCGGGCACGTTTTACGGCAGCATTTATGACTGTCATAAATGTGTTCACTTCCGGCAGCAGCGGTGATGGCATGGGCCGGATGATTTGGTGTTGTGGGCCGGGTCCAGCCTGCAGGCCATAGGTTGCTCACCCCTGTTTTAGACCATTGAGTCTGACCCCAGGAATCTGAATCAAACCAGATTTGGCCGAAGGTGCTCCTGAAAAAGTCTTCCAATCAGAAATCAATGATGGGTATCAGAACCAAACGGCTCCATCCTTCAATAGTTTGCATTGAGCTTCATTTATTGCCCTCACACACACCCACACGAAGTACAGAGAAAGGAGAATTGAGTGAGAATCATTCTTTTCGGCTCTTTCACGCCTCTGTCTTTTGCTCCCTGTATCCAAAAAGGGAGAGGCAGTGGCCATCGATGCACAGTATTGTCACGGGCATTGTCCATAGTTTGGGTGCCAGGCTTTGAAAATCAGTTTTTTGCTCACAAGACAGCTTTAATTTTGCTGCCTGCAGCAGAATGTTCCGCAGATGAAAAGGTCATGCATTTTAAAGAGGAAGCACATGCCAGCCATGGAGCAATGTTTTGAAGAAGAAGACAAAAAAGGGGAACAACGCAAACCCACTGAAAGTTGCTTAGCAACTAACAAAAACAACATAATGTGCTGTTCGGTGGGCCCTGAATCATGATGGCCCTTTCCAAGGTTGTCTAGCTAGGAAGTCCTGAAAAGTGGCTTACCATCCCCTTCTTCTGGGACTGTGTAGCATGCTCAAAGCTACGTAGGCTGGCTCTTCTCCCAAGAACCACAGAGTTTGGAATCGAACCTCTGGCCTCTGGCTCATTGGTTGGGTACTTAATTCATTGAGCTCTCCAGCCTGGCAATGGCGCCATGATAAACGAATCACAACCTTTTACAAACTATCTGATGTAGCTTCCTAGCCAGAGAAGACCAGTTGTGCGCAAGTAGCTGTGTTGGAGAGCTGATAAGAGAGCCAAAGGCACTATTGATTAGAAACATCTCTATACAGATGATAATTTAATCCATTGCCACCTCTGGCAGGTTTTGTAGGTTTGTCAAGCATTGCTGGGCCTCAGTGGCTTAGTGGTTAAGACACTGAGCTAGACAACGGAAAGGGCGGCAGAGTGAGCTCCCATTGTTTGGCTTAGTTCCTTTGAAAGCAAGAAACTGCAAGTAGATAAATAGGTACAGCAGACACAGACAGTGCTGGCTCTTTGACTATAAATGGGTATGAGCACCGACTCCTAGAGTCAGACACGACTGGCTTCTGAGCAAGGGAGACACTGACCTTTACTTTCCCCTAAAGAATTGTAAGCTGAAACTCTAATTACGTATAAGATATGCTAAGTAAATTGGGCGCAGCTTGGAAAAGGTTCCACCGTTTCCCACTGTGTAAAATCTAGCTGGAAAAGAAGGAGTCTGAAAGAGACATAATCGGGCGCTCTATACCCATGATGGCGAACCTTGGCACACCAAGTGCTCTTGGACTTCAATTTCCAGAGTGGGTTTACTGTGCGTACTTGAGCTTCTGGGAATTGAAGTTCAAGAACACCTGGAGTGCGTGCAGTAAATCCATTCATGTGGATCCACAGAGACCGGGGCTTCTGGGAATTTAAGTCCAAGAACACTTGGAGTGCCAGTAAACCCATTCATGTGGATTTACAGAGACTTGGGCTTCTGGGAATTGAAGTTTAAGAACACCTGGAGCGCCACGGTTCACCATCGCTGCTTTATACCATCATTGAGAGGCCATGAGAGAGTCTCCAGTTGATTCCAGCACCCCAAACTGGAAAGGCAGTGGCCATAGATAGTTATGGACCCCGTGGCCTTTTGTGCAACGTACTGGTGCTTAATTGTGATAAACTCAATCTTCACCGCAGCGGCTTAACCACGGCGGTGTGTGTCTTGCAGCAACACCTTCTTTGAAGTCAAGTCCATCTCCAACCAAGTCTGGAAGTTCCAGCGGTACCAGCTGATCATGACCTTCCACGACAGGCCGGTGCTGCCTCCGCCCATGATCATCTTTAGCCACATCTACATCATCTTTTACCGCCTCTTTTGCCGCTGCAGGAAGCAAAGGGAAGGGGAGCAAGACGAGCGCGACCGAGGGCTAAGTACGAGAAGGAAGTTCTGCTGTGTTTTGAGCTCATGATCTAACAGCCCTTCTCCATAGTAGGGGGTGTCAGAAAGGCATTAGAAGAAGTTGCATGTCAACCCAACCGGAGGGCTCCAATAAAGCCAGTGGAGCAAGGAGTAGGTTGAGCGAGGGCTTCCCCCTGACATACAAACCTTCTTCTTGCAGGGACAGTTTTGAATGTGAGACAAAACATAGGCAAAGCATTTCCCCAAACATTTCCAGAAAAGGTCCATCTCTTGCTCTCCTTTCTCTTCTGGCTGCATGGAGAGTTTAAGCTTGGGAGCTCTAAAGTTAAAAGGACGGCTGGCTCAAGTGGTTAAGATACTGAACTCACCGACTGGAAGGTTGGAGTTCAATTCCTGAACACTGCATGACGGAGTGAGCTCCTGTCTCTGTCCCAGCTCCTGCCAACCTAGCAGTTCGAAAGCATGAAATTGCAAGTAGATAAATAGGGACCACTTCAGTGGGAAGCTAAAACAACATTCCGCGCTCTCCAGTGTTCCGTGCTCTCCTGCCACATGTCCATGGAAACACCTGCAGACAATAAATATCTTGGGTCAGCTTTGGAAACCAAAGCAGGAAAAGGAGCTACTGTATTCATATTTTCAGTTACAGTCTTTTCCTACCCTTGAAAAAAATGTGGCCTTCCATTTTTCTGAGGTTGTGCTTGATTTTATACTCATTGCATGCAGTGGCATTTAATATGGAGACCTTAAGGTGGTGTTTTCAGTGTTGGGTGACATACACAGCTACACGATGTAAAGCGGAGCGAGAGACGATGACCACTGGCTGCTTGACGTCTTGTCATATCATAGTCTAGTCCTGGGAAAAACAGATTGTCAAGGTCTGCCGTTGGTTCAGTCTAGCATCTCTTGTGAGTGACCTAAATGTGCCCACCAGTGTCTCTTCCAGCCTCTGGCAGGCAACATGGGGGGAGAGGGGAAAATGCATTTATATGTCTCCTATTTTTGTCACAGAGCTCTTTTTGAATGAAGAAGAGCTGAAAAAACTGTACGAATTTGAGGAACAATGTGTTGACGAATATTTCCGAGAAAAAGAAGACGAAGAACAGTCTTCGAATGATGAGCGCATCAGGGTGACCTCTGAAAGGTACCTGCCGAAGGGGTTCCAGTCGCAGTGGGCAAAAAGCATCCGCGCGGGGCTAGGAAGGGGACGCCGTCTTGGGTCATTTATCCACCAAGCATGCACAGCTTTTATGTACAGTGCTCTGGGTTACAGAAATGTGCCCAAGCCTCACCTTTCTGCCTCTAGTGCCTTCTACTCTTCTTCTGAGATTGTTCTTTTAAGATTTGGCAGCACCGGTTGCGTAGAAAATAAACCATTGCCTCACATGTTAACGGTACGAATTTGAGGAACCGAGTCTTGATGGAGATTTCCAAGAAAAGAGGATCAAGCCCTCTGTAATTGATCTCAGCAAATCTCTGTAATCTGGAGCCTATATCTTGGCAATTTGGGTATCTTTTCCTTCTGATCCCAGAGCATATTTTCATGTTTCACACTTACACCAAGGGAAGAGGGGTGGTGAAAAGAGAGTGTAGCGACTCAGCAGTGGTTTAGCATTTCTCCAGAGTAGACAATTCATCTGCCACACTTAACACCTCCCTTATTGGGCTTTTAACCAGTGTGACATGTTAAAGGAGTGATTTTATCATTGCTATTGTGCAATAAGTCTTCCTGGCGGAGCAGGGATTTGAACCCAGGTCTCCTAAGTCTTAGCCTATCTCTCCATCTACTGGCTTTCCATCTTTGTAGGTTATTTTAATACTCAATGATGGCATTTTCCTGTTCTTGCTATTATGTTAATTCATTTTGTTATAAGGAATAGTAATAACATTGCGGTGTGGATAGATAATATTTTAACAATCTGCCAACTGAACTGATCAAAAGTGGAAGCCGTAAGAATTAAGAGACAAGCCTTCTCCTTCCCCAGCTGTAGTTCCACACTGATAATTAGAGTGCAAGAAAGTCCAGGCAGGGCGAGATCATTAGTTGTGCTGAATTAATCTCCTTCCTTGCCTCCTTTTGAATTCCATAGGGTTGAGAACATGGCCATGCGATTAGAAGAAGTGAATGAAAGAGAACATTTCATGAAAGCCTCTCTCCAGACAGTTGACCTTCGCCTTTCTCAATTGGAGGAGCTCTCTGGCCGGATGGTGAATGCCCTGGAAAAACTGGCCGGCATCGACAAAGCCGAGCTGACTCATACCCGCTCCCGGACATCGTCCGAATGCGAAGCTGCCTACCTCCTCAGGCAAAGCAGCGTGAACAGTTCTGATGGCTACAGCGTCTATCGATATCATGGCGATGAGCTTCCCTACGATGACCTGACCCCTGCTCCAACATCGCCAGCCTTGGCCAGGTGTAAAACAGATTCAAGGTTGCAGCTGTCTCCAGAACGCCACGGAAGCATCCGTTCTGTCTCGGGTTCGAACCCAGTGGCCTCTGTGGATCATGGTAAAAACACCTTAGATGTTCTACAGAACGTCTCTAGACCGTGTGCTGGTCCGGGAGACTGGCAGGGGCAGAGCAGGAGTGACGAGGCCATCTCCCAAGCCGTGGCTGGCCAAACAGGAAGTGCATTTAATCGGCAATCTGAAAGCAGGTCAGACTTTCAGAATGCCCACTTAGCCATGGAAAGGACCAAACTGGAGGCCACCATCTCCTATCCCTTGGACAAGCCGAGAGCAATGAGGTACTTCCCTTCGGAGACGTTCAATGCCTGCCAGGCAACCATGATGAAGTCTAGGAGTTATATATTTGCACAAGGGGGGAAGATGGTTGGAGGGGTGAACAACTGGGCCATCACGGACCAGGAATACAGGACCATCATGGACCCTTCCACCATCGAACAGTGGACGGCCGAGTGGAAGTACGAGGTTCAACAGAGGTTGGCCAACGAGCCCCCTCCGGAGTATCCCGGGATCCTCTCGGAGGCGGAGTTGCAGGCCGAGCGGAAGCAGCTCTTGACCGATACGGACGACAGCGACGTTGGCGAACCGGTGTGCCTCAGTGCCTCCCACCCTTCTTCGCCTGTGACGAAGAGGGTGGACGGAGACCACCAGCTGACCGTCAACTCTGACGACAGGACTTGTGGGTTTCCATCTATGCGCTCCAAGAGTTTGCACGGCCCTTCTCGGAGAGCCAAGTCAGTCAAGGACAAGCTGAACCGGCCGGGACATGCCAGCAGCGCGAGCAGCCTCGCGGTGGCCTCCGGGACCACCGCGGGAGATACGAAAAACCCCTCCACAGAAACGGAGTGCTGAAATGGCCTTTCTCCTCAGCTGAGCTGCCTTGGCTGAGCTCTTGAAGGAATGCACAAATGCCCATTGCTATGAAAGTGGATTTGCCTCTGGCCTGCGTTTTCTTTTCGTGCCGATTCAGGTTCTGTTCTCCTTAACTCAGAAGAGGAAGAGGAAGGGCTATCTAAGAGTGGGCACCACAGAAGGCCAATCTTGAGCTCAGGGGTTCCTAGCCTTTGCAAGCCATGGACTGGGTCATGCTCTTCACTCTTCAGAAAAGGACAGTCTTTGAATAAAACGCTAGTTAGTGGCTGCATTCTCCTGCCCCTCTAAGCCCACGGCACGAGGCGGCCCACAAAATCAAGCCAGCCAGAAGAGAGTTTAGAGCTTACACACAGAAGTATCACGATCACCAGATCTTCCTTTTGCAAAAATCCAGTGCTGGAAAAAGTAACTCTTTTTGGACCACAACTCGCTGGAAGATTCAGGGTACTGTAGTCCAAAAATGGTTACTTTTTCAAGCTCCATAAACCCATGGTGTTTGGGTAAACTGCGCATGCCACAGCACCTGGGTCTTAGGGCAGTGATGGTAAACTTTGGACCCCCCCCCCCGGGTGTTCTTGGACTCCAATTCCTAGAAGCTCAAGTCTCTGTGGTTCTCAGAGATTTGGGCTTCTGGGAACTGAAGTCCAAGAACACCTGGTGTGCAGTGATGGGATGTAACAGGTTCTCACCAGTTCCCCAGAGCCGGTAGTAACTTTTCCCAGTGTCCTGGAGAACTCGTAGCAACTTTTGGGGGGAACCACTTTCGGGGCTTACCTTTTCACTGGTTCCCCCACTGGGTGGGTGTATTTTAATGTATATTTTATTTATTTATTTAATTTATTTACGGATTTGTGGTGTGTGTGTGTGTGCTTATTTTTATTTTTGTATTTTTTTTATTTGGCCCCACCCACATCATGACATCATTATGTCAGCTCCACCCACACTGTGAGGACATCACGGTGGGGTAGTAAAAATGTTGACATCCCACCACTGCTGGTGTGCCAGTAAAACCCATTTGTGTGGATCCACAGAGACTTGGGCTTCTAGAAATTGAAGTCCAAGAATGTCTGGAGTGACAATAAACCCATTAGTGTTGATCCACAGAGACTTGGGCTTCTTGGAAATGAAGTCCAGGAACACCTGGAGTGCCAAGGTTCACCATCGCTGTCCTAGGACACATGGTGGTTAGCCTATTGTGAGAAATGGTGCTAAGGGGCCTCAGCTTAAGAGGGAGATGATTATGGTGAAACTGGAGTAGAAGGAGAACTAAAATGGGGTTACAAATATTTTCCTGTGACTCCGGGCCAAACCAGGTGTGTAATATATCAGGTGCTTTTTAACATTACTATATAGGATGGCCCTATTAAAATGGGGGAGATAATTTCCTTTGGGGGAGGTGGACAGTCAAGACCAGAAAAGTGATGGAGAGGAAGATGCTGAACTTGTCCACCACCAGCCATTTTCCTTTTTTATATTGGACCCCAACCACCCCTTCCCAAATAGTTTGCCCTTTCAAATGCACAGTGGGAATGGGACAAATTATCCTAGTTGTTATTCCACTAATCCAGATTCCCCTTCTAGAAGATGTCTTTCTGTTGAAACAGGGCCATCAAGAAAAGGGTGCAGCTCTCCCATCTTTATCACCAGTTTTGCTTTCGCATTCCTATATTGTCCAAAATAATTGCATCTCTCTAACAATACTTTTTATGTGAACCCTGACGGCCTCCACGTTTCCACAAGATCATGTCAAACAGAGCCAATTGCCTTAAATGTGTGAAATCGTCACGGCACTGATGCCTTCAGAAAGATCTGCTCATGGGGAAATATATATTTGTGTGTTGGTTTCTGTTTCAGATAAATCCTATGGTGTTGTTGCATTTTTGGGCTATAGGGAGCTCTTGTACACTTTTAAGGGAGGGATATTAATCCAAGAGTTGATTCAAGAACCACACAATTATTTCAGAAGAAGCTAATAAAGACGTGAAAATTGTTTTGTTATTTTTATAATCAGAAACAGAAGTGGCTTAAAAAACCTACCAAGAAAAGAAAAAGGGCTGAACTGCCTACAGTAGCACAATTATGCTAATTACAGTGAGTTATAAATCAATAAATAAATGAGTCACAAATGAGCGACTACAATCTCCCAGATCAATGCTTGAGCCTGAGATTAATTCAAAACGAGTTTGAGCATTTCTCTTTCTTCTTCCTACACCTCACTCACATTCCCTTGGCTAGACATTTGAGAGTGCAGTAAAAGTCAACAGGATTGTTCTTCATGCTGGAGTATCCAGACTACCCATTGCCCATAAAACTGACTCTCCAAACACTCATTTGCACTAATTAACCAGAATGACAAGAGTCCATTGCTGGTTGTGTTTATGGGCACCACAGGCCAACAAAACAAGACCTAGTATTTAATGGGCAAGGGAGCCAGGTTTATTTTAACGTTGCAATTCATAAAACTAATCTTACTTAATTACATTAAGTAATAATGTTCCTCATTGATATATAAAAGCCTCTTGTATTCAGTGGCCCAGCTTGGCTATCATAGTGTATAAGGAGTTCCATGGCAGTGGAAGCAGGGAGAATGGCAGGGCCAGTGTCCCCACTGGGAACAGGAGAGAGCCCAAGGGCCATGCTAGGCAAACGCTCTATCCATGAGCAGGAATCTTATGGTGTTTCTGTGGATCAGTTGGTTCTGCTTTCAGTGGACCTCTAGCCCTTTAGTTGCCAGGTCCTTAGTCTAATACCCTGGAGTCCTTATTCAGCGAGGAATCAGCACATTGGTAGACATCTCTGCAACAACATTCCGCACATGCAAATGGACTTGCATGCTTTTTTTTAGCTATTTGGATATCATGTCACCCACTGGCTAGGCAGACCTTTCCCCTTGCCCAAAGGATCCGACGGAGGACGCTTTGGTGAGTTTTAGTCCCGGCCTAACATCACTGACAAGAGATGAGCAACACTGCCTAGTTAGACCGCTCAAGCTAATACCACTCTTAATTAACTTAATGTTACAGCAAATGTCTGGACTGTCCTTGATGCTGTGAAATGCATTTGGTTCCATTAGTGATTTCTTGATCGCTTTTCCACAACAGGGCTATGGGCACCCTGTAAAGGGTGGTTCTTCTTCACCAGTATACACACTCAAAAGATGTTAAATCAGAATAAAAATTCAGCTGTCAGGAATGGAAAAGTTAACCTTAACTCCTGGATCCTGAGGCAATTGTTTAAAAAGCAACTTCTATTCTGGCTTTATATTCACAATATGTCCCTACCATGTGGAGTATAATTGAAGGTCTTAACCGCTGGATCCAAGGACTTGCCCTGTGGATCTCACTGCTTTGGCACACTTCTTTCTGCAGACTGGAGTCACAATGTGGGCCCTACATATTTTTGGTCCTAAGGCACATAATTCCCGAAAACTGTTAATGCAATGACCAGTTTACAGAAAAAATGAAATCATATGAAAGGGATCACCGAAGAGCAAGGCATTTCTTGATCAAATGTGAGTTGTGAACAATGGACATCTTTGCAAACATAGACATGCGCCAGTGGTTTCTGACCTGTTTTAAAGAAGGGCTTTGCCTGCCAAAGACGTCTTTTGGTGTCATCGTCCCAGAATTTCCGATTTGACTCAAACAACCTAGAATAAAACTGGGTAGGATTGTTCTTCCAAATTTATGCCTGCACAGCAGTTACAAAAGTCTTGGATGAAATGGCATTCATACTTTGTATTGTATGCCTAGTTAGTTGTAGAACTATTTGTCTTAACATGTAGATGCCTTGCATTGTTTGCCTACAAACTATCAGCAAGAATAAATAAATAGAAAACCCAGGTTCCTCAGAAATTTGGAGGAGATGTAACATTTATATCCCCAGAAAGCTACTCTCTGGGAAACACATTGTGGGGATATTGTATGCTGCTGTTCAGGATGACATTCTGGAATCGTATGCTTATTCAGCCTTCATATACAATCTTTTCAATAATTATCTTTTATCGTGTGACTTTGCCCATGAATAATATGGAACTCTCTTAAATAACACTTTTTGTTATGTTTGTATGGCAAATTAATAAATCAGCTATTTGTTTTTTTTAAGGTTTGTGATGTAAAATCACAACTTGCTTTAGTCTTCTTTCTTAAGCTAGGAGCTAAAGGTCAAGAGCAGTTAAAAAACTGGTTAAGTGGAAAAACACATCAAAAGGTTGGATTTAGTCAGTGGATTAAGCAAAGATCGAGCATCCCCAAATCAGGCAGGAAGAAGCCCTGCTATGGGTTAACAGGGAGATCTTGACCAGAGAATGAGGGGAGAAAAGGTCTATAAAACCCTTTCAACCCAGAATAATTTCTGGCATGAAATAATACTAATATGATGATGATGATGATGATGATGATGATGATGATGATGCTTCTTGAGGGTATTTAAAACTATGTGAATGTTCTCCAGGTCTACAAAGGGCTACCACAGAGGGTAGAGGGAATTAGGCAGTGGTCAGTCAGTGAACCTTCCACGGTTCCCGTTACATTGCACGTGAAACGTTACTTTCTGGAGGGACTACAAATCCCAAAACTCCCTGCCACCCCCACCCCCCCAAGGTCCCATCTTCCCCTCCTCTCTTTTGCTTGCACAGCTCCATCTGAAACTTCACTGCAGGGTCAATCATGCATTCTGTGCGGGCTCTCCATGCAGAATTCCAGGGGGGGGAAAGTAACGTGTTCCCCGTTCCTCTTGACATGACTCTAAAAAAGAGTCCCTTTCCAGTCCCAGCCACGGGTTTCCCCTAAAAGCGAAGCTTTCCCCCTTCGGGACTTGTTTGTCCCCTCCGCCCTCCCGTCAGACGACGCGCCGGTTGCTAGGGAAACCGGGATGGAGGAAGAGGAAAGCGCAGGAAACCTCCACCTCCTCCCCGCCTAAAAGCGAGTGACGTCTGAGGGAGGTAGGCGGAGCTAGGCGGACTCGCTCCCCATTGGCCCTGCAGCGGTGGAGGCCCCGCCCAATAACGCCCATCACGGGCGGCCGAAGGAAGCGCGTGACGCCGCGAGAGGGGAGGCGGAGCTTTAGCGCCGCCCCGCCCTCTTTCCCATGGGCGCGCGCTGGCTCCTCCCCCTGCCCGTCGTGAGGTGAGGCGTCGAGCCCGGCCCGGAGCCCCGAGGAGGGGAAAAGGCGGCCGGAGAGAAGGACGGACGGACAGACAGACAGACAGAGGCCGGCCTGGGCTCGCGAGCCTCCGCTGGGGGTCATGTTTTCCCTCAGGCCCCCGAAGCCCACCTTCAGGTCGTACCTTTTACCTCAGGTAAAGAGAGGAAAGGTAGGTGGGTGGGAAGGAACCCTCCTCGCGAGGAAGCCCTACGGATATAATGGAGGCTGGGAGAAGCTTTCCCCCCCCCCGCCCGCCTCAGGGACCTGCCTGACACCCCCTTCCCTCCCCCGTTCTGCCCCCTTCCGTCTTCGAAGTTTTACTCGCGAGTCAGCCTGACACGCCGCCCTGGACACTGAAAGGCAGCGGGTTCCCCTTACTCGAGAGTAAGGCCCCTGGGCGAAATGGAGTGAGGAGGTTTACTCCAGGGCACACGCTTACTCAGGAGTAGGGCTTGGGGGAGGGGGAAACGGTGTTTTTTTTCCTACTTTGTTTTACAAAAAAAAATTTGGACTACAGTTCCCAGAATCCCCAGCCTGCTCTGGCGGAGAGGGAGGGATGATGAGGGATGATGTTGTATGTCTCCCCCACCCCCAGCAAGGTTTCCCAGCATGCATTCCTTGCGTGCACCTGCCCAGGTAAACAGCTGCACGTGCCTGTTGGTCTTCCTCCCGAGTAGACCCGCAGAGAGGGCAGCTCTTGCTCTGCTTTCTATGCCTTCTTCGAAGCACATCTGGTTGATGTGGGAGAACATGTTTGTTATTTAAAAAAAAAACAACTGGATCCATCCAGATGTAAATCCCTTTTATCTATTTCCACTTAAGGGCATGATGTACAGATTTTTAATTCACAATTCCCTGCGGTTGTGCTAATGGGGGGGGGGGCACACTAACCCAGGGGTGTCCAAACTGTGGCATGCAGGTCGGGCCATATGGGGGTGTTTTACTTCCACTTCTGGGAGTGACAAGGGTGCTGTGAGCTGGATGAATTGGCATCAGGGGGCTGGATCTGGCCCAGAGGCCATAGTTTGGGCACCCCTTGTTTAAGCAGAGCAAATGGCAGCTTAAAGTCTATCTCATCCTGTTGCAAAACAGATTGTGAGACATCTTTTACTTCTGCTTCTGGTGGGAGGAACCACATGACCGGCCCACTGAACCATGTGACCTGCCCATGGCCCAAAAAGTTTGGGCACCCCTTCACTAACCAAAAGATTAGGGACTGCAGTGGCTTAGTGGTTAAGATGCTTAGCTTGGCAGCTGGAAGGTCAGCAGTTCAAGACCCAAGTGCCATGCAACAGGGTGAGCGCCTATTGCTCCTGCCAACCTTGCAGTTTGAAAGCAAGGATATTGCAAGTAGATAAATAGGTACCACTTCTGTGGGAGAGGTAACAGCATTCCTTGTGCTCCACATGGTCCTGTCTGCCACATGGTCACAGAAATGTCTGCAGACTCAGACAGCGCTGGCTCTTTGGCAATAAACAGAGATGAGCATTGAACCCTAGAGTCAGATACGACTAGCTTTCAAGCAAGGGAGACCTTTACCTAACCATTAGGTTTAAAAATACATCCCCCCCCAAATTATCTGAACCTGTTAGAAGAATAGCTGGAAAGGGCAGAAACTCCCTTTTCCAAAGCCCATGTCTTTCAAAATGATGGACTTCCAAAATGATGGACTTTCAAAATGATGGACTTTCAAAATGATGGTCATCAGGATCTCATGACTGTCATATCTGTGACACAAAACATGAAATGTATACAACACACAATGGACTGATTGTGTGTTTCCTTATTTCAAGTGTTGCCAGGTCAAAAGCAAGGCTTCTTCAAAAGGGCAGGACACCCACGCTTCTTGGAAGACTCCCATGTCTGTGTGTCTCTCCCCCCCCCCCTAATTCTTTTTCTTTATATTTTTGTTTGCCAGAGTTTCCCCCGCAGTTAGCAAACTGTGGTGGGGACAGTTTTGGACTGTCATTCTATTAAGGGGCACTGTAGCCTGGGGAAAGTGAAATTGAATGGTTTATTTTTGTTCTTTGAAAGGATGTCTTATTCTTCCCCTTCTTACATTTGCTCAGGTAAAGTTGAAAATGGCTAAAATGTGGTGTTAGTGCTTTCCACCAAGCTTCTGGCGCTACCCTAGGGGAGGAATACACAATGCTACCTGCCAAATACCTCCTTGCCATTCTTGTGTGGCCTTCTCAAGTAGGAAGAAAACCATCTGTGTAGCAGCTTCTGCCTTCTCCCTATAGTGCCTAATCTCACACAGTTCTCCTTGTATCGCCTCTTGCTTCTTAGCTACTTTGATGGGAGGGCTCCATGTAGCCATCATTTCCCCCGGAGTGCATTCTTCCGAAGCTATCACTGCTGAGTTGATGAGAGTTTTTGCAAGCAATTATACCTATGGTCCTGTGACCATATCCTTGCAGGAGTGTCTGGTGGGAGGCCCGCCTAAGGACCCCTTCCTAGGAGAGACAAGAGTTGACTCTTTCCCCATATTCCCTCCTTAGCCAGAGAGGACCAGGCAGATAATGGTGCCAGTCTGTGATTCAGATCCTGATGGAAAACAGGCTCTTCTCTTTTCTGTCTAGTGTCATTTCAGGACACGGAGAGAAATAAAGGAACATTGTGTAGCCTTCTTTGCTATCATGCTATGCTTAAAAACGTAGATTTATGTTCATTTGCTGGCATTAAGCCTGGCAAAAAGATTATTTCAGTATTTACCATACCTGCCACCTCTTAGTAAAAAATAATAGACAAGTCTGTCTACAGAAGTTGCAAAGGAAAACTGTAAAGTAGAACATCGGATTAAATGCGCACGTGAAACTGCAATGACAAGATCATTCAAAAATGTTCGTAAGATTTCAAAATCAGTATGAGAAAGCTTTTTAAAAAAAATCATAGTCTGCTTTATGCTGATCTGTGATTTGCATTTTCCCTGGGAGAGTTTTTCCACAATGGAGGGTCTCTGTGACAAGATTTTGTTTGGCATGCTCTCAAGTTGTAATTTTTTGCATGCAAAATCAAACCCATCACATAGGATACCATGTACAGCTTGTGTACATACCTACTTTATTATGGCCAAAGAACTGCACTAAATAATGCCATGCACAACAGAAGTATACAGTACGTAGTATACTAGCATGCGCTGCATATTTTGCATGCACTGAGAGCATAAGATTGCCATCCTATTTGGATGCATAATTTAAGACCCTACTGAGGCACTTTAGCAAAGTGTTGGAGTGGGCCCTGCTAAGCAAGCCATGGCCTCCTGTCTTACAGTGAGGTGTGAAGGAAGCAGGCAGTGTGTGTTTTCCTTGGCTTGTCTTTCCCCAACTCTGCCAGCCAGGGGATTTGTGCATAATTTTTATTTTGCTTGTCAGGAAGGAGGCAAAACAAGAAATGCAGCTCATGGCACCCTTGCCCTATCAGTTTAACCACTTAAAAAAAAAAGTATCGGCTGGTGCCGCTGATTGTCAGTAAGATAGAGTTAATATTTACTTTATTATCTCTGAATGTGGCTGTTCTTTGCCATGCAAAACAATAGTAAAGGGAACTGGTATGTTTAACAAGGCGGATATTGAAAGTGAGCAGCTTTGCTTCCTGGGATGTAGAAAACAATATGCAAGCACATGATCCCAATTTTAAAGTGTCCAATGTGTTTCACCTCTTAGCCTCCATCAGGGCCAGAGGTGTTATTATTAAGAATTTTTTTGCAGTGACCGGTACTTGATCTGTAACCAGCTCCATATAGTGAAAAAGCCCATTATCATAGCAGTTGGTCAGTCTGAGAGAGAGATTTTGAAATTACTGCCCTTCTTGAAAGCATAAATCAATCAGCTTTGTTTACTACAGACAACCAAACTTTACCATAAGTTTGAAGTGACCTGATGGCACTAACAAGAACAGCGTACTTTTTAGAGGTTTTGGTGTGTATATGTATCGAATTATGAGTAAGTCTGTTTAATTAAATCTAAGTTTTACCCCAGTGCTCTGAAAAACATTCACAAGCTATTTTAAGGACTAAGATGAGCATCTCTCCTCTTGCTGTGTTTCAGGCCGAAGATAAGATAACGCCCGAGCCTCGGCTTAAGAAGTTAGAGCCAGTTCTATTGCCAGGTAAGCACTTCTCTCTGTCTCTCTCTCTCTGGGCTTTTACTTACAGTTTTTCCTGCCACAAAAGTGTTTCATAGTCCTGAAGATTTCACAAGACTTTTCTGTTATCTTCTCTCAAATTTTAGCCTTTATCCAGAGACCTGTTTATTTTTTCTTAGACAGTGGTACTATCTTTCTTGCCGCTATTGAAAGCTGAACCTTTAGATTTTGGCTTAAGTTCCTGTTCTATATGGTGCATGCATTCCAAACAAGTGTTCATGTTTTCTTTGGTGTGATTCTCACTTCTTTTGTTTAGTTTACCCCTGCGCCATTTCCACATGAATACTGTACCTCAGTTTCTTCAGCCTGCTTGGGGCCCAGCACCTGTCTCTTTCCTGACTCACCTGTGCTTCTGATCGGACTTAAAAGGGTGGGGTCCCTACTGGAGGAAGGCGTGAGCTGGCCAGAACCAAGCCAGAACTTGCTGGTAGTTGCCTGTAATAATCTTTAAATACCGGAGGCGCTAGTATTTTCTCTTCAGCTTTTGCAACAACTGAGGATAATAAGCTTGTGTTTAGAGTTGCAGATGCTTATCTTCAAAGTTTTCTTTCCTGGGGTTATCAGATGTTGCTGGTACAAAAGGATTTTTTTGCTTAACTTAAGCTTCACAGTTGTGCTTTAAATCTGTGAAAGAAAACTGGCCAACATTCATTCAGGCTATAATCTAGTATAAGCAAATGATCATGGTGAACTAGAGCAGGTACAGAGAAGGGCAACAAGAAGGATTAGAGGACTGGAAACCAAGCCCTCGGAGGAAAGGAACTGGGCATGCTTAGCCTTGAGAAAAGGATACTGAGAGGGGATATGATAGTACTTTTCAAATACCTGAAAGATGGTCATGAAGAGGAGGGGAAGGATCTATTCTCACTTATCCCGGAGTGCAGGATGCGTAATAATGGGCTGAAACTACAGGAAGCCAGTTATAGGCTGAATATATCAGAAGAAAAACTTCTTAATTGTGAAAACAGTAGAACAATGGAACCAGTGATCTCAGGAGAGGGTGAGGGCTCCAACGCTGGAGGCGTTCAAGAGAAAATTGGACAACCATCTCAGATCTGCTTTGATTTGGATTCCTGCATTGAGCAGGAGGTTAAACTCGATGCCCTAAAAGGCCCCTTCCAGCTCAGTGATTCTACGATCTGTGCTGAACCCTGATACTTAGCCCCAGTGTATTATCCGCTTAGTCAGAATGGAGGGATGCTGCTTTGCCTTTCCTGTGACACAGCTGACTTCCATTGGAGGCATTCCACCACAGTGCACACAGCCTGGTTTTTCATGCTTTGTGATTTATTGGTATTTGAGATTACCCCATGCTTAGAATATGTGCTTCTCAGCCTTTTCAGGAGGGGTGGCTGAGTTGTGAGCTGCCAAAGTCTCTGGGAATCTTATCGTGGAAGAGGTGCCCTGTCTCCTAGGAGGTAGCGCCTAGATCTGTCATGGCGAACTTTGGCACTCCAGCTCTTCTTTGGCTTCAATTCCCAGAAGCCCAAGTCTCTGTGAATCCACACGAAGGGGTTTACTATGTGTTTACTCCCATTCATGTGGATTCACAGGGACTTGGGCTTCTGAGAATTGAAGTCCAAGAACAGCTGGAGTACCAGAGTTCACCATCACTGTCCTAGTTAATGGAAAGATATAGTGCCAACAGATAAGGCCCCTCTGCCTCTGTGTTTGCTTACATTGTGAGACCTATCCCGGTTTTAAATCAGGTGAACTCATTCCCTGATTTGTAAGAATGCCACTGCTTTTTGCCTGCATTGCTATGAAAGCTTAGACCTGTGGAATGTATTTTTTGCAGCATTGGAAAACAGCAGGCGGGCCGTGGGAGGCAGTTGTTGTGAGCTGAAAAACAGATCGCTCTTAAAGCTTGCTGATCCTGCAAATTACAGTCTGCCTGAAAGGGGATTAGGGAATATTGACACACTGGCAGGCAGTGTGGGTTTTAAGGGAGAAAGGGAAGGTGCAGATGACCAGGGGAGAAATTGTGACTGTTAACCCCTTTGGCAACACGTCCTGAAGATATTTTTTGAAATAATATGTCCATTAATTCAGTCATTTTACTCTTGGAAGGTCCATGGCATTGTAAAATGACATCCATAGGTCTCTCCCCCCACCTTTCCTTGAGGTAAGGTCACCCTTGCAAGCCACTTTCTTAATAACAGCTAAATCAGTAATCATTGTAATCATTACTGTGCCCAATTGGGGTTTCATTTGCATATGCTTCACAGTGAAATCCCCCCCTGGGGCTTTTCAAACCAAGTTCTAGCAGTGGATTAAAATCTTCCTAATCCTTTTGAGAAACAACATAATAGTTTTCTGGAAAAAAACTAGAATTTACCTGTCAACTCTGCATTGCATCTGTGCTAGCTGACTGTTCTCTCTTCATTTGTATGCTTTTTCCATCATAATAATTCATCAGAGCAGTAGCGTATAAGTGTTTTAAATAACTAAATGTCAATTCTGTTTCTCTCTGCCACTTTTTGAGGGATCAGATTGTGCCGCTTGTGATTTCCCCTTTCGATTGTAGGAGGCAGTTAAGAGACCAGCCTTTCCATTATTTCCGCTGGTTTACTCTCATGAAAGGCGAAGTGGGCATACAAACCCTCTGACATCAAGGTCACTGAGTCCTGTTGAATCCTGGAAAAAAAGGCTGAACTAGTTTAAGACTACCGTTCCCATTCGCCATGGCTAGCATAGCTGGTGGTAAAGGACAGATGGGACTCATATTCCAGCAAAATCTGGATGAACCCAGTTTCCAAACTGTCAGTGGGAAAACAGTAGGTTTTGGCTTGACTTTAGTCCCATTTAGTTTAAAGTTTAGGTTTCATTATGGGTCATTTTTCAAAACTGTTTATTTAGTGTCTAGTAAGCCAGCTAATTCAGTTTGGGTGTTGAATGCTATGCTCTGGTTTTCTACAGATCTAGTCTTGCACCAGGATCCTCCTGATTTCTCTGTGAAAGTACTTAGAGAAGACTATAGGAATTTTAAAACTACTGAAATCTTCTACCATTCTGTAGATCTAAGCATGGTTTGGTAAACCAACATCAGCACTCAGTTTCTTTCAAATATTAAAAAAAAATTGAGTGAGCTCAAAACTTGTTTTTGGTATGTAAGGAAATCCACAGCAGGTGCTCTGGCAGAACATGTAGCAAAGCCTCTTCTTATATCTGCTTAAGTGGAAATGATCAGGCTGGCATTGGTGTTAATGCTTAGTGAGTAATTGTCATAACAGTGCAGTGTGCATAGCCTCAAGTTGTGAGGTATAATATGTCTGACTTTGGAAGTGCACCTGTGGAATATTAAAGGGGTAAATCTTTCCTCTGGAACTGGCAGGCGTTTTGCATTCAAGAGACTTTGCAAGAACAAAAACCAAGGGCAATAATCTAGGTGACTAAAGGTTTTTTTAAAATAAAGATTTCTGAAGCTTAATTTGCATTTCTTTTACCTAAATTGCCCCAAATATATTAGTTGTCTCTGCAAAAATTATCCAGTAAAATTACAGTAAATCTTAACATAATGTAAACTAAATGTATGATTCAAAATGTCTAAATAAATAATTAGTTAATGCCCCACATTTCTGCCATGTAGGATCCAGCGCCGCCAAATCTGTGTCCCCCTTCCATTTAAAGGAAAAATAAACCTTTACCTTTGTGTGACATAAGGAACAAAATCAGTGGCAAAAATGTATGACTTTTGATTTAGGGATGGAATGTGTGGATGTGGTCAAGCATTCCCAATTAGGACACAATTAAGACCTTATTGCTGAAGACACAGTGAATACTGCTGTTAATCAAATGTAATGGACTTGCCACCACACGATGCAAATATTTTTCTGCCCGAGAACTTCCTTTTACATCTGCAATGTCTTGGTGGTAAGAGATTTCTTTTAATGTCCCTGACAGGTTTATAGAAACAGGGAAACCTGGCCTTCTTCTAACAGATGCACTTTAAAACAGATGTGAGTTCTGTAGTGCAATTAACGAGTGCATGACCCAAAGGTTTTAATTGTGTTTCTGGGTTGTTTGCCAACTAATGGATGGAAGCTGGTATGTTTAATTTGCTGTAACAGCCATTTGGTATTTGTGCTTGTTCAGAAAACACATTGATTTGGAAACCTTGCTGCTGCAGTTTTGAGTTGTTCTGTGTTCTTGGTGTCAAAAAGCAGTCATTCGTATTATTCCCAATTTTTGATCCAGGACATTACCCCCCTCCCTCCCCAAATTACTGCTATATCTTGAACTGTAGGAAACCTTCAGGCTATAAATTCCACCCACCTACTCCTTCAGTTCACTTGCTTCTAAGTCAAAGTTCAATTATGTACTGTACGTGTGTGTGTGCTCAGATGTCCAGTGAACACCAGCAAGCATTACTTGCAAAGGAGCATACCATGAGTTACACTGCAAGCCTGGTTATGTAACACACTACGTGCAGTGTGGTGTACTCACAAGTAAGTCAGCTCCAATCTTGAACACTCCTGATTGAGGATATGTCACTGTTTGCAGTGTGATTTATTTTGAAGCAGACGTGTACAGGGTTGTTTGAACTTGCATGTAATAAGCAAAACCATCCATGTGAACAGCTTGTATGTTTAAAACTAGGAGGTCAGGATGCCTGAAATGTTTGGGAAGAAGAAAAAAAGATATCTTTCCATAAAGAATGTTTAAATAATGGAGCAGTTGAACACACTTGGCATTGAAAAGGAATTGTGAAAATTAATGATATTGTAAATGTGATCCGGCTTGCTTCAGACACAAGATCATATCTTTGTGGGATTTGGAAGTTATGCTATTCACCAGTCATGGCGGACCTTGGCACTCCGGGTGTTCTTGGACTTCAATTCCCAGAAGCCCAAATCTCTGTGAATCCAAACAAATTGGTTTATCTGCTTGCAATTTCTTGCCTTTGATCTGCTAGGTCGGCAGAAGCTGGGAGAGAGACAGATGCTCAATCTGTCATGAAGTACCTGGGTCTTGAACTGCTGACTTGCCAGTCTTCCAGCTAACAAGGCAAGCTTTTTGTAGTGACAGTACAGTAATACCTCATATAACATTAGTATCGAATAACACGAAAATCGCATAACATCAAGGAATCTGGGGGGAAGAATTGCATCAGATAACATTAAGATCCTATGGGATGCTTCACATAACAACCGCGAAAGCCTGTGTGGTTACAATGTATCTCTATGGATCCCATAGAGGATCAGATAACACGAAAAATCATATAACACGAAGACTTGTGGAACCAGGTTTTAGCGTTATATGAGGTTTTACTGTACAAGAATGTCTTATTGAATTTTGTTTGCCATTACTTTTTATGCAGTGTCCAAATAGAGTGAGTTTGTTATCAAGTGTGCCTTGTCTGTCGTCTTTGCTCCGTCTTAAGTAATAATTCACGGAGAAGGAAAGTGAATGAAGTGAGAACAGGTGGCCGCAGTTAACAAAGCCCCTGTGCCTTTACTTACTTCTTGCTCTCTTATGGAGCCACTCGGTCATTGCAAATGTTCACAAACCTTCCCTAAAAGGATTTTCAGAAAGCACTTCATCAGCTTACAAGTAGAGTCTCCCCTGAATGTTGTTCTCCCCCTTTCAACTTCAGACTAGCTGCTAAGGACACTAAACAAAGGATTCATTGAGAAGTGGATTAGAGGAAATTTACATTGAAACACTCAGCACATGCTAATAAACTCTTTCAGTTTTAATATTCAACCAGTGACAACCCAAACCTTCTTGACTTAATGGGGCGTAGAAGCAAATGGATTCAATGCTCCCTTGAATTAATCATTGGGGTTCTTTGCATCTGTTAGTGGGCAAGTATAGACTATTAAGTAGTTGAGATGTACACACAATTAAGTGACCGGTGAGGTGCTAGCATATTAGAGCATAAACCAAACAAAATCAGAGGTATTGTAGCACTTTGAAGACTGACTGTTATATTTTAATGTTAGCTTTCATCAATCAAGTCCACTTTGTCAGATGACATGGATTTGGTTCACGAAAGTTAGTCTTCAAAGTGCTACATTTTTGTTTATTCTCTGATATTCTTAAGCCAGGGGTTCACAACCTATGGCCTGTGGGCCGGATCCAGCCCATGGCACCAAATAATCCAGTCACCGACCTTACTCCAGCTGCAGCCGCCAGAATTGGCTATGGACTCATTTACAGCCAGGCAAACGCATTTACTACAGCCATAGATGAGTCCACGTCGGTTGTAAATGCATTCAGAACAGCCATGGGCACATTTTATGGCACCAGTCCGGCCCGCTCAGCTGTCTGAGGGAGCGTAGTCTGGCCCGTGGCTGAAAAACATTGAGAACCTCTGTTTAAAAGACAGACTAACTGGCTACTATTCCAGAAACAAAATTTCAACTGTAAATTACTGCTACTGTTGTTACATAAATCTGCTTGATACGACTAGCTCTGAGATATAAAAAGTAAGCAAACCAGTACAAATAAGGAAATACCTTCCTGACTTTAGAACTCATGGAGCTGCGGTGGCTCGGTGGTTAAGAAGCTCACCTTGTTAGCTGGAAGGCTGGCAAGTCGGCAGTTTGAGACCTGGGTACTGCATGACGGATTGAGTGCCTGTCTCTCTTCCAGCTCTTGGGGACGTGAAAGGAGCCTCATTTGGGCGTTCTCTTGCAAAACCCCTTTCAACCCAGAATAATTTCTGACACGAAATTATTATTATTACAACTCAGTCCTCAAATTTCGTAGCCATTCCTCCACTCTCTGAGATCACCAGGATATGTGTAATCCACCTGGAGTCGCCTAGGCGAGAGGGCAGCGATATGTGATTAAATAAATAAATAAAATCTAACTCTCTTGCAATCTGCCACTGTGATGATTGTTTGTTCTAGAGCTCCATGTTGATGAGGTGACTCATTAAAGCCCCATTTATGCATGTTTTGTTTGCCAAGACATTTTAAGTGTTTGATATGGTCTGTTTAATTGTTTCTGCTGCTATTCCTCATTTCAGGGACATGTTTTTGAGTGTATATTCTTTTAATTCAATTTTACTGTTTGAATTCATTTATATACCTCTCTTTAGGAAGAAAGGACAGGTTAAAAAGGTTTAATGGATAATAGTAGTAAATATCACAAGTATAAATGTTTACTTGAGATTCCTAGATAAAATATTTTAAAGACCGCAGGCTTTGTTTTCATTCGAGAGCAGTTTTTGATATTTACTGTAATCAGGAAGAAGTAGATCCTGTTTCTTGGCAGCTATTTGTTTTGGGTTTTTGTTAGATAAAGAGACCCAAGGGCTCCTCCCCAGTTTAAACCCCCTTCATGGCATTTTGCTCCCAGGCCTTTCGGCCAGCTCATATCCTAGCATTTTCCTGTTGGTTGATTACGCACCATGATATCAGCTCCTATTGGAACAAATGAGTTCTTGCATCTGAAATAATATTACAAAAATAATGGATGCTTTTTTTTGTCTTAGTCACAGATTTTGTTGCTTTGCACGAAATGCAAGCTTAAGTTTTAAAATATGGCTGTCCTTAATAAGCAAGCCAAGTCAGTGTAAGTGAGACCCTGCTTTCAGCTGTAATATAACAAAACACCGAATTCTCGGTAAAGTTTTTTGAAAGTATTTCAGACTGATCCAGGAAGTGCCTGCTGTGTTTGTACCTCTCTTGCTGCTTTTCTTGTTGTGTTGATTTGCAGTGTTGGTGCAGTCAGTTCTTTCTAGTTGCATATCATGCAGAGTCATTGTAGTTCTTCAGGTATAGCAGTCAGTTCTGCTCTTCTTCCGTGTCTAGGCCAGATGTGAAATTGTCACCAGATGTGAAATTGTCAAAATGAAGGCACCTTTTTGGGAGTTGATTCTCCAGTTCCTTTGGCCTGACCTAGTGTGAGAAAGATTAGCCGGCAACACAAGCTGGCCATTACCAGGGTATGCCCGCTTGAGGTTCAAAAATACCACAATCTTCAAGGAGGCTCTTTTTGTGTATCCCATCAGTTCTGTTGGGGACATTCTAAACAAATTAAATGAAATTTTGATCAAAACAGTAAGCCCATATGCTAGAAAGGCTTCCTGAAAAGAATCTTCAACCAACAGTTGGCCTTTTATTCACTGTATTTATTTCCACTACTTACTACAAAATAGATGAACTGGTTTTTTTAAAGTTTCCCATCCATGCAGTATAAATAGTACAGTATTTGCTTGGCTTAAGTACACAAAGTAACTTCAGATGTTATGTCTCAGCTGCTGAGTTAATGAAGAGCTTTGTCCCACTATTTTTGATTGGTCTCAAAATTGTAAGGAGGGATGGGACTTATATAACCACACTATGTTTTTTTAATATAACCCCCTCTTTGAAAACATTTGACAGATGCCAGGGTCTTTTGCTGGCATTGCCTTGTTCACACTTCATCCAAACCCCCTGTTTCAGCAAATTCCTCCTGTCTGTATAGGCTGCCACATTTAATGCAGCAGGTGCTTAATTTTTTTCTTCAAGCTAAAGAGAGGAGGGAAGGTACATATTACAAAGTATATTCTCTTTTCTTCTCTTGAACCAAATTAGACATTAGCAGTTAAAAAAATAAGCTTTGCTTAGCTGACACACCAAGTCCTTGAGCTAGTATTTTTTTAAACCTGAAATGTGATTTTGGAAGACTTTTTGCAGGAAAAGTAGGTGAGAACATCTGAAGTGGCCATGACTGTTGGGTTACATTTCCTACTCGGTTACCAAGCCCAGGTTGTGATTTTGGGCCTTCTTTCTTGTCTTAGCCATCCTGTGTCTTCATGGAAGAAGGGTAGAATTGCCATTTAAAAAAAGAAATAAATAGATTGAATGGTCTCTCTTGTTTTCTCCCCTCCCTCGTCATCATCTTAGACCAGGAGTTCTCAACCTTTTAAAGCCGGGGGCCAGGTCACACTCCCTCAGACAGCTTCAGGGGTCGGGTGGCCATTTTGCCCTTCCTCCACCACATGGCACTTCCTGGTGTGGTGGAGGCAGTGTGGGGGCACATGAAATAGTACTGCGGGCCATGTCTGGCCCACAGGTTGAGAATCCCTGTCTTAGACTATGAATTCTACATTGCTGCATAAAGTTATATTCTTCATTATTTGTGCTGACTTGTTTCTGTATAATTATCCAAGGACTAACTTATGTCCCAGCTAATGGGGCAAAACCACAGCTGTTCTATGATGTTGGCAAGCTTTGCCTTTGTAAAATATTAACCTGTTATGTGTTTCCTCAGGTACTGCGTGTAACTTAAAATTCGAAGCAAACATTTTATGTAAATTTCAGGTATCTAATGTGAATTTAAATTAGTATCCCAAGTAATGTGCATGCGTGTAATGTCTTTCGTCATAATGCAGTAGGATATTTCCTAGCTTCTTGGCAGACTTAATTCTGCATTTGCTTTTGTCTGTTCAAGTCACATGCCAGTGACTGCTGTTCTGCACTTGGAACAATCTGTGCCTTTAAAACGGAAGTGCCTAAATTTAGAGAAAACACCATAGCAGGCACATACCTGCAAATTGCAGCTTTGCTGTTTACCTTCCCCTAAGTGAGGTCGGTCTCCTAAATAGGGATTTGCAAGGAAAACCTGCCGGTTTTCTCCTATGTCTTGTGTTTCTAATTTCCTGTTTCTCTTGATCTTATGCGTTTGGGCGGAGGTAGAAAGGAATAGTTACCATGAATTTGATGACTAGTGCTGGCCCATGGGCTGTAGTTTGGGAACCCCTGAGTTAGGTATATCAAACCATCCTTGCAAATAATAGTGGATGGTTTGGTCATCTTTTTCTTTGCCCAGTTTCTTATTTCTCTTCATATTAATGCATTTGTACAGACAGCGCTGGCTCTTCAGCTTTGAAACAGAGATGAGCACTGACCCCTAGAGTCGGATACGACTGGCTTTCGAGCAAGGGAAACCTTTACCTTTCCATTCTAATACATATGCAAAAGCTAGAGAGCAAAATACTGTTAACTGAAGCAAAACATGTCGCTATTATAGTTTAACTGTGGAGACAGTATTTTAAAATATTGCTGGAGATACAGAGTCTTTACAGCCTGTTTGAAAGCTGCCAGAGTTAGCCATGCACATATTTACAGCATGGTGTAGAAATGGGCAGCCTCAGAGAAGACCAGGGAATCGTGACCTTCAAAGCCCTAAATAGCCAGGGTCCCTTTAGAAATCTGAGTGATGGTCTCTCTTCAGACACAGCTGCCTCCTCTGTGCTCCACTGCTGAAAGCTGTGGATGATATCAGTGGAAACTTGGTTGTGGAATATGTACTCTCATTTTGGAAGCCTGACCATTACTACCGTCTCTATTTTGGTGCCAAGTTCAAAGTCTGACAGTTTACCCAAGCTTTTGGCACTTACCTTATTGTGTATTTAATGTAAACCAGAGAATACATAAACAAATTCTGCTGCATGAAGAAAAGACAGTCTAAATTATATACAACATTTTAAAATAGAAAAGTAGCATTTGCTCCATTTCTTGCTCTGTGCCTTGCTTTTGGTTGAAAATGCAGATTAGCAACTTGAAATTCATGGCTTTTGAAAGCCAGGTTTGAATTCATCTTTCATATCCGGTATGCATACATAGGATTATTTTACATAATTCACTTTGTTTCACAAGCAGCCTTTCTCCAGTTGTTTGGCTGGCTATTGCCATTGAGTGAACATTGATTAGGTGAATTAATCTGTCTTTGTTTTTCAAAGGTGAAATTGTGGTGAATGAAGTGAACTTTGTGAGGAAGTGCATTGCATCAGATACAAGCCAGTACGACCTCTGGGGGAAGTTAGTTTGCACCAACTTCAAGATATCTTTTATTACCGATGATCCCATGCCACTTCAGGTGAGCTTGTGTTGGCAACTGTAAAAAGTCTTTACTCTCAGAGATGCTGATATGTGACCTCATGAACCTGAATCTGGTTGGAAAATTCTTATGCTTGTGTCTTTGGGAATGAGTTGCATCATTGAACTGTGTGCACCCGTATGAGTCAGGCTAGCTATCATGCCTGCTTGGACCATGTTGAATATTTTGGCCCAGAGTCACGGATAAGTGACCCAGTTTCAGCCAGAAGAGATTTCCTTAAGTATTCTAGTTAAGTGTCTTATCAGCACATTTTAAATCCCAGCCTTGAAGAAGACCTGGTGCAGTGATGGCGAACCTTGGCACTCCAGCTGTTCCAAGTCTCTGTGAATCTACACAGATGGATTTACTATGCATTGAACTCCAAGAACACCTGGAGTGCCAAAGTTTGCCATCATGGACCTAGTAGGTGATTGTGCAAAACACAGCTCATCCTTTACCAGCAAAATCAGTAGTCATAACACTAAGTAAGTCTTGATGATTATCATAAACTTATCTCCTTTATTTCAGAAGTTTCAATATAGGAACCTTCTCCTGGGAGAACATGATGTTGCGCTAACGTGCATTGAACAAATAGTCACAGGTATGTATGAAATAGTTGCTTATCAAAGATAAAATATCCTCAGTGCAATTTATTTATTTATTTATTTTTATTTATTTATTTATTGAATTTATTACCCTGCCCCACTCGGGAGAACCCGACTCTGGGCGGCTTACATCGTCATAAAACAGAGGTAAAAGATAAAAACATATAAAATCATGAAGTTTAAAAGATTATCTAAAATTATTTGAAGTAAAAACAATGCAAACTACACGCCGGTATCCCCCTGGTCCAGATCCAAAGTGGCACTCCCTAAGTAAGCCACTTAGTATGGGAACCCGTGTTCCCTGGTCCCCAAATATGTCCTGCCAGCCAGGTTTTCAAGCCCTTCCGGAAGGGCAAGAGCTCTGTCTGCAGGCGCAGTTCGATGGGCAGGAGGTTCCAGAGGGTTGGGGCTGACACGGAGAAGGCCCTCCTCCTAGTGCTAGAGAGGCGTGCCTCTCTAGCTGATGGAACAATGAGGGAGCCTCTCCGATCCGCCCTGGTGGGCCGGACAGATGTTCTTGGGGTGACGCGGTCTCTTAGGTATCCTGGCCCACTACCATATAGGGCTTTAAAGGTAATAACCAGCACCTTGAATTGCACCCGGAGACATACTGGCAACCAGTGCAGCTCCCGGAGTAGCGGCGAAGCACGAGCATAACGCCCACACCCCGCCACTACCCGGGCCGCCGCATTTTGCACCAGCTGGAGTCTCCGGATGGTCATCAGGGGCAGCCCCATGTAGAGCGCATTACAGTAATCAAGTCTGGAGGTGACCAAGGCATGTGTGACCATGAGCAAGGAGTCCCGGTCCAGGAGGGGGCGTAACTGGCGTATTACACGAAGTTGTGCAAAAGCCCTCCTGGCCACGGCTGCCACCTGTTCTTCGAACAGTAGCCGTGAGTCCAGGAGGACCCCCAGGTTACGCACCGGGTCTGTCTGGGGCAAGGCTGCCCCATCCAGCACCAAAGATGGCAACTCCTGTGTTAACGCAGGCCCCCGTACCCACAGCCACTCAGTACACATGCAGGAAGTTGGAAAAATCTTTGTGTATGGACTTCCTGCATGTGTAAATGTAAGCCTGATGAAGTGGACCTGATCCACAAAAGCGAACATTAAAATACAACAGTTAGTCTTTAAAGTTCCACAATGTTTTTGTTGTTTTGTTTACTGTCTGATATGCTTGAAACGCAGACTAGCACTGCTACTGTTCCAAAGGATTAAATATGTTGAATTTTGCTTCTTTGTCGTTTATTAAATGCTTTCAGAGTTATCTGCAATGTTTCAGCACTTGCTATTGTTTTCTATGCTTCATTTTTTAAAAATTGTAATTATGTGCCTCTTCTTCATCTTTTTCTTTCAGTAAATGATGCCAAGAGAAAACAGAAGGTTCTGGGCCCCAATCAAAAACTTAAATTTAATCCAACGGAACTAATCATTTATTGCAAAGACTTCCGTATTGTCCGGTTTCGTTTTGATGAAGCAGGACCAGAAAGTGCAAAAAAGGTATTACCACAAGTCTAGCTTTTTGCCTTGACCTCCTTCTGTAGCTACTTATAGCCTGCAGATACTATAGTTGTAGTCCATGCTATGGCTTCTACTTTCAGTATTACGTTGTTCTGGCTAATGGCCAGACATATACCCTTGTTTAAATTAAAGACAATGTTTATATTGTTGGTGAACCTTGCAGATGCTAAGTGGGTTGGTGAACAGAAGTCAAAGAAAAGTGTATATTTTGGCTGTGTTTTTAACATTAGCTTCATTGAAATGGTCAGATTTAATCTGCGATATACATAGACACACAGACACTTTCTTTTTGTCCGCATCTCCCTTTGTGGCATTGATTTTGTGAAATTGTAGTCCTGTATATCATTTTGTCTGATGCAAACAACTAAAGTTGCCAGCTTCATAAGAAGCTGAAAACTGTATCTGGAGTGAGATCCTGGCATCATCTGAAGCTGGTAAACCAGAGTTCTTTCCTCTGAACAAAACAGGAAATCCTTGTTTCCAGTCATCATGATTTGATTGTTGTGTGCTGCAAAGAGAAGAGTAAAGAATGTGGTCCAGTGCATAACTTCGGTTCCCTAGGCTAATATGTCCTTCCTAACTCTTGAGCTGCATTTGCTGTCATGGTTCTAACATTTTTAAAATTACACAAACGTACTACTTGCCTGGATGCCTTTGCAGCAGCCGGTTTTCCAAAGTATATTATTAATTGCTCCTTAAATGTTTTATACTCGGAGAATCAAAAACATCTGTATCCCCAGTCTAATCTATTGAGGGAGTGTGCTGTTTCCATTTCTCCCTGCTGTTTAAGGCTGCCTTTAAAATTGCTTTACCTTCTCTGACCCCGCTAGCCTCAGGGCCTCTGTCTGTTTGGTTCACTGTGCCCAGATGCGTGATAACTGAAAGCAAGATTAACTGTGGTTTGGGAAGATACACAGTTGGGTGAGGAAATGTCTGCGTTGGCTCTTTGGCTGTAAACAGAGATGAGCACTGGCCCCCTAAGGTTGGACATGACTGGCTTTTGAGCAAGAGAGACCTTGACCTAGATCTGTAATGGCTAACGTTGGCACTCTGGGTGTTCTTTAACTTCAATTCTCAGAAGCCCTGATCAGCAGGACTTCTGACTTGGGCTTCTGGTAATAGAAGTCCAAGAACACCTGGAGTGCCAAGGTTGGCCACCACTGACATTGAGCAAAGCATAGCAATCACACTTATATAGCGCCTATTGCACTCTCTGGGCCAATCACAAGTTAATTAGCATTTTACACCCAACATTCTCAGTAATCATTTTACCGACCTTGAAAGGATGGAAGGCTGAGTCAACCTGGGGTCCTGGCCAGGATCGAACTCACAATCTTTTGGTTGCAGTACAGGAGTTTAACCACTGTCCCACCAGAGCTCCTATTCTGACCTATTCCAGCTCATGTAGTACAGTTTGCATCATTCTCTAGTTTGAGAATCGGGATTAATGGGTCAGATATACTAGTCCAGTGGTGGCTAACCTCGGCACTCTAGCTGTTCTTGGACTTCAATTCCCAGAAGCCCAAGTCAGCACTCCTACTGATCAGGGCTTCTGGGAATTGAAGTCCAAGAAGAGCTGGAGTGCCAAGGTTAGCCACCACTGCACTAGCCATTTGTTTTAAATCTCCTTAGGCTGGGATCAAATCGGGTATAGACTAAGTCATTCTTAGTGGAGAGATTTGTTGATAGTAGCAATGGAAACTCAGTTCCAAGCGAACAGTGATGGTCCTTTAACCTGATGGCACTTAAAGGTTAAGCCATGAGAATTCGCACATAGCCCCTGGAAATTTGAAGTCAAGAGTTTTCTCTGGCTTTACTTAACATTCTGCTCTTATTTAAAAACCTCTGGGCGAATGTTTGGGCTTGGCCAAAGAAAGAACAGGAAGCTCATTCAGTGTGGCATATCCCAGTGTGTTTGCTCTCTGGTTTTAAATTTCTCCCGCAGTTGTATGTTGAAGCAAGGTCTTGAATTTGGAAGGTTTATTTAAGGGGGAAATAGTAAATAACTATGTCCTGAAATAGACATGAACGGAGTCAATCTAGTCTTGAATGCGCTTTCTAATTTAGCAACCTAGAAGAGTTTGCTGTTTTTGAAATGAAATACAGTACCTAAAGGACTGGATACACTCACTGTGTACAGGAACAAAGATACTTTTCACTGTTTCCTTGGCATTAATGCACCACGCTGCTCGAACGGCATGTCGGGGTAGTTCTAGTAGGCGTTCGACTAGAGGCCCGAGATTTGAAAAGGGCAAAGTTTGTGGCACAGAAAGGGACGTGACAGGAGTAATAATGGCCAAATGCTACATACTCTATATTTCAACCCTCTGGAAGGCACACATTCCCAACAGTGGTCATGGCACTCACATGCATGGTGCATGCACATGAATCCACTTGGCTTGAGTGCTTCGCTGGTAGGGCTAAAGGGGCCGGTCTTTTCCTTTACATCTGTCTTTGCTATCAATTTAGATCTGAAAAATTTCCAGAGGAAGACAAGTCTGGTTGGGTGTGGGAGGAAGCCGGAGGAACGGAAGTGGCGTCTGTAATGGTGGCCATGGAAGATTTTAGTCAGTGACTTTGAAGGAAGTCGTATATTATTAAGTAGGAATCAAAAAGTGACACTTTTGGTTTGAAACTAGGGAGAAGCTTATTGTGGCTTGATGTGTGATCGTCATTTGTGAGCTGCAGTATGAAACAGAATCCGTGCATAAAACCTATCAGAACTAGGTTTGAAATCTTGTTTGTTCCTTGCAGTTTTAATTTCTTTTAGTTTTGTTTGAAAGGAAAAGGACATTCTTGGCAAAACCAGCAGCTATTTTCTGTCTGACAAAATTGCGCCTAGCCCAGGCGGGATGCTCTGTGACTTTGCAAAATCCCATTGCTGTCCTTCCTTGTCTTGCCCTTAGCTTAGATCCTTTTCACTTGACCTAGTGTCCATAAAGGAGGAGATGGCCGAGGAACTCAACCTCCCCTACATGTCCCTTGGAAGACCCTGAATAGGCTGAGGGTTGGAGAGCCTCAATGCAAGACCAACAGGCTCAAGTGGGAACTGTTGGCGGACAACAACACACTGTGCCAATGTGGAGAGATACAGTGTGGTTCATTTGGGTCTGCTGTTAGAAACAAGTCCTGTTGACGACTTAGGTTTGGCCAACGACAAAGCCAAGACGGTGGCTTCATTTTGGCAGGGTAAAGTCTGACTTAGATACGAAAGAAGAAGGAGCTTCGATCCCCAGTGCCCTGTATATGGGTGTCCATGCACTCCTGGTGTATTTGTGTACATCTTTCCACTCCTCTTCTTTCCTCCCTGCTCCAGAAATGGACTTCTAATCTCCAGGATTGGCTTTTGAGTGGGATGTGTTTGTATGTGCTGGAATAGGATTAGAGCTGGAAGAAGCTGATTCTTTGGATCTACTATAGCAGTGATGGTGAAACTTGGCACTCCAGCTGTTCTTGGACTTCAGTTCCCGGAAGCCAAGTCCCTGTGAATCCAAATGAATGAGTTTACTGCGTGCTCATGCAGTAAACTCATTCATGTGGGTTCACAGAGACTTGGGCTTCTGGGAATTGAAGTTCAAGAACAGCTGGAGTGCCAAGGTTCGCCATCAATGTACTATAGCTACTGTCTCGCATGCAAGCAAAATTAAGGTCTAGATGGCTGAAGCACCCTTACAGATCTCTCTCTCTCTCACACACACACACACACTCACACACACACACACACATACACACACACACATGGTCTTCACAACAAGTTGAAGGCACCTGTTTGTGGTTGGCGACTGAGGCCTTCTGGATAGAAGAACAAAGCTCAGTTCTGCGCTTGTTACTTCCTGAGCTGGTTTCTGAACAGGAGGAACAGAAAGCTTTGTCGCCAGGTGGAGAGGGACTTGTAACTTGAGCATCAGAAAGGCCCCCTCTTTGCCCAGTAAGCAGTTTGTGGGAGGAGGCGGAGAAACGGGGCAATGATTAATTGGAGAAACGTTTTGTCATGCTAGACACAAAAATGTTGTCCTTTCTTCTTTTTGTATGGCATTCCTTCTTGTTCAAGGCATTTGCAATCTGGTATTAAGAAATCGCTTCCTTTAAGACCCTTGACAATGGCTCTATTATGTGCAGCTGGTTTCTGAAGTGTAACTACTCAGTGGGTCGAACTTTTAGTTGGAAAGGGAATGGCAGTTTCTAGGTCTAGGTTAGTATCTCTTGTCAAAGATTAAATGTGACCCTTGTTTTCAACTCAACATTGGCTTCTGACATCCCAGCATTTGTTTCTTTCAAAAGAAGTCGGATTAGGATAGAAGGAAAGACGGCTGGTAGTGGTGCTCAACCATGCCTGTCGTTGGCTACAACTTGTTTATTTCCATTTATGAGGCGAAAATGGAGGGCCTTTTACTGATTAGAACAAGAATTGATGGAGCGAGAGATGTGATGGAGGTTTAAAAAAAAAAAAACAGGCCAGAAAATGCTCATACAGATGCCTGACATTGAAGAAGAAGAAAAAGGGTTTGATAAATGTGGTGGAGGACATCCCACAATACTCTTAAATGCTAAGTTAGTGCAGACTGAATCAACAAGTTTTAAAGCAGGGGTTCCCAACCTAAGGCCCATCGGCTGGATCTGGCCTACATCGACATTTCATGTGCCACCCTTCAAGGGCATTCGAGAAACAAAATGGCCACCCCCATTTGAAGCTGTTGGGACAAAATGGCCACCCCCATGATGTGTGCAGGACAAAATGGCCGTCCAGCTGACCGAAAGAGTGTGACCTGGCCCCTAGCTTGAAAAGGTTGGCAATCCCAGTTTTGCGCTCATGGTTTTCCTAGTCTGCTTTGTGGCAGGCCGTCCCTGATAAAGAAGGCACATTTAAAGAGGAATTCATTATAGGTGGGTAGATGCATGTCTCTGAATGCTATTCTCCATCTGAAAGGTCCTAAGACCATGATGGCAAACCTTGGCACTCCAGGTGTTCTTGCACTTCAATTCCCAGAAACCCAAGTCTGTGAATCCATACGAATGGGTTTACTGCTTGTGGATCCACAGAGACTTGGGCTTCTGGGAATTGAAGTCCAAAAACCCTTGGAGTGCCAAGGTTCGCCATCATTGTCCTAGGATTACATGCAGCAGAACAGACCAACAGAAACTCTGATCTGACTTTAGATTTCTCCTGCTTTCAGCAAGAGAATTAAGATGGCCAAACCTGTTTTCACTTACAGGGTTCATCCTGGAGGCTAGGAATTAAAAAAAGACCCTGTTCCAGTCTCATCCTTTTGTGTTTATAGGAGAGGAGAATTCTTCTGGCAGAGGTTCCACATTTGCCATATGGAGAGCAGTGTTTTGTCATGGTCTGTAACTGGTGCTCATTAATTGACCCCTCGTTGTAATACATTTTGGAGTCTGTGTCAGTTTTGGGGTGGGGTCGTCATTTACTGGGCTCCCCCCCCATTCCTGAGCCCAATTAAAGCAGCTCTAGGCCACTATCAGTAGAAGCCAAATCTGAGGTCTGAGGCCAAGATTTCATGATATAGTGGGAAAGAATCCCAATTTTAGCTTTCCTCTGTAAGACTGCATCACAATATGCTGTTTTCCTGGTAACGGGAGCCATTTTTGCCCATTGCATTACATTTTTACTTCTTCTCTTATACAGGTCTGCCTTGCGATTGCTCACTACTCCCAGCCCGCAGATCTGCAGCTTCTCTTTGCATTTGAATATGTGAGCAAGAAATATAATAATCCAGGTAAGCAACTAACAGAGTTCACATGTCTAGACAAAGAGGCATTTTTAAGTAATCACGTGGCTTTCAACCTTTAAAGGACCTTTGGCCATGACAGCAGTTCATTCAGGGAACTATCTCCTTATGTATTCATAAGCTTCTCCTTAAAATATAAATAAAAATTATAAAATCTTTGGGTATGTGTCAAATCTGTTTTAAAAAAGACTATTGGGAAAGGAATTAAGGACCCTTTTTTACGTTAGTTACAAATTCCAGGTCTTTTCTGTTTCAATTCCCAGAAACCAAAGTCAGTTCCCAAAAGGACTCCCAATTCCCTCGGGATTCTTCCCCCTTAGCAGTAAGTCTCTCTTCTGTTAGCATTGCAGGAGGACTTTGATGCCTGGGGATATCATGGCTGCTTTTCCTAGAGGCTTGCTAGGCACTCCTAGCTCTCCCAGTTGAGATATTTGGCTTCCCTTGCCGCTGAGTTGAAGCACATACCCTCTCTGCTTAAGGTCAGCCCTCCAACTCAACCATGCAAAAGATGCCTTTGAGACTTGACTTCTCCAGGGCTTTCTTAGAACAGAACCTCCTGCTTTTGAGGGATGGGCAGCTCAAAGCAGAGGTGGAGAAGATCAGGCTGTAGGACCAGAAGATCTCCATCTGAACTCCTAAGCCAGCCTTCTGTCGCATGCCCAGGCAGCCCTGTGACTTTTCTCCACCACATTACGCGTGGGTGGCTTCCTAGCTTTTGTGTGATTTTAATTTATCCCACTCTTCAAAAAGGTTGAAACAGTCTGCTTAAGGTTTTAATTACTGGGAAAGAGGGAGAGAAAGATCTAAGCTAAAATGCTTGGTATTTCCCCTTCATTTTTGCTTTTGGCCTCACCCACCACTGGAATGTGGCCCACAAGAACTTTCTGCAGTCAAGCTAACCCCTCATGAGCTTAAGGTCCCTCACCCTGGGTTTAAAGCCTTTTCCATTTATTGTGGACCTTCGGAAGTGGCAAAACCCAAATTATGAGGGCAGTTGTTTTTATGCTTTGCACTAGGAACCAAAGATAGACAAAAGATGCACTCAGACAAATATTAGACATGGTCTATATGCCCCGAGTCAAGGTGATTGAAAACACACCATCACCAAAAACCAAACAAACAACTGTTATCTGCTACTTGGTCTAATTTTGAGTTCAGATTTGGAATCGGCACACTTGATATCATGTAAATCACATGTGTGATTCCCAGTAGCAAAATCGTTGTTGTGCAGTGTAATTCTGTACCTTTCTTGGAAAACATTGTGTTTCTGTGCATTTACATACTACAGCTCAGAATTTTCTTTAAAGACTTCATTCACTTTTCTTCTAGCAAAGAAAGTGAATGGGTTGGACCCAGGAGGAGGAGGAGGAGGAGGTGGTTGTCCACAAACACCCCTGTTTGAAACCTACTCAGATTGGGACAGAGAGATCAAAAGAACTGGAGCCTCAGAATGGCGCGTGTGTTCAGTCAATGAAGGATACATGATATCTACCTGGTACGTTTTGCTCTTTTATCCTAGAAGCCTTCTTGAAGTAGAGAGGAAAAGGATGTTTGTAGCTTGCCTGATCAAGTCGATCCACTGCCCTCAAAAAGATTGACTTGGACAGTGATGGCCAACCTTGGCACTCCAGGTGTTCTTGGACTTCAATTCCCAGAAGGCCTAAACAGCAGGAGTGCTGACTTGGGCTTCTGGGAATTGAACTCCATGATCATTGGAGTGCCAGGGTTCGCCATCACTGGGATAAGAGAACTAGGACACTTTCACGAGAAGAAAGGTTATCTAAATGACAACACAGCTTTTGTGGAGAATCCACTTTTGAAAAAACAAGGTACTGTACTAAAGCTGTACTTCATAGAGACTGCGGTGGCTTAGTGGTTAATGACCAGAAGTGGTTAATGACCAGAAGTTTGGCAGGTCAGTAGTTTGAGACCCTAGTTTTGCACAACGAAATGAGCTCCCATCATCTGTTCCAGCGCCTACCAGCCTAGCAGTTTGGAAGCAAGGAATTGCAAGTAGATAACTAGGTACCACTTCGGTGGGAAAGGTAACTCCGTTCCATGTGCTCCAGTGTCCAGTCATTCCTTCCACGTGACGATGGAAACGTCTGCAGATGCAGACAGTGCTGGTTCTTTGACTGTAAATGGAGATGAGCACTGAACCCTAGAGTCAGATACGACTGGCTTTTGAGGAAGTATGACTGTACTTCCTAGTGATGATACTCTGAATTTATGATAAACTCAAGGTAATATTTATAATCTGAGAGCACTTTTTTCCCTTGCTTTTAAACTAACAGTCGAAGGAAAATATTTTCACTTTGATTTCTGTGTTTGACTTGAAGTAATTGCATTTGATTTCCGACGGTGCAAATGTGTGTTAGGGAAACAACCAAACTATTCCTCTGGGGAAGTGCTGTGACACGTGCGCTCTGTCTTGTTCCCAGTCTTCCAGAATACTTCGTGGTGCCCTCGTCTTTGGCCGATCAAGACCTGAAGCTTTATTCCTACGCCTTTCCTGGAAGACGCATGCCAGTAAGTGTGAAATCGATAGTGTCAGCATGTGCTGTTGCATCTCAGTTAGTGCACGTTGCTTGGTCAGAGGAATGATGGCAAACCTTGGCACTCCAGCTGTTCTTGGACTTCAATTCCCAGAAACCCAAGTCCCTATGAATCCACACGAATTGCGCAGTAAACCCATTTGTGTAGGTTCACAGGGACTTGGGCTTCTGAGAATTGATGTCCAAGAACAGCTGGAGTACACAGTAAACCCATTCATGAGGATTCACAGAGACTTGGGCTTCTGGGAGTTGAAGTCCAAGAACAGCTGGAGTACACAGTAAACCCATTCATGAGGATTCACAGAGACTTGGGAGTTGAAGTCCAAGAACAGCTGGAGTGCCAAGGTTAGCCATCACTGGTCTAGGCTAACCTCCTCTGAAACCAAAATGATTGAAATCAGTGCACTGTAGCATGTGGAGGTTGGGTTTCTAGTGGCTACCATGGGAAGCCATCCCATAGTAAGCTTGTGGAGCAGAAGTCGCCTGTACTGAAATAGTGGTCTCAGTGGAAAGTTGGGAGATAACACATCTTTCTGCTCTAGTGGCATTGAACAGGACATGCCCATACCTTGCATTGAGAAATCCCACCACAGGAAGACAGTGTGTTAAGTGAACATCATGTGCTTTTACAGTCTGTGAAAGTAACAGGGATCGGTCCACTGCTGTAGGCTAGAGACAACTAGTCTCACACCCCTTTCAGCATGATTTTAGGTCTCGGGAGGCCACCAGCATTGGGGTTTGGTTGGATAATGCCATGCTTTATGTGTCTTTTCTCTCTTGCCTTGGAAACCTGCCTTGTCTTCACAATATGAAGAACTCTCTCCAACTCCTTTCAGATGTGGTGCTGGAATCATTCCAACGGAAGCGCCCTGGTGAGGATGGCCAACATCCGGGACCTGGTGCAGCAGCGGAAAATAGATCAACGGTAAAAGTGATCCTGTTGTCTTAACGGGTGGGCAGGGGCAATTCAAGGGGATCATAGTCGGTAGAAGACGCTCATGTTGAAGCAAAATCTGTTAATCCTTAAAGGTGTCACAAGACACTTTGGCCTCCTGCCCTTCCTGGCACGTTGAGGCAGGCAAACAAATGACTTCTTTGTGTAGAAACTCTTCTTCAGCAGCCATACTGTGGCTGTTGTCTGTTTTGGCTGGGGTGGCAGAAAGGGCCCGGGAGTTGCAAAGTGCGCTAGTTTGTGGGGAGGGGCTGTCACAATCCACTGTATTATAATATATCTGAAGTGGCAGTTAATTCGAGACTTGCTTCCTTTTATTCAATAAAAGCTTTTAGTTACTAGGAGCTGTTCTTAATTTTACCACAAAATGCATATTCAAACGGCACTCGCATAAACGGTATTCCATAAAGATGTTTGAATTGCATCGTTCAGCTTAACTTTAGTTTTAAAGAATTTGCACAAAGTACGGATTTTTAAAAAGGAGCTGTGTGGTGGAAATGCACGAAAATCTTTCCCTTGCCTGCCACTTAGTACCTTTTAGGTCAGGGGATGCTCAAACTTTTTGGGCCGCAGGCGGATCACTTAGAAGTGGAAGAAAAATGCACAGGCACATTATGCGTCCTCGCGTGCGCATGTTACTTCTGCTTTTGGGAGCAGCACAGACTGAATGAATTGGTGTCAGGGGCCAGATCTGGCCTGCCGGCTGTTTGGGCACCCCTGTTTTAGGGAGTGGGGAAAATATACGTTTGGGAAAACATGACAGAGAAAACGACTTCACTAACTTTTTTTAAAAAAATGCTAGGATTTGCAACGCAGTCACTCGGAGTCATCCACAGAGAAGCGATGTTTTCAAGTCCGACTTGGACAAGGGTTTGCCAAGCATGCAAGAAATCCAGACTGCCTTTTTGAAACTCAAGCAACTGTGTGTGAATGGTAAGTCCTTGAAACCTGTTTTGTGCCTTTCTGTGAAAACATGTGTTTTCAAATACTCCAGAGGTGGCTTAATCCAGAAATGTGGGCATCAGAGTGAAAGACTAAGTGTGTGTATGTGTAGTGATGGCGAACCTTGGCACGCCAGCTGTTCTTGGACTTCAATTCCCAGAAGCCCAAGTCCCTGTGAATCCACACAAATGGGTTTACTGCTCTTGACAAAGGTTAGATGGGGGACATTTGCTCAAGATGTTTGGACATATTCCTGTCATCGCTGACAGATACGTGACATCTACACTTGGTCTTTTTTCCGATTTCTAAAGGTGGCATTTCCTCCACCCAATCTTAGCCCATAAGATCCCTCCTTTTGCAACTGCGTGGAGGGAACGATTTCTTGAAAATGTCACTCCTTCCCATTGCAGAACCTTTTGAAGAAACAGAAGAGAAATGGCTGTCATTGCTGGATAATTCACGTTGGCTAGAATATGTGAGGTAGGTCTCAAGAGTGCTGGTCAAAATATCCAGAAGGGTTAAGAGTTTGTTTTGTATATCAGAGATGATGTGGACAAAATACAGAGGAAGGGCTGCGTGACCAAAATGGATGGTAAACTCAGAGGCATCTTCTGTGTGTAAATTTTGTACAGATGTGAAACTTAAACCCGGGCCACAGGTTGTGCAAAATTAAACTTCCGTAAACCATAACAGTAGCTAGCTAGCAGTTGACCGTTGTGGCAACGTGCCCCATGAATCTCTATACACCAGTGGAAAGAGTTTGGGTGGGTTTTTTAATTTTTGTTTTTCTTTGGTTCCTTTTGCCTAGACTCTTCCTGAGGCATTCCGCAGAACTTGTATACATGCTGGACAGTAAGCACGTGTCCGTGATTTTACAAGGTAGGTCCCCTTGTTCTGAGTTTCTTAGAAGCATGTCAGAGCTTGAGCAAATAGTCTGGTGTGGGAATTAAGAAAGGGGCCTTCCGGTCTATTTACCGCTGAAATGTGACACAAACAGAGCTTTACCTTTGACTCACCTGGTTCTCCTGCCACTTTGGCCTGAAGGGGAAACGATGAGCTGTTATGCCAGATTTGCATATAAATGATATTCTGATTAAATGCATAGGGGTGTTAGAAACGCTCTCCACCTGCACTAGCCAGCTAAGAATTCCCACTATGAAATTGCTAACCTCTGCTCTTCTCCTTCTCCTCCTCTTCCATCATCATCCTTGCTTTCATTTAAAAAACAGCTGAAAACACTGCTTTTTGAGGAGGCCTTTGGGAATGTTCAGTCTACAACTAGCCATTAGAGATGCTGCCCTGTTTCTCTCTGCCACTAATAGGTTGGACTTTTGGGGCTCCATGTTTGATGTATTCATAGTCTGGTGATTTTAATGTTTTTATTGTGAGTAAGTTTTAATAATCCTTGATTGTTTTATTGCTGGTTTTATGATGTTAGGCCCCCTGAGTAGGAATGATTTTTTCCTAGAGGAGCAGGATATAAATGAAATAAATAAATTCTTCCTCCTCCTTTTCCTTTTTCTCCTCGTCGATATTGCTGTGAACATCAACTGTAGAGGAGGAAGGGCGTGATCTGAGCTGCTGTGTGGCTTCCCTTGTCCAAGTGATGCTGGATCCCTATTTTCGGACCATTGGTGGATTTCAAAGCCTGATTCAGAAGGAGTGGGTCATGGCTGGGTATCCATTTCTGGATCGGTGTAATCACCTGAAGAAATCTGACAAAGAGGTAATGATGGAGCTAAAACAGGCACCTGACTCTGTGGAAGAAACTGCTTGTATATAAAATGTGTCCAGATGGCTTTCTCCCTGAAACCACGATAGATACACCTCTTGATCTAATGCTATCAGGATTTGGGAGGGGGGGAGGTTCCTGGGACATGAACTAAGAGAGCGTTTTCAGCAGGGAGTATGCAGAGGTGTGGATTGTTATCCAATAAGGCCAGAAATGTTCATAGCATCGCTGGAACTGTGGTAGCATCGCTGATGTAGTTCTCAAAGAAAAACAGGAGCCAAACATATAATGCATATCAGAAGTTGCCTTAATTGGCCCGTGATTTGGCCTAAATTTCACTATTTGGAAAGAGATCGTGCTGGAGTGAGCGTCTGTCATCTGTCCAGCTCCTCACTTTACAAGGTTGGGCAAATTCACCTCAGGTGCCATAGCGCCTGCTTTTAACCCGTCCTCCCTGTTTTCTCTTCCAGTCTCCCTTGTTCTTGATGTTCCTGGACTGCGTCTGGCAACTCCTGGAGCAAAACCCTTCCGCCTTTGAGTTCTCCGAAACGTACTTGACGCTGCTGTATGACAGTACGCGCATCTCACTGTTTGGCACCTTCCTCTTTAATTCTCCGCATCAGAGAGTAAAGCAAAGCACGGTGAGTCCAAAACAGGCCTTAACCTCACGTTCCCCTCTGCAGTGAAGTTTGAACACTGTCAGGCTGTGCACTAGGGTACAGTAGTTAATAATTGTGCAAACAGATTGACTATTAGCCAGGCCTAAAAATAGCCAGTGTTTATCATGAACAGAGGAGTTGAATTGCTTGCTAATAATTTCTAAGTAATAGTAGAGGGGTGTTTTTTTTTAAGCAACCATGTCACTCTTAGGTCCCGTGACATTCTGTCACCTAACAACTTGGCTCTTTAACTAGACTCCCCAGGAAGGAAATGGGGTTTCTTGGGAGGAAGTTGCTTTAGACTCTGCTACTGTTATATCTGGGGTGGGGGACTGTCCTGAGCAAATATTCCTTGGAGAAACTAGTGCCTGACGGGCCCCTTTTGCAGTTCACTGGCAGAATGGCTCTGTGGCAGTGATGGCCAGCCTTGGCACTCTAGATGTCCTTGGACTTCAATTCCCAGAAGCCCTGATCATTGGGCTTCTGGGTATTGAAGTCCAAGAACACCTGTAGTGCCAAGTTTGGCCATCACTGCTCTATGGCATGGCTATAACCTTGTTTAGCAGAATGATGGCAATAAAGGCATTATGCGGGCTGCTCCCTAAACCCCAGCTCATCATTTGGAGCAGATGAACTTCATGGCTGAAGAACCTGAGAGACTGGTGTGGAAAGTCCTCAGAAGAACTGTTCCGAGGAGTTAAGAACAGGAAGACGATCACCATGATGATAGCCAATATCCGGAATGGATACGACACAAGAAGAAGAAGAAGAAGAAGAAGAAGAAAGGGCATTGATTGCCTGTGATTTATCAGATTTTGTTTTATTCCTATGAACAGGCCCAGCTACCCCATTTTTGTATTTATGCCTTTTCTTCTCTACTTCAAAGGAGGAGGGAGGGAGGGAAGCCCAGCCAATGTTTTGTATCCCTCAACAGATTTCCTTTTGTTGTTGTTGAATCTTTCTGGGGGTTTCTTTCGTTCTTTCAGGAATTTGCTATAAGCAAAAACATCCAGCTGGGTGATGAGAAAGGCCTAAAGTTTCCTTCGGTTTGGGACTGGTCTCTTCAGCACACTCTGCGGGATCGCATGCTCTTTCACAACCCCTTGTACATTGGAAAGAGTGCACCATGCGTGCACAACGGAGCTGTGAAGTCCTTTAAACGAACAAAGGTAAGGATGGGGTAGGGACTGCGAAGTCCGCCTACATGGTATAGTTTTGCCCAGGGGGCAGTGGGGGGGGGCTACTTATAATCCATGGCTTCTTGGTACAGCAGTGGTCATGTAGCTTTGGCTCTGGAAGCATCTTTGAATTAACCTAAATGTTACAGGGAAATGTGTATTTCCTGCAGCGGTAGCTCTCTTTATTGCAAGTGAACTCTGATGGGCAGTTTCCCAGCAGGCAGATCTGCTACCCTGTTGCTGCCTCCAGTGCTATAGAGAAATTAGCTTGACATCAATCCCAGAGAAAATTCTGGAGCAGACTATAAAGTGGTGACTCTGCAGGCACCTTGAAAACAGTGCAGTGATATCTAGAGGTGAACAGGATACGTCAAGAACAAACCCTGCCAGACTCATCTTACATCATTTTCAGTCAGGTAGACAGTGGGAACGCTGCAGATGTAATATATCTTGACTTCAGCAAAGCCTTTGACGAAGTGCGTCATGATATTATAGTTGTCAAGCTATAATTGTCAAGTTCGGCCGTCTGGCTCTTTTGACCCCCACCTCTCTCCCCGTTATCTGTTTAACTTTTTAATCTTTTTAAAGTTTAAATTTTTTAACCTTTAAATGTGTTTTAATTATGTTTTTTTAAATTTTGTAAGCCGCCCTGAGTCTTTGGATGAGGGCGGGATATAAATGTGATTAATAAATAAAAACAAATAATAAATAAACTAGGCGTAGCCTGGCTAGCACAAGTGTCAGGTGGATGTACAGTTGGTTACAGTGTGCATATTAATTGTTCCTGGGAGGGTATTAAATGGGTTTCCACAAAGCTAAGTTCTGGACCCAGTGGTCTTCCATGTTTTCATTAATGACTTGGATAAGGGAGTGAAGGGAATGCATATCACAGGTCCCTCCCCCTGTGCCCACAGCAAAATACAGTATTGTATTGTAATGTAACGTATTATTTGTAAGCCGCCCTGAGTCGCCACGGCGAGTGGGTGGCAATATAAATTATTATTATTATTATTATTATTATTATTATTATTATTATTATTATTATTATTATTATTATTATTATTATTATTATTATTATTATTATTATTAATAATAATAATAATAATAATAATAATAATAATAATAATAATAATAATAATAATATCAAATTTGTGGATGACACAGAATTGGATGGAATAGCTAATGTCGTGGAAGACAGGGACAGTTGGACTGAAAACAACAGAATGAAATTTATCAGGGATAAGTTCAATTTTTTTTTTACCGTGGGTGGGTGGATGGGAATCAAATGCACGGTTGCATGCTGGGGATTCTTGGCTCATTAATACGATGAGTGAGAAGGATCTTGGAATTGTTATAGATCACAAGCTGAATATGAGCCAGCAGTGCGACGTGGCTGCAAAAATGCCCGATGATATTTTAGGCTGCATTAACAGAAGTGTAGTCTCCAAAACCCGTGAGGTGCTAGTTCTGCTCTATTCAGCACTAGTCAGACTACATTTAAGAGTCCTGGGTCCAATTCTGGGGACCAGACGTTAAGAAGAATGGCAATAAACTGGAGCAAGTTCAGAGAAGGACAACAAGGAAACCCAAGTCCTAGGAAGAAAGACTTGAAGGAACTGGGCTTGTTTAGCCTTGAGATAAGGAGAACGAGGGGAGATAGGATGATAGCACTCTTCAAATATTTGAAAGATGGTCATAAAGAGGAGGGACAGGATCTATTCTCGAACATCCCCGAGGGCAGGACGCATAATAAAAGGTTGAAACGACAGGAAGCCAGACATAGGCTGAATATCAGGGATAACCTAACTGTAAGAGCAACATGACAGTGAGCCCAATGACCTCAAAAGGTGGGGAGCGCACTTTAACACTCGAGGCATTTCAAGAGAAAGTTGGCTAACCATCGGTCACCCCTAGTTTAAGCAGAGAAAATGGCAGCTTAAAATCTATCTCCTCCTGTTGCAAAACAAGACTGCAAGGCGTGTTTTACTTCCGCTTTTGGTGGGAGGTGACCAGCCCGCAGCCCAAAAAGTTTGGTCACCCCTGTTCTACAAAAATTGGTTTCGGTAGCTTTGACCTTGTTCTTCAGGAAATAGGTGTATCTGTTCCTTGTGGGGAGGGAGGAGGGGCTAGGATTGGATGAAACTCTTACCAGCAAAGTTGAACGTAACGGGAACCCGGATGTATTTTGCCTCCCAGAAGAACTACAGTTCGACGCTCAGAGGCTTCCCGCCGTCTCTAAAAAACGGGGTTATCAGTGAGCAAGACTTCCTCCCGAGAAGAAACTCCCTCATCCTAAAACTGAAACCCGACTTCCTCCACCACACGGACAGCCACGCCAACGGCATGGAGCAGTATTTCCGCGAGTGGTTGTCCAAGCCGGTTGACCTACACGGGGTCCTCTTGCCCCGCCTTTCGGGGACGCAAATCAAACTCTGGAAACTCTGCTACTTCCGCTGGGTCCCCGAAGCCCAGATCAACGGCGGTGGGTTCATTACCGTTTTCCACAAAATCTCGTTGCTGGTAGACGAAGTGGACGCACTCAAGCGCAGCCTGCGACGACACAGCGGCGGCCCGCCTTTACCTGCCAACCCTACGGAACTGGAGCCAAGCCGGATGTACTTTAGAGCCAACGGGCACCATGACACTTCCGTTGCGCCGGAATTCCTGTCTTCCTTTTTCCCCTTTTCTCCCGTAGGAAACCTTTGCCGGAGGAGCATTCTCGGCACCCCGCTGAGCAAATTCCTAAGCGGTGCCAAAATCTGGCTGTCCACGGAGACCCTTGCCAACGAAGACTAATCATGTTTTGGGGCTCAAAGGGCTGCCCTGTCTCTCCATAAAACTGCGGACCGCAGCCCCCGGGCGCTGTAATTAACTTTTATTGACAAAGGTTACATATGTTTTTGCACAAAGTATTTAAAAGCAAGTGCGTCATGCTTCCATTCTGCACAAGCTTAAGCCCCCCCTCCCCCCCGGCCCCAGGTTGATTCACTTGACTTCATTTCAACGGTTCTTCCTGCTTTCTAAATCTCGCTTGGTACATAAAAGGTGGATCTACCTTTTGAGGTCCCCCACCACCACCTAACTCAGCTTTGGCAGGGGCGCTTAATCCTGTTTTGTCCACAGTGGGACAAAAGGCTCCTCTTCACTCAAGACCAGTGTTTCCCAAAGTGGGGCCCAGGCCCCACAGACTTCAATGCCCAGAAGCCTAAGTCAGTCCACTGGGTGATCAGTGCTTTGGGGAATTGACTGAGGCTTCTGGGAATTGAAGTCCAAGAACCGAAGATTGGGAAACACTTTTCTAGATCATGGGTTCCCAACCTTTTCAAGCCGGGGGCCGGGTCTCGTTCTGTCTGTCAGCTTTGAGGGCCGGACAGCCATTTTGCCCTGCCTGCATGATAGGGGTGGCCATTTTGTCCCAACAGCTCCAAAGGGTGGCCATTTTGTTTCTCAAATGCCCTTAGAGGGGTGAGGGGCCATATCTGGCCCATGGGCCTTAGGTTGGGAACCCCTGCTCTAGACTGAGTCACATCTCTTTCCAGCTTCAGATTGGTCAACAGATGAAGGAGTGAGAGAGATTCTCAGGGTCAAAACGGATTGCTGTTACTAGAGCAGGTCTAAGAACTCTACATTTTGTCAAGCTACAAAGTTGTGAATGTGACCCAGCTAAGAGTAGGCACTTTACTCCAGAGTTAGAATGGAAACCAGCAGGATTTTAGAGTTCCCTCTTCCCATTTGAAGTAAAATAGATCAATGTGTCTAAGCTAGTCTTTGAACCAGCAACACAGGCAGGAGCCTGGTTTAGCCTGCAAATCTATTTTTTCTCCTCTTTGTTCAGGGTCTGAGGATGCCTTTTATTTTACTGCATCTGCCTATAAAAGTACAGTGAGTGCTGTCAGTTGGTGCTGATGTTACTGCCATGGACTCTTAGCTGAGGCTTGTATTAGGAAAGCACCGCAAGAGAAAATGCTCCCTTCTTCTCCACTCTTGTGAGTAAATCCCTCCTTCCCTTTATAGTTGAGATACTCCCATGATGGATGGGGTCAGTGGGTGACTTTTCCAAGTGTGTCAAGCCTGGCGTTTTCAGGCTCTCTCACCGCTGGTTGTGTTGGCCAAGGCTGATGGGAGCTCCAGCCTACCAGTAGGTCAAGGCTGATGGGAGTTCCAGCCTACCAGTAGGTCAAGGCTGATGGGAGTTCCAGCCTACCAGTAGGTCAAGGCTGATGGGAGCTCCAGCCTACCAGTAGGTCAAGGCTGATGAGAGTTCCAGCCTACCAGTAGGTCAAGGCTGATGGGAGCTCCAGCCTACCAGTAGGTCAAGGCTGATGGGAGTTCCAGCCTACCAGTAGGTCCACCCTTACCCTGTCTCACACTAGCTGACATTTGCACAAACCCAGAGTAACAGCATTTCATCATAGACGTAAAAAGTGCCTTTTCTTGCATTTGACCTCTTTCCCGTGGAATACAGTTACTCTCGTCAGGTAAGTTACTATGCTAACTATCTAATGAAACCCATTTTTGGAAAAGTCTTCTTCCTCTATTAGTTTCTAGAATCTACCAAAGCAAATTATCCTCTGGATAATTACCAGGAAAATACATTTTTTAATAGCAATACACTAATTACAATTTATTATTGCAAACAGCACTGAATAGGATAAAACCAGAATGGCCGTGCCCTTTCCCACTAGGAATCTTTTTTGGCATATGCGTAACCTCATTGGGGGACAGGTACAGTTTTGGAGTTCATTGGATGTCTGTGAATTTTCCCCAGGCCAAAATAGGAGGCACTCGGACTACAGAATTTTAGCCGGAAGCTTTTAACGTTCAGGGTTATTTCATACGTGCCATTGTGTATAGCAGTGATGGCCAACCTTGGCACTCCAGCTGTGCTTAAACTTCCAATTCCCAGAAGCCCTGATCAGCAGGAGGGCTGACTTGGACTTCTGGGAATTGAAGACCCAAGAACACCTGGAGTGCCAAGGTTGGACATCACTGGTGTATAGCCAGGGCAAGCACACAAGATCTTTCAAGGGCTGCCCAAGCATTGCAGTTTAGTCGTGATCATTTGGCTTCTGAAAGCGTGTTTGGTGAATAGTTTTTGTGACGTTTCCTTGGAAAGTGATTTCCTTTTGCAAATCACCCCAGCCACTAGAGCCGTGATGGCAAACCTTGGCACCCCAGATGTTCTTGGGCTTCTGGGATTGAAGTCCAAGAACACCTGGAGTACCCACAGTAAACCCATTTGTGTGGATTCACAGACTTGGTCTGGGAATTGAAGTCCAAGAACACGCACAGTAAACTCATGTATGTGGATTCAGAAACTTGGGCTTCTGGGAATTGAAGCCGAAGAACACCTGGAGTGCAAAGGTTCGCCATCACTGCACTAGAGGATAATTCCCTTTTAGCCTGTTTATGTTAGTGAATTGTATGCCCAGTACCATGTCCCTTTTAGCGCATCAAAGCCCCTAGCAGGATTGGAGCATCCCTCTTTAAGCAATGTATGAAAAATGCTTTAACTCCACCTCACTTCTACCATAACCACCTGGACATTTAGCTCAAAAAATTCAGATGGGGGTGTCTGGTTTTCTCACAAACTATCCAAGGTTCGGCTGCCGTCTTTTGTTCAATCCGTGGCGTGTATCGCTGGTTGGAGCGGTTTCTCTAGCTAGAATGGACATTTTGTTCCCCGGTGGTAAATTTTGTACATGTCCGGTTTGTCGTATTCTGATGTTCACAGGATTTTTTAAAACTAGGGTGGTGTTTTGAAACCAATGCTCTACTTACGCCTAATAGTCTTAACCACATTTCAGATGTAACAAATTTTGCTAATTAACGGAAAGTTGAATGAATCTATTTTGCAGAATTTACTAGATAAGATGTTTAACTTTTGAGACACATTATTACATGCTGGGGTGGGGGGGGCGGGGAGAGGGGAAGGGGGACAACCTTCTCTTTGCAGGAGTGTTCATTTTCACTGCATTTTTTTGTAGTTCCTGAACTTTTGAGCCTTTGGGTGTTACAGAACTTTGCCTTTAACAACTATCACTGCCTATTGGTTGTCCTTCGGATACGTTTTATGATTCACAAGTGGGCTCAAGAAAGCCAAGAGGTTTTCATCATTGAGGGTGGGTGGGGGAGAACTAACGAAAAATTTGAGATTGTTGAATATTAGGCAAGAATGCTTCTCAGGAGAAGAACTGGAACTTTGACCTTACAACATTTCCAAGCTTGGTGGTACCAAAAAATTGGGGGGGGGGGGATTTTACCGAAGGAAGCTGACCAGATCTGGATTCCTGCCCTCCTAAGTGAGCCGTATTCTCTAGGCCTGCTGTGGCACTGCCAAAAACAAAGGCACCTTTGGGTGAGTTCATTCTGCAGTTCCTTTCGCCTGACCTAGTGTGATCTCTGATCACACAGCTATGGCATACTTCAGGGGTGCCCAAACAACGGCCCGTGGACCCATTCCATGTGGCCCATGCAGTGCCTGAAAGTGGAGGCGGACACACATGTGTAAACACCCGGAAGTGGATGTGCATGCACAAATGCACCCGTTTCCGGTGGGCATGGCCAGGCCGCTCAGCACTTCTGGGGGAGTGGTTTGCTTTTGGACCCAACCGCAACCACATGGCAGACTTCGACCAGTGCGCCCAACCTCTGCAGTTCAGCCAGCCACAGCATCTGTTTGTGAGACAGGCGGTCGCGAGGCCCTTTCACTTCCACCAGCTGAAACAGGGAAAGAGAAATCAAGACATCACGGACGTTTCTAAACTGGATGAAAGGATCCATTGCCTGCATGCAAAGTCAGAGGATTTCCCCTACTGTTCCCACAAACATGTAGAAAATCTAAGAGGGACTGTGAGAAACAGCAGTTCAAAGACACCTGCAGGCCTACACAAGCAAGCATGCATGTCTCTCCTCCTCTTAATCTCTGAGACTTCATCAACAACCGTCCCTACGTGCTTTGAAATGCACCTCCGTGTTGCAAAGATGCTTCTCTGAAAAAAACTCTTGTCCAGTTAGCTGAATTTTAGCAGAAATGCAAACCAGCACCTGCAGAAGCTATGCTAGACGGCCTCAATCCCACACATTGTCTCTCCTGGTCAAACACACCGTTAAAAGGATGGTACACTAAAGCGAACCTGTGACAGTCGGAGCCCTCACTGTGGGCACCTGTGCAGTCACCCCAGCATAGAGTTTGCCCTGCCCAGCAGCCCAATGGGAGCGCTTCCTCCCTTCCCCCAGCAGAGAGTTTGCCCCGCCCCTCTGCCTAGCAGCCCAATAGGAGTGCCTCCTCCCTCCCCTGTTAATATATTGGCACTTTGAGATAAATAAGTGGGTTTTGGGTTACAGTTTGGGCACTCGGTCTCTGAAAGGTTCTCTATCACTGCACTAAAGTTCAGGCGACCAAGCTGGGTCGACTTCCGAGAGCAACATTTCAACTGCAAATGGAAGCTGCAAGGTCTAAATATTTCCTCCATGAGGATCAAGTCAACCAGAACAAGGTTGGTGAACGTGTGGGACAGAACAGATCCTTATCTGGCTTATTTGTGCCGTTCAGCTCAGCAAAGACTGCCTGTTTCCATCTCCATTGTGTTTCCTGGCTTCTGTCCTGCTTTCCAAGTCGTAAATTGTGTTCAAAGCAAAACCATCACAGCGGAACAATTCAGGCAGAGAGTGGCCTGTGAGTATCGGCCAGTAGCGGAAAACTACATTTGTGCCCCCGGCCAAAGCCTTTCCTAGAAAGCCTCCCTTTAGAAAGACTGCTCTGATGTAATCTTTTGTGGGCATCATTCTTCCGGGACAGGGAGGGGGATAACAGGCTGAACAGGTTTGGTTTACGAGGGGTACCCAAAACTGCCCCCCTCCCTGTTTTGTGAATCACATCGCAGAGCTTTGTTCCTCAAAACAACTAGGGATACACATTATTATTTAAATGTATTTATTATTTATTTATTACCTTGAATTGACGATCTTCGGTTCGCCAGACCACGAGGTCCGGAAGTCCGCCCCTGCAATGCCGGAGGTCTTTGGATAGTCGCCGGCAAATGCCGCTCAGAAGAGGCCCCCCGAGGCAATGCACTAGGCTCTGCAAAAACCAACATCCATGTATGCACCCCAAAATCACATTTTCATCCACATGTTCTGCGCCTCAGTTCACCAACAGCACGGATGCCTCAGACGGATCGGGAAACTGCAGCACAGTCCCCTCAATATAGTCCAGGGGTTCCCAAACTTTTCAAGCCGGGGGCCAGGCCGTGCGCTCTGTCAGCTTCGAGGGCCGGATGGCCATTTTGCCCTGCCTGCACTATGGGAGAGGCCATTTTGTCCCAACAGCTTCAAAGGGGTGGCCTTTTGTTTCTCGAATGCCCTTGGTGGGGTGGGGCACATGAAATGGTGCTGCAGGCCAGATCTGGCCCACGATCCTTAGGTTGGGAACTCCTGATTTAGTCAACGAGTGCTAGGAATACGAATCTTTATCTGGAGGGCCATGTTCTCCCACCCTCTGGGTAAACAACTTCCCACCCTGGCCAAATTTGCATCATGCAAGTTTGTAAATCGGTTTCTCCTTAAACAAGGCTGGGCTAGGACAGGGATGGCAAACTTTGGCACTCCAGGTGTTCTTGGACTTCAATTCCCAGAGACTTGGGCTTCTGGGAATTGAATTCCAAAAACAAACCTGGAGATAAGAAAAGAAGACGAAAACCTTATGGCGCCTTAAAGGCTAACTGCTACGTTTTAATGTGAACCTTTGTGGATCAAGACCACTTCCTCAGATGTAAGCGAAACTTCATGGCATCGCAGCCCATAAATTTGTAGGCAAAACTGAGCTGTAATTGATTAATGATGTGAATTTTAGAGCAGAAATCTTTCATCAGTTTACGTACATTTGATAAAAACTCTAAAAGACTGCAGGTGGCAGCAGTAGGTTAGAGGAGGCATTCTTCCTCTAATGTCCCTTGCGCCATCTAAACCTATTTTTGGAAAAGGAACGTGCATTAGGATTTTAATCATGCGCCGACATAGCCAGACAAGGCAAAGTTTGAGCGAAGATCTCTTGAATCGTGCCACAGTCTGAACGGCAATTTGAAATGGATTAGATATGCACAAATGATAACCATAAGCCAGTGGTGGTGAACCTATGGCACGTGTACCAGACATGGCACTCCGAGTCCTCTCCATTGACATGCACACTGTCACCCCAGCAAAGAGTCTGCCCCTTCCCTCTGCCCAGCAGCCCAATGGAAGCGCTTCCTTCCTCCCCCCAGCACAGAGTTCACTCACCCCACCCCTATGTTTGGGCACTAGGTCTCTACAAGGTTCACCATCACCCCCATAAGCCTTAATGTCCAGGTGAATATGCAGTACAGCAGTTTTAACCACTGCTGACCCGCCGGGACTCAAGGGACCAGACCCAGTGTGGGGCAGAATGGTTCACCCTAGAGGGCTTCTTCAGCTCTTACTTGTGCCTGCTGGAGGGAAGAGAAACGCTCCCAGCTGACCAGCGCTGCTGCCTTTCCTTCCTGGGCCCTCCAGACCTCTGCCACCCACTCCGTCAGGGTCTCTGGGTCGGCCCCCTGCAGCGCCTGGAGCCGGGACTCGATGGCCAACCGCCGGTTCTCGTAAAAGCGGTCTGTGTACAAATCCAGAGGGAAAGCCTGACGGGGCAGAGTTGGAAAGCAAGAAATTGCAAGAGGGTAAAAGAGGTACCGCTTCAGCAGGAAAGGTAACATCATTCTGTGCTTTCCGCCGTCAAGTCACATGATCATGGAAATGTCTGCAGATAGCACCGGCTATTGGGCTATAAACAGAGATGAGCACCAAACCCTAGAGTTGGATACACCTGGCTTTTGAACAAGGGAAACTATTTACCGACAGCTTTGTTGGTAAAGACCTTTTGAGGGAAATTCTCCAGATACAAGCAAAGCCACTCGGGGGGCTCTTTTGCAAGGATCTGATCAGCAAGGAGAGGAAACCCCTTTTACAGAAGGAAGGCACACCTGGTAAGGACTCCTGAAGACGTCTGGTATACCGTCCATGAAAAGGACGTCCCACATCAGAAGGCCGCAGAGGGTGCTAAATGTCGATCCTTCTCCATGAATCCCTGAGGAACATCAAGAGTTACCAGTATGAACACAATTGCATCATTTGATTTTCAATGCATGGGAAAACCGCACTTCGAGGTACAAATTTTTCAGGGTACGAAAACCCCCTGGGGAACAAATTAACTTCATTATCTTGAGGTACCATTGTATTTAAAAGACCAATTAGCCTGAAATTCAGTCAGGGTTAGCAACGGTAAAACTAGATGGACAACGGGTTGGACTCAGCCAAAGGCAGCTTCATACGATCACAAGGAGACCCCCCCAGGGCAGGGGGGACATAGCTGCCCCCAACTTTCCATCTCTGGTAACAGTCCCTCTATTTTAGGTCCTTGCTGTTGCCTCCTCCAGCTGTGAAACATCTGGATTGGCAACGCCCGACCACCCCCTGCTCCTCTGGACTGCAGGGCTCCTTCCTCCCGAAGGGGCTGGAGAGGACAGAAACCGACGTCTTGGGTCTCAAAAGCCCGAGAGATCTCCTCACCTTGATCGAAGCCGCTCTGCCTGTAGTGGGTGAGGGCCAGTTCCTCTACCGAACACACGACTGCGGAGGGTTCAGGGTTTCCTCCTGGGTCCTCCTCGCCCACGTCTTCCACGATGAACACAGACTTCCCCATCCCGGTTTGAGGGCACAGCCTGCCTTTGATGGTCACCTGAGCCAATCAAGACATCCAAATAGGTAACGAGGAAGAAAACGGCACAAGGCTATTGTGGTCATAGACCCACCGCATGACCAGACTTCGATTCCCGAGTGCTGCACGACAGAGTGAGCTCCCGTCTCTGTCCCAGCTCCTGCCAACCTAGCAGTTCAAAAGCAAGAAATTTATTTATTTATTCAGATTTATATTGCCGCCCACTCGCCGAGGCGACTCAGGGCGGCTTACCGTCAAAACAGCAACAGTACAATAAAAAATATAAAATATAATTTTATAAAATTGCAAGTAGATAAATAGGTACCACTTCAGTGGGAAGGTAAACAGTGTTCCATGCGCTGCAGTGTCTAGCCATACCTGCCACATGTCCACGGAAATGTATGCAGATAGTGCTGGCTCTTTGGCTATAAACAGAGATGAGCACTGAACCCTAGAGTTGGATACGACTGGCTTTTGAGCAAGGGCGACCTTTACCTTTACTCTCTGCTATTCTTAAAAATAAGAGAACATTTTGCGCAGGAACATTTTTCTAGCAGTGAATTATAATGCACAAGAAGAATTGACCTTGTTTCACACCCCCGAAGTGGCAAGCTAAGAATAAAGGCATCTAGCATTTAAGAGTGCCATGGGTATTGTCAGCAGTGTGGCACGATTTTGGAAGTGACAAAGAGAGGTGGCAGCCTCGACGGAGAGATGTTCCTCCTTGGGATGGAGGAAGGAAGTCCAGAGCCGCTCTTGAGTGGCGGCAGAGGAGAACAGCGTGGGAGACGGGAGGAGAAGGCGCTTCCTGGTGCACCCGGGATGAAGTCTGGCAAGAAACTAGAGCTTTCGGTCCAGATGGCGAAGCAAGCGCGGAAATCCGTCCCATTTGGGGAATATCTGCTCCCATGAATGTTCAGGCACTGTGTTCTTAGAGCATCAAGGCTTGGGGGAAAGAATAGGAAAGCAAAGAAGCAGGAACTGGTTTCTAAACACCCCTAATTTTAAAATCAATAACTGAAACAACTAAATGCAATATCTGTTCCAGAACATGTTAAGTCTGCATAAAGTCAGCAGGAAATCACTGGGGGAGGAACGTAGCAGCGACTCACATGCACGACGTCTTCCACAGGAAGGAGTGACAGGTCTTGAAGGAGGGGCCGGAATTTCTGGCAGGCAGGTAGCTCCTTCATCTTCTGGGCCCGCTGGGAGAGGGCGAGGAGGTGCCCCGTGCGCACGAATGGGTCTAGGAGGCCTCTCCGGATGCATCCGACAGCCTGGGAGCAAATCAGACATTTCAGGCACCCTCACTCAGGGCTTCCCAAACGTTTCAAGCTGGGGGCCATTGGGTCACGCCCTCTCAGTCAGCTTCGAGGGCCGGACCCTGCCTGCACGATGGGGGGTGGCCATTTTGTCCCACAGCTGGTGGATGTGCGCACAGGTTACCCTTGTAAGAAGCCACAGCCGAGCGAGTGGTAACAAGGATGTCAGGAGGAGCGTTACCTTCTCCACGTCTTTCAAGTGCTGGTGGAGATTTAGAGCCAGACGATCCCACCAACGTCCTCGACTGTCAGTACAATACACCTCCTGCGCCAACAGGTCTCGTAGCTGCTCCACCGCCTCCTAGAAATGACAATAGGGCTCCTTGTGAGAAGAGGAACGCTCACGACCGGCCAACGAAACACAACGCCCAGTTCTGGATGCCAAGGGAGCCCCACTCCCCAACAGCACGCCACACAGCCACTTCAAAAAGGAATGACAAATCAAGGGATGCCTATTTCAGATCTCTCTGCTACTCTTCTTCTTCTCCCTTATCTGAATACTGGCAATCATCATGGCGATCGTCCATGAAGACTGTCCAGAGAATATAATGCCGTGGCCTTTCATCTGCCTTCTGCATCACAGCATGACCCCCCGTGTAACGACCCCATTACTCATGGGTACTTGCGCAGTACCGGGGTCTCGAACTGCCGACTTCGCAGCCCTCCTTGCCCGGTGATATCCATAATGCAACCTATCTTCTCCCCTTCAGAGAACAGCCTCAGAAATCTCCATTACAGAGTCAAAAAAAGCACAAGACCCCATTTCAACCCCATGACCCCCATAGTACTACTTTCTGGTCCTGAGCCCCTTTGGGCACACAAAGTCCTCCTCAGGCCCAGGCCAGGACGGATGAAGCTGCTTCCCTCCACCAAGAGGGATTCAAGGGGGATTTAATCCACTGGGAGACCATCGCCCTTCCCTGTGGACTTCGCCATCCTTTGGTAGCGTTGGCCAGTGGGCTAAGGACAGTCTCCTGGCGTTCTGGCAGCCTGCCACGATTTCCGTTTCGAGACCCACTGGGCACCTCTATAGAGCTGGGTCTCCTCATCGTATTTACCTCATACATGTGAAGTCTCTGCAGGATCTCAACGCCCCGCGAGAGGATCCGTGTGTAAACCCACCCGACCGTGAAACACCGGAGGTATTCCGGAAGGTCTGCATGCGACCTACAGAGGAAACACGCAGGCGCAGATTGGCTCCGGAATTAAGATAATAAAGGTGATAAGCAGCCATTTCCCATGCTGTGTACCTGCTTCTCCGACTCAATGTCAAGAAAGAGCTGAAGGAAAATAGTGGTAAGGTAAAGGTCCCCCTTGCTCAAAAGCTAGCCGTATCTGACTGTAGGGATCAGTGCTCATCTCTTTTTGCAGCCAAAGAGCCAGCGCTGTCTGCGTCTGTTTCCATGGGTGTGCCTCATCACCAGAGTGCACAGAACACTGTTTACCTTCCCACCAAAGTAGTACCTATTTATCTAGCTCCCTGGGTGGCTTAGTGGTTAAGGCGCTGAGCTGGAGGCTGGAAGGTTGGGTTTCGATACCCGACACTTGGGGACATGAAAGGAGCCTCATTCGGGCAGCCCCTAAAATCCTTTCAACCCAGAGTGATCTCTGACATGAGATTATGATCTACTTGTAATTTCTTGCTTTTGAACTGCTAGGATGGCAGGAGCTGGGACAGAGACAGGAGCTCACTCTGTTGTGTGGTCCTCAGGTCCCGAACTGCTGACCTGCCAACCTTCCAGTCGTCAAGTTCAGCGTCTTAACCACTTGACCCACCGCAGTCCCAGAGAATAGTGATCGAATACATGAAAAAGGGTCTCCATTCGGTCCCTGGCATTTCCAGGAAGGGATGAGAAAGAAGAGAGCTTTTTCCAACACCCCCTTCCTGTAAATTCCCTGATCTCCCCACCCCAGACGTCCTACCTGAGGGAAGGATGATCTTTCAATTCCCGCCACGTTTCTCTGGCGGCCATGTAGAGCCTGCGTCCCTCTTCCCAGTTCCCTTTAGCCATGGCCATGGAAATGTCACTTGACATGTGGACGGCAGTGGCATATCTGGTTGGAAACAAGAAAACGGTGAAGATAATAATCCAGGGTAAAATTTCTCTTCAAATTTTGCACCTCTTTATTCGGTAGCTTCAAGTGATCTGGGACAAAGAAGCGATCTGACAAAGTCAAAGTGGATGGAACGCTGTTACCTTTCCCGCTGAAGCAATACCTATTTATCTGCTTGCAATTTCTTACTTTCGAACTGCTAGGTTGGGCATGAACTTGGTACTCACTCCATCGCACAGCACTCGGGTCTTGAACTGCTGCCCTGCCAACTTTCCGGGCGTCAGGCTCAGCATCTTTAACCACTAAGCTGCTGCTTCCACTCACTTCGACATCCTTCCCTTGCCACTGACTGATCTTCCTTCATCTGCCACTTCATTTTCATCCCGTTATAGACTGGAAGCCCCTCTTCCATTGCAAGCTTTGTCCCTTTTGGAGTTTGAAAAGCCCCCAGATAAAGACTCAGTGCAGGGTATCATTTAGAGCAGCCATGGCGAACCTTGGCACTACTCCAGGTATTCCTGGACTTCAATTCCCAGAAGCCCAAGTCTCTGTGAATCCACACGGATGGGTTGACTACGGCTTCTGGGAATTGAAGTCCAAGAACACGTGAACTGCCAAGGTTCACCATGATGGATTTAGAGTCTTAAGGTAGGGAGAAAATCACCCAGTTGATTTACAGAAGATCCCAGGGTCCATCTTGTCGCTTAACCTGCCTCTCGGAGCGGATTTAAAGACAGAAGCTTTCAGGGACAACTGCAATGTACAGCACCTAAAAGTTCTTGGAGGAAAGGGGGTTATAAACGCAATCCATACAAATGGGAATTGAAGAACAAGAACAGCTGAAGTGCCAGTAAACCCATTCGTGTGGATTCACAGGGACTTGGGCTTCTGGGCATTGAAGTCCAAGAACACCTGGAGTGCCAAGATTGGCCATCACTGCCAAAGGACTAATGGGTGAAGGGGAAGCAAACACACAATTCGTTTCCAGAAGGCTCGATATTTCTTCCTACCTAATAAAATCGTCCCGGTCCTGAAATATTGGCGTTCTCCTGTCGACGGTGTAAGTGGGGAAGGCCACCCGCCCCATGTTTACCATCAGGACCGTAGAAAGCTGACCTTGACCCCCACTGGCGGCTTCTTCATCCTCCGTGGGGTCAGACAAGGAGAAGAGGAGGAGAAGGCGAGAGAAGACGGTGCGGGGGCCTTTGCAAAGACGGACAGACTTCCCCGCCAGATCTTTAGCCCTTGGGACGAAGGGGAAACCAATGGTCAAAATGACTTCCCAGACGTCGTCTTGTTTGCAAAGTCACATAAACATTTAAAACAAGACCCAAACGTGTGTTTGCACAGAACTCAGCTGGACTGTGTCCATCCCTGAGCTAGGTGGGTGCAGGTGTGTCCGCCTGCCAGTAGGAGCCTCTACAAGTCATATCCCTGGGATAAGGCTACATATCTGGAAGAAAAAGGCAAACTGCATCCTCTCAGAGCCTTCAGTGATGCTGCCATCGCTCCTCAGCATTGCCTACACGTCCACCAACCTAAGCTCTGTGCTTAGAATTAGCATAGAGGGCAAGTGATAATTATAAAATCATAGAGACAGAAGCGGCATCTCAAGGGAGGCGCCTGCTAAGCTACGGCAGCTCTCCAAAAACTGGGCTAGGGCTGGAAGGTAGAAATCTCTGCGTTTCCTGAGGCCAAAGAGAGAGAGAGAGAGAGAGAGAGACTGACACCACGGTGGGTCTGAGCAGCCAAACGTTTTAACCCTGAATTAAAGCAGATGCTCCTTCTTCTTCTTTAAGTGCTGAATCTGATTCCAAATACAGTGGAACCTTGGTTAACATAAAAATCACATAACAAAAGGCATCCCATCGAAAATGGTGGCTCGGTTTACAGAATTTTTCCCGGAATGGATTAAATGATTTTCAATACATTCCTATGGGAAACCACATTTTCATTAAAGTATTTTGGTTTTGAATGCATTCCTGTGGAAAACTGCATTTAATGCATTCCTATGGGAAATTTCATTCAATGCATTCCTGTGGGAAATTGCATTCAATGCATTTCTATGGGAAACTGCATTCAATGCATTCCTATGGGAAACTGCATTCAATGCATTCCTATGGGAAATTCAGTTAAAACAATTTTTGATGTAAGTAACGTCCCAGAGAACGCATTAATTATGTTAACGGAGGTTCCATTGTATTGGCGAGCCTCATGGTGATCAGCCATGAAGATTGTCCTGGGAACAATATGAAGTAATGCAGTGGGCTTCCATTTGCCCTCCACGTCGCAGTGTGACACCCATAGTACCACGGATCCAGTTCCACGAGTCACTTTCTGGTCCTGAGCCCTTTTGGCATACAAAGTCCTCCTCAGCCGTGGTACTATGGGTGTCACACTGCGACGTGACCTTTGTTTCCGGGGTAGCCGATGCTAGAAAAGGGTGTGTTACCTTTTCAAAATCACATCTCCCACCCCAGCTTGGTTCCTGCTGAAGAACGAGCGCTGTTTTGCCAGCCGGAGGAAATCTTTCAGGAGCTGCCATTTCTGAGCGTTTGGGTTTTTCAGGTGGAACGCCTTGGCCAAGGTTTTCAGCTCCGGAGCTGGAAGTAAGTCGAGGACCTCAGACAGATGCTGCAGCTCTGCTTCTGCCGTTGCAAAGTGAATCAGACCAAAAGGAGACAAGAGAGGCCGATAAGAGACGCCGATGGGTGATAATTCAGTGATCCAGTAAAAAGACTTACCCGACCCTGGTCCTGGGTTTGTATACAGACGTTGTGTTTACATTTTGTGCAACCTGCTAATGCAGGGGTTGCCAAACTAAGGCCAGTGGGCCAGATCTGGTCCACAGTGCCATTTCATGTGGCATTCAAGAAACAAAATGGCTGCTCCTTTGAAGCTGTTGGGACAAAATGGCCACCACCACTACCCCCATCATGGAGGCAGGGCAAAATGGCCGTCCGGCCCTCGAAGCTGACTCAGAGAGCATGACCCAGCCCTCGGATTGAAAAGATCAGGGACCCCTGAGCTAATGGGTCCCTCTCTTTGACCGAGAATCTCCCCAGCCCCCCAAATCATCCCAGCCCTGCTTTACCTGACTGCAGGAATCTGGCTTGAATAAGCTCTTCAGTGACAGGTGAGAGATCCTGGCCAATCTCAGAATATTCTATTTTATTTGTTTTTATCCAACACAACTTGCGTTGAAAGAGCCGGACATACAGCTTCTGTCCTGCAGCTGCAGTTGAAGAGTAAGAACAGAGGATAGGGAGAAAATTCAGTTTTCAAAAGTGATCCCCCCCCCCCCAAAAAAAAAAAAGCCACCCCAATGAAGCGGAAACAAGAGCTTTTCATGTTTAGTTGATCTCAGTCAAAGTTCATTTAAACCTGATGCTTATGCTGTGTGAGAAAAATTAATTGCCATGCACAGGAGCTGTAAGAACAGGCAGATTGCAGTGGATGAAATACTAACCTAATTTTAGATATGGCTACTAAAAAGTAAATCTGTAGGACTTTCTTTAAGTAAACACATAAAGAAGAACAGTCAAGGAAGATAATCCCTTACACATTTTTTTATGTAAAATAAAAACCACTTCACAAGGAAATATCTATTTTTGTCTTTAGAATTTATAAATTCTCCGTAGCAAGAATATGATCATAAATGTGCTAAAATAAATACTGAGGCTACCTGAAAGCTGGTAGAATTGAGCAACAACGCCCAAATCCTGATCGTCGAACAACCGCCGGTCGTCTTCATTCTCCAGAACAGCTTGCAAGACCATCAGAAAGTTTCGGAGATAATACGGTTGATCGCCTGGGTCAGATTCAGGGCTAGGTCCGTTGAGCGCCTTTTCTACAATATTTCTGCTATGATGCTCAAAGCTCTCTTTTTCCAAATCTCTCTCGTCAGTCGTTTCATTTCTTAAGTCTTTATGACTTTCCATGGGAAGTACTTCTACAGCATCTTCCACGGAAGGAAAACTTTGTATTCGATGATGGTGCGTCTCCCCTGCATCACTCAATGGAGCCACCTCTCCAGAGGAGAAATTCCCAGCTTCCAAATTAAATAGTTCTGCTTTATTATCCATTGTTGTACATACTTCAGGTTTTTCAAAATTTGAAACTGGGCCTCCCTGGTGCCCTCTTCCCCCTACGGAAAGCCCATGTTCACGGGACGCAGGTGCAACCAACGGTGACAACTTCGGAGTAGGATCATCAGTAGAACCACAGAAGATTCCTCCAAGTTGATCTTGCCGAACATCTTGGCCTGTTGAACCTTCTTTCCCGCAGCGCTGCCTTTGAAATCTTGCCAAAGGTGACTTTACTTTCAAGGAGCTGCCCTCAGCAGTGGCTTCTTCTGAATTCACTTCCATGGTTTCACCACAAACATCTTGAGATGAACCACCGTCGGCACCTTGGGCCAAAACGTCACCCTCCTGGGCACGACGTCTCCTCCTGGACAACCTGGATGAGAAACTTCCAAGGGAGACACTTTTAATGGGACAAACCCTCTGCTCTCCATCACTCAAGACTTGACCACCGTCCTTCTTGAAATAAGGGCTCCTCTGTTCCCCTGCCTTTGTTTCGTTGAGTCCACCTCCTGCTCGGTCTGGGCTCTTCTCCAGAGTTGAGGCAATTTTGGCAAAGTATGGACCGGAAAGGCTGGGTCCCTTTTCAGCCATTGGAGGTGCCACCACAGCCGAGGACGAAGCCACCAGAACCATGTCATTCTCCTGGCTTTTTTGGCAAACTTTGTCAATATGTTTGTTGATGCCGTACCTTGGCACCATCTCTCCACACAAAGGGCAGGCAATTCTAGGAGGTGGAGCCTTGTTGAAAAATGAAATAATAGAGGAAGAGGGTAGAGTTGAAGGCACAGATGCTTTGAGTTCCACCACCTGCTTCCGACTTCCAGCTCTTGGGTTGGTCTTGCTGAGAGAGAGGCTCTTCCGAGGCCTCTTCCGTGGGAGGCCATTTTCTGCCATTCCAAAAGACTAAAACGTGGTGATTAGAAGTCACTCATCGATGGAAGGAGATTCCATGCACAGACGAGAAGCCCCTTGCGTCATAGGATCCATTCGTCACCTCCACCTCGCCTGTAAAAATCAACAAACCAGAAAAGCAACGTCAACATTTTTGCAACCTTGCTGCTTTTGTTATGCTTTGCTTTTCCAGAGGTAGAAAGAAACCATTTGAGGCAAAAAAAAAAAATTGAATCAAGTATCTTCTTTGGCAAGCAAATTTATATTATTTTCTTCAAATAATTCTAAGACAAGTTGCAATTGGAGACAAACAACTCTAAGCCAAACCGGCTCCGGTAACTGCCGATTTTCAAGGTGCCTCCTTGGTACAGTATTCACTTTTATCAAAGAGATTAAAATAACATTTTTGTGCGTCAATATGCTTCTTGGAGAATAAGTCGTCCATATGAGCTCCTGCAATTCCTGGAGCCAGTCTGGTTTATAGTTTTTGTCTTCATACAACTTCTCTTAGAATTATTTGAAGAAAATGAAGTAAATTTGTTTTTGCCAAAGAAATATTTGATTCGTTTTTTGCCTACCTCTGTAGCTGCCCCATTTGGTCCCATTTATTTTTTTCATTATTTGAGAAAGTCAACAATATCCTGGAAATTAATCTGGCCCCATGAGCTTCATGGTCAACTGAGAAGCATTAACTGGAGCGAAATGTATAAATAAAAAGTAATGGCAATAATGCAGTCAATAGGCAGATATTGCAATGGTCTGTTCAACAGAACAAAATTCTTTTGGAGAAAAAAATATGAAATAGACAAAAACTTTCATCATCATCACCATCATTTTGCAAAAACTAAATGTTGGAAGGAAGGAAGCAAATGTGCAATACCAAAAAAGGAGCTTCGGTAGCTTTGCAGTGGAATGAAATGGTGATATAAAATACAATAAAATAAATACTAGCAAGCCCGCCCACCCTCCACTTCGATTTCAAACAATCCCATTCAAAGGAGCCAGGCGTGGGTTGCGCAGGCGCACAGGAGGCCTCCTTCGACCCCCGAGCAGCGCGAGCCCACCAGAGAGCAAGGAGACCAGAGGTGCGCGCGCAACGCTCTCCCTCTTCCTTCCCTCCCTGCCCCCGCCCGCCCGGCGCCAGAACATCTCAATCCATCCTCGAATTCAGACGTGCTCAGTCGATGCCGGAGCGGTCGATTCCTTCTGTCGCTTGGCTTAAAAAATACAGGGGAGACTTGGCGAGGAACAGGGTGGTGGGAAGTGGGTCTACCTTTCAGGGATGTTGTAAAAATAGAGCGTGGAGGAGGGGTGGGCAGGAAGACAGCCCTAAATGACCAACCAGAAAGAAAATCAGGATATTGTGGTGGTAAATGATCATAATTGGGTGCCATTAAGCCAGTCCTGGGGATTGTGGTAGTTTAGTGGTTAAGACACTGAAATTTTGTCAGGTCAGCAGTTCGAGACCTGAGTAATGCATGACAGAGTGAGCTCCTGTCTCTGTCCCAGCTCCTGGCAACCTAGCAGTTTGAAAGACATTTCTAGTAGATCAATAGATACTTCAGTGGGGAAGGTTACAGCATTCTGTGCACTCCGGTGTTTAGTCATGCTTGCCACATGTCCACGGAAATGTCTGCAGTTGCAGACAGCGCTGGTACTTTGGCTATAGAGATGAGCACTGAACCCTAGAGTCAGATATGACTGGCTTTCGAACAAGGGTGACCTTTACCTTTACCCTAAGGCAGTCCTGACTTAAGCCAACCCTTGCCAGAGTTTTCTAGGTACAGAAGTGGACTTGCCCTTCCTTTCCTTTGGGAGGCGCCCTGGGACAGTGCCGGCTTACCCAAGGCTACATAGGTTGCTCTTCTCCCAAAAGGCACCATGGGGGAATCAAACCCCCAACCTCTGGTTCTGCAGCCAGGCACATAAGCTACTACGTGTTACATGCCATCTGGTTGCCCCCCAATGTTTGGCGCCGCTATGAATAAAAATCTCCATTCTGCGCATATGTAAACCCTTTCGTCTGGATTCACAGGGACTTGGGCTTCTGGGAATTGAAGTTCAAGAACACCAGGAGTGCCAAGGTTCGCCATCACTGGCACAGCTAAAGCAATGGCACTAGTAAAGGATTCTATAACCAGGTTTAACTACCATCCTTCCTGCCTTATTCATGAATTTCCTAGATTAATAAACAGTACATCTCTCACAGTCACAGTGCGCTGCTCCTCCTGTTCACAGTGGGGTGTTGTTGCTTATGAGATTCCCACAAGGAATGGATTTGCTGCAGGTGGAATCAGAACAGGGGACTTTTGGGGACTTTGGAAATGCCGGGAGTCCATACAGCATGTCCAACTGCCTCCTTTAATTAGGTTCCCTTGTGCTTGACAATATAATTTTGATGTCTAAAGCAAAGAACGAAAACGCAAGCTTATATTTTACAAAAAAAAATACACCTTGTTTTAATTTATACAAAACCGTTCATGCATAATATATTACAGCTTCAGCTTCTGGGCAGAGAAAGTTCGCTTCTTAGGCTTCGTTTGGCTTTTCTTTATATCTTTAATTTGCATTTTCACTTGATCTTGCAACTGAGAAAAGAACGCCTTGGAGGATTTCAAAGCCTTGTCTTTGCCATCATCCTGCAGGAAAGCAACATGTATTTAACAACAAAAGGAAACATACACACAAAGTTTTTTTTAAAAAAAAACCTTAAAAGATAACTGCAGAATCAGCCACTTAATTGTTTCAGCAGAATAGAGAAAGATTTCACTATCTCTTTCCCATTTTGTATTCCGATTGATAACTAAATGGCAAAACAGGAGCTGTTATGTGCATGCGGCACATTTTTTGTCAGGCAGCACAATAAATCTGCCTGAAAGCTGACTTGGTGTTATCTCTCCTCTCCGGCTTAACGCATGTTAATGAGAGAAAAGCTAGGAGCATATCCCTTTTATGATAAGAGGTTTAAGAGCGGGGGAACTTCAGAGGAAATTTTAAACTAAGGATTCTCAACCTGTGGCTCATGGTGCCATTTCATGTGGGGGCCCCACCGCCTCTACCACACCCGGAAGTGCCATGTGGTGGAGGAAGGGCAAAATGGCCATCCGGCCCCCCAAAGCTGTCACATGTGACTCGGCCCCTGGCTTAAAAAGGTTGAGAATTCCTGTTTTAAACAAATTCTTTGAAGTTTTTCCTCCTTAATGACTTTGTGATGCAGCAACAGAATCCAGCCTCTGCATTTATCCGTTTGGTATGTGCCTCTTCCTCCTCCCCAAACATCCCATGAGCTGAAGGCAATATGCACAGTAGTTCTGTCCCCCATGTTTCTGTGGGATAGACTAAGAGTGAATGCCCAGAGGTCACCCCGTATGGGTGCGTTTTACTTCCGCTTCCGGGAGCGACGAGTGCGGCATGGGCCCGATGAATTGGCATCAGGGACTGGATCTGGCCTGCAGGCTGTAGTTTGGACACTCCAGCCCTAAGACCTCAGACCAAAGAGTTACAAGACATCAGGCACTGCTCTGGCAATCTTACCTTGAGCAAGGATGTTCCTCCTGCCTTGGTAAGTTTCTTCAGCTCCGCAGCCGAGGTTTTCTTGCTCGACTTGGGGCTCTGCTGTGATTTCTGATCCAGGGCTTTCAGCCGTTTCTCTTTCTCCTTCATCTTGATGCGCTTCCTAAGTTTCTTCTTCCGTCGCTCTCGTTTTTTGTCCGTGGATGTCTTTTCGGCATCTGTTTTCAGGTCTCCGGATTTGTCCTTTTCCTACAAACCAACATACAACAAATGGGGGAACCGAGTTTAATCCCGGCCAAGCTACACCACCACATCTATTCCACCTTGGATCAATGTGTCAGAATTCAACACATGCATTTATTCGCAGACCTGCATTTGTTTATTCTAGTTATAAAAAGAGGACACGTGGAAGTATCACCGTATGCTGTCACGGCAATGTCGGCTCATGGCGACACTTCCCAACATTTGCTAGACTGGGGTTCCCAACCTAAGACCCGTGCGCCGGATCTGGCCCATGGCCACCATTTCAAATGCCCTAAGCATCCCTCCAAGGGCATTCAAGAAACAAAATGATCACTCATTTGAAGCTGTTGGGACAAAATTGCTACGCCCATAGTGCAGGTAGTGCCAAATGTCCATCTGGCCCTCGAAGCTGACTGAGAGAGCGTGATCCGGCCCCTGGCTTGAAAAGGCTGGAAAACCCTATGCTAGACATACTTAAGAGGTTTTGCAATTCCTCCTTTCGATGGTTTATCTGGAGTTTTCAGCTTGGCCAAAGCTGCACTGGTTGCCAGACACTTCCTCCCATTGGCTGTCAGCAGTCTTAGCGAGCCCTGGGGGTGCAGGACTGCTGCACTGTAACCAAAGGTTTCTGAGTTTGATCCTGGCCAGGGCGCAAAGTTCAAAGGTCAAGAACTATACGAAGTTCACGAAGACAGCGCACACTTTCTTCATAGGAATTCAACCACCCAGCAGACAACTGCCGACTGCCTCTCCTGGGCGTCTCACCTTGATCTCCTCCGGGGCCAGGAGTGCTGCATCGCTAACGCTCACGGGCGCGACCTCTTCCATGGCTATGGCCGGCAGATTCGAGACAATTTTAACCTCTGGTACAGGCTGGGGGGAGAATGGAAGAGACACATTATTGATGCTGCATGACGTGAAACAAAACCCCCACGGAACAGACATCAGCGCAACAGAAGCCTAAGTTCGAGCGGTTAAGCTGAGCCGTCGACCACCGAGGCACAGCCATGCCAAACCACTGGGCTTACCGGTTTAGGGGTGAAGTGGAAGTTGGAGAGAGCGTCCAGCTTAAGGAAGAGCGAGTCCATCATTTTCTTTATTTCAGTGTGCTCAGATTTTTCTTCCTCTTCTGTTTTTTTCTGCATCAACAGAATTCAGAGACATTGATGGAGAAACATTCGTAAGAGCAAAACGCCAGGCAAGAAAAGAGTCCATTTGGCAAGCAAAACAACCAAGCCAAGTAACACTAGCCACAAATAAGCTTTTATAAACATGAGCTATAAAAGGGAGGATAATGTCCAGTTATCATCTTCCTCCCCCCTTGGAGAATCCATCATTGCTTCCCAATGTGGGGCCTAAGCCCCACGAGGGGACATCAGTTCCCATAAGCCTAAGTCAGTCCATTGGCCGATCAGGACTTTGGGGAATTGATTTAGGCTTCTGGAAACTGAAGTCCAAGAACCAAAGGTAGGGAAACACTGCTCTACGAATCCACATGAATCGGTTCACTGAGCAGGGCAACCTCAGCTCTTTATGTCTCCCTATGGGCCGTCAAGTGGGATTTAATCCATTTGGGGACAAGCACCCTTCCCTGTGTGATGTTTGCAGTGGCTCAAGTGGCTAGGACGCTGACTGGGAGGCAGAAGGTCAGCAGTTCAAAACCCAAGTACCACATGATTGAGTGAGCTCCCGCCTCTGTCCCAGCTCCTGCCAACCTAGCAGTTCGAAAGCAGGAAAGTGCAAGTAGATAAACAGAGACCACTTGGGAGGGAAGGTAAACCGCGTTCCATGCACTCTGGTGTCTAGGCATGCCATGTCCATGGAAATGTCTACAGACCCAGACAGTACTGGCTCTGGCTATAAACAGAGATGAGCACTGAACCCTGGAGTTGGATATGACTGGGTTTTGAGCAAGGGTGACCTTTACTTTAGCCTTCTCTGTGGTCTTTTCCACCCAAGGCCATTCGTCCTCAGGGAGGTTACAGCAGAATATGAGCCACAGAAAATGATACGCAGGATTTTGTTTCCAAAAAAAGTGACTGGAGGCTCCCTTCAAAACTCACCTGGTTGAGCTTCAGGTATTCTTGCTCGTAAATTTCAGCCAGACTCAGCTTGCTTTTCTCGTGGTCCAGAGTCAAGCGTTTCTTGTATTCGTAGGGATCCTCTTTGGGCTTCTCTTTACGGACCACGTCATCCCAAGCCTAAACACAAAAGGGTGTTAGATAAACATGGTCCTGTTAAGCCCTGCTACCCCCAATAATAATAATAATAATAATAATAATAATAATAATAATAATAATAATAATAATAATAATAATAATAATAATAATCTAGCATTTACATGCAGTAAAGGGGTGGCGCTCAAACAAAACATTCCTTTGGCTTTATTTGTTTTAATGTTTCTGTTCTGATTTACATCTGAAAGCCAAGAAGGTTTTCAATACTACAAATTGGTCAAATTTGTAAATCATAACCAACTAGCAATTCGTATAAAGTTAGTTAGGACCACCGCAATTCAAATAGCTTTTATGGTGCCTTTCTGAAACATTTTGGATAGTCAGGTTTGTTTGGTTTTTTTAATCAGAAGAATATACAAACTCAGGGGCAAAAAGATGGTAAGTCTTAGGCTATGCTCGCTGTTTTTTAAAACCTATTTAATACAAGTTCTTCCTCTCCATTTCCCCACAAACTGCAGTAAAAATACAGAATCGGCCCCATTCACCTGATCTTTTATTCTTCTCTTGATAATGTCTTCAAGCTCAAAGGTCGTTTCTTCTGTGATCACAGGAGCTGGAAATATGAACAACAACGTATTCAGGATGGAAAATGTCAGGAAATAGACCCTATTTCCTAATGTCTCCCAAGGCTTGAAAGTGCTATTTTTTAACTAGGCCTCATAGAAATCCATATTTCCCTCTGTGTGCCTTACAAGACTGCCACGATGATTTGTTGATATTTCAGTGTTCCTCTGTTGTTATCTTTCTAGCCGTGTTGTGTCTTTGCATAAAGGTAAACAACCATTGTCGTGAGAAAGTTTTCTCTCTTGCTTGCTGATACGTGATTGGCTAAGCTGTCCCACCTGATGGCAGATTCTCCATTTTGCAGAGAAGTGAGAGTTAGTACGTGTCTGGATTTTCAATGGCGTAAGACCCTGGACTGTAACTCTGTTTGCTGGTATGGGATTACTCTGCTTCTCCATCAGTTAAGACCCCGGACTGTCTGCTGGCATGTTTTCATTATGATTACCTAAATATCTTGGACTGTTTACTGGACTGATCTTATGGATATAACCTTTTGATTTCTGCTTTTCCATGAACTTTCCTACATGAACCTGATGGAATAAAACAGCTGTTTCTCTTTGAAGATTGTTGTTTTTCTTATCACACACACACATGAAGCTTAGCTTGCTACGTTACCAGAAGCCTCCTTTGTTTTGCTCTATGTTCAAAGGCCTTACTGCCTGAGCATAGTAAGAGTTCCTTTTAACCTCCCTGGTTCTCCCAGAAGTGGTGATGCAAGGGTTAAGTTCCAGTGCAGAGCAAGAGGCTCAGGAACGGTAAGGAGGTGCCCTTGTGAATTGGGACGACCGGGTGCATGAGATGGTGGCAGCGGTGGGATGTCGCGCCTCTTGAAGACTTTTTTTTGTGTGTGTGCATGCTAATCTCTGCCCAGCAAGAAGAAGCAGCCTGCGTGTGTGCATCTGCAGCAGCGACGGCTGAAGCTGAAACTGTTTTGTTTTCCTGAGTTAAAAGTGCTGAAAGGAAAGCAACTGATTGCTGTTTTGAGTTTTGAGTCGGATTCTCAAACTCCCAGATCTGAGGGCCGTGGGCCGAGGGCCGATCCATTGCTGGCAGTTCCAGAGGGACTGAGACGTCTTCCAAGCCTACAAGATGGAAGGTAAGCCAGTGGCTGATGAATGTACCCCCTCACCACAGTTAGCACCCCAAGACAGACTCCATTCCAGATGGGATCTTGGAGAAGGTGCCCAGATGATGTTTAGCCAGAAGGAAGGGCCCAGGGTGGGTGAAGCTTGTCCAGATGACTTCTGAGACTTCCCCAGACGCCCAGCAATCCCCAAGCCCTAAATAAGACTCTTCTGTGTTGAATTGGAGTCAAAACTCCACAGAGTGCCTTTCCAGAAAGGAGGGCATGTCGGGAAATGAACCTATTTCCTAAGGCTTGAAATTGCCAATTTTCAAATAGGCCTCAGAAAAATCCATTTTTCTCTCTCTGAGCCTCAAGGCTGTGTAACAGCATGTTTTTCAACCATGTTTTCAGTATTTCTTATCTTTTGTAAGCTAGCAGAGCAATGTTATGACTAGCCCCAGTGCATTCTGTGTGCACGTGTATAAACAATGTACTGTTGTTTTGAGAAAGTTTTCACTGTTACTTGATTGGCTGAAGCAGTCCCATCTGACTGCAGATTCTCCATTTTGGAGAGAAGAAAGAGTTCGTCTCTTTTTCTTCATGGATTAAGACCTGTTTTTGATTAGAGAGCTTTTGTTTCTGGTTCTCTATGGGCTAGCAATCTTTAGCCTAGGAGCTATGCATTTTTGCTCCTTAAAAATGGTTACCTAGATTTGCCTGTGGACTTTATTGGACTGACCTGTGCTACTGACTTTTATGCTTTATGAACCTGATCAATAAATCTTCATCATTTTTTCTGAACAACGTGTCTTCATTGGACTAAAAAGGGTAAGAGCTGCCTTTCACACACACAAATCTTTGAACACGCTACCCAATTAAAAACCCCTTAAGAGCTGATAAGCAGTTGGAGTTGTATCTCTGTTCTAATTAGCCGTCCAGCCCGCCTCGGTTGTTTTGATTTTGGTTTCCAGGGGTTTACCAGAAGTGAGGGGGCCGGCTGGAGCGTAACATGGTGGCAGCGGTGGGATTCGAACCCACGCCCCCGAAGAGACTGGAGCCTCAATTATTTTTATCACCTCCTGTATAGGCTCACGGTAAGGCCACCGGAGACCTGGAAAACCACACCAGGCTTGCAGATACAGCCCAAGCCCCTTTAACCTAAATCTTGACCCTGTCATCCTAACAATGGGAGGCAACGGAACAGCAGCACAGGTAGCATCGCAATAGCTGAAGAGTTGGGAGCCCTTGGGATAGACCCCTTGCGCTTGATTAGGGTCATACAAGGCCAACGAGAAGCAAACCTTAGACGGCTTGAAAGACAATTAGACCCAGCCAGCTGGAACTGACACTGTCCAAAGAAGTCCACGAAAGAGAGAAAGAATGGAAGGAAGGAAGAATCAAGAAAAAAGGAAGGAAGGATAAACAAGAGGAAGGAAGAAAAAGAAAGAAAATCAAGAAAGAAAGAACTAGAGGAAGGGAAGAAAGGGAGATGACAGACACAAATTGATAGGGAAAGAAGGAAGGAAGGAAGACCCCATGGCTTGGTTGTTGCTTTGTGTCGTAGGGGCTGACAACCAGTACAGTGAAGCAGGAAACCTGACTGTCTGCAGACCGTGCCCAGTTCCTACTGGCCGTGAGTTTACCAAGTTCCCCCAACCTGTTCCCCAGGTGCTTTTGCAGGAGTTCATTCAATGGTGTAAGCATCATCCTGCCAATAGGTTTCAAAACCCAAAGCCTTACCCATCTTGACTGCATGGTCAAAAAGCAGCATCTCTTCCAAAAGGCTGTTTTCAGGCCGCTTCTGTCCCGTCACTTCGCCTTTCAGCTGCCAAGGTTTGTCCATCAGCAACTCCTCTTCCAACTTCTTAATCTTTTCACTCAGCTGCAAGACAAGGGTTGCCTCTCAAGCACCAAATCCATTCCTGTTCACTTCCGGCATGGCTTTTATTTACTTTTTTTAAGTCTGAAGAGTTCACGTTTGTCTTAAACAGGAGACTTTCAAACATCAAGACGTAAATGTCACTGGGTCACAAACTGCTGCATAGCCTAAAGCAGGGATTCTCAACCTGCAACTCATGGGCCGGATGCGGCCCACAGCACCATTTCACACGGCCCCTTCACTGCCTCCAACACACCAGGAAGTGCCATGTGGTACAGGAAAAGCAAAATGGCCATCCAGCCCCTGAAGCTGTCTGAGGGAGCGTGACGCAATGGCCCCTGGCTTAACAAGGTTGAGAACGCCTGACCTAAAGCTTACCTTCTCTTGCCTTTTCTCAAAAGTCGATTTCGGATCAGGGGCGCTGCTGCCTGCCTTCTTCTGCAATGTGTCTGCGTCATCGTCCTCCTTATCGCTGCTGTCATACGGCAAGGTGAACATCACTCTTTTGGATGGTTGTGTGTTTTTCTCTTTCCGTTTGCTTTTGTCCGTTTCATGCTCCATCCTGTAATTAATCAACATGACAAAAAGCCCTCGTGCCAGCCTGAAAAGCACTTTATTTCATGCTGTAAATCTTCAAAACACGCAGGAGTCCCAGCCTGCTGGAAGACTAGATAACATGCCCTGCAGATAAAATGCCACATAGCCTTACCCTTAGCACAGATCTTTGGATGGGAAGATGCTATTGAGTAAAATTACACAATCTTGTGTAAGATTTTCTTTACACAGAAGAAAATTACCCCTCCTGGAAAATATGTAGTCCTGTGCACAGTTTTCAGGCAGAAGGTCTGGCTTCAAATAATCTTAAGTAAATAGCCATAATGCAGTTAGTTTTAAAACATTTAGAGCAGGGGTGCCTAAATTTTTCCCACTAGGGGCCCGGCCACATCCCCTAAAACAGCTGCGAGGGCTGTTCATGTAGATTCATTTTCAGCATTTTCCCCCACCTCCGCTGCTTCCCTTGGTAGAGGGACCAAGGGCGGCACATTTTTGCCACGGTTTTAAAATTTTTCGTGGCATTTTTTGCTGCAGTTTTTGCCATAGTTTTTGCACGGTTTCAAGCACTTCCGATGGCAATGGCAACCTGGCCCACGGGCCAGATGATGACGTCCCAAGGGCCAGATCTGGGCCAGAGATTGGAGACCTCTGACTTAGAGGCAATAATTTTCCCCCCCTTTAAAATTGACTGCATTAAAATAACAAGACTAAGCCCAAAGTTATCACATACTGCTCAATAGGTTCGTCCTCAATGTCACCGTCATCGTCAATTTCATCATCTTCTCCTTCACTCTGGTCACTGCCCTGGTCTTTGCATTCACCAACGGCCTCTTCACCATCATCCACAGGATCAAAATAATCTCTGTATTTAAGATCCCGTGCACTTTTTAATGGCTGGGGGGAAAGAAACCAATAGAAAGGTATGAAAAAACAGGTGGTGTTTTAAACCTATAATAATGGAGCAAGATTAAATGAGTAAAGAAACTGTTCTACATGGTTATGCATCAGAGTTTTATCTTACATTGTACTTTACTGAAACATATCCTGAGACCTTTACCTTCATGTTGGTTACTTCAAATTCTTCATCATCTTCCTCATCTTCAGAAAGGAGATCTTCAAAATAATCTACTTCATCATCGTCATCATCGTCACCACCACTATCCTTTCCTTTGTTTTCTTTTTTCTCCGCTGCATCCAAAGCTGCCTCCATTTCATGCAGTTTGAAAAACCGGTCATCCACAATAGACTTTGCTCCGGTATTTTTCGTTGCCCCCTTTGACATCTGGGCCTGCTGCTCTAACTTGTCAATGTCAAAGTCCATATCGGAATCGTCATCACTGAATGAAGGGGATGTCATTTTCTTGTGCCGCTTTGTCTTTTCTACACGCTTTTCATCTTCAAGGTCATCAGGACTGAGATCTGCCTTATCTCCTATCTGGTCCTCAGCATCTGACTGGCTCTCATTGTTCCCTTCAAAAGACTCTTCTTCTTCTTCTTCCTCCTCCTCTTCTTCCTCCACTGGGATAAGGCAAAGATTCTCTTCATCATCATCCTCCACATTCCTAGCCACGGCTCTCTGGAAGTAGCCCAGAGCCGCATCATTCTGGAGTTCCAGCTGCTGCCAAATCTGTTCTTCGTCAAAATCCTCTATCACCAGTTCTTTCAATGGACTTCCGGAAATAACATCTTCTCCAAGCGCTTTGTGGAAATCATACAATGTTTTCGTTAGCGAAACGAGGTCACGAGCCAATCCATCCTGAACGCTGAAGTCAAAACAAGTCATAGAAAAGTTACATGTTTGAATGTAGTCACAGAAATTATAACATTTACTATAAACTGCCCTGTGATACAAGCAGGTGAAGAAGGGTGGTTTATATGTCATCCAGAATCCCCCAAGAAGTAAACTCAGAGGCCATATGGGTTGGCGAATCCCAGAAAGCATCACCCAGAAATGTAGGGGCAAGACGATACCTTTCTTGGGTCACTGAAAAAAATCAAACATTACACTAGCTTTCGTGATTCAGGATTGCTTCGTCCAAGCAAACACCTATTTCATGACACAAGAACTTGCCATGAACATTTTGGAAATCTTACTGCCATTTCCCCCCTACCTACACAACCCACAAGAAGCAACTCTTTAGTCATGAAAACTCCTATAATGTTTGGGGTGGTTTTTTCCTGAGATCTAAAAAAAAGTCTCTCCTTTGCTCCAATGCATTCGTATTGTGGAAGGACCGCAATGGATTCGTTTGCGTCTAGTCCAGAAAGTAACTCTCCAGAAATCTGTTTCTGGCCTGCCTCGCAAAGCAGTTGTGAAGGCAGTAACCAAGAGAGGGAAGATTGAGGAATAAATTAAAGAATAAATTAAGGATCAGGGAAGCAAATCAATAAAGCAATCACACTTCTATCCCGTCCCATATTAGTGCTTTGTGCCCTCTCTGGACGGTTCACAAGTTAACTAGCATTTTGCCCCCAACATGCTGGGTACTCATTTTACCGATTTCGGAAGGATGGAAGGCTGACTCAACTGGTGAGGATCGAACTCACAAGCTTTGGCTTTCAGGGCAGCAGTTTTAACAGCGTGCCTGAGAAGCCAAGGCAACCATGCCGGTCTACAAAGCAAAGCGCGCACCAACACCCATCCACACGTGTACACGTGTCCCACGAGGGGGTGGCCCACCTGAGAAACCGCTCCGGGCGGGCCGTGGCAGAGCTCAGGGTGGCCAAGCAGGCGTCCAGCCGCCCGGCCGGAGACACGGAGGAGGCTTCGGGGGCTGCCATGCCTTCCCGAGTCCCCTTCTTTCCGCTCTTCCGCCCTCAAACCGGAAGTGGGTGGTCCGGCGCGTCCGTTCCCAAAGTGCTCCGCCCGGCAACACGCGCCCGGCGGAAAAGAAACGCTCGCTTCTCCTGCGTCTATTTTTGAGCCTGCTGGGCCGCCGTTGCCAGGTCTTCCTCGCCTTCCTTTAGCGCTTCGTCGAATGTGTTACTCGCCTCCAGCTGCCCGGTTCAAAGATGGCGGCTTCCAGCTGGGCTGTCAGGTCCGGTATGTGACTTTTCAGTTCAGAAAAAAAGTGTGTGTGTGTGTTTGTGGGTGCTGTGGGGATGCGGCCCGTTTGCCCTCCTCCAGAGTAGGCCGGATTTTGCAGAAATAGGTAAAGGTAAAGGTTTCCCTTGCTCGAAAGCCAGTCGTATCCGACTCTAGGGGTCAGTGCTCATCTCTCTTTCAAAGCCGAAGAGCCAGTGCTGTCTGCTTCTGCAGACGTTTCCATGGTCATGTGGCAGGCATGACTAGACACCGGAGTGCACGGAACACTGTTTACCTTCCCCCCCCCCCGAAGTGGCCCCTATTTAGTAAAGGTAAAGGTTTCCCTTGCTCAAAAGCCAGTCGTATCCGACTCTAGGGGTCAGTGCTCATCTCTGTTTCTAAGCCGAAGAGCCAGCGCTGTCTGCTTCTGCATACGCTTCCATGGTCATGTGGCAGGCATGACTAGACACCGGAGTGCACGGAATGCTGTTACCTTCCCACCAAAGTGGTCCCTGTTTATCTACTTGCAATTTCTTGCTTTCGAACTGCTAGATTGGCAGGAGCTGGGACAGAGACGGGAGCTCATTCCGTCCTGCAGTACTCGGAAAACGAACTGCTGACCTTCCGCCTCCCAGTCAGCGTCTTAGTGACTTGGAGCTGGGACTATAGAGGCAAGTAATAATTTCAGTGAAACGTGATAAACTATACTGACGCAATTGAATTGTTTACATTTTGAATCTGAAGGGCCAGTAAGTCATTAACCCGAAAGGACCACATGAAAAGGGCTTTCCTGCTATGGAGGAAGGACTTTTCTGCAGCTGGAGTTTGCATGTTTTACTAAAATTTCAGATTTCCCCCATTTATCCTTTCAGCTTAATGGCTCAAGCAAGAGAAAATAAAATAAAATTCAAATAGAAATAAAGGAAAACAATAATGAAAGGATAAATGGGGGAAATCTGAAATTTTGGTAACACATGCAGAGCTTCAGGAACAGAAATTGTGACTCCCAGACAGCTATTAAAAGTACAGGAGATTTATCTCCCCACTCCCAGGACTGGCCAATGATCCTCCCCCCGCCACCCGAAAAGTGAACATGGCACACAAGAGTTTATCATAAAATGTGTGTGTTTTTGTATCACTAGTTGTAATTGCACAAATCAGCTTTGGCCCTGAATGTCTCTGCAGCAAAATAGGCTGCTCCAGTATGGAATCCATCCACACATGCAAAAGAAGTTGACATTACACAGTTGCTGGTCTGCCGATGGGTGCCAGAAACACGCACCGATGAGGACTTGCGTTTGGGCAATGACAACGTGAAGAAAGTGGATTCATTTTGCCAGCCCAGGGTGCAAAAGAAAAAGATTGCACAGCTGTGTGCTTTTCAGCCCTCTTTTACTCACCAGGTTTTGGTTAATGTATTTTGGTTTTAAATGCATTCCTATGGGGAATTCGTTTAAAGTATTTTTCTCTGTAAGAAACATCCCGGAGAACGCATTAATTACATTAACTGCGGTTCCACTGTAATTTAAAAGGTCAGAAGGAAATGCAACATGGAAAGTGTCAGCAGGCACATAGGTACCCACAGGGATGCCAGGAGTCACAGTGACCTTTGAGTCATTGTCCAGGGTCGGATGGCAGTTATATCTGAGGTGCTTCTGTCAGGGAGAGTGGAAAGAAACCGACAACCCTGGACAGAATCACAAAAAGACACCTATAAGTGTCGGTGGAAGGCTTGTACCTCTCTCTCTTGCTTATGATGGTAAGATTGGGTGGGTTGATGCCATCATCCACCCCTTAGAAACGTTCCAGAAGAAATTCAGGGTAAAACACCCCAGAAATATAATTTGCATAATTTAAGTCTGGTGTATTTGGTTTTGCACAGTCATGGAGGAATTGGAAAAATGTAAAAAAAAAAGTTGTAAGATTACTTACAGTTTTGTGGGTTCGCTTTGAAAAACATTACATGCTGATCATAAATTACATGTTGATCATAAAAGCATGTCTAGTCATGCCTGCCACATGACCATGAAAAGGTCTGCAGAAGCAGACAGCGCTGGCTCTTTGGCTTTGAAACAGAGATGAAACCCTAGAGTCAGATACAACTGGCTTTTGAGCAAGGGAAACCTTTACTTTACAACAGTTTAACCATTGTGCCAACAAAGCTTCATGGAAAGAAGCAGAAAACGACCGGGAAGGGGTGTGTGTGTGTTTCAGTTCAAGTTTGAGAATATGTCATGTGCTTTACGAGTGGTTGAATACGTGTATTAACTGAGAGAAAACATGGATGCCTTATTTTATACAGCCGTAACCAGGCTGAGGTTGCTCTGCAGCAGCTTCTAAGAGTCTCCCAGAGATCCTCTTTTCCCTGCGAAGAGGATTAAACAACTTTTAGTCAATTACAAACAAATGAGCATCAGTAAGAAACATAGAATTATCGAGTAATAGGATCAGCAGCTTTTATTGTTTGTGGGCCCTGCAGCCTTGAGGAGAAACGCAGGCTGTTCTTTGGCCAACCACAATGATGGTTTAAGAAAATTGTTTACTTCGGCCCATGATGGTGAACCTTGGCACCCCAGTAAACCCATTCGTGTGGGTTCATGGGGACTTGGGCTTCCGGCAATTGAAGCCTGAGGGAGCATGACTCGGCCCCTGGCTTTAAAAGGTTGAGAACTCCTGAACAAGAGGGTCTATTTTCTCAACTGGCGTAAGTTTGAGGCATCCTGTCACTGTGCGCATGGCTTCGTTAGCAGCGATGCCAGTTAGTTTTGCATGTGTGGATGCGCTCCATACTCTGCCACAGGGGTATTTGAGACATAAAGCTTCAGTGTGGCTTCCCCTTGAGGAAGCGAGTTTGGATTGCAACCCTAGCTCCATCTGTTCCCCATCCCGACCCAGATGCTCTTGAATGGGAGATGAAACAGCTCCGGAGTGTGTCACGTGTCGATTGTGTGTGTGTTTTAATCCTTTGTTTCGTCCAGGGGAAAGTGAATTGTTCTGAACACTGCAGAGGTTTCACGGAAGGCAGGATTTCAGCCAGAGGAGCAATAAATAGAAGCCAAAGCGGATTGTTGAAAGTCTCTGCTTTTGGCAGAATTCACGCCTGTTCTCTATTCCAAGGGAATGTTGGGTGATTAATCATCTACCGTTGTTATCTTCGCAGCTGGTGAATTTTAACAAAAAAAAAAAAAATGGGGGACTGGGATGATTGGCAAAAGCTGGTTTTGGCCGCAATATAATTTCTAAATGGCCCTTTCTCTCTCTCTCTCTCTCTCTTTCCTTCTCTTGCGCTCTGCATTTGTGTGCTGCATTCCCTCCCCCCCTTTTTTAAATCAAATGCATTTATATGCCTCTTTAATCTTTAGTCACAAGCTTTCAGAAATGTGGTGCATCAGGGAAAGACTTATACCCAGCAGCCTTCACAATCCCAGTTATATAAGCTGGAAAAGGATATGTTTCCCAAGCACCTGCCTCTTTTAAGGCTGAGGGTGCTGGGCCTCTTGTTCTCCAGAGAGATGTTATGCCTCCCCACCCCACCCAAACTGCTAGGTTGGCAGGAGCTGGGACAGAGACGGGCACTCACTCCGCCCTGTAGCACTCGGGTATCGAACTCCGACCACCTTAATTGCCCTTTCCAACGACTCTTCCAGCTCTATCACAGCCTTGCTCAGCAGCAAAGACCGGAACTCCACACTGTAGTTACATGTTATCAAAATGAAACAACATTGTGTAAAATAATGTTGTGCAATTTCCTGTCTTATTGCCTGGCTTTCCTTTATTTACTGGGACACTGTCTTTGGCTTTTTCGCTGCTGTTGCACAGGCAGGGCTTCTAAGGACAACTTCAGGATCGGGTCCTATGAGATATTATGACTATGACATTAGGACGCTGGGTCATGCTCTCTCAGTCAGCTTCGAGGGCTGGATGGCCATTTTGCCCTGCCTGTGTGATGGGGGTGGCTACTTTGTTTCTTGAATGACCTTGGAAGGGGGAGGGAGTACGTGAAATGGCACCGTGGGCCAGATCTGGCCCACTGACCTTAGGTTGGGAACCCCAGCATTAGAATAATGTTTTCCTCCCATTTCCCTGATAGCTTTTAGACTAGGAGCAACTTTCCGAGCTCACTCGGACTTGATACCAGTCTTTTTAATTGGGATTCCTGGCCATTCCAGCTTATCCGTTCAGGGTATGGACAAGGAGTTTAAGGCTATCCAAGGGTTCCATTTCATTTCATCATTTTACAGCTAATTAAAACAGCATCTTCTTCTTCTTCTTCCTAATTCTGTTGCCTCCTTCCTTGGCTTAGAGGTATTCCCCCCCCCCCCCCCCCCCAATCTGTTCATCTTCCTTCTCTGGCTGGCTTCCTGTTTTGTTAGTACTGAACGCGTTCACTAATTTTGTCCATTTTTCTGCAGCATTTCTGGTTAAACCTATCAAAACTAATTAATGAAACTACAGCAGGGCTGTATTGCTTTCTTTGTTTCTCTCATTATTGTTTGGAGCGGGACCCTTGGTTCCATCTCATTATTATTTTTGCATTTGCATTATGATCTTTTTTCTCTGTCCCCCTTTCCTTTAGCCAAGAACTCAACTTACTTGATTCAGATTCATGCCTTGAGCCAGGGGGATGGACTGGACAACCTTCCCGGCCCCTTTTCCAACTCCATCATTCTATGATTTTGCTCTCATAACCCAGACTGCCACGGTCTTGCTTCCTATTTGGTTTCTTCCAGGATTTCCTAACCTTTTCCAGCCAGGGGGCCATTGGGTCACGCTCCCTCAGTCAGCTTTGAGGGCCGGATGTCTATTTTGCCCTGCCTGCACAATGGGGTGGGCGTGGGGTGGCCATTTCGTCCTAACAACTTCAAAGTGTAGCCATTTTGTTTCTCAAATGCCCTTGGAGGGACGGAGAGCTACATGAAATGGCACTGTGGGCTGGATCTGGACCACGGGCTTTAGTATGGGAACCCCTGCTCTATTCCTTCAAGGTCATTTGCATACAAAGGCGCTTGCTGGTGAAGTCAGCCACGCGGGCGTTTTCTTTCCAATTTCCACCCAACCAAAGGTTTCCCTTGTCAGAAAGCCAATCGTATCCGACTCTAGGGGTCAGTGCTCATCTCTGTTTCTAAGCCAAAGAACCAGCGCTGTCTGCTTCTGCAAACGTTTCCATGGTCATGTGGCAGGCATGACTAGACACCGGAGCGCATGGAACGCAACCAAGGATGGGCAAAAATTATATCTCGTCCCTTCCTCCTTCCCTGCCTCGGGCATTTTGGGTAACTGAGTGGCAACGCTTTTATCTTTCCATTTGTCCGTCATAAAGCGGGCAAGCTGAACATAAGAATTGTTTACGTTTTATTTGGGAAAATAGGAAGCCGCTTCATATTCCCGTTTTAGCGCATTTTGCCAACGTGCAACATCAACCATTTTACAGCACGCTTAACAGCTGGCGAGAGGAACGCCGAGGGTTTTCTCTCCCAAGAAACTTTCACAAGGCGATTGTCGAACACTTGGGAATCTCAAACTTGGTGAAACGCAGCGTCTCTGTTGACTGGGAGGAAACCGTCAAGCCTGCTTAATACAGCCAGAATACTCTAAAAGTCTAAAGCAGGGGTGCCCAAACTATGGCCCACGGGCTGGATCCAGCCCCCGATGCCAACCCAGCCTGTGCCGCCCTCATCACTCCTGGAAGCGGAAGTAAAACGTGCCTTTCTGGCTGTGTTTTACTTCTTTTCCAGACTTGGCAGGGCACAAGTCACATGGAAAAGAGAGTGACTTCTTTTTAAAGTAGTCTTGTGTGGCATTGGGGTAATTCCAAAGCTGCACCATCTGTTTCATGGCTTTCCCAGGAGTCAGGTAGAAGTTTCAGCCACTTCTGCCACCTTATTTCCTTGCATATGTTTCTAATTGTGGGCCAAATCCGGCCTGCGGGCCTTAGGTTGGGAACGCCTGCCGTAATGCGATCATTTTGAAAGGTGGGCAGTTTGCCTTGCATTTATTTATTGCAAAGGGACTTCAAATGTTTCCCTCCCCTCCCTCCCTCCCTCCCCCCCCCCCAGGGCTTTTGGCCCAGCTGCGAACGACGCGCCTCGTGGCACGAAGGTTTTCCCTCCCGGGCTCTGAGTTCCGGAAGACCTCGGCATCGTTGTGGAAACTGGGCCGCCTCAACCACGTGGCCATTGCCGTCCCCGATTTGGAGAAAGCCGCCTCATTTTACAAGGACGTGATGGGAGCCCAAGTCAGTGGTGCCGTCCCCCTTCCCGAACATGGGGTCTCCACCATCTTTGTGGACCTGGGAAACACAAAGCTGGAACTTCTGCACCCCCTGGGAGAGAAAAGCCCCATTGCTGGGTTCTTACAGAAGAACAAGGCGGGAGGAATGCATCATATCTGCATCGAGGTATTTGACGAAACTTTCTTTCTGGTGGGTTGCCGGGGGGGGGGGGGGGAGAGCCCTGCGTGTTTGACTTTACATAGAGGCAACCCATTCCATTTTCATTGTTAAATCTAAGAAATCAGATTCCTAGTCCTCATTAAGCCAGGCTTCAAAAGGCTTAGCCTAAAACTCTGCTTACAGGCCAGAAATAAAAGGTTATGGCTTTTACATCTTCAAATCACAAAGCTTTTGTCTACCCCAGGGGTCCCCAACCTAAGGCTTGTGGGCCAGATCCCCCCACCCCTCCAAGAGCATTTGAGAAACAAAATGGCTGCCCATTTGATGCTGTTGGAACAAAATGGCCACCCCCATCATGCAAGCAAGGCAAAATGGCCGTCCAGCCCTCGAAGCGGACTGAGAGCTCCTTCCTCCATCTTCTAATTTGGTTTTGCTCTTGCGTAGCCTGAAGAATTTTTGTTCTTGCTTACCTTGGTTAAAAACAAACAAACCAAGATCCAACCTTGTTTCTACCATGTTATGAAGCGTTCTGTTAGCAATGCTTGTTAAACACCCCTTTCCCCCCTTTTCAAGGTGGACAGTATTGCGGATGCTGTAGCAGAACTGAAGGAGAAGAAGATCCGTACATTGAGCGAAGAACCGCAACTAGGCGCCCACGGGAAACCGGTCATCTTCCTCCACCCTAAAGACTGCCACGGAGTCCTGGTGGAACTTGAGCAAGCCTAAGCTGACATCCGAAGTGTCGGAAGAGTAAATGATCACCAACACCCCGAGGGAGGGGGGCGAGGGAGGGAGGGAGGGGGGTATCTATTGATAATGACACGTATTTTGAATTTAAAAAAAACATCTTGCATTGGCTGCACGATGGTGGCCATTTTGCCCCAACAGCTTCAAAGGCACAGCCATTTTGTTTTTCAAATGCCCTTGGAGGGATGGGGGCCGCATGAAATGTTGTCATGGGCCGGATCTGGCCCACAGGCCTTCGGTTGGGAACCCCTGGTGCAGTTGCTCATCCAATGAGATTTTTCCCACCCTCGTTGCCTCCTGACTGCTTGGCATATTTTTTCCATCTGTTTGATGAATTTCTAGGTCACTCTGCATCGTTCTGTTCTAAATTTGCAAACAAGAATGGCATCGCGAGGGAAGAATTTGCCGTTTCTTAGCAATCGGTCCAAGTATACCTTGAGGAATCGTCTTCTTTTCTCGATTCTGAGAACCCAGGGACTGATTCATTCAGTAATGAGATGCCAGTGTTATTTTTTATTTCATTGCTAAGCAGCGCATCTTTACCATAACAATGGCCACCCGTAAGCCTTCTTTCTTTGCATAAGCCAGGGTTTTGTGTTTGAATAAATACAAAATACAAACAAGTTCAATCTGGAGGAAGAATAGCTTGCTTTCAGTGACTCAGATCCCCAGTACGGAACAGAATGATTTGTCGGTTTTTATCAGTCTCAAATTGTCTTAATAACTGATAATTAATTAAAAACTAATGTTTATCTTCGTCACTTTGCTTCCTCTTCTTTGTTGAGCCGATGGGGCAGAGTGGAAGCACTCCTAGACCATCATCATCTTTCATGTCCCGATCAAAGTTTGGACTGCCGAAGCGAAGCTACGGTACTTTCTCAGCTTTGTCGTTGGCCAAATTTAAACCTTCATTGGTACATGTTGTAATTGGCGGACCAACAAATGAGCCGGAGTCTGCTAAACGAAGATGAGGAATTAGATTTCCTTGCCACAATTCATAGTCTGGCCATGAGTAAGTTCCATTATTGTCAGAGAATCACAGAACTGTAGAGCCGGAAAGGAGAGATTGTTTCGTATATTTAGTCCTCGGTGCATAAAACCCACATCCAAGGCGTATTTGACAGATGGCCATTCTTCCTCTCTTATAAAACATCGGAGTAGACAAGGGCTTCTGCCTTTTCCGAGGTAGTCTGTTCACTGTTGGAAAGCATTTTACTGTTAAGAAGTTCTTCCTAATTTTTGGTTGACATTTTTCTTCTTGAACCCTACCCTCTGGAACAGCAAAGACCAGTTTTCTCTCTACCGGAACCCCATCAGGTATTTGAAGGTAAGTTATAATATAATCACAGTATTCAATACAGGTGAGGAAGAAATCTACATTATTAACTATACTGAATCACAAAAATAATATTATCTACTACTTGGTCTCATCCACGTGTCCTATACTGAATCAAGTGCGCTGAATCCAAATCTGAAGTCCAATTCTGCCTCGGACATCAGGATCTTAAGTTAGCAAATCTTGGTTAGGTTCTTGCGTTGATCACGTGGGTTATATTTGCCACAAATGTAGCAAAAATTGTCCTGGTTTATTAACACAGCTGCACCCAATCATGTTTAGCCCAAAAGAGACTCATTATGGCCTAGCGATACTATCCAATAAGATGGTTTCGCGCTAGAGACAAGCCCTTGGTCCATCTCGCCTTATAGACCTATTTCTGATCTCAGCTCACTGACTTGCCCAGACGTGCCCGGCTGCTGCTGGAACATTCATGCCACCAGGAGACGTGATTCAGCTGAGGCAGCAGCAGGCATAGTGGTAGCTGGAACTGTTATAATGTTCCCATGTAAAAATACATGGCCCAGTATACATGATCCCCGCATACAAATATACATGCTAGGCAAATTCTGAGTTCAGATTTGGAATCGGCACACTCAGTGTCATGTAAATCACATGTGTTATTCCCAGTAGCAAGATCGTTGTGGTGCAGTGCTGTTGTCTGTACCGCAGTTCAATCATCAATCCAAATGGCATCTGCAGTCAACTCAAAAGGACATCTGTGTAGTGACTAGAAAGTGTTTTAAGTATAAAGAGGAATCGCTGCAGAGAAAGGTGAAGATCATCCATACGGTAGTATTCTCACTTATTATGTGCAGGTCTAGGAAGCATGAAAGATGGCTATTCCAGCGCTTGGGCGTCCCCTGGACAACGGTGATTTGTCATCGCCAGCTAATCCTTTCCATCCAGAAGCACCCTCTTGAGGAGAAATGGCTACAAAGAGATATTTTAACCCGTGGCCCTTCTCAAGGCCCAAACGGACAGTGATGTCGGTCAACATTGAAAGAATATCCTCTGTTAAAAGAAAGCTTGCTTCAGTGACTCTGCAGTAAATATAAATGTGACCTACTATGCGTGCAAGAAACACACAAGGATGAAAACCAACGTCGCCCCAAAACGGATTATCAACCTGTGGGCTGGATGCGGCCTACAGCACCATTTCATGTGGCCCCTGCTGCATCCACCACACCAGGAAGTGCCATGTGGTGGAGGAAGGGCAAAGTGGCCATCCGGACCCCGAAGCTGCCTGAGGGAGCGTAACCCAGTCCCCTGCTTAAAAAGGATGAGACTTCCCACCCTAAAAGTTCCTGGAATGTGGTTAATCACCCAAGGAGGCCATCGGCAATACGGAAGCGCAGTGTTTGCCGGAACGGATCTCCAAAAATCTGTTAATTTCAGCTTTGTACGTTATTATAAGCCGGTGGTGCGTCTGACATGGATTTTTTAAAACGTGCAGGTCTAAAAGCTGGACGGTGACGAATGCTGGCAGGAGAAAAATCAATGTATCCAAACAGGGGAGTTGGAGGGAAGCTTTATGGATGAGCTGGACCACCAGGGAGACAAATAGGTGGGTCTTAGATCAAATGGAGCCCGAATTCTGTCCAGCGGCAACAATGACAAAACGGAGGCGGCAGAACTTGTGGCATATTGTGAGAAGAGGAGACCCATTGGGGGGGGAAACGGTAATGCTGAGAAAGATTAAAGACAGCATGGAAAGAAGAGAAGATGAGTCGATTCAATAAGGGGAGACATGATTTTGAGCTTGCACAACCTGCGCAAAGGAGCTGCATAACGGGAGGATATTATGGCAGTCGTCGTAAGTCGGAAGCAGTTCATGGTTTTTAATAATAGTTATATCATTTCTGAATTTTTCTTCTCATGGCTAAACATACGCGATCCCCTCCAATATAGAGCTTGGCTCCCATGGATATATGGCAGGCATGATTACACACAGGACGTTGTTACCTTTCCCGCCAGAGTGGTACCTATTTATCTACTTGCAATGTTTTTTTTTTTTTTGCTTTCAAACTGGTAGGTCGGCAGGAGCTGGGACAGAGGACATGAGTTCACTCCACCATGCAGCGCTCGGGGCTCAAACTGGTGGCCAGTGGACCTTCCGGTCGTCAATTTCAGCATCTTGACCAATAAACAGTTCATAATGTACTTGTTGATCCCTTTTGAGGGTACCCCAATCCATTTCCCCCTTCTTTTTAAATCATATTTCTGAAAAATGGGGCCCTCCTAAGCCTCTTGATGCTCAAGTCTTATTTTGGGTCAAGCCTTTTTATGTACCTGCCCCACAGTACATTGGCCACGTGTAATGGTGGAGAAATGATTTAAAACAATTAATCTCTAATCAGAGTGAAATGGGGACTTTCTCCTCATTAAGTTTCACCCGCCACGTGCCTCTGTAGCATCAACCTGTGTTCAAATACATCTTCACCCATTTATCTCTGTTTTAATGGATGATCAAGTTTATGGCAAAATATCCCACTTCTCTGCTTTTATGCTTTTGCTTAAGGGAAGCATAAAATGTCTTCTTACTAGCACTCTTAATTAACAGCACATTAAATTCACACATTTTATATAGCAGTTTCCCAAGCAGAACGGGAGATAAAGTAAACTTTGATTTCTGCTATAAATTTACCTTCGGTCAAAATTGAATAATTCAGCACCCAGTAAGTGTACTATGTAGAGAACCTGTAATAACACCACATTGTAAGAGTCTTCATTAAAGCCTGATGTGTTAAGCCAGGGATTCTCAACCCGCGGGCCGGATGCAGACTGCAACACCATTTCATGTCTCCCCCCCCCCACTGCCTCCACCACATCTGGAAGTGCCATGTGGTAGAGGACAAAATGGCCATCCACCCCCCAAAGCTGTCTGAGGATGCATGACAAAAGAAATAAAAATATATTTCAAATAATAATAATATTACAGAATAATGCAAAAGCTACCTTTCCTTTTTAAAAAAGTAAGTAAATCTAAAGTGTGTTGTTGTACTTGAGAGACATAGGCTCGAATGTTGCCTGAGGTAAAAACTCACCAATGGACCTTCCGTCTCTTGCATACTCTGCCTGGTCTTTCTCACCCAGAGGCAGTGGGGGGACTCCCAAAAATTTTACTACCACACTGTGGGCGTGGTCTGGTGGGTGTGGCCAGGGGGAAAGCCCTGCGTTGCACCCCAATTAGGACTATTTTATTGCAAAACTTGGGAGGGCAGAGGGGCCAGCCAGAATTTCTGCTACTGGTTCTGGCGAACCGGTGCGAACCTGCTGATGCCCACCAATGCCCAGAGAGATGAAAAGAGGATCACCTTACACTTCTTCAGTGGTTAAGAAGCTCGCCTTGTTAGCTGGAAGGCCGGCAAGTCAGCAGTTCAAGACCCGGGTACTGCATGACGGATTGGGCACCCATCTCTGTCCCAGCTCTTGGGGACATGAAAGGAGCCTCATTCGGGCGTCCCCTGAGCGGAGTTTCTCCCACAAAAATCCTTTCAACCCAGAGTAATTTCTGACATTAAATTATTATTATTATGGGAAGAAAAGTAAGGACTTCAACGTAGCAAGTAAATATTAAAATCTTGAAAATCCGCTGATTCGGAGCCTTGATTAGGTCTCTCTGCACATACACCTGTTTGCAAAACATGTTCCACATCCCGAATGGTCCACCTGAAGCATGCAGGTAATGTACCCTGCGAGGTGACTTTACCTGGTCTGCCCCTATCTAATTTTCGGCAAAGTGTGCTCAAAGGTTGGCCTTTTGCTTCATTCTAAGCAAGGAACAACCCTGCAGTTATTAAATGCCAGGAGGTAAAGGTCAGAGTTCAATTTCTGAGTTGTGCATGACAGAGTGAGCTCCTGCCTCTGTCCCAGCTCCTGCCAACCTAGCAGTTTGAAAGCAAGAATTTGCACATAGACAAATAGGGACCACTTCGGTGGGGAGGGAAACAGCGTTCTGTGTCTAGTCATGCCTGCCACATGTCCTAAGCCCGTGATGGCAAACCTTGGCACTCCAGGTGTTCTTGGACTTCAATTCCCAGAAGCCCAAGTCTTTGTCATGCAGATGGTTTTACTGCCTCAACGTGCAATGGATTGACTTCCTGAAGGAACCCACAACCTGGAGTTGGCAATACCCAAGGAGGGCTCTTAATTATAGGACCACTTACTTTACACAGGGTCACCCTAAAAAAAGGGGGGTCCCCCTCCCTTCAAATTGGCTGGGCCAGGTTCATTGGACACAGAAATCAATGAGTTATTTACAACCAGTAATAAAAGGTTTTACAGCAGAAAATCTCTGGTGGGAGTCAGTTGGAGGCGTTCGGTTTCTAAAATAAAGATTTTTCTGACATTACAATTCTCTTCATTGGTTTATTGACTGGTCTTTGTTTTTTGTTTTTTTTTGTGAGCCACCTAGAGTCTTCCAAGCAAGGCAGGGATACAAAATGGAAAAATTAATTAATTAAATAAATATTGAGGACGATGTATGTTTAAATTATTTGACTAAGACAATAATGTGGTGGTGGGAGCATGTGTTTTACTATTATTAATTTTAGCGTTCTTTTATTTGTATATATTCTTAGTTTTTTCTTCTTTTTTTGTATTTCATGTAAAAAAATAATATATATTTTATTTAAATAATTAGGCCTTGGTTCAAAGCCCCATTTCTTCCCTCAGGTGGAGCCGACAGGTGCGCCTCGTTGAGGTGATTGCTTCGTGTGGGCTCAGCCTGGGAGACGCTTCCGACGCCACGCCCAATGGCGGCCTCCAGCCCTGGCGTGGGGCGGCGGGTTCGCGCCCCCCCCCTTGACCCACTGAGGGTCCAACCTTTAGGCACCTTCCTTTTGGGACCACCACCACCACCCTTTTTTTTCTTGAGGCTTCCGCAGTCCTCCTCCGCAAGGTTGGCGGCGGCGGTCTACCCTGCCGGGCGGGCGTGCAGGCGCGGCTGCCATCCATCCTGGTTCCCGGGCGGAGGCAGTGGCTCATCCTGCTTCCCGGGTTAATTAGCAGTCTCTCCGCGTGAGGCGAGCCAGGCAGGCAAAGCGAGGCGAGGCGAGGCGAGGCGAGGCGAGGCACAGCACACAAAAGAGCCGCCGCAGCTGCCGCCGCCTCCCCATCATCTCCATCATCCCCAGGACGCCCGCCAGGGACTCAGGTGGTCGGCGCGGGGGCACGAAGGGCAGAGGCGTTTTCCTGGCCAGGTGAGACAGAGAGGGAGGGAGGGAGCCCCAAAAACAGCGGGGTGGGGGTGCAGGGAGGCGCCCCTTCCTCCTCCTCCTCTTCTTCTTCCTCCTCTTCTTCTTCTTCTTCCTCCTCCCCTGCCTGGAGGATGCGGCCCTCCCTCCTTCCCGGCTCCTTCCTTTCCCCTCCCCAACACTCCCGCCCCCAGTTGCGCCGGGCGTAGGGATCGAACCAGGGGCTGCAGGTGAGACATCCAGGGCAGGGAGAGGAGGGGCGGGGGTGGTCTGGTTTCATTTTGCACCCCCGGACACTTTACTGGGTGGGTGGGAAAGATCCTGCCCCCCCTCTCTTTGGGCACCGGATTCGTGCCTCTCCAACCTTCCCCCCCTTTTTTTTGCACCTGCGGCGCCTTGCGATGTGATTTAAATCTTTAAAAGGGGGGGGGGTGTCTCTCTCTCTCCTCCCCCCACTCTAACATTTGGCTGTGTAATAGAAGAGGGGGGTCTGCACCCCAATTTGCCACCCTTTCCCTCCCCATATCCTCTTCTTACCGTTCTCCCCCCCCCCCCGGAAGAGGGTCTGCATGAGAGTCTGCATGGGGGGGGAGGCTCCAAGATATTTGGGGGGGTCCCAAATTTGAAAAGGAGGCATGAAGCCCAAATTGGGGGGGGGGGACTGAATATTTTGCAGATAGTGCATTGGAGAATTGAGAGGGGGGGAGATAAAGACTTGCCTCCCTCCCCCCTAAGCCCCCTCTCCTTCTTGAAAGTATCCAACCATCATCCTTTGTACAAGCCGAGCTGGGGAGGCTCCTATAATCTGTCAAAATGCCTTCAGATGCTTGGCTCGAATTCTTCTACGCCTCACTTCGGGCGATGAAGGCCAGAGGAGGAAGAGGAGGGGGGGTTTGCATTTCCCTGGCAACCTCAGCCCCCTCCCCAATCTGTTGCTATGGCTCAGTTGTGGGGCGGGAGGGGGGAAGGCTGTGTGTGTGTGGGGGGGGGGGTCACCCTTCGCTTTGCCAGGAGATTTTGGCATCCTTTTCTTGGCTGCCTATTGTGGAAGCTGCTGCTGAGAGCCAGAAAAGGAGGGAGTGAAGGAAGGAAGGGAAGGGAAAAGGTTGGGGGCTTTCTGGGGTTGAGAAAGAGGGTGAGGGCATCGGGTCCTTCCCAAGCCCGCAGTCCCTTTCCTTCATTCCGGTTCGACCTGTTGTCTCGGCTGTCATTCTTCCACTGCATCCTCTTATTCCTGCTTTGCTGTACTGTAAGTAAAGGTCACCCTTGCTTGAAAGCCAGTCGTATCCGACTCTAGGGTTCAGTGCTCACCTCTGTTTATAGAGCCAGCTTTGCAGACGTTCCCATGGACATGTGGCAGGCATGCCTAGGCACCGAAGCACACAGAACGCTGTTTACCATCCCACCGAAGTGGTCCCTATTTATCTACTTGCAATGTCTTGCTTTCGAACTGCTAAGTTGGCAGGAGCTGGGACAGAGACAGAATCTCATTCCATCATGCAGTACCCGGGTCTCAAACTGCTGACCTTCCACCTCCCAGTCAGCATTGTAACCTCTGGAGCCACTGCAGTCCCTACTTTGCTGCACTGTAGGTTTTAAAAATAAACCCCAAACACTTTCTGGTTTGTGTTGTAGATTTGTTTTTTTAAAGCCCACTTTTTAAGTCCTGTTTCTTTGCTCTGTGATTTAATGCTGCTGACAAAGCGCAGGCCAGGAGCAGATGGAACCTCTCAGGATACCTGGCCCTTAGGGGCCAATGAACCGTCCCACCTTCCAGGGTCATTGTAGTTCTCCTGATGGGAGAGGGTTTGCAGGGGTAAAAATCAAATGAGGCACAAAAACGAGCTGCTGGTTTTTTAAAATTATATTCCAAAAATACATTGGGACTCCTATATGGCCAGAGAGCATATATGTGTTTTTATACCCTTAGTGGTTAAGACCCAAAACTTGATGACTGGAAGGCAGCAGGTCAGCAGTTTAAGACCCGAGTGCTGCGTGATGGAGTGAGTTCCTGTTGCCTGTCCCAGCTCCTGCTGACCTAGCAGTTCGAAAGCACCTTAGAATCCTTTAAGAAAGAGCTGAAAACTTGTTTGTTTGAGGAGTCCTTCAGCAGTTTGTTGAAGACCAAATGTGAGACCCTTCCATTGCCTTTTGGTCATAGGAATTCGGGGGTCCTCAGTTCTGACCTTGATTAGGTGGGTGGGGGTTGCTTATTGTCTTAATGTGCTTTGCTTTGCTTTGCTTTGCTTTGCTTTGCTTTGCTTTTATTTTATTTTATTTTATTTTATTTTATTTTATTTTATTTTAATAGTGTAACCCGGCCAGAGTGGGAGTCCATCCCAGATGGCCAGGGTATAAGTACAATAAATACATAAACAAATAAATGAGAAAGAAATGGAAAATAGATAAATAGGCACCACTTCAGCAGGAAAGGTATCAGTGTTCAGTACCATGCCTGCCCACGTGACCATGGAAATGTCTACAGACACAGCCCCTGGCTCTTTGGTTGTAAATGGAGATGAGCACCGCACCCTCGAGTCGGATACGATTGGCTTTTGAGGAAAGGCGGCCTTACCTGAGTTCGGAGCCAGAGGTTGGGAGCTCAGCTACATTCTTAACCCTGAAGGTATTTAAGTTTTCTTTTTGAGGAAGTGGCATCATTTTGGACTTAAACAACAAGGGGTCGCCCAGTCCATCATCTGGCAATGGAAAAAGTTATTCCTTTGAACCCTAGGCTTCGATATACTGGGTCCGTGATGGCGAACCTTGGCACTCCAGCTGTTCTTGGACTTCAATTCCCAGAAGCCTAAGTCCCTGTGAATCCACATGAATGGGTTTACTCAGGGACTTGGGCTTCTGGGAAGTGAAGTCCAAGAACAGCTGGAATGCCAAGGTTCGCCATCACGGCCCTGGGCTATTCTACTGTCCAGCTGTTCTTCCAGAGGGATTCCCAAGGGTGGATATCTTTATCTCTCCATCCCTGGTATTAGGAGGTGTAAATCCATCCGGGAATTGGGCTATGGACCCAATGGTTGGGAGTTTGATTCTCCCTCGGTGCTTCCTAGGAGAAGACCCAGACTATGTAGACTTGAGCAAACTGCAGGAGGAGGGGATGAAAAACCACTCCATAGAACTCCTGCCAACCTAGCAGTTTGATAAGAAGAAATTGCAAGTAGATAAATAGGGACCACTTTGGTGGGAAGGTAAACACTGTTCTGTGTCTAGTCATGCCTGCCACATGACCATGGAAACGTCTACAGAAGCAGACAGCGCTGGCTCTTTGGCTTTGAAACAGAGATGAGCACTGAGCCCTAGAGTCGGATACGACTGGCTTTTGAGCAAGGGGAAACCTTTACTAAAACCCCAGAGGTGGGATGGTGTAAAACAGGAGTGTCCAAACAATGGCCTGTGGGCCGGATCAAGCCCCTGACACCAATTCATCTGGCTCACGTTGCCCTAATTGCTCCGGTCACTGAACCACGTGACCTGCCCATGGCCCAAAAAGTTTAGGCACCCCTGCTGTAGAACAAAACTGACATGATGGCACACGATTATTATTATTATTATATCTCTCCTAATGGACCAGGGGTGGACAAGCGAGGAAGAAAATCAAATTTAATGTGCCTCCCTCTCCCTCCCTCCCTCCCTCCCTCTTCTGAGTTTTAGATTTCTCTCTCTTAACACATTTATTTTAGTTGCCTCCAGTGTAGCCAACGCAATGGAAGCTTTTGATCCAGCTATTTCTTTCCCCCACCCTAATGAGGTCTGGAGGGAGAAGGAACTCAATTAAAAATTCTCGGCTGCATTTTTTCGTGGGGTAAACAGCGTGGCAAATTATAACACGGTTTCCTTTCGTCCTCAATCTCTTCTTCGAGCTGTTATTCTGAAACTGGGTGATGTTTGGAGATGTTGCCACCTGGGGGAGGGGGAACAGGTGTCGTCCCCCCACTCAGTACCGATTGCAAAGCCCAGGAATATACCTGGATGGCTGGTAGAATAGGTTGTGCACAGGGTAAATCGTCCTGCAAGGTGTTCAGTGGAACATGGAAGAGGCTCATGTTTGTATGCCAAGAAGAGGGAGGTTTTATGTCAAGATCTGTGGCCAGACTTAGTGGTTAAGACACTGAACTTGGGACTGGAAGGTCGGCAGGTCAGCAGTTCGAGACCTGAGTGCTGCACAATGGAGCGAGCTCCCGTCTCTGTCCCAACCTAGCAGTTCTAAAGCAAGAAATTGCAAGTAGATAAAGAGGTACCACTTTGGTGGGAAGGTAAGCAGCGTTCCGTGCACTCCGGTGTCTAGGCACTTGTCCAGAGAAACGTCCAGAGAAACTTGTCCAGAGAAACGCAAATGCAGACAGCGCTGGCTTTTTGGCTATAAACAGAGATGAGCACTGAACCCTCGAGTTGGATACGACTTTCTTTTGAGCAAGGGTGACCTTTACTTTTACCTATGCCCACCCAGTGAGAAGGGTGGGTATTTCTACACCATCTCACAGTCATGGTTTGTTTAAAAGTACTTTGCATTCTTTAGGGAGGCTGCTTGGACCTGATTTTGGTCTAATTTTGTGTGGCTAAAAAGGGCCGCCCTCGTCTGTCTTGGATGAGACCCACACCAGGGGACACCAGGAAGGGCCAGCAGCTGCCAGTCAGAGCTGGAGAGCTTGGGGTTAAATGGAACCTTTCTCTGATTCACTATGAAGCAAGATCTTTCCGCAGCTCCTTGGTGTGTCCTTATAAGCCGGAAGGGTAGATTTACAAACACCTGGGCCTGATGGTTTTATGGAAGGCTGGAGTTGCCGAAAGGTTGGATGCTGCCAGGAGTGTGCGCAGTCCTTGGGTTTCCATGGCTTAATTGCTATGTGATTACAGTGTATTTCTCCTCCCAATGTCTGCTTGGGTGTTATAATGTATTCTCTTTTTTTCTGGGTTGGTTTGTTTGATATTCTTTGTGTCGATCCCATCCAGAGTAACTGTTACAGTTAGATGGCTAGGAATAATAATTTGGAATAACGAGTAAGAAAGTAACTAGGAAAGAAAAAAGAAAGAAGTGCCCTTCCTTCTTTTCTTTCTCCCTTCTTTTGCCTTCCTTCCTCTTTTCTGTCTTTCTCACCCTTATTCTTCCTCCCTTCCTCCTCTATTTTTCCTTCCTTCCTTCCTCTTATTTTCCCTTCTCTATTTTTTCTTTCTGCCACTTATTCTTCCTTCCTTCCTCTCCCTTATTCTTTCTTCCTTCCTCTTTTCTGTCTTTCTCTCCCATATCTTCCTTTCCCCTTTATTTTTCCTTCCTTCCTTCTTCTCCCTTCTTCCTTCCTTCCTCTTTTCTGTCTTTCTCCCCCATATCTTTCCTTCCTCCCCTCTTTATTTTTCCTTCCTTCCTCTCCCTTATTCTTCCTTCCTTCCTCTTTTCTGTCTTTCTCCCCCATATCTTTCCTTCCTTCCTTCCTTCCCCCTTTATTTTTCCTTCCTTCCTTCCTTCCTTCCTTCCTTCCTCTTTTCTGTCTTTCTCCCCCATATCCTTCCTTATGGTGCTTCTCTCTTCTGCATGTCCTTCTCACCACATTCAAGCAAAGGCAGGCAGAATGTGCCTGGGCCACGGTCACCTTGTGAGTTTCCTAGATCCGTGGGGACACGATCCGGGACCTCCCAAACTGTGACCCAACGGCTGCACACTTGCCTCGGCTGGAGGCTGGTTCTTGGTCCACCCAGAGTAGTTTATAGTTCTTAATAGGAGAGCAGAACATACAGTTCTTTGGGTGGGTGAGGAGGGATTACCAGTAATCTTCTGGACTGTGTATAAAACAAGAATTTACCTTCATTTGGCTGCTGGGCTGGGCTGGGGATTCCAGAGAGGACCGATGCTCTGCCATCCTCTCCCCATTCCTAGCAGGGAGTTCATGGATTTGTTTGTGTGCTGCGTGCTTGTGAAATACTTTGTGCAATTAAGGCACTTCAGTTGATTCACCGATTAATTGCTTGTTTGTTTAGTTTCCTGCTTAAAAGACTTCGGCTCTCCTTGTAGATCTGAGGATAAGAATGTAGGACAGAAACGCAATTAGGGTTTTGTATTTTTGGGGGGAGGGGGCTGCGTTAAAACTCCCAACAACTCAAGATTTCCTGGGAGAATGAATCCTGGGAGAATGAATCCTACACTTTGTGTCAATGCCTGGTTTGTGGAAATGGCAGGATTGCATCTAAAATGGGCACAGTTTTGGCCTAAGGTTGTTAATAATACATTTCATGTCAGGTATTACTTTGGGTTGAAAGGATTTTTCCTGGAGAAATTCCACTCAGGGGACACCTGAATGAGACTCCTTTCATGTCCCCAAGATCTGTCATGCAGTGCTCGGGTATAGAACCCAACCTTCCAGTCTCCAAGCTCAGCGTCTTAACCCCTACGCCACTCCAGTTGTTTCCTGTCTCTTTTCTCTTTTGAACAGGACACTGAGGTCATTTAAAACCTCCTAAAATTGTCCAGACAAACAAATGGCCTTCAAAATGTTTGTCTATTTAGAGCCACTTCAAAACCCAGGACCCTAAACTGAAGCCAACTTAGCATCTGTGTAAATCTAGTAACAGTGGCGTAAATGGTTAAGATGTTGACTGGGAGGTGGAAAGTCAGCAGTTCAAAACCCAAGTGCTGTGTGACGGAATGAGCGTCCATCTCTGTCCCAGCTCCTGCCAACCTAGCAATCAGAGAGCAAGAAATTGCAAGTTGATAAATAGGGACCACTTGGGTGGGAAGGTAAACAGCGTTCCGTGCACTTCGGTGTCTAGTCATGCCTGCCACATGACCATGGAAACATCTGCAGATGCAGACAGAGCTGGCTCTTTGGCTATTAACAGAGAAGAGCACTGAACCCTAGAGTCAGATATGATTGGTTTTCGAGCAAGGGTGACCTTTACCTTAACCTAAACCCAGTAAGAGGCATATAGAAGCCTCCCATATTCAGGACCTGATGAAATCAATTATCATTTGTTTGTTTTATTCCTATACCATCCATCTGAGTCAACTTTCATGGTGGGCGGTATTGAGCATGTGTGTAAAGGAATAGAATAAAAATAACTCTATCTCAAAACACATATCCTAACATATAAATGCACCTTACATCAAAAACGGGAACAGCAGTGGAATGAATGAACAAATGAATGAATTAATGAATGAACGAATGAATGAATGCCTCTTCAATCCAATTTCTAGTTTGCTCACCAGTATTTCTGTTGTTCTTTTTGGGGACGACTCTGAGCCAGTCAACTTTGACTTCCATTGTGTAGAACAATTTTGATGCATTGGGAAGAACTGAACTGTCGTAGATTGGATGGTAAATCGAAAGAAAAGGCGCCGTATTGCAGCAAATCCAGTCGTAGCAAATGGGGATTTGCAGAGACTTAAATCAACCAAAGGTCCTTCCGTTGGCAAGGCGAGAGGCTCCCTGGAATGGTTCCTAGTTCTCTGGGATTTATGGTAAATAACCTTCCTCCAGAAAGGGGGGGGGGGTCTTTAGCTCTGTTTTTTGGTATATATGGAATAACTGGAACCATCCGTTAACAGCCAATCTAATTAGAACTAACGATTTCGACCCAAAAAAAGCCATTAAGTTGATTTGACTCCTGGGAAGAACCGTGTCGTTGTGCCTTGGCGGCATCTTGGCTTAGCAGGCGACGTTGAGTGCATTTAATTTGCACATGGAGTGAAGCTCCAGAATAAATAAGGCGGCCCGGTCGGTCGGTCGTAATGGTGGAGAGCTTATTCTGTTTATTTCCCTGCCTTTGGCTGAGAGCTTAGCAGGGCAGGATCCTGGTCCACCCAAACGGGCGCCTTGGGAGGAAGCTGGGGAGACATTTTTGCAGCTTGCTTTATTTAGGGAAAGGTCAAAATCTCCCTTGCTCGAAAGCCAGCCGTATCTGACTCTAGGGTTCAGTGCTCAGCTCAGTTTATAGTCTGCCTGCATCTGCAGACATTTCCGTGGTCACGTGGCAGGCACGACTAGACACTGGAGTGAATGAGACACTGTTTACCTTCCCACTAAAGTGGTACCAGGGACTGCGGTGGCTCAGGTGGTTAAGATGCTAAACTCGCTGCCTGGAAGGTCAGAGTTCGATTCCCGGGTACTGCATGACAGAGTGAGCTCCCGTCTCTGTCCCAGCTCCTGCCAACCTAGCAGTTTGAAAGCAAGACATAGCAAGCAGATAAAATAGGGACCACTTTGGTGGGAAGGTAAATAGCATTCCATGTCCTCTGGTGTCTAGTCGTGTCTGCCACATGACCATGGAAACGTCTGCAAAAGCAGACAGCACTGGCTCTTTGGCTTTGAAACAGAGATGAGCACTGAACCCTAGAGTCGCATATGACTAGCTTTCAAGCAAGGGCAACCTTTACCTAAAGTGGTACCTGTTTATCTACTTGCTATTTTTTGCTTTCGAACTGCTAATTTGGCAGGAGCTAGGACAGAGACAGGAGCTCACTCCATCACACTGCACTTGGGTCTTGAACTGCTGACCTGCTGACAGCGCTGGCTCTTTGGGCTGTAACCAGAGATGAGCACCACACCCTAGAGTCAGACACGAGTGGCTTTCGATCAAGGGAGACCTTTAACCTAAGATAAAGAAAGTCCAGTACGGTGATAGTGTTGTAAAGTTCGGACCAAAACCCAAAGAGGCCTCTTCAATGTCCCCCATGAAATCAGATTCACCAGCCTCGACCCCAACTCAAACCCTGATACCCACAGACATTTGTTGGCAATTTCCCTGTTGTGGCTAAAATGTCTTCCCCCCCCCTTTCCACCTGCCCCCCCTTTCCCACCCAGCCATCCCAAGCCACGTGACTTGGGCCTGTCAAATTTATTTCCTGCAGCGTGTCAGAAATAGATACATTTTGCCACCACTGCTGGATTTCAGAGACTTGGGTTTAAGGGAGATTATTTATACAGCAGGATTTAGTCTCTGGCAAGGGCTGCGCTGGCTAGATATCGCCAGGGACCGGTTCTCCCATAAATCCTCATCCTCGGGAACTTTAAGCTCTTTCTCTATCTCTCACCCTTAAAAAAAGGAGAGAGAAATGGAGCATAATTCCTCCACCCTCGGCCATCTTCCAGCCACCTGGAGTTCTCCAAGTCTTGGGTTTTTCATCTCTGATGGTTCCCAGAAGGGAATAAAAAGGTCTTGCACAACTGCATTTAAAGTATGAGGAGGTTTCCTTCTTTTTAAAATTTCCCTCTTATGGTATTGAAATAGATGGGTCTTTTGTGATGCTAATGGCTCCTAATTGCTTATGCATGACCAAGCCACCCCCAGCACTTATGGACTACTATAAGGATCACTTACAACAGTGCATTGTTTTTTAGGGCAGTCCATGTCTTCCCCTGCAGCTGTGTGGACCGCAGATGAATCTAGGAGACCCTGGTGGGCGTGGCTGATGATGTCATTAAAATAGTGATTTATTTTGCACACGCGTCCTCTAGGTCTCCCTTGCGCAAAAGCTAGTCGTGTCTTGACTCCAGGGTGTGTTGCAATTGCAGCCAAAGAGCCAGCGCTGTCGGCATCGGCGGATGTTTCCATGGTCATGTGACAGGCATGACCACACACAGAAACGCTGTTACCTTTCCCACCGAAGTGGTACCTATTTATCTACTTGCAATTTCTTGCTTTCAAACTGCTAAGTGGTCTATAAGTGTAATCGCTCTTGCTATTTACTTTGGGGAAAACTATTTAAATTTAGGATGGGGATGAGAAATGTATGACCCTCCCAAAACTGCCACACCTTCAATATTAGCTTTCCTGACCAGCCTAGATAACAAGGAAAGATAGTAAATTTTGCTTTTCAGCAGCCTCTCAGAATGGATTTTCTTTGTACTTTTCTTCATTAGTGAGAGATTTAGCCTCTCTGCTTTACTCCCCCATTCCTTGCCTCAAACTTCCCAGGGAGAATAGAATATTTTCCCAAGTTTTGTCGCTTTTCAAAAAAAAAAAAAACCCCAAACATTTCTGGGTGCTCCCTGGAGGGAAATTGTCCCCGTTAGTCTAACGATGATTTGCAGAGCTTAGTTTTAAACCCTTGAGAGCATCAGTGCTGCTGATGCCTGGCAGTGTTTGAATAGCATTTTGCAAATTCTAGAAGTTTATGCTGCAGGGATAAATTCCCACTTTATTTTTAAATTTTAAGGTCAAAACTCGTGTTCCCTGCTGGGATATGCAGGTATTTCCAGACATTTGCCTTCTGTCTAGTCTTGCAAAGTGGGTGGTACAGTCTCCATTTTTGGTTAGGAATCTGTGACAGACTCAGTTTTCTTTGCTCTACTGCGGGGGTAGGCAAACTTTTTGCGCCGTGGACCAGACCACGTCCCCTGGACTGCTGAACGGGCTGGATCACACCCCTGGAAGTGGGTGCATTTACAGTTGTCGTAAATGTGCCCACTTCCACATTTACGACAGCTGCAGGTGCATTTTACAGCTGACGTAAACGCCCCCGCTTCCACTTCTGGGTGTGGCGGCGGTGGGCCAGATGGAATGGTGCCATAGGTTGGGGACCTCTGCTCTACTATATGAGAGCCATATCTCAGTGCTAAGGTGTGTATCTTTCTTTTCCTTCCCCCTCCTCTCTGCCGTGTGTTGTACATTCTGCTCTTTCCTGACGTCTGAGACAAGATTTGTGCGCGAAGCCTCTTGTACGAAACCAAAGCCCACTTATGCTAAAGGCATCATCATAGATTAATATTCTGTCCACGATTGTAGCTACAAACTCACTCATCATCTCGCCAAGAGAAACAAGGGGATTCTTTCTTTCTCTATTCATATCAGAGCATTGTACAATTTTAGAACTGTGGTTATCTATGAACTACAGCTAAAATTCAAACCAGAATGTTAAAATAATTAGGCTCCTTCGGGCCAGAAGTGGGTTTCTCTCAGTAGCGTTATCTCTTTTCTATAGCTAGATCCCCTTTTGTATGCACATGGCGGGACATAAAATGTGATTGTTCCCAGGAGCGGGTAGTCCTGTTACTCTGTTTTAACAAAACCAGCAAGAAGTTTTGTAGCACGAAATGAGTCATATTTCCCACCAGCGCCTGTGAACTGCAGACTGGCTTCTAGCTGTCCAACATTGAACTGAAGCATACCAGCCTGTTATCACAGTTTTATTTTATTTCCACTTAACAACTAATTAGAAGAGAAGCAATGTCTTCTTTTTCTTTCATTAGTTTTAGTTGTTTGTGTTGGTCCTCAAATATTAGTTGACTTTTCTTACTTTAGGGTAAAGGTCTCCCTTGCTCTAAAGCCAGTTGTATCCGTCTCTAGGGTTCAGTGCTCATCTCTGTTTATACCCAAAGAGCCAGCGCTGTCTGCGTGTGCAGATGTTTCCATGGACACATGGCAGGTCCATGTTTCCATGGACACATGGAATGCTGTTTACCTTCCCACCAAAGTGGTCCCTGTTTATCTACTTGCAATGTCTTGCTTTTGAACTGCTAGGTGGCAGGAGCTGGGACAGAAACAGGAGCTCATTCCATCATGGAGTACTCGGGGAATCAAACTCTGACCTTTCAGCCATTGAGTTCAGTGTCTTAACCACTTGAGCCATTTGCAATCTTACTGCGGTGGCTCCATTTCTAACTTTACTAGTCAATTGTTGCATAACGATTTTTAAAACGCCTTTGCTATGAATTATGGGTGACTCGTTTCATCTTACTGTATATTGATTTCTGAGATACTTTCCCCCACTCTTGTGGCTATCTTTCCAGGAAAGACAACTACCGTATATACTCACGTATAAGCCGATCCGAATATAAGCCGAGGCACCTAATTTTACCTTAGAAACCAGGAAAACCAATTGATTCGAGTATAAGCCTAGAGTGAGAAATGCAGCAGCGATTAGTGTGTTTCAATCATCAAAATAAATAAAAATAAAATTACGTTTTGATCCAAGATTATCCATTTCTAACAGGAGAGGCACAGGAGAGCCCAGTAAATGCCGTGGGGGCAGGGAAAGGGTGTTTTGCCTGCTGTAGAAGTGATTTTCAGTCACCTGGATCAACTTCTACATGAAAGAAAGAAATATAAGATCATGTCTGCAGCATTCAAAGGGATCCTCAAATTCTGCTCTATAAATCACAGCATCCGATGGTCTCAAATGTGCAGATTTCCCATGCAGTTGGGAAAGTAGAACAGATGACTCAAATATAAGCCAATTCTGCTTTTTCCAGCACTTTTTTTGGTGCTGGAAAAAAAATCGGCTTATACTCGAGTCTATACGGTAGTTTGCAGTATGAAACTTCTTCGATCTCGCTGTAAACTGAAGTTGATTGTCTCCCGTGGAGAAGCGACAGAGAGGGATCGTCTTTGACTCATGTGGTGGACTCATCCGTCGATGTGTTTGGCTACTCAGGCGGAAGGAAAAGGAGTTTATGTGATCCTTTATGTTTCATTGCTCATGTTTCTGAGGCATTCATAACAGAGGTCAAGCGACACCGGCCGTATTCTGATTTGAGACCAGCCAACCTTGGTTCAACCTTCTGACTAATTCCTGGAGACAGTCAAAAAGTTCTTTAGTTGGCAATGGATTATTGTTTTGCAGTTCACATGAGCTCTTAAAATGGCTGAACCTTATTCTCCAAAACAGGATCAACTCCTTGTAAACGCAGATTACAATTTGGAGTGGATTCACAGCATCTTCGATGTTGGAGCTACCAACTTCATCAATGAGGACAGGGCAGGGTTCGTATTTAGAAGAGGTGGTCCCTCAGTTGATGAAAGATATCTGTTTTGTCATAGCATATGGTTTTCCTCAGCAGCGTATTTTGCATTTAACGTGCTTAGTTTTACGACAGTTGTGGTAGAACAAAGAAGTGGTGGGGGAAATGCTTCTGAGGCTGGTTTGAGCTGCCTCTCTACCTTTGCTGCCTCTTACCTGTACAGGTTTCTGTCCCAGTTAACACGATGAATTGCTTCTTTGGATGCACAACTGAAATTTACTAGGATGGGGACTTATTTATTTTGCAACAGCTAAAATATATATTTTTCCATTATAGGCGTGAACGTTTTGTCTCTGTTCCAGGATATGTGTAGGCTGTTGAAGGAGGGTTTATACTGAACAGTGGAAGAGAATAAATCGCCCCTTTTATTGTAAATCCTGGCACAAAAAAATTGAAATGATGAAGTATTTAAATCTAGAGTGCACCAACTCATTTGCATAAGAGGTAAATTGGATATTTCTCCCCCCCCCTCTCTCCCCCCCAGGGGCGGATTTCAAGGAACATCTCTCAGTAATCCCAAGAGGCTATAATATTATAACTGATTATGTATTCAGAGCGGCTGAGAATTGATAGAAGAGAATTACATGTACATTTTCTTCCTCTGGTGCAATTTAATTTCTGTTTTTCTGTACAGCGTTCAGAGTTGAAAGGCGTGTTAGTAACGAAGCTTGGATTTGTTAGGCGTGATGGGAAAGAGATCAAGGTGAAGGTCTCATTGATACAACCAAGCACTGATTGCATGGCATTGTAACTTAAGAATGTCAGAAACTTCTCTTTTGGACTACAGATCCCAGAATCCCCTGTGAATTCCAAGAGCTTCAGTCCAAGATTAACTTTTTCTGAATTTAGGCAGCCCGTGGCACCATTTCACGTGGCCTGCCACCACCTCCACCACCCCAGGAAGTGCCATGTAGTGGAAGAAGGGCAAAATGGCCACCCCCACCCCCGAAGCTGTCTGAGGGAGCGTGACCCAATGGCCCCCGGCTTAAAAAGGTTGAGAACTCCTGGTTTACTTCCTATTAAGGTGGCCTTGTGGAGCAGTGGTTAAGCCGTCCATACTCTGCTTATGATCTGAGTTTGATCCCGATGGGATCAAGGTTGACTCAGCCTACCATCCTTGGGAGGTGGGTGAAATGAGGACCCGGCATGTTGGGGCTAAAATGCCAATTACCTTGTGAACCTCCCAAAGAGTGTTCCAAGTGTTATGGGGTGGCATATTGGTGTAATTAGCTGTTGCTATTAACGAGTGAATCCTGCCTGGAAATTTCCAATCAGTAAGATGTTAGTAGCCAGCCATAAAATCATCATTGTAGAGACGTTTTACTTCCATCAGCCGCCACGCTTGAGCGCTGGGACACATAAGAGGCTTCTAAGACTCATTACTTTTATTGATCACCATCCTGCAAATGAGATTTTTTCTCTCTGCTTGGCAGCAGAAGTGGCTCCCTGGTTTGTTTTTTTGCAGAGCATCAAACTTGGCTCAATATTTGTGTCAATCCATCGATAGTGTATATGTGTACACTTCCGATATTCAGCCCCCCTCCCCATCCTGAGTTTCTATTGGTTTGGTGGTCGAGGTGGCTTATGTTACTCAACAATACCAGGGAAAGGGAAATTGAATACCGACGATGATGCTCCTTCCGTTGATATCAAATTCTGATGCTTGCTTGGCCATGTTGGTCATTGATTCCTGTCCTGACAATTTCTGTGCCTCTGTCTTTTGCTCTTAGCAGTTTTACTCTTGCGTTTTTAGCCCATGAAGGATATTCTGGCCAAAATATATCAGAATGTTGGACAGTAAATGAATATGATCTTTCCAGCAGAAGATGCTTCGCTCCCCCCCCCCCATCTTCTGTCAACTCAGTCCTCCTTTGCGGTTGCATGTAAAATGTAAGTTGAGTCAACATAGTAACAGGTCAAGGCCTCCCTTACTCGAAAGCCAGTCATATCTAACTCTAGGGTTCAGTGCTCATCTCCGTTTACAGCCATCTCCCAGAGCCCAACTGCGCCTCTGGCACTCCTCCCTCCCCCCTGCAATATTCTTGGAGTTATAGTCCAGAAAAGTAAAAATTTCCGCCCTGTATCCAGAACGGGAGAATTGCCGACTCTCCTTTGATCCCTACATCTGGCCTTATTTAACTCTACTTGCTTTACAGTTTATAGCCTAATAAATAAAAACGTAATCTGATAATTAAAATGAAGTGAGTTCACTGCGTCTTATGCCGGAGCTCAACTTTGGAGCAGACAAGTGTGGGATTGCTTCTCTAATGGACTGGTTTTATAGGGGCAATATGTTCTCATCTCCAGTGAAGAATGCCTAGCGTCAACCCAGGTGGAGGGATAATGGGGAGGTGAATTAGCATTGACCCCGGAAGGGAGGCACATTGATACCCGGCCCACCAGCTGGCTGGCATGTTTCTACCAGGAGTGATGTGTCTACGCCAGAGAGGGGGAAACTGGTTCTGCAGTGGCAATAGATTGTCAGGTGGGAAACTGTGAACAGGCCTTTGTATGTGTGCGTGCATGCTTGCGTGTACATGCACGTGCCATACCTGCCTACAGGTGTATAATTCTTGTAGGCCATCTTGGTAGGTATTATATTTTGCTTGTATGATTTTATTTATACATTGTTGGTTTTGATGTTATTTCTCTTTTATATTGATTCATGTAATACATATCAGAGATGTCCAGAGTGGTGCTTGTACCACTTGGGCAGAATACAAGCCAAGTCAAATAAATTAATTGGTCAGTTGGTCGATCAGTCAGTCGGTTGTTTGTTTGTTTGCATTCTTCCTTCTCTTTGTCTTCTAGTCTCTCCTTCCTTCCTTCCTTCCATCTATTGTCCTATTCTCTCCTTCCTTCCATCTCTTGTCTTGTCTTGTCTTGTCTTGTCTTCTCTTCTCTTCTTCCTTCCTTCCTTCCATCTCTTGTCTTCTCTCCTTCCTTCCTTCCATCTCTTCTCTTCTCCCTTCCTTCCATCTCTTGTCTTCTCTCCTTCCTTCCTTCCTTCCTTCCATCTCATCTCTCCTCTCCTCTCTTCTTCTCTTCTTCCTTCCTCTGTGTTCCTCGGCCTGCCACAGGTTCGCCATCACTGGTATAGATTGTCAAAACTCTCTCGACTAGAATAGGTTTGACTGTCGCTCTTTGTTGGAGAAACCATTGCATTCCACCCTTTCCCCCAATTTTGCTTCTGGGAAACTGGACTTGGGGAGCCGTTTTGTGCAGCAGTCTTGGTAGAAGTAAATAAATATTCACAGCGTGGTCCGCCAGGCCCTCACAGGAGAACGTTGATCAAAAGGCGTCATGCCGCATTTCGCGAGGACATCTGGGACTTTGGAGCTTAACATGGGAGAAGCAAAATTATCTTCAGCTGCATATAAATTAAGCAAATTTGGATTCCGGATTTCTTCAGCTCTTGTTTGGAGAAGGGGGGGTGGCGGCGCTGAGGACCCAAAGTGAGAACTTGATGATGGATCAGTAGGCGATGCAGGCAGGAAAGGGGAAGGAGAGAAGATTTAATGTCTTTGGAGGCAATGGGTTGAGTCCAAAAAAGAAAAAGAAAAAATAAGGTAAACTTTGTAAAGGCCTTTTAAACTGAAAACTTTAAATATTTTTCTGCAACATAAACCAGTTTGCTGTTAAGTGGATGGAATATCCTCTTTCTACTTTTTCTTTCTCCGTGTCTTCTACAATTTAGATGTACAGTGTATATATATTCACTGTTAACAACTCATTCTCAAATTAAGGTAAAAGTTTCCCTTGCTCAAAAACCGGTCGTATCCGACTCTAGGGTTCAGTGCTCATCTCTGTTTCAAAGAGCCAGCGCTGTCTGCTTCTGCAGACGTTTCTGTGGTCATGTGGCAGGCATGACTAGACACTGGAGTGCACAGAACGCTGTTACCTTCCCACCGAAGCGGTGCCTATTTATCTACTTGCAATTTCTTGCTTTCAAACTACCCTAAAAAATCAGATTGCCCCCCTGTGGGGCGTGTACCCCATCTTGGGAACCAAGGGTATATATGTATGGTTGGCATTAATTGGCTTACTCTTTTATGGCTGACAAACATGTATATTTTTGTGTGCTAAAGTGGCAAGTGATGCTCGTCACCATAAGAGGTTTTTGAAAGAGAGAAGGAATCTGAAATGGCTAAAATAAATAAATGTCGTGTCAGAAATTACTCTGGGTGGAAAGGATTTTTGCCAGGTCCCTCTTACAGCTTTGGGGACTGGATGGCCATTTTGCCCTGCCTGCCACACATGGCACTTCCGGGTGTAGTGGAGTCGAGGGGGGCCCCACATGAAATGGTGCCATAGGCTGCATCTGGCCTCCGGGCTGTAGGTGGAGAACCCTTGGTTTACTATGGTGAGAAAGAAATTTGGAAACACCACACACACACACACCACCGGGCCTCTCTCTGTTCTTGGCTTCCCTCCGCGGCTCCTCCTTGTCGCTCGGATGTCTTGACATTCCAAAGGCTGTTTTGTCTCTGCCGGTTTGCTCCGCTTTCATGCCAGCAGTTCTGGTACATCTCGGCAGGGAAGCTGTTTGTTCATTCAGGAAGCATCTCGCTGACTCCCTGAGTTTACATTCCCAGAACTACTGCAATATGACAAGACCGTACACGGGGGTGGCTTGCTGTAATTGGCATTTAGACCTCGCTTTGACTCCCTCCCTCTCTTAAGTGGCTTCTCTCTCTCTCTCTCTCTCTCTAGGATTCTTAATATCCCTCTAACGAAATCTTCCTTGGTTCAGCCACAACAATGGAGGAATGAACTGGGCTTCCTTTGTGTGGTTCTGAGGGTGAATTCTTGGTTCTCCCATCCTTCCTCAGAGCCAGTATCTTTCAGAGCTCCAAAATAGTAGAGAAAGTCTGTTTGGAACAGAACTTGGGAAAGGTGCTTTTTAAATCTCCCAAATTCCTTTAGCCAAGGAATTGTAGCACAAAAACAACTTTAATCAGCCGTGGTTTATTTTATTACAGCAAATATGTAGGGAGCACTACAGATTAAAGCAGGGGTGCCCAAACTATGGTCTGAGGGGTGGATTTGTTCCCCGGCACCAATTCATCCGGCCTGCGCTGCTCTCGTCGCTCCCGGAAGCGGAAGTAAAATACACCCATGCAGGTGTGTTTTATGTCTGCTTCTGGGAGTGATGAGGGTGGCATGGGCCGGATGAATTGGTGTCGGGGTCGGATCCAGCCCATGGGCCATAATTTGGGTATCCCTGGATGAAGTAGAGAAAATGGCAGCCTAAAATTTATCTCATCCTGTTGCAAAACAGATTGCAAAGCACGTTTTACTTCCGCTTCTGGTGGGAGGAGGAATCATGTGATTGGCCCGCTGAAACCACGTGACCATCCCACAGCCCAAAAAGTTTGGGTACCTCTGGATTAAAGGAATGGTGTTGGGCAGGGAGAGAAAGGTGTTGAGTTGTTTTGTTTACTCTTCCAATCCACATTTTTAAAGATGTGTAAAGTAAGGTAATTAAGGGAGTGTTGATGGGGACACGGATGGTGGACTTGAGTGTCTGCCTTTCCACAGTCATGGGTTTTGCTTTTAAATCTGGAATCTGTTTTTTAGGGGAACACATGACACCTCAAGAGGGTTTTTTTTTTTGAAACAGAAGAGGCAGGCAGATGAGAGGCAGGTGGTTCCAAGGTTCACAGCATGTTTCCTAAAAGAACAAAACCAGACTGACCCACTAACCAGAACTGACGGAGCGAACATTTGGAAGCTGGGTCTATATGCAAAAGAGTGGAACAGATGTAAAGAGGTGGGCAGGGAAAAGACGCTGGTGTTTAAAGTGGTGCCGAATCCAAAGGAGTGTAGATGCATTCTTGGCTGTGAGAATCTCTCAGGCCAGATTCATACCTCATTTGGGTTGCAGTAAACCAACCTTCAATCCTATCCAGTCATTGAGTGTGCTTACTGAACCAGTAGGGAAATATTTTGAATTCTTTCCAGAGAGCCGGTGCAACTGTATGAATTACAGCCCAGAAGACAAACTTCTAAGCAACTTAGGGAAAGGTCACCCTTGCTCAAAATCCAGTTGTATCCAACTCTAGGGTTCAGTGCTCATCTCTGTTTATAGCCCAAGAGCCAGCGCTGTCTGAATCTGCAGACATTTCCATGGACATATGGTAAGCATGCACGGAATGCTCTTTACCTTTCTCACCGAATTGGTCCCTATTTATCTATTTGCCATTTCTTGCTTTCGAACTGCTAGTTTGGCAGGAGCTGGGACAGAGATGGTTTTCTGCACTGATGATGAAGTTGGGTAGCCAATGGTGTTTGGTTTTGGTCTCTTCCGCAGGTTCTCTCCCTTTGTTGCCTTCTCAATTGGCAGCTCATCACAGGAGCTTTGCCTTTCATGAGGATGGGCAGGGGAGGGTTCTTGAATGCTTCCTGTCCTCATTTAGGACTTTGCTGGTTTGATTTATTCAGTCTGATGGGAAAGCTAAAAGGTTCAAAGAAGGCTATTGAAATTGGCTAAGGAGACTTTCACATCTGCTATTGTTTGTTTGCTCTCGGTGTATCGATTGTGTTTCAGAAAATCTGAAAGTGCTTTCTGATGTATGTGTGTGTGTTAAGGGGGAAAAACAACCAAATTTTTCCAAACCCAGATTGGCCTTATCAAGAATATCTGTAGGATTTATTGGGAAGGCAAGGGGGAAGATTGCATGAATTTGCTAACATAAATTCAATGCATCGCCTGCAGCAGTGAAACACGGTGCATCTATCTTTATAGAGTAAAATAATGGTGGAATCTAGTTGGAAAAATATAATGGGTGTCAAGTCAACTGGAATAAATTTCAGTGGCAGTTTGCTCCAAATTAAGAAGTCACCGTAGATGTTTGCCACCCTGTGCTGAGTCAATAAATGCCCGCATTGTCATCTTAATTTGAGTAATTTGCCACTGAGATTTATCTGCAATGGAGGTTGACTCTTTGGCACAACAAACAAGATTCTGGCCAATAGATATGTCCAAGATGTGAAGAGTAGAGGGTACAAACCACCCCCACCCCCCAATGGAAATGTAGATATTCCAAGATGAGTAGAGGTTGTTTCATAATTAGGGATGGACTGAGACCCTCCCTCCCTCCTATAATTAAAATATAAGTTGCATCTCTATTCTCAATCTGTGTGTGGGATACAGTACATTTTCAATCTTGAGTAGATGCAGAACATCAGTCAGAGTGTTCTAGGCCAGGGGTTTGCAAAGTTAGATCTCCAGATGTTCTTGGACTTCAGTCCCAGAAGTCCATATCAAGTTCTGACTTGGACTTCTGAAAATTGAAATCCAAGATCACCTGGAGAATCAAGTTTGCAGGCCCCTGGTCTATAATGACAAGTTGCATACCTGTAACTGTTGTTCTTCTTTGTGGCCCCCTGTGAACCCACATGAATGGGTTTACTGGGCATAGGCACAGTAAACCCATTCATGTGGATTCACAGAGGGCCACAAAGAAGAACTTGATGGAGCGTAGGGGCTGATCTAGAACATAGGTAATCAAACCTGGCTCTCCAGATGTTCTTGGACTTCAATTCCCAGAAGCCCTGATCAGCAGGTGTGTTGACTTGGACTGCTGGGAATTGGAGTCCAGGAACACCTGGAGAGCCAAGCTTGCTGACCCCTATTCTAGGCCTATGGCAGTATTGCTGGAGCTCTCCGTGGTGCTGAACCATTGTCACCCGACTGTGCACCTTGGGTTGTTCATGTAAGAGTCAGTAAAGGAGACCCTTTTGTATCAGTGGAAACTCAGGGTCCTGATTACTCCACAACAGTAGAGACTCTTTCTTCTGCAGCTTCATCACCCGCCCTCCACATGTTCAGAACATGAAATGATGAAATGGAAAACCTGAATAGATTTAAAGTTAGTGTGTTTGGATGCGAGTCCAGTGTGAACCCAAGCCAAGAGGTTCTCACAACCACAAGTGTATCATCTAGTGCACACAAGTAGAGCATACATCAATGTTTACACACAACATCAGTCGCATAATATAACATATGATACAGTATCATTGCAAAACATTTATTTAGTTCCACAAAGGAAAGCCATGGGCTTCATCTTGTGAGAGTGGAACAAGAGTGTTGATGACAGGACCTTTCTTGGAGGCCATCCATTCATTGGGTTCTGGTGTGATCCTTATAGTCAAATGTAGAGGAAACTATTCAAGATGACATTTACTGATACCAGTGACTGATTTTGAGAACTACTAAAAATCTTTCATTCTCCGCAGTCTCTCCAAAAAGCATGCAAATTAAGGGCTTGGGAATATTTTAAAAGATACAGAGGATTCTAGCTAGAAGAAGAAAGATGATTGATGAGTGTGAAAATGGGATTTGGCGACAGGGGTGAAAATAACTCTGTATCGTGTTAGCATGGGAACTGCAGTGGCTTAGTGGTTAAGACACTGAATTTGATGACTGGGAGGTCGGGAAGTCAGCAGTTCAAGGTCTGAGTGCTGCATGACTGAGTGAGCTCCCGTCTTCTGTCCCAGCTCCTGCCAAACTAGCAAGAAATTGCAAGTAGATAAATAGAAAATGTTGGTGGGAAGGTAAACAGCATTCTGTGTACTCCTAGGCATGCCTGCCACATGTCCATGGAAACGTCTGCAGACGCAGGCAGCACTGGCTCTTTGGCTATAAATGGAGATGAGCACTGAACCCTAGAGTCAGATATGACTGGCTTTTGAGCAAGGGTGACCTTTCCCCATGCAAATACTGCCATGGTTTTGGTCTCTTGTGTTCCAATTCAGTGGGGAGGGAAAGACAGAGATGAGAGAGAAGGATCGGGAGATGGATGTTTGTGCGCCGGGAAGATAGAGAATGAGACTGATGTTCCCTTGTGCGCTAAAGGCTGACGGATGGTGCAGGTGAGCAAGGCATATGCAAGAGGACAGAGAAAGAGATTGGTTACCTTGCAAACATATATCAAAGAAAGGGAGGTCGGAACAGTACGGAAAATGATTAGATCGCTTGGGTGTGTTTAAACTGTACGAGCTCTTGTATGCATGTGCTTTTTGGATCGTCGTACCTGCCAAAATGATGCCTGTAGGCTTCCATCGAGATGACCCCTATTGGTCCACTGGTTAAACTACTGCACTGCAGCCAAAACATTGCAAGTTTGATCCTGACTGGGCTCAGGGTTGACTCTGCCTCTTCCAGCCTTATGAGGTCGGTCAGCATGTTGGGGGCAAAATGGTAATTTAACTTGTGAACCACGCAGAAAGCGCACTAAGGGGTTGGTATAGAAGTGTAAGTGCTATTGCTATATCCTTGTTAAATATAACAATTCTAAAATAGAACAATCCTTGTTAACTATAACAATGTTCTCCCTATGGGGTCTCTGCAGTGCCGTGGCTCAGTGGTTAAGAAGCTCGCCTTGTTAGCTGGAAGGCCAGCAAGTCATCAGTTCAAGACCCGGCTACTGTATGACGGATTGAGTGCCTGTTTCTGTCTCAACTCCTGCCAACCTTGCAAGAAATTGCAAGTAGATAAATAGGGACCACTTCGGTGGGAAAAAGTAACCATGGATGAGTCTGGCCATAGGGGAAGGATCCTATTGATTTTCTAAGTCAACAAGGACATAAGAGGAATGTTCAGAGCTGATCTATGTGGCTAGTGTGGGCTAGTAATTTATGCCACTTTCCAGCCCTGTGACGGGTTAAAGGTTTCGGAGTGAAAGGCTGTTGGGCCGCTTACGGACAGGTTGAATTACCCATTGCTTTTTCTTCTCACGGCCCTTTTGCAAGGGATCAAAGAGAGAAGGTCAGGCTCATTTTTCAACAGGTGGAGGTGTCTGCATTTTGAAGTGCAGGTCAGCAACTTCTGAGGAGGAGGAGTAAGTAATGAAGCATAAACCTGGCTGAGTTTCTGCGGCTGTCAAGCCATAAAATGACTGAACCTTGAGTTCATTCCTGGTAGGAACCTGAAGATCTGGACTTTGGGGGCTTGGCTTGAGGGTATTATGGAAATCTCAAGGCCCCGGTTAGCTCAAGGCATTTTGAAAATTACATGGTCTGGTTTTGTAGGTTGTTTTCGTTTAATTTCTCCCCCTACAATCTCCATCCTCAGTTTGGAGGTGGTGAAGGTCCTCTTTTCTAGTTACTTTCCATAGTTCCTTTTCAAGGTCATTTTCCCTAATGGGAGATTTTCTATTTATAGCACTTTAGGATCCCTTTAAAAAGTACACAATACATGTAAGAATGTCTGGCCAGGTTATCCTGCTGTAGCAGGGATTCTCAACTTGCGGCCTGTGGGCTGAATACAGCCTGTGGCACCATTTCATGTGCCCCCCCCCATGCACCTCCACCACACCAAGAAGTGCCATGTGGTGGAGGAAGGGCAAAACGGCCACCCGGCCCCTGAAGCTGTCTGAGGGAGCGGGACCCAGTGGCCTTTAAAAGGTCGACAACTCCTGTGCTATGGTAATAGAGTAGACCAGTGATGGCTAACCTTGGCACTCCAGGTGTTCTTGGACTTCAATTCCCAGAAGCCCAAGTCCCTGTGAATTTATGGGTGGTGTGTGTGTGTAAAGAACTGTTTCTCCTTGCAAATCACATCTGTGAAGATCTGTCGGAGCAAATGTGTCATCCTTCTTCTGTTTTTGCACGATTGTGCAGCAGCTGTGAAATTGCATCTTTCTGGAGCCGCGTCGCCTTGATTTCCCTTACGCTAGTCTCCGGTATGTGGTGTGCATTTAGCTCGGCTTGACAGTTGCGTCGTCTGATCTGTCTCTCCGATCTGCAGGGACTGTGTTATAATCGTTGTTCTGGTTAAATTAGTCACACCCTCTGTCTTCTTTTTTTTTTTGGTCTTTAAAAGAGTGGCTGGCTGTGGATCAAAATATACAAATACGGGCTCTATTTTGACATGCGCTAGGATGGTGGGCTCACCTCTTATGCCACATTGCAGCATTAACACACCAAATATTTCTTGAGTACTGCACGACAGAGTGAGCTCCCGCCTCCGTCCCAGCTCCTGCTGACCTAGCAGCTTGAAAGCAAAAAATTGCAAGTAGATAAATAGGTACAACTTCGGTGGAAAGGTGTGTGTGTTTTTGAGTCAGAAATTACTCTGGGTTGAAAGGATTTTTGCAGTGGATGCCCGAATGAAGCTCCTTTCATCTCCCCTATCGTGCAGCTCTTGGGGAATTGAACGCCATGCTTTTGGTCTCCAAGCATAGTGCGTTTACCTGTTGAGCCACTGGGGAGCCGCGGTGGGAAGGTAAACAGCGTTATGTGCACTCGGGTGTCTAGTCATGCCTGCCACATGTCCACGGAAACATTTTCAGATCCTGACACAGACAGTGCTGGCTCTTCAGCTATAAACAGAAATGAGCACTGAGCCCTAGAGTTGGATACAACTGGCATTCCAACAAGTGTAAGGTTATGGCAACATTTTTCCTTTCCTCTGAGAATTTGAGCCCATTGTGTGAGTTGAGTTGACAGAACCAGCTAGTTGGAAAATAGAACAATTGATGATGAATGGAGATTTACATGGTGAAAGGTTGACTGCTTAAAGGTGTATAAGACAGTGACGGCGAACCTTGGCACTCCAGGTGTTCTTGGACTTCAGTTCCCAGAACCCCAAGTCTCTGTGAATCCACATGAGCAGGAAACCCTTTCATGTCGATTGTACCACTGATCCAGTTCCGTGAGTCACTTTCTGGTCCTGAGCCCTTTTGGCACACAAAGTCCTCATCGGCCCCAGGCCAGGATGGATGAAGCTGCTGCCCTCCATCAAGAGGGAGTCAAGTAGGGTTTCATCCACTTGGGGACCATCACCCTTCCCTGTAGCCTTTGCCACCCAAGGCCGCTAGTCCTCAGGGTGGTCAGATTAGTTCACCTGACTGGCAGTAGGCTCTACTCTATGACCATAGCAGGATCAACTGGCCAGAGTGACAATAATAAACCTAGCTGACAATGTATGAAGATTTGTGAGATGGAGTTGGGAGATTTGAACCGTAGACCTGCTAAAAATGACCAGCCGCCTGTTCGATCTTCTATCCAACTGGCTCTCTGGATTCTGCCAGTGTCGAATAAGGAAGCACGGGGAGGGGGGGGGATATTTTAAGCTTGCTTTCCCCCCCCCCCCTTGCCTGGGCATTATGCACTGAGAAGAAGCACTGCACCTGGTCTACAATCTGCTGAAGCCTGTAAAGATGTTTATAAAGAGACGGTTTTCCCACTCAACGGCCGACAACAGGATGTGTCACTAACAAGAAAAGAGAGCAGAAAACAACCGACAACAACACACTCTCCTTGTTTGTCTCAAAACATTTACCAGCCTTAATAAATTAATAGGCTTGTGAAATGCATTTCTGAAAAGCTTCGTGTTTACGGATGATAATTAGGAAGGAACATAAGAAAAATTGATAAATGGTTGGGGGAGGGAGAGGGAAGGGTAACACGGAGGACTGTGGATTTTCCCATGATGCAACCTTCGTAGGTTTATTATTTTGGATAGGTTTGTTTTTACTTTGAGGTTGGTTGTTATTTAGGGACTTCTCTTCTGGTAATAGACTGAGATCTCATGCGAGGTTTTCACAGGATCTGATAGAACCTGAAAGTTTTGCTGCTTAAAACGGCCTGAGATCCCACACACTTTAAATAGAACAATTCGGGGGAGGAACTTATCTTTCAACCCTCTAGGCTGGGGGTGTCCAAACTTTTCAGACTGGTCATGTGGTTCAGTGGGCTGGTCACTATGGCCCAGGGTCTGGATATGGCCCCCCAACGCCAATTCATCCGGCCCACAAAGCCCTTGTCACTCCCGGAAGTGGAAGTAAAACACGCCCATATGAGTGCATTTTACTTCTGCTTCCGGGAGCGTCAAGGGCTTCGTTGGCTGGATGAATTGGCATCGGGGGCTGGATCTGGCCCCCAGGCCATAGTTTGGGCACCCCTGCTCTGGACTACTTCTTTGGACTTAGTCAGATTGTTGATTAAAAGCAAGTCATAGATCTGACTCAAGGGGACAGTGGTCATCTCTGTTTACAGCCAAAACCAACACTGCACTTGCAAACGTTTCCATGGTCACGTGGCAGGCATGACTTGATGCCGCAGCACATGAACACTGTTACCCTTCCTGTCAAAGTAGTACCTATTTATCCACTTACAATACAGCACATTGTAACCTTATGTTATGTGTAAATGGGTTTTTTTGCTTGTATATTTTTATTAAAAATTTAAATAAAAATTATTGTTTTATAAAAGACGTTTAAAACAATTTAAAATCGAAGAATTTAGTACACAACACAAAAAATTCAATCTATTAAACCAATTACACTAAAATATGTGGTGATCACAATCCGTGACCCCTCAAGGTTATAATAAATAAGTATTTAATGACTGAAATAATTGTGAAATAACACAAATCTGTACTGACTGGCAGGAACTGTCTGGGATATGGTGCAGGATTCTCTCCTAGTTTTTGCTGGACATGCAAGGAACTGAACATGAGACCTTTGGCACATGAAGGGAATGCTCTACCAGTGAGCTTTGCCTCCTTATCCATCTTCTCTGTTGCTGACATGTATTTCATTAAAATCTGAACATTGCAGACTTGCATGAAAATCCCTCCACTTGCATGGATGACTGGAGAGTCTTTAATGGCAGCCGTGGTGCTCTAAAACAGTGCATTAAATGCTAAGCAAGTCAACGAGGAAATATGAATTGGCCGTGCTACATTTTCCATGTGCAGTAATTACCTTTGCTTTTAAATGCAACATCTCCTCAATGCTCATAAAACAAACAGTAATTTCACAGTATATAATAAGGGAACAGTAGCCTTTGATGACGATCTGCTCATTTTGTAGTTCATTAAGGTAAAATGACTTCCTTTTTCTTGGCAAACCAGGGAGTCATAAGAAATATGTGTACCATTATTTATTTTTTGGATAACTGGTTTGGTAGTAACAGATGGACCAAAGCTGTTTGCTTAATCGGTAAAATGAACTAGAAAAATATATGTAAAAATTATTTAAATAGGTGAATAGTAGGTGTTGAGGTTCGTCCCATGAAGCTGAATGGGAAGGGGCCCAGGACAGAAAGGGGTCTCGGACTATTAAAGACACTTTTCCTTCTCTGACTTTCTTTCACACTGCATAGTTTAATTGCAAAAATTGCCACCCCAAGAGGTAGTACCCACTGCACAACGACGATTTTGCTACTGGACGAGGACATGTGATTTACATGATATCGAGTGTGCTGATTCCAAATTTGAACTCAGAATTTGCCTCTCACATACAGATTTTAAGGTGTGCTATTAGCTGTTCAAATGGTCAGTAACTGGATAACGTGTTTTTACACGGGAATATTATAACAGTTGGAGCTACCACTTTACTTGATGCCACCTCAGCTGAATCACGTCCCCTGGTGGCATGTATGTTCCACCAGTGCCCAGGCTTGTCTGAGCAAGTCAGTGAACTGATGTCAGAAATAGGTACAGAAGGCAAGGCACCTAATTTTGACCTGAAAACCCAGGCAAATAGACTGACCTGAGTATAAGCCGAGGGTGGGAAGTGCAGCAGCTGCGAGTGAGTTTCTATAATCAAAATACATGAAAATATGGTAAAATGATTCAAATTGTTGGCAATTCTCAATCTGGCACAATTCTGGGACCCTCGTGGTCACTGACCCGAGTATAAGCCGAGTCCCCCTTTTGGGGCTCATTTTTACAGCTAAAAATCTCAATTTATACGGTAATCATTTCTCCTGCTGTCTATAGACTATTTGTTCGAAGGCTTTCCGATGCAAACACCCCTTTCCCTTAGGATTAGGGCGATAACATCAAGAAGCCTGTGAATCTGTGTCTCTCTTCCTCATTTGTATGCCTTTCATGTTGATCTGTTCCATTTCCCCACAGCAATATGTTACCCAAATCGCAAGGTCATTTCCTCCACTGAGTCAGCTAAAATATATAAAAGAGGGTCTGTTTTTTTCTTCTTCTGAGATCAAACAAGTGCAAACCGCCTCGAAATTAATTTCCTGTTAAACAGACCACAGGGAGAGCTCTATCTCATTTATCATTTTCAGAAACTTGGCCATCGTAAAATCACTGCAAAGAATCTATTGCTTCTCCGCCAGGCTCCATTTTAGGGTGGTTGCCCCTAGCAACGCTCTTTTGTCCCTCAACGGAGGGGATCTCGGCCTTGCTGAAGTTTTGTGCTTTGGGCTGCCAGATGAATCTGGGCAAATAGACCTTCGCTCAGGAGTGGCCAACCTGTTTTGGGTTGTGGGCCGGTCTTGCGGTTCAGTGGGCCGGTCGCATGGTTCCTCCCACCGGAAGCAAAACATGCCTTGCAATCTGTTTTGCAACAGGATGGGATAGATTTTAAGCTGCCATTTTCTCTGCTTAAACCAGTGGTGCCCAAACTATGACCTGTGGGCTGGATCCGGCCCCCAATGCCAATTCATCCAGCTCATGCCTCCCTCGTCGCTCCCAGAAGCGGAAGTAAAATGCGCCCATATGGACATGTTTTACCTCCACTTCCGGGAGCAACGAGGGCGTGTCTGGCTGAATTGACATCAGGGTCCAGATCCGGCCCATGAGCCATAGTTTGAGCACCCCTGCCTTAGCTCTTGGCTACTTCAGCACTTTCTTACCATGACTGTTGAGTTTGGGTTAGTAGAGTTGGAATGAATGCAGAAAATTGGGCCTCTTTCAACTCTGAGGGCCAGTTTCAGTTTTGGAAGAGTTCTTGCACATGGGTTGATGGGTTGAAGGCAAAGATGGGGTGGAAACTACCAGTATATTTTAACTCAAACCTCCTGCTACAAGTAACCTATAAGTAGAAGTGAGTTAACAGCCTTCTGAGGAGAAGTTCCAAAATACCTGAACTGTGACTGGTGAACATTGCAGGTGAAGAAGAAGGATCCTATCCAACAGCTATCCCTGGCATGCCCCAAAGTCTGTACATGTTTAGTGTAAATGACACTTTTAATGCATTGCACAGGGAGATATGTAAATAAGCATAATCCTTGGCAAAACTGCTCAGCATTACTTTTCCTCAGAGAATTATGGGTATGATTGTTGTCACGTAACACTGTACCGTTGTGTGCCTATGTTTATATGCACCCTCATGCGTACACGTTGAGCTGATTCAGCCCATTATTTCTATTCAGGATGTAATTTAAGATGTGGCTGCTTCAATTTAATAGCTGCTTACTGTTTATGACTAAATCTAGTAAACATTGCTTGTAAATTAAAACAAAAAGGTGCCTGTCTTTACAAAGAGATTTCCTCTGCACACTTGTTTTGATTTATTTTATTTTTGCAATATATCTGATGCCCTCTTGGATTATCATGGTAGCACCATAATAGGATGTTCTTCTTCAAGTGCCATATCCAATTCCGATTGTTGGCTGTCATCATGGTGGTCAGCCATGAAGATTGTCCTGGGAACAACATAAACCAGTAGCCTTCCATTGACCTTCTGCATTGCAGAGTGACACCTGTATCATTGATCCAGTTCCACGAGTCACTTTCTGGTCCTGAGCCCTTTTGGCACACAAAGTCCTCATCATCATCCCCAGGCCAGGACGGATGAAGCTGCTGCCCTCCATCAAGATGGATTCAAGTGGGATTTTATCCACTTGCGGACCATCACTCTTCCCTGTGGGTCTACTCTGTTACTATGGCAGGATAACCTGGCCAGATGTTGATACTAGGATGAACTAAAATAAATGACCTTTTAGAGATCTTTCAGTATTTTATTAGATGCACTGATCACCCAAGAGTGTTTGTGAGGCAAAGAGTTCTGTCATAACATTTTCCATCCCATTTTAGTTCTGTTTAGGCATAGATTAGTCATGGCATTTGGGAAGCAAGCAACACCGAGAGGTAGCATGGTGTAGAAGTTAGACCGGTGATGGTGAACCTTTTAGAGACCAAATGCCCAAACTGCAACCCAAAACCCACTTATATATTGCAAAGTGCCAACATAGCAACAAGGGAGGAAGGAAACGCTCCCATTGGGCTCCTTGGCAGAGGGGCGGGTGAACTCTGTGCTGGGTGGAGGAAGGAAGCGCTCCCATTGGACTGGTAGGCAGAGGGGCGGGGTGAACTCTGTGCTGGGGGAAAGGAGGAAGCGGTTCCATTGGACTGCTGGGCAGAGGGGCGGGGCAAACTGTGCTGGGGAAAGGAGGAAGCGGTCCCATTGGACTGCTGGGCAGAGGGGCGGGGCAAACTGTGCTGGGGGAAAGGAGGAAGCGCTCCCATTGGACTGCTGCGCAGAGGGGCGGGGCAAACTCTGTGCTGGGGGAAAGGAGGAAGCACTCCCATTTGACTGTTGGGCAGGGTGGGTGGGGCAAACTCTGTTTTGGGGTGACTGCATGGATACCCACAGAGAGGGCTCCAAGTGCCACCTCTGGCATGCACGCTATAGGTTCGCCATCATTGGGTTAGACATTCGATTTTGGATTTGAGTAATCCAGATTCTGTTCTGCTTTGTGAGTCTTGAGATTCATGGAGTGACATTTACCCAGTTGTTTTGTCTCATATTGACCTACTCCACAGGGTTGCTGTGAAGATGGAATGGGATGAAAATGATCTGTGTACAATCTTTTGTGCTCACTGGAGTTAAAATGGGCTTTTAAGATGTTTATCCAGACTCCTCCTCTCTCTCTTTCTTCCTTTTTAATGTTTATTCAGAACATTTTTGTAATTCGCCGCTTCTTAAATTGTAAAGAGCCAGCAAGGAAAATGTCACTACGCCATTACGAGTTAATGAGAATGGGTGAGACTCGTTCTGCTGAGCTAATGAAACCAGAGAGAGTCCCTCATTTCTGCATCTCAAACCCCATGGGAAGAACTTGCCCTAAGCAGATGTTTCATTGATTTCCTTTTGTGGTTTGGAAGCACGTTCTGGGTTCTCTGATCAGTCTACGCCACAATCATTGTTTTTATTTGCTAAGTAATCCTTGATTTGAGGAGGGAAAGTACTCCCTCAAAGCTCTTGCCAACCTAGCAGTTCAAAAACAAGACATTGCAAGGAAGATGAATAAGGACCACTTGGTGGGGAAAGATCTCCGGGTCATAAAAGGAGCCTTCTGGGAATTAAAATCCTCCTGTGGGGCGTGGGCCCCACATTGGGGACCACTGGTTTAAAGGCTTCTGTTCTGACTCAGTTCATGTTCCATGAGATGTTCTTAGTCAAGAACCCAAAAGTGTCTGTTCTCAATGGCTATGACTTAATTGTCTCAATCATAAAAAACCTACTGGTTAATAATGTTTCTTTTATCTGTATTTAGAGATTTAATCAGTTCATTAGTCACTGAAAATTCCTTTGATTAGGCAACAAGCATAAAATAGGCGGGCGGGGGGGGGGCTATTCCACTTATTGGCTCAAAGACGCACCCTGGGCTAAAGCAAAAGAGGAATTAATATGCCTTTGCAAATTGTTCTGTTGCTCTGTCAACGTGAAGAAGATTAAAGAGTTAGGTGAGCTTTTTGGAAGGCCCCATTATCTGTGACAGTAACTAGCAGCCTAATTAGTATTCTCTGCTTGGGAGCGTGGCCCACGATTCTCCCTTTTTAATCACATTTATAATGGTAAATCAATATCGCCCTAAATGGCACTCTTAACTGTTCAATGTAATGGGAATGCTCAGTAGCAAATCTTATTGTCTCTGCCATGGGTGAAGCATTGTTTTCATAAGAGGGACACTTTGAAAGTCCATTTAATATGCAATTTCCCTCAAGCGTGCAGTAATGATTCCTCTCCCTCTGGGCTCAATTGTTGTCTTGCTTTGTCGCCTTTACTTGTTCCACGTAAGGTGCTCCTTGTAATTATACTGAAGGTAAGCCAGGGATGGAAACAGTGTACAGTATCATCATTTGAGACCCCTATGGATGGTTACTAGGCAGCTTGTGGATCACTCCCAGTCTTAAGGTAAAGATCGCCCTTGCTCAAAAGCCAGTTGCTATCTGCATCTGCAGACATTTCCACGGACATGTGGCAGGCATGACTAGACATGTGGCAGGCATGCACAGAACACTGTTTACCTTCCCTCTGAAATGGTCCCTACTTACTCTCCTCCTCTGGGCATCAATGGCAGACTTCATTTCCCAGAAGCCCAAGTCCCTGAGAATCTACACAAATGGGTTTAATGGATTCACAGGGACTTGGGCTTCTGGGAATTGAAGTCCAAGAACAGCTGGAGTGCCAAGGTTCACCATCATCGCCCTATGGCATAAAAACTGTTAAATGCAGCACTGTTAAATGGTGCCTGACCTTTGAATGAATGAGAATATCTACATGTGTGCTTGTTTGTTTCTCTTTTGCAGTGATTTGCTTAGAAATGATTGTCATATAAGCTGTTGACGATGGCGAGCAGGAAATGTCAAAGTGTCGTAGCGAGCAAGCTGGATCATCGTGTGAGACCCTGTCCTGCTTCGCCTCTTGGAGGGGAGGCCAGAAATGAGGAAGACAGCCTGCCAATGGATGACTATGTGGAGAAGGAGGTAGACTCCATGCCCATCAGACCAGGAAGTCCTACTCCGCCGGAGCATGAGCGCAACGATAACAGCGGCGATGGAGACTCCAGCTCGGATTACGTCAACAATACCTCTGAGGAGGAGGAGGAAGAGGATTACGACGAAGGCCTCCCTGAGGAAGAGGAAGGTATTACTTACTATATCCGGTACTGCCCAGAGGATGACAGTTATCTGGAAGGGATGGAGTGCAATGGGGATGAATATGTTCCCCATGAAGAGCAACCAGTGGAGACGGATGAATGCCATGAAGCTGTAGAGGAAGGAGAATGGGTGGAAACCGGAATTCAGCGCCAGGCTGAGCCGGAAGAGACAGAAGCTGCAGGCTACCATGACGTGCCCAATGACTATGTGGAGTCCTGCCGTACGGGAGAATCTGGCCACAGCGGCAACAGGCACTCTGTTCAGGTTTTGGAAGGGAAGGTGGCTTGCTTGGAAATCCAAGACCAAGAGGAGCACATTCCCTACAGTCCTGAAAGCGGGGAAGGGTATGAAGGCTACTACTCGCCGGAAGCCAACGGCAACTCCCACAGGATGTCCCCTTACCACTCTGGGAAAGAAGACGTGGAGTTGGAAGAGCAAGAAGAAGACATTGACCAGATCGTGGCTGAAATCAAGATGAGCATGAGCATGAGCAGCCTCAACAGCGCCTCGGAAATGAGCCCGGAGCACGATGGGACTGAAAACGTGCCCAATGACTATGTGGAGTCTTGCCGTACGGGAGAATCTGGCCACGGCGGCAACAGGCACTCTGGGAGGCCGAAGTCCCTCAACATACCCCCGGCATCCAAGCAAGCTGGAGACCCACCCAGAAGCTTCAAATCCAAGTCGAGGACCCCAGAGGAGAGGCAATCGTGGCCACAAGAACAGGTAAGCTCTGGTTTGCTCCATCTTAGTCTGGAAGGCCATTCAGTTCAATGGGAGTTTTTCATGTTTCAATGTAGGCAGGACTGCAATTTAACCAAAGTTAGCTGTATACAAAAAAACCAGTGAACTAAAAACAATCTCATTTTCTTTGTCCGTAGGAAACTGTAGTAATTTTAAAAAACAAAACACCGTTGATTGCATTTTGATGTCTTTTATTTCCACTTGAGGTTCGGTCCAGCAGAGTTGAAACTTCCACTCTGTGCCTAACCGTGACTCATCAAAGTCTTGGGGAAGCATGAAAAATGTGCAGACGGAGTGAAGCAGGGGAAGCAGATGGCAAATTTGCTTCAATTCCGGCATCTTGAGAATACCCTGCACCAATCCCTTGGAAAAGAACCCAGTTTTTGATTCTTCTCTTCTTCTGAAGCCAAGAAAGACACGATCTGATCCAGGCCCATTTATTCCACATTCTGCTTTTCAAATTGGGCATGTTTTCTGGAATTAATGGGCCCTAAATCAGTCAGATTTTCTTATTGTCATCTGAAGTGTTGCAAACAATCCCCCTCCTCAGAGTAAGGTCGACTGTCCCATTCCTCACCGTGTATCCATAGACACATTCATAGATCTGTATTTGGACCGTGAACCTTGCAAACAGTCCAGAAAAAAGAGGAGGTTTTTATGTCTCTCAGTGTTGATTTAAAGCAGGGGTTCCCAACCAATGGCCCATGGGCCGGACCTGGCCCACAGTGCCATTTCATGTGGCCCACCATCCTTGCTCCCGCTGCTGGTGGAAGTGGCAAAAACAGCCGAAAATATGCCATAAAGACACCTGCGACAGTCATGAACAAGTTTATGACAGCCGCAGACGCATTTTACGGAAGCATTTACGGCAGTGGGAACCACATCTCTGGCCCACTCAGCTGCTTGAGGGGTGTGGTCTGGCCCATGGCTGGAAAGGGTTGAGAACCCCTGATTTAAAGTGTGAGGTGGGCCCTGAATGAAATAAATAAATCAGGATGGTTTATGACATCCTCAGCCAAATGCACACACTAATCATAAATGCGACAAGCTATGGAGAAATATTTAAGCTGGAGGCTCCATGAGTCCACAGAGGTTGCGTTTTGTTCTGACTGCACACAAACCTATACTCCTAATGTAGGCATTTTTCTACATTTCATCTAAACCAGTGATGGCGAACCTTGGCACTCCAGATGTTCTTGAACTTCAATTCCCAGCAGCCCTGGTCAGAAGGAATGCTAACTTGGGCTTCTGGGACTTGAACTCCAAGAACACCTGGAGTGCCAAGATTCTCCACCAAGGATCTAAACTGTTGCAAACAGTCGTACCAGTTTCAGTCACCTGGTGGAAAGGATATTTGATATTCCGACAGGGGTCATGATTTTTTTAAAAAAACATATTCACAAATATTTTGTTAGTTTAACAAGAATCTTGGTACCTAAGTGTCAAAGGACCGGTGGAAGGTTTGTAACCTTCACCGATGTAGCCAACAATAGTGAGAAATAGTGAGACCTGCGCTTTAGGAATCTCTGGAAGACGCAAGGAACTCAACCTTGGTTTAGAGTTCAGAAATAATTGTGCAGATGTTATTTTATCAAAGCGTAACAGCAATGGAAAAACCCAGAAAAATGAAAAGCTACTCACTTGACCTGTAGTCTGCATGGATTGATTTGTACACACCCTACTGCACACGTTTGTGTGGTTGGGGCTTTCCCCAGGCTTAGGCAAGGAAATACTCAGTACAGTAAAACACCGGATAATGATTGGAATGGATAACGCTAAAATTGCATAACGTTAAGTAATCTAGGGAGGAGAATTGGATCGAATAACGTTAAGGTCCTATGGGATGGATCGGATAACAACCGCTAAAGCCTGTGCGGTTACAATGTATCTCTATGGAGCTTTAACGTTATCCGATCCATCTCATAGGATTTTAACATGCATCGGATAACACTGAAAATCGGATAACACCAAGACTTGTGGAACCAAGTTTTAGCGTTATACGGTGTTTTACTGTATCTCTTTGCACCAGTAATTGCAACAAAACAACTTCTGGTTTTGTGACAAACCATTCTGAAGATTGCCTGTAACCTTATTAGGGGAATGTACAGTCCAGTGTTGTAGAAGCCACGTAGTAACCAGAGCTCAGTGATGGCCGGTGACTTTGATTTAGGTAGGGCAGTAAATTTTGGGTTTCAGTCTAAACTTTATGGGAGCTGTTTCAATGCTGAACCGTAGCATCAAAATAGGTTCAGCACCTTGGATAGCTCCCATAAAGCAGATGAATGGACACAGAAAGCAAAGGAGAAGAACATTTGATTTGAATTGGGCAGGAGTCCAAGCAAAGAAAACTTGTTATTTTTTGAAGTGTTGCAAGGATGGTGGATGTTGCCACCATATTTGACTATTTTGGATTGTGCCAAGACAGTATCCCTTGTTTTAAATGTTTGAGTTTGGTATGGACTTTGTCTCCATGGCCAGTTTGGACACTGTGTTTGTGATCTGCTTTGGAAGGTTTTGTCTTGGTTTCTTCCAATCTGGTCCTGCCCCCCAACCTGGAAATGATACGTTTCTCCCTGGCTGTAGAGAGAATAATTTGCTGTGATGAATAGTCCATAGCTTGGGGAAATTATTCTGGAGGTTTCCTACCCACAAAACTCCCTGTCAAATGCAGATGAAAATAATCAGCTAATTATATTTTTCAAAGCACTGGCAGTGTCTGAAGGGTAACAACTGATCCTGACAAAATACTGTACTTCAAATTAAGCAACACGTTCAATCCCTCAAAATGTGGTTGACATCCAGTATGAAGTAAAAGACTAATTGTTGATAAAATAATGACATATCCAAATCTATTTCTAGACTTTATTGTAACCATAAATAATCTGAGTTTGCAATTAGCCGGCATGCTACAGATTGTACAGTTTACCAGCTGCCAATGGTGAACTTGGCCCATGGCTGTTGGCCGGATCGCAATGTTAAATCAATATTTTGATCTCTGTAGAGGGAATCTGTCAATTAGTTAGGTATCTTGAGTTGATAAACTGTCTCTTTTCTCTTAATCCAAATATTAATAAATATACGTATGGGTGCGGTTTACTTCCACTTCTGGGAGCGATGAGGGTGGTGCACGCCTGGTGGATTGGCATTTGGGTTGGATCCGGCTTGTGGGCCATAGTTTGGGTCCCCCTGAGAAAATGGCAGCTTAAAATCTATCTCATCCTGTTGCAAAACAGATTGCAAGGTGCATTTTACTTCCACTTCTGGTGGGAGGAACCACATGACTGCTGAACGATGTGTCCGGCCCATGGCCCCAAAAGTTTGGCCACCCCAATGCAGTAGCTGCATTTTATGAAACTCTAGGGCCTGACAGATAACATTGTACCTGGGAGAGCTCCACGAAAGAAGCCCCAACGTGTTGCTCTCATTTTTTAATTTTGAATTTGTGGAGCTTAGGTTTGAAAGTCACAGGCTCTGGGGGGCTTCGTCTCCAAGGAACAGTTTGGGCGGTTGTTGTTTCTCAGTTCGTGTTCATGGGTTGCAAGGTATCTCCCCCCCCCCCCACAGGCCCCAAAGCAAAACCAGAAGAGCCATAAGCATCATTAGTCGAATTTGGAACCATGAAATTGGCTCTTCCCTCCTTCTCCACCTCCCGCCAGATTTTCTATCTTTTCAGGGGTCTGTTGAAGCCTGTTGTGAATCCTCAGGGCAGGAAATTGCCTCCAAAACCCCCAACAGATAAAAGATAGGAGCTGTGCTTTGCAGTCAATAGCTGATCAAATCCTTGACTGCTGATTTGCGGCCAGTCAGGCAAACAAACCTGCGTTGTTTACCATGTCTCAAACATCTAAATCAATCTGCTGCTATTCCAACTCAGTCTGCATGTGCGTGCCTGTGTCCGATGATTGGAAGGATTTCTTGTAACCACCATATGAATTGTAATCAGACTGGATGTAGCCTTTAAAGCAGGGGTTATCAACCTATGGCCTGTGGGCCGGATCTGGCCCTTTGTGCCAAATCAGTCAGCCCATGCCCTCACTCCAGCCACCAGACTCATTCACGGCTGTTGTAAACACATTTACGACAGCCGTGGACTCAGTTATGGCTGATGCAAATACATTTACGATAGCCACAGACTCATTTACACCTGTTGTAAATAATCCGGCCCACCAACTGTCTGGGGGAGTGTGACCCGGCCCCTGACTTCAAAAGGTTGGGAACCCCTGCTTTAAAGACTAGAAAAGGCATTTCTGCTGCTGATTTGCATCCCAGGCGCCGTTTATCTGTTGTCATTCCACCTTGCAAATTGTTTGTTTAGCTGCCTGAAGCCATTCCTCTTTTCACATAATGCCTTTCTCACTTAATCCTCATAGTTCTTGAAATAATTTGCATGTCATTTGGCAGAATTACAGCCCTCTCTGTTAGAGGTTTCCTTCTGCTCAGTGTTGCAAATAATGCATTACACTCGGAAATAATGTGTTAGAATTTAATACATTAAATAGCACATTGTTATTTTGGCATTAGCAGGAGGATAAGCCAACTGGTGCATTGGAAGAATTTTTTTTAGAAAGGTTGCAAAAAAATTTCCATTTAAAGAAATGTTATTCTAAAACTGTGAACTGCATTCCTTCTGTTTAATGCTAAAGTAACTTTGTTAAAATTAACACATACACTGTGTCCAAACCAAGTGAATGATACAGTGGAATTTTGCCATCTATAAATGTCACCTATAGTTGGATGGGGCTTATGAGATCATCCAGTCCAGTCCTTTGCTCAATGCATGAATCTGAATCAAAGCAAGTATGACAGAGAGCGGTCCAATTTCCTCTTGAATGCCTCCAGCATTGGAGAACTCACCACCTACCAACGACACTGGTCCCATCATCGTAAAATAGTGCTTGCCTGTTTTTAAAAATAGCCATGTCACTGATGTTACTGCTTATTTCAAGTCAAGCCTACACAAATGTAATCAAACTCCAAACTACTCTGCTCCAGATGTTCTGTGCTGAGGGGTCTGAGGTGGCGTCTTAGGTGTACGTATCTGGGTTTGTCTGATGAGATTTCAGGACCACGGACAGAGTGCTGAGTTGTTGGATTTACAGCGAAGACCAGCGAGAAGGCAAATTTAGTACAGTGCTTGTGATATAAACCCAAAGCTTATATGAAGTAAAGCTTTGTAATCTTCAAAGTGTCACAAAACTCTTTGATTTTTAAGAAATTCTCACCCTTATTTCATTTTTGCCATCACTGCAAGTCTTTGTTTCAACATGGTTGAAGTCTAGTAGACTATTTCATGCATGTAGCTCAGGAGTTCTCGACCTTTTGAAGCCAGGAGCCGGGTCACGCTTCCTGAGACAGCTTCAGGGGCTGGACAGACATTTTGCCCTTCCTCCACCACATGGCACTTCCTGGTGTGGTGGAAGTGGTGGTGGGCCGCTTGAAATGGCACTGCGGTCCACATCCATCCCGTGGTCCACAGGTTGAGAATCCCGGATGTAGCTGAAATTCTTCCTTGTATGGTACAGGGGATCTGCCTATCCTCATCAGGTAATAATTCCCCATTTTTTTGATGGACAGGCATCCATTTGATGGCGTCTCTCTCCACATAGTTAGAGGCATGGAGGCTCTTCCAGTTTCCGCCACCTTGGATGGAAGGCTGGTTGACAAGCACCCTCTTCCACCACCACCCAAAAACAGTTACTGGCTTATAAGCATTCAAGACTTAGCCTTCAAATCCAGAAATAAGGTCTAGGATTTAAGAGCAGTGAGAACGACCGATCTATACCGATGCTTGAAACAGGCACGTAACTTTGCAAGTGTGTCTGATCACAGTGGTCGATGGATAAATCAACCTTTCTTTCCACACGGAGGAACAATGAAAAGCATGAGCGAGAGGCAGTGATAAATAATGCTGTTCCTGATCTCTTTCCCGCTAAACTATTGATCATCACGGTCTCTCTCTTTGCTTCTTACGCAGGTGTGCAATGGTTTGGAACAGACCCGGAAGCAGCAGCGGTCGGATCTTAATGGACCAATTGACAATAACAATATACCAGAGGCAAGTACCAGAACCATTTGCTCTCCTGTTTCTTTCTTGTCTCCCTACCCCCAAGGCTTCTCCAATCGTTAGCTCACCACTAAGATTTATTACAAAGGAGTAGACAAAATGTTAATGGAAGATTGTCGGGGCATGTCTTTTTACCATTTATTGCAAAAAATAAATTCTATACCACCACGTAGATCAACAAGGTGATTACCAGGTTCGGGAACTTCCAACTCTGCCACTGAATTTGGCCTTCTGAATTTTTCTAAATGGGCCCTCCCTTCCCTGTATCATCTGCTGGTTTTCAGCTTTTGTACAGGTGTCTTAGGGACTGCAGTGGCTCAAGTGGTTAAGACGCTGAACTCACTGACTAGAAGGTCAGAGTTCGATTCCCGGGTACTGCATGACGGAATGAGCTCCCGTCCCTGTCCCAGCTCCTGCCAACCTAGCAGTTCAAAAGCAAGGAATTGCAAGTAGATAAATAGGGACCACTTCAGTGGGAAGGTAAACAGCATTCCATGCCTGCCACATGTCCATGGAAACGTCTGCAGACGCAGACAGCATTGGCTTTTTGGCTATAAACAGAGATAAGCACTGAACCCTAGAGTTGGATACGACTGGCTTTTGAGCTAGGGAGACCTTTACTATATCAACAAGGTGATTACCAGGTTCAGGAATTCCCCGCCCTGCCACTGAATTTGGCCTTCTGAACTTATCTAAATGGACCCTCCCTTCCCTTTATCAATTTATAGTTGGAAGGGACCTATAAGACCATCCAGTCCCACCCTTTGCTTAATGCAGGAACTTGAATCAAAGCAGATATGACAGAGTTGTCATATCTGTCTCCTGGTTTTTAGCTTTTGAACAGGTGTCTTCTCACGGTACAAAGCTTGCGTGCCTCTGCTATGGCTTATTTACTGACTGCGAGAGCTTTAAAACCTCACATGCCGGTATTTTTTTAACTCCACTCTTTTGGTTTTGTCATGGTGCGTTGGGTCTAATTCTGGGCACCACAGTTTAAGGAGGATATGGACAAATGGAGACAATGTCCAGAGGAGAGTGGCCTAGCTGGGAAGGGAATCTTCAAACTAAGCCCTGTAAGGAACCGTTGAGAGAGGTGGCCATGGTTAGCCTGGAGAAAAGAAGAAATGGAAGCAATAGGGCAGCCATCCTCAGATGTCTGAAGGGGTGAGCAAGCTTGTTTACTGCTGTTCTAGAGTAGGGCTCAAATGGATTGATTAACATTTCAGCAAAGGAGAGGGGACTAAATATGAGGAAAACATTCACAGGTCCCATCGTAGCAAGAACCACAGCTAACCACACATTCCCAGTGGTCCATTATAATGGAGTATAATGGAGTAGCTCAGAAGATGATGGAATGTCACTTGTTGGAGGTTGTTCAAGAGAAGTTGGATGGCCATCTGTCAGAGATGCTTTAATTATGGATTCCTACCATTGACAAGGACTGGATTATCCTTTGATCCTTCTAGACCAGGAGCTCTCCCAACTTTGCTCTCCAGATGTTCTTGGATTTCAATTCCCAGAAACCCGAGTCAGCACTTCTGATTGTCCAGGGCTTCTGGGAATTGGAGTCCAAGAACATCTGGAGAGCCACATTTGCAGACGCCTGTTCTAGTCCTACAGCAGTAAGCCCATTCCCATGGATTCACAGGGACTTGGGCTTCTGGGAATTGAAGTCCAAGAACAGTTGGAGTGCCATGGTTCACCATCATGAAGTTAAGCTGTCTATGGTGCTGTTATACTGTTTGGTAGGACCAGGGCCTGATTTCCACAATTTCCATTCAGTCCAGAATTTTCCCATCTGGAAGCAGGAGGAAATTTGTCTCATGCCTTTTCCAACCTTGATTCTGTTTTTCAAGGTGATGTTCGCCTGAGGAATTGCAGAACGTTTGCCTCAAACTAGATGTTAATTTGAGCTCTTACCAAAATCTAAATGTTTGGATGTCGCTCTATTCCCACTTAAAGGCAACGAATTCAGAACGGATTTGCGTGGGATACTATTTGGTTTGGATATTATTTTTAGCAGCTGAAATTACATTTCAACCCTTCGCCCTCCCTTTGCTGATGTTCAGTTCTCTCACTTTTGTGCAATATTAATCAGGCAATTACTGACCTGCCATTCACTAAACTAACACCATCATTCATGTGGTTTATCTATCAGGAAAATTTGAGCCGGAGCATTTAAATGGTTAGCTAACTGGACAGATGTGGCCGTGACAGTCAACAGATTTATCCATTTTGCACCGAGAGGGATGCGAAAATAATCACAGCTCTGAATGGCAAGGATTTCTAGATGGAAGGGAGCTACCCAGCCGAACATCTGAGGGCTTTTAATTTGGCTTATGCTGCCTTTCCTATTCCCTGGTGAGATTAGAATCCTAGACCGGATTTATTTCTCAAAAGAACCTTTTTTTAGTTATTTAAAAATGACTCTGACAGAATACTGACTGTCTTCCACAAGCACACGGCTGGTGAGTTTAGACAGCTTGGATTTAGGTTTGAATTCACTGTGGGGCGTCTTCTAGAAATCTTTGACATCTCCAGTCTAAGATAGGAAACCAAAGTAGCCTTATTTTCCATTTCCCCATGGCTGAAACCCAGGAATAAATTGCTTAATGTAGACTCTCCAAATTCCTTCTAATTCAGGCGATCTCCATAATTTGTGACTTTCTGGATTTCAGCCAGCCGGGCTCTGAGCTATTTTGGGTGAAACCTTGCCTGGTGACTCATTTTTCCTTCTCCGTCGTCGTATCTCTCCTTGAAAGAACATGAGGACACAAAGGACTTAGGATTCGACTTTCATGGATTGGTACTGGATTTCAGACACAGGGAAATAGAAAATAAAATGGCCTTTTTAAAAACCTAGATCTTGTGTGATGAAGGTAAAAACTGTCCTTGTTTGAAAGCCAGTCGTGTCCGACTCTAGGGTTCAGTGCTCATCTCTGTTTATAGCCAAAGAGCCAGTGCTGTCTGCGTTTGCAGACATTCCCACGGACATGTGGCAGTTATGCCTCAGCACTGGAGTGCACGGATCAATGTTGACCTTCCCACCGAAGTGGTCCCTATTTATCTACTTGTAATTTCTTGCTTTCGAACTGCTAGGTTGGCAGGAGCTGGGACAGAGACGGGAGCTCACGCCGTCATGCAGTACCCGGGAATCGAACTCTGACCTTCCAGTCAGCGAGTTAAGTGTCTTAACCACTTGAGCCACAGCAGTAATTAAGCAATAGTATTAATCAAAGTTCACACACCGTTTCTGAGTTTTGAAGGTTAGGTGAGTAGGTGGGTAGTTGATCAATTAAAAGGCAGCACCGTAGGATGGATTTTGGTTGTTTCTTTTGCACTGAACAAATTATTCCTGATCTCTTAAAAGAGTTCCTTAGTTCTGTTTATATCCTATCCTGTATTAAAAAATTTCCAAGGGAGGTTGCCACAGTATTGGAACAATAACATTCAGTAAACTAAACAGATTAAGTCGGGAATTCTCAACCTTTCTAAGCCAGGCCTCAGGGTCTGGACGGCCATTTTGCCCTTCCTCCACCACATGGCACTTCCTGGTGTGGTGGAAGCAGTGAAGGGCCACATGAAATGATGCTATGGGCTGCAGGTTGAGAATAACTGGATTAAGTGGATAAACAACCAGGGAAAAGGATTGAGAACCGGTCCAGCCATAAACAAGCACCACAGCTATCCACTCATAAATATGGCCGGTCTTATTTAACCACCCAAATGCCAGTGAAATTGGAGTCCATCATATCCCATGAGGATCAGCAGTCTAACGTTGGTACGCCACCACAGAGAAGGCCCTGTTTGGTGTCATCTGCATTTTGTATAAATAGTTGTTTTTAAACCATGTTTTTTTTTTCTTCCTGACCTGGTGTGCTCTAGATTGTATGAACAGACCTTCCATCATCCTTGGTCATTGTGTTACAATAAGGGTGATTTAAATATACTCACCTACTGATATAAATCAGGGGTGCTGCAATGGCTTAGTGGTTAAGACACTGAGTTTGTCAACTGGAAGGGTTGGTGTGGGCCGAATGAATTGGTGTTGGGTGCTAGATCTGGCCCACTGGCCATAGCTTGGGCCCCCCTGGTTTACAGAGCCCATATGCCTGCTCTGTTTCCAAGCTCTGAATGTTTAATGTAAGATAGCTGCATAAAATTAGACAACGGTAAAGAACTGGAAGCCGCTAAAAAAAGTTTGGGTTTTCTCTCTCCTTGCTATCCAAATGCTTTTATAATATAAATATCTTCCCCGGAGTGACATTTCTTCTATTGTTGCTATAGAAATCTACAACTCATTATTTTCCTTCCCCTCACAGACAAAGAAGGTGTCTTCCTTCCCAAGTTTCGTTGACGGTAAGTTCATTTCCCACTGTCTTTATACTGTTTATCGCGGGCATCAGGCTTAGTGGAGGGGTGGGTGGCTGGGTCCAATTTGGGTATCAATGGGGCACTTTGACAATTTCCATTTCTCTTTAGCAAAACTGCCAACTCGACTGCTGAGTTTCAATGATAATTGTGTGCCGTCAAACCAGTTCTGGTTTATGACAAGCCTTTTCGGGGCTTTCTAAGTAGGAATAGACATACAGTACTGTAAATGGTTTACCCATCCCTTCCTCTGGAAGTGCCCTGGGACTGTGCAGCTTGCCCAAGGCTACACAAGGCTGGCTCTTAGGAGATGACAGAGTGGGAATTTTTGTTTGTTTGTGTGGCCTATTTTTACTTTCCCCAGGGGCCTAGGACTGAAAACAAGAAAAGTAACTTGAAAATAATAACACTGAAATCCTTCTTGATCTACATTGATTTTGTGCTTCCAAGAATTCCTTCCAACTTGCACACAGACTGTAGATCCTACACCGAACAGGTCACCTTCTGTTGACCTACTGACATCTTTTAATTCTACATATTTTTTTACCATCCAGATTTAAGCATTTAGAATGAACTTTGTATATCCTGCAGTCAACCATCAGTTGTTTTCTCTAGGACAGCGATGGAGAACTTTGTCACTCCAGATGTTCTTGGACTTCAGTTCCCAGAAACCCTGATCAGCAGGAGTGCTTGACTTGGGCTTCTGGGAATTGAAGTCCAGGAACACCTGGAGAGTCAAGTTTGCAGACCCCTGGTCTATAACGACAGGTTGCTTACCTGTCACTGTTCTTCTCTGTGGTCCCTTGTGAACCACCATAAATGGGCTTACTGCGCATTCATGTGGATTCACAGAGACCATGAAGATGAACTTGTTGGAGCATAGGAGCTGATCTACACACGGTTTGTTCTTAATGTCCTGCGGCAGTGATGGCGAACCTTGGCACTCCAGATGTTCTTGAACTTTAATTCCCAGAAGCCCTGATCAGCAGGAGTGCTGACATGGGCTTCTTGGAATTGAAGTCCAAGAACACCTGGAGTGCCAAGATTCGCCATCACTGTCGCAGGACATTAAGAACAAACAATGTGTATGTGATTTGAAAATGGACTTCCTTCCTTCCTTTTTTTCTTTTTTTATTTCTTCCTTCCTTCCTTTTTTCTTTTTTCCTCCCTTCCTCCCTTCCTTTTTTCTTCCTTCCTTCCTTCCTTCCTTCATCCCTTCTTTTTTTCTTTTTTTCTTCCTTTCTTCCTTCCTTCCTTCCACTTCCTGCCATCTTTCCCCTAGTAGAAAAAGAAAGTCTTGAGACAGAAATCAGTGTTACACATAGCTGTGGGCTAAAGAAACCCGCTTTTAGAAAGCTTTCACTGCAGAGTACATTATCCAGGCCTATTTCTATGTTTCACACACCCCTTTGACTTTGGGGCTTTTAATTATTGCTCTAACAATCGCTGTTTGAAGACTGGTCTGAAGAAATTGAATTAAATCTGTGTGATTGATCATTGCTGGGAATCGTCTTGACAACGCAAGGCGTTCGCTGTCTTGGCCGTTGTCTCTTTTGACCTTTCCCAAGTCTAACATTGGGGAAGATTTTTTAAAATCTTTTTTTAAAATATGGACAAGCAAATCCATCCCATCCTGGAAAGAGATGCAGGTGGAGAAACCAAGGGGAAATGGAAGTCAGTTGCAAAACACAACTCCTTAGTGGGCTATTAAAGGAAAGCAGCTGCTTTCCTTACAGAAAGTCCCTGTTCAGTTCTCACCAGTCCTAGAAATGATGATTAAAGTGGAAGTCGGCACCTGAGATTCTGAAGAACTGCTGTCATTTGGAATGGGCAGAATTGGGCAGAGCTAGCTTTGAAAAGTTACTTATCCAATTTGCAGGGATTCCGCACCTTTTCAAACCAGAGGCCAGGTCACACTTTCTCAGTCAGCTTCAAGAGCCAGATGGCCATTTTATCCTGCCTGCAGAATGGTGGTGGCTGTTTTATCCCAACAGCTTCAAAGGTGGTGGCCATTTTGTTTCTCAAATGCCCTTGGAGGGGTAGGGAGCCACACAAAATGGCACCATGGGCCAGATCCAGCCCACGGGTCTTAGAGTGGGAACCCCTGTCTTAAAGGATAACAAGTTTTATTTGGACTAAGATTCTGTAGAGTGTGGCTCACTTCTAGCAGTTGTGTAGTTGTGTAAACCACGGGGGCTTAGTGGTTAAGATGCTGAACTTGATGACTGGGTGGCAGGTCAGCAGTTTGAGACCTGTGTGCTGAGTGATAGAGTGAGCTCCCATCGTCTGAGCAGTTCTAAAACAAAAATAAAAAATTGCAAGTAGATAAATAGGTATACTTTGGAAGGAAAGGTAACAGCCTTCCTTGTGGTTCAGCATCTAGCCATGCCTGCCACATGACCATGGAAACATCTACAGACACAGACAATGCTGGCTCTTTGGCTGTAAATGGAAATGAGCACCTCCCATAGAGTCAGATACGGCTGGCTTTTGAAGAAGGGAGGCCTAGAGGTTGTATTATGAAGGAAGGGAAGGATGCTGTTTGCAATAGTCTTAATTGATCTTGTTTAGGAGGCACTTGATGGGAGGTGATGATTGCCGCGTGGCATGGTTAAGCAGGATGATGCACGTGTGGTGATGAGAAATCCTATGTCATGTGGGGGATTATGAGCATCGTAATCCCTGAGTCTGAAAAAGAGCATGGAAAAGCTTCCCTTTTTCCACAGTCCCTAAAAGGCAGAGAGAATGAACATCCAGCTGGTAGGATTATCTCAGCTCGGCTCCTTGCCTATGGCAGCCACGGCTTCTCTTTCTCCTTCAAGTAAGATGATGACTGGAAGGTCAGCAGGGCAGAAGTTTGAGACCCGGGTACTGCACGACGGAGTGAGTTCCTCCCTCTGTCCCAGCTCCTGCCAACCTAGCAAGAAATTGCAAGGAGATAAATAGGGAGCACTTTGGTGGGAAGGTATACCGTGTTCCGTACACTCTGGTGTTTAGTCATGCCTGCCACATGTCTATGAAAATGTCTGCAGACGTAGACAGTGCTGGCTGTTTGGGTGTAAACAGAGATGAGTGCCGAGCACTAGAGTCAGATACGACTGGCTTTTCAGGAAGGATGGCCTGTGTCTTTCAAGATCAGTGCTGACCGTGTTCCGGCAAAGGAGATGGTGCTGAGTGGGTGGTCCTGAGTCTAGACTAGTGGAGGTTGATCAAGCAATGGAAGGATCAAGAAAGAGCAGAAGTTAGAGTGTGAGACAGTCGAAGAAGACAATGAGATTCTGTAGAGAACTGATTTAAAGTGTGGCTTCATAGACTGAGATGCTTGACTATGAAATGCAGAGCCCTTGAAATCCTTTCCTCCCCTGCCAATATTCTCTGATTTTTTTAAAAAAGGCTTCCAAAATGATCCAGACATCCATCCCTGCCTTCACTCTTTTGCCACGAAGCAAGGTCAGCTCCGCTTATTGTCTGGAAGCCGAGATCCACCTCACCTTTTATTTTTACTCCTTCAGATCCCCCCCCCCCAAGTTGAATGCTGATTATTTTTTTTGACAGCCGGGCCATTTTCAAGATCCGGGAGAGTGGAGCGAATGCCACCCATGTCCCGCGAAGCTCTTTCCCTCTTCTTTCCAAAGGATCGAAGTCCGTTTTCTTGATTGTGTTGGAACAGTGGCTTTCAAAACTCTGTTTTCAAGGAACGCCAAGGAGCTCTTTGGGAAATCAGCACGAGCAAGTTGGGGGGGCAGGAGATTTTGGCTGGGAAGGAGCTTTCCCACCACTGGTCTTCCCTTTGGCACAAAGGGTCTCATGAATTGGGCTGTTTGCATAGTGAGAACAACTTTTGCCAATCCCCTGAGTACCCCCTATAATACTTGACATGTTTGAAGTGGTCTGTCTGTCCAAGCATATCAGAGAGTCAACAAAACATGACAAAAACATTGCGGCACCTTGAAGATTTAAATCACTCCTGTATGTTAATGTACGCTTTCGCTTGCTTGGATCAAGTCAACTCCCTGTGAATCCAGACAAATGGGTTTACTGCATGTACACATAGAGTCTCTGAATTGGACTATTGCTGCTTTTATTCATTGTAGGTTTGGGGAGTATTCTCTCCCCCCAGCCCCCTCCCCATGTAGCCCATAGATAATCTGGAGTAGAAAACTGGCTCCTAGACATATAAAGAAAAGCAACTCTGCTGAGTGAATATTAGTAAAGGTACAGGTTTCCCTTGCTCAAAAGCCAGTCGTATCCAACTCTAGGGGTCAGTGCTCATCTCTGTTTCTAAGCCGAAGAGCCAGTGCTGTCTGCTTCTGCAGACGTTTCCATGCTCATGTGGCAGGATGACTAGACACCGGAGCGCATGGAACACTGTTACCTTCCCACCGAAGTGGTCCCTATTTATCTACTTGCAATTTCTTGCTTTAGAACTGCTAGGTTGGCAGGAGAGTGAATATTAAGGACCTGGTTTTACTAGCCAATAAATCAGAAGTTCCCAGTCTGAGGCCCTTGGGCTGCATCCGGCCCATGGCACCATTCCATGTGTCCCTCCACCTCTCCAAGGAAACAAAATGGCCATCCCTTTGAAGCTGTTGGGACAAAATGGCCACCCCATCGTGCAGGCAGGGCAAAATGGCCGCCTGGTCCTCAAAGCTGGCTTGAAAATTGGGAACCCCTGAAATAAATGGCCTAGAGTTCCCAGGATTTCCTAAGCAGGAGGGATGACTCATTAAAAAGTTTCTGCCTGGATGATGATGATGATGATGGGCAGCAATGCCTTCTGTGTTATTTGCTGGCCTCCTTCCCTATGTTTTAATATTGCAAATATGCTTTTCTCCCATAACTACAAGAACCAAAGGATCCCCTTAAATGGTTCCTAAAAGCCCCCTGCTGAACTCTTTGGTTACTGTGCAGCCACTTATGGCCAAAGGAAGACGATTAAAAGCTTTCTTCTGCCTTCAGTCCCAGGGCCGTGCGAACCCGAGGACCTCATTGACGGCATAATTTTTGCCGCGAATTACCTGGGCTCCACGCAGTTGCTGTCGGAACGTAATCCATCCAAAAACATCCGGATGATGCAGGCCCAGGAGGCCGTCAGCCGCGTCAAGGTAGGAGAAGTGCCTGAAAGATAACCCAAGATCCCTCGTGGGTTTTGCTTGGGGAGGTCGGACGCATCAGCTCCTCCAAACTGCCAGTAGCGCAGTCTCATGTGGCGCTAGCATGCTGTTTTGCAGTGCTTGTTGCATTTATTTATTTATTTGTCTCACTCTACAGGCATTTGTGAACAAAACATAAAAGGCAGATAGATTCTTTCTCGGTGCTTTAAAATCAGCACTGAAGGTAGCAGGGGTGGCTGTGGGCCAGTGGTTAAGAAGCTCGCCTTGTTAGCTGGAAGGCTGGCAAGTCGGCAGTTTGAGACCCGGGTACTGCATGACGGACTGTGCACCTGTCCCAGCTCTCGGGGACATGAAAGGATCCTCATTTGGGTGTTTCCTGAGTGGAGTTTCTCCAGCAAAAATCTTTTCAAACCAGAGTAATTTCTGACATGAAATTATTATATTAGCACTGCGGGAGCAGCAATATATCTGCTTGTGAGGTGGGATGGGGAGGGACCTCAAGGATGGCGGTCACCAACCTTGGCTCTCCAGCTGTTCTTGAGCTTCAATTCCCAGAATCCCTGATCAGCAGCGACTTTCGCCTTTACCTGTCCTGCAAGATGATGCTCACCTGAGGACTCTCTCTAAGTCTGATCTCCGTTCTCCTGTTAGCATGATCAGGGACAGTTGTTGAGGCTTCTTCAGAGTTGGGTTGCTAATGAGCTTTAGCCAGGATGTCTTAATTGTTCGAGATTCGTTAGTGGTAAAAGCTGGTTGACTTCTATAGTTGGGTGAGTGTGAGGTTCCAACTCTTGCTAAATTGGGTAGAATTATTCTCTGTTCCTTGTACTCCATTGATGATGGCTACAAACCCATCAATGCCTATCTACGTCTTTCTGTAGGCAGGAGGTTTGAAAACCCTGAACCGTTTTCCTCCCAAGGTTTCCCTGACTTCATCCGATGTCTTCTTCTCTTTCCCTTTATCCTCTTTCCCCCCTTCCTGTCCATTTGTGTATTTCCTTTTTTTATTTATCTTTTACTGATTTTTTTAACGCTTCTCTCCCAGAGGATGCAAAAGGCAGCTAAAATCAAGAAAAAAGCGGTGTGTAAACTGTTTTTCTTGAATGCTAATGTCTGTTTTATTTTCCTCTCTGTTGTTCTTGTGCACATCCCTGAGGTATTTTGTGTCATGCGCTGTGGTCCTTTGCCAAAGGCAGATCCGCTCTTTCCCCCCCTCTCCTCATTTGTATATGTTTGAAGCTTATGTGACCAATCGATTCATTCCCGTCAAGAGTTTTCCCTCGACCCTTTTCATGGTGCTTTCTGAGAATGTATCATTTCCTACAGATTTCTCTCCTCCTACCTTTGCTACCAAATAGAGGGAATGTCCTTATTTATTTATTTTATTTTATTTTATTTTATTTTATTTTATTTTATTTTATTTTATTTTATTTTATATTATATTATATTATATTATATTATATTATATTATATTATATTATATTATATTATATTATATTATATTATATTATATTATCCCACCCCAATCAGGCGAACCTGGCTCTAGGCAGCTTACAGAAAAGGAGGAGAGACTATACACAATGCAAAACAATTAAACAATCCCCCTACAAATTCATAAATTAAAACCTTAAGGTTCAAAATTACTTAAAAATCAATTTAAAAATAATTAAACCATGAATTTATAAAAATCTAAAAAAATTAAAAAGTTATGTTCCTCCATTCTTTGCAAACAAACAGAAAGTCCCATTCCTTTCTGTTTTTTTTGTTTGCTAAACCCAGACAAGAGATTAGTTGTCCTTTCACCTGGGGCTTAGAAAAGTTCCATTATCATTATTTTTTGGGGAATCACAGAAAACCTTCAACACCCTTAGACAGCATGGCTGCTGCCTGGTGGATCTGGACATTTGAAACGGTGGTGGGTATTTTCCCCAGGCACCAAGCAGAAGCCAACGCTACCTTGAATTTGGGGGCATTTGAAGATCAAACCCCAGAGTCTTCCAGTGTGCCTCCCACAGAAAGATGCTAACACTGCATCACAAAATAAATAAATAAATATTGTCCGCTACTTGGTCTAATCCATGTGTCCAATACTAAATCAAGTGCGCCGAATCCAAATCTGCCTAGGACATCAGGATCTTCAGTAAGCAAATCTCACCCTCTTGGTTAGGTTCTTGCATTGATCTCACAGGGTATATTTGCCATAAATGTAGCAAAAATTGTCTGGTTTATTAACACAGCTGTTCCTACTCATCTTTAGATCAAAACAGACTCACTATGCCCTAGTTGTACTATCCAATAAGATAGTTTCACACTAGAGACAAGCCCTTGGCCCATCTCACCTTATATACTATTTCAGACATCAGCTCACTGACTTGCCTGGCCGCTGCTGGAACATGCATGCCACCAGGGGATGTGATTCAGTTGAGGCGGCAACAGGCATAGTGGTAGCTGCAACTTGTATAATGTAAAAATACATTACCCAATGACCAACCATTTGAACAACTATAGCATGCCTTAAAACCTGTACATGATAGGCAAATTCTGACTTTAGATTTGGAATCGGCTCACTCGATATCATGTAAATCACATGTGGTATTCCCAGTAGCAAAATCATTGTTGTGCAGTGTATAACTGGTGTCCTAGGTTAAAATTTAGGTCTCTTTGGTTTCCTACACATTTTTTTTTTACTGTGATAGGAAATGTCATTATGCAAACATTTTGGTCACAGTAAAGCAATCCTTGGGGTGGGCAGACTTCACATTTCCTGTGAAAGCTGTCCTGTGATATTTACTTAAAGGTTGTGTAAAATACTTTAAAAATAATTATATCCCCAAAAGACAGTTTTTCTATTTAAGTATGACTAGAAAAGACAATAATACTGGGAAAGCTTGGAAGGCACCAGGAAAAGAGGAAGGGCAAATATTAGATGGATTCCCTCCCTATGGCAGTGACGGCCAACCTTGGCACTCCAGGTGCTCTTGAACTTCAATTCCCAGAAGCCCTGATCAGTAGAAGTGCTGGCGTGGGCTTCCGGTAATTGAAGTCCAAGAACACCCGGAGCGCCAAGGTTTGCCATCACTGCCCTATAGTAAGCTGCAGCCTTGAGTTTACAAAAGCTGAGCAAGGCTGTTGAAGACAAGACATTTTGCAGGTCGCTTAGTCACAGGATTGCTATGAGGGAACTGTGTGCCCAAGATTGTTGTTAGAACTTGTAGGCTTTCGTCCCATTCAGTGAAATGTACAAGAACATTACAGATGTACTTTTCTTACATTTTCCAGTAGGCACCTCAGAGACTAAACAAAATTGAGGAATCAGATGTTATTTCTAACTCTGATTAAAGGGGAAAATTGGGAGTGATTATTGAAAAGCAAAATTTCTCTTCCAGCGCTCTTTTGTTGCATGCATTTTGGAACCGTCCTGTCTGGAAAACTGTCTTTATGTTCCAGTATTCTGTGTTCGTTGTGTGTCACCTCCATCTTGTTTGAAGTAGCTGTTTGAGGACGCTATTGTCAAGAAAAAGGCTTAAATTTCTCCCTTTGATGTAGCCTCTTTTGTTTGTTTGATTTCCCTCCTAGAGCTCTGAGGGAGATTCACAAGCTTTGACGGAAGTGGATCTTTTCATCTCCACTCAGCGGATCAAAGTCTTGAATGCAGATACGCAGGCAAGTGTAATGGCTTTATTGATATTGATCTTTGATTACTGTTACATCCTTCCTTGAATATTGAGGTACTGTATATACTCGAGTATAAGTCTAGTTTTTTAGCACCCAAAATGAGGTCCAAGATTCGCCTTATACTCCGGACAATAACCAGAAGGGTCCCAAAACCACAGTGTTGCAAATTCAAATATACAGTAAAACAAAACAAAACACTAACACACCATAAAAACTCAGAAACCTACAAATGCCTAACTTAGGGATTCTTAACCTCTTCCTTGGCTGTCAAAACTGGTACCACTCAAACGCAGCTTTCCCTGGTTCCCCCATGTAAGCCTTGAAGCCTTCTATAAATGTTTGCAAGGGTAGGTCTACGCACTCATCCTGGTCTCATCCCCCCCCCCCCCAAATTTGGATGTCTGTTCTCTCCAGCACAGTGACAGGTCTCTAATTCTCACATGCCATGTGTGTTGAACTAAGGGTACAGAGAGCATCTTTCCAGTTGCATCTTTCTTCTGCAGCTGCAAACAAAAACAGGAAGGGAGAGGAGGGCTCCAGAAAGCAAAGGCATGAGTCGAATGCAAAGCCACAAGTCCAGAGAGCTTCAGGCAGACTTAACGAAGATCCAGAAGGACAGATAGATTATTTTTACACATAAAAACTGTGTCATTTTTAGTCTCAGATCAGACACCTGCAGGTTAGGGCTTTGAATCTCTCTTATTTTTTTCTAAAAAAATATATTAAAGGTTCAGATGCACACCTTCTTCTTCTTCCTCTTCCTCTTCCTCCATCATCATGTCCCAATCAAACCATGGACTGCCAAAATGAAGCCACTTTCTTCACTTTGTCATTGCCCAAATACAAGTCCTCATTGGTACATGCCTCTGGCAGCAATTGGCAGACCAGCAACTGGGCCAGACTCTGTGTCGCTCCACATTCACACCATCTGTTGTCATCCTCCCACAGCTCCTACTTGAACCTGTCAGTCTTGTATTTAGGGACTCCAACCCTCAGCCTATTCAGGGTCCTCCAGGTGACATAGAAGAGATTGAGCTCTTCAGCTATATCCACCTGTGCAGTCTATACTCATTGTACTTTACATTAGCCTACCCAGGTAAAGGGGTCTCCCTTCCTCCCTTACATAGAAGGAGCCTCCATGAAGATTGTGAACACAGTTGGGCATACCCTGGGCGACAATCTTGTCAGCTAATCCTTCTAACACCAGATCAGGCGGAAGATGCAAACCTGATCAGTTAGCTATGGCCTGTTCTCTGCTTGTAGATGTTTTCAAGAAGGCTGCTATTCAAAACAGTTATTAAAAGGCCGCCGCCGGTAGACGGCCTGCAGCCCGTTGTTGGTACTTAATAAAATGACACACACTAAGAGGATCTGCTCACCGATGATACGAATGAATTTCTCGCCATTACCTCCTCCATGTAAGCCAGAAGCCAGATGGGGAGTCAGAATGCAGGAGCGTCAGAGCTTTCTTCTTCTTGTTCCCCTAGCAAAAGCTGAAAGCAAGATTTAAGAGGCAAAGACGACACAACAGATTAATTCAGTTTTTGGTTGCGATCAGCTGGAGTTGCTCATGGAGATTGGAGAAGATCTTTTTTCATTAAACTAACCCCTGTCCTAGAATCTCCAATATAGATTTGTCCTTGCTTATGTATTTAAGCACAAATCAACTGGACTTTGCAGCTCCCCGGTAGCTCAACGAGGAAAAACCCTGTGCTTGGAGAATGAAAGGACAGGGTTCGATTCCCATGAAAGGAACCTCATTTGGTTGTCTCCTGCAGAAATCCTTTCAACCCAGAATAATCTCTGACACGAAACACACACAACTGGACTCCAAATTGTTCTACCTTTTGCCTTTTGTTTCCATTTCTTGCTGGACAGCTTTACCATCGGCTCGTCCCATCGTTTTCAGGATCTGCCAAATTGTCTTTTTTGGCTCCTTGGTACACAGTCTGTTAGCCGACAGGTCCACCTGTTATCCTTTAAGCAAGTGAGAAATGTCCTAGAATCTGTGCCCCCCCCCAAAAAAAGTAATGTTTCCAGACCGCAGAGCCTAAAAATAGCATAACTAGGCAAGATCAAGGAACCTGAATTCAAGACTATCTTCAATACAGGCAAGGTTTAGACCAGGGTAGGGAAAGAAAATAAACAGCCATCCTCAGTAGGTTGGATGGAACAGCCTGTGTCTAGTTGGGTTGACAGCCAAGGGCCAAAATCCTATTGCATAAATTATAACTGCAGAGAGCAAGAACAATAGCAATTACACTTACATGCCACCCCCTAACACTGTGTGTCTGTGTGTGTGTCGGCAGGATTGTATTGTACTCAAGTCTCGTGGGGCGCCCTTTAATTGCTTCCGTTCCCCTCCTCTTCTAGGAGACGATGATGGACCATGCGCTGCGTACAATCTCCTACATTGCCGATATTGGCAACATTGTCGTCTTGATGGCGAGGCGCCGGATGCCACGGTCTGCATCCCAGGACTGTATCGAGACCACTCCCGGGGCACAGGAAGCCAAAAAACAGTACAAAATGATCTGCCACGTCTTTGAATCAGAGGACGTGAGTGAAGTCCCACGTGGGGACCTGCATAATTTAGAGGTTGCATGTGACGGACGCTTTGGCTTGGTTGAGCCTTTGGGAGATACGGATGAAGCCAACGTGTTTTTCTTGTTCTCCCATCCTTATAAACGGCTCTCCTTTTAGTCCAACACTCTCTGCCGCCCTCTAAGCTGTCGGCTGTACTTTTATTACCTTTCTCCCTGAGTGCTCCAATGTTTAATAATTTAACTCGCTCTTTTAAGGTCTTTTAATCCAGTTTATGACCTAAAATGACATTGGGGTTTAGGGTAAATCTTAACAAACTTTCAGTCCCACCATAAATGGAAAGATGTCCCAGTCTCTTTCTTACGTTTCCAGTCATCTCAACCTGCCGTTAGCTGAAAAGTTTGGGCCTCCCTGGTGTAAGAGATCAAAACTGGGACCCTTTGTAGGCATGGCACTGGATGGAAGCCAAGGGACTGGCTGCATTCACAAGCTTCTCGTTTGTATTCTGGCTCCCTGAGCCCCACATCCTGCCTGCCTGACCCTTCGGTGCTAGTGAGGATGAGAGAAGCATGTGGGAATTCACGCAACCTGGGCCTCTTCAGCAGTGACATCTAGTGGACCAGAGAAGTAGATCCTTGTCCACTTGCCTTAAGACGGAGCAGTCTTTAAACCCAAGAATAGTTGCTATGGTTCTCTTTCAGACTGAGGTTACTTAGTGGTTAAGATAGTAAAGGTAAAGGTTGACCTTGCTGGAAAGCCAGTCGTATATCACTCTAGAGTTCAGTGCTCATCTTTGTTTCTAGCTGAAGAGCCAGCACTGTTTGCGTTTTCAGACTTTTCCATGGATATGTGGCAGGCCTGGCTAGACACTCATGTGCTTGGAACACTGTTTACTTTCCCACCAAAGTGGTCCCTATTTGTCTACTTACAATTTCTTGCTTTCGAACTGCTAGGTTGGCAGGAGCTGGGACAGAGACGGGAGCTCATTCCGTCCTGCAGTACTTGGGTTTTGAACTGCTGACCTTCCACCACCCAGTCAGTGTCTTAACCGCTTGAGCCACTGCAGTCCACCTGGTTAAGATGCCCTTGCTCAAAAGCCAGTTGTATCCAACTCTGGAGTCCAGTACTCAAGTCCACGGAAATGTCTGTAGAAGCAGACAACGTTGGCTCTTTGGCTATAAACAGATGAGCACTGAACCCTAGAGTCAGATACGGCTGGCTTCCGAGCAAGGGAGACCCCTTTACCTGGGTAAGCTAATGTAAAGTGAAATGAATGTAGACTGCACAGTTGGTCTTCAACTTTTCCTTCTCCCTCAGGCTCAGCTAATTGCCCAATCCATCGGCCAGGCCTTCAGCGTGGCCTACCAGGAATTCCTCCGAGCCAACGGCATCAACCCGGAGGATCTTAGCCAGAAGGAGTACAGTGACATCATCAACACCCAAGAGATGTACAATGACGATCTTATCCACTTCTCAAACTCAGAGAACTGCAAAGAGGTGCGTTTTTCTCATTTCACGTTTGATTAATCTTTCCCCCTAGTAGATCTTGTGAAGCTCTTTCCCCCCCCCCCCCATCCTTTTGGAGCAACATTCCTGCTGTGAACTCATGTGGCGTCTCAAGAGTGCAAACATATTTTAAAGCAAGTGCAGCAGGGGTATAAAACGATGCTTCGCTGTTGTGTTGCTGGCCTATTAAGTTGATTGAGTCATGTTGTTTGCCAAAGAGCCCTGCGTTTCCCCAACCTTTGGTTTTTGGACTTCAATTCCCAGAAGCCTAAGTCGATTCCCCCAAAAGCACTGATCAGCCAGTGGACTGGCTGAGCCTTCTGGGAACTGAAGTCCAAAAATCCCAAAGCTTGTGGAACCTTGATCTAAACCATATGGCCCATCAACCCTAGCATACCCAGTGGTCAGGAATTATGGACGGCGTAGTCCAAAGCATCTAGAGAACACCATATTGGAGGATGTTGGAATAACCCTTTCACCTGCCCAAGGTCTATCTCAACTGCCACCCCTAGTCCACCTGAAGGCCCACCTGTTCCTCCTAAGGGTGGATCTTCTTGAATGCCTCTGGAAGGGTGGGGGCCACATGAAATGGTGCCATGGGCCAGATCCGGCCCACAGACCTTTGGTTGGGAACCCCTGCTCTAAATGTTGGTAAACTGTCAATATCTTTCCCTTTTTAATGCTCACCACCTCCCTTACTCCACATTAAGGGTGTCCATTGCCTCCCCTCCCCAATCCTTGCTCAAGCAAATGGGACTGATTTACCGCAGAAGCTGCACTCCTGCTGTGGGTTAATCAGTGGCGAACTCAGGCAGGCGCGCAGACAATGCCTCTCTCTTCTCTCTCGCCTTAAACAACAAACGCACAAAACCAAAATACGCCCGTGAGCTTTGCAGTGCTTTAGGAAGGGCTTTGGAGCTGTTGTTCTGAATGAGTTGCTTGTGGTAACCCTTTTGATTTCTGCTCCTTCTGCGGAGGAAAGCAATTCCCTCCAAGCTTATTACATCGGATAACCCATTGCCTTTAAGGCATTCTGTTGCAATCCCAAAGTAAATCAATAGACAGCAAATCAAACGCGCGGCCCAGTGGGTGCATAAATAAAATTTCAAAGCAGGCTGGAATAACAATTTTTGTTGGCTTGCCAGATAGATTTCTGCATCTGTCTATTCATCTGTTGTCTCTTTTACCTATCGATTGATCTAGTGATCTACTGACCAACCTGGGTTGGACTACATAACTAGTTGTTAGCTGGGTCATTGAGAACCCAGTCATCTAACTGGATGGTAATAAAGCTTGGGAAGCTCAGGGAAGAAATAAGTCAAGGTAAAGGTTGCCCTTACTCGAAAGCCAGCCATATCTGACTCTAGGATTTGGTGCTCATCTTGGTTTACAACCCAAGAGCCGACGCTGTCTGCATCTGCAGACGTTTCCATGGGCATGTGGCAGGCATGATTAGACAGTGGAGCACGCGGAATGCTGTTTACCTTCCCACCGAAGTGGTCCCTATTTATCTACTTGCAATGTCTTGCTTTCGAACTGCTAGGTCGGCAGGAGCTGGGACAGAGATGGGAGCTCGCTCTGTCGTGCTGTACTCAGGTATCGAACCCTGACCTTCCAGTCTTCAAGCTCAGTGTCTTAGCCATTTGAGCCACTGCAGTCCCTTTCAGAAGCTTGCAAACCCGCCGGCTTTGCTGCCAAAGAAAACTGGGAGAAACGCAAGGGCATCTCTCAGTCTGGAGGGGAAAATACTAAATGGGAAATAAATGTCATCAGCCTAGCCACGAGACGAGCGATTTTATCTCTCCGGGCAGGGTGGGTTACGCAAGGCATTTTGAGGTGAGAAACAGCCAAGGTGACCGGAAGGGAAGCTGAAAACCAACAAGCCAAGTACAAATTGATTTTTAAATCAACGGTGCCAGGGAGGGCAAATAAATGTTAATTTGCTCAGATACAGGAAGTGGAAGGCGGGGGAGGAAAATTACATTTATCAACTCAGTAGGAATTCAGCTAAGGACGTCGACGTGTCTTGCTTACCTAGTACCGTTCTTGGCTGCACAAGGAAACCATCTTCCTTCCAGTTTCCTTTTTTGTATATTAAAAAAGGGGGGCTGGTAGTTGTATGGTTTTGAAGCCGCACACCTGGACTGATAGCAATCTGTCCGATTCAACGGCAGAAGAGAAAGAGGCAGAATCAAGACTGGCCAGAGGAGAAGATCTTTTATTTCTAAGATTTAATTTTTGATTATTACTGGAATCGGTTGATTTTTAAATAATTTAAAACACTTTTAAAATCTTTTAGAACTGTAATTTGAAGTTTTAGATAATGGTTTCGGGTTCTATTATGTTACGTTTTTATGATGTGTAAACCACTCTGATTTGCCCCGGTGAGGAAGGCGGTATATAAATGTAAGTAAGTAAAGTAAGTAAAGTAAGTAAGGAAGGCAGGAAGGAAGGAAGGAGGGTGGGTGGGTGGTTAGGTAGGTGGTGTTTTATGAGGTGACATGAAAGGAGCCTCATTCGGGCATCCCCTGCAAAAATCCTTTCAACCCAAAGTTACTTCATAAAGTTAAAACCCTTCTTTCGTTCTCCTCTCTCTTTTATCTCGCAGCTGCAGATCACCAAACATAAGGGGGAGATTCTCGGCGTGGTGATTGTGGAATCGGGGTGGGGCTCCATTTTGCCCACCGTGATCCTGGCAAACATGATGAACGGGGGGCCGGCCGCTCGCTCTGGGAAGCTGAGCATCGGAGACCAGATCATGTCAATTAACGGCACCAGTTTGGTTGGCCTTCCTCTTGCAACATGCCAAGGAATCATCAAGGTACCTTTTCTGTTCCCTTTGTAAAAGTTTCCGAGAGGTCAGTCGCAGAAACAGTCTCATGGCTGGGCGTTATAAGCACCGGTGGATCTTTTGTCCCTCCTTGCCATTTTTGCTACCTTGTTCAACAATTTCTTACATGATATCTGAAGGTCTTCCAACCTCTCAAGAAATAGTACTTAGGGCACGGCAGTAAGTTAGGTCTGCTGTTGGGTAGTCACTGTCAGAAATCTCCTTGTGCTAAGCTGAGCTGAAGGGGGTCTCTACTCAAACCCATGTGCGAGTGCGTCTGCAAACATGCAGATCTTTGATAATTAAAAGTTAATTAAAGATTAAACATTATTTAATTGCCACTGTCAACAATGAAGTTGATATTTTCCAACCGTTAATGTTTTCTTGTTGTTATGATTCATTACTAGTTATGTTTAGTAGTTTTGAGCAATATTTCTTATATTAAACTTTCAAGGAATTCATGAATGGATGCTTTAGTCCAGGGATTCTCAATCTGTGGGTGGCAGGCCGGATGAGGCCTGTGGTGCCATTTCATGTGGCCCACCACCACCTCCACCACACCCGGAAGTGCCACGTGGTGGAGGAAGGGCAAAATGGCCATCTGGCCCCCGAAGCTGTCTGAAGGAGTATGACCTGGCCCCTGTTTTAGTTGATGAATCAATTTCAGTCCTTGCTAAGCCCTACTCAACATTCAGAAGTCAATACTAAATAAAATGCCTGTAGCTTGTTGGTAGCAAATATATGTTGATAAAGGGAATTTTCTTGCAGGGACTTAAAAATCAGACGCAAGTGAAGCTGAACATTGTCAGTTGCCCTCCGGTTACCACCGTCCTCATCAAACGACCCGACTTGAAATATCAGTTGGGTTTCAGCGTCCAAAATGGGATTGTAAGTTCTCTCTTTCTTTTTTAGCATTTGCTAACCGTGTTGATTAGACTGAGGAAATGTCTTGGTGTTTTCGAGTCTGGGTCTGGGAATCCAGCCTGCTTCTTTACCTCTGAATGTTTACTTTTGAGCTAAAATTGGTAGGTTAATTTTGTTACATTGAGAAGGGGTCCTCAAACCTTGGGACTCTAGATGTTCTTGGACTTCAGTTCCCAGAAGCCCAAGTCAGAACACCTGCTGATCAGGGTTTCTGGGAAATGAAGTCCAAAAACATCTGGAGAGCCAACTTTGAGGACCTCTGGTCTAGAAAATGAACATTTTTCTAATCAGTGGTGAGTATGTAGAAAGCTTGAACCAGACGGAGAGAAAACCACCTTTGTGCCCCTCTCTCTCCGTAATACAAATTATCATTTTACTTAAGTGCATATGAGTTGATTACACTGCACAATGACGATTTTGCTACTGAGCATAACACATGTTATTTAAATGATATCGAGTGTGTTGATTCAAAATCTGAACTCAGAATTTGTCTATCATGTACAGGTTTTAAGTTATTGGCATGCTATAGTTGTTCAAATGGTTGTTAATTGGGTAATGTATTTTTACATGGGATCATTATAACAGTTACAGTTACCACTATGCCTGCTGCTGCCTTAGCTGAATCATGTCCCCTGGTGGCACGCATGTTCCAGCAGCAGCTGGGCAAGTCAGTGAGCTGACATCCGAAATAAGTATATAGGGTGAGATGGACCAAGGGCTTGTCTCTAGTGTGAAACCATCTTATTGGATAGTACAGCTAGGCCAGAGTGAGTCTGTTTTGAGCTAACGATGAGTAGGCGCCGCTGTGTTAATAAACTGGACAATTTTTGCTACATTCGTGGCAAATATAACCTGTGTGATCGACGCAAAAACCTGACCAAGAGGGTGAGATTTTCTAACTTAAGATCCTGACATCCTAGGCAAAATCAGACTTCAGATTTGGATTCAGAGCACCTGATTTAGTTTAGGATACCTGTATTAGACCAAGTAGCAGACAATATTTATTTTTTTGTGATGCAGTTATTTGGGAGGACAGGATGCAGTAGATATTTGTTTGCAGAGAGAGAGGAAGATGGAAGCCCTTCTTGAAATTTCAGAGGGCAGAAGATGCAGTGCAGAGGAGACAATGGAATTTCCCTAGGGCTCTTACAATAAAATAATGGTCAGGATCCTTCCCTTTGTTCAAAACCCCACAGACTTCCCATGGTGGAAACTGCTCTGCAGCAAACTGAAGGTGTGCTGAACAGGCATGGAAACGACGTTGGGGTTCAGCACGCATCGAAAGACTCAACAGGACACCAACCCAAACTTTCTGGCCCACGCTGTGTTGTATCAGCAAGAGAGGTTTTGATCCACAAATGTTGTGCCCCCACATCCGAGTTCTTTCCTCCATGTTCACTCAGCTGCACTTTGGTACCATCTAGTGGCTCCGGGACACATTCACAACTGGGAAGTAAATAAACCCACAATCTTGTGTGTTTGTTGCACGGGAGTCTTAACACAGGGATGGTTCAGATACTTTTGGGTCATAGCGTCCACCTTCCTTCACTAGATGCTCCGCTGGCAAGCCCCAGTTGTGTCAATGCTCCCATTGCAAAAGTGGCTGCTTTTAAGGTGAAAGTCTCCCTTGCTCAAAAACTAGTCGTGTCTGTCTCTAGGGGGCGGTGCTCATCTCCATTTACAGCCAAGGAGCCAGTTCTGTTTGTGTCTGCAGACGTTTCCATGCGACAAGCATGACTAGACACTGGAGTGCAAAAAAAAATAATATGCTGTTACCTTTCCCATCAAAGTGGTCCCTATTTATCTACTTGCAATTACTTGCTTTCGAACTGCTAGGTTGGCAGGAGCCTGGGACAGACGACAGGAGCTCATTCCCAGAAGCCCAAGTCTCTGTAAATCCACACGAATGGGTTTACTGCATGAACGTGCAGTAAACCCATTTGTGTGGATTCACAGAGACTTGGGCTTCTGGGATTTGAAGTCCAGGAACACCTGGAGTGCCAAGGTTCGACATCACGGATCTATTCTAATACAAAAACAACACAGCATGTGTGGTGATTGCAATTCCATGCAGACCAGCCATTTCACTATCTGTAGGAAACCAACTTTGAATAGAGGAGTTGCTCGTGTTCTGATTGGCGAAGGCCGAATTTCTTGGACCAGCCAACCTTCAGACCCTGGGCTTCCATTACTGTGAACTTTTGACCGTACAAGTTGTTTGTGCTCTCCTCAATAGCAGCGGCACATGTTTTCCAACCTACCAGCAGTGGCTAGCTAGGGAGAGAAATGTCAAGAGGAACGCTTGGGGCGTTTCCTCTCAGCCAGCCAGCTGTGTTTCTCTCGTATCTGCCAACCGCAGTTGGGTCTTGCTTTCCCCCTGGCTTGAATTGGCAAACCGGTATTTGTCATCTCCAGCTGTTTGCTTTTGCATAACTACTTTGAGCTGATCTGGAAGTAATTTAGCTCCCATCGAAAGAACAGAATGTCCTGACACAGACGAAACCTTGCATGGAAACCTTATTTTGCTGGGCAGGAAATAGAACAGGATCTATTAGCAGGACTTTCGGTGATATTCGGTAAATCCAAGCTAAGGAAATTGAAGCTCTTGAAATGTGGATCTACAGACAGCTGCTAAAGATGTCATGGGTTGACAATGGATGGACAAAGAACAAGAACTGTTTAAGACCATTAAGCAAAGAAAACTCCAGTACTTTGGGCATATCATGAGGAACAACATGAAATACAGAATACTCCAACTTGTCCTCCAAGGGAAGATCCCTGGGAAGAAAGAAGCCCTAGACGTAGATGGACCGTGGCTAAAGAACCTGAGAGACTGGTATGGAAGGGTCCTCGGGAGAACTCTTCCAGTGAGTTAAGAACAGGAAGAGTATCGCCATGACTGGAACAGATACAGCACCTGAAGGAGGACTTCAAATTGAGTGATAACTAGAAGTATTCTCTGGGTAAATAAAAATGTTGATAAACAACAATAGTGAACAAAGTCCCAGCTGGTTCCAGATGATACTTTAATACTGACATTGTCCTCATGCTATGATGGTGAACCTCGGCACTCCAGGTGTTCTTAGACTTCAATTCCCAAGTCATCACTCCTGCTGATCAGGGCTTCTGGGATTTGAAGTTCAAGAACATATGGAGTGCCAAGGTTCACCATAACTGCCCTATCTCATTGACTATTGTTTTATACAGGCTTTGTACCTTATCATCCTCCATTCCTGGTCCACCTTTGTAAACCAAGTAAATAATGCCATATGTTTTGGCCAGTGATGTAATGCCAAACTTCTGTAGTTTCCCTCCTAATTTGAATGCCCATTTCTCTCAACAGATCTGCAGCCTGATGAGAGGAGGCATCGCGGAGAGAGGTGGGGTCCGGGTGGGTCATCGCATCATCGAAATTAATGGACAAAGCGTTGTTGCCACGGCTCATGAGAAGATCGTCCAGGCATTATCAAACTCGGTGGGAGAGGTGAGGTTACAAAGTGGGTTTTTTTACCCATTGCAAAGAAGGCTCTAATACAGTGTTGGTGAACTTTGGCACACCAGGTGGTCTTGGACTTCAATTCCCAGAAGCCCAAGTCCCTGTGAATCCACACAGATAAGTTTACTATCACAGAGACTTGGGCTTCTGGGAATTGAAGTCCAAGAACACCTGGAGTGTCAAGGTTCGCCATTATGGCTCTAATAGATCATAGATACTTTTGGATTCTTCTGTCATGAAGAAACTTTATAATACACACTCCAGAGAGCATACAGTAAACAAACAGGGCTTCTGGGAATTGAAGTCCAAGAACAGCTGGAGTGCCAAGGTTGGCCATCACTGGGATAGAGCCCTTCCTTTCTATTGCAACATTCAACTGAATCCAATTGTCATTTAATTCTCCTCCCGAACTGTTTGACAGATCCATATGAAGACCATGCCAGCTGCGATGTTCAGGTTGTTAACCGGCCAGGAGACACCGCTGTACATCTAATGCAAGGCTCCATCCCTTGTCGGAAGAACTGATCAGTTCCCACACATACGACAACCTTCAAGAGGAATTTTATATTTCATAGGAACAGAGAAAAGTTTGAAATGAAGTCCAGGACAGTCTGGAAACTCAACGGATCCAGCTTCTTTGCCTTCCTACCCTCTCTCCATTAATTTCTCTCTTTTTAAAAGAATTTTGTTGCCAAAAGAGAAGACTGTTACTATGGATTGTAACCACTGATCTATCTATCTTTCTAATACATGGAAGTATTTCTCAATGTTGGTTTTCTCTCTCTCGTGGACATTTTCCAAGCATAATGTGAAATTCCATCCTGGAGGTTTTCTTACATGTCTCACTGCCATGTATTTAATTTTAGTTTTGCTTCCTTTGTTCCCTTTTTGTAGCAGGAAGGCCTTTCTCTGTCTTCGTTCCTGGAGGGTTGGGCGTTCGATGTCCATTATTTCATCATTACTGTGGCGTGTCTGTCAGGCACAGAAAAAACAAAGAAGAGAAACTGGGGAGTATATGAACAAACGCAGGCACTTTAAAATAACGATCGCCTACCACCCTCATGTTTGACTGCAAAAAAATAATAATATGTTTTTCTTGAAGAGTTGCAGGAAGGGCAGATTTGTTTTGAAATGACCAAGAATGTATGCAATTTCAAGGGCTGGGCGGGGTGGGCTGGGGAAATGTTTGATGCTAAGAAGAGATACTGGTGTCATTAGTATTCTTATTGACAAGTGTAATTAAATGTGAGTTTTTGATGAGATGTGACTTAAGTGTGAAACAGGAACAAAGGGGTTTGGGGTGGGGTGGGTGGACTGGGGAGAAATAAAAAGTTTTTTAAAAATAATAATAATAATAATAATAACGTAATAAAATGGTTACCGCAATAGGATCGCCGAATGTTTATTTAGATGAGGTATGTTTACGTCTTGGAGAGCAAAGGTTTTTAACGACGACACATTCCTATGGCCTGAGAGCACTAAATTCCATCAGATTCTGGATTTCAGTATCTCAGAACCTTCCGTTTCACCCTTCGGTTGAACATGAGTTTACTACGAGAAAGCCATGCTTAAAATAGTAACTTTTTTATATACATGTTTAATCTTGTTTCGTTTGTTTTCTGAGCCAATCTGTGGTGGACCGAATGTAATCTATGACTGCAAAGGAGGCGGCCATCTCCCTCAACAGTATTAGAATTTGTGGCGATGATAAAACCAAGTTATAGTCATGTTTGTGTTCATTAATGAGATAAATGTCAACTGATGTAACTTGTTTGTCTTGATCTATTTTTTCCCCTTCCTTTCCCTCCCTCTCTCTACTTTTGGCCAAGGCCTTGAAGAAAACAATAAACAATTACACTGTGACTAAAGAAGCCTTACAAAAGCTTTAGGATTACTGTACTCTCGAGGAATAATAATGCCGTAGCTCTCTTGTTGCATGCCGGTGACCCTAGAAGAGAATTAACCCAGGCGCACCAATAAATTTGGCGTAATAAAGCAATGTGGCGACTCTTTTGTTTGCTTAACCTTCTGCAAAGGTGTCCAAGGACAGCACATGGGAAAGCAACTTTTCGCTGGGATGGGCTTTTCCTAGGCACCATCCCGATAAATTCTGGGAGTTGTAATCCAAAGTAGAAATCTTGTTTCCAAGTTGGGAGATGCAGTATCCATGCGGCCCTGTCTGCTTAATGTTTAACTCAGGGATTCTCAACCCATGGGCCAGATGCGGACCACAGCGCCATTTCATGTGCCCCCCTGCCTCCGTCACACCAGGAAGTGCCATGTGGTGGAGGAAGAGCAAAATGGCTGTCCGGCCCCCGAACTGATGGGGGAACCACCTTGGCTTAGTTTTCAACCACCACTGCAGTGAATCTCGTGTTGCATCATTTGAATGTTGGAAATTAGAACTGCAGATGTTCAGACAGCAACGGTGCATAATTCAGTCTCCTTGCTTCCCACTAGAGGTCAGTCCAGCTTCATGCTAAGAAAGCCAAGGAGATTTTGAGATGCTGCTTTTGGTTGCTCTTTGTTCCCATTGATCCTTAATGCTCCTGGAGATGGGAGGGCAAAACAGCCAACAGAAAGGGCATAACCGCTAAAGCAACGTTTCTTACCTAATACGTTTCTGTTGAAGGGAAAGCGCATCCGTTGACTTTTGCTGTTATATGATGTCAAGTTGCTTTTGACTTACTCCAACGATATGATTTTTGTTGTTCAGTCACACAATCGAGTCCGACCCTTTGCGACGCCGTGGATCACTGCATGCCAGACTCCTCTGCCATTCTCCATAGTCCACACAGGTCTACACCCGTTGTGTCAACGATGCCATCCAGCCACCTCATCCTCTGCCGCCCCCTTCTCCTTTTGCCTTCGATCTTTCCCAGCATCAAGGCCTTCTCCAGTGAGTCCCCTCTTTTCCTTTGGTAGCCAAAGTACTTGAGCTTCAGCTTCAGTATCTGCCCTTCCAAGGAGTAGTCAGGGTGGATTTCCTTCAGGATGGACTGATTTGTTCTCCTTGCAGTCCAGGGGACTCTCAAGAGTCTCCTCCAATACCACAGTTCAAAGGCGCCTCTTCTTCTGTGCTCACCCTTCGTTAGGGTCCAACTCTCACAACCATACATTACTACTGGGAAGACCATTGCTTTGACATCAGTAACCCCCAAAAGGTCATACCATAAACATAGCCAGGCTATGGCTTCTTCGTTGAGACAAATCTATCTTCTGTTTAGCCTTTGTGTTGAAATACAGCTTTTCCTAGCAGATCTCCTCTTCTCAGAATCAAGGCGAACTATGTTAGATTGAGTTCAGGAGGGATTTGATGATCTAGCATGTTGATTGATCTAGTAGTGCCTCCTCCTTTTTTGGAATCCAGTTTGAAAACAAGACATTTCTCTCTCCTGTGAGCTAAATCACAAAATCTTACTCTGCCAGTTTTCAATCATGGGTAATCACAGGGTACAGAGATGTGCAGACTTGAATGTTTGGACTACAATGCCCAGAAATCCCTAGGCAGCTAGCTATGCCAATTCCCTGAGATTCCCTAAGATTCTTACCTGCCTTCCAGGGCCACGAGTTGCAGGTTGTACTATGGTCCAGTAAGTAGAAGGAGTGTCTACTTTTTGCCTAGGCAATGAATACTAGGCATCTATCTTCACGTCTGACTCATTCTCTCCCCCTACTAAGGGGAGAGTCAGCCGGTTCTTGCAAGATGGTCTCCTCTGAACCATCAATGGTGGAAATAAATTTCATCACACACAAATGAGAGTAGGCAACAGTAAGGTTGCCCTTGCTCAAAAGCCAGTCCTATCCGACTCTAGGGTATGGTGCTCCTCTCTGCTTATAGCCAAAGAGCCAGCACTTTTGGTGTCTGCAGAGATTTCCATGAACACCACAGTGCATGGAACACTGTTTACCTTTCCACCCAAGTGGTGCCTATTTATCAACTTGCAATTTCTTGCTTTCATACTGCTAGGTTGGCAGAAGCTGGAACAGAAACGGGAGCTCATTCCATCATGCAGCACTTGAGTCTTGAACTGCTGACCTGCTGACCTTCCAGTCATCAGGTTCAGCGTCTTAACCACTAAGCCACCGCAGTCCCACCAATGAGAGTACAAAGGTATAATCTTATGTGCAGACTTGGCACCTACCTTGATGGTGAGCAGAAATAAGCAGTCTGCAACTATCCGCTGTTCAAAGCTGTCTGGACTATTCAGGGTCATGTTGTTGACTTGGAGGTCATTCCACCTTTCTTGTAATAGTACTGGAAGCACAACTCTAGAAACCCCTTTTCTCAACTGAGAAGAGCTTCAACCCACCCTCCAGTCAGCCTGACAACACACCTTTGAGAAAGGCTAGCCATAAGAATCTCTCCCAAACTACCATTCCACTTGAAGGCAAGTCTTCAAAGCATCTTAGACAAGCCAAAGTCATCTTAAACGATCAACATGAGTTCAAAAGAAGCAACCACAGGATCTCCCACAATGCAAAGGTAACATAAAAAAAATCCCTGAGTGGGGAAAAGTTTCCCTAATAAAATCCAGCCCTTGGATGCTCTTTTGAAAGGGAGCACAACAGAAGTCAAAATAGGCAAAACCAAAGGTGTATAACACAACCAGCAAATGGATCATTCTTTCCCTCCCCAACAAGCCATTCCACTGACAGCACAAACGCCAATCTGGCAAGATTCGAAGCCCAGAAATATCTTTTCTTTTATTATTAAAACACTATTCAGCTTTAGTCAAAACACTTATGAGGTACAGTGAAGAAGACGCAACTTCTAAGTCGTATCGTAGGGTCCTCATGGTTCAGTCAAGAGCGTTGCTTCCACCCCTTCCCTCCCTCTGCAAGCACATCCATCAGAAATTTTTCAAAAGCAGGTTCATTATTATGGAGACTATGCATTAACAAACGTCTGGCCTTGTTTTTATTTCTAAGCTGTTGTTCGCAGATGGTGCGGCTTGAAGGTCCCTGCTCTTGAAAACCAAGGTGTTTGACCACTGAGATCAAAGAACCAACTGAGGACGCCAAAGGGAAGACTCTTTTGGGGTGTTTGCTGGACTGGTTTGGCCTTCAACATCTCGCCTCAAGCCATCCCCCTAGCCATCAACCTCCATGAGCTACCCGGACCCCTTAAGGTCCCTCCAGTGGGGCCTGCACTCCTCGGTGGAGCGGGGGGGGGGGTTTCCTGTCAAAGGACCGTCTCTCGGGAGACTCCAATGAAACTCCGAGGTCTTCCCCTCTCTAAACTGTGGGTGACGGAGGCCCTACGTAAGAAGGCAACAGGAGAGCTCAGCGCCCCACAACTCTGGAGGTGGAGGTCTTCCTGAAGTCGCTTTCTTGAGGTATCCACATTCTGCTGAGAGCTCGTAATCACCTGTGGGGAGGGAGGAAGAAAAGGAGTAGCACACACGTGTGATAGGCACAAATTCCACACACACACACACTCTTAAAAGCACAGAACAGCCAGTATCAAGCATAAAACTTCAGCCAAAACACTGCAAGTTTGTCCTGACAGGGGCCAAGGCTGACTCAGACTTCCATCCTTCCCTTTTTTCTCCCCTTGCCTAATGACAGAGCCAGCCTCAAGACTGAGAAAGATTTGTGAGCTTTAGACATCGGCTTCTTATTTTTTTTCCTGTTGCTGCAACCAGTGGAGACAATGGCCAACCCTAGTAGGCTTTGGCAGAATAAATGTATTAAAAATCAACCATTGGATAGAGAGAATGAGTTGCACAGTATACTGTAGCCCCTAACCCTGTGAAGTCAACCAGATGTGCTCTATAAAAACATGTGAAAGCCTCAGTGGATCAGGTCTAAAATGCATCTCTTCCACCACCACCACCACCACCAGTGTTTTCCACAGTGGCCCAGTTGATCCCCTTGGGAGACGAAGATCTAGTCTCACCCATCTTGTTCTCATACGCAAGAATCAAAACTGTAGATTTCTCTCTCTCTCTTCATCTACAACAGGGCGAGATCCTTCCCGTCAGCCTGGGTAAAATATTTTCCCACACTTGTGAGAATGATTTTTATGCAATGAAAGTAAAGTTTTAAATCATACAAAGTTTTAGTCGTATTTTTAATTGGTTTTAATTGTGGATTTTGAGAACTTTTAGAATTTTAGCCTGTACTGTTTTAATGTTTTTAGGATGTGTTAAACTGCCCTGGGTCGCCTTCGGCAAGGAGGGCAGGATAGAAATTTAAATAAATAAATAAATAATGAATTATGATTGTTTCGTGGGCTTTTGCAGCATTAGGACATGGATGGGTTGCTTGCATCTTTCGAATAAGGAGCCACATGTTTGGTTCTTGTTGCTGTGTGCGTGTGCATGTGTGTACATGAAGTGTGCAGCTGGGCACTTCTCAAAGGTAAAGGATGGTCATTATGCAGACAGGCATTTCCCCAGGACACACAGAGACCCTGGTTGGGGGAAACGGACACGCAAAGGCACGATATCTTGCAGGGCTCCAAATTTCCTCATTAAGGAATCTCATCCTATTGAGACAATCCAACTCAACAAGCATTTTGGGATTTCCACCCTTACTCTGGGAAGTTCCATACGAAGGGCTTTAGCATCATACCCTTTCCATGCTCTTGTTCTCCAGCAACTCATATTCAAGTGGTGTGTCTACACTACATTGATCCCATTTTCACTGCCATGGTTCCGTCCTACAAAACCCTGGGATCTGTAGTTTAATGAGGGACTGAGAACATGCTGCTAGATTGCTTTAGTTGAGTGCAGGAGTTCCCAAACTAAGGCCCATGGGCCAGATCCGGCCACAGTGCCATTTCATCTGGACCCCACCCCTCCAAGGGCATTCGAGAAACAAAATGGCCACCGTCATCATGCAGACAGAGCAAAATGGCCGTCCTTTAAGGGGACTGGGGAGGTTTTATAAATGCTTTTAGATAGTTTTGTAATCTTTAGTATTAATTAGTACTGGGTATAGATTTTAACTGACGTTGTGAGTCGCCCTGGGTCACTTAGGTGAAAAGGGTGGTTGTATAAATCTAACAAACAGACAAAAACAAACAAACACATAAATAAATAAATAAATAAACTGATTGCAAAACATTTCAGAGCATAAAGGTGCTCTTCTGGCACCACCTGAGTTTTCTTTGCATACCTCCCTGAGCCCAAAGCGCACCTTGAGAGCCACCCACCTGGTCAATGACGTTGGCGCTGAAGATGGCTTCTTCCATGTGCCGCTCGTCGGACTTGATGACCGACCGGATGCTGTTGACCACATGGCGCACCTCAGGAGGCAGGCTACAGTTGGAATGTTCTAGAAACCTGGCCACCAGGACTTTGGTGTCCTTGTAAGCCTGGAGGTCCACCAACGAGTGGGGTCGCTCTTTGCAGAGAGCCTGGAGCACCTTCGGCTTCCGGGACAGTTCAGCTTCCGGGCAGCCCTTGGGCTTTCTGGTGGGCAAGAGGCGGTTTCCGGCGTCCTGGCAAGCAGAGGCAGCCACGTGAGCAGCAGAGACAGGAACTAGGAACAAGAGGTGGAGTCAGGGCAGGGAGAAGGAGAGAGGGAGCTTTAAAAGATCATAGCTAACTTTCAGGCAATATACACAAAAGGGAACCCCAACTGGAATCCCTTGTTTCTGAGCAGAGAACCGCAGGCCCTGCGGGGAGACCACATGAAATGGTGCCATGGGCCAGATCCGGCCTTCAGGCCTTTATGGTTGGGAACCCCCAGTTGTGGGAGTAATTGTGGTTAGCATTAGTACTGCTCTGATTATTACAGTATTGCTATCCCTGGTGCTATTGCTAAGCTCATAGAGCAGCTAAATGCAATAAATAAATAGATATAAAAAATTAAAATCTTGGCTCTCCAGATGTTCCTGTACTTCAATTCCCAGAAGTCAACATCAGCACATCAGCAGCTGATCAGAGCTTCTGGGAACTGAAGTTCAAAAATGCCTGGAGTGCCAATAATGTAGCTATCTATTTTTGGGTCACAAGGGTAGAATTAAGAACTAACAAAACCAACACAGCCCCTGAAGTCCCCAACACACAATGCAACAGATTATTTTATTGACCCAGGCAGAGACAACATTACGTTAACGTGCTCACGGTAAACTAACACAGTAAATTTGTGTTTAAAACTAGTGTTCCAAGTTATGTGTCCTTCATTTTAAAGATGCTCCTTACCTTCTGCAGTTGATGAACATGACAATGGATCACTGGTAGATCGGACAATTCTGGACCACCGGGTTCTCCTCGAGTGCTGCTGGACCATCTTCTCAGGGCAACTGTGGGGCAAACTGTTGACAGGCACTAAAAAGCGTGTGTGTTGAGTCTGTGGTGCAACTGGCTGGATGAACACCCCACAGCACATCTTCCGTGGCGTGGGTTGATGCACTTCTCCGGCAGAGCCATGCGAATCCCTTTGGATGGGCCCAAAGGTATCTGAGCAACAGTCCGATGATCGGCTGTGAGATCGAGTCCCGTCCTCTTGGTTCTGAAGCCCACCCTCCGTGAAGGTCTGGCTGTGGCAGCCGCTCCCCACATCCTCCAGAGAACAGGGAGAATGGATCCTATGCAACCCACAATGGATGCTGTAGTCCAAACTGGAGCAACTCCGGTTGGCTGCTCTTTTGTGACTCTTGGTGTATGAAGACACGTCAACTGAAAGGAAGGACTCTGGGGCTTCCAGAGAGCACAGGTCCTCCGAGGAGTAGGTGGGGTGGCCGGCCAGAACAGCAGCTTCAGAGGGCATCTGGGAAGAGCTGTCCATCAAAGCTGGAAAACAAATGGTTGCCATAGATTGACTGATGTCTCACTGGTTCATCACATTACCCCCAAATGTTAGACCAGGGGTGTCCAACCTAAGGCCCGTGGGCCGGATCCATCCCATGGTGCCATTTTATTTTATTTTATTTATTTATTTATTCAAATTTATTATCTCGCCTCAATCGGGCGAACCCAACTCTAGGCGGCTCCTCATCCTTCCAAGGGCATTTGAAAAACAAAATGGCCATTCAGCCCTAGAAGCTGGCTGAGAGAACGTGACCCAATGGCCCCTGGCTTGAAAAGGTTAAGAACCCCTGTGCTAGATCATTAAACGAATAATAGTACTAAGTGCAATTGACTCCTTGATCCTGCCTGGCTCAATGGTTCAACATCTTCCTGGTCAACCTGGCAAGCAAGGCTTAAAGTCATTAGTCACCCTTGGCTGTTTGACCACCGTACTCAAGTACAGTACAGTGCCAAGAGTCTGGCCAGGTTATCCCACAATGGCGATAGAGTAGACCATATTGCCAGTGACTCAATCCGCAGTGTCAGGTGGCGGTTAACTAACCTGACAACCCTAAGGACTAACAGCTTGGGTGCTGAAGTCCACAAGGAAGGATGATGGTCCTCAAGTGGATTAAATCCCACTTGAATTCATCTTGATGGAGGGCAGCAGCTTCATCCATCCTGGCCTGGGGCTGATGATGAGGACTTTGTGTGCCCAAAGGACTCAGGACCAAAGTGACTCATGGAACTGTATCAGTGGTACTATGAGTGTCATGCTGCAATGCAGAAGACAGATGGAAAGCCACTGAATTATATAGTTCCCAGGACAATCTTCATTGCTGATCACCATGAGGATCACCAAAATTCAGATTCAGATAGATTCAGATTCAGATTCAGATTCAGATTCAGATTCAGATTCAGATTCAGAAGAAGAAGAAGAAGAAGAGGAAGAGGAAGAGGAAGAAGAACTCAGTTACTGAGAGATGTTTGTCTTTGAAAAATGAGCCATTCAACTGCAAACCTGGACCAGATGCCATTTCTGCAGCAATTGATGTGAGGATTTCTAAGACAAAATTCTGAGGCCAGAAATGTTCCAGCCACACTTGAGTGGGAGGTTATGGGCTACCAAGGTTAAGGTCAAGTCTTGTCTACTTGACCCTTTCACCCAGGGAAGCCCAGAGTAATGGCTGAAAGCTATTGTAAACGTTGGCCATTAATAAAACATGTCACCTACATAAGCCACCAGCCAGGGCTGCAAATCCACTTGGAACAGGGATCATGCATGTTATGACAAGGTAAGAGTGGATTTCTTGCTCTCTGGAGGGTTACTAGATGGAACCGGGGCTGAAAGGTGAAAAGGTGTCCAAAATAAATGTAACAAGACAATGAATGGATGGGCCTTGTCTTGCCCGTCAAGAAAGGCACTTTGAGCACGAAATTAATGAGCAGAAGATAAAAATTAATTTTTATCAAGGTATAATAATTTAGACGATCTCTGAGGTGCGCTCGTTAGATGTCAAAATGATTTAAAGAGGGGCTACTGAAAATTTTGAACAATTTTTCACATCTGAAAACTAGTCACTATGCCTGTAACAAGTCCAGATAAGAACTGGGCAAACTCCCTGCTAAAAATTGTATCTCGATATACAGTTGAATCTCAGTTAACATAATTAATGCATTCTCTGAGACATTTCTCACAGCAAAAATTATTTTAACTGGATTTCCCATAGGAATGCATTGGATATAATTTCCCATAGGAATATATTGAAAACAAAAATACATTAACCAAAATGTGGTTTCCCATAGGAATGTATTGAAAACCAATTAATCCGTTCCGGGGGGGAAATCCATAAACCGAGCCACTATTATTTCCTTTTGTTATGTGATTTTTATGTTAACCGAGCCATTTGTTAACTAAAGTTCCACTGTATTATATTTTTCTTATCTGTATTTTAGAAAGTTAAATGTCTTTATATTTGTATTCTAACATACACCCAAATATTCCTGGTCTTTCTGAATCTTTCCCTTCTTAGGATTGGTTAACACATTGGAGTAAATTTAGTGCTATGAAATTTACTGCAATATACCCATAGAGGATCGGGATCCAAATAGAGAAAAAGATGCCAAGAAACACATTTTGACCTTAGCAAAATTGCTACAGTAAAGATATAACATAATGCAACCAAGCAGGTTGTGATAAAATCTTCATTGATGCACAATGGACTGTCTTAAGATAAAATCAGCAGGGATAATGAAGCTGCCTGAAGGGCAGATAAAGAGAGGCAAACAGAAAAATAAACCAACCAGATAAAAAAAGAGCTCATAAATATTACCCATAACAACACTCTGCCATTATTTTAGATGGCAGGAGGGCGAGATTTCTCCTTGAGTTGTTGGCTGGGATACCCATTCCCATCTGTTTGATTTGTTACCACATTTTCCGTATAGGTTTTGACTGGCTTCTTCTTTCCCCTGTCGAATCCTTCTTTCAAGTTATCTCGGTGACTTCTAGCAATGCTAGATGCGGCAAATTAATTCTATGCTATGTTAAGAAATACAATTAAAACCCCGACTTACAAATGCCCCGAGTTACATAAAATTCGACTTACATAATGATTTTGTGCTAAAGCCATGTCCCGATTCACATAAATGTCCCGATTTACATAAATTTACGTAACACAATTTCCTATGGGTTTGCTTCGAGTTACATATAAAAAAAATTATTTTTCCTGAGAGTTTGCTTCAAGTTACATAAACATTCATTTTTCTATGGGTTTGCTTTGATTTACATAGAAATGTCATTTTTTCTATGGGTTTGCTTCGAGTTACGTAAAAAAATAATTTAAGCAAAAGCCTACGGAAAGGACTTTTTGTGTACATAGGGGTTTTACTGTACAGTATTCTCTTTTGAATCTACCAAGATCAATTTCCCTGCTCTTCGGAGACAAAATTATCTCTAATCTACTCTTTCCACACTGTGACTATTTTTACAGAATCCGTCCCTCTTTGGTCAATTCCCTACCACCACACTCTTTTACATTTATCCCTCCTTTTAATTTTCCAAGCTAGTTTCCCCCCTTGCTTTGCCAGTCCTTTCCTGACATCTTATTTAGACCTGGAAATAACCTGCAGGAAATCTCTTGTCTTGTTAGATCAGGGGTTCCCAACCTAAGACCTGCAGGCCGGATCTGGGCCCACACTGCCATTTCATATGCCTCCCACCTCTCCAAGGGCATTCAAGAGACAAAATGGCTATCCTTTTGAAGCTGTTGGGACAAATTGGCCACCCCATCATGCAGGCAGGGCAAAATGACGGACCAGTCCTCAACGCTGGCTTGAAAAGGTTGGGGACCCCCATGTTAGATTATTAAACAACTAACGGTACTAAGTGCAATTGACTCCTTGGTGGTTCCTGGCTCGATGGTTGAACATCTCCTCTACAACCCTTTCCACGACAGGTTCTTCACAGCCCAGCAAACAGGTAGACAGGGAACATTTGTAGCTCAGCAGGAGAGGACATGCCTTGCATTGCAATTCATCCCTGGTCATTCCCAGGAAAGAATCTAATCCCGACCCCCCCTTTGAGATTTTCTACCTGAGGCAGAGGTTTCCATGCAGACTGGGCTGTTTGTTTCATACAATGTCAGGCAGTGTCCCGGGTTCTTTCAAAACAGGACCTGAAGTTAGCTTCGTGGTGGAACATCTGCTATCCATGGGCAGATAGTCTTAAGGTCAACCCCTCACCTCCAAACATTCAAAGACAAGGCAAGGCAAACCACCTGCTCTCTCCAAACTAGAGCCGCTCAAGATAAAGTTACGACAGTCACCTCCCAGATATACTTTAATTTGGATTCCTACGTTGATCAAGGGGTTAGACCTGACACCCTCATATGCTCCTTTCCAACTCTGTGATTCTATGGCAGAACCGAACTTTCATTTGCGTATTGTTGTTTTTTGACCTGCTTTGTTTGGTGTATCCATATTGTGGTTTGTGTTACATGTTTTTGCTTTGTTTCATCAAGATAGAACTGATTTGTTGTAAGCAACCTAGCAGTTCGAAAGCAAGAAATTGCAAGTAGATAAATAGGGACCACTTCGGTGAGAAGTTAACAGCGTTCCATGTGCTCCGGTGTCTGGTCATGCCTGCCAGATGACCATGGAAATATCTGCAGAAGCAGACAGCGCTGGCTCTTTGGCTTAGAAACAGAGATGAGCACTGACCCCTAGTGTCAGATACGACTGGCTTTCGAGCAAGGGAAACCTTTACCTTTACTAGTAGGGCTTCAGGCCTCTTGCTCAAAATCCTGGAGCGCTGCCATATTTTAGTGGAGGGAAAATACAGAGTCAAAACAGGGGGTCTCAATCTTTTCAAGCTTAGGGCCGGGTCACGCTCCCTCAGACAGCTTCAGGGGCCAGACAGCCATTTTGCCCTGCCTGCCACACACGGCACTTCCGGGTGTGGCGGAGAGGGTGGAGAGCCACAAGAATGTCGTGGGCCGCATCTGGGCCCCAGATTGAAAACATATGAGTTAAAAGAACCAGTGATATGGTTCAGTATAAGTCAGCTTATAAGGCATTTTCTCTTCCAAAGGGAAGACGAAAGAAAAATGCTTTTAAAACATAACACTCAGGAAAGGCGGCATTTGTCAACGTTTTATGCCTATTAGCGAGTGGAAACCAAGCCACCATCGCTCTCCCCTTTTAACTAGAGATGTTTGAAAGTGGTACAAAGGAGACCTCAGCAAAAGGAAACTCACAGCCACCTCGATCCTTTCCAGATAAATCACTGAGGGTTACCAGAGAGCCTTTGGTCTGCAATGCTTCAGCGCAAAATACAATGGTAATAATATATTTTTTAAAAACCTGCCCGCTACCAAAAAGAAAATGCTGTCTTGGAAACATCAACTAATGGATTATTTTTCCTTCCTGAAGACATGCAATGTGTTTTGTTATCAACTTTTCATGCCTCTCTTCTGTTCCTCAATCTTTCTGTTATGAGAGTGAATGAGAGAGAAAGGATGGCTCTTAAATGCTTTTAATCATTTTACACTGGAGGTTCTGCCAATGAAATGTAACCAGGTTATTATTCGTTTTTGTCTAATTAAAACTCCTCCTCCCCCTGTTTCCAAATATTGGTGATCTGCCAGGATGACTGTCCGGAGACTATAATGCAGTGGCCTTCCATCTGTCTTCTGCATCGCAGCGTGATGCCCACAGTACTACTGATCCAGTTCCGTGAGTACATTTCTGGTCCTGGGCCCTTTTGGCACGCCAAGTCCTCCTCTGCCCCTGGCCAGGATGGATGGAGCTGCTGCCCTCCATCAATATGGAGTCAAGTGGGATTCAATCCACTTGGCGACCAATACCCTTCCTTGGGGACTTCATCACCCAAGGCCCTTAGTCCTCAGGGTTGTCAGGTTAATTAACTGTCACCTGACATTCGGTGTTGAGTCGTTGGCAGCAGGGTCTGCTCTATTACCATAGCAGGACTACCTGGGCCAGACTAGTTTAATTAAAGCACACAAGAAAAATAATAGTAAGCCACAGGATAGACAGCAGACACCATGAAGGGTGGCAGGGACATACATCGGAACAGAGGAGAGCAATGCATAAATTTAATTACAGTACATATTAGTCTTCAAGGCTCCAGTGCAAATATTCTGCAGGGCAGGGGAGTGGACTAGGTCAGGAGTGCCCAAACATTTTGGGCCATGGGTCAGTCACATGGTTCAGTGGGCCGGTCGCGTGGCTCCTCCCACTGGAAGCGGAAGTAAAACGCACCTTGCAATCTGTTTTGCAACAGGATGAGATAGATTTTAAGCTGCCCTTTTCTCTGCTTAAACCAGGGGTGCCCAAACTATGGCCCATGGGCCAGATCTGGACCCTGACACCAATTCATTCAGCCCTTGCCGCCCTCGTTGGATCGGCACATTTTACTTCCGCTTCCGGGAGCGGCGAGGGCTGAATGAATTGGTGTCAGGGGCCAGATCTGGCCCCTGGGCCATAGTTTGGGCATCCCTGGACTAGGTGGTCCCTGGGGTTCCCCTTCCACTCCTATGTTTCTGATTCTACAAAATTAGCCTGAGGCAAGCCAACATGCGGATTGACCCAGTGTACCTTGACTGCTGAAGCCAGTGGTGGTGTTCCTCTCTGCTAGGCTGGAATCAGAGACTTGTGGCTCCATTGTTGTGACCTGTAAGCAAGACACAGAGAGACCTTTTGTCGGGGGGGGGGCATGCTAACCATATACACTAGCCATGAAGTTAAGATGCTTAACTTAACAACTGGAAGGTCGGCAGGTTAGCAGTTCGAGGGCTACATGATGGAATGAGCTCCCGTCTCTGTCCCAGTTCCTGCCAAGCTGGCAGTTCAAAAGCAAGAGATTACAAGTAGATACATAGGTACCACTTTGGTGGAAAATATAACAGCATTCTGTGCATTCCTGTCTCTAGTCATACGTGCCACATGACCATGGAAACAACTGCAGACGCAGACAGCACTGGATTTTTGGACATAAACAGAGATGAGCACCAAACCCTAGAGTTGGATACGACTGGCTTTCGAGCAAGTCCCATTATTGCAATTTCTGAAAACCTGCCTTTTCTGAAAATGAGCCAACCACTTTATTTGCTGTCTCTGCATGTAGTGCGAGATGGGTTCTGTTCCCATTCTTTCCCTTAGAACCTCATTCCCGATGTCATCCCTTCTAGTCACTCCAGCTGCCTTCCTCAGATGTCTCATTTTGATGGTGATCCGTTGCATCACTGACGAAGCAACTTGGAGAGAACTGCTATTTGATTGCCAAGGAAGGATTAGAAAAGAAGCATTATGGAGTTGCAACAATTTCGGAGGAGGGGGGGGGACAAGCGCAAAGGTCTTGTTTAGTATTTACTGTCGCCGTCCATTCAGACCCCACCTTCAGCACACCCATGGCCCTCCGCGGTCAGGGACGCCAACTGGGGAAAGTAGGGAGGCACAATTCACGGCCAGCTTGAACATCAGCGGGGAATGGCCATTGGCAGTGGGGCTGCTTTGTCAGGAAAGCTTTCAAATATTAATCATCACAAATATAAGCGACAGTCCTTGCCAGGAGCATTAACAAGGCATTGTAAATTGGATAAAGCTTCCCAACTGCTTTTACATCGCCCTGCAATTATCCACTCTTGAAAAGCCAGTTTTCTTCACTGCAGCCTTCATTTTCTTTCCATTTTGGCAACTTAAGAGGGTAACATTGGATAGAACAAGGGTTCCCAACCTAAGGCCCGTGGGCCGGATCAGGCCTGCAGTGCCATTTTCTGTGTGGATGCCCCACCCCTCCAAGGGCATTCAAGAAATAAAATGACCCCCCTTTTGAAGCTGTTAGGACAAAATGGCCCGCCCCCATCGTGCAGACAGGGCAAAATGGCCGTCCGGCCCTCAAAGCGGACTGAGAGAGCATGACCCAATGGCCCCTGGCTTGAAAAAGTTGGGAACCCCTGTATTAAATCGATTAAGGTGTTGAGTCATAAAATTCAGTACATGTAAAAATAATCAGCAATACTGTAACTTTACATAAAATGCTAATTTTAGACAGGGCATAACAAAGCCAGTTCTATAATTAGACAAAATGAAACGAGGTCCTCAGGGTGGGCGTTGAAGGCAAACACTGAAATCCCACAGGCACTCCATCTAAGCCTTCCAGCGTTCCCTAAAACTATCCCTTTTCCTCAGGTACCATTGTGAAATAAGTGGTCAAATAAGATTAAACTGCTAATCCGGTTGGCTTCTCTATGTCAAATTAAAGGGAAAGAACTAGTATTTTGCCTCTGGCATGGTGGAGCAGGGAAGCCTGTCAATTCCCACAGACAGGCAGAGAAAATATCTTGAGTTGTCCCTCAACCACCTTCTGCATCTTCATCGCTCAAAGCTATAAAAGAGCTGCAACCCTTTTCACGAATATTGAAGTGAGCAGCTGAGAAATCCAAGTACAATAAACAGAAACTATGCTGGGGGTTGGGGTTGGGGTTGGGGTTGGGGTTGGGGTTGGGGTTGGGTCTTGGGCATCTTCTTCATCTTTATCTTCATTGTCTTCGACTTCTTAATCTCCGTTTTCTTTGTCTCCGTCACCTCCATCTTAGTCTTCTTCTTCTTCAAGTGCTGAATCCGATTCTGAATATTGGCTCTCACTATCATAGCAATCAGCCATGAAGATTGTCCTAGGGACAATATAATGCAGTGGCCTTCCATTTGCCGTCTGCATCACAGCATGGCACCCATACCACTGATCCAACTATGCGAGTCACTTTCTGGTCCTGATCCCTTTTGGCACACAAAGTCCTCCTCAGCCCCAGGCCAGGATGGATGAAGCTGCTGCCCTCCATTAAGATGGATTCCAGTGGGGATTTAATCCACTTGGGGATCATCCCCCATCCCCGTGGATTTCAGCACCCAAGACCGTTAATCCTCAGTGTGGTCAGGTTAGTTAACCACCACCTCTTGTTGTGCTAATTGCAATTGTAAACTGTCCAGAGAGTGCATGAAGCACTATGAGGCGGTATATACGTGCTATTGCTATAGGACAGGGGTCCCCAATGTTTTCAAGCCAGGGGCCGGGTCACACTCTCGCAGTCAGCTTTGAGGGCCGGACTGCCATTTCCCCCTGCCTGCACAATGGGGGTGGCCATTTTGTCCCAACAGCTTCAACATGGGTGGCCATTTTGTTTCTCAAATGCCCTTGGAGGAGTGGGAGAGCCACATGAAATGGTGCTGTGGGCCAGATCCTGCCCATGGGTCTTTGGTTGGGAACCACTGCTATAGGATCACCCTTGCACGATACAAAGGAGGTTTAGCGCACAAACTTTCTTACCTGGTTTGCAGGATCCTGTCCAACAACAGCTTCGTAAGGAGGGGGCAGTTCGGTCGGGTAGAGGACCCCAGGGCTGTTGATGGCCACTTCATACAAGGTACCAAAGGGCAAGTGGGAAAAGTCCAAATGGATCCCCCTTTAAAGCAAACAAACAAAAAAAAAACCAATGGTGATAAATGTAACTAGTTACAAATACAGTTACAACGATAGTTTTAGGATTTATTTATGCAACTCCTTTGATATGTGCAGGTAAGCTGTGTGTGAATAAAAATCTGTCCTGGTTTAACTGAATAATGCCCAACTAATAAATATTAACCACCACATTGTCAGTAGCAAGAAGACTGGGTCCAGATTTAGTTAGAGCAGGCTCGTCGGTTTAAAGTAAAGGTAACTACAGACATTTCCGTGGACATGTGGCAGGCATGACTCAACACGGAATGTTTTTTTTACCTTCCCAATGAAGTGGTACCTATTTATCTGCTTGCATTTGTTTGCTTTTAAACTGCTAGGTTGGCAGGAGCTGGGATAGAGGTGGGATCTCACTCCGTCATGCAATACCCGGGAATCGAACTCCGACCTTCCAGTCAGTGAGTTAATCGTCTTTACCACTCGATCCACCACAGTCTAATCCCAACCTGCATTCTCAACCTGAGCAGACTCTCTGCCTGCTGATGGCCAAGTCGATACACAGGTTCCCAAAATTTCCATGGGTCTGCAGTTGATCACAGTATTACTGGACTCGGCTTAGTCAAATCAACAGGAGTTGATTTGGCTTTCAGTAGGTTTGATGTGCATTGTATCTTGGCCAAAAATACATTGATACTGACATGTAGCTGAAAAACACACCGACAAAATTGTGAACCGATCTGTCTCCTCCAACCCACTTCAGACAAGAAGTGAAGGTAGTAAGAAAGACCATAAAAGAGAGAGTCCTACTTCTAACTCAGTGAGAAAAAAAATGCCCAGGTGGAAACGCAGGGGGGGAAATGGGTTCTGTAAGATGTTCTCTCTACTTAGAAGTCAATCTGCAGGTTGGTGGCAAGACTCACCTCTGGGCTTCTGCCACAGGCGTACAGGTGTATTCAGGTGGGTAGTAGGGTGGAGGCGGAATGGGTGGGATGAACTCGTCAAAGTCCAACGTTTGGTGCAGGATCGTCCCATGGGGTGTCATGCAGTCTGGATTTGCAGAGTGGGACCGCTGGGGCAGGAACTGGTGGACACAGAAAGGAAAGAGTGGAGAGGCTTCAGGAATACAAGCCAGGAGAAAGATATTTGAGATAAAGGAGGAAGGGGAGGTCATTTCATGCCATTTCATGTGCCCCCCCCCGTTCAAGGGTATTCAAGAAACAAAATGATTGCCCTTTTGAAGCTGTTGGGACAAAATTGCAAAAAAAGAAAAACCTTGTGCAGGCAGGGCAAAATGGCCATCCGGCCCTCGAAGCCGACTAAGAGAGTGTGACCCAGCCCCAGGCTTACAAATGTTGTGAACCCCTGCAGTAGGCCAAAGATGACATTGGTTCCCACTGTGGACTGCCACATGGATCCATAGTGAAGGGCAACATGTGGCCGGAAGGATGCACAAGAAGAAAGGTTTCACATTTCCAGGCTGCCTTTGAATAAGCTGGAGTTTCAAGAACGTGTTCAGCAATATGGCAATTATAATCATTAGTTCTGACGCTGCAAATGGGTCTTGATTAAAGTTGACAGTCAAGACAAATGAAGAAGGAGAAATTTTCTCAACGGAGGAATCCCCTTGGAATTTGGTTCTTCTCTTGTATTCAGCCGTTCTTTTATGTAGCTATCATTTCGACGTTTCCGAACTAACAAAGCTATCAATCTTTGACAAGCTTTCCTTTCTGCTGATCTCAGGAGGGTCCCCAAATCAGTGACAACAGAGGGACATGAAGGGAAAGTCAACCCCAAAACACACAGTCTCTCTACCGATGGGTAATGGAAGGCCTTGTCAACGGAAGGCTAGTTGCGCAATCAAAGAGGTTGATTAGTGAACCCAACTACTCAAAGCAACCGCTGCTCACAGAACAACTACACTCGCCTTTCGTGTGCTTTTAGAACAAGCTGGCTAGCTTCCGGCATCAGTGCACACAGACGCCAAGTTCCCCACTCCGCCATAAATTTTTAATTAGATACCTTTCGAAAGACGCGTAACCCTAGCGGAAAGGGTGACTCGAAAGCCTTGACAGCTTCCAGCAGATTTAATCTGCCTCCGAGAGGGTGCCTTGAACTAAAAGTGGTCTCAATCATGTCGATGAAGCATTAGACGGGTGTCTTAGCACAGCAATGCTTTGCTGAGCCTTGACAAGAGAATGTGTCCAGAATCCGGTACGAAATTATAAATCCCCCACTAGAAGTTTATTGTTCACTTTCAAACCAATCTGAGAAATGCTCTCAAACCAATCTGAGAAATGCTAGCAGGAGAAAAACAAGACATTGAACATTGATGTACGAGTATAAAAATGAGGTATGGAGAATTAGAAGAACCCACACATGGAATACAGAAACTTCAGGACAGATGAATTATGAAAGAAACAGATGAATGCATGTGCAAAAAGATATCTCCCATACAAACAGAGAATACCAGAACTATGAACATTTTAAATATAAAGTAAGGTAAAGGTAAAGGTCACCCTTGCTTGAAAGCTAGTCGTATCTGACTCTAGGGTTCAGTGCTCATCTCTGTTTATAGCCAAAGAGCCAGCGCTGTCTGCATTTGCAGATGTGTTTGTGGACATGTGGCAGGCATACCTAGACACCAAAGTGCACAAAATGCTGTTTACCTTCCCACCCAAGTGGTCCCTATTTATCTACTTGCAATTTCTTGCTTTCGAACTGCTAGGTTGCCAGGAGCTGGGACAGGGATGGGTACTTGTCTTCTTTGCAAAATGTTTGTAAAAATTCATGAAAATTTGCAAGAAAAGAGATATATTGTACATTTCATTATTTCGTTATCAAAAACATTCCCTCGACACCTGAAGGGATGAAAGAGGAAGCAAAGAAGACGATCAATAACATTCATTTAAAAGGGGGGGATGACAAGGGCCCTGATTGATGAGCTCAAAGATTTATCTAGTCCAGTGGTGGTGAACCTTTTAGAGACCGAGTGTCCAAACTCAACAGGCTGCTGTCTGTGCCGCAGAGGGTCAGGGTCAGCTCTGTGCTGGGGGGAGGGTGGAAGCACTCCCATTGGGCTGCTGGGCAGAGGGGTGGGATGACCTCTGTGTTGGGGGAGGAAGGAAATGCTCCCATTGGGCTGCTGGGCAGAGGGGTGGGGTGAACTCTGTGCTGGGGGGGAGGGAGGGAGCGCTCCCATTGGGCAGCTGGGCAGAGGGGCGGGGCGAACTCTGTACTGGGGCAACCACATGGGTGTCCACAGAGAGGGCTCTGAGTGCCCCCTCTGGCACATATGCCATAGGTTCACCACCACCGCTCCACCAGCTGTGACTCTCTTTTTCATTGAACAAATGAGTGTCAAGTGGAAGGACTTTTCCTAGAGACTCCAAGGAGTGTCATCTCCACTCAATGGTTCAGATAACATTCTTAAAATTGTGAAGAATGGCACTGACAGAAGTAGCATTAAGTGACATAAACAAAACAGATCAAATGCTAAGGGGAAACTTTCCTCCGTTCAAATTGTGGGCCAGCTCCCTGCCACCAGAAGCTCTTTAGCAAGAAGGCCTTCAATTACCCATGGGTGGAAGATGCCACTCAGAGAAGAGGAACCAAAGGACAGAAGAAATATTGACCAAGCATTCAGAGAAAGGAAAGACTTTATTCTTGAAGGAGAAGTCTGTGAAAAGGAGAACAAAAAAGAAAAAGAAAGAGAGACATTCTAGGAAGGACACGGCCGCCCGATATGAATTCACATCTCTATTTCAATCTCTTATGAAAAGGAGGAAAATTCTTTTATCTTGCACACAAAGGACGGTGGTATTAAATTGCTCTGAAGATTCATAGCCGAACTCCATGATGTTTGATGCTATTGTTACGCTCTTTATCACCGTCGGATCAACATCAATGACTTTTCACTCTATTATAGTAAGGTGGGAGCCGGGGAGGCCTTTGTGGTTGAGACTCAGACTTCTTGGACATCTTGTGAATTTTCAGGAGAACCAGACAAGGAAGCAAAGAACTAAGTTCTGTACAAGGACTTGTACAAAAACTCTGCGAGATGGATGCTCAGGTAATACAAGGTCAATAGCCAAAGCCCATTCATGTTTCCTTGTATGGTTAAGACAGGGATGGCCAATTTTGGCACTCCAGATGTTCAGTTCCCAGAAGCCCTGATCAGCAGCTAAGTCCAAGAGCAACTGGAAGGCCAAGGTTGGCCAACCTAAGGGTTAAGGGAAGATTTGGAAGACCCTTTAAGGCTGAGATGGGTTGTGGGCTGAAACATTGGAGTGTTTGGGTTGAAAAAGAGGAGAAGCAAATTGTTTGAATGTAGACCCAGTATGTTTGGGCAAATCTCAGTTATAACAAGGCTCCAGACCTCAGTAAAGGAAACAATATTTTCTGCTTATTTGGTTCACTCTAAGCAATAAACTCCACCTCTTCTTTTTTCTGAAGCCTAAATTCCCTTAGTAACATCTTTGGACAATAATGCCTAGAACAGGGGTTCGCAACCTAAGGCCTGTGGGCCAGATCCAGCCTGCAGTGCCATTTCATGTGGGGCCCCCACCACTCCAAGGGCATTTGAGAAAAAATGGCTACCCCGTTCAAAGCTGTTGGTACAAAATGGCCACCCCATCATGCAGGTAGGGCAAAATGGCCGTCCGGCCCTCAAAGCTGACTGAGAGAGTGTGACCCAATGGCCCCCAGCTTGAAAAGATTGAGAACCCCCATCCTAGAAGGACTATGAGCCCCTTCTCCTTCCAAAGCTGAGCCCTCACACACAGGACTCCATCCACCCTGTGAATCCTTTCTGTATCACATAGATATAGCAAGGCAAAGAAAGATGATATATAATTATGCATCCAGCTCATTGGAATTCGCTCACCATTTGGAGAACATCGGACGAGACCATCTGCATGCAGCACATCGCGGTTGCCAAAGCACAGACAATCGTAGAGATGATATTGAGAGCGCACACGCTAAATAACAGGTCCTGTGGAAAAGAATGAGAGAGAGAGGAGAACGTCACTCCTTATCTCAGCAAGACAGACAACGGATGTTGAAGACATTACTTTAGCAGATTGAGTAATAAACTCTGTCAATGGCTATCTGGTTCAATGCGAGTCTTTATTAGACCTGTCCAAATTACCCTGCCTGTAACTCTTTCCTTAGCTTGGAAACTGAGACGGAGCCAAATGTAAGAAGAACAGCTGAACGAATCCCTACGATTTCTTTTAAAACACAATCTGTTTGCAATGAGGAGTGGGTGGGTGGTCAAAACCAGTAGTCCAAAACAGCCTGGGTACAGATTGCTCATTAAAGCTTTTTATATCCATTTTATCTCATTATATTCTACAAGTACAGATGAATGCTTTCTGGCTATTCCTAGGCTGATGCTATGTTGAAGACACAAACTTTACACACAACTTGGGAAATTGAGAGGTGAACATTCATTCCTAACCAACCAACCAACCAACCAACCAACCGTCACCTAAGTAATGTTTACTATCCTTTCACAAAGTATGAGACCATATTGATTTGAGTATGAGTTGGAATGTACTATTCTTAATCTAACACACACACACAAATACATTTCATCACCCAGCTTATTCAACTTATACACAGAATACATAATGCACAATGCAGGGTTAGACGAATCAGAAGTTGGGATCAAAATTGCTGGGAGAAACATCAACAACTTGAGATGCGCAGATGACACTACCCTAATGGCAGAAAGTGAGGAAGACCTAAAGAAGCTGCTGCTTAGGTTGAAAGAGAAGAGAGTGCAAACCCTGGCTTGAGATTCAGCATCAAGAAAACCAGGCCCTATCAGCCCCTGGAAAACAGAGGGGGAAGAAGTAGAAGCCACACAAATGGGTTTACTAGCGATCTTGGACTTTAATTCCCAAAAGCCCAAGTCTCTGTGAATCCACACAAATGGGTTTACTGCACAAATGCAGAGATTTAGGCTACTGGGAATTGATGTCCAAGAACACCTGGAGTGCCAAGGATCACCATCACTAGTCTAGTGAAACCCATGGTCTGGTTGGAAGTAAGCGCCATCTCAGAAGAGGACGGCCGCCTTTAGGCTCAGAGGCCTGAAGTTGCCCACCCCTGCCTCTAGCCCTTGCTGCCTTCAATTACTTTCCAAATTAATTAGAGGCTGCAGGTACTGGAGATTATGATTATCAGAAGTGCTCTCACCATGATTTTACAGGACCTGTCGGCAAATATTTGATATATCGCGTGCCTCCCTTGCAAACGGTGCTCTAAAGGCCACCGTCCCTAATTAAAGATTGCCACTCCTAAAGTTAAAGAGCACCAGATCGAGAGAAGAGAAACACTTGGAAAATTAAAGCTATAAATAACCCCCCCCCCCTCCATTTCCTTCTTCTCTAGCCTGTAATTGTTAATTAACTTCCATCTGGTTTTTCCTCCTCAAGAGCTTGGAATGAAGATGAAGTCCTTGTTTTCCTCCAAGCCACAATCTGAGAAACAGAAGCTGTGTTTTTGATTCAACAACACAAGACCCTCTTGTGATTTTCATTTTTCCTTTTTTAAAACCATAGTAAAGGTAAAGGTTTCCCTTGCTCGAAAGCCAGTCGTATCCAACTCTAGCGTTCAGTGCTCATCTCTGTTTCAAAGCCGAAGAGCCAGCGCTGACTGATTCTGCAGACGTTTCTGTGGTCATGTGGCAGGGATGACTAGACACTGGGGCATACAGAACACTGTTTCCCTTCCCACCAAAGTGGTCCCTGTTTATCTACTTGCAATTTCTTGCTTTCAAACTGCTAGGTTGGTAGGAGCTGGGACAGAGATGGGAGTTCACTCTGTCCTGCAGTACTCGGGACTTGAACTGCTGACCTCCTGCCTTCCAGTCAGTATCTTAGCCACTTGAGCCACTGCAGATTTTCAGGGCGGGTGGCTTGTCTCAGAACTAGGTGTGCAAAAACAACACAGCAAATTTCTGTATGCTGTAAGATGGGATGGAGTATGAGCAGGACAGGAAAAGCTCATTAACATCCTCAGATTCAGAAAACCAGTCTCTGCCTTAGTGTACGAATCGTCATTGTCTCTCTTGACACATTAATGCGTAACCCAAACTGGTTTGACGACAGATCTACCCTGCTGTAACCTGAGGAATTTGAGAACACATTTGTTTAAAGAATGAGGAATTGGACCGAAGGGATTCCCCATCTGTTTCAGTTCTCATTAATTCTGAAACAAAGGCGCAAAGATACAGATGGAGAAGAAAGTCTCACGTATCTTCTGTGTCAGTAGAAGCAAAGGGGGCAGAATTGATTATGACTATTACTCCAACAGTGTAACGTCTAGCTAAGAAGGGATCGCCATTCGGATATCTAGCTAGATGTTAGATCAGGGGTTCCCAACCGAAGGCCCATGGGCCAGATCTGGACCATGGCACCATTTCATGTGGGGGGGCCCTCCAAGGGCATTTGAGAAACAAAATGACCACCCCTTTGAAGCTGTTGGGACAAAATGGGCACCCCCATCATGCAGGCAGGGCAAAATGCCTACCCAGCCCTTGAAGCTGACTGAGAAAGCGTAATTCAGCTCCTGGCTTGAAAAGGTTTGGAACGGCTGTGCTAGATACTACTAGAATTTTCTTTTCTTCTTAAAAAATATAAGAGAGAGAAAGAGAGAGAGAGAGTGTAATTGTACAGACACAATTGTGTAGGAGCCCTGTTGGCACAGTGGTTAAACTGCTGTACTGCAACCAAAAGGTTGTGAGTTTGATCCTGACCAGGGCTCAAAGTTGACTCAACCTTCCATCCTTCCGAGGTCGTTAAAATGAAGACCCATCATGTTTGGGGCAGAATGCAAATTACCTTGTGAACTGCGAAGCTTGTGAACTGTTAAGTGCTATGGGCTGGTATATAAGTGGTGTGTGTGTGTGCACGCGCGCATACACATTTATGTACAAGGAATCACACATTAACAGACAGCTTGATGCAGAGAGAAAATGGTAAGTAAAATGGATGAGAGATTCAAGGAAAGCCATTGACGCTCTTAAATTTAGACAGACGATAAATAGATGATAGGGAGCAATTCAGCTGTATAAAAGGATCCATGAGATGACAGGAAGTCTTTCTTTCTCTCCCTTCTTCCATCTATAGAAGGTTTTTAGAGCTCCTCCGATGAAACTGATTCACACTCCCTTCCCTTCAAGATGACAACCACCCACTACCACCAAAACAACTCTTTAGAAGAGTCTGGGCTTTTAACATGGCAGATGTATGGACAGAGCTGCAAGTTGTCTGTTTAATCTCGTTGATGCTTTAATTGCATTTAATTGTGTTTGATTTTATCTCTGTTAGCAGCCCCGGGTGCTTCCCTTTACGAGAAAGGCAGAACAAAAAATCCAGTTAAGTGCAAAGACAGAGATGGTTACCAATAATAGTCTATGGAAGTTGGGTTTTGTTGGCTTTTATCTCAATATCATACTTCCCATACTTGCTTTCACCAGCTTCTAAGACTTCTTAGAGAAAAGACTGCTGGGAAAAACCATACAAGAATGTAGCCAAAGAAGTGTGGTTACCCTATAAAGGACTGCATTACCTTCCAGACCCCCTTAGAAACACCACAGACCCCTTACAAACATCTTAATTTAGAAGTCTAGGAGGCTTCGCCAGATTGGCCATGTTATCCTGCTATGGTCATAGAAAAGACCCTACTGCCAGTGACTCAATGCCAGGAGCGACGAGGGCTTTGTGGGCGGGATGAATTGGTGCCAGGGGCTGGATCTGGCCCCCAGGCCATAGTAACCAGCTCTCTGAACCACATGATCAGCCCACAGCCCAAAAAGTTTGGGCACCCATGGACTAGAGCATCCTTTTCTCTGCTCCCTGCCTGATTATTCACTTCTGGCACCAAGTTCTCTTCTTTCACCGGAGCCTGATGAAAGCTCACAGCGTCTCTGCCACAACACAGCAAGAGGGGATCATGGCCTTTGTTCGCATGCCCTTTCAGGTGCTGGTTCAATGCTCTCACCCTGGCACGCCTCATGCGTTGTCATCAGCAGGGCTTGAGAGAGCTCGTAAATTCAGCAGCCCACTAAAAAAACAGGATGGGTGGAGACCTTTGTATGCTGACAATCAGAAAAATAACCTCAGGTATGAAAACTGAACTACATTATTCCCTAGTTGACGGCGACTTGCAATGCTGGGAGCGCTATATAAAGATTTCTTTAAAACCATACTGATAAAGTAGAATTAAGTCAACAAACTCAATATGTCACTCAAACCAGAGAACAAAGTTTCAAAATGGAAACTAACCAGAGCGTCACAAAATCTAACTCCCCTACGCTATATCTCTGCTCATGAAGAAGCAAGTATAACTATTGTAAGTATCTGGTTGTTTTAGTCATTCATTCATTCATTCATTCATTCATTCATTCATTCATTCATTCATTCATTCATTTTGACTTATTTAACTGCCCCCTCGCAAGGCGACTCTGGGCGGTTTACAGTGCAGAAAAGAACACTAACATAAAACACATGATACGCATAGATAAAACATCATATCAGCTGGTCTATTTAGTTATCTATTTATTTAGCCTATGGCAAGCTTGACTGTAAGAGATCTGAAAACAAATTAGGACTTCTTGGCACGTTGAGTGTGTCAATAAGTCGATTTGCACAAAACGACCTGGAAATCTGCTTGCTTTCCAACAAAAACTCTTTTCTGGAACTCGCTGGAGAAAACCCTGACAGAATTGTGTACTTGCTCACAGATGTTTAGCATTTGCTAATCAATCTACCTCAATAAAGTTGTGACTTGGCTTACAGCTATTCATCATTAGCTGAGTACTTCAAATTCACCTTGTTTATGCAGTGAAAAACTTCAACATTTCAGAACCACGATTGGTAATTGAAAAGTCAACTTCTGCACCTCATTTTACCCCAGTCCTGCACCCAATTTACCTGCGGACCGACTATTATACACTATGCTTTGAGGGGGAGGGGGAAATGGGCTGTAATCCATACAATGCAATGCTAACATAAATCTGTTAATTTGAGAGGTGCTACAAGGAAAGTCTTTGTGGGTTTTTTTTTTAATTATATAACTCCAATAAGAATTAAGTGGCTAAAAGCTTTCAAATTATACAGATCACTTTTTCATGGCCCAAGATGTATGATTATAAGAATCCCATCTTCCAAAAATATTCTATCTTGCCTTATTATTGCTGCTTTAAACCACAACATATATCCCAGGGGTTCTCAAACTTTTCATGCCAGGGGCCGGGTCACACTCTCTCAGTCAGCTTCGAGGGCTGGACAGCCATTTTGCCCTGCCTGTACAATGGTGACAGCCATGTTGTCCCAACAGCTTCAAATGGGCAGCCATTTTTTAAATTGAGGGGTTTTTAGGAATGTTTTAAGAGTGTTTTATTGTGTGTGTTTTTTAATGAATTGTGAGCTGCCCTGGGTCACCTCAGAGAGGAGGGCAGTTGATAAGCATTAATAATAATAATAATAATAATAATAATAATAATAATAATAATAATAATAATAATAATTATTATTATTATTATTATTATTATTATTATTATTATTATTATTATTATTATTATTATTATTATTATTATTATTTTGTTTCTCGAATGCCCTTGGAGGGATGGGGACACATGAAATAGTGCCATGGGCCTGATCCAGCCCACAGGCCTTAGTTTGGGAATCCCTGATCTATCCCAAGGCATACTAGAGTGTTCTGTCCTAAGGAGAGCAGTTCAGCACCCTGGACAGCTCCTTATCGAGTTACTGCCAGACAGCAGACTTGAGGATTAACTTCCGCCAGACAGCAGTTACTAGAGGTGGGAAAGCCTCAAGACTCCAAGGATAACAGCGGCAAACTTGCTAACACTGCAGACATTTTGGACTACAGCTGCCACAGTCTTTTAACACTGGCAATACAAACTGGGGGGTCTGGGGTGTAGTCCGAAACATCTGGAGTGCCAAATGCTCATCACCCTTGCTCTAGATGAGAGAGAATGAACAATAGAAACCCAACATCTGGTAGTGAAGTCCTTCACATAAAGTCTTGCTAATGGTGCTTCTTAAACCCAAGTGGCGCTCAAAGACAAATAACTCTCTCTCTCTCTCTCTCTCTCTCTCTCTCACACACACACACACACACACACACACTTCCATCTCATTCTAGCAAGATTTGTTTACAAGTTTTCATGAGTGTCACTCCAGTATTCTGAAGCTACAGCTAAAACTCCTATTGACCAAGAAGCAAAGGATATACAGGGTCTTTTGTCCTCAGAGCAACCACACTTACACTTAAATACCACCCCGTAGGACTTAGAGCACTCTCAGGGTGGTTCAAAAGTTAATTAGCACAAGTGTAATAAATTTCTGAGAAGTGAACATCACACGCTTTCTGAAGGATGTGACTTGAGAAGGGGCGAATTCTTAGCAATTCTTGCGATGAGCCTGTCGATTGCTTCTGTGTGCTTCGAGTTTTGAAATCTTCCCCTGAACAGAGATGGTTCTGCATCCTCTTTGCCTCCAACATGCTGGGTACTCATTTTACTGACATTGGAAGGCTGTGTCAACCTTGATTCCTGGTCAGGATCGAACTCATAATCTTTTAGTTTCAGGACACCCGCTGTACCACGAGGGCTCCTCACCCCATATCCTGCACATTGTTTTCTGTCCACCAGCCATCATTTCAGACTTTGGGTGGGGTAGGGTTGGACGGGCCAGTTGTTCCCACATGGCATCATTATTCTTTGCCACATCCAAAAGAGACAGTAGAATCAGGCTGGTGGATTTGTGGCTTTGAAGATCTATGCCTGAGCTTCAAGGGGGGCTTTTCTAAGAGCAAAGAACAAGCGTCATTCTTCCTAGGAAGAGGAAATTTCAGAGCCAAGACATCAGTCAAGTGGGGATTCTTCATAAGCCTCTTTTGAGAACGAATCAGGTGAGCTGGATAAAAAGAGGGACCAGGAAGGAGGAGGCCTTTGAGCAAGGAAATAAAGGCAGCCAAGCAGAGACAGATGCTAAATTCCAGTCATCACTTCACCTGCCTTTCAGGTCAAGCCCCCTCCCAACTCTTAGCACACCAAGTCCGTTCTTTCTTCTCCCTAGCACAAAGCAGAGCTGAAAAGAAGGGCGAATATTGACCCATCTCCATTCTATATATTTAGCAGCCAAAGAAATAAAAGACTCTATTTCTGGTGGTTTCAGGAATCTAAGTGTTTCCTGCACTCCATGGCAATAACTGACATTATGTCACTTCAACTGCGGATGGCACCTTCGAATGAAATTCCTCCGTTGGAGGATGCAGAACCATCTCTGTTCAGGGCAAGGTTTCAAGACTCGAAGCACACAGAACCAATCGACAGGCTCATTGCAAGAATGGCTAAGAATTCGCCCCTTCTCAAGGCACGTCCTTCAGAAAGCGTGTGATGTTCACTTCTCAGAAATTTATTACACTTGTGCCTTTGAACTGCCGTAACCATAAAAACTATACTCAACAAGGCTATTATGAATTTCAAGGTAGCAGTTTCAATTGTGATGAAAGAGAGAGAGAGACACATTCTTTGGGATACAAGATATAGAAGCCTGAAAATCCCGGTGCTAGAAAGCAGCTAACTCTGTCCCTGGTCTTTCTTTCTCCCTCCTGGGAATCCCTAGAGAGCTCTTTTTGGAGGGTCTAGAAGTGACCAGGTGGATGTCTTGTATCATGTCAACAGCCATGGTGGCCATAAGGCCTGCCCAACTGGGTATCCATCATGGCAGATGGAGGAACCCATCCTGTCATCCAGACTGGCTCCATCCACCACTTAAAATGCAGCATAAGCATATCATTTTGACTCCCGGGGCTGCAGTGGCTCAGTGGTTAAGAAGCTCACCTTGTTAGCTGGAAGGCCGACAACTTGGCAGTTCGAGATCTGGGTACTGCATGATGGATTGAATGCCCGTCTCTTTCCCAGCTCCGGCCAACCCAGCAATTTGAAAGCAAGACATTGCAAGTAGATAAACAGGGACCACTTTGGTGGGGAAAGGTCTTGGGGACATGAAAAGAGCCTCATTCGGGCGTCCCCTGAGCGGAGTTTCTCCAGCAAAAATCCTTTCAACCCAGAATAATTTGTGACACAAAATTATTATTATTATTTTGACTCCCAAATGCAAGTTGTCACGGCCCGTCTCACAAACACCATGGGTTTATGAGTTTAGTTATTATAGGCACCTTTAGGAGACTTTTCAAAAAGAGCAACCTTTCTGCTTCTACGCCTCCCATTCATTCCCTTCCTCACCCAAATACACACAATTTTGCCCTACTTGTAAAAACACAACTTGGCAGATCTCCCAAACCACATCAACAACCTGAGCTGAGACTTATTCCATGCCTCTATGCCAGGGGTTCCCAACCTATGGCTAGTGGGCCAGATTTAGCCGACAGTGCCATTTTATGTGGTTCCCACCCATCCAAGGGAGAAACAAAATGTCCACATTCCTTTGAAGCTTTGGGGGGGAAATGTTCACCCCCACCCTGCAGGGAGGGCAAAATGACCATCCAACCATCGAAGCTGACTGAGAAAGCGTGACCCGGTCCCTGGCTTGAAAAGGTTGGGGGCCCCTGGCCTATGCAGATGGCGGAGGAGTGAGAATCCCACCAAAAAGGCAGCTGAAGTTTGAAGAGGTTAAACGTTTCAGAGGAGAGCTTTAGCAAGGTGTCATTTGAAGAATGCCAAGCGATGCGTTTTGTAGCCTTCCTAATTTAAACAGACAGAAGTCATATTGTCCTGCATGGCGGTGTCCTGTCTAGTGCTGCCTGCAGTTAATTTAAATCCAACCACACAATGACAACTACTCTGGAGAAAGAAAGAGAATGACAGCTTAAATGCTGTATGCGCTATTCTTGCATGGCCCTAGCATTTGGCCCTGCGCATGCATGCACACACGTACACAAAGAGAAGGGGGGAAGGAATCATACCTAGAGTTTGATCATTCAAAACATGTTTACTCCGCTTCACAGAAAATCCTTTTCCAGACTTCAGTGGATGAACATGCTCTATAATCTTGGGAAATTACAGTAATTTACAAACTTCCATATTCTTCTGGCAGCGCTTTTCTGCCGCGCGCGCAAGCAGACGGGATGAATACCAATGCCACTTTATAAATATTCACCAAACAGCACTCTAGCGAAAGGTCAGCTTCCGTAAAAACCCTCTAACTGAAAATTCCTGTTTCTCATTTGTAAATAAAAAGTTATGCACTTTGAGGGGCCATTTGCAAAAGGGCAGATGATCCGAGGGCATGCGCCAGGCATTGCACAAAGGGCCAGGGCAGACTGTTTCACTATGCAAGGAAGCCTTCCTGTTCCCCTGCATCAGACTGTATTGCATGGAGCAGAACTTTCTTTCTTCAGGGTCTTTACAACTTATGACAACAATGAAAAGAGATGATATACCATTGCCAAGCGATTAAACTGTTTGCACATTTGCTATCTGGCGCTAACCTTACAGAAATAAGATGCATTACTGTCTCTACTGTCTCAATAGCTCTGTGGTTTAGGTAAAGGTCTCCCTTGCCCAAAAGCCAGTCGTATCTGACTCTAGGGTTCAGTGCTCATCTGTTTATAGCCAAAGAGTCAGCGCTGTCTGTGTCTGCAGACGTTTCCATGGACATTCGGCAGGCAGGCCTAGACACCGGAGTGCTCAGAATGCTGTTCACCTTCCCACCAATGCAATGTGGTCCCTATTTATCTACTTGCAATTTCTTGCTTTCCAATGGCTAAGTTGGCAGGAGCTGGGACAGAGACAGGAGTTCCCTCAATTGTACAGGACTCGGGTCTTGTACTGCTGACCTACCGACCTTCTGGTGGTGAAGTTCAGTGTCTTAACCACTAGGCCACCCCAGTCCCCAGTGGTTTAGATATCTGGCTGCAAAGACAGGAGTTGGCAGTTCGATTCCCCACTGTGATTCTAGAGGATGATTTCTCAACCTTTTAAAGCCAGGGGCCGTTGGGTCATGCTCCCTCAGGCAGCTTCGGGGGCCAGATGGCCATTTTGCCTTTCCTCCACCACATGGCACTTCCAGGTTTGGTGGTGGTGGTGGGCCACATGAAATGGTGCCATGGGCCACATCTGTCCCATGGGCAGCAGTTTGAGAATCCCTGTTCTAGAGAGAAGCACCAACCTGTATAGCTTTGGGCAAGCTGCACAGTCCCAAGAGTGCCCCCTATAGGAAGGGAATGGTAAACCATTTATGAGCATTCTCTACCTAGAAAACCCTGGGCAAGATTGCCATAAGTCAGAACGCACAATTATTATCATCCAAATGGATGGGATTCACATGGAGCCGCTTCTCAGTTCCTTCCGATAAGTTACACCTACAATTCCCAGAAACCCACATTCAGAGTTCTTCCCCAACCAGGGTCTTCTAGCCTGATAAGATTCATTCCACAAGCAAGGAAAAGACAGAAAGAGCGCCTGCACATTTTCCGAAGTTGTTCTCGTAATCGATAACCGAAAGGCGACGGCCGAACATTGTCACCGACTAGATCTGAAAGCGAGCCCAGTCTGGCGATACCATAAAGATTATGTCTTTTTACCCTTGATTGCTTTCAATTACAGTCCTTCATTGCTTATATAACCGCAATCACCTGGAAAGAGATAATGAGCAATAAAGCTTTCTCACCCATGAAATTGCTCTCCGTGTACTCCTTTTACTTGGGAGACTCAAGGGCAGGCATGCTTTTTTTATTGTTATTATTGTTATTCCAGGTTATAAAGGCTTAAGAACTAACCGGTTGGTTTCAAGGAAAGCAGGAAGGCTGTGTTATAGAGTGTGTTCTATGCAGTCATACTGTCAAATGGCAACCTGTCCATCTGAAATGCACACGGTTGTGTTATTACATAACAGTAGTCTGCAATTCCAGGAGACCTAATTTTATGGGTTCTGTCTAGATCAGGGATGGTGAATCTTGGCACTCCAGATGTACTTGAACTTCAATCCCCAGAAGCCCTGATGAGCAGGTGTACTGATTGGGCCTCTGGGAATTGAAGTCCAAGAACACCTGGAGTGCCAAGGTTGGCCATCACTGTTCTAGGCTGTTGGTCTTTCTTGCCTAATTCCGGCTTGTAGATTGTCTAGTCCAGTGGCCCTCAAACATGGCTCTCCAGATGTTCTTGGGGTTCAATTCCCAGAAGCTCTGATCAGCAGGAGTGCTGACTTGGGCTTCTGGGAATTGAAGTCCAAGAACACCTGGACTGCCAAGGTTGGCCATCACTGTTCTAGGCTGTTGGTCTTTCTTGCCTAATTCCGGCTTGTAGATTGTCTAGTCCAGTGGCCCTCAAACTTGGCTCTCCAGATGTTCTTGGACTTCAATTCCCAGAAGCCCTGATCAGCAGAGGTGCTAACTTGGGCTTCTGGGAATTGGAGTCCAAGAACACCTGAAGAGCCAAGTCCAAGGACGTCTGGTCTAGTCCTTCTTTGCTATTTATGGAAATGTTTTTAGAAAACAGACATGTTCCGAGTTTACAGCAACATTGAGAAGAGTTTCCAGTTGACCTGGGCATCTGACCCTTGCTTGGAGTTTATGAGCCTTCATAGATGCATTTCCCTTTTTCCTTCCAAGCCAAGTTTGCCACCCCCTCCTGAAATTCAGGAGAGTCACTGGAAGAAAGACAAAACTAATTGGCAGAAGGTGATTTATCTCATCACACCTGTTTGGCCAATACCTACTTTTACAGCATGCCCAGAAAGTGGGGAGTTTGCTAGCATTTACAGTGGGTGAATTCTGCCTTTCTGAAGGAAAATAAGCTTATTCTGCCTCATACGTAGAAAGCTTTGGAGCCATTTCCTAACATAATCTTGATGAAACGCTTTTGCAGTTTCTCAAGGGATCGTTTTACTTTTAATAAAACTTTTACGCCAGCCAAAAAAAAAGGCCTTAGCATATTTCAGTCCAGTCCTTAAGGCAAGAAACATATGTTTACTGAATTTTTAAAATTAATGTCAGAGCGGGAGGCAAAACTAATTGCATCTATCGGAGTGTAAGACGTTCCAATGCTAAAGCTTTGATCCAACAGCAGAAGATGTAAAACTACAGGACCTAGAGAGAAGTTCAGAAGGGGACTGTTGTTTGGTGATTATAGACCATTCATGACTCTACAGAAAGATCTCATCAGGAAGACCTATTTCATAATGGAAACAACTGCATTGAATCGCAGTTGGGGTTTCTTTTATTGAAGTTCTTCAAAGCGGAGGCCAGCTGACCACTTTGGGAAGGAATATCCTAGTTCAGTGATAGCAAACCTTGGCACTCCAGATGTTCTTGAATTGAAATTGAAGAACCTCTGGAGAGCCATGCTTCAGGACCACTGGACTAGACAATCTATAAGCAGGAATAAGGCAAGAAAGACCAACAGCGTAGAACAGTGATGGCCAACCTTGGTACTCCAGGCGTTCTTGGACTTCAATTCCCAGAAGCCCTGATCAGCAGGAGAGCTGACTTGGGCTTCTGGGAATTGAAGTCCAAGAATGCCTGGAGTACCAAGGTTCTAATACTGCAGTCCTAGAGCCTAGAGACATTACACATCTCTTAAGACTCTTGAACCTTCTCATGAAGGAGGAAACCTCGAGTAGTTCTGCATAACTGCAAACCACAGATTTAGTTGCTATTTACTGCAAATATTATTTTTCACCTTCAAAATTCAATTCTCTGCCAGTTCAAAAAACAACAACAACCCAACAACGTACATTCATAGATTGACAGGAAGAAGTTGGGTCATTGTCATTATTATCATCAAGCGAAGCTATTCTGTAGTTAATGACTCAGTTCATCTAAGGAGCACCTCTTCAGACGGTGTGGTCTCTTTGGTTGTTTAAATGTCAAGTGCTCTGAAGGCCAATTAATGGCAGGACAAGACTCTCGATAAATCAATAAAATAAATACAGTGCTGACGAACAGCTTAATGACCCCCTCTTACAAATGCCTTGGCCATGGATTTTGCTGTTTGCTTTCATGAAGGATTATCTTGTCCTTTTCTGGTCCCTCATGCTACCATCAAAAAGAGAGGTGAATAGTTTACAATATTAAAATAGCGATTTTTGTCATTATATATATGTTTCTCATATGCAAAAGAAAGGAATAGCAGAAAATCTTTTGGAATTTTTTTCTGATATGCCAGAAAATCTTTGTTTCAGAAGCGGAAGGTGAGGAACACAGCCGTTTGGTTAGGGGCCGAAAAGCTTCTCTCATGAGCCACTATATAATGCAGGGGTTACCAACCTTTTTAAGACGGGGGCAAATAAACCCATTCATGTGGATTCACAGAGCAGTGCTTCCCAACTTTTGGTTCTGGGTGGTAAACGTTTTGGGGAATTGACTTAGGCTTCTCGGAATTGAAGTCCAAATGGCAAAGTATGCGCAGTAAACCCATTCATGTGGATTCACAGAACAGTGTGTTTCCCATCCTTCAATTCCCAGAAGCCTCAGTCAAGTCCATGGGCGGAGCAGTGCTTTGGGGGAACTGACTTACACATCTGGGAATTGTGGTTGAATAACCAAAGGTTTCGACACTCTGCAAAAGAGGGGAAGGGAACCTCTTGGAAGGTCACCTTTAGGGTCAGCCGAACCATGTTGCATCCCTGCAAGGGGTTCAACTTGAGCATCTCGCCGAGGCTACATCCCGAGGCCTGGTGTTGTCGCTCGCAGCAGACGCAGACGCTGTTGCTGTCAAATTTAATCTGAAGAAAGGAAGACAGAAAAAGAAGAGAGAGAAAAATATATGTTAGATATCCCAGAGCGCTGACGTTTGCCCCCAGATCATACAATGTAAGGATCCCTCAAGAGCATGCTTTTATTTAGTGAACTTGGGCTAAGGTCACTGAGCTTGCTATCTAGAAGGGTGGGAGGACAGCAGTTGGAAACCTGAATGCTGCACGACAGAAGGAGCTCCCGTCATCTGTCCCAGATCCTGCCAACCTAGCAGTTCAAAAGCAAGCAATTGCAAGTAGATAAATAGGGACCACTTTGGCAGGAAAGGTAACAGCATTCCACATGCTCCAGCGTCTGTTCATGCCTGCCACATGACCACGGAAATGTCTGTAGACACAGACGACGCTGGTTCTTTGACTGTAAAGGGAGATGAGCACTATCCCTGAAGAGGGATATGACAGGTTTTTGAGCAAGGGAGACCTTTATGCTAGAGCAGGAATTCTCAACCTTTCTAAGCCAGGGGCCATTGGGTCATGCTCCCTCAGACAGCTTCGGGGGCCAGATGGCCATTTTGCCCTTCTTCCACCACATGGCACTTCCTGGTGTGGTGGAGGCAGTGGGGGGGAGCACATGAAATGGTGCCATGGGCTGCATCCAGACCACAGGCTGCAGAATCCATGCGCTAGAGAAGTGCTTTCCTTTCTTTTTTTTAAGAGCGGTTTTCAAAGCATTAAATTAGAATAAGAGGCCAGATGGTCATCCCAAACTGCGTATCAACGCAAGAGTTGGTTTTTCCTGTTGGGATCTCCAAGCTGGCAAATGGGTTGAACTGGAAACAAGGTTAAATTCCAAAGTGGAATTTCCACTTCTCCAGTGGTTTCTTACTGGCCAAAGACGGTGGAAAGAACAACTTTTGCCAAGCTTCCACAATGAACATTTAAATTTAGAGAGGCCATTTCGTAACTGGACGACAGGCCCGGGGTATCTCTTGGCTGCAACCCAAGGAACATTCGGGTAGTTCATACATTCAGATTTTTAACACAAGGCAAGAAAGTGATAATTCTCAGGAGCAGAAAAGTCCCGAGAAGCTCCTCTTGTGAGTTCTATTCCTGGTTTACAATGAACGGATTTTGTTCCTTACAGCCACCAGTTTGCAAAATAAACAAATTGAACAAAAACGTTCCTTGAATTCTAATTTTAACAAAAAGCATTTATTCACATTTTTTTAAACAATCCAGGAGAGGTGAAGTTGCAACGCTTGTAGAAATTGTCAGCAGTTATATGAAAATCTCCCTCCCTTCTCGCGCCAGGAAAAATAGGGAATAAACCTGACAGAAATATGTCAAGTAAAGAGGAGCCTTTTATTTGATTTGTGTTTTGAGACGGCCGCTCTTTGCCAGCGTTTATGAACAACACAATGAGATTGGGCTTTATTGGCTCAGTTCGCTTGACTTCCTGGCTTCTATTTCAAGCAGCTTGTGTGCAAAAAAGGAAAAGGGGCCCCTGGATGTCTTTAATCATATTTTTCATTTGGCAGACCCAGTCCACTCAGGCACCTGTAATGCTTATGTGCACACATACACATGCGCAAAACCCATGGAGGGCCTTTTCCCACTGCTGGCAAGGTCAGGGACTGGCTAATGCTACCAGGATGGCAAGCAGACATTCACAAGATTTCAAGGGTAAAACCTAACCTACACCAATTGGGAAGATATATCCTCTAGTTCAGAGATGCCTAAACTATGGCCCAGGGGTTGGATCCAGCCCCCGACACAAATTCATCTGGCCCACAAAGCCTTCATTGCTCCCAGGAGAAGTAAACCACTCTTGTACATTTTACTTCCACTCCCAGGAGCGATGAGGGCATCGCAGGCCAGATGAATTGGCGTCAGGAGCTGGATCCACCCCCTGCGCCATGGTGGCCGGCCCCCTGAAACATGCGACCGGCCCATGGCCCAAAAAGTTTGGGCTCCCCTGCTCTAGTTCATGGGTGGCCAACCTTGGCGCTCCAGGTGTTCTTGAACTTCAATTCCTAGAAGCCCAAGTCAGTACACCTGCTGATCGGGGCTTCTGGGAGCTGAAGTTCAAGAACACCTGGAGTGCCAAGGTTGGCCATCACTGCTCTAGTTGGTATCACTCCAGCTAAGATGAGGAGAGAAGTAGCAACAGACGCTGAGTGATCTATGCAAGAGAATGACCCTTGACATCTTCTGAATGGATATGAGGTTGAAGTCCACCAGCTCAGATCCATGAAGAGCTTTATGGCAAGAACAAACATTCTTGAGGGGACGCAAGAGAACAAAACACATTAGAAGATGGAAGGAGCTCAATGGACCAGGAATAACATTAAAGGAGGAGATGGTTGAGGAACTCGACCTCTCCTACATCACTTGGAGGACCCTGAATAGGCTGAGGGTTGGAGTCCCTAAATGTGAGACCAGGAGTTCTCAACCTTTTAAAGCCAGGGGCCGGGTCATGCTCCCTCAGTCAGCTTCAGGGGCTGGATGGCCATTTTGCTCTTCCTCCACCCCATGGCACTGCCTGGTGAGGTGGTGGTGGTGCCACATGAAATGGTGCCATGGGCCGCAGATTGAGAATCCCCATGTTAGGCCAACATGTTCAAGTTTGCGTTTGGTATTTTGCTATAACAAACTTGGTAGGGACCCCAACTTGCTTTAGAGAAGAACAGAATCCCGTTTGGGTGTGATTTCCCCATGTCTCTGAGAAGCTGGGTGGTCAATGAAACCAGAGTCTAGGAGCAGATGGCCAGCGCCTCTGAACTAAGGAGACAATATATATACAGTATATAATAATAATTTTGTGTCGTAAATTATTCTGTGTTGAAAGAAAATGTAAAAAGACCACTAAGCCACTCTCTGGTAACTTCAACACAGCTGAAATCTGAAAGTGTTGGAAGAGATTTCACTGAGATTTTGAGGGAAGGAGAGAAGGAAGGAAGGAAGAGCCAATGGCAACCAAAGGCAGTTTTCACATATTCAACCACCCTCCCTACAGTCCTTTCTTTATAATTAGAAGGAACAGGTGGCAGAATTAAAACCTTCTCCACCCCCACTTTTCCTTCCCCTGGCACTGCTGACAGGCTTGGGTGGTTGACGAAAGACAGCCCATGAAATAGTGACGATGGCACACAAACCAGTTTTTTATATATATACAGTATATATAAACCTAGAGCTCTCTTTTTAGGCATTCCTTCCATGACCTTTGTGTTTCCTGGCGCATAGCCTGGAGCACCCTGGCAGCAATTCGCAGATCTGTTGGGTTTACAGGCAGGAAAGAAATAGCAGGATCCCTCCAATATGCATGCACTGAAACTCAAAATTTGTTATCTGCAGGGAGAGGCTGGATAAATAGACCCAATACTCAGATGCAATACTAAGATATGCCAACAATGGCCAACTTTGGCACTCCAGGTGTTCTTGGACTTCAATTCCCAGAAGTCCAAGTCAACACACCTGCTGATCAGGGCTTGTGGGAATAGAAGTTCAAGAACATTTGGAGTGCCAAGGTTGGCCATTACTGCTATATGCGCTTCTTCCAAGAGAGGCAAAGACAACAGCGCTTTACGTTGGCCGTCTTCTCCTGAATGTTTTAATGAGCTTATGTTTCTGTGACCACTAAGATGGCTGGTGTTGATAGGGGTGGGTTTTATCTCCCAACGCCAGGCCCCCCTCCAAACCACCACCACCCTTTGTTATCCATTTATATGGCGGGCAGCTGCGTCCTTATATGTGTACAGAGACAATGTATGTAAATAGGCAATCCAAAAGGAGCAATCTCAATTACCACCTTATCCATTTTAATGAAAATGACCTTTATCTATGCTAATTCCTGGATTTAAAAATACATGACAATTCTTGAGAGGTGGAGCAGATGGAAGGAGGTGAGTTTGGTTAATTCCTGCCTGCTTTTCTCTCTCCTTGCATTGTGTTTCTTGGCTAATTTCGCAAAGAAGTCACCTGCCTCCTGTCCTTATTTGACCACCAGGGAACCATAAACCATTGCAATTTAAAGGAGTTCAATTATGTCAAATTTTCTGAAAAGGGAAATCAATTGCTATTATTGCTATAATAAGACCAGCACCATCTGCAGACGTGCCTCCAGGCCAGACTGGGCCCCTGAGAGCATCATGGGCTGAAAAAAGGTCACCCTTGCTCGATATCCAGTCGTATCCGACTCTAGGGGTCCGTGCTCATCTCTGTTTCTAAGCCGAAGAGCCAGCGTTGTCTGCTTCTGCAGACGTTTCCATGGTCATGTGGCAGGCATGACTAGACACCGGAGTGCATGGAACGCTGTTACCTTCCCACCGAAGTGGTCCCTCTTTATCTACTTGCAATGTCTTACTTTCGAAGTGCTAGGTTGGCAGGAGCTGGGACAGAGACGGGAGCTCATTCCGTCCTGCAGTACTCGGGAATCGAACTGCTGACCTTCTGCCTCCCAGTCAGCGTCTTAGTGAAGTCATCTCTCTCCCGCCACATAACTATGATTGAAGCAGAAACTCTCACCCAACATGAGAACACGCCCTGCAGGAGGCCAATTTGATTTTTAGGCAAAGGGGGCCAATTAGTGAATGAGTTCTTAACAGTGAATGGCCTTTTAAGCTTCATTCACATGAATAGAAGTCGACTTTTTGAATAATAAGGATTCCATGTCACGGGGCAGCGGGTGAGGGTGGCATCAGGATTTTAGAGACGCTTAGGTGGAGCATGGTCAAAAAATGGTTGAGAACCACTGGCCTACATCAGGGCTTAGAAACCCATTTTGACAAAGCCTGCCCCCCACCCCCCGTAGCTGTCTTCCTTTCCCATTGCAAAGGAAATAGGACAATAACATTAGGGAGGCAGAAGATGCTTATCTGAGCAACGGGCAGGAATAAACCATCGTAATTTGTTCTGCAAGCATGACCGACACGGCCTAGCCTGCAAATTGATCAGCTGCCTCGTGTCGGAACCCTTTTCGCTCTAATGTGTTCTACATACGTGCAAAAATGACACGACCGTGCTTTATCCAATTAGGCACAACGAGAAGGGAGCATAAGAGAGAGAGAGAGAGAGACCGTTTCCCCATTTCTTGCAGAGTATTCAAGGCATGTTGAAGCTGAGCCGTCACAAGCCTGAGGAAGCAATCTCCCAATTGATGCATTAAAGGTGGGGGAAGGCTTTGAGTGCAGTGACAGAGGCTAGACAGATCTCCTTTCAATGCCATGCCGAGCTTCTCCGGCCCAAAACTGTACACCATGCACAAGCTGTCTTTTTCAAGGCAGGCGCTCTCAACCTTTGTAAACCGGAGGACCAGGTCATGCTCCCTCTGACAGCTTTGGGAGCCGGACGGCCATTTTGCCCTTCCTCCATCACATGCAGGAAATCTCAGGACAAATCCTGAGATATGGTAACCCTAACCACATGGAACTTCATGACCCAACCATTTTCTGAATCCCATTTCCAGCTAATGTTTGGTCTGCCCTTTCCCTTATAAGTCTGGCCCTCCGTATGGCATTTCAGAACATTCTTTCTTCAGAGAAAAAGTCCATCCTGGTGTAGAATGAACTGAAAAGATACTGTGTTTATACAATTGCTGGCCATCTGCCTCTTTAATTAAAATGGAGGTGGTGGTGATAGTAAGGATAGAAGATAGGAAATATACACACATATATAAACCAACTTCCTCCAACTAACCTCACACCATATGGGAAGCACAAATATCTACCATGATGACAGAAATGAGAAATTTCCCCTCAGATGCAATTTTCAGGACTAACGTGGAGATCAGTGAGAGCTGTGGAACCAACAGCACATTGAAGCTGTTACCTTTCCTGCTGAAGCGGTGCCTATTTATCTACTTGCAATTTCTTGCTTTTGAACTGCTAGCTTGGCAGGAGATGGGACAGATGACTGGGAGCACTCGGGTCTCGAACTGCTAACCTGCCGACCTTCTAGTTGTCAAGTCCAGCATCTTAACCACTAAGCCACTGCAGTAATTCCTTTACTGTGCCCTTAAAACTTACAGTGCACGATCAGTAGAATAACAGGATGCCAAATAATACACAAATGTTCCTCTCTGAAGAATCAGAGCAAAGCAACCACACTTATATACCACTCCATAGTGTTTAGTGCACTCTATGGATGGTTCACAAGTTCATTAGAAGTGGGCTCCTGGTTTCCCATGGTGGAACCCAAGATCTTTCATGGTGGAATGCAAGGCATGAAAGATTGCAAACCACCATGTCAGTTTTCATGGACAGTTGTTGGTCTGATGCAGGAAAGCTATCAGAATAGAGGCTGTTGGGTTGAGTCCTATGACAGTCGTAGGTGGCCAACCTTGGCACTCCAGATGTTCTTGAATTTCAATTCACAGAAGCCCTGATCAGCAGGTGTGTTGACTTGGGCTTCTGGGTATTGAAGTCCAAGAACACCTGGAGAGCCGAGGACGGCCATCAATGTTCTGTGACATCTTGATGACCGCCATTTTTCATTCGGCAAAAGCTTTCATGGAGCACGTAGCCTATTGGGACGGGTACAGTTTGAGATATATGCCATATAAAATGAGTTACTCTTCAAGACACCACAAAACCCTTCGATTCTTTTACTGTAACACACAAATTGCCTTGTCCATGCCAATGACTTCAGTTATGGAAGATTCAATGTTGACTGACTGACTGATTGAGTGACTGACTGATTGGTTGATTGGTTGGTTGGTTGATGTTGGAGAACTTCCAATTCAATGGGAATTTGTACAGGTGATGCCATTGGCATCCATCCTCATTCTTCTTTAGGCATCCAGATAAATAACTGACTGAAAATCCTGACACCCTTTGGTGGATGTTGCTCAATTTAATTATAGTTCAAGCACCATTTTTGTCCAGGTTCCAAGTGTGACCCATTTAAAATTGTGAAGGAGGGTCAAGGAAGTGGCCTGCTTATTATTATTATTCCAGTGGTGAATGCAACTTTGCAGCCATGAATGCAAAACATGCAGATGCTTAAAAATGTAACAAGCATGATTGCAGTTTAATCAGAGGTTTGCTCGGTCTTTAAATTTAACAAGACGCATAAATTGGGAGGAGGGAGGCTTCAGGAATGAGATCCAACCGGGTGTGTGTGTGTGTGGGGGGGGCTTTGAAGAAGGAAAAATGGTAACGCCAAGAAAATTACAAAATAAATCAAACTGTGTTTGGGCTTCTTCTCCCAATCCGAAGTGGTAAAAAATAGCTTTGGAAAATAGTCTTATTGATTTAGCCTTAGGAATGCCAACTTGGAGCATAATTAATACCTTGTTATCATCACAAATGAGAAATTGTGTGTGTGCACATGCGCTATGGAATCTGGTTATCTCTTCCTATTTTTCTCCATTTTATATTTCTAATTAAAAGTCCATTCTCTTCCTGCATTTCTCCATTCATCTGTTTTTCCTTCTGCAAGAGGGGTTCCCCAACCTTTCAAAGCCAGGGGGCCGGGTCACGCTCGCTATGTCAGCTTCGTGGGCCGGACGGCCATTTTGCCCTGCCTGCATGATGCGGGTGGCCATTTTGTCCCAACAGCTTCAACGGGATGGACATTTTGTTTCTCAAATCCCTTTGGAGGGGTGGGGGCACATGAAATGACACTATGGGCCAGATCTGGTTGACACCCTTAGTTGGGAACCCCTGTTCTACAACAAGACTGAGTTTTTCCCCCTTCTTACTATTCTCGTTTAGATGCAAGGCATTTACTTAGCAGCAATCAGATATGGATCCACATAAGTGCTTCCAGAAGCTTGTGAATAGACCTGCTTAAATCCTAATAATCTGGAGGCAGAGGCTCAGCCTTAACTTGCCTCCTTCCATTTTGCATTTCAAGCAGAGGATTTATTTAACAACCTGCGGTAACAGCTCTTATGAAATGGATTCATAATGGGAAGGCAAACCTCATGCTCTGCCAAGAGTGAATGTGACTCGTACTATATGACTTTGCAACGCTGGTAAAACATTTCCGCTTGCTGGTTCCCCAAGTCTTTTGGAGAGTAAACATGTAAAAGGAGGCATTTATAAATCGGTGACTAACAATTAACAATAACGAACTGCAGATTTTCCCAAATTCCAGCCCTGTCTCTTACCAATTAATGACACCGATTTTGTCTTAGAGGTAAAGGTAAAATTCGCCGTTGTTCGAAAGCCAGTCATATCCAACTCAAGGTGCTCATCTCATTTTACAGCCAAAGAGCCAGCACTGTCTGAGTCCTGTGGCAGGCATGACTAAACACTGACACACATGGAACACTGTTACTTCCCCTGCCAAAGTAATACCTATTCACCTACTTGCAATTTCTTGTTTTCAAATGGCTAGGTTGGCAGGAGGTAGGAAAGATGACAGGCGCTCACTCCATCACACAATACTCAAGTCTCGAATAGGTAACCTGCTGATTTTGAAGTAATTAAGCCCAATTTCTTAACCACTAAACCAACAAAGTCCTGTTTTAGTCATTGCCTCTCGTAAAAGTAAAGCAAGCTTCCCATCACGATTAGGAGATAGGCATTCATTCTTACTGAAATAAGAATAAATTCTTACTATAGTAAGTACAGCAATAGTAATTCTTACTATTCATTTTTTAAAAAGTGGCTTCCTCTACTCACCAGTTGACACCCTTCCAGGGAGTTGACCAACTGGGCATTCTGGCAGGAGAGAATAGATCCAGCCAAGTTCAACATCACGCAGACTGCAGACAAGAGCATGAAGAAGGTTATCTGGAGAAAAGAAAGGGGTGGGGAGGAAAGACAGGGAGAAATCAATTGATCACAAGTCGCAACACTGAACCAAGGAATGGCAAACAGATTCATTTGCCTCTTCCTGCTTCTAATCCTGCTTCCGTAGCCATGGTTATCCACGGCCCACTTTCACCGATGCTAAAAAGGATCCTGGTATTACGTAATAACAGCCTTTCACAGGCAAAGAAATATAACAGCCCCCCCCCCCCGGCAATAACAATGGAAGACTGTGTCGTCTGGAAGGAGCCAACTCAAGGAAGGTCACTCTAAAGCAGGGGTGTCCAAACTTTTTGGGCCGCAGACTGGTCACGTAGTTCAGGGGGCTGGTCACTATGGCCTGGGTCCCTGGATCTGGCCCTGATGCCAATTCATCCGGCCCACGAAGCCCTTGTCGCTCCTGGAAGCGGATGTACGTGCACGTTTTACATCCGCTTTTGGGAGCGATGAGGGCTTCGCAGGCTAGATGAATTGGCATGGGGGGGCTGGATCTGGCCCCCGGGCCGTAGTATGGGCACCTCTGCTCTAAAGATCTGTTAGATCTGTTTGGTCATTTTACTCATTCTCCTGAATCTGGAATCTCTATATGATTATTATTTATTTATTATTTCAAATTTATATTGCTGCCCATTCGCTGTAGTGACTCAAGAGCTATAGATGGGGTGATACTTTTACAGGTGGCAAAAAAGCCCAAAAAACACATGTTGCATTCACACACCAGCACGGGCACTGGGAGGGAACCACGTGTGTGAGGGGGTCTGGTCAGGCCCCGGTAGGAAAAGTTTGAGTACCCCTAAACTACAAGCAGGAGATGACCCTACAAACAAAGGGTGCCACCGAGGGTAGATTGTCTACTTTCTTTCAAAAAGGAAATGAAAGAGGACCAGTAACTCCTGTCCTTTATTTTCCTCACTAGATTCACCTCTAAACGTTGGTGTCTTGGAGCAAACCCTGGTTGTTCCACCCCAGCTTAGAGCCCTCCGATTCTTCCTTCTAAGCAGGTAACGCAATGCAGCATCCTTGGGTACCAAGTTTGGACAATGCCAGCAGGCCCTCGTCCCAAACAGGTTCATTGAATTGGTCAGCTATCACAGGCTGCCCTGAAGCCAGCGGAGGATGGTGTGAAAATAAGCTGCAGTCGGGGCCTTTCATGACTTCTCCCCGGGAGACGTCGCTTTAATTTCCAACGGTTGCTCCTAATCAGGGAAATGCAATCAGAACATTTGCTTAAGCTTCTGGAGTGCTAATATAGCAGCCGGGGAGAGCAGTGGGAGATGTACGGAAAACCCTTTCACAGCCTTATTGTTTAAACTTCCCCCGGTAATCTCTTTATTCAGAAAAGGATGATTTTCACCCTGTGACTCGGGAAACAGTTCCTCCGGGAACCATACATTGCAATTACTCTTCTATACCGCACCCTTAGTACACCCACAAGGTTAATTAGCATTTGACCCTCAACATGCTAGGTGCTTAATTTACCAACCGCAGGAGGATGGAAGGCTGAGTCAACCCTGGTCCCCAACAGGATCGAACTCAAAATATTTCAGCTACAGTGCTACAATTTAACCACTGTGCCAGCAGGGCTCATATCTCAATGCCAACTGTGTGTTACTGGAGTTCCTGAGATCTAACAATAGGACACTTTGTGGCACAGAGGAACTGGGAGGAAAGGTTGTTAAAGGGCAGGAAGAAGGGGTTTTGAGAATGGTCATGGTCCCCAAGGGTTAATGCTCCATCATGATGCTGGCTCAGCTCCAGGAAGAAGGGGCTGAGGTGGGTCAGGGGTTAAGAACCTCGCCTTGTTAGCTGGAAGGTTGTCAAATCAGCAGTTCAAGACCTGGGTACCACATGACGGAATGAGCGCCTGTTTCTGTCCCAGCTCCTGCCAACCTAGCAGTTCGAAAGAAAGAAATTACAAGTAGATAAACAGGGACTACTTGGGTGGGAGAAGATCTTGGGGACACGAAAGGAGCCTCATTCCAGCATCCCCCGAGTGGGGTCCCTCCAGCAAAACTCATTTCAACCCAGAATAATTTCTGACACAAAATTGCTATTATTATCTCCAGGAATGTGCAGTTTCCCCTACACCACTGCCATTGCCCTCCCACCCTACCACGGATACTGGAGCCAACTGGAGCCATGCTGGTTGGGAATGGTGGGACTTGTAGTCCAATGTCCCTGGAGGTTTTCAAGCAAGGAGGCGGCTCTAAAAATCAGTGATGGCCAACCTTGGCACTCCAGGTGTTCTTGGACTTCAGTTCCCAGAAGCCCAAGTCATCACTCCTGCTGATCAGGGCTTCTGGGAATTGAAGTTCAAGAACACCTGGAGTGCCAAGGTCAGCCATCACTGCTCTAGATCAGTGGTTCCCAACAGGGGGTACACAGCCCACTGGGGGACTTCAATTCCCAGAAGCCTAAGTCAGTACATTGGCTGATCAGTGCTTTGGGGAAATGACTTAGGCTTCTGGGAACTGAAGTCCAAACACCAGCATTTGGGAAACACTGTTTTAGATGAATGCTCAACTTGCCGTACATGTGGCTCATGACCAGTGGAGGACTCTCATTCAATTTGGAGTCCAAAGACAGACAAAACCCTCAAAATCTCTCCCGACAGAGCCAGCTGCATCCGTAGCAAGTTCCACACCTCAAACTAAATTACACACTTCACGTCCCATTAGAGGCAACAACATCTTCCCTGATCATTGCTAAAGTTCTGCTGTCGGCGTTTCAATCATTTCCTCTCGAGCAGTAAATCAAGAGGAAATAATTTCAGGTTGGCTCACCGGTTATTCACAGGAGTGGTGCTATACTCTGTTTGACATGAGCATCCGGAATAAATCAGCGTCAACACAGCCGTCATTCAAATCACATCCCAACGGGGGGGGAGGGGAGGAGGAGAGTCAATTTTACCATCTGTACTGGGTCGCTTCTACCCCCTCTTTGGGACATTTCGTAATCTTACTACATGCCTACTCTGTATGCCTTAAGTCAACCCCCCCCCCCCCGTGCGCTTCTCTCTCCCGCTTCCCCATAATGTATTTACAAATATGTTGTCTGGTTCAGGCAAATAGAAGCCAAGCCCTCGGAGGAAGGGTTGAAACAGCTGGGGATGTTTAGTTTGGAGAAAGGAAGGTTTAGCAGAGGCACACGATCGCTGGCTGGAAAGAGATCAAGGGCTATCATGCAGAATATAGAGTAGATTTGCCCTTTGTTGCTGTGGGGGGGGGGGGGAGAGGGACAAAGGCTAGAATTCAATGCATGGGAAAGGCAATGGTGTGTTGGATTAGACCAGGAGTTACCAACCTGATGGGGTGGTGCCAGTTCGGACGAACCGGTCCGAACCGGTTGTTAGATCCGGAGATCCTTGCGCGGGAGTGAGGACACGGAAGCCATTAAGGGTGAACCAAACAACACGTCTGTTTATTGTGGTTAGCACAGACAACAACAACAACGGCTGGGTCAGCAGGGGATTAAATACCCTGCTTGACCCAGCCCACTGACCAATGGGTAGCGGCGATTTTCCCGCCGCTAGGACATTTAAATATCTAACACCCCTTCCCCCCAGAATGCCCCAGTCTGCTATTTGCATACAAAATCCTCCAGGTGACGGGGGCGTGTTCTTACTCGATCGGACCTGCGCAGTTCAGTCGGCGCTGGGGCATCGGGCAGAGCGGACCTGTCGCTCTCGCTCTGCCCTGGTTGGGCCGGGAGCGGATCCGGAATACGAGCGTCGGGCTCCGCGGTGACCGGGGGTGAGCCTGTTCCACACGGTAAGCTGGCCGGTGATGGTGCTGCGTGAATGGGGCTGTTTTCTGGCCGAACCGGGTCGGTGACCGGTTCGTCCATCGGGTGCATGTCTGGCTCAGCGCCGGTCTGCACTCCCCGGGGGAGGTTGCTATCCGTGTCGGGACTCGTTCGCCTCCTGAGCTGGTCGACATGGCGTTTCCATGTCCGACCATCAGCGAGGCGAACCTTGTAGGTGTAGGGGCCCAGCATTTCGCTGACGGTTTCCTCTTCCCACGGGTGGCCCGACGCGTAGTTCCTAGCGAAGATTGGTGAGTCAATGGCCAGTGTCCGGCCCTGTGGTTGGTCCCCCCTGAACTTGTCTGGAGAGTACCTAGGGTGTAACCGGTCAAGCTGACAACGGAGTCTCCTACCCATGAGTAACTCTGCGGGGGCCCTTCCCGTGGCAGCGCAGGGAAGGTTGTGTTGGGCCAACAAGAACGTGTCTACGCGTTCCTGCCAGTCCCCGGGTCCTAGCCTTTCCAGGGCCTCCTTTGCGCTGCGCACGAATCTCTCGGCCTGCCCATTCCCTTGCGCCCTGAACGGGGATGTGAGAGCGTGCCTGGTTCCTAGGGATGCCAGGTACTGTTCAAACTCAGTGGCCGTGAACTGAGGCCCGTTGTCAGAGACTAGGGTGTCGGGAATGCCGTGTGTGGAAAAGAGTTGTCTGAGTTCCCGGATCATTGCTCTGGCTGTGGTGCTACTCAGGAGTCGGATCTCCAACCATTTCGAGTAGGCATCCACTACAATCAGGAATGTTTGGCCGTGGAATGGGCCGGCGAGGTCGATGTGAATCCTCTGCCATGGGCCCGAGGGCTGTTCCCATTCTCTGACCGGGGCTGCTGGTGGATTGGGTCGTGATGATTGGCAAGGTGTACATTTGGCCACCCACGACTCTATGTCCTTGTCGATACCAGGCCACCACACGTAACTTCGGGCTAACCCCTTCATCTTTACTATTCCCGGGTGGCTGGCATGCAGTGTTTCTAGGACCTTGGGGCGGATTTTCCTGGGCACCACTACCCGGTCCCCCCACAGCAAGCAACCCCCCACACAGCAAAGTTCGTCTTTCTTGTCGAAATATACCTTGAACTCCCCCTCCCCCTTGTCCGGCCACCCCCGCTGAACCCAGCTGGAAACGGCCCGAAGTTCGGCGTCCCGCACCGTCGCCCTGGCAACCTCGGCCGACGTAGTGGGGGCAGAGTCCAGGATGTCCAGGGCAAGAACCGATGCTTCCCCCCGTTCCGCGCCTTCCTGGGTCGGGAGGGGGCATCTGCTCAAGGCGTCAGCATTCCCCATGTGTTTCCCGGGCCGGTAGACTAAGGTGTACGAGTACCCCGACAGGAAAATGGCCCACCTTTGCATCCGGGGGGACAAGGCAGAGGGTGTAGGCCGGTTGCCCGCCAGGAGTCCCAATAGGGGCTTATGATCAGTCACAAGTTCGAAGTCCCGGCCGTACAAGTAGTCATGGAATTTCCTTACCCCTGCCACTGCCGCCAGCGCCTCCTTGTCGATCTGGCCATAGTTCCTCTCTGTCGGCGACATGGTCCTGGAGTAATAGGCGATGGGCGCCTCGAGGCCGTTGGGCAGTCGGTGGGCCAGGACTGCGCCGACGCCGTAGGGAGACGCGTCGCAGGCGAGGACCAGTGGCAGGGTCGCGTTGTATTGTATCAGGAAACTGTCCTGGGAGAGAAGATTTTTGACAGCAGCGAAAGCTGACTTTTGCTCGGGTCCCCACACCCACTCTGCCTTCGCGGCCAACAGTCTGTGTAGGGGCTCAGCCGCGGTGGCCTTTCCTTTCAGGAAGGTCGCGTAGAAATTCAGGAGTCCCAGGAACGCCTGCAGCTCCTGCTTGTTTTTCGGGGCCGGGGCATTCCGAATCGCTTCCACTTTTCCCTTCGTTGGGTGGATGCCCTTGGCGTCGATGTGGAACCCTAAGAAGTCCACGGAGGGGACCCCCAACAGGCACTTATCCCGTTTCACCCTGAGCCCAGCGGCCCTGAATTTAGCCAGGACAGCGGCGACCCTGTCTTTGAGCTGCCCGGGATCCCCCGCAATTATCAGGACATCATCGAAATAGGGTACCACCCCCGGGAGTCCTTGGAGGAGCCTTTCCATCGTGCTCTGAAACAGTCCCGGAGCTATGCTGACCCCGAACTGTAGCCTCGTGCACTTGAATGCCCCCCGGTGTGTGACAATGGTCTGGGCTTCGGCCGTAGTGTCATCCACCGGAAGCTGTTGGTACGCTTGGGCCAGGTCCAGCTTGGCAAAGATCTTGCCAGGGCCCAGGGAATGGAGTAAGTGGTCTATGATGGGAACCGGGTACGCGCTCGGCTCTAATGCCTTGTTGATCGTGCATTTGTAATCTGCACAGATGCGCACTGACCCGTCCGGTTTGATGGGGGTCACTATGGGGGTCTCCCACCGAGCGTGGTCTACGGGAACGAGGATTCCCTGGGCGACCAGCTTGTCGAGCTCCTTCTCGACCCTGGGCTTGAGCGCCAGTGGGACTCTCCGGGCCTTAAGTCGGATGGGGGCAACGCTCGGGTTGAGTGCAAATGAAATAGGGGACTCCACATACCTGCCCAATCCTTCCCCGAAAACGTCCTGGAATTCGGCCATCAGGTCGTCCCTCAGCGAGGCGTCCCCGGGCTGGTCAGTCGCAGTGTTGTGGATGCCAGCGATGGACAGTCCCAGGGCGGGGAACCAGTTTGTGCCCAGTAGCGTCGGGATGTTACCGTGGACTACGGTCAGCGGTAGGCTTTCTTCCTTCGGTCCGTACTTGACACGGACCCACTTCTGTCCTGCGACGGGGAGGAACTTGCCTTGGCAGTCCTTGATTCGGATCCGCTGGGCCTGGAGGTCTGATTCTTTTAGGGACGGGAATGTCTTCTTCATCCACTTCCACGGAATGATGGATATGGCGGCCCCAGAGTCGACCTCCATCGGACACTCTGCCCCGTCGATCGTGACTGTGGCGTGGTACTTCTCCCCCTTCTGTGTGGCGGTGTGGCTTATCGTGAGTGTGTGCGTCTCTGCATCTTCGAATTTGCCGCTGTTGCGTCCCTGGCGCCTCTGATTTGTCCTCTGTTTGGCGGCCATCTTGCCCAGCGGGAACTTTTGAATCTGCCGGTCAGCTTGGTTCTCCGCTTGCCTTGCCCGGCAGACCTTCCCAATGTGTCCCCGCTTGTCGCAATGGCGGCAGATGGCCTCCCTGAAGCGGCAATGTGCCCGCTGGTGTGGCCCTCCGCAGCTGGCGCAGCGCTGGCCGCTCCTGCCCGAGTTTCCCCCGTCGGTCGCGCACACCTCTGCTTCTTCCTCCTCGTCCTCGTCAGAAACGACGTCTTGATGGTGAGCGGAGGCTTGGCGGGGCGCCGACGGGGACCGGTTGAGGGAGGATGCGGTCGACATCGAGAGCTCGAAAGCTCTGGCCTCCTCGATGGCCCCGGCCAGGGTCAGGTCTCTCCGGGCCAATAGCCTCTTCCGGAGTTTGTTGTCGCGGACTCCTCTGATAAGCTGCTCGGTCAGGGAGTCCTCGAGGAATGGCCCGAATATCGCCGGGACGGCTGCTGCCCTTAGGGCGGCCACGTACTCGCCGATGGTTTCCCCTGGCATCTGGTATCGGTCCCAGAACTGGATCCGGAACACGAACTTCGATGGCTCCGGCGCATAGTGGTTCTTGAGGGCCAACTGGAGTGCTTCCCATGAGACGTCCAGGATTGGTGTTGGATCCACCAGGGACTGGGCCACTTCGTAGACCTTGGCTCCGCAGTGGGTGAGGAAGAACGCCTTCTTCCGCACCGATGCTATCTCTCCCAGTTCCGCAGCTAGCAGGGAGAACTCAAAACGGTCCATATAGCTCTTCCATCTCTCGTCCTTCGGTTGGAAGGGAGCCGGTGGAACGTAAGCAGCCATGGCGAGGTGCCTTCGTGAGAGGTGGCTCTGGTGTGTGTGATGGTTCTGGTCCGTTCCTCAAGATCCCACCTTCGTCGCCAGTGTTAGATCCGGAGATCCTTGCGCGGGAGTGAGGACACGGAAGCCATTAAGGGTGAACCAAACAACACGTCTGTTTATTGTGGTTAGCACAGACAACAACAACAACGGCTGGGTCAGCAGGGGATTAAATACCCTGCTTGACCCAGCCCACTGACCAATGGGTAGCGACGATTTTCCCGCCGCTAGGACATTTAAATATCTAACACCGGTAACATCCCATCACTGCCTCCACCCCTTCAAAGGCATTTGAGAAACAAAATGGCCACCCCCTTTTGAAGCTTTTTGGGACAAAATGACCAACCCCCATCGTGCAGGCAGGGCAAAATGACCATCCGGCCCTCAAAGCTGACTGAGAGAGCGTGATCCGGCCCCCTGGGTTGAAAAGGTTGGGTACACCTGAGCTAATTATAAGGAGAACTTCCCTAATGACGATGACTGGATCACAATGGAACAGACTCCGGTTGAGAATCCATGTGCTGTCCTAACAAACAGCATCCCTTAACACAGATGCATCTCTTAACACTCCTCTTCTAGGTAAAGGTAACCCTTGCTGGAAAGCCAGTCGTATCCAACTCTAGGGTTTGGTGCTCATCTCTGTCTATAGCCGAGAGCCAGCGCTTTCTGCATCTGCAGACTTTCGGTAGACGTGTGGCAGACATGCCTCAACACCAGAATGCACAGAACATTGTTACCTTCCCACCAAAGTGGTCCCTATTCATCTACTTGCAATTTCTTGCTTTCGAACTGCTAGTTTGGCAGGAGTAGGGACAGAGACAGAAGCTCAATGCATAACACGAACGGCTGACATGCCGACCTTCCAGTCATTATGTTCAGCATCTTAACCACAAAGCCACTTCTAAGAGAACACAAAATCTACAGGCCAATCTACCACGTCCTTTATTCAAAGCATTTGAATTAGTGATATTAAATCACCTGTACCCTAAAATTGAACCTCTTCTAATTCCGGAACAGGTAGACTTGATGCTTGGCAAGAACTGGACAGCTCAGACCTGATAAAAGATGGGTTTGATACAATAACTAGAGTCGCCATTGTTCAACCTTATGCCAGTCCGAGAAATTCTACCTCCTTAAAAAAGATCATGGACTAACAGAAACGGTTGCTGTTCTACCTCAAAATTGAAGATTCTTTTTTTCTGGCTGAATGTTGAGGGAGACACAGTTGCTGGAGAAATTACACCAGGGTGTAGGGAGGTTGACTGTGCAGAAAGACCACTGCCTCCAGTTCTTTGGCAGTAGATACAATACCGAGATGCTTCCCCCATTGCATCTCTGCAGATGCTTCTTCCCTTCCAAAGCGCCTGATCTTTCACTTCCATGGCACGCCTCGCCAGTTGCTAAGTGACCCAAGACAACACAGATGTCATCCCCATAACTGCTTAACATTCCCTCGGCTCCCTTTACTCCCCTTATTATTTCTGCCGGAGCCCTGGGTTATTATCTGCTCCGGAGATCTGGAGGCAGGCAGCCGGGCTGGACGGCAATAAAAATTCTGCTCTCGGCCAAAGAAGCGCCTGCTTTTCCATGCTGCCTTCTGCATGCCGTGGTGGCGCATAATTGGAGCCTTTGTAATTGGCGTGTGGCATTTTTATTTAAGCATCTTCTGCAAACGGGGTCCATCTTCTCAACATAACATCAGTTGCTACTGCGTGTCTTGGCTACCAATTAGCTTTCTTTTCCATTATGCGTCTCGTCCTCTTAACTGTAGACACAACGGCACATCAGGCGGTTTGGTTCCCCCCCCCCCCAAGCAGCTCCTGTTTTTCCCACTGATGCTATAAATTGACCCCTGTCATTTGCAGAACATGCCACATACAGCAGCGGTGGCAAACCTTTTAGAGACTGAGTGGCCCAAACTGCGACCCAAAAACTCACTCTGTGCTGGGGGGAGGAAGTGCTCCCATTGGGCTGCTGGGCAGAGGGGCAGGGTGAACTCTGTGCTGGGGGGAGGGAGGAAGCGCTCCCATTGGGCTGCTGGGCAGAGGGGCAGGGTGAACTCTGTGCTGGGGGGAGGGAGGAAGCACTCCCATTGGGCTGCTAGGCAGAGGGGCAGGGTGAACTCCGTGCTGGGGGAGGGAGGAAGCGCTCCCATTGGGCTGCTGGGCAGAGGGGCAGGATGAACTCCGTGCTGGGGGAGGGAGGAAGCGCTCCCATTGGGCTGCTGGGCAGAGGGGCGGGGTGAACTCCGTGCTGGGGGAGGGAGGAAGCGCTCCCATTGGGCTGCTGGGCAGAGGGGCGGGGTGAACTCCGTGCTGGGGGAGCAGTGATGGGATGTAACAGGTTCTCACCAGTTCTCCAGAACTGGTAGTAACTTTTCCCAGTGTCCCAGAGAACCTGTAGCAGCTTTTGGGGGGAACCACCTTCGGGGCTTACCTTTTCACTGGTTCTCCCACTGTGCATGCATGCCAAGCACTTGGTGTGCATGCACGCCTAGTGCTTGGCACATATGCACGGCCTCCTTGCTGTCCTCCCAAACGGGGAGGAGGAAGAGAAGCTGCTAGCCTGAAGCTCCCTATAGGCTGAAGCTCCCTATTTTTATTATTTTGTATTTTTTTCTTTGGCCCCGCCCATGACATGACATCATGATGTTAGCTCCGCCCACACTGTGATGACATTGTGGTGGGGTAGTAAAATTTTTGACATCCCACCACTGTGGGGGAGGGAGGAAGCGCTCCCATTGGGCTGCTGGGGAGAGGGGCGGTGTGAACTCTGTGCTGGGGGGAGGGAGGAAGCTTTCCCATTGGGCTGCTGGGCAGAGGGACAGGGTGAACTCTGTGCTTGGGGGAAAGGAGGAAGTGCTTCCATTGGGGTTCTGGGTGCTGGGGTGATGGTGCATGTATCCACAGAGAGGGCTCTGGGTGCCCCCTCTGGCAATGTGTGCCATGGCTTTGCCACCACTACGCTATAGCATAATTTGCACATGTATCCAGGAAACCTCGCGCATGCTTCCACACACACACATACACCCCTTCTACAGTTTGCCCCAGGCAATTTTCCTTCCTTTGTTACTGAATTTCTGTTTGCTATCATTTCCTTCATGTTTCCGACAGGCTGACAAGACCTGCCTTTTCATGAGTGACCAAATCTTGTAGAATGCAACATCTGATACTCATTGCTGAAAAGAGACCACATTTTATGTGCTACCAAATGTCCTTATGAATTAGGTTGACACTGATTTAATGATCCTGTACGTAACTCGATCTCAGGGCTGTGGCTTCTTTTAACGGCTGAAATCCTGTGACCCAACACTGCCTTCACAATGGGAATGATGTCATCATCGGCAGTTAATATAATGGTGGAAATGTGGATTTTGGTCACTAATCAGTGGAATGGTACACTACCATCCACAACAAGTGTACTCTATAGCCCAGAGGTTCCCAACCTAAGGGCCGTGGGCCAGATCCAGCCCCAGGCACCATTTCATCTGGCCACCCACCTCCAAGGCAGTGTTTCCCAAATGCTGGTTTTTGGACTTCAGTTCCCAGAAGCCTAAGTCATTTCCCCAAAGCACTGATCAGCCAATGTACTGACTTAGGCTTCTGGGAATTGAAGTCCCCCTGTGGGCTGTGTACCCCTTGTTGGGAACCACTGCTCCAAGGGATTCAAGAAACAAAATGGCCATTCCCTTAGAAGCTGTTGTGACAAAATGGCCACCCCCTCATCCTGCAGGCAGAGCACAATGGCCAGCCGGCCCATGAGAGAACATGACCCGGCCCCCAGCATGAAAAGGCTGGGAATCCCTGCTATAGCCACTGGATGGGAACTTGGTTAGGCCAACACTAAGGTAAGTCCCATTTGATTCAATGGGTCTGCTCTGGTTGGAACTAACAACTAGACATAGTGTTATAGTATTCGCACTTATTGTCGCTGCAGATCCATACATGTTGCTCACGTCATGCTGCATTTATTTGATACATATATGTTACATGAATGTCCCTCCTCAAGAAAGCCCCGGAAACAACTTCCAAAGTCGTTATGGTACTATTTCAAGTCAGGAATATTTCCAAGTCCACCTTCCCCCAGTATTTGCAAGGCTTCCTGAAAGAGATGGGTCCAAACTTTGGACAGCCTGCAAACTGCCCATCTTTGCAATCAACATGACCGATGCAATGTTTCACCAATGGTGTTTCGCCTAAATAAACAGGTATGATGGCTTGTGAGAAAGAAGCAGCACATGTACCATGTCTTCGTGCACAAACTCAGTGCACAACTAGAGATAAAAACTAGCAAGCAATCACGAGAAACGAGGACCGATTGTGCTTCCTGAGCCTCTCCAAACTTGCTCCCACTCCAGCTGATAATTGAAAGCTTGCAAAACAAAAAAGAGAATGCTTTCAAGATGTACTTCCCACACATCAATGAGAAGCAACCATCACAACCCAGTGGCAAACAAATTGCCTACTGAAAGCAGGGAGACAAACCATCTTTCATGTTCGGTAATATCTATACTTGTTTTGATATCATCGAATTATTGCGATCAACATTTGTGATCCATCGTCTACATTTCTATGCTGCTTTGGCTCAAGAAGTTAAACAGCATTCCATGTGTTGAGGCATGCCTGCCACATGTCCACGGAAACATCTGCAGATGCAGACAGCGCTATAAACAAAGATGAGCACTGAACCCTAGAGTCGGATATGACTGGATTTTGAGGAAGGGTGACCTTTCCCTTTGCAATTGTTTTGCTTTTGAGCTGGGACGGACGATGGAACTTCACTCCACCGGGAAATGTTTAGGTCTTGACCTGCTGACCTTCCAGTCACTGAGCTCAGCTTCTTAACCACTAAGTCACCACAAAACTTTATATTTAAGCCACTGTTTTGCCCAAAGAGATGTATTATTACTTTGTTAACTTTGTCAAACTTAGCAGTACTTTCAGTAAAAAAAAATAAACAGGATGATAACAGAAAAACACATCCGTCTTCATAAGGACTTTGCCAGCGCCTATTTAAAAGCCATATTCCCGGTAATATATGCCATCACTTATTTATTGTCAAGAATCAGCAGCAAAAGCCACCTGCACTCGCACAACGCCTTCCAGCGGGAGGATGATCGGAGGCTTGCCGGAGCGCAACAAAGTTTGGCCTAATTGCTCAAAACCCAAGCCGATAGCCAGACATGACTTTCTGTCATCAGTGGGGTGGGGGTGGGGGTGGACCCTATAAGCCCCAGCTCTTGCTGTTACAACCGTGGCACCCTGCTGGTTTTGACCCTGAACATATTTTCCAGCCTCAGACCCCCTGCTCCGATTCATCTGCACTGATTTCCACCCTGCCACTCCATCGCTCCGCATTAGCTGTTATGTTCCAACCAGAAATGGCTCTTAACTAGGGGAAAGTCAAGACATTGTCAAGGGACTGCAGTGGCTCAAGTCGCTAAGACGCTGACTGGGAAGCAGAAGGTCAGCAGTTCGATTCCTGAGTACTGCAGGACGGGAATGAGCTCCCGTCTCTGTCCCAGCACCTGCCAACCTAGCAGTTCGAAAGCAAGAAATTGCAAATAGATAAATAGGGACCCCTTCGATGGGTTCCACATGCTCTGGTGTCTAGTCATGCCTGCCACATGACCATGGAAACCTCTGCAGAAGCAGACAGCGCTGGCTCTTCGGCTTAGAAACAGAGAGGAGCACTGACCCCTAGAGTCAGATACGACTGGCTTTCGAGCAAGGGAAACCTTTACCTTTTTTACCAAGACATTGTCACCATTTACACCAGGGGTTCTCAACCTTTTCAAGATGAGGGCCAGGTCACGCTCCCTCAGGCAGCTTTGGGAGCTGGGTGGCCATTTTGCCCTGCCTGCCGCACACAGCACTTCTGGGTGTGACGGAGGTGGTGTGGGCCCACATGAAATGATGTCGTGAGTTGCACCTGGCCCGCAGGCCGTAGGTGGAGAACCCCTGGTTTATACCAATATGAAGAAATCCAGAGACTTGCCAGTGAGATATTGCACAAATATTTTTCCATGCGCATTAGATGAAAGGCAGGATTCTGCTACTTCAAAGGGGTGCGTATGGTTGTACTGTGGTTACGCCCTTAATGGAGATGATTTGGAGAATTGAAAAGAAACAAATCAGCCTATTTAAATGGCCTCATTTGCTCCAGCTTTCAACGAACACGGACACACTCCCATTTTAAATTTCTCACTGGGGTAGAATAACATTTTACTGAGCTGAACATCTGACCAATACAGATTTTTTTTTCTGCCTCTCGTTATTTCTCCTTTTAGTTCTTTAGGAAAGCAAAGAAAATTGGATGCTTGAGACCCAAAGAGAAAAAGAAAGAATGGAAAGTAACCAACAGCACTTTGGAAGAAAAGATCACAGCGAATCCCTGCGTCTTCCACAAAGTAAAAATAATGGCTTACAAAATACAAAATGCTGCCTGTTCTAGCTGACAAAACTGTTCCCCAGAGCCTTTCCCATCGTTTGAACTCTGCCTCCCCTCTATGAGAAATTCCTAGAAGTGAACCCACATCCTTCTTCCCACAAGAGGAATATTTCAGTTACTAATGGTTACCTTCAAATGACCGATTGCAAAAGAAACAGAAAACATATACCGGAGGGAAATCATGTACTGTACTGTGACAAACAGACCCTGTCTTAAATCAGAGGGAGCACCATTTCTCAAAACGTGCTAAAACAGTGTCTTATAGTTCCACCTGTATGGAAGAAGAAGGCTATTCCTTGAGCCAACAGTTGTGACTAAAACCCGAGACAAGAAGGAAATTGGGGGAAAATTGGCCACCCACACTTATAGCTTTTGGGGACAGCTGGGAAGCTTTCTAATAAACACTGTTTTATCATCCTGGATTAAAAGGAAAATTATGGTGCTGACAAAACAATGCTTTCTCTCTTTTTCTTTTTTCTTCAAAGAGAGGAGAAGCAAAATCCCATCATCTAGCAGTCACTTTAGGCAATAAAGATGGCTTTATATATTTCTCTCTTCTCCTCTCAAAGAGGAAGAAATTGAGAAATAAAACCCTGAAAAGAGCAAAGCCTCTTAGAAAAGTAGAGGCTGAATTATGGCCACACTCTCTAGTAAATACTGGTCCTCTTAAATTACACTGTCATTTTGAATATTGATTTTTATGTGGAGGCTGCAGTAATAGATTTCTAAGAGACGGTGGGACACATTTCTACACAAACGCCTCTCAAACAACCTCTGGCAGCTGCTCAGGGGTTAAGACGCTGAGCTGGAGACTGGAAGGTCGGGTTTCGATACCCGAGAGCTGCACTCGGGGACATGAAAGGGAGCCTTATTTGGGCCTCCCCTGAGCGGAGTTTCTCCAGCAAAAACCCTTTTAACTCAGAGTAATCTCTGACATGAAATTAATATTAGTCCACCTGGTTTGAATTACATCCCTGCCATGCCTTACTATTACCCTGCTTAGCGGGGGTGTCTAGTTGATGAAATCCAAGACTTCAGCAGCCAAAATCTTCCTTAGTCCTTGTATATAAACTACATCAGGAGTTCTCAACCTTTTAGAGCCAGGGGGCATTGGGTCATGCTCCCTCAGACAGCTTCGGGGGCCGGAAGGCCATTTTGCCCTTCCTCCACCAGCTGGCACTTCCTGGTATGGTGGAGACAGTGGGGGTGGACCACAGGTGGATAATCCCTGCACGACATGATTAGAGTAAGAGATGAACTTCTGTACCAAGTTGCAATGAAGAGAATGGGAGACTCACTTAATACACAGAAACTTAATGTTTAATTTGCAATGTTCCCACGCAACAAAGGACCTCTTTATTTTCTCTGTGTGTCTTCTGGTCCTTCCTCTTTCCTCTCCTATTGGACATAGGAAGCCATCCTGGGCTATTTTGCCCATGGATGATGATGTATTTCACTCAAATCATTCTTTTCTAGTTAAGGCATTCTTTTACTCTGCATGATAATCTTCTGTTCCCAAAAGCTTTTGTTTGACTATCAAAGTCATAAGCTACCACAGGTATCGTGGAAGAGGTGTGTTAAAAAGGAATCTGTTCCCCAGAAAGCAGGGCAAATCAATGCATGAGGAGGTTGAGAATCCCTTTGGTGGCAAAATCCTAATTACCTTGAGAACCATCCCTCCCTACGTTTAAAAAACAGTTGAAAACATTCCTTTTTAAAGAGGCCTTTGGGAATATTTTACCAATGGTCGATCATTAGGCATTTTATTCTGTTTCTCTAGGACATAAATAGGGATTTTTGTAGGGTTTTCTTGTTTTTGATGTGTTTATATGAAAATTTTAAAATTTTTTGTCTGTTTTTGTTGTTGAGTAGGAAATATTTTTGCTAGAGGGGCTATTTACTCCACCAAGGGCTGGAGATTGGAGTGTGGGGACTTCCACTCCCAGTGAGATCAAACATCACCTTCTCTTTACTAAAGATTGAAGGAATTTTGGAAGAAAACAAGAGCTGGAGGTATTTCTTTTGTGCCACGAAGAAAACATTTTGGAAATTAGAGTGTTGCACAAAAGCTACCTGAATCCAAGCAGCCAGTTGGGTCAGAAGATCAGGATCCGATGGGAAGGACAGGCAATTAAAGAGAAGGGCAATTAAGGAGAACAGCTAAACACTGCCAGGAAAGAATGGAAACGCAGATGGACCAAGGAGAGGCAACCCAGTCCACTTTGCCAACCTTTGGATCTGCCACAGAAAGCCAGCCGAGCGGTGAGAGCTTTGCGCCGGCTGATGCTCCTCAGGGTTACCATGGCGACCCAATGGGATGGAAACACAGCAAAGAGCATCACAGTGGGCTGGAGGATAATTAAGACATTGCTTGTTCGAGGCAAAAAGCCTTCTCATGGGGCGTTCTCGGAAAGGAATTCTGTCTGGGGCCTACGCAGAGTCCTGCAAAATTCTGCCTCGCCTTTCATGTCCTGATCAAACCCTAGACTGCTAATTGGAAGCCACTTTCTTGGCTTTGTCATTGACCAAATGGAAGTCCTCATCGGTGCATGTTCCCAGTGGTCATTGGCAGAGCAGTAAATGAGCCGGATTCTGTATCTCTCCAGATTCCCACCATGCATTGTTGTCCACCAGCAGCTCCCACTTGAGCCTATTGGTCTTACATTTAGGGACTCCAACCTTCATCCCATTCAGGGTCCTTCAAGTGATGTTGAAGAGGTTGAGTTCCTCATCTATATCCTCCTTTAATGATGTTCCTTTCCCCAGTGAGCTCCTTCCTCCATCTTTTACTTTGGTTTTGCTCTTGTGTGTCCTCAAGAATATTTGTTCTTCCCATAAAGCTCTTCCTGAATCTGAGCCAGTGGACTTGAGGCTCATATCCATTCAGAATATGTTTGAGGATCATTCTCTCGGCATCTGCTGCTAGTTCTCTCCTGATCTTTGGTCAGTGATGGAGAACCTTGGCACTCCAGGTGTTCTTGAACTTCAATTCCCAGAAGCTCTGATCAGCAGGTGTACTGACTTGGGTTTCTGGGAATTGAAGTTCACAAACACCTGGAGTGCCAAGGTTAGCCATCACTGTCTTAGGTGAAGTGATACCCGCAAGAGGGTCTATTTTCTCAACTGGTGTAGGACGAGCCAATTAGCAGGTGGCTCGGAAGAGTCAGGAACGTGGTGCAAAGAGCAACACGGAAGGGGCAGACCTACCACTGAGGAAGAAAAGAAGGCAGACAGGGAGAGGATGATGACCTGCTGGTTAGGGAAACAATCAAACGCGGTGAGAGCTTCTTTTTCTGCAAGAGAATCCCATCAAACAATACAAGTCCCTTGGGGAAAAGGACCCAACATCTGTCCAGGTCTTTCTTTAACACAGCTAGCCTAGAATAATAAAAGCAGAGCCTTGAGATGCCATTTTGAAGGAAGAAGGAACTGGGTCTTCCTCTTCTTCATCCTCTTCTTTGCTTCCAGTTTCACCCCATCAGGTGTTGCAGGAGATGCAAGGGTGCTTTTTCTGGTGCTTCTAGTGGCTTCCGCTGGCATGAATGTGTGTTCTTGTAATATTTCTTTATTACAAGACTTATTAAGGGTGTGGTGGCTTAGTGGTTAAGTTGTTGAATTTGATGACTGGAAGGTCAGCAGTTTGAGACCCGAGTGCTGCACGATGGAGCGAGCTCCTGTCTCTGTCCCAGCTCCTGCCAACCCAGCAGTTCAAAAGCAAGAAACTGCAAGGAGATAAATAGGTACCACTTCAGCGGGAAAGATAACAGCATTCTGTGTGCTCGAGTGTGTTAGTCATGCCTGCCACATGTCCACAGAAACGTCTGCAGATGCAGAGAGCACTGGCTCTTTGGCTGTAAAGAGAGATGAGCCCTAGAGTTGGATACGACTGGCTTTCAAGCTAGGGCGACCCCTTACCTTTACTGTTACCTAATATTTCTTTGATCTTCTCTCTCTGCCTCCTGGTCTTTGTCCTTCTCTTCTGGAATGGTGTGAATTATTCATTTCTGTGTGATAGGGAGCGACAAGGGCAGCGTGGGCCAAATTGGCGTCGGGGGCCGGATCCAGCCCATGGCCTGTAGTTTGGGCACCCCTGTCCTAAAGCGGCCCACAACATTTCCAATCATCGAACTCCCTTACGTAAAAGGAAGAAGTGAGTTTTGTGTCCAGAATTACAAATTAATATTACTTGTGTTTTCCTTTGCAGGAAAACTTTCTACACAACATCCAGTCATGACAGAGAGTCCTATTATGGCTCGTTTCTTCAAAAGAAAACAATCTCCTCTCTAGCACAATACAGTTTCCTTGGCCTCCCCTATGAAATGGCCTTCATTTCCCTTCTCCACCGCCTGGGATCTTTGCTTAAAGTCCCTGCCGATGCACAGGCATCCTGAAGACTACGGGTATTCCTAGTAAAACACCTCTTTCTTCGGTTCCTGGGGGACTTTTCTTTCTTAGCTGTGTTTCTTCCAAGGTGACAGCTTTCCCACCTTCTTGAAATGGTTTCCTGATGTCCATTATGCCGCCTGCTTTCTTTACCTTCAAGCTACACAATTTCCTCTGTCCCGAGAGATTCCCCCTTGCCAGGAAAGCCCACAGCTAAGGAAAGCAGTTGACAAGAGACGCTGGTGGGAAAACCCAAAAGATGTGCCTGTGAAGAAGCTTTTATTCAAATTACTTATTCTTATTTACTAAAAGTACCTCGCTGCAGTCCTTACTGTGACATTCCTCAGGCGGCTAACGAGAACATGATTTTAAACCATAGGAAATTCCTACCGTTTAAAGAATGATCACAGGAGTTTGGCAATAAATGGTTTATGTTGCTTAAGGCCATGCCCAATGGTACAAATGCATTATATAAGCTGCAGTGGCTCGGTGGTTAAGAAGCTCGCCTTGTTAGCTGGAAGGCCGGCAAGTCGGCAGTTCGAGACCCGGGTACTGCATGATGGTTTGAGCTCCCATCTCTGTCCCAGCTCCTACCAACCTAGCAGTTCGAAAGCAAGACATCGCAAGCAGATAAATAGGGACCACTTCGGTGGGAAAAGATCTTGGGGACATGTAAGGAGCCTCATTCGGTGTGGCTCGTTTGTTCCTTGCTTACACCAAATTGCACACAGAGTGACATTCATAACCATTCTCAGAGATAAACAGGTAGAAATCTTCTTCTTGGTGTTGTTTTGCCATATCCAAATCTGAATATGGGCAATCATCATGGCAATCAGCCATGAAGATTCTCCTGAGAATATAACGCAGGGGACTTTCATCTGCCTTCCACATTGCAGCATGACACCCATAGTACCACTGATCCAGTTCTATGAGTCACTTTCTGGTCCTCAGCCCGTTTGGCATGCAAAGTCCTCCTCATCCTCAGGCCAGGATGGATGAAGCTGCTGCCCTCCATCAAGATGGATTCAAGTGGGATTTAATCCGCTTGGGGACCATCACCCTTCCCTGTGGACTTCGCCACTGAAAACCGTTAGTCCTCAGGTTGTCAGGTGAGTTAAGCGCCGCCTGGCACTCAGCGTTGAGTCACTGGCTGTAGTGTCTACTCTATGACCATAGCAGGATCACCTGGCCAGACATCAGGTAGCAATCTATTCTGGACTATCCTTTCAACTTTCTGTAGGTGCCCCCCTAGCAGGCTCTGCTCTGTAAAGCAAGACAACTTCCAAGGTAGCTGGATTTAGCCATTTCCCTTCTTCTGAGCAAAACAACCAGTAAATCTTTCCATGTAATGACAAATGTCTTGCCAGTGCTCAGACAAACAACTGAACACACAGAAACATTAGTCGGTTGTCCCTTCAGGGAGCAAAGAAAGGACGTGGGAAAGGGAGAAATGCAGGTGGACCAAATAATCACAGTTAATGCTTTTCAAGTGAAAGAAGGGTCTGGAGGAAACCTTTGCGATTAGGATGCAAAAAGGCTGGAGCAAAATGGAGTACAGTATTTTGGTGCAGGATTTACATGGCCCAGTGATCTCTCTCTCTCCATCTTTAACAATTTAATGAGCCCCTAAATCAGGGGTAACTGCTGCTATCAGTGAAGCCAAGAGTCATTTTTCAGATAAGGGCCACATTCTAGGGGATAATGTTCAAACGGTTCATGACATATATTTTTTTTATGTGTTTTACATATTTAATAATCAAGCAGCTATGAGCTATTAAGTTTCTTACAGTACTAGTTCATTAACTGGAATACAGATTTAATTTAAAACATTTTTTGGACTGAAACACACTCCCCTGCATCCTTTAGTAACCCCCAAAAAGAGCTGAATTGGTCCATGTCACCAAGTAGGGTCTTTTGTAAAGTTAATGGCTCCTAATGGTTTATTTCAAAATGAAACCTCTCTGTAAATCTAGGATTATACCTAGTTCAACCCCAAAATATTGAAAATGATATAATATCGGAACATGGGTGCTGAATTCTGATATTTATAGATTGGGGAGCAAAATCTGTGAAGGGCAAAAAGTTGTAAGACCTCGTGAAATAAAACCTGCCACCTTCTCCACAATTTATACCTCAGGAAAATAACTTTCTCTTGAAACCAAACTGCTCAGTGGAGCCAGAAAACCTGAGCGAAGAACAAAGCACATTCCAAGATGTGGAAAGCACCGAGTGCTACTTTTTTACAACTTGTGTGTGAAAGTTATATACGCAAAGAGAAAGCCAGGGCATATAAAAATAAAATTGATGACACACGTGAGATTTGAAAATGTACACAGCTTGACATGAAGCCCCAAATCCAAAGAGAGAGAGATATTTTCCTGCTTTCCTTCTTTCTCCTGTTCGTCTATAATTTCGAGGCACTGTCAAAGATATGTTATTTATTCTATAATGCTGATATTTTGTGAAGTCTTGAAAAACTGTGTTTATGGCAAAAGGGTGTCAAAAACAATAACAGAAACCCTTGCTCTATTTAATGCTTGGTAAGAGGCATTTCCTTCCTTATTAGCTTGTTTTGACATTGGAAGCCCAGATGGAAAGCAAAGCAATGACAATCTTTTTGTTGTTCAGTCTCTAGGGCAGATGAAATGTATGTATAAGAAAAAGACACACAGTTGGGCCATAACTCTAGTCTTTCATCCAGGGATGCTCAAACCTTTCAGGCTACAGGCCAGTCATGTGGTTCAGTGGGTCAGTCATGTGGTTCATTGGGCCAGTCACTTGGTTCCTCCCACTGAAGCGGAAGTAAAACGCACCTTGCAATCTGTTGTGCAACACAACGAGATAGATTTTAGGCTGCCAATTTCTTTGTTTACAGCCTGCAGGCCAGATCCAGCCACCAACACCAATTCATCTGGCCTACGCAGCCCTCATCATGCCTGTGTTTTAGCTATGCTTCTGGGAGTGACGAGGGCTGGATGAATTGCCATCAGGGGCCAGATCTGGCCTGCAGGCTGTAGTTTGGGCTTTAGAACTCAAGAAATGTGACTGAGGCTGAAGCTAGACCCTGCAATCAATGCCTGGAGTAAAATGTGACAGTCTCTCAGGGCAGCCCCAGGAAAGGCACATACAGTGGCTGCCATCCTCGTTTATAGGTCAATTCTTGTAGACCAATTTGGAGGCAGAGGGAGGAGGGGATGCTATGGAGTATTTTCGAAGACAACGACGTACTGTTCCAATTTCTGGCACCTCTTTCCGGACCATCTTGGCATGAAATGCTCAGACGTTGTTTACCAGTCCTTCCTTCTGAAGGTGCTCCGGCATCGTGTAGCTTTGCCTAGTTACCTGCACAAATGCATGCTTAAATTACAACTCATAAAAGCCAAGCCAGGCATGACTGCAAATTCCCTATCGGGGATGTAGGTAGTGAGAATATAAAGGAGGGGGGGGGGGGAACAGAAATATGGTTCCTGCGCATTTGAATATTTATTGCACATGGAAGTCAGAGGCAAGGAGACCCATTAGCATGCAGATGGCCCTTTATGCCGGGTGATTACCGGGCTTGTCAAGCACTAGGGCTGGTTCTGGAAATCTAACCGCACAGCAAACGCACAAGTCCACCAGCGAAGCAATCCAGCCAGAGGGAGAAAAACAGACACGCCATGGCAAACAAATCAATTAGGACTGGTTGTTTCCGTCCTTCACTGAAACATTTTGCAGGTACTAGCACAGAACTTTGCCAGCAAAAGTGTCCCCATTCAGGCATCAAAGAAACCTTCACTCTCTACGTTTGAGCAATTCTACCAGTAGTAAGAAAGGAACTAAGGCGGCTTAGTGGTTAAGACGCTGAGCTTGATGACTGGAAGGTTGGCAGGTCAGCAGTTTGAGACCCGAGTACTGCACGACAGGGTGAACTCCCAACTCTGTCCCAGCTCCCGCCAACCTAGCAGTTTGAAAGCAAGAAATTGCAAGTAGATAAATAGGTACTGCTTTAGTGAGAAAGGTAACACCGTTCCATGTATCTGTTGATGCCTATCACATGCCCACGGAAACATCTGCAGACGCAGACAGCGGTGGTTCATTGGCTATTATCAGAGATGAGCACTGAACCCTAAAATCAGATACGACTGGCTTTTGAGCAAGGTCGGCCTTGACCTACCAGTAGTAAGATTCCTTTTACAGACACACAGATGGCAGAGTTTGAAAAAAGTTACTTTTTGCAAATGGAGAACAGCTGGAGTGCCAGTAAACCCATTCATGTGGATGGTTTTCTAAAGCAGCTGCTCTTCCAGAATTGGACATTTGTCACAAGCCTCCGCTTGGTTTGGCCTGACAGCTCCCACACATAGACCATTTGTCAGGCAAACACACATCCAAAACGATGGCTTCTCACTGGTTGATCTGCTCTTTCCTTCCTCTCCTCCTCCTCCTCCTCCTCCTCCTCCTTTTTGGACCTGCCAACTGACATACGCACACACACACACACACACCCATGAGGCATTTGCACGGCTGCACCAATTTCGATTTATCTTGATGTCCCGGTAACCTTGCCTCCTTCGGATGTTTGGCAGTGTCTTTGCTCTTCTTCTGCCAAACGCAATGGGCTCATCTGTCTGAAAGCACCCGTGCATTGGGTGAATCATGCGGCGGCGGCTAATATCAGTGGTGTCGATTGTGTCCCTCCACGTTGTAAAACTGCAAATATGAGCCCCAAAGCATTGAAATATCCCTGGATCAGTGCTGGCCAACCTTGGCACTCCAGGTGGACTTCAATTCCCAGAAGCCCAAGGCAGCATTCCTGCTGATCAGGGCTTCTGGGAACTGATGTTCGAAAACATCTGGTGTGCCAACATTCGTCATAGCTGTCCTAGACCATGTTGACTTTGTTGGATGCTTCTATGCAATGTCTATGACTCCAGTCATCACCATTGTAAATAGAAGAAGGAAATCTTTGGACTAGATCCGACGCCTCTTTGCTCTCTCTTCCGGCCTACTCCGGCCCTCAAATCGACAAGGCATCCCCAATGTATAATGGGATGTTTTATTAAGGTTTAAGATTTTATGACAAGCAGCCACGAGTACAAAATCGCCAACCAGGCTGATTAAGAAAGACCCCGGGCACACCACGTTAATTGCACGGGGCTCTGAGCATATTGCACTCTGCTGAAATGCGCGACACGATGTACTGGCGCTGGAAAGAAAATAAGCTGTTCTAACTTCACACAAATCACCATGATGGCTTTCATTTTAATAAAACATACCTCATGTAAAATTAATGGGGGAAACGAGGTTCGGTGGTATAATCAGCGGGAATCACATAACGACGCCTGCGTGTGCATGCAAACACACACAGGGAGAGGTCGGAGGTTAAAGGCACATTTAAGACAGGATGCCAGTTTATAGTTGCTGTGAAGCCGGGTGTAAGCGGCTGGCATGAACTCCAAAACAGTTGCATGAGAGTCACCTTGCATCATAATTCACCACACAAAAGGTTTAAAGACACATGCAAACCTATACATAGACACCGCCAGTAGTGGAGTGGTGGATCTGAAACATTGGGTGCCCACAAGGTCGCCCTTGCTCAAAAACCAGTTGTATCTGACGCTAAAGTCTGGTCCTCATCTCTGTTTATAGCCAAAGAGCCAGAGCTGTTTGTGTCTGCAGACGTTTCTGTGGACATATGGCAGGCATGACTAGACGGGACTCTGTTTACCTTTCCAACAAAGTGATACCTATTTATCTGTTTGCAATTTCTTGCTTTTGAACTGCTAGCTTGGAAGGAGCTGGGACAGAGATGGAAGCTCACTCCATCACACAACACTCAGGTCACAAACTGTAGACCCTGCCAACCTTCCAGTCATCAAGCTCAGCATCTTAACCCCTGCAGTCCCTACTTGGGTGCCCATTAGGATAACTCCAACAGCCAAGAGACGTCCAAACATGAAAATCATCAGGACCGATCCCGATCGCAAAGTTGATGGCTCTTAACTGTCCATTCAGGACCAAACCATCCTCACATCCTTTGCACATTAACTGGGGTTTTCAATACATAAATAAATGCAACATTAAATACAACAAAAATCCATTCTGACCTGGTTCCTCTTCCATTCCAATTCTCTGATGAATGCCTGAGCATCACCCCTTCTGTCTTCTCGCTCTCAGGGCGAATCCCTGCATAGCAGTTGAGGGGCTGAATAATTCAACAAGGGCTCTTGCCTATTTTGGATTAAGTGAAACCTGCTAAACTGTTTTTTGGAACTCCTTGGCAATCCTACGGTTGTGAGTGAGCATCCTTAAGAAGTGCCTATGACCAGGAAGGTGAACCTTGGCACTCTAGGTATTCATGAACTTCAATTCCCAGAAATTCTGACCAGCAGGTGTGTTGACTTGGGCTTCTGCAAATTGAAGTCCAAGAACACCCGGAGTGCCAAGGTTCACCATCACTGGCCTAGGCCCATGGACACGAACCTTGGCACTCCGGGTGTTCTTGGACTTCAATTCCCAGAAGCCCAAGTCTCTGAGAATCCAGACCAATGGGAGTCACAGAGACTTGGGCTTCTGGGAATTGAAGTCCAAGAACACCCGGAGTGCCAAGGTTGGCCATCAGTGCCCTTGGCCCATCAAGGTTGGAGGCATCATATCAAAACGAACACAAAGACTAACCTCCTTTTAAGGTATAGAAGAAACAAAGTGGAAAAGAGGAAACACAGAATCATTTGGGGAAGAATGTAAAAAAGAAGGCCTGAAATAAACTAAAGGGTTTTGAGGTTTTTTGTCAGAAGGCTGGTATTCAAAACGGCCTTTTTCCCTACTTAGCTCATTAATGAACAGCATCCATTTCAATTAACATGGCAATCTTGGTACATAAACACCTTGGCAAGAGATATTCTTCACACGACTCTTTCATTAACCTCCTTGAATTTATACCAGATTAATTGCATGAACGACAAGAACGTGGTCCCCCCATCCCTCCAAACTTATCTTTTCGTTGGCTGGTTAATGAACACACTGAACGAGAAGCGTTTATTTCCTAAATGCCACCAGGCACAGCAAAGCTGGTAAAGATCCCAGCAGGCCACTAATAATGCAAACGAAGAGAGAAAAGAGAGTACTGTATTCCCAATGGAATTTCTCCTGTTTTCCTTTCAAGAGAATAAAATGATTTAAGGTGGAGGCCAAGAAGGGGCCAAAGGTTGGCGACCTGCGAATATTTGAGGGCATGATGGAATATAGACGTTATTCTGGAGAGCAAATACAAGTCAGCTAAAGCTCTCCAGGAAGTCCGTAAGGAGCACATGAAGGTCGAAGGGACTGGCCCTGCTTTTCTGTAATGCAGTGAGCGAAATTCAATTTTCATCCTGACTAGTGTTAAAATGGGATTTTTCATTACTCCCAGGAAAGGTAAAGGTTTCCTTTGCTCAAAAGGCAGTCATGTTCAGCTCTAGGACATGGTACTTGCAGAAGGAATAATCGTGGACTTACCACAAGGGAAAGGGGCCTTTTCCACGAAACCACTCCGATCAGACCCGAAAGCAGCACCTGAAAGGAAAAGAGCACCGTTAGGGGGGCAAAGGCATTGCTTAGTCTTCAAAACCAAAATTAACCACGTACTTTCGTCCAAAGCAGGAGAACATTTTCACAACGGTTACAAAAGACAATGCCCTGTATGATGTCAGGTCAACTCTGACTTAAGGCACACAATTAGGGCGACCCTTTCTAGGGCTTTCCAGGCAGAGAAGAGACAGGCGTGGTTCCCCACTCCCTTCTTCTAGGGGCGCCCTGGGACTGTGGCATCCTACCCATAGCTACACAGGATGGGTTTTCTCCTGCGGGGACTCGAACCAACCAACCACTGCCTCTGCAACCAGAGACCTAAACCAATGAACTATCCAGCCAAAGAGAGAAAGAGTGGAAAGAGCTGACGAGGATACATCAAAAGCTTGAGTACCCGAATAACTGCCTTCTCTAATGGGATGTTTTCAGTAACACTGGACTACAAATCCCATCACACTCAAAAAGCACCACAACCAGGGACCTCCCTTCACTTGCCTCCATCCTCTCAAAAATCATTACTTTCAAGGGATACAAATACCTTCCCCCATTCTAGCAGCAACTATTTAGGACATGGTTGCCCAAACAACAGCCCATGGGCCAGATCCGGCCACCCAACATCAAATCATCCAGCCTTCTTTGCCCTCATCACTCCTGCAAGCGGAAGTAAAATGCACCCTTATGGGAGTGACGAGGGTGGCACGGGTCAGATGAATTGGCATCGGGGCCAGATCTGGCCTGTGGGCCATAGTTTGGTCACCTCTGGTTTAAGTATAGAAAAAGGCAGCTTAAAATCTATCTCATCCTGTTGCAAAACAGACTGCAAGACACATTTTACTTCCGCTTCTTGTGAGAGGAACCATGTGACCGGCCCAGTGAATCATGTGACCGGTCCATGGCCCAAAAAATTTGGGCACTCATGACTTAGAAAAACAAATTTCCCCACATTCAAGTAAAGAAACAGAGCTCAGAAAACACACTTTCTGACATCCTGCCTTGGCCCGTTTCGATCCTTCGATGTCTCCACCTTCCCAACACTTTCCCCCAAATTTTAAACAGGGTTCGACTCATAATCCAAGGATGGAGAACACAACCGTGTTGGAATTGTCGCCATCAATGTCAGCGACGAGGTGAAAGCGAATCACCTGCTCACAGCTGGCCATAGCTTGTGCCCCTGTGGTGCCACCCCTGTGTCTTCATGCGCTCGCTCTCCTGTGTTACTGAAACATTGCCACGTTAATGCAGATTTCTGGGTGACAGCCAAGCTGGAGAAGGTCTCTTTGCAGTTAATTAAATTTGCTCATATAGCAAGGAGAGCCTATTATTACCGTTACGATAACTGTCCTGGAGTCGCTAATCCTGTAAATGCAGCTTCTGCTCCCAGGAAGGTGAAATGACAGGGAACGGGGAGTTCAAGAGAAGGGACAGCAAAGAGACACTCTCAGATAAAGACGGGCTTCGGTGGAGAGGGTCAGGCCAATTTTGGAAAGAAACCAGTTCAAGGCAACCCGGGATTGGAGCATTGCAAAAAAAAAAAACATGACTAGGAACAGGAAGCTGGAAATGCCTCTGTCGGTTTCCGTTCCTTTCCATCCCTCTTTTCTCTATCCTTAAATTTCAGCCGCCTTTTGCAATTACAACATCATCCACAACCTCATCTTCTACAAACATTTGTCTGGATTTTCAATCTTCATTTTCTCCCACCTGTGCAGGGCCAGTAAGAACTTTCTCACCTTTTCTGGATTTACAGTTCTCAGTCAATCGGACCTGCTGTCTGGGGATGATAGAAACTGTAGTCTAACACAACTAGAGGCCAGAAGGTTGCAAAAGACCAGCCAATTGCTGTTTGGGGGAATTGGCGCCCTTACTGACACAACATCCACCCAAACAGAACTAAGGATTATAATAAATTACCATCCATTTATCCATCTATTGAACCATCCATCAATCCACATAACTCTACAGTTTTGCATATTAAATCGTCTTTTATTATTAGTGTAAAGTTCAAATCTTGCAAACAATTGCATGTTGTTTTGGGGGGTTTTGTGATTGTTTATTCTTTTTGACCACAATGTATTCTGTTTGGTTTAATTTTTTTTGTTGGTTTGTGTATTAGAGTACAGCATGTTTAATTTTATATGGTGACTTGTAAAAATATTTTAATTTTTTTGTAAAAAGGTAAAGGTTTCCCTTGCTCGAAAGCCAGTTGTATCCGACTCTAGGGTCCAGTGCTCATCTCTGTTTCATAGCCGAAGAGCCAGCGCTGCCTGCTTCTGCAGAGATTTCATTGGTCATGTGGTAGGCATGACTAGACAACGAAGCACTGTTTACCTTCCCACCAAAGTGGTCTCTATTTATCTACTTGCAATTTCTTGCTTTCAAACTGCTAGGTTGGCAGGAGCTTGGACAGAGACAGGAGCTCATTCCATCCTGCAGTATTCAGGTATCAAGTCAATGTTTTAACCACTTGAGCTACTGCACACTTTTATGCTGCCCCAAATGTGTAGGTTATAAATGTAATCAATAAATAAACAATTTCTTTTTCTTGCTCTAAATCAGCTAATGTTTTAAGAAAACCCGGGCCATTCTGTCTTTGTTCTGCAATTTGTCTTGCCAAATATCCCCTCCCATCACCCTCCAAATTTGGTCCAGGTCCAGGCAAAGATCTAGCCCGATTCGTCATCCATCTTAACGTGGACATCCGAGTGACGCAAAACATTTCCTGCGTGACTATTCTTTCCTCAGGAAGCCAGCCTTGTCCGGAAGAAGAATTGCAGTGGCACCTAACCTTTCAAGCATAGCCGTGGAGTCAGACAAAGGATGGCATTCATGAATTAATGGCCTTTAGCATCTTCACTGAAGGCAATTATGGCCCAGGATTCATGGCCTCGCAGGACCAAACTCCAAGCGCCCATTAGCAGCCCTGTCCAAATAGCCTGGTGGAAA